>CM024467.2:46019320-47334783 GCA_014182885.2 Eucalyptus caleyi
TTGGAATAATCTGAAATTTTTATAACAAGCAAAAGAAAATAGTAATCTAATTATTTCTAACCTTGCTATTGGTGCATAAGTCTCATCATAGTCTATCCATTCTTCTTGCGTATATCCTTTGGCCACGAATCTTGCTTTGTTCCTAACCACTTTTCCTTTTTCGTTCATCTTATTCCTGAAAACCCATTTAGCTCCCATAATAGATTTACCTTTTGGTTAATGAATTAATTCCCAAACATCATTAATATTGAACTGTCTGAGCTTTTCTTGCATAGCTTCAATCCAGCTTTCGTCTGTTAAAGCTTCTTCTATGCTTTTGGGTTTTCTTCAGAAATAAGTGCCATGACACTAGACTCTTCTTGCTTTTTGGATCTGGTAAGAATCCCTTCTTCAATGTTACTGATGATGAGTTCTTTGAGATGACTAGACTTGTGTTTCTAGTTGTTGGTTGGTCTGACAGATTGCTGATCTTCTTCTTTAGTTGATTCTTCATCCATTTGTTATTGTTCTTCTGAAGTTTGAGCTGCTTCAAGGGAGGTATACTTTGTAGAGTTTGGAGTAGGTTCAGATTCTTTAGGTTGAATCTGAATTAATTGATTTTGCAAAGAGTCTTGAAATTTGACATTTATAGATTATTCCACAGACTAAGTCTTCTTATTGAATACTCTGTAGGCTTTGCTTGAGGTTGAGTAGCCAAGGAAAATTCATTCATTTGATTTTTCTTCAAACTTACCAGTTCGATCATTTGCATTTTTCAAGACAAAACATTTGTAACCAAACACATGAAAATAAGAAACAATTGGCTTCTTTCCTTTAAATAACTCATAGGAAGTTTTCTCCAGAATAAGCCTTAAGAATACTCTGTTAATAATATGACATACTTTTGTAGAAATTGCTTAAGCCCAGTGTTGGAGAAATCTTTCCAGAATATTTTGAAGCGACAAAACGTTTCTATCAGTCTAGTTTGGATATTTGCGAGATCGACGGTTTAAAGTCGAAGACTTTGATTACAAGACTCAAGACTTCAAGACTCAAGACTCAAGACTCAAGACTCAAGACTATTCTCACTGACAGTCTTTCTAATCCAGTGACGAAGGAAATCCAAAGCCGAAGTATATGGTTGAGGATTCGATCCTATCCTCTGGAAAAGATCCCTTGGTTGGATAAATATTTCGGATTCTTTTATTCTTATCTAGATCGATTGAAGATCCGATGGTCGACGAAATATTCTTGGAATGTTCTATTCTTGGAAACCAAGATCCTGATTGTATGGGCGAACAGGATTGATGGGCTATCATCAGGTTCCTTAAATAGCTCGGATGATCTTCTTAATTGATTCCGTCCAACGGGTAGATTGGAGGAATTCCTTTGGTAAGTGCCAACGGCTATGATGGCATAAAGGAGTATAAAAGGAAGACGTTCTAGTTGTTTTAAGAGTGTGATCGATAGAAAAATTCCAGAGTCTGAAGAACCTTGATTGTTAGTCGATACAGTTCGAGCGAAATTGTATACACAAAGAGTGTTTATACTTGGTGACACCTTGAGCGAGTGTGGTAGATCATCTACACCTAGAAATCAAGGAAGATCAACACTGTAACATTTCTTTGTTCATAGTGGAATCCAGCCAATTGGCTGTCAGTGCAGAAGAGTGGACGTAGGCTTGAATCAAGCCGAACCACTATAAACCGCGTGTTCAATTCTCTCTTTCCTTTACTCAGTCTTACGATTGATTTTTAATTATTGCAAATCCTTCAACTGTCTAAGTATTGTGCAATCTTCAAGAAAAATTTTATATACCTATTCACCCCCTCTAGGTACTCGTACTAGCTATATCAATTGGTATCAGAGCTCGTGTTCTTACTTTATTTGAAGTGTTTTACTTTAGAGTAAAAGATCCATGGCTAGTATGCTAGCACCAGGGCTGGTGGAAGGGCAAAGCAATACCAGACCACCCTACTTTGATGGAAAGGATTACAACATCTGGAAAAACAAGATGAAAGCTTTTCTACGGTCAAAGGATCCTCTGGAATGGGACGTTGTGGAAAGAGGAATTACTCCTACTGCTGCATCAGTATCCGAAAGAGGGAAAGAAACTGTTGATACCAGCGGAATGTCTCAAGAAGAGATAAACAAGAGACAAGCACTCGATGCAAAAGCAATTTACTCTTTATATTGTGCTTTGTCACCAACTGAATATAACAGAATATCTTCTTGTGTTACAGCAAAAGAAGTCTGGGACAGATTACATATCACTTATGAAGGGACAGACCGAGTGAAGGAGACCAGAATTAACATTCTCCTTGGTCAATATGAAGCCTTCAAAATGAAACCAGGAGAATCTATAACTGACATGTTTAGCCGTTTTACAGATATTGTCAATGGTCTTGAAAATCAAGGACAGAAAATTTATGATCCTATGAAAGTGAACAAGCTACTGCGTGGACTCTCCAAGGATTGGAATCATATAAAGACTTCAATAAGAGAGACGCAAAGAATTATGCCATTATCGTAGACGAGCTGATTGGAACTCTTTGGGATCTTACGAAGTGGAACGAATTAATGAAGACGAAGATCCAAGAGGTAAGAAATCCATTGCATTAAAATCTAATGATGATTCTGATGATACAGACTCTGAAGAAGATCTGGACGATGAGGAGCTTGCTCTAATGATTAGAAGGTTCAGAAAGCTGAATAGAAAAGGAAGAAGGTTCAACTCAAGGAAACAAAGTCTTTAGAAACAGCAAACCAAGTTTGTTGATAATGAGGAACCAAACAAAGATGTAGTTTGCTTCGAATGTAAGAAAAAGGGACACATCAGACCCAATTGTCCTCTCCTGAAGAAGAAGAGAGGAAAAGCTGAAAAGTCTCGAAAAGCTCTCAAAGCCGAAACCTGGAGCGATACAGAGTGTGAAGAAAGTGACGAGGAATATGCCAACCTGTGTCTGATGGCACAATCAGACTCAGACTCTGGATCAGACTCAGACAGTGAATTTGAGGTAAGTGATTATAAAATCCCTATCAAAGTCTCTAAATACATTGATGAACTATGTTTTAGTCTTAAGACTTCTCTCAAAAAGATTTCCGAACTTAAAAAGGAAAACTCAGTTTTAAAACAAAAGGAAAATATTTTAGAAGAAAAAGTGAAAAGTTTAGACTTGAATGTTTCTACTCTTAAAGAGAATGAAGATAAACTTTCAAAAGAAAATGCTTTCTTAAAAACTGACTTATCAAATATTTCAAAGAAATTTTCAATAGGGTCTGAAAAACTTGAAAAAGTTCTTTCAGTCCAAAGACCTTACTTCAATAAGTCTGGTCTAGGTATGACAGCAAAAACGATCCCCTTGATTGATTTTCCGTAAAAGAAAGAATTAAGAAAAGACCATCGAGAGAGGCTTACAAAAATCATTTCAAGAAAGTTTTTGTAAAGTCTATAGGTCGAAATGCTCTAAGGTGTTCAAAGTGTAACAGTCAGGATCATTTTGAAAAAGAGTGTCCTATGGTTTGGAAGCTTGTTAAGAAAGTATGGCATAATAATGCTCATTCTACTAACGCCAAAGGACCCAAGAAAATTTGGGTACCAAAGAAAGCTTGAGACTCTCTTTTGAATGCAGGTCTTTGTCAAAAAGAAGGTAAAGTGGTATCTTGACAGCGGATGCTCAAGACACATGACAGGAGACTCAAATTGCTTCATAAAGCTTATTCAAGTAAATGGTGGAAAAGTTTCATTTGGAGGAAACAACAAAGGAAGCATTGTGGGATTTGGAACTGTGAAAATTGGAAATCTCACAATAAGCAATGTCTCTCTAGTGGAAGGACTCAACTACAATCTTCTCAGCATTAGCCAATTGTGTGATACTGGTTTCAAGATCTCCTTTCAAGAAGGCATATGTTCTGGAATTAGTAAAGACTCGACTCAGTCTTTCATGGGTCGAAGGCATGGAAATATCTACCTCCTTGATGTAAAACCAAATGAAGCACAATGCCTAATCTCAATTCAAGATGAAGCAGTCTTATGGCATAGAAAGCTTGGCCATGTCAACATGAAGCAATTAGCCAAAATCTCATCAAAGAAGCTTGTTCGAGGTCTACCTAAATTGCCATACCAAAAGTCTGATTCATGCACTCCATGTATTCTGGGAAAGCAGGTAAGAAATTCATTCAAGCCAATAAATCATGTCTCTACTAATCATGTACTACAGTTGCTGCATATGGATCTCTTCGGACCAACAAGAACCCAGAGCATTGGAGGTAAGAAATATTGTCTAGTAATTGTGGACGATTACTCTCGCTTTACCTGGGTATATTTTCTTGCAAGTAAGTCAGAAACCTTTTCGTACTTTGAGAAGTTTGCTAAAAAGGTTCAAAATGAAAAAGGATGTGCAATCTCAAGTATAAGAACAGATCATGGAAGTGAATTTGAAAATCAAGATTTTACGAAATTTTGTGATAAATCTGGTTTTAATCATATGTTTTCCTCTCCATATACTCCAGAGCAAAATGGAGTTGTGGAAAGAAAGAATAGATCTCTTCAAGAAATGGCTAGAACACTTTTAATTGAAAGTAAAATTTCTTCACGATTTTGGGCTGAAGCTGTTTCAACAGCATGCTATATTATAAATAGAGTCTTTCTAAGACCTATTTTAGAGAAAACCCCTATGAATTGTTCAAAGGTAAGAAGCCTATTGTTTCATACTTTCATGTGTTTGGTTGCAAATGCTTTATTTTGAAAAATGCAAATGATCGAGTTGGTAAGTTTGAAGAAAGATCAGATGAAGGCATCTTCCTTGGATATTCTACATCAAGCAAAGCCTACAGAGTCTATAACAAGAAAAGCCAGTCGGTGGAGGAATCAATGGATGTCAAATTCCAAGACTCAACGCAAGTTGAATCCAATCAGACTCAATATGAGGAGTCCGAACCTGCTCCAGACCTTCCAATGTCTGCAACTCAAGTAGCATCTCAGACTCTGGAAGTCCAACATCAAGATGCTCATGAAGATTCAAATAAAGAAAGAGATCATCAACCAGGCAAATCAACCAGTAACTGGAAGCATAAATCCAGTCATCCCAAAGATCTCATTATTGGCGAAATCAATGAAGGAATCCGCACCAGATCAAAAAGGCGTGAAGAATCTAGTGCTGTGGCTCTCATTTCTGAAATTGAACCAAAAAGCATAGAAGAAGTTTTATCGATGAAAGTTGGATCGAAGCTATGCAAGAAGAACTCGATAGTTCAACATCAATGATGTCTGGGAATTGACATCTAAACCAAAAGGTAAAACGTTATTGGAGCCAAATGGGTATTCGGGAACAAGATGAATGAAGAAGGAAAAGTCGTACGAAACAAAGCAAGACTCGTGGCCAAAGGATATACGCAAGAAGAAGGAATAGACTATGATGAGACTTACGCACCAGTAGCAAGGTTAGAAGCTATTCGACTATTACTTGCGTTTGCTTGTTATAAAAATTTCAGGTTATTCCAAATGGACGTCAAAAGTGCGTTCCTAAATGGATTTATCCATGAGGAAGTTTATGTGGAACAACCACCAGGTTTGAAGACCCAAAGAAGCCAGACTCAGTCTTTAGACTGAAAAAGGCCTTGTATGGTTTAAAGCAAGCACCTCGAGCTTGGTACGACAGACTAAGTAAGTTTTTATTACAGAATGGTTTTGTCAAAGGTAAAGTAGATACTACTTTGTTTATCAAAAAGGAAAACAAAAGCTTTTTACTTGTTCAAATATATGTGGACGATATTATTTTTGGATCACCTAATGAAAGTCTATGCAAGAAATTTTCTAAGTCTATGCAGGATGAGTTTGAAATGAGTATGATGGGAGAGTTAACATTCTTTCTTGGACTCCAAGTGAAACAAATGAAGGAAGGAACTTTTATTCATCAAGAAAAATATGCAAATGATCTTGTCAAAAGGTTTGGATTGGAAAAGTGCAAAAAGACCGACATACCAATGTCATGTTCTCAGAAGATAGACAAGGATGAAGAAGGGAAGAAAGTAGATCAAAAGCTGTACATGAGCATGATCGGTTCACTTCTTTATCTTACCGCTTCTAGACCGATATTTTGTTAAGTGTTTGCATATGTGCTAGGTTTCAATCAGATCCTAGAGAATCACATCTCGGTGTCGTGAAACGTATTATCAAATACATTGCCTCATCTTCAAGCATCGGTCTTTGGTATCCAAGAGGGAGACTTTAATCTTATAGGATACTCGGATGCAGATCTGGCCGGTTGCAGAGTCGATAGAAAGAGCACTTCTGGAACTTGTCAACTACTTGGAAATAGGACAGTGTCTTGGTTTTCGAGGAAGCAAAGCACTGTAGCTCTCTCAACGACAGAAGTAGAGTATGTAGCTCTTGGAAGCTGCTGTTCGCAAATTCTATGGATAAAACAACAGCTACAAGACTTTGGGATTGAAGACTCATGCATGTAAATCAGATGTGACAACACCGGTGCGATCAATCTCACCAAAAATCCAATCCTTCATTCAAGAGCAAAGCATATTGAGATTCGACATCACTTCATTAGAGATCATATTCAAAATGGAGAAATCTCGATTCAATTTGTTGATTCAAAGAGTCAACTAGCGGATATATTCACAAAGCCTTTGGAGAAAAATCAATTCGACTTTATCCGTTCAAGACTCAACATTTTGAAGCTTGAAGAAGTTAAAGTCTAGAGACTCACCAACTCTAAGACTCTAATCTCTCAGACTTTAAATCCTCAAACTCAGACATTCATGGCTATAGACTGTAAGTTGCTATTTTATCTAAAAGGTACGAATTTTCGTTTAGTTATTTTATCTAAACTCGAAAAGGTACGATCTTTCGTTCGGTTATTCTATAATCCGTGTGAAATTCGAAAACTTGTCTTTTTAAAAGGATTAATTTTGGCAGTTATTGATTTTGAAAAGAAGTGTTCGTACACTTTCCTTGTGCCGATTGAACTTCCCTTTTCAAAACTAAGTTATATATATACAGTTTTTCTTTGCCCAATCTTCAAAACCCTAAAAGGCACTCTCCTCCCGATCCTGTTTCTATTTCTTGTTCATCTTCGAGAAAGTGGTCATCTTTTCTTGGGAAAGCAAGTGAAGGAATCTTCCAAACGACAAAGAAAGATGTCTTCTTCAAGGAAATCATCAAGAATCGCAAGCAGGGGACCACAAAGAATGGAGAAGGGACCGACTCACTTCGATCTCACTGAGGAAGAAGACTTATCAAGTCAGCGACAAAGTCCGATTCGCTCTCATCCACGTCATTCAACGCCTCCTGCCCCACAAGGTGCAAGTCAACATCTGGAAGAAGAGATAATCGAGGATGCCGACCCAGTAAGAGTCCAAAAACCCTCCTTTATCTATAAGCTTTATCGTGCGTTGAAAAGCACCGGTACTCCATTGAAATATATAGATGACTTCCTTAAGGACAAAAATTATGGGAATGAGTATCTTTTTCTGCGGAAAATGGAGGAATTGGGAGTTGCTCCGAAAGGAAAAGCAGAGGACGCACTTGCGAACATTCCAAGTGATCCTCGTATGCCAGGACAAAATTTAATTGAAGGGAACGATGATGACAGAATGTTCCTTGAATTCCAACCGAGAATGGGAGTGGCAGCAAAGGTGAAAGGAAATCGGATGGATTTGTTCAAATCCAAGGATCAGGAAAATGTGTATTTGGGCTATTGAAAAGAGGGGTGATAAACCCTAGAAGTGTCGATTTTGACTTCCTGTACGCCATCAACATGAACTTAAGAGAGAAGTTGAATTTGCTTCAACTTGAGAATTTTTGCTCTGACTCTACGGACGGGTATGCTCAACTGACCGCTTATTTCTATTCAAACCTTAGCTTTTTGGATGCGAATAGAATTTCATTCAGTATACGAGACCAAGTCTACGTGGTAGATGTGAATATGTTGGCGGACATAGTTGGAGTTGAACGAGGACGTTATCTACCAATCAAAGTCTCACCTGCTCGTACTACTCTGGAACTTGTCAAAGATAGGGACATAGAGAAGAAAATTACCTATTCCAGGATGAATGCCATCAACATTGTGCTTCATAAGATTGTGATTAACTGTCTCAGACCAAAATCTACGTCAAAGACTTCCATGTCTCTTTCTGAAGCAAAGTTGATGTACGCGATCAACTCAGGACGGAAGTTCTCTCTCCCGCACACTATTCTCTTCCATATGTACAGAGCAATGTCGAAAGACAAAGGACAATTGCCTTATCCTGGTCTGGTGACCAAGATCTTCAGACACATGAATATTGAACCGCCACAAACACTTTGTGTTCGACCGTGTGATAAGATGGTGGTAGGTTTGAAGATGTTAACGAAGATACGTCTGCAAGAACTTTCCAAGGAAATGGAGAAATTCATAGTGAAATCTCCAGTTCTGTCTGCTTCAAAGAGAAAAGGAAAGGAGGCCATTGGTGCCCCGTCAAAAAAGAAGAAAAGAACTCTTATCCTGGAGGATGAAGATGAAGAGGATGAAGATCCTACTATCTGTGCTTTAACAAGAACCGGACGCCCGTGCCTCAACCGACGTAACTTCGAAGAAAGAAGAAAGAAAGAGCAAACAAAGAGAAGAAGAAGAGAGCGAGAGAGAGAAGGAGAAAGAAGCTGAAGAAGAGATAGAAGGAGAGAAAGAAAAGTCTGCAGCTGAATCTGGAGAGAAGGGAAATCAAGAGCATGATCATCACTCTTTCCCTTTCGATGTCCTAGAGACAGGGGGAGTTGGCGAGCAAGAAAGGTCCACACCTCATGTTGCCGATAGTGAAGGTCTAAGACAATCTCCAGCAGATCCAGAAGAAGTTCAGGTGTCTCAATTGCCTAAAGAAGGTCATGATACGTCGACTCCAAATCTGCAGGATTATACAGAAGCTCCATCGTCTGCATTTACTCCATCTGAGAAAGCTCATGCCAGTACACAGACGGACAACTCAGCAGATTTTCGTCGTATTCTTGATATTCTTATGGAAATGCGGGGACAAATATATGCTCTGGACTGTGAGGTTCAAACCATCAAGAATGTTGGACAAGCGTCTTCGGTTACCCTGGAGGACAAAATGAAAGACCTCGCTCTGCAACTTCAAGCCAATGCCAAAGGAGAGGAGGTAGCTCAACTAAGGGAAGACTTGAAGAGGCTAGAAGGCATAGTCCAGTCAATGGGAGATTTCCAGATCGTGCGCATTCCCAAGCAGACATGACTCCTTTCTCACCCTTTTTAATGATGACAAAAAGGGGGAGAACCAATTTGAACCAACAACTTTAAAACATTTTTTAAAACTTTGACTTTTGTGGTTATGTTTATTTTTGAGTATGACTTGAGAACTTGGGTGTGAATTTAAATTTGATTGAATTGGCTGTGGATTTTGATGCTTGACTGGTTGCATTTATATCAAGTATTGTTATATGGTATTACTCATGAAAGACTAATCAATTTTGCTGTGGATGCAGAGTCTGGTTGTTTTATTAATCTTTATGAGTTAGCGATATTGCTTGAGAAATGTTTTTGCAGGTCAAAGTTGTTCAAATCTACAAGAAAGTTTTGTCACCATCAAAAAGGGGGAGATTGTTGGAGAAATCTTTCCAGAATATTTTGAAGCTGACAAAACATTTCTATCAGTCTAGTCTGGATATCGACAGTTTAAAGTCTGAAGACTTTGTATTCACAAGACTCAAGACTCAAGATTCAAGACTCAAGACTCAAGACTCAAGACTCAAGACTATTCTCACTGACAGTCTTTCTAATCCAGTGACGAAGGAAATCCAAAGCCGAAGTATATGGTTGAGGATTCGATCCTATCCTCTGGAAAAGATCCATTGGTTGGATAAATATTTCGGATTCTTTTATTGTTATCTAGATCGATTGAAGATCCGATGGTCGACGAAATATTCTTGGAATGTTCTATTCTTGGAAACCAAGATCCTGATTGTATGGGCGAACAGGATTGATGGGCTATCATCAGGTTCCTTAAATAGCTCGGATGATCTTCTTAATTGATTCCGTCCAACGGGTAGATTGGAGGAATTCCTTTGGTAAGTGCCAACGGCTATGATGGCATAAAGGAGTATAAAAGGAAGACGTTCTAGTTGTTTTAAGAACGTGATCGATAGAAAAATTCAGAGTCAAGAAGAATCTTGATTGTTAGTGATACGGTTCGAGCGAAATTGTATACAAAGAGAGTGTTTATACTTGGTGACACCTTGAGCGAGTGTGGTAGATCATCTACACCTAGAAATCAAGGAAGATCAACACTGTAACATCTCTTTGTTCATAGTGGAATCCAGCCAATTGGCTGTCAGTGCAGAAGAGTGGACGTAGGCTTGAATCAAGCCGAACCACTATAAACCGCGTGTTCAATTCTCTCTTTCCTTTACTCAGTCTTACGATTGATTTTTAATTATTGCAAATTCTTCAACTGTCTAAGTATTGTGAAATCTTCAAGAAAATTTTTATATACCTATTCACCCCCCCTCTAGGTACTCGTACTAGCTATATCAAGAGGACACACTTGCGAACATTCCAAGTGACCCTCGTATGCCAGGACAAAATCTGATTGAAGGGAACGATGATGACATAATGTTCCTTGAATTCCAACCTAGAATGGGTGTGGCAGCAAAGGTGAAAGGAAATCAGATGGATTTGTTCAAATCAAAAGATCAGGAGAATGTGTATTTCAAACTGTTGAAAAGAGGGGTGATAAACCCTAGAAGTGTCGATTTTGACTTCCTGGATGCCATCAACATGAACTTAAGAGAAAAGTTCAATTTGCTTCAACTTGAGAAATTTTGCTCCGACACCCAGGAGGTTTATGTTATAACTGTGACCGCATATTTCTATTCGAATCTCAGCTTTCTAGATGCGAATAGAATTTCATTTAGTGTACGAGACCAAGTCTACGTAGTAGATGTGGACATGTTGGCGGACATAGTTGGAGTTGAACGAGGACGTTATCATCCAATCAAAGTCTCAACTGCTCGTACTACTCTGGAGCTTGTCAAAGATAGGGATACAGAGAAGAAAATTACCTACTCAAGGATGAATGCCATCAACATCGTGCTTCATAAAATTGTGATCAACTGTCTTAGACCGAAGTCTACATCAAAGACTGCCGTGTCTAATTCTGAAGCAAAATTGATGTTCGCGATCAACTCAGGACGGAAGTTCTCTCTTCCTCACACCATTCTCTTCCACATGTACAGAGCAATGTCGAAAGACAAGGGACAATTGGCTTATCCAAGTCTGGTGACCAAGATCTTCAGACACATGAATATTGAACTGCCACATTCACTTTGTGTTCGACCGTGCGATAAGATGGTGGTAGGATTGAAGATGTTAACGAAGATGCGTCTGCAAGAACTTTCCAAGGCAATGGAGAAATTCAGAGTGAAGTCTCCAGTTCCATCTGCTTCAAAGAGAAAAGGAAAGGAGGTCATTGGTGCCCCCTCGAAAAAGAAGAAAAGAACTCTCATCTTGGAGGATGAAGATGAAGAGGATGAAGATCCCACTATATGTGCAATAACAAGAACCAGACGTTCTGTGCCTCAATCAACAGAACTTCAAAAGAAACAGATAGAAGAAGAGGAGCAAGCCAAGAATTAAGAAGAAGAAGAGCAGAGAGAGAAGGAGAAAGAAGCTGAAGAAGAAAGAGAAGGAGAGAAAGAAAAGTCTACAGCTGAATCTGGAGAGAAGGGAAATCAAGATACATAAGAGCATGATCATCACTCTTCCCCTTTTGATGTCTTAGAGACAGGGGGAGTTGGCGAGCAAGAAAGGTCCACACCACATGCTGCCGATAGTGAAGGTCTAAGACAATCTCCAGCAAACCCAGAAGAAGTTCAGGTTTCTCAATTGCCTGAAGAAGGACACGATACGTCGATTCCAAATCTGCAAGATTATACAGAAGCTCCATCGTCTGCATTCACTCCATCAGAGAAAGCACATGCAAGTACACAGACGGACAACTCAGCAGATTTTCGTCGTATTCTTGATATTCTTATGGAAATGCGGGGACAAATATATGCTCTAGATTGTGAGATTCAAACCATCAAGAATGCTGGACAAGCATCTTCGGTTACCCTGGAGGACAAAATGAAAGACCTCGCTCTACAACTTCAAGCCAATGCCAAAGGAGAGGAGGTAGCTCAACTAAGGGAAGACTTGAAGAGGCTAGAAGGCATAGTCCAGTCTATGGGAGATTTCCAGATCGTATGCATTCCCAAGCAGACCTGACTCCTTTCTCACCCTTTTTAATGATGATAAAAAGGGGGAGAATTAATTTGAACCATCTATCTTTAAAACTTTGACTTTAAATTTTTTGGTTATGTTTGTTTTTGAGTTTGACTTGAGTGAACTTGGGTGTGAATTTGAACTTGACTGAATTGGCTGTGGATTTAGATGATTGACTGGTTGCACTTATATCAAGTGTTGTCATATGGTATTACTCATGAAAGACTAATCAATTTTCTGTGGATGCAGAGTCTGGTTGTTTTATTAATCTTTATGAGTTAGCCATATTGCTTGAGAAATATTTTTGCAAGTCAAAGTTGTTCAAATCTACAAGAAAGTTTTGTCACCATCAAAAAGGGGGAGATTGTTGGAGAAATCTTTCCAGAATATTTTGAAGTTGACAAAACGTTTCTATCAGTCTAGTCTGGATATTTGCAGACCGATAGTTTAAAGTCTGAAGACTTTATGATTACCAGACTCAGAACTCAAGACTCAAGACTCAAGACTCAAGACTATTCTCACTGACAGTCTTTCTAATCCAGTGACGAAGGAAATCCAGAGCCGAAGTATATGGTTGAGGATTCGATCCTATCCTCTGGAGAAGATCCCTTGGTTGGATAAATATTTCGGATTCTTTTATTCTTATCTAAGATCGATTAAAGATCCGATGGTCGACGAAATATTCTTGGAATGTTTTATTCTTGGAAACCAAGATCCTGATTGTATGGGCGAACAGGATTGATGGGCTATCATCAGGTTCCTTAAATAGCTCGAATGATCTTCTTGATTGATTCCATCCAACGGGTAGATTGGAAGAATTCCTTTGGTAAGTGCCAACGGCTATGATGGCATAAAGGAGTATAAAAGGAAGACGTTCTAGTTGTTTTAGGAACGTGAACGATAGAGAAATTCCAAAGTCTGAATCACCTTGATTATTAGTCGATACAGTTCGAGCGAAATTGTATACACAGAGAGTGTTTATACTTGGTGATACCTTGAGCGAGTGTGGTAGATAATCTACTCCTAGAAATCAAGGAAGATTAACATTGTAACATCTCTTTATTTATAGTGGAATCCAGCCAATAGGCTGTCAGTGCAGAAGAGTGGACGTAGGCTTAAATCAAGCCGAACCACTATAAACCGCGTGTTCAATTCTCTCTTTCCTTTACTCAGTTTTACGATTAATTTTTAATTGTTGCAAATCTTTCAATTGTCTAAGTATTGTGCAATCATCAAGAAAATATTTTTTTTACCTATTCACCCCCCTCTAGGTACTCGTACTAGCTATATCAGGTAGTCCTCGAACAAGCTTCTTGGAAGAGATCTTGGCAATTTGCTTCATGTTAACATGGCTAAGCTTTCGATGCCAAAGGTTCGCTTCATCTTGAGTTGATATAAGACAATGAGACCTTTATGGTTTTATATCAAGAAGATAAATGTTCCCATGTCTTCATTCAGTAAAAGATTGAGAAAGATCTTTACTAGTTCCCGAACATATTCCTTCATGGCATTTGATTTTGAATCAAGTATCGCACAGATGACTAATGCTGAGTAGATTGTAATTTAGTCCTTCCACCAAGGAGACATTGTTGATTGTATGATTTCCAATCTTTATTGTTCCGCATCCAACAATTCTTCCATTGATATTTCCACCAAAAGAGACTTTTCCACCATTTGTTTGAACAAATTTTACAAAACAACTTGAATCTCCTGTCATGTGTCTTGAATAGTCACTATCCAAATACCATTTAACTTTTTTTTATAGTGACCTGTAATTAAAAAAGAAACTCAAGCTTTCTTTGGTACCCACATTTTCTTGGGTCCATGAAGAAGTTAGTGCAATATATCGTCTTTGTCCAATCCTTCTTAACAGGTCTCCAAACCAGAGGACATTCTTTCTTAAAGTGTTCTGAGCTATTACACTTGAAACATTTGAGAGCACTTCGGTCAATAGGTTTTACAAAGACTTTTTAAAATGATTTATATAAAAGGTTTTTATAGGTCTTTGTTTGATTCTTTCCTTTACTTTTAGAAAATCAATTAGAGAAATGGTTTCAAAAGTCATTCCCAAGCCTGATATGTTAAAGTAAGGTATTTGTATTAAAAGAATATTTTCCAACTTTTCAGATCCTATTGAAAACCTTTTTGAAATATTTGAAATGTCATTTTTCAAAAATGTATTTTCTTTTGAAAGCGAGTTTGCATTTTCTTTTAAATCGTCAAAACTCTTGTCTAAGTTTTCAAACTTTTCTTTCCAAGAGTTTTTCTGTTGTTTTAGTGTGGAATTCTCCCTTTTTAGCTCGAAATTCCTCTTAAGAGAGGTTTTGAGACTAAAACAAAGTTCATCAATATATTTCGAGACTTTAGTAGGAATTTTTAAATTACTTACCTCGATTTTGCTGTCTAAGTCTGAGTCTGTATCTTCCTCAAAGTCTGAGTCTGATTCTGATTTTGCCATTAAACAAATATTGGCATAATCATCATCACTTTTTTCGCATTCAGTATCACTCTAAGTTTCTATTTTGAGAGCCTTTATGTATTTCTCAGCTTTTCCTTTCTTTTTCTTCAACAGAGGACAGTTGGGTCTGATGTGTCCCTTTTTCTTGCATTCAAAGCAGATCACATCTTTATTGGCTTCATCATTCTTAGTTAATTTGTTTTGAAAATTTTGAGTGCTTTGTTTCTTCTAGTTGAATCATCTTCCCTTTTTGCTCAGTTTCCTAAACCTCTTTATCATAAGAGCTAATTCTTCATCGTCCATATCATCTTCAAAATCTATAACATCAGAATCATTATTAGATTTTAAAGTAATTGACTTCTTACCTTTACGATCTTATTGCTCATTGACTTGCTCAACTTCATAGAATTGAAGTGTGCCAACCAGTTCGTCTACAGAAAGTGGCATGATCCTTTGTGTTTCCCTTATTGAAGTCTATACATGATTCCAATCTTTAGAGAGTCCATGCAGCAATTTATTAACCTTCATTGGTTCAGTTATTGGCTGTCTCTGATACTCTAGACCATTAACAATTTCAGTAAAACGACTAAACATATAAGTGATAGATTCTCCTGGTTTCATCTTTAAGGCTTCATATTGTCCAAGTAGGATATTGATTCTTGTTTCTTTCACTCGATCAATTCCCTCATAGGTGATATGCAGCCTATCCCAAACTTCTTTGGCTGTTTCATAAGAAGATATTCTGTTATACTCAATAGGAGATAACGCACAATATAGAGAGTAGATTGCTTTAGCATCAAGAGCTTGTTTCTTGGTTATTTCTTCTTGAGTCAACTAGCATATGCAACTTCTTTTCCTTTTTCTAAGACTGATGCAGCTTTAGGAATGATTCCTTTTTCTACCACATCCCATTCCAGAGGATCTTTTAATCTTAGGAATGCCTTCATCTTCTTTTTCCAAATATTGTATTCCTTTCCATCGAAATAAGGTGGTCTAGTGTTGCTTTGACCTTCAACCAAACCTGGAGCCAACATACAAGCCATAGATCTTTAACTCAGAAGTAAAAACACTTCAATTAAATGAGTACACAGGCTCTGATATCAATTGATAGAGCTAGTAAGAACACCTAGAGGGGGTGAATAGGTGTTAAAGAAGTTATTGCAGAACTTAACAACTTAATTCAATTTTTGAGAATAATAGACTGAAGATGTAAAAGACTGTAAATAGTTATATAAGACTACAAATTTAAAGTAAATAGATTAGGGAAAGAGAATGAGAACACAAAGTTTATAGTGGTTTGGCTTAGATCAAACCTAACGTCTACTCTCCCGCACTGACAGCCCACTGGTTGGATTCCACTAAGAACCAAAATATATTTTATAGTTTCACATTCTTGATTCCACAGTATAAAGACTCTGCTACACTTCCTCAAGGTCTCACAAATATTTAAATCTCTTTTTTGAGTACAACTTAAGCTCAATAAATGAAATAACGAAAAACTAGGAGCTTCAGACTTTGGAATTTTTCTTTCACACACACTATCAAATAAATTGAGTGTCTTCCTTATATACTTCTCCATGCCTTTATAACCATTGGCACCTTCCAAAGGAGTTCTTCCAATCTACCCATTGGACAGAATCAATTAGGGAGATCTCGAGTTATTCAAGGAATGTGATGATAGCCCACCAATCCTGCTCGCCTATACAATCATGATCTAGGTTTCCATAAGTAGAACCTTCCAAGTATACTTCGCTAATTAAAAGATCTAATTATTCGAATTGATTTCAATAGGAATGATTGATCACGAGATGTTAACTCCAGTAGTGAGATCTTCTTCAACCGTACGAATTAAATCCTTAAAGATATACTCGCATCTGGATAATTTATCCTCAACGAATAAAACTTTTCTTCGTTGGTCTAGAAACTATTAGTGAAGGCAGACTTTAAATCTTGAGTCTGGAGGTCTTCAGACTTTGACAATAGAGTCTGCAAGTCTTCAGACTAGATTGATGAAAACGTTTTGTCAACTTCAAAACAAATAAGAAAGTTTTCTCCAAAAATGTACTTGCACCAACCTTGGCGGCAATGCAAGACAATATGCTAAAATCCTGATTCTTTCCAGAATCTCAAAGGGACCTATATACCTCGGACTCAGCTTTCCCTTCTTGCCGAAGCATGAAGTACCCCTCATTGGTGACACCTTCAGAAAGACGTGCTCACTAACTTAGAATTCAAAAAGTCTTCGACGCTTATCTGCATAGCTTTTATGGCGGCTCTAAGAGGCTTTTAATTGTCCCTGATAACGGCAACTAGATCCACTAACTGCTGAACTAACTCTAGGCTTGTGATCTTTCGTTCCCCGACCTCATCCAAATAAACTGGCGTTCTGCATGCTCTGTCATACAACGCTTCAAAAGGAGCCATCTGAATGCTTTGTTGGTAGCTGTTGTTATAAGTGAACTCAACAAGATGAAGTTGTTCCTCCTAGCTCCCCTTGAAATCCAACACGCAAGCTCGCAGCATGTCTTCAAGGGTTTGAATCGTCCTCTCAGATTGGTCATCTGTCTGAGGATGATAGGCTGTGTTATACTGCAACTTCGTTCCTAAGGTAATCTGTAACCTTCGGGTCTCAATTTGACGTGGTCGTCATTGGCACTCCATGCAATCGAACTATCTAGCACATGTACAACTCAGCATACCTGTCACGGCCTGATCCTTGAGCGTGTGCCCATCCCTTGGTGGTCGATAAAATTTGTGATGTCTAAGGACGCATTGTCGACCCATTCATTTTATTGTACATGCAAAAGCGAATAACAAATCCCCTGACATTATCAACTTAGGATAGAAAAGTAGGAAACAAATTTACAAACAAAATGTGCTTTTATATACACATCGAGTCATATACAAAAGCCAACAACCAAAAGCCTACAAAAGACCGACTCTCAAAAAGAAGCTATCCTATCTGACCTACATCTTAGATCCCCTCAGCTCGGCTTTAGATCCTCCATTATATGGTTCTGAAAAGAATTGAGCCCATGACGGGATGAGATATAAATCTCAATGAGTTCACACTCTAAAACCCGATTAGGAGGGTAATACGCCTAGAGGCGTTCTAACCACACAACCACACAACCATAGAGACTTACCTCATCTCAGATCCTCCTTGTAGGTCAGCACAATTCATATCACAGATAGCCATAAAAACATGAGCAATAAATAAGCTCATCAATTAAAACGCCACACTCAATTTCAACCAAGCATAGGGGTCCAGATTATAGGGCCTAATCATTATGACACGGCCCATACCGTGCCACATAGTTTTGTCTCATAATCTGGTGCGTTCAACTCAATTAATCATGTGTTCCTAGTTTTGATCTCAGCTTATAACACGGCCTACTCGCTGTTCAGCGGTCTTGTGGCATATCCAGGCCTCGTCTCACTTTCCTAGATGGCTTTCCAGAATGAGCATATATTCAGAATCTACTGCGACCGGCTTCCGTTGTCTAGGGGCATCCCATATAGGGGTAACGTCGAGCTTAACAGCCCGGGACGGTTTCTCTTAACCAACACATGATCACTCAATTACGGCTAAGGACACTATGCATTGCACTCAAATGTCTCAATTAAGATAATGCATTTGACCCGTTTTCTTCGTATTAAAAACACCTTGTGAAAATAATCGTGTCTAGGTACATGGTCAGATCAAACTCGAAAAATTGATATTCTTCAATTTAAAATCTCACTATTTTATATAGTATATAAAACCATTTTTGATGTTAAAAGCCAACACTCGGGATTTTCAAAATAAATATTGAAATTCACAAATTTGGAATAAATAACCAAAATTCCAATAAGCACTCAATTTGCACAAAACAACATCTAATTGCATAAACTAAACACACCATTGCAATCAGTACAAAATTCCATTCATTGGCTATCTTGATCTAATTTCAGGAAAATATTAAATAATTAAATAATTACCAAAATTAATTAAATAAATCAATTTAAATACCAAAATTACTAACTTAGGCCGAAAATGCTCAAATAATCGCCTAAACGGGCTCGGAAAAATCGCGAACCTATCTAGATAAATAGTACCTCCTATATAGCCTCTAATTAATCTAATCTAACCACTTAACATGCATAATTGAATAATTAAATCACTAATCTAATTTAACTAACCACAAAAACCTTAATTAACATAAGCTAATCACCCCCTAAGCATAATTAACTCCATAAGCAGAGTTTAGCGAGTAAACTCACCAATTTAACGATCTAGTGAGTCCATGGTGACGGCAACGTAGAGGCAGGCCATAAACGAGTTTACGGCGACACCAACCAAGGCTTGGAAGGGACCTAAAACGGGCCACAAAGACCGAACGTTCTTGCTGGCCTTTGGTTCTATCCAAGGACCGAAGGGACTGCTTGGCTTAACTATGGCGACTAGGAGCGGTAAGGTGGGACCAGACAGCTTGGACGGGTGGCGAAGGGGCTCAATAGTGACGACAAGAATAGCTTCGACAGATGGGCACAACGGCCAGGGCGACAGGCGCAAGTGGCGAGGACACACGGACAATGCTGGAGCGAGATGAGCACGCGGGTGACCAGCAGGCTCAGCGGACCACACAGGCAGCTCCGAGGACCTAACAGCGACCAGGTGACCTTGATGTCAACTAAGGTGGCTCGAGATGGCAAGCAGGAGGCGGACGTCAAGCAAAGAGGCGGGACGATGGATGGCGCACATGGGGGATGCACGGCTCTCGGGTGGGTGCGTGACGGCACTAGACGGCGGTCCTAGCGGCTTGCGACAGTAGGGGGAGGTTGGCGATTTTCTCTGCAACTCTAAGCTCACAAACACTCACTAAAATGGAGAAAGTGAGCTGCAAGGAGGAAGAAGAAGCTGCTGGAATGGAGGGGGACACAAAATATCTAAAAACACTTGAGTTTGGCCCTACCACTCCTTGGCTGTCATCCTTAGCCCTTTGCAGCCTTCAAGCTTCCCAAACAAGCTTCCCAAAGGATCCGAAAGGTTGTCTCCCCCATGGCCTACGAATTTGGACCATTGGCCATCTAATTTGACTTAATTCCCCTTCAAATTCATTCAATTCGTCTCCAATTGAATTCAATTTGGAGTCCATAAATCCCACCAAAGTGCCATTAGCCCAAACAACATTTTTCCTCTCCAATTGAACCAACTTGAATCCCAAAAACACGACCAAAAACTACCCTAAGATTTTTCTAGTAAAAAATGGCCCTACTTCAATTTATGCCAAAAATCCTAGTTTTCAGAAAAATCTTCGGAAGGCAAGTCGCCGGTCCTAAAATGAATCGTGAGATGATAAAACTTTCAATTTCTGAAATCGGGTTCAATTTCACGGTTAATTTGTGGCACCCCTCGAATGGCCCCCGATCCGTTAGGGTCGCCACAGTTTGTTTATCTTTCACTTGGCCTAATAATATAATACTACGATACCAAGGAATTTCATTATAATTCATAAATCTGGGGTTTACATCTTTTAGATCAGTCCCTACGCAATTTATACAGCAGAAGCACATCCATCAACTCCCTTCCATATATTCAGAACACGATGCACACCAACTAAACATCTATAGGTAAAAGCCGAACACTTTTATTTACTTAAACCAGATGGACATCATTTATTGGTATATCAAAATGTTGTAGTCTTCTATACTCGGCTATACTTCAAAAGATGACCGACATCTTTTCCAACCGTCGTATACTTAAGATCCATCGACCAGTATCGGCGTCCAAAAGTTCCTTTCTTTGCTATCCTCCTCCTCGTGGTCATATCCAACCACTCGATCCATCTACTGGTAGCAGTGGTAGTAGAGGTATCTTGTCTAGTATGAAATGTTAGTCCCCAAATGGGGTGAGTACAACCACTTGGCAGTAAAGATCTACCAAACTACACAATACAACAAGCAAAACAATCAAGATATCATGAGTAAAGCACATATCATCCATGCTACCGAGCATACATCACCATGCAGTCGTGCATATATCGCCATGCAGTCATGCATATCTCACCATGCCATCGTGCATATACCACCATGCAGTCATGCTTGTATTTTCATGAGGTTCATCACATACCATATGCACATACATACACATGATTCATATCATCCATACACTCATGTATACATCCCCATGAGATCCGTTCAAACCTTCACGATCGCATTCTCAATGTCAAATAGCATCAATTTACTTTTCATAAGCAGATCATGCATCATGCCATATGCACACACCCATGTGAATGATTCAATTTCCAGTTTTATCTTTCAAAAAGATCTCATCATTTTTCTTCCAAGGACCAATGTTTGCATCCCTCATTTATCGCTCGCACCCAACCTAGCATCGCGAGGAACCTCCAGCACACACCTCCGAGCATCCGGCACAAACCTCCGAGCATCTCGCATCCCACCTAGCATCATGAGGAACTGCTGGGGCTCGCCATGAAAATGGTTACCCTTGCCTTCCGAAATTACGTACCGACATACCACCAGACACCCCCTTGGAATTATGTACCGTATACCACCGGGCATCTCGAAACTCCCGAGGACCCTCTGGTACATACCTCAATAAATTCTGGAAATTTAGCGTAATGTAGACAAGGCCTAGACAAAGATATTTCATGCAGAACACCATGCCGAAAGAGCTTCATACGAGTCGCTACAGTCCATACATCGCAGAAAAAGAAATTCCAGCGCCACTTTTGTACAGTTTCGGAATTAAATTCGATTAAGTGCTTAAATGAACTCCAAAAATTCTGAGTTTTTAATATGTTATAGCTGAGACCTGGAGGTAAAAGTCCCATGAAGAAATAAAAGTCTAATTCCTTCTGGATTAAAAGATATAATGTTTATAACTCTCCCTAACTCTCGGTTCACTGTCCAGATTCATCCTCTTAAAAGAAAAATCGTTTTCCCCAATCAATACTTGTCTATTTATTCTCAAATTTTAGTATGTTACTCCTCAAGATGTCTCCTACAACTCTTATTAAGTACATGAGATCAAATTCGGATTGAATACTTGTACAAAATTCACAGAATTACAATAAATCTACATAACAGTTTCCAGATCTAGTATCTTTGAAGAAAAATGGTTTCACCAACAAATACTTGTTCGTTTCCTCTCAAATTTTGATATGTTACTTTCCAAGAAGTCCTATATAACTTTCATCAAGAAGTCAAAGTGAGATTCCAAGTAGAACATTGCATGCAACTCACGAAATCACCAAAGGTCGGACTGTTTTTTCCAAAAAAACAGAATACTAGACTAAGGATCTACTCCCATAACTTCGAAAATCCTCACCTCTACCACATCCGAAACTCACCATTCATCACACACAATCACAGCAATCAAAGGACTCTACTTGCCTCTAATCCAAGCAAAATCACAACAAGCACACAGTGGGGTAAGGCGGGCTTAACGGCGGGACTAGGCGCACGCACGACGGGCCGGTCTTCTTCCTCCTCTTGCCGACCAACCCTCACAAAACTCTCTCGGTTTCACTCTCTCCCTCTCTCTCTCTCTCTCTCTCTCTCTCTCTCTCTCTCTCAGTGCCTTGCTAAATCCGCCCCCTCCCCTTTTCCTTTTTGGTTGTTTAATTACTTGCCTTTGGTTAATTTTGCATGGAAGGACACATGTCTTTGTAAGAAGGACACTTGGCTTCATGGGAAGGACACTTGTAGAGTCCCTCTCGCCACTTGTCATTCTCCATGCAAGCTGATGGGCTTCCTTTGGGTTGGATTTGGGCCAGCTTTTTGGCCGACCAAATGGGGAGAAACGGTGGGGGATTCGGTGGGGCTATGGGTTGGTTTTTGGGCTGATTTGGCCTTAAGAAAATCAGCCCACTCCTTCTCCATTCTTTCCTATTTAATCCCCACTTATATAAATACCTAATTACACTTTAATATGGCCATAAAAATTTGTAACATAAATCAATAAAAATCCAACTTATAAAGTACATGGCGCCAAGAATAAAAATTTTCCTTATCAATTTATCCTTTAATACAAATCCTTAATCACTCATGGACATAGGACATATTTCCAACAAAATAATTGTCCATTAAAATGCTCAGCCTTAATCTATTGTAATTTATTGGTCTAATGACCATAACATAGTCCGATGGCGCTTCCATCACCTATCCATGGTTCATAGCATATCTAGAGGTTGTCATCAAGTTTTAGGATGCCACATAATTTCAATCTGGCGCGACACCTAACCTACCGAGTAGCTTTTAGGAATTTTTTGTGCAATTGACCTTGGTTGATTATTTTCAAGCCACAATGTATATCTTTGACCCATTGGCGACTCTTGGTTCTCATGAAAGTCTTGAGGTTTCAAATACGGATACTGGGTACAGAAATGACAGAAAAATCAATCTGGTGTCGTTCGATAGAAATTTTGCAATTAGCTGGAATTACCCTCACATTAATCACATGCCTTTGTCAAATTGACATATCTCCGGTCTCTAATCAATTTTGACTGTGCTGTAATGACCTTGCAGATTAGCACGGTCGAGTAGTCGATTCCTGGTCGAATTCTTAAATCTATTGTGTGTAGATTCCTTAACTTCTTCACTTGATAGGCTAGTTATCCTGTGAGTGATCAGCTCAGGGAAAAGAACTATTAGCATGTCGATGAAAAGCCCAACTTATTCAATCGAAAACAGAACCTGAAATTCAGGATGTCACAATATCTGTCCAATGCAAAGTCCCTTCATATAGAAACAAAGTGAGCAGATTTCGTTAATTTGTCGACTACAGCCCATATCGATCATCACTTCGCTGACTCCTTAGTAACTCTATCACAAAATTTCGTTGTGATATGTTCCCATTCCCACTCAGGAATCTCGAGAGATTGCAAAAGTCCTCCCGGCTTGCAATACTGTGTTTTCACTTACTAGCACGTCTGACACTTGACGACCTATCTGGCAATATCTATCTTTATACCGGTCTACCAATCATGTTGACACAGATTCTGACCCATCTTCCTGACAAGATCTCCTCTTTAAGCTCCGCACCGTCTAATACACATAATCGCCACGAAACTTTAGTATTCCGTCATCTGAAATCTGAAAATCAGCTTTTCTCTTTTCCGTATCTTTCTATAGGATCTTTTGAATCTCTGGAACTATCAACTGAATCGTCTTGATTCTGATCTGTAATTTCGGTTCAATTCTAAGGGTGGCCATACGATTTGAAATGTGGCCATACAATTTGAAAGGTGACCTACCTTTAATTTGAAAACCGAATCTCAAGATTTCTCAAGTAAAGTCCATTCCTTGACCATCAACTGTGCAATTGAAGACTTCCGACTCAACACATTTTGCAACCTTATTTGCCTTTCTAGGGTGATACAAGGTATCACAATGATAGTCCTTTAGGAGTTCCATCCAGTGACGCTATCTCATATTCAACTCCTTCTAAGAAAATAGATACTTGAGACTTTGATGGTTAGTGAAGATCTAGAATTTTTCTCCACACAAATAATGTCTCAAAATCTTTAGAGCGAAAATGATTGGTGCGAGTTCTAAATCATGCGTCAGACAATTTAGCTCATGAGGTCACAATTGACGGGATGCGTATGCAACAACCATGCCATGTTGCATTAACACGCAACCAAGTCCTCTAAACGGTGCATCACTGTAGATCTCGTATCCTCCAGGATCAGATGGAATGGTCAGCATAGGTGCGGTAGTCGGCTTCTACTTAAGCTCTTGGAAACTACGCTCGCATTTGTTTGTCCACAAAAAATTATCTTCCTTCTTCAATAGTCGAGTCAACGGTGATGCTAACACTGAAAATCCTCCCACGAACCTTTTGTAGTACCTTGCCAAACCCAAAAAGCTTTTGATCTTTGTCACGGAAGTCGATCTTGGCTAGTTGATAACTGTTTCAATCTTGGTTGGGTCCACGAACATTCCTTCGCTTAAAATCACGTGACCTAGGAACACTACATGAGTCAATCAAAACTTGCACTTACTAAACTTAGCATAGAGCTCATGATTTCTCAGAGTCTGAAGTATTGTCCTCAACTGTCTTTCGTGCTCCTCAACTGTCCTATCCACGACAGTCACCAAGTAACCTTGGTAATCTCCGTCTAACAAACGGGTTGCCTCAAGCGATGAGATTAAAGGAATCGAGAGTCCTCCTCGAGTTCTAATACATTCGAAACTTTCATCTGTCAATGGGTGAAACTGTATTACATTACGACAACAATTCATTACAACAAAAAGCTTCTCGAGCCAAACATTTTCATAGATGATATCAAAGTTATACATATGCAAAATAGTCAAGTACAACTCTAGCCAGTGATTCTTCTTTACACACTTCATTACAACAAATTGAAGTTCTACAAGCTTAACCAAAATTTCGCTACACCACTCTGATAAAATTATCCTAGAAGTATCGTTCTCTTGATCAACGCATAGCTCTATTCATTCTTGTCCCCTTCGCCATCCTAGTAGCGTCCTATATGTAGTAATGGTGCCTGTGCTCCTCTCGACCTACACACACAGTTCCTTGCCTGATGGTCAAGTTGGCCACATTCGTAGCATTCTCCTGTTATACCAAGACATTGGGTTGATCCATGCTTCCTCTTACAAACTCGACACACGTCTGGTGAGTCTTTTGCCTCATGTCGGGTGACAGCATGCACCATTTCTTGCACTAGAGACCTATTCCAAATGCCCCACTATGTGTCCTGCGATGCATTATCTTTGTTTTGTCTCATCGGTGGTGGCGGCGGCAGCTATTGTGGTCCTATTGGCCTTCTGGGATAGAGTTTCTGGCTAGGTGACCCTGTTGGCCATACTCATAGCAAGCACCCGTCCTAAAATGGCACGGGGCTGATCCATGTCGCCTTTTGCATAAGCGACACATGACATTCTGACTCGAGGTTGACTTCCCGATTCTACTCCTTCGATTGGGACAAATGGGGTGCTTTCCTTCTATCATTAGCTTGTTCCCAAACCGATCATTAACCCTGCTATGCACGATTCGTAACTCAGACATAGCGGCTCACTCCCAGATCACATCTCCAGGTTGGACCTCAGCAGATGTGGTAGCAACGGCGTCTACAGCATTGGCAGCAACGAATTAACTAATTTCCTAATAACAACAAACATGTGATAAAAAAGCAGGACAACCAATTTCAAATCAAACACACTTTTAAAAACAATATGGTTTACACATAGAGGCCAACTCTAAGGTCTATGTACAAGAGATCTATCTCCAAACAGAACTACTGAGCCACCCATGCTCTCGACCCTTCTACCTTAAGCTCTGAGTTCTTCATACTAGGGACCTGAAAATGGTAACCCACAACGGAGTGAGATATAAGTTTTAGTGAGTTCACGCCGTAAACCCCGATTAGGAAGATAATACACTTAGAGGCAGCCTACACACACAACCAATGAGACTTACTTCGCCTCAGTTTCTTCCTACACATTAGTACAGTTCATAAAACATATGCATATAATCAATGCACTCATCAATATTCAAATGCCCAATTCAAACTCAATATCTCAACTCAATATTCTGATTCAATACTCAATACTAGGCTTAAGGTTCTAGAGGTGCCCTCTCCCCACAAAGTTCCAACATTGCGTGGCACTTAGTCCCTGACCATAATCAATCATAGTACAAGGTACTAGAGGTGGCTCCCACAAATTCACACTATTGTGTAGCACTTAGTTCTCAACTATACTAAGTAATAGCTCAAGGTACTAGAGGTGGCTCCTACAAAGTCACGCTATGGTGTAGCACTTAGTTCTTGACTATAAAAAGCACTAGTACAAGGTTCTAGAGGTAATTCACATGAAGTCTCGCTATCGTGTAGCACTTAGCCCATTTACTATGCATGATAATACTGCATAGCTTCTAAAGGTGGCTCTCATGTGACTTAAGTCACCATGTAGCACTTAGACCTTCACTATAATAAGCAACAGTACAAGATACTAGAGGTGGCTCACATGAGGTTTTATTATTGTGTAGCACTCAGTTCTTTACTAACTCACAACCCATTGGGTTCCCCTCAACACAACCTATGTCATGTCATCTTTCAATAGTCATCTTACCATTACTATAAACCATCACATGATCATTCAATACCAGCTAAGGATGTTGTGCTTTGTACAGAAATTCCTCAATTAAAATAACAAACATGGTCTATTTTCGCGGTGTTAAAATTACCCGATAAAAATAATCGTATGTGGGTACACGGTCAGTTTGATCCAAAAATACTATATCTTTATTTTCAAAAATCCCACTATTTATTATAGTGCCTAAAAACATTTTTGGCGTTAAAACTCGACGCCCTGGTATTTCTGAACAAAATCCCAAAATTACACAATTTTGGGATAAATACCCAAAATTACAATTTCCACTCAATTTGCACAATATAGCATTCAATCATAGAAACTAAGCACACTAGTGCAATTAGCACAAAATTTCAGTTACCGGCTATCCCGGTATAATTTCTGAAAAATATTAAATAATTAAATAAATTACAAAAATAATTAAATAAATATAATTTAATTCCATAAATGCATACTTAGGCTAACAATTGCTAATTTAACCACCTGATGCACTAATTAAATTACCCTAACCATTCTAACTACAAGACCACACAATAAACTAACTAATTACAATCTCTAACCACCTAATTCACTAATGTCTTTAACCTAATTTAACTAAACAAGCTAAAAATTATACTAATCTAATCTTAACTTAAACTAATCACCCCTCAAGTATCATTAGCACCATAATAAGAGTTTAGTGCATAAACTCATCGATTTAATGCAAAAACCAGTTCATGGCGACAACGATATGAAGGCGTTCGAAACTCGAGCTTACAATGACGTAAAAAGGGAACTCAGGAGGGCCCGAAAAAGGCCACAAAGCCCACAGTTGGGCTGCTCAGATTTGGTTCTTGACTAAGCTAGCTTCGGCGGCTTTCGATTGGGCTTGGCTAGCAAACTGGATGTTGGATCAAAGCCCAAAGCGAGCTGGTTGGCGGCTTGGGACTTGGGCTAGGTTGGCCATGCGTGATGAGAACTAGCAAGGGAGCCGCTTCAAGTGGTGGCATCGCTGTTGGCCAAACAAGGAAATAGGAAGGTGTTGCTGGCGTCAACGTTAGGAGGCTTCGCTGAGGGGTTGACTCGGTGAAGGGGGATACGTGAAGATGAGATAAGACAGTTGGTGGGGGTTTGGGGGCAGTGAAATGGAGATGAAACGTGGTAAGGGCAGAGGGGAAATAAACATGAAAAGAAGACCGAAGCAGCTGGATTCAGTGGAGGGGCAAGGCTAGCATCATGACTGCTGGCAGCGCAAGGGGGGAAACGCTGGCATGGCTGAAACGGTGAAGGGAACAATTGGAGGTGGTGTTGATTCGGTGGGTTTGCGAAGAAAGTCGTGGATGTCAAGATAGAAAGAAGAAGTAGCTGTGTGTTCGGCTGAGGTAAGAGTCGCACGAAGAAGAAGGAGGAGAAACCGCAGGCCTGGCATGCTGGAGAAGTAGAAGGAGAGGGGGGAAAGTCAATGGTAAATATCTCACTTCATCATCTCAAGGTCCCACAAGCCTTCATGTTAATCCCCTTTGTCTCCCATAAAACTTTCTTGCATAATTTTCAACAAAAACTCAATTTTTGTGCCAAATGTTGCAGCCCCCATACTAGCCCACGAATTTTCCTCAATTGGACTTCAATTTCTTTACAAATCTCTCTAATGTGGTAACCAAATTTGCTGTAGAGAAAGGCTACACAATTTCCATAGTTTCCCTTCACCAAATAGCACACTTTGGTGGCCAAAAATCTCCTAAATTTGGCCCCTCCGAATTTCCTTTCTTTTCCGAATCGTTCGAATTGATTTTTCGTAAAAATCCCGAGCTCACTGAAAATTTTTCAAATGATGAGTCAACATTCCTAAAATGAATCGTGACATGAAAGAACTTCCCATTTATGAAATCGGGTTCAAATTCGTGGTTAATTTCAATCGACGTAATTTTAACGTGACTTAACCTACCAAGTAGATTTTAGGAATTTTAGCGCATTTGACCCGTGGTCAATTATTTTCGAGCCATAATGTACATCTAAAACACATTGGCGACTTTCAGTTGTCATGAAAATCTCGAGATTTCAAATATGGACACAGGGTATCAAAATGACAGAAACATTAGTCTAGTGTTGATCAACAAGAATTTTGTAATTAGGTGGAATCACCCACACACTAATCACATATCTGTATCGAATCGACCTATCTCCAGTCTCTGATTGATTTTGACGGTGCCGTAATGACCCTTGTAGATTAGCACAATGAGTAGTCGATTCCTGGTCGAATTCTCAAGTCTATCACGTTTATATTCCTTAACGGTTTCACCTGATAAGCTAGTTATCTCATGAGTGGTTAACTCAGAGAAAAGAACTATAGGCAAGTCAATGAAAAGCCTGACTTATTCAATCTAAATCAAAACCTGAAATTCATGATGTCATAGTGGTAGAGGCCGAACCAATGCTCCTTCAGGAATGTCGTCTCAAGGTAGACGTTGCTATGCTCAAGGGATGAGATGATGCCCGGTTATGCCTGAAGACCACCGAACGTCGAGTTGACCATGCCCGTGGGGCAATAATAAATTGGAACGCATGAATGAGTGTTTTAGCTGCGCTTAATTATGAGATGAAATTGTGTGGCATGGAATGGGTTGTGTCATAATAATTTGGCCCTATAATCGGGACCCTTGTGATCGACTGAGATATGAGTGAGATGTTCCAATTGATGTATGCATTTACTATATGCATCTGTTATATGAATTGTATTGACGTGCAAGGAGGTGCTGAGGCGAGGCAAGTCTTCTATAATGTGTGGTTAGACTGCCTCTAAGCATATTACTTCCTAATTGGGGTTTAGGACGTGAACTTGCTAAGACATTGTCTCACCCCATCGTGGCCTTAATCTTTGCAAGTCCTTCGATGGAGGCGAGGCCAATTCATTTAGGACAACCGCGAGTGTATAGCAAGTATAGTACCAACGTTCCTGTGTGGCATCCCAAAATTCATAACGACCTCTAGTTACATTAAAGTCTATGAATAGGTGATGGAAGTACCGTCAAGTTATTTTATGGCCATTTAATCCATAATTTGCAATAAGATTTATGGCCAAGCTTTTAATGGATAATTAGTTGATAGGAAAGAACATCCTATCATTGGCCATGTGTTTTATAAATTGGAATTTATGGATTTATGATTTCAAGTTTTATGGCTATATGAAATCGTAATTTAGTATTTATATAAGTGGGGATTTAAGGTAAATTATTGAAAGTAAAATGGACTTATTTAAGAAAATCTTGGGCCATTTAAGTTTGGGCTTTAAGCCCAAGTGAGATGGGCCTAAAGTGGGCCATAAGCCCGGCCCATTGTCGACGCATGGAGGGGAGGAGTGAGGCGCCGCATGGCCTCCAAGTGTCTTCAACAAAGGAGACACTTGTCTCCTTCTTAGGGACAAGTGTCCCCCATGCAAGAGAAGAAAGCATGCAATATATAAGCCACCAAAAAGAAAGAGAGAGAGAGAGTGGCTGGTTTTGAGAGAGTGAGAGAGAGGGAGAGAGTTGCCGAGAGAGAGTGAGATGCGAGAGAGAGGGAGGCCAAGGAGGAGGAGCTCGCCCGTCGCCGCCCGCACGCCGTCTGTCCGTCGCCGATGTGCCGTTCATGTGTCGCTGTCCGCTTGGTCTTTGAGGCAAGTAGGGATTGATTTCTACTCTTGCATGTGTGTCTTGCATGTGTGGTTGAATTCTTGGATGTTTAGAGGCTAGAAATCGAAGTACATGAGGTTTGTTCTTGGAGATGCTTGCTGTTTTCGCATGAACCGCTCGACCCAGAATCTTGTGAAGGCTTGCATGCATGTTTTGAGTTCGATTTTGACTTTGATCTCGTCATAAAAGTTGTATCTAACATCTTAAACTACAACATACTAAAATTTGGTGCAAAATGATGGAGATTTAAAGGTTTAAACTTTCATCCTACGGAGATGCTAGATCTGGAATGTTTTCGCATGAACCGTTTGAGTCAGAACTTTGTGAGAGCTTGCATGCATGTTTTGAGTTCTATTTTGACTTTGATCTCTTCATGAAAGTTTTATATAACATATTAAAATACAACATACTAAAATTTGGTACAAAATGATGGAGATTTGAGGGGTCAAACTCTCATCCTACGGAGACACCAGATCTGGAACGATTTCACTGACCTTTCGGTGGATTTGTGGTTGCATGTTGATTTTTACTGGGAATCTCTCTTCGATTTCTTCATGGAACATGTGGAGAACTTCTTAAAATATAACATACTCAAATTTGAAGTAAAATGAACAAGTACAACCTAGTGAATCGACTTACTCTTGAAGATGGTAAATCTGGAGACACGATACAGGACACCGGAGACTTCATGGACCCATATGATGACTATAATATGGATATTTGACTTAGATCCCTTCATGAAACTTGTAGAGAACAACTTGAAGTAAAACATATCCAAATTTCAGAGGAAACTAAGAAGAATAGGTAGGTGAAGACTCAGTATTTCGGAGAAGCATGCACTGGACGTTTCGGTGTTAGATCCAAAAGTCTTCACGAAAAATATACTTTAGTGTCTTAACTATAACGTGGTAAAATTTCATAATTTTCTGAGGTCGTTCGGGTATTTTAATAGAATTATTTCGAAAACTGCACATTCTGTTTCTATCCGAATTTGCATGTTAAAATCGTGTGTATTATAACTTCTTGTGTGGAACTCGATTGGGCATGTGTTTCTCATGGAATTACTATCTTATTATCTTGTCTATCAAGCGCCTTGATTTCATGATTTTGAGAAGCATGTGGATATTTAATTTGAATATTTTCTAAAAATGGTACGTGCTGGAATTTTGTAAAAAGGCATGGAATATGGACCATTTTAAATTGCATGGACTTATGAATTGTATTGCCATGAATGATGGTGTCTTGCTGCATGTCTGATGATGACTTGAGATGCATGTATGAACTCAAGGATGAATATGATATTGATTGCCATCACATCACATGCCATGTTAAATTGAATTATAATGATGTGAATATAAATTATGATGATGATGAAACCGTCAGAGGTGTGAGCCGACGATGCCCCGGGAATCGGGATGCCCAAAGGTTCGAATGAGTTGATGCCCTTTGGATGCCTGGTTGTATTATGAATACATGCCCAGAGATTTTCCCCGGGAGTGTCGAGATGCCCGGTTGTATTATGATACATGCCCGGAGGGTGAGGGGTTGTATCATGATGCATGCCCGGAGGGTAGGGGTAACCATTTTCATGGCAAGCCTCGGAGATTCCTCGTGATGCCAGATGGGGTGCGAGATGCCCAGAGGTTCGAATAAGTCAATGCCTTTTGGATGCCCGGTTGTATTTTGAATACATGCCCGGAGGTTCCTCGTGATGCTAGTTGGGATACGAGATGCCCGGAAAGTGGGGGTGCCGGATGCCCGGTTGTATCTTGGATACATGCCCAGATGGTTCTCGCAATGCCAGGATTGGGCGCGAGTGATGAATGTGGGATGCAAACATTGGTCCCGGGAAAGAGAAATGTGGCGGTCCAAAATGAAATTGAAATTGAATTATGCATGATGATATATGCATGATATGATGAGATGTGCATGGATGCATGGTAATGATGATGGTACATGTGATATGATGATATGATGATGATGATGTTACATGCATGGATGCATGGTAATGATGATGGTACATGTGATATGATGATATGATGATGATGTTACATGCATGGATGCATGGTAATGGTGATGGTACATGTGATATGGTGATATGATGATGATGTTACATGCATGGATGCATGGTAATGATGATGGTACATGTGATATGGTGATATGATGATGATGTTAAACGCATGGATGCATGGTAAGGATGATGCCATATGTGACATGATGATGGTAAGTGTATGATATGATGGTGATGTCTATATGATGATGATGGTACATGAGGTATGATGACATGTGCATGATGCCATGGTATGTTGTGCATGGATGCTTGTATGACATGTGATGCTATGATTGTGATGATTGCATGGCATGATGTATTGAGTGGTTTATTGGTCCTTTCACTTTGGTGGTTGTACTCACCCCTTTTGGGGAATAACATTTCAGACTAGATAAGATCCCTCTGCTGCCATTGCTACCAATAGATGAATCAAATGGTTGGATATGATTGTGAGGAGGAGGATAGCAAAGGGAGGAACTCTTGGACACCGACACTGGTCGATGGACTTTAAGTATTCGATTGTTGGAGAAGATGTCGGTCATCTTTTGAAGTATAGCCAAGTATAGAAACATTGGCATTTCGATGTATTGACTAAAGATGTCCATCTGCTTTATAAATGTGTTTGGCTTTAACTTATATAAGATGTTTAGTAGGTGTGCATCGTTTTCTGAATATAGGGAAGGGAGTTTGTTGGATGTGCTTCCGTATATGAATTGCGCAAGGGACCTATAAAAAAAAAAAAAGGTGTAAACCTCTATGTTGTATGGACCCGTTGTAACTAAAATGGTATCAGAGTGACATGTTAATAGGGAAAGTGAAAGGTAAGTGAACTGTGGCGACCCTAACGAATCGGGGGCCGTCGAGGGGTGCCACATCCTGTCCCCGGGAGTCCCTAGCTCCACGAGCTCATCATGATCACTATCTTGGTTGATGAAGGCCTACCGCAGTTGGTACCTCGTCGATTTAGGACGTGGTTTCGTCATGGGCCTAATGAGGTGTGGGAAGGTCCCCTTTAGGGTTTTGACGTACCCGCGGTTGAGGGCGAGGGGGTAGCTGACCCCCCAAACAGTGTCGTAGTAGACCCGGATCCTAAGTAGATAGGGTTTGGGGTAGGGTTAGCTTGGCTGCTCTTTTGTCTTTTTGACCTTTGTGTATAAACTCAGTTTGTTTATAAAATGTGTTTCGTTTGAAATTGTTGTCCTGCTTTTCTATCCCATGTTAGTTGTTGTCTGGGGATTGTTTATTTCATTTTTACTTGTGCATGATTTGTTTGGGTCAGCGACCTATCCTATGAACGTCACAATTTAGTCGACCACCAAGGGATGTACCCGCGCTCGAGGTTTGGGGCATGACATCCTCACCTGAAGTGGTATCAGAGCTGGTTAGTGTATGGAGTGATAAGGTGCGATAGGTGTTGGGATAGTTAGTAGGAAAGGCCATTTTCTTATGCTAATACATGTGATTGATAGCTGTTTGATAGATTGTTTTGTGTAATCGCTTAGCTTTTGATTTTGTATGAAATTGGAAAGTAGGTTCTGTAAGGATTCTATGAGATGAGAGATCAGGAGTAGAGAACGCCTAGAAAGAGGACAATAGGATCTGTTACTCGGGGTAGGACACCGATAAGGGTCCGTACCCGAGGTGGCCAAGGTAGAGTGCAGGCTTAGGCCAGCGCAAGTGGGATAGCACCACCGTCGATTAGTGTTAGTGTAGTAGCCCTTGGCAATCCTAAAATTGACGGGATCATTCAGGCGCTTGAGACTCTTAGGAATTTGATGGGGCAATAGGCCCAGAATCAAGCTGTCGCCACTACCGCCGCCGCTATTGCTACCGCCAACGTTGCTGTTGCTGCCGCAGCCGCACCTGCCGAAGTTCCACCTGGGAACGTGATTGCTTTGAGGCCGATGCAACACTCGTTGAGCAGTTCTTAAGTTAAACCCACCGAGGTTCATAGGTGCAGGTGATCTCGAGGTCGCAGCCCTCTAGATCTAGGACTTGGAGAAGACCTTTGCACTGCTAAGGTGCACCGAGGAAAAGAAGGTCGTCCTTATAGTCTATCAGCTGCAGGGAAATGCAAGCACTTGGTGGAGGGCCACTAGAGGAATAGTGTTCCCAGAAGGTGAGGTTCAGGGGTGGAACACCTTCGTGGAAGCCTTTAATGGCAAGTACTTTTCTAATAGTGCCAGTAATAGAAAATGGAGGAATTTCAGCGCCTTCGTCAAGGTCTGATGATGGTAAACTAGTACGAGGCCAAGTTTGCAAAGCTGTCATAATACACCCCAAGCTGATAAAGGATCCAGTAGATAGAGTTAGGAGGTTTAGGAATGGCCTCAAATCGGAGCTGAAGAATCCGCTGGTACCGTTCAATTTGAAGGACTACAACGACTTGTATGAACGGGCCCAGTTGATAGAGAGGAACCTGAGTGAATAAGCCACCCCATCTAGGTTGCATTTTGGTTCGAGTAGAGATGGCAATCAGTTTGGAAAGAAACCGATGATCGGGGGAAGGTATCCTATTCCACCAAATAGGAAGGGTGGGATAAGTAAGTCAGTGTCGAGTCAGAATGGTGTGTGTCGCTTCTGCAGAAGGCGACATGGATTAGCTCAGTGCCATTTTTGGACGGGTGCCTGCTATGAGTGTGGCCAGTAAGGTCACCTGGCCAGAAACTGTCTTAGAAAGCCGATAGGACTACAGCAATTGCCACCGCCGCCGCAGTTGGGTTAGAATAGAGGGTATGCACCCTATAATGCACCATAGGGTAGATTGAACAAACCTCCAGCTCAAGGCAGAGTGTATGCTATTAATAGACGATAGGCAGAGGACTTGCCTGATGTGGTTACATGTACGGTTTTGTTGAACGACCTTTCTGCTCATTCTGCTTATGCTTTATTTGACCTTGGAGCTACTCATTTGTTTATCGCTAAGCAGTTCATTAAGTTGGTAGGGTTGAGTCCTGAATTGTTGGAGTCAATGGTTAGTATATCTACCCTTTTAAAGGATAAGGTGTTGTCTATAGTGGGTTGTCTTGGTTGCAAGTTAGTGATTGGTGAGTGAGAGGGAAAGACAGATTTGATAGTCCTAGCCATGTATGATTTTGATGTGATAATTGGCATGGACTGGCTCACCAAGCAACGAGCTACTGTCGACTATTATCGTAAAGCGATTCAGTTTAACCCGTTAGCAGGTGAAAGTTTCGAGTTTATTGGGTGTCGAGGAGAACCCTCGATTACCTTAATCTCATCGCTTGAGGCAACTCGTTTGTTAGACGGGGGTTGCCAATGTTACTTGGCAACTGTCATGGATACAACAGTTGTGGAATCGAAGATGGAAGACATTGTAGTGGTTCAAGAGTTTCCTGATGTGTTTCTGAATGAATTGCCAGGTTTGCCACTAGAAATGGAGATCAAGTTTGTAGTTGAGTTGGCTCATGGGACGGCGCCAATCTCTAAGGATCCTTATTGGATAGCGTTGTCAGAGCTGAAAGAACTAAAGTTGCAGATGTAGGAATTGTTGGTTAAGAGATTCATACATCCCAGTGCATCACCTTGGGGAGCACCAGTTTTGTTCGTGAAGAAGAGAGATGGTTTGTTGCGTTTGTGCATCGACTATCATCAACTCAATCAAGTGACGATCAAGAACAAGTACCCGTTACTGAGGATCGATGACTTGTTTGACCAGTTACAGGGAGCATCGATATTTTTGAAGATCAACCTGAGGACAGGGTATCATAGTTGAGGATCAGAAAGGAAGATATACCGAAGACAATGTTTCATACGCGATACGGCCAGTACGAGTTCACTGTAATGCCATTTGGTTTGACGAATGCCCCAACTGCTTTCATGGATATAATGAATCGTGTATTCAAGGAGTATCTGGATCAGTTTGTGATTGTTTGCATTGATGATATCCTGGCGTACTCGAGAAATCCCAAGGAATATGAAAGACAGTTGAGGGTAGTGCTTTAGACTCTGCGAGATCATGGACTGTACGCCAAGTTCAGTAAGTGCGAGTTTTGGCTAACTTGGGTAGCTTTCCTAAGTCATGTGATTTCAGGTGAAGGAATCTCCATGGACCTGACCAAGATCGAAGTAGTGATCAGTTGGCCAAGACGACTGACGACAGTGACAGAGATCAGAAGTTTATTGGGTTTGGCAAGTTATTATAGATGGTTTATGGAAGGATTCTCAGCATTAGCTCTGCCTTTGACTCAACTACTGAAGAAAGAAGAGAACTTTGTATGGACAGATAAGTGCGAGCGTAGTTTCCAAGAGCTTAAGCAGAAGCTGACTATCGCACCAGTGCTAACAATTCTATCTGGTCCTAGAGGATATGAGATCTACAACGATGCGTCGTTTAGAGGTATGGGTTGTGTGTTAATGTAACATTGTAGAGTCGTTGCATACGCATCCCGTTAGTAGAAATCTCATGAGCTAAACTACCTAACGCATGACTTGGAACTCGCAGCAAGTATTTATTCTCTCAGAAAGAGTTGAATATGAGATAGCGTTGCTGGATGTAACTTTTTAAGAATTATGATTGCAACATTTTGTACCATCTAGGAAAGGCTTACAAGGTCGCAGTTATGTTGAGTCATAAGTCTTCAATTGCATAGATGGTGGTTAAGGAGTGGATCTTACTCGAGGGAGCTCGAGATTCAGTTTCCAAATTTGAGGTAGGCCACCTTTCAAATCTTATATCCACCCTCAGAATTGAACCGAAAGTGGAAATAAGAATCAAGACATTGTAGTTGACAGACCTAGAGATCCAGAAGATTCTGCAAAAAGATGCAGATAAGAGAAAGCCTGACTTTCAGATTTCTGAGGACGGAACACAAAAGTTTCATGGACGATTGTGTGTACCTAACGATGCCGAGCTTAAGGAAGAGATCTTGTCAGGAGCTCATCATAGCAATTACAACATTCATCTAAGCAGTATTAAAATATATCAGAATCTGCGTCAATACTATTGATGGACCAGTATGAAGGCGGATATCGCCAAGCATGTTGTCAAGTGTCTGACACGTTAGCAAGTGAAGGCACAACACGGTAAGCCGAGAGGACTTCTGCAACCTGTCGAGATTTTCGAGTGGAAGTGGGAACACATCACAATGGACTTTATGATGGGCTTCTCGGGGAATAAGAGGGGTAATGATTTCATATGAGTTGTGGTTGATAGATTGACGAAGTTTGCTCACTTCATTGCCATACGAAAGGACTATGCATTGAACAGATATGCTAAGTTGTACATGCGTTAGATTGTATGTCGGCATGGAATGCCAGTGATGATTACATATGATTGAGACTCGAAGTTTATCAACCTTATGGAAAAGTTTACAGATTACCTTGGGAACAAAGCTGCAATATAGTACGGCCTATTATCCATAGACAGATGGCCAATTTGAGAGGATGATTCAAACTCTTGAGGACATGCTAGGAGCTTGTGTACTAGACTTCAAAGGAAGCTAGGAGGAACAACTTCATCTAGTTGAGTTCACTTACAACAACAGCTACTAGTAGAGCATTCAGATGGCAATTCAACAGTTAGTGGATGTAGTTGTAGTTATCAGGGACAGATTAAAGACCGCTCAGAGTCGCCAGATAAGTGTCGAAGACCATTGTAATTCCAAGTTGGTGAGCACGTCTTTCTGAAGGTGTCATCGATGAGGGGTACTTCGTGCTTTGGCAAGAAAGGGAAGCCGAGTCCTAAGTACGTCGGTCCCTTTGAGATTCTGGAGAAAATAAGGACTTTGGCATGTCGTCTTGCTTTGCCGCCGAGACTGGCTCGGGTGCATGACGTATTCCACTTGTTGATGTTGAGAAAGTATGAGCTTAACCTAACTCACATGTTGAATTTTGAAGAATTAGACGTGGACAACAGAATGTCGTACGTGGAAAGACTAGTTTAGATCGTGGATCGCAAGGAGCAGGTTTTGCGCACCAAGACGATCTCGTTAGTCAAAGTGGTCTGTCAACACCACGGAACAGAAGGAGCAACTCGGGAAATTGAAGACTCAATGAGACGACAATACCCCCACCTTTTTGTTTAGGATTTGTAATGGTTTAAATTTCGAGGACGAAATTTTTATAAGAGGGGAAGAGTTGTAACATCCTAATTTTCAACCTTGCTTTCGTCTAAATGAATTGAGCTTTTCATTGATGCGCCTATAGTCTTTTTTTCTGAGCTAATCACTCAAAAGATAACTAATATATCTGGTGAATCTGTTAAGGAATCTAAACGCGACTGACTTGAGAATTTGACCAAAAATTGACTATTCGACCGTGCTAATATGCAAGGGTCAATACGGCATCGTTAAAATCGACTAGAGACCGAAGATAGGTTGATTTGACAGAGGCATATAATTAAAGTGTGGGTGATTCCACCTAATTGCAAAATTCGTGTCGAACGGTACTAGACCAATTTTTTTGTCGTTTCTGTACCCTGTGCCCGTATTTGAAATCTCGAGATTTTCATGACAACCGAGAGCTGCCAACGAGTCAAAGATGTATAATGTGGATCGAAAATAATTGACCATGGGTCAAATGTGCTAAAAATTCCTTAAAACTACCCAGTAGGGTAGGCCACGCTAAAATCACGTTTGGTTGAAATTAACCACGAAATTGAACTTGTTTCAAAAATTGAAAGTTCTGTCATATCACGATTTATTTTAGGAACATAGACTCATCCTGTGAAGAATTTTCGGCAAGTCCAAATTTTCGGCGAAAAATCAAAATTAGACGATATTGGACCAGTAAATTCGGATAGGCCAAATTGGGTGCATTTTTTCCCTTCAAGTTGGATTATTTGGTGAGGAAAATTATGGAAAGTGGTGTGGGCATCTACCAAAGCATTTTGGTCATGTAAATTGAGGCCAATTGAAATGGGTTGAGTTCAATTGAAGGGGAATTGCTTGAAATTCGTAGCCATGGGGGGGCGCTGCAACATTTTAGCACCTTTGGTGGCTTCTTGGAGAAGATTGGTGAGGGAAAGTGGGCTACGGATGAGGCTGAAGATGGTAGGGGCAACCACTCAAGTGTTTGTGATATTTGTGAAGACTTTTGAGGCCATTTGTTCCCCCCCCCCAGCAGCTCCTCTTCTTCTTCTTCCTTACCTCAATTCCCTCCATTGTTGTTGTCTTTGAAAAGAAAACCAACTAGCAATCTAGAAAAACTAGTCGAGCCAATAGGGGCCCCTCATTGCCGCTTGCACCACTCGCCGAAGCCTCATCAGCCGCCGATGTCACCATCCACCTACCTGTAAGCCAAGCTAGCTCGCGCGACTCTGGTAGCTTGATTGGCGTCCTGCACGTGCTCGTCGTTCACCTAGCCGCCACCATCCACCGTCCACCGTCCTGAAGCCCCCGAACTACCAGCCACCTCCACCTGGTCCCGTCATCGCCACCTAGCCGTCCACCTCCACTCCCGTCATCCCTCGGGCTGTGGGCTGTGTAGGCCTTTTCTAGGCCTTTCCGAACCTTGTTAAGTATTGCTGTAGGCTCGAGTCTCGCCCGCTTCCGCGTCGCCATCGCCATGAACTTATCAACTTGCAAATCCAGTGAGTTTACTCTCTAAACTCTACTTAGGAAGTTAATTATGCTTAAAGCAGGATTAGTTTAGAATAAGATTGGTTTAGGTGGTTAGTTAGTTTAATTAGTGGTTTAATTTGTTAATTAGGTTTATTAGGTGGTTAGATTAGTTTAGTTAAGGGTTAATTAGATTCTATGATTTATGTAGCTTAGTGCACTATTTAATTAGGTCTAATTAGGTGGTTAGATTAGCGTTTTTGGCTTAATTAGGCATTTATCTAATTATTTTGCATTTATTTAATTAATTTTGTAATTTATTTAATTATTTAATATTTTTAAAATTATACCGAGATAGCCGGTTATCGAATTTCATGCTTATTACTATGGTGTAGTTAGTTTATGCAATTGATTGTTAGATTGTGCAATTGAGTGATGATTGTTGATTTTCAATTATTATTTCAAAATCATGAAATTTTGGTATTTAATTAGAAAATACCGGGTGTCGATTTCTAATGCCAAAGATGTTTTTAAGTACTCTATTAAATAGTGTGATTTTTAAAAGAGAGGATATCACTTTTTTTTTGTTCAATTTGATCCTGTGCTCACACATGATTATTTTACCGGGTGTTTTTAATATGAAGACAATAGGCCAGGCACATTAGTTTAACTGAGGCATTTGAGTGCTAAGCCTAATGTCATTGGCTGGGATTGGGTGTACGCGTGATGGTTATGAGAACCCATCATCCGATGCGTGCTGGGTGGACGTTGCTCTTATATGGAATGCCATTGACAATGGATGCCAGATCGCGGTAGAGACTGGACCGATGCTCCTTTGGGAATGTCGTCTAGAGGTAGGCGTTGCCGTACTCAAGGGATGAGACGATGTCCGGTTACATCGGAAGACCACCGAACATCGAGTATGCCATGCCCGTGGGGCAATAATCAATTGGAATGCATGAATGAGTGTTTTAGCCATGCCTGATTATGAGGCGAAATTGTCTGGCACGGAATGGGACATGTTATAACGATTTGGCCTTATAATCGGGACCCCTGTGATTGATTGAGATATGAGTGAGACGTTCCAATTGATGTGTGCATTTACTATATGCATCTATTATATGAATGGTACTGACACGTAGGGAGGTGTTGAGGTGAGGTGAGTCTTCTGTGATGTGTGGTTAGACTGCCTCTATTACCTTCCTAATCGGGGTTCAGGATGTGAACTCGCTGAGACATTGTTTCAACCTGTCGTAGGCTTAATCTTTGCAAGTCCTTAGATGGAGGTGAGGCCGGTTCGTTTTGGATAACCGCGGGGATATAGCGAGCAGGGTACTAACATTCTTGTTGCGGCATCCAAGAATTTCAATGACCCTCGGATATGTGGTGGTCGTGACCGATTGACAGAAGTATCATCAGACTGTGGCATTGATATCATTTACGGGCATCGATTCATATTATTGTTGGACCGATCAACTGTGCAACAAGAGAAGTCTTTGGACTTTGATCGATTGAAGAAATTCGGCCATGCATGAGGAACCCACATGCCAAATTTAAGAATAAAAAAAAAAATTCGAGTTGGACCGCACATGAGGACCATGCATGTCTTTTCTTTGTGCAATTTGGCAAGTGAGGAAATGAAATATTGTCACCATGCCGCTCGGTCGAATCCCTTCTCCACATGAGGACTTCGGTCATATACTTGTACATGAAGCAAATTGATTAAGGGAATATTAGTTGATTTCTATGAAAATAGAAATGCCTCATTCTGTGCATAAATTTAAGGGCTTATCTTTGGAGAATTTGGGTATGGCATCCCAAAAATTCAAGACAACCTCTAGAGGAATTAATGCCCGTAATTAGGTAATGAAATTACCTATGGTTTATGCTTTAGCCATTAGTTTTCTCTTAAGACTAAGTGATTTATGCTTGTGTTCATGAGATTTTAAATTTGATAAATTAATAAGAATAATCTATGCTAGGCTATGCACTTTATAGACTAAGTTTTTATAAATAAAATATTAGAAGATTTTGGCCATGTGGAACTTAGTAATTTAATCCTTAAAAGAAAGAATAAGAACGGGGTAAAATTTGATTTTATTTAGGTTGGGCTTTAGGCCCAATGGCCTAAGCTTTAGTGGGCCGAATGGTCGGCCCAATTAGGCCCAAGGCAAGGTGGCCGTCGACCAAGGGGAGGGAAGGAGTGGCCGGCCCACTGCTTCCAAGCCCAAGCCCATTGCATGAGCTTTGCCAAGTGGCAAAGAGGAGCTCATGCATTGGCCATTGGAAGAGGCAATCTAATGATTGCAAATGATGAGGTTTGGGGGAAATAAAAGGGAAGAAGAGAGAGAGAGGTGGCCGGTTCGGCCAAGTGAGAGGGAGAGAGAGAGAACCGTGTGAGAGAGAGGGAGAGTGAGGCCGAGAGAGGAGAAGCCGAGAGGGAGAGGAAGGAGCTCACCGTCCGTCCGCCCATCACTGCCCGTGTGCCACCCGTTCGCCGCCGTGTGCTCATCACTAGCTCGGTCTAGAGGCAAGTTGGGAATCCACTTTCTACTCTTGCACCAATGTCTTGCATGTGTGGTCGGAATCTAGGATGTTTGGAGGTATGGGAGTGAAGCAAATGTGGTTTGTTCTTGAGTTTGCATGCTGTTTTTGCATGAACCGCCTGAGCCAGAACTTTGTGAGAGCTTGCATGCATGTTTTGAGTTCGATTTCGACTTTGATTTCTTCATAAAATTTGTGGCCAACATCTTAAACTAAAACATACTAAAATTTGGTACAAAATTATGGATATTTACGGAGACACCAGATCTGGAACGATTTCACTGACCTTTCGGTGGATTTGTGGTTGCATGTTGATTTTTATCAAGAATATATCTTTGACTTCTTAAATATTAACATACTCAAATTTGAAGAAAAATGAACAAGTATAGCCTAGTGAATCGACTGACTCTTGAAGACGGTAAATCTGGAGACGCGGTACAGGACACCCGAGACTTCATGGACCCATATGGTGACTGTTCTTTGGAAATCTGACTTATATCTCTTAATGAAAGTTGTAGGGGACATCTTGAAATAAAACATATCCAAATTTCAGAGGAAACAAAGAAGAATAGGTAGGTGAAAACTCAGTATTTCGGAGGAACATGCACTGGACATTTCGGTGTTAGATCCAGAAGATTCGTGTGACTGTAGAAAATAATCTAAAAAGGATTTGGCTTAGAAGTCTACATGGAAAATCTAATTTAGTGTCTTGGTAATAACCTGGTAAAATTTCGTAATTTTCGGAGATCGTTTGGATATTTTAATCAAATTATTTCGGAAACTGTGCATTCTGTTTTTATCCGAATTTACATGCTGTATTTGTGGGAATTATAATTTTGTGTGGAATTTTATTGGCCATGTTTTTCATGAAATCATTACCTTATTGTCTTGGTGATTACATGCTTTAATTTCATGATTTTGGGAAACATATGGATATTTAATTTAAATATTTTCAAAAATGGTACAAGCTGGAAGTTAAATAAATTTCAAAAAGGCATAATAAATGGATTATTCTAAGTTGTATGAATTCCATAAATTTTATTTTGCATCCCGTGGCATGTATAATGATGACTAATGATGCATGTATGAGTCAAAGCATGAAAGTGATCTTACTTGCCATTGCATCATGTGCCGTGCTGAGTTGAGACATAAATGAGGAGACTGTTTATGGCAGATGATAATGCCCTAGGAGTGTCAAGATGCCCGGGATGGGGGGTGTTGGATGGCTAGGATTGTATTGAGATACAAGGCCGGATGTCCTCGGGAGTTCGAGATGCCCGGAAAGTTGGGGGTTCCGGAAGCCTCGGAGGTCTTTGCCCGAGGGGATGCCTCGTGATGCCAGTTGGGGTGCGAGATGCTCGACCAGGGAGTGTAAATGCTGGAAGCCTCGGAGGTTTTTGCCCGAGGGATGCCTCATGATGCCAGTTGGGATGCGAGATGCTCGGAATGTGGGGGTGCCGGATGCTTGGTGGTGTGTGCCGGAGGTTTATCGTGAGATGCCAGATGTGGCGATCAAATTGAAAGATAAAAGTGAAAATTAAGACATGCATATGTGATGTGAAGATGATAACCTATGGCATGATGACATGCATATGTGAAGTGAAGATGACAACCTATGGCATGATGACATGCATATGTGATGTGAAGATGATAACCTATGGCATGATGACATGCATATGTGATGTGAAGATGATCACCTATGGTATGATGACATGTGTAAGTTGTGGTGATGATCACCTATTGCATAATGATGTGCATGTATGACATGATTGTGATTAAGATGTATAATGTTATATGTATGGCTTCAAGGTAAGTATGCTTGGATGCATGAGTGACATGTATGATGTTATGATTTTATTGTACAATGCATTGAGTGGTTATTGGATTCCTTTACCTGCTGAGTGGTTGTACTCACCCCTTCGGGGACCAACATTTCAGATTAGTAGCATGCCGCTTCCTGCTGTCACGCGGGACATGTTTTACGGCATACCTTCCGATGTAGAGGTTGAGTGCGAGGAGTTCGACTGTCCCTCTGTTCCTGGTCTGACATATATTCGAGTGCGCTGTTTAGTTATGTACGATGTGGGCCTGGCTGGGGGCCCTGTTGTCTAGGAGTTCATATCCGTCCACATTCGTCGTGATGGAGTGATGCGTGGGATGTTGCCACCGCCACCGCCTGATGCACCAGGATGGGTGTGAGGGCCCGTACGTCACAAGTAGGGGAGCTGAAACTTTTTAGGATGGTTAGCCAACAGTAGTGATGGGGGATCTTGCACGTTAGACGTAGTGGGTTGAGTGTTTCTTTTTGGGGGTTTAGGCCGAGTGTGGCTTCATGTCTTGGCCTTTCTTTTGGTGTACCGACCCATGGAAACCCATCTTAAAAATATGTAAATAAAGTGTCATGGCTTTGTCTTTCTTATGATGTTTAGTGGTGTGCAATTGTATCATGGTTGATGGAGGGTGAGATGGCGATGTTATAATTTTCTTCCGCTAATGAGTCGCGCCGGGACCGCTTTCATAAAAAAAAATGTCTATGATTTACGACGCTTCGGATAAGAGATGTAATTAGGTGTAACGCCAGGTGCCTGTGGCGACCATAGGTGGTTCGGGTGTCACAGTGCCCCTTTTTGGTATCAAAGCGAGTGGTTATGGGTGGAGTGATAAGGAGCCTCATTTGGAAATTGAGGAACATGATGACAATGCACACCATAGGATATAAAACGGAATAATTGAATAACGGGTGATGAGTACTCACTCGTAGATCCCTAGTAGTTAATTTTGAAATTGCCTTTAGGTACCAGTAACATATATATGTTACTTATGTAGTAGTAGTAGTTGCTTTGAATGGAGGCAGTGAGTCTTAGATTATTCTTGAGGCAATGCTTGGAAATTGCAGGAAAGTCATGGTGCGAGCTAGAAGTGCTCATCCATCAAGGGTTGAAGCCTCTGCTGCAAGGGCTGAACCCTGAATGGAAGACATCCTACAGGCATTAGCCAATATTGGAAATCTGATGGAAAGGCAGGTGCAGCAACAACCTGGAGCAGAACGCCGTACTCAAGGACTAGTGGAGCAATTTTTGAAGTTGAAGCCACCTAAATTCAGTGGAATGGGAAGTCCTGAGGAGGCAGAGCATTAGATTGATGGAATGGAGCAAATTTTCAGGTTGTTGGATTGCACTGCTGCTGAGAGAATAACTTTGGCAGAGTACCAGATGGAGGGAAATGCAAAGTTTTGGTGGAGAGCATCAAGGGACACAATCTTCCCACCAGGTACTGACGTTAACTGGGAGGAGTTTGTGAGAGCTTTTAATAGGAAACATTTTTCTGACTATGCTAAGGATAGGAAAATTACTGAATTTGTTCAATTGGAACAAAAGGAGTTGACAGTAGATCAGTACGAGGCTAGATTTTCTGAACTGTCTAGATATGCTCCTAGATTGATTGAGGATCAGGAGGAAAAGGCTAAGAAATTCCTGAAAGGGTTGAGGACTGACATTAGACAGCAACTAGTGCCTTTGAACATAAGAGATTATAATGAGATTTATGAAAGGGCACAGTTAGTAGAGCAGGAACTGTTAAGAGAGCGGTCGGAGTTTAAGAAACCGCTAAATTTTAATGATGTGAGAAGGGGTAAGAGACCCTATTTTGGTCAAGGTCAGACTTGGAATGTGAAGAAGAAAAGTAATTTTGGAAATTTTGGAGGAGCAAGAAATAGTCTGAATATAGGGAAAGCACCCTATCAGCCTAGTGTTTGTCAAAAATGTAATGGGCGACATGGCCCAAGACCTTGCAATGGACGACTAAAATGTTTTGATTGTGGACAAGTGGGTCATCTTAGGAGAAGTTGCCCACAAGAAAGGTCGTAAGTGAGTGTTGGCTCAGTGCGACAGGGATATCAGAGTGCTGTTAGATCGAATTTACAAGGAAATCCTCAGAGACCACCATCACAAGGAAGGGTGTATGTGGTCACCCAAGAGGAAGCGGAAGCTTCAAAGAATGTTATCTCAGGTACGATTCCTATTAATGGTGAAAAGGCATATGCATTGTTTGATACGGGTGCAACGCATTCATTTGTGTCTGAAAGATATAGACGTTTGAATAGAATAGAAGTTATGCCTCTTGAGACGCCTCTCTGTGTTTCCACGCCTTTAAAGGATATGGTATTGTCTACGCTGGTGTGTGGGAATTGTAAGATATCAATGGGAGGAAAAGATATGGAAATAGACTTAGTTGTAATGGCCATGTATGACTTTGATTTTATTATAGGAATGGACTGGCTTCGTAAGTATCAGGCCCAGATGGATTGTTATAGGAGAGTGATCCAATTCGTTTTGCTTGATCAGTCTAGTTGTAAATTTTTAGGAAGTCAGACCCATCTTCCTGTAGCACTTATTTCGGCAGTAGAAGCTTGTGAGTTACTTGACCAAAGATGTCAAGGGTACCTAGCCATAGTTAAAGATTATGCAAGAGAGGAGCCTAAACTTGAGGAAGTTCGAGTAGTTAACGAATTTCAAGATGTATTCCCTGAGGAATTGCCTGGATTACCGCCAGAGCGAGAGATTGAGTTTGAGATTGAATTAATGCCCGGAATAGGACCTATATTGAAAGCCCCATATAGGATGGCCTTAGTCGAATTGAAGGAATTAAAGGTACAACTGCAGGAGTTACTTGACAAAGGATTCATTAGACCAGTGCTTCACCTTGGGGGGCATCGGTCTTGTCTGTGAAAAAGAAAGATGGATCGATGCGCTTGTGCATTGACTATAGGCAATTGAACCAGGTGACCATTAAGAATAAGTACCCTTTGCCTAGAATTGATGACCTGTTTGACCAACTCCAGGGAAGTTCGGTCTTCTCTAAGATTGACTTAAGGTCGGGATACCATCAATTAAGAATTAGGAAAGAGGACATTCCTAAGACTGTGTTTAGGAGTCGTTATGGACACTACGAGTTCCTTGCTATGCCATTTGGATTGACTAACGCGCTAGCTGCATTTATGGATTTAATGAATAGGGTATTCAAACCTTATTTAGACCAGTTTGTGATTGTTTTTATTGATGACATCCTGATATATTCGAGAGGACCTAAAGAGCATGAGCGACACTTAAGGATAGTTTTGCAGACCCTGAGAGAGCATAAGCTGTATGCCAAGTTTAGTAAGTGTGAATTCTGGCTGGACCAGATAATATTTTTAGGGCATGTGGTGTCAGGAAAGGGAATTGCAGTAGACCCGGCAAAAGTTAAAATGGTAGTAAATTGGCCAAGACCAATGACACCTACTGAGATACGAAGTTTCTTAGGACTGGCTGGTTATTATAGGAGGTTTATCGAAGGATTTTCACGACTGGCAGGACCTTTAACTAAGTTGACTCGAAAGAATGTGAAATTTGAATGGAATGGGGAATGTGAAAGGAGTTTCCAGGAGCTTAAAAGGAAATTGACCTCATCTCCAATCTTGACTATACCTACTGGACCTGATGGTTTTACAGTGTATAGTGATGCATCTCACAAAGGACTAGGATGTGTTTTGATGCAGCATGGCAAGGTTATAGCCTATGCATCTAGACAATTGAAACCCCATGAGCTGAATTACCCAACGCATGATTTAGAACTAACAGCTATAGTGTTTGCTTTGAAGATATGGAGACACTATTTGTATGGGGAGAAGTTTGAGATTTATACGGATCATAAGAGCTTGAAATATCTATTCTCAGAAAAGGAATTGAACATGAGACAAAGGAGGTGGATGGAGTTATTAAAGGATTATGATTGTGAGATAAGATATCATCCAGGGAAAGCGAATAGGGTAGCAGATGCTCTTAGTCGTAAGTCGACAGTGGAAATGGCTAGTTTAAGAATGGCAGAATGGGGGTTGTTAAAGTCTGTAGCAGACTTAGAATTTAAATTGGAAATGGATTGTCTTACTGGTATGCTTAGTGCATTAAGAATAGAACTGGAGATTATCCAGAAAGTTAAAACCCTGCAAGGATCTGACCCGGAGATTTTGAAAGTGAAAGACGTTATGTCTTTAGGAAAAAGACAGGAATTTCAAATCTCTAATGATGGAATGGTAAGATGCTATGGACGACTTTGTGTTCCCGACAACGAGGAATTAAAGAAGGAAATTCTGTCAGAGGCGCATAAGAGTAATTATAGTATCCATATAGGTAGTACAAAGATGTACAGAAATTTACGTCAGCAATTTTGGTGGAATGGTATGAAGGCGGATACGGCTAAGTACGTTTCTCAATATTTGACGTGCCAGCAAGTAAAAGCAGAGCATCGTAAACCCGCAGGACTCTTGAGACCATTAGACATTCCATAATGGAAATGGGAGCATATAACAATGGACTTTGTGCAAGGATTGCCAAGGACGTCAAGTGGTCTATTTGGGTTATAGTGGACCGTTTCACTAAATCGGCTCATTTCCTAACTGTTCACATGGACTACCCAATGGAAAAATATGCGGACATATATGTAAGTCAAGTGGTACGCTTACATGGTGTTCTAGTAACTATTACCTCAGATCGGGATTCGAGATTCACTTGGAACTTTTGGCGAAGTCTCCAAATTACATTAGGAACTAAGCTTCTGTTTAGTACGGCTTTTCATCCCCAGACAAATGGACAAACAAAAAGAGTAATCCAAACATTAGAGGATATGTTAAGGGCTTATGTAATTGATTTCAAAGGAAATTGGGACGAAATATTGCATTTGGTAGAGTTTGCCTATAATAATAGTTTCCAAACAAGTATAGGCATGGCTCCCTATGAAGCATTACACGGAAGGAGATGTAGGAATCCTGTCTGTTGGAATGAAGTAGGAGAAAGGAAACTGACAGGACCTGAACTAGTACAAGTTACCACTGAAGCTGTTGAAATCATTAAGAAAAGACTTAAAATAGCTCAGAGTAGGCAGAAAGACTACGCAGATAAGCGTAGAAGGCCTTTGGAATTTAGCGTGGGAGACCATGTATTCCTTAAGGTATCTCCAATGAAAGGGATATCTCAATTTGGGATGAAGGGTAAGTTAAGCCCTAGATTTGTTGGACCTTTTGAGATACTTGAAAGGATAGGGGATGTAGCTTATCGTTTAGCGTTGCCTCCTAAGTTAGGAAATTTGCATGATGTGTTTCATGTATCGATGTTGAGGAAGTACCAGCCGGATCCTGGTCACATACTCGATCATGAAGCCATCAAAGTGGATGAGAAAGTGAGGTACATCGAAGAGCCTGTGCAGATATTGGATCGAAAGGAACAAATTCTTAGGACTAAAAAGATCCCTTTGGTTAAGGTATTATGGCGACATCATGATATGGAGGAAGCCACATGGGAAAGTGAGAATCAGATGAAGGAAAAGTACCCTTACTTGTTTCGAGAAGGCACGAGTGGTGTATAATTTCGAGGACGAAATTCTCTAAGGAGGGGAGAATTGTGGCATCCCAAAAATTCAAGACAACCTCTAGAGGAATTAAAGCCCATAATTAGGTAATGAAATTACCTATGGTTTATGCTTTAGCCATTAGTTTTCTCTTAAGACTAAGTGATTTATGCTTGTGTTCATGAGATTTTAAATTTGATAAATTAATAAGAATAATCTATGCTTGGCTATGCACTTTATAGACTAAGTTTTTATAAATAAAATATTACAAGATTTTGGCCATGTGGAACTTAGTAATTTAATCCTTAAAAGAAAGAATAAGAAAGGGTAAAATTTGATTTTATTTAGGTTGGGTGTGGCATCTCAAAAAAAAAAGAAAAATTCAAGATAGTCCTAGAGGAATTAAAGCCCGTGATTAGGTAATGAAATTACCTATGGTTTATGCTTTAGCCATTAGTTTTTCTCTTAAGGCTAAGTGATATATGTTTGTGTTCATGAATTTTGAAGTTAATAATATAGGATAAATTAATGAGAATGATTTATCCTTGGCCATGTGAAATTTAGAATTTTAAATCTATAAAAGAAATAATTAAAGATGAATAATTGAAAATGAAATTGTGGATTTTAAATTAGGTTGGGCCTTAGGCCCAATGGCCTAAGCTTTTGGTGGGCCGAATGGCCGGCCCAAATAGGACCCAAGGAGGTGTGGCCGTCGACCATGAGGGGGAAGGAGTGGCTGGCCCACTTCTTCCAATCCAAGCCCAAGCCCAAAGCCCATTATGCATGTGTCATGACAAGTGGCACAAAGGAAGATGGCATGCATTGGCCATTGGAGAGGCAAGCTCATCATTGCAAATGATGAGGATTTGGGGGAATAAAAGGGCAGAGGAAGAGAGAGAGTGGGTTGCGAGAGAGAGTGAGGCTGAGAGGAGGAGGAGTCGCCCGTCGCCGCCCGCACGCCGTCCGTCCGTCGTCGGTGTGCCGTTCGTGTGTCGTTGTCCGCTTGGTCTTTGAGGCAAGTTGGGACTGATTTTCCACTCTTGCATGTGTGCCTTGCATGTGTGATTTGTTGGTGGTAGGTTTCGGATCATAGGGAAGGCGAAACCGAAGCTTGGATGACTTGTTCTTGAGTGGTGTTGCTGTTTTCGCATGAATCCGCCTGAGCCAGAACTTTGTGAGAGCTTTCATGCATGTTTTGAGTTCGATTTTGACTTTTATCTCTTCATTAATGTTGTATTTAACATCTTAAACTATAACATACTAAATTTGGTGCAAAATGATGGAGATTTGGGGGGTCAAACTCTCATCCTACGGAGATGCTAGATCTGGAATGTTTTCGAATGGACCGCCTGACCCAGAATTTTGTGAGAGCTTGAATGCATGTCTTGAGTTCGATTTTGACTTCGATTCCTTCATTAAATTTGTAGCCAACATCTTAAAATACAACATAATAAAAGTTGGGAGAAAATGATGAAGATTTAAGGGGTCAAATCCTCATCCTACGAAGACACTAGATCTGGAACTGTTTTACTGACCTTTTAAAAGATCAGTGGTTGCATGTCAATTTTTATCAAGAATATCCCTTCGACTTCTTCATGAAACTTTTAGGGAACATCTTAGATATTAACATACTCAAATTTGAAGTAAAATGAACAAGTATAGCCTAGTGAATCGACTTACTCTTGAAGACGTTAAATCTGGAGACGCGGTACTGGACACCCGAGACTTCATGGACCCATATGGTGACTGTTCTTTGGAATTTCGACTTAGATACCTTCATGAAAGTTGTAGGGGACCTCTTGAAGTAAAACATAACCAAATTTCAGATGAAACGAAGAATAATAAGTGGGTGAAAACTCGATATTTCGGAGATAGCTATTCTGGACGTTTCGGTGCTAGGACCAGAAGCTTCCGATGACTATAGAAAATTATCTAGAACGAATATGGCTTATAAGTCTTCATGAAAAATCTACTTTAGTGTCTTAAATATAACCTGGTAAAATTTCGTAATTTTTGGAGGTCGTTCGGGTATTTTAATCGAATTATTTCGAAAACTGCACATTCTGTTTCTATCCGAAATTGCATGTTGTATTTGTGTGAGTTGTATCTTCTTGTGTGGAACTCTATTGGGCATGTGTTTTCATGAAATTACTATCTTATTGTCTTTTCTATCACGTGCCTTGATTTCATGATTTTGAGAAGCATATGGATAGTTAATTTAAATATTTTCTAAAAATGGTACATGCTGGAATTTTGTAAAAGGCATGAAATATGGACCATTTTAAATTGCATGGACTCCATGAATTGTATTGATTGGATGATAGTATCTTGTTGCATGTATGATGATGATTGGAAATGCATATATGAACCAAATGATGAAAATAATCTTGATTGCCATCACATTATATGCCATGTGGAAATTGAGCCATGAATGTGAATATAAATTATGATGATGATGATACCGTTGGAGGTGTGAGCCGACGATGCCCCGGGAGTCGGGATGCCCAGAGGTTCGAATGAGTCGATGCCCTTTGGATGCCTGGTTGTATTATGAATACATGCCCAGAGGTTTTCCCCGAGAGTGTCGGGATGCCCAGTTGTATTATGATACATGGCTGGAGGGTGAGGGGTTGTATCATGATGCATGCCCGGAGGGTAGGGGTAACCATTTTCATGATGAGCCCCGGAGATTCCTCGTGATGCAAGGTGAGATGCGAGATGCCCAGAGATTCAAATGAGTCGATGCCCTTTGGATGCCCGGTTGTATCTTGAATACATGCCCAGAGGTTCCTCGTGATGCCAGTTGGGATACGAGATGCCCGAAATGTGGGGGTGCCGGATGCCCGGTTGTATCTTGGATACATGCCCGAAGGTTCCTCGCAATGCCAGGATTGGGCGCGAGTGATGAATGTGGGATGCAAACATTGGTCCCGGGAAAGAGAAATGTGGCAGTCCAAAATGAAATTGAAATTGAATTATGCATGATGATATATACATGATATGATGAGATGTGCATGGTTACATGGTAATGATGACGGTACATATGATATGATGATGAGATGTGCATGGATGCATGGTAATGATGATGGTACATGTGATATGATGATATGATGATGATGTTACATGCATGGATGCATGGTAATGATGAGGGTACATGTGATATGATGATGGGATGTGCATGGTTGCATGGTAATGATGATGGTACATGTGATATGATGATGAGATGTGCATGGATGCATGGTAAAGATGATGCCATATGTGACATGATGATGTAAGTGTATGATATGATGGTGATGTCTATATGATGATGATGGTACATGAGGTATGATGACATGTGCATGATGCCATGGTATGTTGTGCATGGATGCTTGTATGACATGTGATGCTATGATTGTGATGATTGCATGGCATGATGTATTGAGTGGTTTATTGATCCTTTACCTACTGAGTGGTTGTACTCACCCCTTTTGGGGAATAACATTTCAGACTAGATAAGATCCCTCTGCTACCACTGCTACCATTAGATGAATCAAGTGGTTGGTTATGATTGCGAGGAGGAGGATAGCAAAGGGAGACTAAAGATGTCCATCTACTTTGTGTAAATAAACGTGTTCGGCTTTAATTTATATAAGATGTTTAATAGGTGTGCATCGTTTTCTGAATATAGGAAAGGGAGTTTGTTGGATGTGCTTCCGTATATGAATTGTGCAAGGGACCTATCAAAAAAAAAAAAAAAAAGCAAGTGTAAACTCGCTATGTTGTATGGACCCGCTGCAATTGAAATGGTATCGGAGTGACATGTTAATAGGGAAAGTGTAAGATAAGTGAACTGTGGCGACTCTAACGGATCGGGGGCCGTCGAGGGGTGCCACATCCCTGTTTTGGTATCAGAGCTATGGTCTATTTGGAGTGATAAGGAGCCTCAGATGGAAATGAGGATAGAATGATGCACACCATAGGATACTAACTAAGAGTAGTTGACTAACTTTGAATAACGGGTGATGAGTATTCACTCGTAGATCTTTAGTAGTTTATTTTGAGTTGTCTTTAGGTACCAGTAACATATATGTTACTTATGTAGTAGTAGTAGTTGCTTCGAATGGAGACAGTGAGTCTCGGATTATTCCTGAGGCAATGCTTGGAAACTGCAGGGAAATCATGGTACGAGCTGGAAGTGCTCATCCATCGAGGGCTGAAGCCTCTGCTGCAAGGGCTGAACCCCGAATGGAAGATATCCTGCAAGCATTGGCCAATATTGGAAATCTGATGAAAAGGCAAGTGTAACAACAACCTGAAGTGGAACGTCGCCCTCAGGGACTGGTGGAACAATTCCTAAAGTTGAAACCACTTAAGTTTAGTGGGATGGGAAGTCCTGAGGAGGCGGAACAATTGATTGATGGGATGAAACGAATTTTCCGGTTGTTGGACTGCAGTGATGCTGAGAGAATAGTTTTGGCAGAGTACCAGCTGAAGGGAAATGCAAAGTTTTGGTGGAGAGCCTCGAAGGATACAATCTTTCCACCAGGTACTGATGTGAACTGGGATGAGTTTGTTAGGGCTTTCAATAGGAAGCATTTCTCTGATTGTGCCAAGGATAGGAAGATCACTGAATTTGTTCAGTTAGAACAAAAGGAGCAGACAGTAGACCAGTATGAGGCAAAATTTTCTGAATTGTCTAGGTATGCTCCTAGGTTGGTTGAGGATCGAGAGGAAAAGGCTAAGAGATTCCTGAAAGGATTAAGGACTGATATTAGAAAATAACTAGTGCCTCTAAATATAAGGGATTATAATGAGATTTATGAGAGGGCACAATTGGTGGAGCAAGAGTTAGTGAGAGAGCAATCAAAATCTAAGAAACATATGACCTTTAATGATGTTCGAAGGGGTAAGAGACCTTATCCTGATCAAGGTCAGCCTTGGGAATCTAAGAAGAGGAAAAATTTTGGGAATTCTAGAAAGGTCAGGAGTGGCCCGATTCTAGGAAGAGTACCCTACCAGGGTAATATTTGTCAGAGATGTGGTGGACAACATGGATCGGGACCCTGTAATGATCGATTGAAATGTTTTGGCTGTGGGCAAAGAGGTCACTTTAAGAAAGATTGTCCACAAGGAAGGTCGCAGCCGAATGTCAGCTTGGTGCAACAGGTACAACAAAATACCGGTGGACCAAATCCACCAAGGAATCCACAGAGGCCACCACCACAAGGAAGGTGTATGCGGTCACTCAAGAGGAAGTAGGAGCTTCCAAAAGTATTATCTTAGGTATGATTTTGATAGAGGGATAAGACGGTATATGCGTTATTTGATGTGAGTGACACGCATTCATTTGTGTCTGAGAAAATATAGATGATTGTGAGGAGTAGGAACAAATCTTTAGATATGCCTCTTTGTATTTCTACATCGCTGAAAGATATGTTGTTATCTACATTGGCATGTGAGATGAGTGAGATAACCCTAGGGGAATGAGATTTGGAAATGGACTTGATAGTAATAGTTTTGTATGACTTTGATGTCATCGTAAGTATGGACTAGCTCCGTAAGCAATGGACTAGGATGAATGATCTCCTAAGATAGTACTTACCCATGCGCTAAGGATAAAACCATGAGGCTAAGAATGAGATAGGCTTAGTGGAAAAATATCCCTGTAAGTTAATCCCTATTGAAACGAGACCCTTCAGTAGATGTGTAGTTTGGGTTCGAACTAGGCGAAAGCTAGTGTACCTGTAATGACCCGATCCGATGAGAGCGAGGAGTGGACGCCGGGGTCAGAGGACCTGAACAAGGAGCGGCTCCTGGCAGGCTTCTAGAATGGCAAAAGGGGGCAGGAATGAACCGAGCTATGAACCGACCTAGGAGGGCAGTGTTTCTGGGGTAATTTTATCAAAGTGGCACAGCAGAAGCATGGTTAAGCTTGTAGAACTCTTGTTTGTGAAAGTAGGGCGGGTAGATGCGTTTGTACATTAATTATAGGCAATTGAATCATGCGATTGTTAAGAGTAAGTGCCCATTTCCTAGAACTGATGACCTATTTGACTAGCTATAAGGAAGTTCGGTCTTTTCTAAACCTAACTTGAGATCAGGATATCGACTAAGGATTGAGAAGGAAGACATTCCTAAGACCGTATTTAGGACTCGCTATGGACACTATGAGTTCCTGGTTATGCTATTTGGATTGACGAATGCCTTAGCTGCATTCATGGATTTAATGAACAGGATATTTAAGCCTTATTTAGATTAAATTGTGATTGTCTTCATTTGATGATATCCTGATATATTCCAAAGGACCTAAAGAACATGCACAGCATCTAAGCGTAGTGCTGCAATCAAGGCTTAAGAAGTGAATTATGGAGAGCGAATTATGAATTTGAGGATTAAGATATGATCATTTGAGCTAAGTAGTAGTGACTTCCTATTTGAGGATTTCATTGGAAGTCTTGATGCATCACATGGAAGCATTTAGCATGTATAGATTGACCTTGGAAGTCATGAGTTTGAGTAGTCATATGAGATATGAAATTATTTGTGGTTTATATGTCAGAATAATAGGTTTAATCGATAGTGGTCAACTTTTAATTTTAGGTGATGATCTCAGTTTGAAAAGGTTTGGTGGAATTAATGGATATGATCAATTGTGGTTATAGAATTTCCAAGGTGAAATGGTGAAAGTTCATATTGTGGATTTGATGAGTGATTAGTCTAAGTGATGATCATTTAGGATGAGACATGAGATATATTCGATGGAAACTAGACAAGTTTTATTTTGGTGGATTGTCGATCTTTGAATTGAATAAGTCTTGGTGGACTATCAATATTTGAATCAAAGGGATGATGCTATATTTCAGGCTTGAATTCATGTTGCAATGAAGGTGTAGTGAATGTCTTTGTTGGACTAAACCAAATGAGTTATTGGTGGTGTTGATTTTGATGGTTCTAGGCTTAGGATTCTGGTATTTCAAAGTTTTAGTTTCAAAGATCTTTATGACGAGACCAATATTATCGACTCACCGAACTATCATTTTCAATACTTCAAGAAAAGCTTATGGTTTTTGGAGGAAATTATCACCTGTACATTCCAAGTTCTAAACTTCAATCGAAAAGCAGATTTTGATTGTGAATTGTTTTAGAAAATCTCTTGAATTTCGTCAAAATTTATGAGTACTGTGACACCGTGCCCAAATGTCGTAAGAAATTTTTTCTATTTCAAAGATTTCTGAACTTTTTATAGAAAACATTCCAACCCATTGGAGTTGGGATTGAGATTGGAATTTTGCCACCGTACCGATTTAAATTTACTAAGGGTTTTGATAAAGTATTTTATTTCGCGTCATGATGCAAGTGCAACTCAAGGCTTTATTACATGTGGATTCCGAAAAACATTTGAAATTTAAACGTGAACATGGATTTTATGGAATTGGTGTCATGCTTTTATACTACTGTGTCTTTGAAATCCCTATTTTGCATTATTTGATATCATGAAGTGGGATTTTCGAGAACTCAAAGCATTTTCCACAATGGTGATTGAAAACGTTTTGACATGGAAATGGCATATCATTTCAAAGCTTGTTGTTGTTGTTGAATGCTTTTGAAAACCCCGGTTTGTATTGTTTGATTTCATGAAGGAAGATTTTCAAGCGTTCCAAAGAAATTTCAGATGTGGTTGTTGTTTTAAAACTGTTTATGGTGTTGAGATAAATCAAGATATGTTAAGATCTTGCATCCTTAACTTTAGGGCAAGTATCAGTCTGACCCTGGTCGCATACTCAATCATGAAGCCATCAAAATAGATGAGAAAGTGAGGTATATTGAAGAGCCTGTGCAAGTGCTGGATCAAAAGGAACAAATTCTCAGGACCAAGAAAATTCTATTGGTCAAGATATTATGGTGATATCATGATGTGGAGGAAGCCACATGGGAGAGTAAAAATAAGACGAGGGAAAGGTACTCTCACTTATTTCAAGAGACATAGGAAATGTCTAATTTCGAGGACGAAATTCTCTAAGGAGGGGAGAATTATGGCATCTCAAAAAAAAAAAAAATTCAAGATAGTCCTAGAGGAATTAAAGCCCGTGATTAGGTAATGAAATTACCTATGGTTTATGCTTTAGCCATTAGTTTTTCTCTTAAGGCTAAGTGATATATGTTTGTGTTCATGAATTTTTAAATTAATAATATAGGATAAATTAATGAGAATGATTTATCCTTGGCCATGTGAAATTTAGAATTTTAAATCTATAAAAGAAATAATTACAGATGAATAATTGAAAATGAAATTGTGGATTTTTAATTAGGTTGGGCCTTAGGCCCAATGGCCTAAGCTTTTGGTGGGCTGAATGGCCGGCCCAAATAGGACCCAAGGAGGTGTGGCCATCGACCATGAGGGGGAAGGAGTGGCTGGCCCACTTCTTCCAATCCAAGCACAAGCCCAAAGCCCATTATGCATGTGTCATGACAAGTGGCACAAAGGAAGATGGCATGCATTGGCCATTGGAGAGGCAAGCTCATCATTGCAAATGATGAGGATTTGGGGGAATAAAAGGGGAGAGGAAGAGAGAGAGTGGCCGGTTGAGGGCCACCGTCCAAGTGAGAAAGGGAGAGAGTGGGTTGCGAGAGAGAGTGAGGCCGAGAGGAGGAGGAGTCGCCCGTCGCCGCCCGCACACCGTCCGTCCGTCGCCGGTGTGCCGTTCGTGTGTCGCTGTCCGCTTGGTCTTTGAGGCAAGTTGGGACTGATTTTCCACTCTTGCTTGTGTGCCTTGCATGTGTGATTTCTTGGTGGTAGGTTTCGGATCATAGGGGAGGCGAAACCGAAGCTTGGGTGACTTGTTCTTGAGTGGTGTTGCCGCTTTCGCATGAATCCGCCTGAGCCAGAACTTTGTGAGAGCTTGCATGCATGTTTTGAGTTCGATTTTGACTTTTATCTATTCATGAAAGTTATAGTTAACATCTTAAAATATAATATAATAAAATTTGGTGTAAAATGATGGAGATTTGGGGGTCAAACTCTCATCCTACGGAGATGCTAGATCTGGAATGTTTTCGCATGAACCGCCTGACCCAGAATCTTGTGAGAGCTTGAATGCATGTTTTGAGTTCGATTTTGACTTTGATTCCTTCATTAAAGTTGTATCCAACATCTTAAAATACAACATACTAAAATTAGGGATAAAATTATGAAGATTTAAGGGGTCAAACCCTCATCCTATGAAGACACTAGATCTGGAACTGTTTTACTGACCTTTTGGGAAATCTGTGGTTGCATGTCAACTTTTATCAAGAATCTCCCTTCGACTTCTTCATGAAACTTGTAGATAACATCTTAGATATTAACATACTCAAATTTGAAGTAAAATGAACAAGTATAGCCTAGTGAATCGACTTACTCTTGAAGACGGTAAATCTGGAGACGCGGTACTGGACACCCGAGACTTCATGGACCCATATGGTGACTGTTCTTTGGAATTTCGACTTAGATCCTTTCATGAAAGTTGTAGGGGACCTCTTGAAGTAAAACATATCCCAATTTTAGAGGAAACGAAGAATAATAAGTGGATGAAAACTCGATATTTCGGAGATAGCTATTCTGGACTTTTCGGTGCTAGGACCTGAAGCTTCGGATGACTATAGAAAATTATCTATAACGAATCTGGCTTAGAAGTCTTCATAAAAAATCTACTTTAGTGTCTTAAACATAACCTGGTAAAATTTCGTAATTTTCGGAGGTAGTTCGGGTATTTTAATCGAATTATTTCAAAAACTGCACATTCTGTTTCTATCCGAAATTGCATGCTGTATTTGTGTGAATTGTATCTTCTTGTGTGGAACTCTATTGGGCATGTGTTTTCATGAAATTACTATCTTATTGTCTTGTCTATCACGTGCCTTGATTTCATGATTTTTGAGAAGCATATGGATAGTTAATTTAAATATTTTCTAAAAATAGTACATGCTGGAATTTTGTAAAAGGCATGAAATATGGACCATTTTAAATTGCATGGACTCCATGAATTGTATTGATTGGATGATAGTATCTTGTTGCATGTATGATTATGATTGGAAATACATATATGAACCAAATGATGAAAATGATCTTGATTGCCATCAGATTATATGCCATGTGGAAATTGAGCCATGAATGTGAATATAAATTATGATGATGATGATACCGTCGGAGGTGTGAGCCGACGATGCCCCGGGATTCGGGATGCCCAAAGGTTCGAATGAGTCGATGCCCTTTGGATGCCTAGTTGTATTATGAATACATGCCCAGAGGTTTTCCCGGGGAGTGTTGAGATGCCCGATTGTATTATGATACTTGCCCGGAGGGTGAGGGGTTGTATCATGATGCATGCCCGGAGGGTAGGGGTAACCATTTTCATGGCGAGCCCAGGAGATTCCTCGTGATGCCAGGTGGGATGCGAGATGCCCAGAGGTTCGAATGAGTCGATGCCCTTTGGATGCCCGGTTGTATCTTGAATACATGCCCGGAGGTTCCTCGTGATGCTAGTTGAGACACGAGATGCCCGGAATGTGGGGGTGCCGGATGCTCGGTTTCATCTTGGATACATGTTCGGAGGTTCCTCACAATGCCAGGATTAGGCGTCAGTGATGAATGTGGGATGCAAACATTGGTCCCGGGAAAGAGAAATGTGACGGTCCAAAATGAAACTGAAATTGAATTGTGCATGATGATATATGCATGATATGATGAGATGTGCATGGTTACATGGTAATGATAACGGTACATGTGATATGATGATGAGATGTGCATGGATGCATGGTAATGATGATGGTACATGTGATATGATGATATGATGATGATGTTACATGCGTGGTTGCATGGTAATGATGATGGTACATGTGATATGATGATGAGATGTGCATGGATGCATGGTAATGATGAGGGTACATGTGATATGATGATGAGATTTGCATGGTTGCATGGTAATGATGATGGTACATGTGATATGATGATGAGATGTGCATGGATGCATGGTAAAGATGATGCCATATGTGACATGATGATGGTACGTGTATGATATGATGGTGATGTCTATATGATGATGATGGTACATGAGGTATGATGACATGTGAATGATGCCATGGTATGTTGTGCATGGATGCTTGTATGACATGTGATGCTATGAATGTGATGATTGCATGGCATGATGTACTAAGTGGTTTATTGATCCTTTACCTGCTGAGTGGTTGTACTCAACCCTTTTGGGGAATAACATTTCAGACTAGATAAGATCCCTCTGCTGCCACTGCTACCAGTAGATGAATGAAGTGGTTGGTTGTGATTGCGAGGAGGAGGATAGCAAAGGGAGGAACTCTTGGACGCCGACACTGATCGATGGACTTTAAGTGTTCGACTGTTGGAGAAGATGTCGGTCATCTTTTGAAGTATAGCTGAGCATAGAAACATTGTCATTTTGATGTACCGACTAAAGATGTCCATCTACTTCATGTAAATAAGCGTGTTCAGCTTTAACTTATATAAGATGTTTAGTAGGTGTGCATCGTTTTCTGAATATAGGGAAGGGAGTTTATTGGATGTGCTTCCGTATATAAATTGTGCAAAGGACCTATCAAAAAAAAAAAAAAAAGCAAGTGTAAACCCGCTATGTTGTATGGACCCGTTGCAATTGAAATGGTATCAGAGTGACATGTTAATAGGGAAAGTGTAAGATAAGCGAACTGTGGCGACTCTAACAGATCGGGGGCCATCGAGGGGTGCCACATTGGGCCTTAGGCCCAATGGCCTAAGCTTTAGTGGGCCAAATGGCCGGCCCAATTAGGCCCAAGGCAAGGTGGCCGTCAACCAAGGGGGGGAAGGAGTGGCCGGCCCACTTCTTCCAAGCCCAAGCCCATTGCATGAGCTTTGCCAAGTGGCAAAGAGGAGCTCATGCATTGGCCATTGGAAGAGGCAATCTAATGATTGCAAATGATGAGGTTTGGGGGAAATAAAAGGGAAGAAGAGAGAGAGAGGTGGCCGGTTCGGCCAAGTGAGAGGGAGAGAGAGAGAACCGTGCGAGAGAGAGGGAGAGTGAGGCCGAGAGAGGAGAAGCCGAGAGGGAGAGGAAGGAGCTCACCGTCCGTCCACCCGTCGCCGCCCGTGTGCCGCCCATTCGCCGCCGTGTGCTCGTCGCTAGCTCGGTCTAGAGGCAAGTTGGGAATCCACTTTCTACTCTTGCACCAATGTCTTGCATGTATGGTCGGAATCTAGGATGTTTGGAGGTATGGGAGTGAAGCTAATGTGGTTTGTTCTTGAGTTTGCATGCTGTTTTAGCATGAACTGCCTGAGCCAGAACATTGTGAGAGCTTGCATGCATGTTTTGAGTTCGATTTCGACTTCGATTTCTTCATGAAAGTTGTGTCCAACATCTTAAAATACAACATAATAAAATTTGGTACAAAATTATGGAGATTTAAGGGGTCAAACTCTCATCCTACGGAGACACCAGATCTGGAACGATTTCACTGACCTTTCGGTGGATTTGTGGTTGCATGTTGATTTTTATCAAGAATCTATCTTTGACTTCTTCATGAAACTTGTATAGAATTTCGTAAGGATTAACATACTCAAATTTGAAGAAAAATGAACAAGTATAGCCTAGTGAATCGACTGACTCTTGAAGACGGTAAATCTGGAGACGCGGTACAGGACACCCGAGATTTCATGGACCCATATGGTGACTGTTCTTTGGAAATATGACTTAGATCTCTGAATGAAAGTTGTACAGGACATCTTGAAGTAAAACATATCCAAATTTCAGAGGAAACAAAGAATAATAGGTAGGTGAAAACTCAGTATTTCGGAGGAACATGCACTGGACATTTCGGTGTTAGATCCAGAAGTTTCGTGTTACTGTAGAAAATAATCTAAAAATGATTTGGCTTAGAAGTCTGCATGGAAAATCTACTTTAGTGTCTTGGTAATAACCTGGTAAAATTTCATAATTTTCGGAGATCGTTTGGATATTTTAATCAAATTATTTCGGAAACTGTGCATTCTGTTTTTATCCGAATTTACATGCTGTATTTGTGGGAATTATAATTTTGTGTGGAATTTTATTGGCCATGTGTTTTTCATGAAATCATTACCTTATTGTCTTGGTGATTACATGCTTTAATTTCATGATTTTTGGGAATCATATGGATATTTAATTTAAATATTTTCAAAAATGGTACAAGCTGGAAGTTAAATAAACTTCAAAAAGGCATAATAAATGGATTATTCTAAGTTGTATGAATTCCATAAATTTTATTTTGCATCCCGTGGCATGTATAATGATGACTAATGATGCATGTATGAGTCAAAGCATGAAAGTGATCTTACTTGCCATTGCATCATGTGCCGTGTTGAGTTGAGACATAAATTGGTAACCATGAATAAAAGCGAAAATTGAGGAGATTGTTTATGGCGGATGATAATGCCTTGGGAGTTTCAGCATGCCCGGGATGGGTGGTGCCGGATGGCCCGGATTGTATTGAGATACAAGGCCGGATGTCCTTGGGAGTTTTGAGATGCCCGGAAAGTTGGGGGTGCCGGAAGCCTCGGAGGTCTTTGCCCGAGGGGATGCCTCGTGATGCCAGTTGGGGTGCGAGATGCCCGGCCAGGGAGTGTAATGCCGAAAGCCTCGGAGGTTTTTGCCTGAGAGATGCCTCGTGATGCTAGTTGGGATGTGAGATGCCCGAAATGTGGGGGTGCCGGATGCCCGGTGGTGTGTGCCGGAGGTTTATCATGAGATGCCAGATGTGGCGATCGAATTGAAAGATAAAAGTGAAAATTGAGACATGCATATGTGATGTGAAGATGATAACCTATGGCATGATGACATGCATATGTGAAGTGAAGATGACAACCTATGGCATGATGACATGCATATGTGATTTTGAAGATGATAACCTATGGCATGATGACATGCATATGTGAAGTGAAGATGATAACCTATGGCATGATGACATGCATATGTGATGTGAAGATGATCACCTATGGTATGATGACATGTGTATGTTGCGGTGATGATCACCTATTGCATAATGATGTGCATGTATGACATGATTGTGATTAAGATGTATAATGTTATATGTATGGCTTCAAGGTAAGTACGCTTGGATGCATGAGTGACATGTATGATGTTATGATTTTATTGTACGATGCATTGAGTGGTTATTGGATTCCTTTACCTGCTGAGTGGTTGTACTCACCCCTTCGGAGACCAACATTTCAGATTAGCAGCATGACGCTTCCTGCTATCACACGGGGCGTGTTTTACGGCATACCTTCCGATGTAGAGGTTGAGTACAAGGAGTTTGACTGTCCCTCTGCTCCTGGTCTGACTGTATATTCGAGTGCACTATTTAGTTATGTACAATGTGAGCCTAGCTGGGGGCCCTATTGTCCAGGAGTTCATATCCGTCCACATTCGTCGCGACGGAGTGATGCATGGGATGTTGCTGCCACCATCGCCTGATGCACCAAGATGGGTGTGAGAGCCCGTACGTGACAAGTAAGGGAGCTGAAACTTTTTGGGATGGTAAGCCGACACTAGTGATGGGGGATCTTGCACGTTAGACGTAGTGGGTTGAGTGTTTCTTTTTGGGGGTTTAGGCCGAGTGTGGCTTCATGTCCTGGCCTTTCTTTTGGTGTACCGACCCATGGAAACCCATCTTAAAAATATGTAAATAAGGTGTCATGGCTTTGTCTTTCTTATGATGTTTAGTGGTGTGCAATTGTATCATGGTTGATGGAGGGTGAGATGGCGATGTTATAATTTGCTTCCGCTAATGAGTCGCGTCGGGACCACTTTCAAAAAAAAAAATGTCTATGATTTACAACACTTCGGATAAGAGATGTAATTAGGTGTAACGCCAGGTGCCTGTGGCTACCCTAGGTGGTTCAGGTGTCACATTGGGCCATTTAATTAGGACCTTTTGGCTACAAATTGCAGGCCCAAAAAGCCCAAGAAGCCCCTTTAATTGTCGACAAAAAGGAGGGGAAATCGGACAAGGAAGCCACGCCACTCTCCACTTGTCTCTCCCTTGAAGCCACCGGATCACCTGCATGCAAGAAAATTAACTGATCAATTAAGCAAGTGAGAGAGAGAGAAACCGAGAGTGAGCGAGTGAGCAAGTGAGAGAGAGAGAGAGAGAGAGAGAGAGAGAGTGTGTGTGTGTGTGTGTGTGTGTGTGTGTTCGAGCGAGTGTGAGTAGCGAGCGGGTGCACAGCATGAGGAAGGAGGAGGTCGCCCTTCCGTCAAGCACGGTGCTGCCGCTGTCGTTGCCGCCAGTCTTCACTGCCATTGAGCCAAGCCCGAGACCCTCGAGCCCCTGTTTTGCTTGCAACCGAGTAGAAGAGCTAGAGGCAAGTGAAAGTTCATTGATCTATGTCTTTGCTGCTGTAATTATCTGGTGAAATGCTGGTAGATGTGAGAAAGTGCAGAATTGGGAGCTACATGTGGAATTTCGGATGATTGAGATGAAGTTGGATTAAGAGATTGAGTAAAAACAGAGTTTGTTTTGTGTAATTTCAGTTATTGGCTGAAATAAGAATTGAAAGGTCTAACTAAAGTGGATTCTTGAAGTAAAGTAGTTATAATGTAGAACAATAGACTTGTAAGTGTTTGGTTATGGACATTGGATGCTGGGATTCAATGAATAGAAGTAGTTCTCCTTGGATTAGTAAACTGTTTTCGCAGAAAACAGCATGACCTTCGGTGATTCCATGAATTTTCTATAAATATCTAGCTGGAATTAGACTTCAAACCCTGAATTAAATTTGTAGGGAATATCTTTAGGAATAACATATCAAAAATTGAGAATAAATGAACAATTTTTGATTGATAAAACGATTTTCTACAAAAATGTTAAATTTGGAAGTCATTACAGAACATTGGGAAAGAATACAGCAATTACTGCTCTTGATATATAAGGAATTTGACTTGGTGTTCTGTATGAAACTTTTTCCTTTAGGTCTTATTAATAACATGTCAAAATTTCATAATTTTCTAAGTTCATTTAAGGATCATTTCGAAATTTTTACCAGAACTGTGCATGGTAATAATCGAGCTGTTTTGTTCCGAATTTGCTCAAATCGTCCCAAAGGTGAATACATCTTGAATTGCTATTTGACATGAAGATACTGGCATTGACATATTATGCAATATTGAGATTCGATGAAGGATTCATGGGACATCTTGTCATTGCATTTGAAAGTATTTTTGAAAATTAAGATGTTAATGATGCCGTCGGGCTGTTGAGTCGACGATGCCCCAGGAGTCGAGAGGCCCAAAAGATCGAATGAGTCGATGCCTTGTGGATGCCTGGTGGCCCTAGTGGCTACATGCTGAAGGTATTTCCCCGAGATCTTTAGGATGCTCAGTTGTATGCTAGTCGGTATGTAAATATGAAGGGTTGGGGTAACCATTCTCATGGTGAGCCTTGGAGGTTTTCTCGTGATGCCAGGTGGGCTGTGAGATGCCAGGAGGTGTGATACGCTCCGGATGCCCAGTGACCCTAGTGGCTGAATGCCGAAGGCTTTCATGATGCCAGGGTGGATGCGAATGCCCGGAGAGACGCAAACATTGGTCCTCTGGGGGATGAAACCTTTTGAATGATAAAACGGATGATTCTACTAAGTGTGTGTGTGATCTGGTTATAGGACTAAATTGTATGACATGGAATGGGACGTGTCATTATAGTTTAGCCCTATGATCGTGACTTGAGTAATTGAATATGATGCATTTTGATTCTTTTGAAATTGTATTTGCCATTGCATTAAAGAATTTCATGATTTTGATGTATAATTATCCCTTGACTACCTAATTTTGTCTACCCAGCATGAGTCTAGATATTGATGGTACTGTTTGACATAGCTTGATGAATCTTTTACTGCTGAGTGGCTGTACTCACCCCGTTTGGGGACTGACATTTCAAATTAAAAGATATGTCTTTGCTACCAGTCACCCTCGGTACATGTTACGGTGTCCCTGTTGACTTTGAGTGCAAGTGTTCAGAACACCGTCATCTTGAGTTACAAGGGTTGGTTTTTATTCGAGTGCAGGTTCTAGTCATGTATGACATTGGTTCACCTAATGGCCCAGTGATTCAGGAGTTTCTGTCAGTGCACGTTTGCCATGATGGGATCATGTTGGGGATGTTGCCAAAAAGGGAAGTCGAGTTATCTTTTGATATGAAGTCGGGTATAGAAAACCACGGTGAATTTTGATGAACTGATGGATGTTGTCTATTAGATCTATGTAAATAAAAGTGTTCGGCTTGACTTATAAAAATGTCTAGTAGGTGTGCATCGTTTCTAATTTTGGGATAGGGAGATGCCGATTTTGCTTCCACTATATATTTATATACTGTGCAAGGACCGACCTAAAAGATATAAACCCCCAGGATTGATAGACCTTCAGGTCAAGCAAGAAAAAGGTAAGCGAGCTGTGGCGACCCCAAGGGATCGGGGGCCATAGGTGGGGTGCCACACTTGTCCCTGGGAGTCATTGTCTCCATGAGCTCATTGTGACCACTATCTTGGTTGATGAGGGCCTACCACAGTTGGTACCTCATCAATTTAGGGCGTGGTTTCGTCATGGGCCTAATAGGGTGCTGGAAGGTCTCCTTCAGGGTTTCAATGTACCCACCATTGAGGGTGAGGGGGTAGCTGACCCCCTTGACGGTGTTGTAATAGACCCGGATCCCAAGTAGATAGGGTCCGGGGTAGGGTTAGCCTGGCTGCTCTTTTGTCTTTTTTACCTATGTGTATAAAATTAGTTTGTTTATAAAAGTGAGTTTAGTTTGAAATTGTTGTCATGCTTTTCTATCTCATGTTGGTTGTTTTCTAGGGATTGTTTATTTCGCTTTTGCTTGTACATGATTCGTTTGGGTTGGTGACGCGTCTTGGGAACGTCACAATTTAGTCGACCATCGAGGGATATGCGCCCTCTCGAGGTTTCGGGCGTGATAGAATAGGTGATTGAAAGAAATCTCAACAAATAATAACTGATTGAAATAAATCGCTTGCCAGAGTCTAGATAAAGATTAGAACCACGAGATTCCACACTTCTACGAAATACAGAAAGTGTGCAACAAACTTTAAATGAAGGAGATAAAGAGAGAGAATTGTGCACACAAATTCTATAGTGGTTTGGCTTAGATTAGGCCTACATCCACTCTTCCAAGTTGATAGCTTACTGGCTGGATTTCACTATATGATCAAACGAGAGATTACAACTTGGAGAGCACACACTTAGTGGTAGTACTCTCAAGCTTACTAAAATACTATTTTGTGTTTTCTCTCTAGATCACACTTTGTAAAGCTCTCAAAAAAAGACTAGCAAAATTTGAGTAACCTCAGACTTTGGAATCTCAAATTCACGTTCCCACACTCTTCTAGGCCGAATGAACTCCTTTATATACTCTTTCATGCCGTGCTAGCTGTTGGCAATCTCCAGAGGAATTTTCTTACAATCAAGCCATTGAATAGAATCAATTAAATGAATCTTGCAGCAGTTGAAGTTAGGAATAAAATTTCTAGTAAATTCCGGTCGCCTATATAATCAGAATCTTTGTTTCCATAAGTAGATGCCTTTTAAAAATGGAACTTGCTTTCAAGATTGATTTTATCAATTTATGATTGATTTCATCGATGAATTTATAAAAGGTAAGTGAAATTCTTTGCTAGAGAACTGGATGTTGTAAAATAAATTTCTAATTAGCTTATCCCAAATCCGTGTCGCAAAATTGATAAGTTTGAATCTATCTTTCTCGTTTTGAATATGATCTTGTTCTAGACTACATCGAGTGGGAAGTGCTTTTAAGGAAGAGTAGACTTTGGTAAAAATCTTCGATGAGACCTCAAAAGCAACTTTAAATGGAATATGTTCTTGATATAAAAGTAATAATTAGAAAGTTTTGTTAACTTCAAAAATTTGATAGAAGTTTTCTCAACAATTTCCCCCTTTTATAGTGATAAAACTTTCATGCAGATTTAAACACAAAATCTATATTATCCTGCAAAACAGCCCTTGCACAGCATGTCTTATGGAATAAGTAGTTATAAGCAAACAAGACAGATGTAGATATAATATTTCTTAAAAATTAACCACTTTAAAGTCTGAAAGTCTGCAAAAACACACAAACACGTCAGCATGCCAAAATAGTTCATTTAGCACACCAAAATAGTTCATCAGTACACCAAATAAATTGTATCATCAGCACGAAGTCTCTCCCTTTTTGTCAACATCAAAAGGATTTAAAAAGTCTGCACATTGAGATAGTAGTTCAAACCAAGGAAAATGCTTAAAATACTCAAAACAAACATAATGTAAAGGTAGGTTTCAAAAATAAGGTGTTTCTAGGAATTCGGACAAGACGGAAACCTTCCAAGGTTCTACACAATCTCCTCAAGCTTGGTTATGCATTGACCAAAGGTTGCTTCAATCTTAGCAAAATCCCGAACAACTTGGGGCGTGCATGACAACCATTACGTTCCAAAAATAGTTTTGGAACATAAATAAATTTTTCTATTTCTATTTCTAGAAGAGTTTTAAGCAAAAATAACCGTTTGATAACGACACAAAAATTTCTTCATTTTAAACGATGGCGACGACAACTAACGACCTTTAATATAAAAAATAAAAATAAAAATGATTTAGTAACAAAAAATAAAGAATAAAATCAAATAAAATAAAATAATATAAATCATATAAAATAAAATAAAAATATCATTTTATTTTAAAATAAAAATATCCTTAAAAATAAATTTATTTTATTTATTCTATTTTATTTTATTTTACAAATAAATTTATTTTAAAATGGATAAAAATAAAAATAAAAAAATTTATTTGGCAAAACACTCAAGGCAAATAAAAATAAATTTATTAAATTTATTTTTATTAAAAATAATTTATCTTTAATAAAAATAATTTATTTATTTTTAATAAATTTATTTTTTAAATGAATAAAATGAATATATTTATTTTTATTTTTAATAAAATGAGGAGAGGCGAATGAGGAGGAGGTAGAGACGTAGAGAAGATGAAGAAGGATTCACCGAAATTAGGGTTTAGTGGGAGAAATTATTTATGATTTCTCTTCCAGAAATCAAAAATAGAAAATTTCTATTTCTGATTTCTCTTCCAAATCAATTTCTGGAATAGAAATCTATTCCAAAAATAGCAAAAACTGAGTAGGTTTATCAAACAGGTTTCTATTCCAAAAACAGGTCTGAAATAAAAAAATTATTTCTGGAACAGAAATTTTGGTTATCATGCACCCTCTTGTTGTTTGTTGTTTAGAATATTATCTGTAAAAGGCTAAACTTGTCCACTCAAGGATTGAGTTGTTGTAGTAAGAAAAGCATTTAGCCTTTGAAGTTCAACCTCCATTCTATACTACCGTGCTTTAATCTCCATGAGAAGTTCAACTATGCAAGGGTAATTTGGATCTAGTTCGGTCTGAGCATTAGCTTCTGCAAAGTGAACTGGAGGAACATCCAAACTTGAAGGCAAATCAGTGTGTACCTTAAAAGTATTGTCCTCCCCCTGAACATCAGCCTGCTATTCCTTGTTGCAAAAAGAATCCTCAGGGAAAGGAGAGGCATAGATATCCTTAGCGTTTGGAGAAGAACGAATAATGCCATCATTAAGAGTCGGTTCATGCCTTTCTTGAGGAGTTTTCTCAACAGCTCCCCCCATTTCTGTGCCATCAGTCGGAGCAACCAGATTGCCCCTTGTTGCACCACGATCCTTTTCAGATCCCTACTGGTGCTGTTCTTCGATATCTTGTTTTGGAGTCTATGCCTCACGAGCAACATTTTCAACATTATCATTTGCATCATTTTCATCCTTGTCAATGTCTTCCTTATCTTAATCTCTATTGTTGTCGTCTTCCTCTTGGTCTTCCTCTGCTTCATCTTTCTCGCACGCTTTTTCTTCATCACTTTCGTCTTCTTGATCCTTTTCACTTTATTCTTCATCATCGTCAAATTCTGTGACATTGGTGATAGTATCTCTCATACCAATGTTTGCAACAATATTAGAGAGAGTCTCTTCATCATCTTCCTCTTCATCCTCATCTTGTAACGGCAAAGTAGGTCTTTTTTCGCTTGGGAATTCTGGTAACTAAGCTCTTGCCTTTTCTCTTCTTCTTGACGGCCAACCCAATCTTAGTCGAACTTGTAGATCCTTTCTTCATATGCTCCCAAACTTTAGAGATGCCCTTTAATCTCATCTTGGAAATCATCTTAAAAACAATTTGCATGAAAGGCGGATTTCTAGAGCAAAAGTTGGAATGGAGTGGAATTTGGAAATGCTTAAAAAGTCTGGTCACCAAGGCGCTATATGGAAGTTGACATTTTTCCTTCATCACGGTTCTGTACAAATGCAACAGAATAGTGTGTGACAAAGAAAAGGCTACTCCATTGCAAATGGCCTACATCATTTTGGCCCCAAACTTAGAGACATCAGTCTTGGATGTTGCCTTGGGTCTAATGTAATTTAGGATGATTTTGTGAAGCAAAATGTTGAAAGTAGACAATCGAGAGTAGGTTATGCTATCCTTGGAATTTTATCCTTCACTAAAAACATAATCACTTGCTCATTTGAGACATTGATAGGCATAAAGTCACATCTTTCAACTCCCAGAATCTCAACCAACAAATTAATAGCCACATCAAAGATCTTTTCACACATAGTAAATTAAATGTGTAGGAGCCAAAACAAATAAATTAGAATAGAAATAAATACTAAGTTCTAGATTAGCATCAAACATTTCCAAACAAAAATTTTCCATCTGAAGTTTGGTGAACTATTCTCTCAAATTCACATAAATAGTCCCCAGAAAATCAAAATCTATAGTATAGGGATTAATCACGCCCTTGTTCAGAAATTGAGCATAAGCCTTTTTGTGCTATTTAGACCTAAACCACTTTCCTTTAGACCTAGCAATCTCAGTAGCAACACTCATTTTAGGTTGGAAATTCTTAAACATCCTTTCATTGTCATCTTCCTTTTTCCCTTTAGTCGGACTTTTTTTCCCGAAACAAGGATCAATAAGAAAGACGATAAATTCCTGCTCCACTCTACCAAATTTTACCAACCCTAAATTTTCCATGGCTTTCAAGGACAAGATTTCATTACCATACCTATTTTTCTCTCAGGAATGCAATAATAAAATCCATAGGACTTCCTCCCTTCTTCAAAAGTCATAGTGTTTAAAGAGGGGTTGCTTTTTGAGTGACTTCCTACTCCATGGATGGTTGATTGGTGCTTTGCGGGGATTTGTCTCTAGTAAGATCAAAATGAGTATGAGTATCCTTCACAGCTCGACGCCCTTGATTGGTAATGTGAGATGACTTGCGCTGTGAAGAGACCGAGATTGACCTGGAAAATTTTGAAGACATGATGAAAAGAAGCCAAAATTAGAGTTTGCAAAGAAAATCTTGTGAAGCAGAAATAGAGAAAAAAAATGGTTTTTGGAGATTAGGGTTTGCACAAAGAAGTGTTCATAAGAAAGAAAGGTTTTTTGTAAAAAAAAAAAAAACTGAACAAAGACAAGTGAAGAGTCGTGAAATGAAATAACTACCTTCTTTGAAAAATGGAAAAGATTTGAGAAAATTTTTGGGAAAATTTGGGAACTTGAGGAAATTTTGATACCGAGGAAATTATGAAATAATTAAAAGGAACAATTTCCTAAAAGTATAAAAGGCAAATAAATATTCAAATAAGTGTAAAGTGATTGTATCTGTTTAGAAAGAAAGAAAGCGTAGGTTTCAATAAGATTTGAAAAATAACTACATAGGTTTGAATAAGATTCCAAAAGAATGCCATTTCCAGAAGGTTGCCTTTGAGAACCTATCTTGTGTAGACTTCAACCAAAAGTGTGAGTTATGTGCAATTTTTTAAGGGCGAGCATGGTCTAAGTTAGGCCGATCTACCCCCTAACTCTAGGACCAACCTGCACGGTATTGGTCGTCAATTTTTTGGATCGAGAACCGACCCTATTGAGTGTAGGACTAATGATTTGACTAATCTAATGGGTTCGGTTTGGTTCTAGATTAACTAGGACCAATCGATAACTTTTCTATTTCATTTTTTGTACTCCTTAAAAAGGCGACCAAAGATCAGACTAACCCAATGAATTTGGTGATGAGTGAGTAGCGAAGAGAGGTGAGTGGTGAGCATCGAGCGTGGGGTGAATGTCAAGCGGGGTGAGCAACGAGCAACAAGTAGGGCGAACATCGAGCGGCGAGCGGCATGAGTGACCAAAAGCGAGCCAGGCATGGCAAGCAAAGAAATGATTTCTTTTGATTTTAGCAAATTGAAAATTAAGAGGACAAATAAGACAAAAGAGAATGAGTACTAGAAATGATGCTGTAAGAAGCTGTTTATACCATTTTGGACGCCATGATGACTTATCACAAAAAAATTTTCTTCCTTTGTAAATTATGATTGTTGATGCTGTAAAAAATATTAAAAATCCAAGTTATTAAAAAACAATATAAAATTACTTGGACTCTTCACTAAAGAGTTGTTTAATGTTGTTAACACAATTTGTTTTAAGATTTTCTCTATATAAAAAATTATAAATAATATATTAGGTATTATATATATATATATATATATATATATATATATATATATATATATATATATATATATACTGTCATGGTTGATTCGGGTTGGACCGACCCTAAATTCTCAAGACCGAGAACCAACCCGTATAGTGCTGGTCTAAGAATCCAAAAACCAACGACCGACTCAATCCCCCTAGGAACCTGACCAAGACCGATAGGGTTGGGCCGATCCAAGAACCCTAGATCGATGCTCACTCCTACAATTTATCACGAATAAATTCAAAAGTACATTTCTCTAGAGGTTTGATGAAAATATCAGCAAGTTGATTCTTTGAATCAAAAAACTAACTGTTGATCTCACCACTTTGCACATGATCTCTAATGCTTGGTGTCAAATTTCAATATATTTTGCTCTTCAATGATGAATGGGGTTTTAGTAAGGTTGATAGCACTTGTGTTGTCACATCTCATTTCAGTACAAGATTCTTCTATTTCGAAATCCCTCAGTTGTTATCTAATCCATAGAATTTGAGAACAGCAACAACTAAGAGCAACATATTTTGCTTCCGTGGTAGAGAGAGCCACAATGTTCTACTTCTTGGAGAATCGGGATACTAATCTATCTCCTAGAAGTTGGCAAATTCCAAAAGTACTTTTCCTATCGACTTTACAGCCAACCAGGTCAGTGTCTGAGTATCCTAGTAAAGTAAAGTCTCCTCCTCTCGGATATTACAGACTTAACTTTAGATTAATAGCAACATACTTGATAATGAGTTTAATAGCGTTAAGGCGTGATTTTCTAGAATCAGCTTGGAACCTAGCGCAAATGCACACATCGAATAAGATGTCAAGATGAGAAGTAATAGGACATGGAAGATAGCCAATCATGTTTTTGTAGGTCTTTTGGTCAACTTTCTCTTCATCCCTATCAAGTTTGGAGGAACTTGATATAGGGGTTACACTCTTCTTACAAGTTCACCATTCCAAACTTCTTAATGATATCTTTGACATATTTTGTCATGTCCCGATCCTCCGAGTGCGTGCCCATCCCTCAAAGGTCGATTAATTTTACGACGTCCTAGGACACGTTGCCGACCCATTCATTTTAATGCGCATGCGGAAGTGTATAAATAAATCCTCAGACAACACAAAGATGGGATAGAAAAGCAGAGCTACAAATTTCACAACCACACCACACCTTTATACTTGCCGACTAGTTTATATATAGTACTAGTCTATAGACAAGAATCTACACAAGCTCGGTTCTCAAAACGAAGCTATCATAAGATAAGCTAATCCGACTCATGTGCATCCCAAAATTCATAACGACCTCTAGTTACATTAAAGTCTATGAATAGGTGATGGAAGTACCATTAAGTTATTTTATGGCCATTTAATCCATAATTTGCAATAAGATATATGGCCAAGCTTTTAAGGGATAATTATGTGATAGGAAAGAAAATCCTATCATTGGCCATGTGTTTTATAAATTGGAATTTATGGATTTATGATCTCAAAATTTATGGCCATATGAAATCGTAATTTAGTATTTATATAAGTGGGGATTTAAGGTAAATTATTGAAAGTAAAATGGACTTATTTAAGAAAATTTTGGGCCATTAAAGCTTGGACTTTAGGGCCAAGTGAGATGGGCCTAAAGTGGGCCAAGAGGCCCGGCCCATAGAGCCCATTGGGCCGTCGGTGCATGGAGGTGGAGGAGGAGCAACCGCATGGCCTCCAAGTGTCTTCAACAAAGGAGACGCTTGTCTCCTTCTTAGGGACAAGTGTCCCCCATGCAAAAAGGGGGTGCATGCAATATAAATACAACCATAAAGGAAGAGAGAGAGGGAGTGGCTGATGGTTGAGGGTTGTCGTCCAAGAGAGGTGCCGAGAGAGAGGAGAGAAAGAGAGAAAGAGAGGAAGAGAGGAAGAGAGAAAGGAAGGAGCTCGCCCGTCGCTGCCCGCACGCCGTCCGTCCGTTGCCGGTGTGCCGTTCGTGTGTCGCTGTCTGCTTGGTCTTTGAGGCAAGTTGGGATTGATTTCCACTCTTGCATGTGTGTCTTGCATGTGTGGTTGAGTTCTTGGATGTTTAGAAGCTAGAAATCGAAGTGCATGAGGTTTGTTCTTGGAGATGCTTGCTGTTTTCGCATGAACCGCTCGACCCAGAATCTTGTGAAGGCTTGCATGCATGTTTTGAGTTCGATTTTGACTTTTATCTCTTCATGAAAGTTGTAGCTAACATCTTAAAATATAACATAATAAAATTTGGTACAAAATTATGGAGATTTAAGGGGTCAAAATCTCATCCTACGGAGACACTAGATCTGGAACGATTTTGCTGACCTTTTGGTAGATCTGTGGTTGCATGTTGATTTTTATCAAGAATATCTCTTATACTTCTTCATGAAACTTTTAGAGAACATCATAAAGACTAACATACTCAAATTTTAAGTAAAATGAACAAGTATAGCATAGCGAATCGACTTACCTTTGAAGACGGTAAATCTGGAGACGTGGTACAGGACACCCGAGAGTTCATGGACCCATATGTTGACTGTTCTTTGAAAATCTGACTTAGATCCCTTAATGAAAGTTGTAGGGGACATCTTGAAGTAAAAAATATCTAAATTTCAGAGGAAACGAAGAAGAATAAGTGGGTAAAAACTTGGTATTTCGGAGATGACTACACTGGACGTTTTGGTATGAGAATCAGAAGCTTCGGACGACCATATAAAACTTTCGAGGAATATTCTGGCCTAGAAGTCTTCATGAAAAATCTTATTTAGGGTCTTAAATATAACCTGGTAAAATTTCATAATTTTCGGAGGTCGTTCGGATATTTTAATCGAATTATTTCGGAAACTGTGCATTCTGTTTTTATCCGAAATTGCATGCTGTGATTGTGTGAATAATATCTTTTGTGTGGAACTCTATTGGGGATGTGTTTTCATGAAATTACTATCTTATTGTCTTATCTATCACATGCCTTGATTTCATGATTTTTGAGAAGCATATGGATATTTAATTTAAATATTTTCTAAAAATGGTACATGCTGGAATTTTGTAAACTTTGAAAAGGCATGAAATATGGACCATTTTATATTGCATGGACTCCATGAATTGTATTTTTATGGATGATGGTGTCTTGTTGCATGCATGATAATGATTTGAGATGCATGTATGAATTCAATGATGAATATGATCTTGATTGCCATCACATCACATGCCATGTTAAAATTGAACTATAATTGAAGATGAGAAATGAGATGTATGAGAATATGCATCGTGGTGATGAGAAGACCGTCGGGGGTGTGAGCCGACGATGCCCCGAGAGTCGGGATGCCCAAAGGCTCGAATGAGTCGATGCCCTTTGGATGCCTGGTTGTATTATGAATACATGCCCAGAGGTTTTCCCCGGGAGTGTCGAGATGCTCGGTTGTATTATGATACATGCCCAGAGGGTGAGGGGTTGTATCATGATGCATGCCCGGAGGGTAGGGGTAACCATTTTCATGGCGAGCCCTGGAGATTCCTCGTGATGCCAGGTGGGATGCGAGATGCCCAGATGTTCGAATGAGTTGATGCCCTTTGGATGCCTGGTTGTATCTTGGATACATGCCCGGAGGTTCCTCATGATGCCAGTTGGGATACGAGATGCCCGGAATGTGGGGGTGCCGGATACCCGGTTGTATCTTGGATATATGCCCGGAGGGTTCTCGCAATGCCAGGATTGGGCGCGAGTGATGAATGTGGGATGCAAACATTGGTCCCGAGAAAGAGAAATGTGGCGGTCCAAAATGAAATTGAAATTGAATTATGCATGATGATATATGCATGACAAGATGTGCATGGATACATGGTAATGATGATGGTACATGTGATATGATGATATGATGATGATGTTACATGCATGAATGCATGGTAATGATGATGGTACATGTGATATGATGATATGATGATGATGTTACACGCATGGATGCATGGTGAGGATGATGTCATATGTGACATGATGATGGTAAGTGTATGATATGATGGTGATGTCTATATGATGATGATGGTACATGAGGTATGATGACATGTGCATGATGCCATGGTATGTTGTGCATGGATGCTTGTATGACATGTGATGTTATGATTGTGATGATTGCATGGCATGATGTATTGAGTGGTTTATTGGTCATTTATCTGCTGAGTGGTTGTACTCACCCCTTCGGGGACCAACATTTCAGATTAGTAGATGGATTGAGCGGTTGGATATGATCGCGAGGAGGAGGGTAGCAAAGGAGGAAACTATTAGACGCCAACACTGATTGATGGACCTTAAGCATACAATTGTGGGAGAAGATGTCGGTCATCTTTTGAAGTATAGCCGAGTATAGAAACATTGGCATTTCAATGTACCGACTAAAGATGTCCATCTGCTTTATGTAAATAAACGTGTTCGGCTTTAACTTATATAAAATGTTTAGTAGGTGTGCATCGTTTTCTGAATATGGGGAAGGGAGTTTGTTGGATGTGCTTCCGTATATTAATTGCGCAAGGGACCTATCAAAATAGAAAAGAAGGGAAAAGTGTAAACCCCCTATGTTGTATGGACCCGCTGCGATTGAAATGGTATCAGAGTGACATGTTATAAGGAAAAGTGAAAGGTAAGTGAACTGTGGCGACCCTAACGGATCGGGGGCCATCGAGGGGTGCCACAACTCATTCGCCAATTCTTCGGTCTCCATAGGCTCCGAGAGCGTCGGGTCCTCCATAAATCCATCAGGAGCGTCAGCAGCATCCTCATCTAGAGTGGCATCAACTACCACATCGGGGATTTCAAAACTTTGGAGTGGACCCACCCTGAATCCATTGGGTCCGTAGCAAAACCACGTTCTGAATCGATGAGGTGCCTCTTGAGGCAGGCCCTCTTCGACCTAGACGGTGGTCACTACCAGCTCATAGACTTAGTGACTTCCGAGATTGGGGTAACTAAAAACCCGCTCGGTAACCCTCATGGGATGGCCAAAACATTCCGGAGGAACTACTATCTACGGACCTGAAAATGTTGAGCCCACGACGGGGTGAGATAATGTCTTAGCATAGTCACCTCCTAAACTCCGACTAGGAAGGAAATACACCTAAAGGAAGTCTATGCACACACAAGACAGAGGACTTACCTTGCCTCAGTTCCTTCATGCACGTCAATATAAATCATATACTCAATCAAATGAAATCAAACTATCGATCAATCGATCCACTCGATTCAATACCATCAATGCCATCTATAAATTCGATTGATTCGATTACTACTCACCCAAGCTAAAATAGACGGTATAGCTCACTAAAGCTAATATATATATATATATATATATATATATATATATATATATATATATATATATATATATATATACATATATATTATTGCTCGCCAAAGTTGATAGGTATTATAGCTCACCAAAGCTGATATATATTATAACTCCCCAAAGCTAATAGATATTATAGCTCACCGAAGCTGATATAGTAAACTACTCTCGCAAGCTGACATATTAATACGCACATAGGCTAATATAGTATACTGCTCTTACAAGCTAACAATTCACCCTGTTTAAAATACCTGATAAAAATAATCGTCTGTGGGTATACGATCGACCTTAGCCAAAAATACATTATCTTTCTTTCAGAAAATCCCACTATTTAATATAGCCAATAAAGATATTTTTGGCATTATAAATCGACACCGGTATTTTCGATTAAATACCGAAATTACACAATTTTAAGATAAATACCCAAAATTACAATTACCACTCAATTTGCACAAATTAGCATTCAATTAAATAAACCAAGCATGCCATTACAATCAACATGAAATTTCGATCACCGACTATCTCAGTCTAATTTCCGAAAAATAATAAATAATTAAATAAATACCAAAAATAATTAAATAAATACAATTAATTACCAAAAATAGAAACTTATGCTGGAAATGCCTAATTAAATATTGAAACAGACCTGGAAAATTTTTGAACCAATATAGATAAATAATACAACTTATCTAGTCTCTAATTATGCTACTCTAACCACTTAACATGCAAAACCAAATAATTAAATCACTAATCCGTTCTAACTAACCACCTAAACTATACTTAGCCTAAACTAATCAACTCTTAAGAATCATTAACTCCCTAAGTAGAGTTTAGCGAGTAAACTCACCGGTTTAGCAATTTGGTGAGTCCACGACGACGGCGACGTGGAGTCGAGCGACAGACTACCTTACGGCAACACCCGACAAGGCACAGAAGTGGCCTAAAATGGGCTTAGAAGGCCCACGGTTGGCTGGGCTGCTCGGTTATGTCCAAAGACCGAGCAAGCTAGTCTGGGGTTGGAACGGCGGGCTGAGGTAGATAGGTGGCCAGGTGGGCGAGTAGGCGAGCAGGCAAGGCTTGACAGCGGCAGAGGTGAGCTCGCGCAGCGACCAGGGCTTCAACAAAGACCAAGGATAGCTCGGGGGATGAGCTGGGGTCATAGCTAGAGCGGGACGAGCGTGCGGGACAGGCGGGCTCGCGCAAGGGTGCGACGGCTATGCGGCTGTCCAAGCGGCTCGGCAGCGACTTGCGACGGCAAGAGGGGCTGGTTGGCAATTTTCTCTGGTTCTTTGGAAGCTCAAACACATTGAAAGTGGAGAAAGCAAGCCGTTGAAGAAGAAGGGGACAGCAGAAGGTTGGAGGGGGCCATTTTGCCTCAAAGTCTTCTATCTCATCCTCTTTGTCCCTTGCCAAGGTCCCACCAACCATGGCTGTCATCCATGGTCCCTTGGTAGCTCACAAACTTCCCTAGAAAGCCAATGAAGTGGTCCAAAATTGGTGGAGACCATGGCCTACGAATTTGCACACAAATTCCCACAAATTGGACCAATTATCTTTCAATTGAATTTAATTCGGTCCCCAGAAATCCACCAAGGTGTCCTTGACCAAATTAACATTTTTTTCTCACCAATAGAACCAACTTGCATCCCACAAACAAGATAAAAAACAATCTCCTGAATTTTCCGATAAAAACGGCCCTATTTTGAATTTTTGCCAAAAATCTCGGTTTGTAGAAAATCTTCGAAGCGCAAGTCGACCGTCCTAAAATAAATCGTGATATGATAGAACTTTTAATTTCTAAAATTGGATTCAAATTCGCCCTTAATTTCAATCTAGCACAATTTTAACGTGACCTAACTTACCATGTAGCTTTTAGGAATTTTTAGTGCAATTGACCCATGGTTGATTATTTTCAAGCCATAATGTACATTTTCGACACATTGGTGACTCTCGGTTGTCATGAAAATCACGAGGTTGCAAATATGGATATAGGGTACAAAAACGATAGAAAAATCGGTCTTGTGCCGGTCGATAAGAATTTTGCAATTAAGTGGAATCACCAACGTACTAATCACATACCTTTGTCAAATCGACCTATCTCCAGTCTCTAATCAATTTTTAACTATGCTGTAAGGACCCTTACAGGTTAGCACAGTCGAGCAATCGATTCCTAGTCGAATTCTCAAGTCTAATGCATTATAATCCCTTAGCGGCTTCGCCTGATAGATTAATTATCTTGTGAGTAATCAGCTCAGAGAATAGAACTGTAAGTGCATCAATGAAAAGCCCAACTTATCCAATCGAAAGCAGAACCTGAAAATCAGGATGGCACACCTCTTCCCCTCTTATAAAAATTTCGTCCTCGTAATTTAAACCATTACAAATCTTTAAACAAAAAAGTGGGGGTACAATCGTTTCATCGAATCCTCACTTTCCCAAGTTGCTCCTTTAGTGCCATGGTATTGTCAGACCACTTTAACCAACGAAATCATCTTGGTACGCAGAATCTATTCTTTTGGATCGACAATCTGAACTAGGCTTTCCACGTACGACACTCTATCGTCCATGTCTAATTCCTCAAAATTAAGCACGTGGATCGGGTCAGGCTCATACTTTCTTGACATCGACATGTGAAAGACGTCATGCACTTGCGCCAACCTAGACGGCAATGCAAGACGATACGCTAGGATCCCGATTCTTTCTAGAATTTGAAAAAGACCTACGTACTTCAGACTCAGTTTTCCTTTTTTACCGAAGCACGAAGTACCTCTCATTGGTGACAGCTTCAGAAAAATGTGATCACCAACTTGAAAATCCGAAAGTCTCCGATGCTTATGTTTGTAATTTTTCTGGCTGCTCTAAGCGGTCTTTGATTTGTCTCTAATGATTGCAACTGCATCCACTGACTACTAGACTAACTCTGGGCCTGTGATCTTTCGTTCTTCGACCTCATCCCAACAAACTGGCATTCTACATGCTCTGCCATACAATGCTTTGAAAGGAGCCATCTGAATGCTTCACTAGTAGCTATTGTTATAAGCAAACTCGACAAGATGAACCTGTTCCTCCCAGCTTCCTTTGAAATCCAACACACAAGCTCGTAGCATGTCTTCGAGGGTTTGAATCGTCCTCTTAGACTGGCCATCCGTCTGATGATGATAGGCTGTACTATACTACAGCTTTATTCCTAAGACAGCCTGTAAACTCTTCCAAAAGGCAGCTGTGAACCTTAGGTCTCAGTCTGTTGTAATTGTCACCGGCACTCCATGTAGAGGAACTATCTGACGCACGTACAAATCTGCATGCTTGTCCAAATCAAGGTCCTTTCGTACTACGATGAAGTGAGCTAACTTCGTCAGTCTGTCGACGACTACTCAAATGAAATCATTACCCCCTGACTCCTTGGTAAGCTTGTCACAAAATTCATTGTGATGTGCTCCCATTTCCATTCGGGGATCTCAAGAGGTTGCAAAAGTCCTCTAGCTTACAATGTTGTGCCTTCACTTGCTGACACGTCAGACACTTGGTGACAAACTTGGCGATGTCAGCCTTCATATCAGATCACCAATAGTGTTGACGCAGATGTTGATACATCTTTGTACTACTAGGATGAATGATGTAACTGTTACGATGAGCTTCTAACAAGATTTCATCCTTAAGCTCTGCATCTTCAAGTACACACAATCGTCCTCGGAACCTTAGTGTTCCATATTCAGAAACTTGAAAATCAGCATTTCTCTTATCAGTGTTCTCTTGCAGGATCTTCTGAATCTCTAGGTTTGCCCACTAAAGCGTCTTGATTCTGATTTGCATTTTCGGCTCAATTCTGAGGGTGGCCATAGGATTTGAAAGGTGGCCTACCTCAAATTTCAAAACTGAATCTTGAGCTTTCTCCAGTAAGATCCATTCCATAACCATCATCTGTGCAACTGAAGACTTTCGACTCAACACATCTGCGACTTTATTTGCTTTTCCAAGGTGATACAAGATGTCATAGTCCTTCAGGAGTTCCATCCAACGACACTGTCTCATATTCAACTCATTTTAAGAGAATAGATGCTTGAGACTTTAATGATCAGTGAATATCTAGAATCTTTCTCCGCATAAATAATGTCTCCAAATCTTCAAAGCGAAAATGATTGCTGCGAGTTCCAAGTCTTGTGTAGAATAATTTAGCTCGTGAGGTCTCAACTGATGGGATACGTATGCAACAACCCCACCATGTTGCATCAACATGCAACCTAGTCCTTTAAACGACGCATCACTATAGATCTCGTACCCTCCAGGACCAGATGAAATGGTCAGCATAGGTGCGGTAGTCAGCTTCTGCTTAAGCTCTTGGAAACTACGCTCGCACTTGTCTGACCACACAAACTTCTCTTCCTTCTTCAATAGTCAAGTCAACAGCGATGCCAACGCTGAAAACCCTTCCACGAACCTTCTGTAATACCCTACCAAACCCAAAAAGCTTTTGATCTCTGACACGGTTGTCAATCTTGGCCAGTTGATGACTGCTTCAATCTTGGTTGGGTCCACGAAAATTCCTTCACTTGAAATCATGTGACCTAGAAATGCTACACGAGTCAACCAAAACTCGCACTTACTGAACTTGGCGTACAGCTCATGATTCCTCAGGGTCTGAAGTACCATCCTCAGATGTCCCTCATGCTCCTCAAAACTTCTCAAATACACTAGAATATCGTCAATGAACACGATCACAAACTAATCCCGATATTCTTTAAACACTCGGTTTATCAGATTCATAAAAGCAAATGGGGTGTTCATCAAATCAAATGATATTACAATGAACTCATAATGGTCGTATCGAGTACGAAATGATGACTTCGATATGTCCTCCTTTCTGATTCTTAGTTGATGATACCCTGTTCTTAAGTCGATCTTTGAAAATAACGACGCTCCTTGAAGTTGGTCAAACAAGTCGTCGATCCTTGGCAGTGGATACTTGTTCTTGATTGTCACCTGATTGAGTTGACGATAGTCGATACAAGGACACAACGGACCATTTTCTTCTTCATGAACAGAACTGGTGCTCCCCAAGGCGATGCACTGGGACGTATGAATCCCTTATCCAACAACTCTTACATTTGCACCTTCAGTTCTTTCAACTCAGATAACACCATCCGATAAGGAGCCTTGGAGATTGGCTCTGTCCCATGTGCTAACTCAATTACAAACTCAATCTCTCTCTTTGGCGACAGGCTTGACAATTCTTTCGGAAACACGTCTAGAAATTCTTGAACTACTGAGATATCTTCAACCTTAAGCTCCTCAACTATCGTATCCATGACAGTCACCAGGTAACTTTGGCAACCCCTGTCTAACAAACGGTTTGCCCTAAGCAACGAGATTAAGGAAATCAAGGGTTAAATTGAATCGCTTTTCGACTCCTAATAAACTCGAAACTTTCACCCACTAATGGGTTAAATTGAATTGCTTTACGATAGCAGTCCATCTTAGCTCATTGCTTAGTGAGCCAGTCCATGCCAATTATCACATTGAAATCATATATGGATAGGACTAACAAGTCTATCTTCCCCTCTTGCTCACCAATCACTAACTTGTAACTAGAATAACCCAATGCAAACAACACCTTATCCGTTAACGGTGTAGATATGCTAACCACTTACTCTAACAACTTAGGACACAATGCTATCAACTTAACAGATTGCTCAGCTATAAAAGAATAAGTCGCGCTAGGGTCAAATAAAGCATAAGCAGCATGGTTGTTCAGCGAAAATGTACCTGTAATCACATCAGGCGAGTCCTCTGCCTATCCTCTCATGATGGCATACACTCTCCCTTGCACTGGAGGTATAATTTGTTCACCCTGTGGTACATTCTGGAGCTCTAACCCCCTAATCTGACCCATCGGTGGCTGCGACGGTAACTGCTGTTGTCCCCTCGGTCTTCTAAGACAATCTCTAGCCAGGTAACTTTGCTGGCTGTTGGAGAAATCTTCCTGGAGTATTTTGAAGCTAACAAAACGTTTCCATTAGTCTAGTCTGAAGACTTATAGACTCTTTCATCAAAGTCTGAAGACCTCCAGACTACTAGACTCAAGATTCAAAGTCTATCTTCATTGACAGTCTTTAGTCCGTCAAAGAAGACTTATCCAGAACTGGATGTTTCGTTAAGGATTTGATTTTATCGACTGGAGAAGATCTTTTGGCTGGATATAGCATGCCGAAATCCATTATTCAAATCAAGATTGATTTAGCGATTATGGATCCGTTGATTGGCGAAGTATACTTGGAAGATTTTACTTATGGAAACCGAGATCCTGATTGTATGGGCGAGCAGGATTGATGGGCTATCGACATGTTCCTTTAATAGCTCGAATGATCTTCCTAATTGATTCCGTCCAACGGGTAGATTGGAGGAATTCCTGTGGTAAGTACCAACGGGTATGATGGCATAAAGGAGTATATAAGGAAGACGTTCCAGTTGTTTTGTGGGTGTGCGCGATAGAAGAATTCCAAAGTCTAAAGCTTTTTGTTCTTAGTCAATTCATTTGTTGAGCGAAATCTTGTACGCAAAAGAGAGTCTATATCTTTGAGACACCTTGAGGAAGTGTGGTAGAGTATCTACACTGTGGAATCAAGGGAAAGCTTTGCTGTAACAACTCTTTTGTTCATAGTGAAATCCAGCCAGTAGGCTGTCAGTGCGGAAGAGTGAACGTAAACTTGGAATAAGCCGAACCATTATAATCTTTGTATTCATTTTCTCTTCCTTACTCCCTTTTACTTTGATCATAATTCATTTTTGTTAATAAAAGGCGAACTTCCTTTCTATTGTCTATTTCGTATTGCTCGCTTATCACGAGAAATTATTTTACACCTATTCACCCCCCTCTAGGTGATTATACTATCTCAATTGGTATCAGAGCATGTGTACTCACTTATTTTGAAGTGTTTTACTTCAGAGTTAAAGATCCATGGCTAGTATGTTGGCTCCAGGGCTGGTAGAAGGGCAAAGCAATACCAGATCGCCTTACTTTGATAGAAAGAAATACAAAATATGGAAAAACAAGATGAAGGCGTTCCTAAGATCAAAGGACCCTCTGGAATGGGACGTTGTAGACAAAGGAATCATTCCTAAAGCTGCACCTATCTCAGAGAGAGGAAAATATGCTATTGAGTCTAGTGAAATGACTCAGGAAGAGATAACCAAGAGACAAGCTCTTGATGCAAAAGCAATTTATTCTTTATATTGTACTTTGTCACCTACTGAATATAACATAATATCTTCTTGTGTTATAGCGAAAGAAGTTTGGGATAGATTACTTATCACCTATGAAGGAACCGATCGAGTGAAAGAAACCAGAATCAATATTCTCCTCGGTCAATACGAAGCCTTCAAAATGAAATCAGGAGAATCTATTACTGACCTGTTTAGTCGTTTTACAGAAATCGTGAATGGTCTTGAAAATCAAGGTCAACCAATTTCTGATCCCATGAAAGTAAACAAACTACTGTGTGGACTCTCTAAGGATTGAAATCACATAAAGACCTCAATAAATGAGACACAAAGAATTATGCCACTTTCAGTTGATGAATTGGTTGGGACTCTTCAGTCTTATGAAGTGGAGCGAATCAATGAAGATGAAGATCCTAAAGGTAAGAAATCCATTGCATTAAAATCTAATGATGATTCTGATATCACAGATTTTGAAGACGATATGGATGATGAAGAGCTTGCTCTCATGATAAGAAGATTCAGAAAGCTGAACAGAAAAGGAAGAAGATTCAATTCAAAGAAACAGAGTTTTCAAAAGCAACAGAGTAGGTCTATTGAGGATGATGAATCCAATAAAGATGTAGTCTACTTCGAATGTAAGAAAAATGGACACATCAGACCCAACTGTCCTCTTCTGAGGAAGAAGAAAGGAAAAGCTGAAAAGTATCGAAAGGCTCTTAAAGCAGAAACTTGGAGTGATGCAGAATGTGAAGAAAGTGATGATGATTATGCCAACATTTGTCTCATGACACAATCAGATTCAGATTCAAACTCCTAGACAGACTCAGATTCAAACAATGAAATCAAGGTAAGTAATTTGAAAATCCCTACTAAAGTCTCTAGATACATTAATGAATTGTGTTTTAGTCTCAAAACTTCTCTTAAAAGAATTTCCGAACTCAAAAGAGAAAATTCTACAATAAAACAACAAGAAAATGTTTTGAAAGAAAAGGTCAAAGTTGTAGACAAAAATGTTTCTACCTTGAAAGAAAATGAAGGCAATTTTTCAAAAGAAAATACATTCTTGAAAAATAATATCTCAAATATTTCTAAAAGATTTTCTATAGGATCGAGAAACCGGAAAAAATTCTTTCGTTCAAAGACCTTATTTCAATAAATCTAGTTTGGGAATGACTGCGGAAACTATTCCTCTAATTGATTTTCATAAAGTAAAGGAAAGAATTAAGCAAAGGCCTACAAGAGATGCTTACAAAAATCACTTCCAATGAGTGTTTGTAAAACCAGTATGTCGCAATGCTCTTAAATGTTCTAAATGCAATAGCTCAGACCATTTTGAAAAAGAATGTCCTATGGTTTGGAAACCCGTTAAGAAAGTATGGGCAAAGACCGTTTATAATGCTAACACCAATGGACCCAAGAAAATATGGGTACCAAAGAAAGCTTGAGTTTCTTTTCTAAATGCGGTCACTATCAAGAAAAAGGTTAAATGGTATCTAGATAGTGGATGCTCAAGACATATGACAGGAGATTCAAATTGCTTCATAAAACTCATTCAAGTAAATGGTGGAAAAATCTCATTTGGAGGAAACAGCAAAGGAAGAATTATGGGATTCGGAACTGTAAAGATTGGAAATCTCACAATCAGCAATGTTTCCTTAGTGGAAGGACTCAACTACAATTTGCTTAGTATCAGTCAGCTGTGCGATACAGGTTTCAAAATCAACTTTCAAGAGGGAATATGTTCAGGAACTAGTAAAGGTTCTACTCAGTCATTCATGGGTCGAAGACATTGAAATATTTACTTCTTGGATGTGAAACCAGATGAATCGTAATATCTAATCTCAATTCAAGACAAAGCAAACTTATGGCACAAAAAACTTGGGCACATCAATATGAAGTAAATAGCCAAAATTTCAGCAAATAAGCTAGTTCGTAGTCTACTCAATCTAACATACCAAAAGTCTAATCTATGTACATCATGCGTATTGGGAAAGTAGGCAAAAAATTTCTTTAAACCAATAAATTAAGTTTTCACTAATCGTGTACTGCAGCTCCTGCATATGGATCTCTTTGGACCAACCAGAACTCAAAGCATTGGAGGTAAAAAATATTGCCTAGTAATTGTGGATGACTACTCACGATTTACTTGGGTATATTTCCTGGCAAGTAAGTCTGAAACATTTTCTTACTTTGAAAAGTTTGCTAAAAAGGTCCAAAATGAAAAATAGTATGTTATTTCAAGTATAAGAACATACCATGGAGGTGAATTTGAAAATCAAGATTTTACAATATTTTGTGATGAATCTGGTTTTCAGTATGTGTTCTCCTCTCCATATACTCCAGAGCAAAACGGAGTTGTGGAAAGAAAGAATAGGTCGCTTCAAGAAATGGCTAGAACTCTTTTAATTGAAAGTAACATCTTTTCACATTTTTGGGCTGAAGCAGTTTCTACAGCATGTTATATTATTAATAGAGTTTTTCAAAGGCCTATTCTGGAAAAAACCCCCTATGAGTTATTCAAAGAAAAGAAGCCTATTGTTTCATGTTTTCATGTGTTTGGATGTAAATTCTTTATATTGAAAAATGCAAATGATCGAGTTGGCAAGTTTGAAGAAAAATTAGACGAAGGCATCTTCCTTGGATATTCAACCACAAGCAAAGCGTATAGAGTCTACAACAAGAAGACTCAATCTGTGGAGGAATCAATGAATGTCAGATTCCACGATTCTATGCAAAATGAATCTATTCAAACTCATCTTGAAGAATCTGAACCTGTTCCAAACTCTACAAAGTCTAAATCTCAGGAAGCAGCTCAGACTTCGAAAGACCAGCAACAAATGATTGTTGAAGATTCAAATGAAGGAAGTGATCATCAACCTGACAAATCAACCAGGAATTAGAAGCATAAGTCCAGTCACCCCAAATATCTCATTATTGGCGACATTAATGAAGGAATTCACACAAGATCTAAAAGGCCCGAAGAGTCTAGTGCTGTACCTCTTATTTTTGAAATAGAACCCAAAAGCATAAAAGAAGCTTTATCTGATGAAAGCTGGATTGAAGCTATGCAAAAAGAACTCAGGCAATTCAGTATTAATGATATCTAGGAATTAACTCATAAACCAAAAGGTAAATCTATTATTAGAACTAAATGGGTTTTCAGGAACAAGAGGAACGAGAAAGGAAAGGTCGTAAGAAACAAAGCAAGACTCGTGGCCAAGGGATATACACAAGAAGAAGGGATAGACTATGATGAGACTTACACACCAGTAGTGAGGTTAGAAGCAATTAGATTATTACTTGCTTTTGCTTGTCATAAGAATTTCAGGTTATTCCAAATGGACGTCAAAAGTGCTTTCCTAAATGGATTTATCCAAGAGGAAGTCTATGTGAAACAACCACCCAGTTTTGAAGATCCAAGGAAACCAAACTCTGTATTCAGACTCAAAAAGGCTTTATATGGTTTAAAGCAAGCACCTCGAGCTAGGTACGACAGGCTGAGTAAGTTTTTAATTCAAAATAGCTTTGTCAAAGGTAAAGTAAACTCTACTCTGTTTATCAAAAGAGAAAGTAAAAGTTTTATACTTGTTCAAATATATGTTGATGATATTATTTTTGGATCCCCTAATGAAAGTCTGTGCAAGAAATTCTCTAAGTCTATGCAGGATGAATTTGAAATGAGCATGATGGGTGAATTAACCTTCTTTCTCGGGTTTCAAGTGAAACAACTGAAGGAAGGAACTCTTATTCATCAAGAAAAATATGCTAATGATCTTGTCAAAAAGTTTGGAATGGAAAATTGCAAAAAGGCTGATATATCAATGTCAAGTTCCTTGAAGATAGACAAAGATGAAGGGGGAAAGAAAGTTGATCAGAAGTTAAACAGGAGTATCATTGGTTCACTTATTTTTCTTACTGCTTCTTGACTTGACATTTTGTTTAGTGTTTGCATTTTTGCCAGATTTCAAGCAGACCCTAAAGAATCTCATATAAGTGCTGCAAAGCGTATAATCAAATACATTGCATCAACTTCAAACTTTGGTCTTTGGTATCCTAAAAAGAGAGACTTTACTCTTCTTGGATATTCAGATGCAGACCTAGCCGGATGCAGAGTTGATAGAAAGAGCACCTTGGGTATCTGTCAATTACTTGGAAGCAAGACAGTATCTTGGTTTTCAAGGAAGCAAAGTATAGTAGTTCTTTCTATAGCAGAAGCATAAAATGTAGCTCTTGGGAGTTGTGTTCACAAATTCTGTGGATAAAACAATAGCTAAGAGACTTTGGAATTGAAGATTAATGCACGGAAATTAAGTGTGACAACACCAGCACAATCAATCTCACTAATAATCAAATTTTTCACTCAAGAGCAAAACATATAGAGATTCGACATCACTTCATTAGAGATCATGTTCAAAATGGAGAGGTTTCAATTCAGTTTGTTGACTCAAAGAACCAACTGGTGGATATTTTTACAAAGCCTTTGAAGAAAAATCAATTTGAAGCTATTCGTTCCAGACTCAAAATCTTAAAGTCTGAGGAAATTCAAACTCAGGACTGAAAGTCTAAAGATACCCAGACTCAGACGATCAAGTTTTTCTTTCGTAAGTTATTTTACTTTATTATCTCTCGAATCTCATCTCGAAAAGGTATGATCATCAACCCGTGATTGATTATTGCTATCTTTAATTTATGTGATTATTGCAATCTTTCCTTTTTTGAAAAAAAAAAGGGTTATTTTTTAAATGACAGTTATCTAATTTTTTGAAAAAAGGCAGCTATTTTTTAAAAAAGGCATCTTTACACTTTCTTTTATGACGTTCTGTATGCCTCTCTTCGACTGTCTTATATATTGTCGGTTCCTCTTCGCTTTACTCTCAAAAACACTAAAAGAGCAGCGATCTTCCATTTCTGTCTTCTTCTCTTGTTTAATCTTCGAAAAGTTGTCATCTTTCTTGGGAAAGTCAAGTTTGGAATCTTTCAAAGACTGTGAAAGATGTCGTCTTAAAGGAAGTCTTCAAGGATCGCGAATAGGGGACCGCAGCAAATGCATGAGGGGCCTACGCACTTTGATCTCACCGAGGAAGAAGAGTTTCCTAGTTAGCAGCAGAGCCCACAACATTCTCAGCAGCGTCCATTTTCTCCATCTAGACCACAGGATGTTGCTTGTCGAGAAGAGGAAGAAATAATCGAAGATGTAGAACCCGTAAGAACTTCTAAGCCCTCTTTTATCTACAAGCTTTATCGTGCTTTGAAAAGGGGTGGAACTCCTTTGAACTACATTGACGAATTTCTAAAAGACAAAGGGTACAAAAATGAAACCTTCTTTTTACGCACAATGGAACGGTTGGGAATTGCCCCTGCTAGGTCGACAGACAAGGCAATGGCAAATATTCCAATCGATCCACGTGTTGGAGGTCTAAATCAGCTGGATGGGAATGATGATGACAAGTTGTACAATCAGTTTCAACTGAGAATGGGTGTTGCGGCAAAAATTCAGAGGAAAAGAACAGACTTGTTTCGATCGGAGGAACACAAACATCTATACTCTAAGTTGTTGAAGCGTGGGATGATAAACCATAGAAGTGTGGATTTTGATTTCCTTGACGCTGTGAACGTTAATTTAAGAGAAAAATTCAATCTTCTTCAACTTGAACAGTTCTGTTCTGACTCTACAGAAGCCTATGCTGAACTCACTGCATATTTCTATTCGAATCTCAGTTTCTTGGATGCGAATAGATTCTCTTTTAGTGTCTGAGATCAGGACTATGTGGTGGATGTAGATATGTTGGCTGATGTCATTAGGGTTGAGAGAGGGAGATATCAACCTATCAATGTCTCCATTGCTCGTGCTATGTTGGAACTTGTTAAGGATAGAAGGACAGGGGGAAAGGTTTCCTACTCGAGAATGAGTGCGTTCAACATTCTACTTCACAAGATTGTGATTAATTGCCTCAGACCAAAATCTACTTCAAAGACTGATGTTTCAAACTCACAGGCAAAGCTAATGTATGCCATCAATGCTGGGAAAAAGTTCTCTCTTCCTCACTCTATTATGTTCCACATGTATAGAGCAGTGGTGAAGGACAAGGGTCAACTTCCTTATCCATCTCTTGTGACAAAGATATTCAGACATTTGAATATTCAGTCTCCTCGAATTCTCTGTGTTCGAACGTGCGATCAAATGGTGGTGGGACTGAAAATGGTCTCCAAAATACGTCTGAAGGAACTCAAGAAGGCTTTGGAGAAATTCAAGGAGAAAACCCCTGTCAAGACTCATCAAATCTCTTTGGCTGCAAAGAGAAAAGGGAAGGAGCCCATGGTTGCTTCATCCAAGAAAAGAAGAGCTCTCATCGTTGAGGATGAAGAAGATGAGGAAGACATCACCATTTCTGCAATGGCATTGAAAAACCTAAGTCGTTCTATTCCAGAATCAACAAAACGACAAGAGAAAGACTCAGAACAGAGGACTGAAGAAAGAAAAGATTTGGAAGCAGAGGAGAAAGAAACAGAGGAGAGAGAAGTCGAAGAAAGAGATGCAGAGGAGGAAATAATTGAAGAAGAAGAAGAGGAAAGATGAGATCAAGAGGAAGGAGAGCATGAGGAACACTCTTCTCCACCTGAAGGCATAGAAACAGGGGGAGATCGTGAGAAAAGAGGAATGTCCTCATATCCTGCCACTAGTGAAGGAGTCAGCCGCTCTCCAGCAGATCCAGAGAACATCTATGCCTCTCAATTTCATGAGGAGGGACATGATGTTTCATCGCCCAATCTGTGTAACTATGCTGATTTACCATCGTCTGCCTTTACTCCATCTGGTCGTGCATAAGCCAGTACGCAGACTGATAATTCAGCGGATTTTCGCAGAATTCTTGATGTTCTCTTTGAAATGCTGGGTCAGATATATGCTCTGGGATGCGAAGTTCAAAATTTGCATACTGCAGGTCAAGCTTCCTCAATTTATTTGAATGATCATATCCAAGCCCTTTCTCTTCAGATTCAAGCAAATGCTAAGGGTGAAGATGTGGCGCAACTGAAGGAGGACTTGAAAAAGCTGGAAGGCATTGTCCAGTCAATGGGAGATTTCCAGCTTGTTCGTGTTCTCAAGCATTCTTGATTCCATTCTCTTTCCATCTAAACCTTTTTTATGATGACAAAAAGGGGGAGAGATGTGATTTGAACTTTGAACCTGAACTTTGAACCTTAAACTTTTTGAACTTTTGGTTTGCTTTGATGTTTTACTTGACTTTTGTGTCTGGCTGTGGACTAAATTTGGGATTTGAATTTGATTGTTTATATTAAGTACTATTGATATCTTATAAATGGCTTTACTCATATGCAAGACTAACCTATTTTCTATGGTTGCAGATTCTAGTGTTATCATTAAGTGTTTTATTTTTATGAGATATCTATATTTGCTTGAGTAAATAATGTTTTGCAGGTCAAAGTTATCCAAATCTGTAGGAAAAGTTTTATCACCATTAAAAGGGGGAGATTGTTGGAGAAATCTTTATGGAGTATTTTGAAGGCGACAAAATGTTTCCATCAGTCTAGTCGAAGACTTATAGACTCTTTCATCAAAGTCTCGAAGACCTCCAGATTGCTAGACTCAAGATTCAAAGTCTATCCTCATTGACAGTCTTTAGTCCGTCGAAGAAAACTTATCCAGAACTGGATGTTTCGTTAAAGATTTGATTTTATCGACTGGAGAAGATCTCTTGGATGGATATAGCATGCCAGAATCCATTATTCAAATCAAGATTGATTTAGCGATTATGGATCCGTTGATTGGTGAAGTATACTTGGAAGATTCTACTTATGGAAACCGAGATCCTGATTGTATGGGCGAGCAGGATTGATGGGCTGTCGACATGTTCCTTTAATAGCTCGAATGATCTTCCTAATTGATTTCGTCCAACGGGTAGATTGGAGGAATTCCTTTAGTAAGTGCCAACGGGTATGATGGCATAAAGGAGTATATAAGGAAGACGTTCCAGTTGTTTTGTGGGTGTGCGCGAAAGAAGAATTCAAAAGTTTGAAGCTTTTTATTTTTAGTCAATTCATTTGTTGAGCGAAATCTTGTACGCAAAAGAGAGTCTATATCTTTGAGAAACCTTGAGGAAGTGTGGTAGAGTATCTACATTGTGGAATCAAGGCAAAGTTTTGCTGTAACAACTCTTTCGTTCATAGTGAAATCCAGCCAGTGGGCTATCAGTGCGGAAGAGTGGACGTAGGCTTGGAATAAGCCGAACCACTATAATCTCTGTGTTTATTTTCTCTTCCTTACTCCCTTTTACTTTGATCATAATTCGTTTTTGTTAATAAAAGGCGAACTTCCTTTCTATTGTCTATTTCGTATTGCTCGCTTATCACGAGAAATTATTTTACACCTATTCACCCACCTCTAGGTGATTATACTAGCTATCTCACTAACGACATTCAAAACAAGCGCCCATCCTCCGAGGGGACGAGGCCGAACCATGTTGCCTTCCACAAAAGCGACACCCGCCAATTTGATTTGATGCTGACTTACCAACTCCACGCTTCCCATTAGGCGGAACATGGAATCTTCCTTCGGTCATAGGCTTCTTCCCAAACTGGTTCCCATCTCTATATGAACTGAACCTCGACCCAAACGAGGTGACTTGCTCATTCATACTTCTCTCTATCAGCTGTGCTCGACTATATACTTCATTATAGTCCTTCAAATCAAGTGGCACCAGTGGGTTCTTCCACTCTAGTCGAAGGCCATTCTTGAACCTCCAAGCTTTATCTTCCAGATCCTCTATTAGTCTTGGAGCGTACTAGGACAGCTCCACGAACTTAGCTTAGTACTGGTCCATGGTCATCATCCCTTTGGCGAAGGCGCTGAAATTCCTCCATCTTCTATTCTCGGGCGTTACTCGAAAACTACTTGCTCTTGAAGGCTCTAAAGAAAGCGTTCCACATCAGGACTACGCCTTCTGGGAATACTGTGCCTCTAGTGGCCGTCCACCAAGTATTTGTGTTACCCTGCAGCTGGTATACTGCCAGGACAACTTCTTCCTCCTCATTGCACATCAAAAGTGCAAAGGCCTTCTCTAAGTCTTAGATCTAAAGCGATGCAGTCTCGGGATCTCCAGCACTAGTGAATCTTGGTGAGTTCAGCTTCAGAAACTGTTCCACCAACTTATGAATTGGCCTCTCTCTCTCTCTCTCTACTACTACTACTACTACTACGACTACTACTACTACTACTACTACTACTACTACAACAACATTCCCAGGTGGAACTTTGACAGGTGCAACTACAGTTGCGGCCTCAATAGCGGCGGCAACGGCAGCTTGAGTGGCGGCGAGAGTGGCGGCAGCTTGATTCTAGGCCTGCTGCCCTATCAGTGCTCCCATTGCTTCAAGCACTTGCATAATCCCTTCAATCTTGGGATCACCAGAGGCTGCTACCCCAGCACCAACAGGATGCAGTGCTACTCCACTAGCGCTAGCCTGAGTTGGCGCTTAACCACGACCTCCTTAGGTATCGATCCTCGTCAGCATCCTACCTCGAGTTGCTGGTCCAATGGTTTGCTTTCTAGGAGTCCTTTGCTCCTAATCACTCATGACATAGATTCTATACAGAAACCTACTTTCCAATTCCATACATAATTAGAAATTGAGCGATCCCCACAAAGAGTCTACCAAATAGCTATCACTGACATGCATCATCATGAAATAATGGTCTTTCCTACCAACTATCCCATAAACCATGCACCTTATCACTCAAACTATCGACCAGCTCTAATAACACTCCGAGTAGGGATGTCACGCCTCGATCCTCCGAGCGTGTGCCCATCCCTTAGTGGTCAATTAATTTTGAGACGTCCTAGGACGCGTCGCCGACCCATTCATTTTAATGCGCATGCGGAAGCATATAAATAAATCCCTAGACAACACAAAGATGGCATAGAAAAGCAAGGCCACAAATTTCACAACCACAACACACCTTTATACATAACTAACTAGTTTATATATAGTACTAGTCTATAGACAAGAGTCTACACAAGCTTGGTTCTCAAAACGAAGCTCTCCTAAGATCAGCTAGTCCGACTCATTTCCCGATTCTTCGGTCTTTACAAGCTCCGGGAGCGTCGGGTCCTCCACAACTCCATCAGGAGGGTCAGTAGCATCCTTATCCAGAGTGGCATCAACTACCACAGCGAGGATTTCAAAACCCCGGAGGGGACCCAACCTAAATCCATTAGGTCCATAGCAAAAGCACGCTCTAAATCGATGAGGCGCCCTTTAAGGCAGGCCCTAAAAGGGGCTAGTGAATACACCTAGAGGGGGGTGAATAGGTGTCAATAATTTTTTTTGCAGGACTTAATAGAAGTAATTTTTCTTTTGTTTAAATAGTAAGCGTATTTCAACTTTAAGCAAATAATCAATCAATAAATGAAAGTGAGAAATTCAGAGTAAAGAGAATATGAACACAAAGTTTATAATGGTTCGGCTTAGGTCAAGCCTACGTTCACTCTCCTCACTAACAGCATATTGGCTGGATTCCACTATGAATCAAAAGAGATGTTAGAGCTCGTGATCTTGACTATCACAGTGATGAGTCTTCTATCGAACTCTCACACGGCCTCACTAAAAGTATCTCTCTTTTGTATACAGGGTTTAGCTCGATGAATGAAAAAGCGAGAGACTAGAAAGCTTCAAACTCTGGAATTCTCTTTTAAGCACCATATTGAACAATTGAAGAGTCAATCCTTAAATACTCCTTCATGCCTTCATGACCGTTAGTACTTTCCAAAGGAATTCTTCCAATCTACCCGTTGGACATAATCAATTAAGGTGATCTTGAGTCGTTAGATAATTTGTGTTGAAAGCCCGTCAATCCTGTTCGCCCATACAAAATCAGGATCTTGAGTTTTCATAAGTAGAACCTTCCAAGTTTTGTTCGCCTTTCAATGATCCTCATATCGGAGTAGTTTCCAATAAGAATAATCAATCAAGTAGATGTGAAATCCAGCTATTAGGTCTTCCAATAATCATACGAAATGAAACTTTGAAGATAATCTCGCATTTGGATAATAATCCTGTACTTGAGTAAGTCTTCATACTTTAGTCTGGAATTGCTAGTGAGGATAGACTTTGAGATTAAAATCCGATGGTCAGTCGGTCTTCAGACTTTGATGATAAAGTCTTTGTGATCTTCGGATATAGACTTTGGAAAGGTTTTGTCAACTTCAAAATAATAAAGGAGTTTTCTCTATGGGTGAAGAAGTACCTCAATTTTCACCATCTCCCCCTGTCTTCGTGCCCTCAGGTGGAGAGATATGTTCTTCTTCTTCATGCTCTGCTTTAGCACTGTAGTGATGTTGTTCCATTCCTTATTTTCTCTGAATCCTTGAATTCAGCCTAAGTTGGTTCAAAAGAGTCGTCGTGACCCTCTTCTTCTTCTTCTTCTTCTTCTCTTCCTTGCTCTTCTCTTTCTCCTCATTCTTCTTCTTCCTCAGTTCTCCTTTCTTCTCTCTTTCTTCTCGTTCTCTGTTCTCTGTCTCTCTAAAATGCATAGGACTCTGTAGGTTTCTCCAAGCAAATGCTAAGATAGTGAGATCATTATCTTCTTCTTCGTCTTCCAAGATGAGAGATCTCCTTTTCTTTGTAGGTTCTGTCATCGGCTCTTTTCCTTTCCTTTTCCTTGCAGCAAAGTCTTACTTCACCTTCACAGGGGACTTCTCCTTGAAATGCTCCAACTCCTTGCTTAGTTCCTTCAACCTCATCTTAGAAACCATTTTAAGACCAATAACCATTTGAGCAATGGTTCTAACACAGAGAGGAGCCGGTAGATTGATCTTGAAATGCTTGAAGAGTTGTGAGATAAGTGTTGAGTAAGGGAGTTGTCCCTTGTCTTTCACCACAGTCCTATACATGTGCATAAGAATTGTGTGGGGCAGAGACTTTGGCCTAGTGCAATTAATTACCACCTTGTGAAGAAGAATGTTAGAGGCATTCATTCTTGAATAAGAAATCTTGCCTTTGACCATTCTGTCATTGACTATGGACAAGGTAGCATGGGCATAAGATACTCCAATCGGCTGGAATCTCCCTCTTTCCACACCAATTATGTCAGCCAAAGTATCTACATCAAGTACAAACTCTTTATCTCTCACAGTAAAAATGAATTTATTCACATATGTAAAGGATAGATTTGAATAAAAGCATGTAGTAAGTTCGGGATACACGACGGTCGTCTCTGTGCAAAAGTGTTCCAATTGAAGCAATCCAAACTTCTCCCTTAAATTAACTCTCAAGAAGTCAAGAAAATCGAAATCTCTGCTTTCAAGGTTCATAACCCCTCTTATCAACAAACTCAAAAAAGTCTTTTTGTTGTCCTCGGAACAAAATAAGTTTGTCCCTTCACCACAAGCCTTCACAGCAACACCCATCTTGGGCTGAAAATTAGCAAACATCCTTCCGTCGTCATCTTTCTCCTCTAGCTGTCCAATTCTCAGATCACTAGGAAAACTTTCAAATGTCCATTGTGCCAAACCTTGAGGCACAATGCCTAGTCTTTCCATAGTGTTCAAGAAAAAGGTCTCATTTCTATAACCATTCGCCTTTAAGAACTCATCGATTAGATTCATAATAGAGCCACCACTTTTCAAGTTGGAGTACAGCCTTAAAGAAATTGAGGTTTTGGAGTCCTTACGGGTTCAACACCTTCCAAAATCTCTTCTTGTTCTTGCTGAGGAGGAGGATATTATGCTATTTGTTGATGCTGTTGAGAATGTTGTCTTGGCTGTCACTGTCGCTGTTGTTGTTGAGGAGAATCTTCTTCCTCGGTTAGATCGAAATGCGTAGGTCCCTCACGCATATGCTATGGTCCTCGACTTGTGATTCTCGAAGACTTTCTTTGGAAAGACATTGTCAAAGTCTATGAGGATTTCTCAAACTCGTTCTTTCGAAAAGGTTAAAACTTTTTGGATGAAACTCAAGTAACGATGAGAAAGAATAAAATCACAGTGCTCTAGGGCTTCAAGAAGGCGTAAATGGAGAAGACCAGTTTCTACTGTATATAAAGCAAGTTGAAACAAGGTATATGAAACGTCATATGGAAAAAGTAAAACCGTCTTTTTTAAAAAAATGATAAACTACATTTTTAAAAAATAATAACTGCTTTTTTGAAAACGAGAGATCGTCATTAAGGATAATTTCTAAAAAGGAAATAGGTAAAAATAATTCAAATGGATAACGTACCTTTTCAAAATTTTATCCATAAATAACTTACAGTCGTTACTTCTGGAGATTCTGAGTCTAAACACTTCCAGACTTTACCCAGCAAGAGATATGATGTTCGTCTTGTACGAATAGACTCAAATAGACTCAAATAGACTTTTCTCCAGTGACTTTGTAAATATATCCGCCAGTTGATTCTTTGAGTCAATGAACTAAATCATCACTTCTCCATTCTAAACATGATCTCTAATAAAATTATGATGTATTTCAATATGTTTTGCTCTTGAATGAAGAATTGGATTCTTTGTGAGATTGATAGCACTTGTGTTGTCATATTTGATTTCAGTGCATGATTCTTTAATACCAAAGTCTCTTAGTTGTTGTCTTATCCAAATGATTTGAGAACAGCAACTACCAAGGGCTATGTACTCCGTTTTAGCTATTGAAAGAACTACCGTACTCTGTTTTCTTGAAAATAATGATACCAGTTTGTTGCCAAGCAATTGACATGTACCACAAGTACTTTTTCTATCCACTCTGCATTTAACTAGATTTGCGTCTAAATATTCAAGGAGAGTAAAGTCTCCTTCTTTGGAATACCATAGTCCTAGCTTTGGAGTAGTTGCAACATATTTGATGATTTGCTTTGTTGCACTGAGATGAGATTCTTTAGGATTTGATTAAAATCTAGCACATATACAAACACTAAACAAAATGTCAAGTCTAGATGCAGTAAGGTAAAGAAGTGATCCCATAATGCTCCTGTATAGCTTTTGGTCCACATTCTTTCCTTCATCATCTTTATCCAGCTTTAAAGAACTTGACATAGGTGTTTCTGTCTTTTTGCAGTTTTCCAATCTAAACTTCTTGATGAGATCTTTTGCATACTTTTCTTGGTGAATAAAGATTCCTTCCATTGACTGTTTCACTTGTAATCCCAGAAAGAAATTTAGCTCACTCATCATATTCATCTCGAATTCATCCTACATGCATCTTGAAAAATTCTTGCATAGACTTTTATTAGGTGATCCAAAAATAATGTCATCAACATAAATTTGAACAAGTAGAAAATCTTGACCTTCTCTTTTAATAAACAAGGTAGTATCTACTTTTCCTTTAACAAATCCATTTTGAGTTAAGAAATTACTTAACCTTTCATACCAGGCTTGAGGTGCTTTATTCAGTCCATACAGAGCTTTTTTTAGTATGTAGACTGAGTTTGGCTTTCTTAGATCTTCAAAGCCAGATGGTTGTTCCACATAGACTTCTTTTTGGATGAATCCATTTAGGAATGCACTTTTTATATCCATTTGGAATAACCTGAAACTTTTATAACAAGCAAAAGTAAGTAATAATCTAATTGCTTCTAACCTTGCCATTGGTGCATAGGTCTCGTCATAGTCTATCCATTCTTCTTGTGTGTATCATTTGACTACAAGTCTTGCTTTGTTTCTGATCCCTTTTCCTTTCTCATCCACTTTGTTTCTGAAAACCCACTTAATTCCAATGATAGATTTACCTTTAGGTTTAGGAATTAATTCACAAACATCATTGATGCTAAACCGTCTAAGTTCTTTTTGCATAGCTTCAATTAAGCTTTCATCATCCAAGGCTTATTCTATACTTTTAGGTTCAATTTCTAAAACAAGTGCCAAAGCACTAGACTCTTCTCACTTTTTTGGATCTGGTTCGAATTCCTTCATCGATGTTGCCAATGATGAGATCATTGGGATGACTTGACTTTTACTTCCAATTGCTTGTTGGTTTGTGGGTCTACTCATCCTCTACTTCAATTGAATTTTATGGTTCTTCTTGTTGTTGAATTTCTGAAGTCTGAACTTTTGCGAGGGAAGTAGACTTTGTGATGTCTCGAGCAGGTTCAGTCTCTTCAAGTTGAGTCTCTACCATTTGCTTCTGTGTAGAGTCTTGAAACTTACATTCATAGATTCTTCAATAGACTGAGTCTTTTTTGTTGAATACCCTGTATGCTTTGCTTGATGTAGAGTAGCCAAGAAAAATTCCCCCGTCTGACTTTTCTTCAAACTTACCAGTTTGATCATTTGCATTTTTTAAAACAAAACATTTATAACCAAACACATGAAAATAAGAAACAATCGATTTCTTTCCTTTAAATACTTCATATGGAGTTTTCTCTAGAATGGGCCTAGAAAATACTCTGTTAATTATATAACAAGCTGTGGAAACCGCCTCAGCCCAAAATCGAGATGGTACATTACTCTCAATTAAGAATGTTTTTGCCATTTCTTGCAAGGATCTATTTCCACAACCCCAATTTTTTTCCACAACCCCATTTTGTTCTAGAGTATATGGTGATGAAAAAATATGCTATAAGCCAAATTCATCATAGAAATTTGCAAAGTCTTGATTTTCAAACTCACCTCCATTGTCTGTTCGTATGCTTGTAATAGCATATTATTTTTCATTCTGAACTTTCTTAGCGAATTTTGAAAAGTATGAAAATGCTTCATACTTACTTGTCAAGAAGAATACCCATGTAAAATGAGAATAATCATCCACAATTACTAAGTAGTATTTCTTTCCACCAATACTTTGAGGCCTGGTTGATCCAAAAAGATCTATATGCAAAAGTTGCAAAACTTGATTAGTAGAAACTTGATTTATGGGTTTAAAGGAACTTCTAGCCTATTTACCCAATGCACAAGGTGTGCATAATTCAAATTTTTGAAAAGTCAAGTTGGGTAGTCCATGAACAAGCTTTTTAGAGGAAATCTTTGCAATCTGCCTCATGTTAACATGACCAAGCTTCCTATGCCAAAGATTTTCTTCATCTTGAATAGAGATTAGACACTGAGAGTCTTCTAGTTTTATATCCAGTAGATATATGTTTCCATGTCTTCGTCCAGTAGAAGATTGAGACAGATCTTTACTAGTTCCTGAGCAAATGCCTTCTTTGAAGTTGATTTTGAATCTAGTGTTACATAGTTGGCTTATGCTGAGCAGATTATACTTCAAGCCTTCCACCAAAGAAACGTTGTTGATTGTGAGACTTCCAATCTTCATAGTGCCGCATCCAACAACTTTTCATTTACTATTTCCACCAAAAGAGACTTTTTCACCATTTATTTGAATGAGCTTTATAAAATAGTTTAAATGTCCTGTCATATGTCTCGAACAACCACTATCCAAATACCATTTGATTTTTTTCTTGATAGTGACCTGCAGTTATAAGAAGATTTCAAGTTTTCTTTGATACCCACATTTTCTTGGGTCTAGGGGTCTAGGGGAGTTAGTACCAAAAACGGGGGAGTTGACCTTCAATCAGTCCTTGAGCCAAAATACTAGCCACAAATCTTTAGCTTAAGAAGTAAAACACTTCAATAAATAAGCACACAGGCTCTGATACCAATTGAAAGCAGCTAGTGAGTACACCTTGAGGGGGCTGAATAGGTGTAAATAAAAATTTTCACAGGACTTACTAAAAGTAATTTTTCTTTTGTTGAAATAGTAAGCGTATTTCAACTTTAAGCAAATATTCAATCAATAAATGAAAGTGAGAAGTTTAGAGTAAAGAGAATATGAACATATAATTTATAGTGGTTCGGCTTATGTCAAGCCTACGTCCATTCGCCTCGCTGACAGCTTATTGGATGGATTCCAGTATGAATCAAAAGAGATGTTACAGCTCATGATCTTGACTATCACAGTGATGAGTCTTCTATCGAACTCGCACATAGTCTCACTAAAAGTATCTCTCTTTTATATACAAGGCTTAGCTCGATGAATGAAAAAGTGAGAGACTGGAAAGTTTCAGACTTTGGAATTCTCTTTTAAGCACCGTATCGAACAACTGAAGAGTCGATTCTTAAATACTTCTTCATGCCTTCATGACCGTTGGCACTTTCCGAAGGAATTCTTCCAATCTACCCGTTGGACAAAATCAATTAAGGTGATCTCGAGTCGTTAGATAATTTGTGTTGAAAGCCCGTCAATCCTATTCGTCCATACAAATCAGAATATTGAGTTTCCATAAGTAGAATCTTCCAAGTTTAGTTCGCCTTTCAATGATCCTCATATCGGAGCAGTTTCAATAAAATAATCAATCAAGTAGATGTGAAATCCAACTATAAGGTCTTCCAATAATCATATGAAATGAAACTTTGAAGATTATCTCACATCTGGATAATCTTGTACTTGAATAAGTCTTCATACTTCAATCTGGAATTGCTAATGATGATAGACTTTGAGATTAAATTCTAATGGTCAGTTGGGTCTTCGACTTTGATGATGAAGTCTTTGTGATCTTCAGATATAGTCTTTGGAAAGGTTTTGTCAACTTCAAAACAATAAAGGATTTTTCTTTGACAAGCCCTCTTCGACCCAAACGGTGGTCATTACCAGCTCATAAACCCAATGACTTCCGGGATCGAGGTAACTAAAAACCCGCTTGGTAACCCTCATGGGCCGGCCAAAACGTTCTGGAGGAATTGCCATCTACCAACTTGAAAAGGTTGAGCCTACGATGGGGTGAGACAATGTCTCAGCAAGTTCGCCCACTAAACTCCGATTAGGAAGGAAATGCGCCTAAAGGCAGTCTATGCACGCACAAGACAAAGGACATATCTTACCTCAGCTCCTTCCTGCACATCAATATAAATCATATACTTAATCAAATCAAATCAAACTATTGATTAATCGATCCACTCAATTCAATACCATCAATACCATCTATAAATTCGATTGATTCGATCACTGCTCACCCAAGCTGAAATAGATGGTATAGCTCACCAAAGTTGGTATATATATTATTGCTCATCAAAGTTAATAGGTATTATAGCTTACCGAAGCTGATATATATTATAGCTCATCGAAACTGATAGATATTATAGCCCACCGAAGCTGATAGATACTATAACTCACCGAGGCTAATATATATTATAGCTCACCAAAGCCGATATAGTATACTATTCTCGCAAGCTGACATATCAATATGCACATAGGGCTGATATAGTATACTACTCTCACAAGCTGACAATTCACCGTGTTTAAAATACCTGATAAAAATAATTGTGTGTGGGTACGCGGTCGACCTAAGCCAAAATACAATATCTTTTTTTTTTTTTTGAAAATCCCACTATTTAATATACTCTATAAAGATATTTTTGGTGTTGTAAACCGATGCCTGATTTTTTCTGATTAAATATTGAAATTACACAATTTTAGGATAAATACCCAAAATTATAATTACCACTCAATTTGCACAAATTAGCATTTAATTAAATAAACCAAGCATAACATTTCAATCAGGACGAAATTCCGATCAACAATTATCTCGGTCTAATTTCTGAAAAATAATAAATAATTAAATAAATACAATTAATTACCAAAAATAGAAACTTAGCCGAAATGCCTAATTAAATACCAAAACCGCCTAGAAAAATTCCAAACCAATCTAGATAAATAATACAAGTCATCTAGTCTCTAATTATGCTACTTTAACCACCTAACATGCAAAACCGAATAATTAAATCGCTAATCCATTCTAACTAACCACTTAAACCATACTTAGCCTAAACTAATCAATCCTTAAATATCATTAACTCCCTAAGTAGAGTTTAGTGAGTAAACTCAACGATGTAGCGATCCAATGAGTCCACGACGGCGGCAATGCAAAGATGGGCAACAAACTACCCTGCAGGGACACCCGACAAGGTCCGGAGTGGCCCAAAATGGGCTTAGAAGGCACATGGCTAGCTAGGCTGCTCGATTTTGTCCAAGGACCGAGCAAGCTAGTCCGGTGCTGGAATGGTGGGCCGAGGTGCACTGGCGGCTAGGCGGGGCTTGATGACGGTGGAGGCGAGCTCGAGCGACGACCAGGGCTTCGACGGAGACCAAGGATGGCTCTGGGGACGAGCTGGGGTCGCGGTTGGAGCAAAACAAGTGTGTAGGACATGCGAGCTCGCACGGGGGCGCGACAGTGACGCAGTGGTCTGGGCGGCTCAGCGGCAACTTGCGATGGCAGGGTGGGCTAGTTGGCAATTTTCTCTAGTTCTTTGGAAGCTCAAACACATTAAAAATGGAGAAAGCAAGCTGCTAAAGAAGAAGGGGATAGCAGAAGGTTAGAGGGGGCCACTTTGCCTCAAAGTCTTCTATCTCATCCTCTTTGTCCATTGGCAATGTCCCACCAACCATGGCTATCATCCATGGTCCTTTGATAGCCCGTAAACTTCCCTAGCAAGCCAATGAAGTGGTCCAAAAGTGGTGGAGACCATAGCCTACGAATTTGCACACAAATTCCCCAAAGTTGGACCAATTCTCCTTTAATTGAATTCAATCCGGTCCCTATAAAATCCACCAAGGTGTCCTTGTGACATCCAAAATTTTCAATTATGTTTTCCATTGAATAAATCAGGCCTTTTATCGACGCGCCTATAGTGCTATTCTCAGAGCTAATCACTCGTGAGATAACTAGACTATCTAGGGAAGCCATTAAGGAATTTTAATGCATTAGACTTGAGAATTCGACCAGGAATCGACTACTCGACCGTGCTCATCTACAGAGATCATTACAGCACAGTAAGATCGATTAAAAATTAGAGATAGGTCGGTTCAACTGAGATGTGTGGCTAAATGTGGGTGATTCCACTAAATTACAAAATTCTCGTCGACCGGCACTAGACTAATTTTTCTATCGTTTTGGTACCTTGTGTCCGTGTTTGAATCCTCGAGATTTTTACGAAAATCGAAAGTCACCAATCTGTCGAATGGGTTCATTGTGCCTTGAAGAAAATCGATCATAGGTCATTTGCATTAAAAAATTTTAAAGTTACCCGGTAGCCTAGGTCACATGAAAATCGTGCTGAATTGAAATTAACCGCAAATTTGAATCTAATTTTAGAAATTGAAAGTTTTGTCACGACACAAGTCATTTTAGGAACATCGACTCAGCCTTCGAAGATTTTTCTGCAAACCGAGACTCTTTAGGAAAAAGTCGATGGAGGGTCATTTTTGTCCAAAAAATGTCGGGGCCGTTTTTTATTGCGCAATTAGGAAGCAAATGGGTTCAATTGGCAAGCAAAAATGCCAATTTGATCAACGATATATTCGTTGATTGCGCAATTAGGAAGCAAGTGGGTTCAATTGGCAAGCAAAAATGCCAATTTGATCAACGATATATTCGTTGAATTTTTTAGGGTCAATTGGTGTTGATTCAAGGAGGATTTAATGTCCAATTGGAGGGAAATCAACCAAAATTCATAGCCCCCCCTTGCCATGACTTATGGACCACTTCAAAAGCCTTCTAGAAGAGTTTGAAGGTTGGAAATTGGTGGTGGAGGACAGCCATGCAAGGTGGGCCAAGTTAAAGGAACAAGTTGGGATAAGAGAGACCAAGTGGTCCCCTTTCCCCCCTCTCTTCTCTTCCTCCCTCTCTCGTCTATCCCCACCAGTGGGTTTTCAGCCAAGGTTTTGGCCCATTTTGGCCCACTTCCAAACCTCGTTTGCCAATCCCGCTTTGGAGAAGATCGAGCCTTGCCTGGTCCCCGTCCCCATCAATTTGGTCCAAGCGGATCAATTAACAAGTGAATTTAACTCACCAATCCACGCTTAGTAGGTTAATGACGCTTAAGGTTGATTAGTTTAGACTAAGTATGGATTAGGTGGATAGTTAGATTAGATTAGTAATTTGATTAATTACCTATGCATGTTAGGTGGATAGTTTAGTACAATTAGGGCCTAAACAAGCTCTAGTATTTATCTAGAGTGATTCGGAAATTTTCCAAGTCCATCTCGACTTCCAATTAGGCTTTACGGGCCTAAGTTTTAATTATTGGGATTTAATAATTAATTTACGTAATTAATTAATTAATTAATTAATTTCCAAAAATTAGACCAAGATAGCTGGTGATCGGAATTTGATGCCGATTGTAGTGGTGTGATATGTTTATTTAATTGAGCTCTAATTTGCGTCGATTTGGTGTGATTTGTATTTTAGGAATTTATTTCTAAATTTAATTAACTTCAGTAATTAATTAGAAGATCACCGAGTGTCGGTTTACAACGCCAAAAATTTAGACCCTTAAAATTGGTGGGATTTTCAAGTGGCAAAAAATTATATTTTGGTTAAGACTGACCGTGTACCCACACACGAGTATTTTTATCGGGTATGATAAAAATGATAAATTGGTTATATGGTTAGGGTGGTATATTATATATGCCTATGGGCGATGTGTTAATTTAGCGAGAGGAGTATACTATTGTACTATATCAACCTACGGGCTCTGATATGTTAGCTTAGCGGGAGCGGTACACTTTATCAGCTTAGAGCGAGCAATGTGTTACTATCAGCTTAAAGTAAGCATTATTAGTATACTATATTAGTTTACGGGCTTGATATGTCAGCTTAAATAGTCAGCAATATACTATTTGTTAGCTTAGAGGGAGTAGTTCTTATATGATTGGACTTATTAGATAGTATTGAATGGGTCAACCAAGGAAGGGTTGTGATGACATGGAATCGACTAGGTCGATTGATCGATGATTCAATCTGATTGAATGTTTTGATTTGTTGATATGACTCGATGAGATTGGGAATCATATTCACTTACAAGAAGGAAATCGAGGCTAAGGTAAATCCTCTGACTCGTGATTGTGCTTAAGCAACCCTTATGGTGTATTTTCTTCCTAGTCGGGTCTTATGGGGTTGAACTTGCTGAGACGTAGTCTCACCCCATTGTCGGATAACATTTCAGGTCCATAGATGGCAACTCCTCCTGAACATTTTAGCAAACCGAAGTTCACAGAACAGAGTTACCATATTCCGATACATGGGCACCCTAAAGGATTTGAATATGTGTTGGTGAAGTCCATAGTCTGGGTTGATGCAGGTTTACCCAAAAAAATGCCCCTTAATACAAGCGATGGTATCGCCATTATAGTGATGGACGAAGAGAGGGCCCCGTGCCAGAATCTGTGATACCTCTGTATGTGATGAAGGTTGCTGTTGGAAAGGGTACGACAGACCCTAAGGATGGTTCGGTGGTGGATGCGAAGGACACTAAGCTTGATGATCCAGATTATTCGGTGTACTCAGCAGTAGGCTCTAGCTGGAGTGTGGAGGAAGGAGAAATTGAGGAGGATGATGACCCGAAGTAGATTGGAAACCCCTACCCCTGTTTACAGACCCTGTTTTCTAAACTGGTTTTTGTAGGACCTGATGCTTGTTGTTCGTATCATAATATATACAACTTGGGTTGCTTGTATATATGAGTGTGGTTGTTTTCAGGTTCGAAAATCGTGCCCCTACTTTCCTATCTCATTATTTTATTATTTGGGAATTATTTATATGCTTTCGCATGCGTATTAAAATGAATGGGTCGGTGATGCATCCTGGGATATTGCTATTTAATCGACCAGTGAGGGATGGGCACACGCTCGAGGATTGGGGTGTGACAGTCCTTGACCAAACTAACATTTTTCCTTGCCAATGGAACCAACTTGCATCTCACAAATGTGATAAAAAACGGTCCCTTAAATTTTCGATAAAAAACGACCCTATTTTGAATTTTCCCCAAAAATCTCGATTTGTAGAAAAATCTTTGGAGGGTGAGTCGATAGTCCTAAAATAAATCGTGATATGACAGAACTTTCAATTTCTAAAATCGGATTCAAATTCATGGTTAATTTTAATATGGCATAATTTTAGCATAACCGAGCCTACCGGGTACCTTTTAGGAATTTTTAGTGCAATTGACCCATGGTTGATTATTTTCAAGCCACAATGTATATCTTCGATACATTGGTGACCCTTGGTTGTCGTGAAAATGTCAAGGTTGCAAATACGGATACAGGTTACCAAAACGACAGAAAAATCGGTCTCATGCCGGTCGACGAATTTTGTAATTCGATAGAATCACTGACGCACTAATCACATACCTTTGTCAAATCGATTTACCTCTAATCTCTAATCGATTTTTAATTGTGCCATAATGACCCTTGCAAGTTAGTACGGTGGAGTAGTCGATTCCTGGTTGAATTCTCAAGTCTAATGCATTATAATCCTTTAGCGACTTCGCCTGATAGACTAGTTATCTCGTAAGTAATCAGCTCAAAGAATAGAACTATAAGCGCGTCGATGAAAAGCCCAACTTATCCAATCGAAAGCAGAACCTGAAAATCAGGATGTCACATATTTTTCTTGATAGATGAAGGTTCTTTCTTTAGATTGTCTAACTTGTAGACCCAAAAATAATGGCACTTTGCCCATCATGTTCATCTCAAACTCTTCCTACATAAACTTAGAAAATTCCTTGCACAGAAGCTCATTAGAAGAACTAAAGATAATATCATCTATATACATTTTGAATGAGTAAGAAATTTTTTCCTTCTTTCTTGATAAACAACCTGGTGTCAATCATACATTTCTTGAAACTATTACTTACCAAAAACTTACTTAATCTCTCATACCAAACACGTGATGCTTACTTTAGATCGTATAAGGCTTTCTTCAATCTGTAGACAAGGTTTGATTCTCTAAGATCTTAAAAACCTAGTGGTTGTTCAACATAAATTTCTTCTAGGATGAATCCATTGAGGAAAGCACTTTTGAAGTCCATTTGAAAAAGCTTAAAGTTATAAGAGCACACGTAAGCAAGTAATAGCTTTATAGCTTCCAACCTAGCTATCGGTACATATGTCTCATCATAATCTATCCTTTGGTCTTGCATGTAACCTTTTGCCTCAAGCCTTGCTTTATTTTCTTGTTACTATGCCTTTTTCATCCATCTTATTTTTGAACACCCACCTAGTTCTAATCACTGATTATCCTTTTGGTTTGGGAGCTAACTTCTAAACATCATTGATTTCAAATTGCTGAAGTTCTTCTTGCATAGCCTCTATCCAACTTTCATTAGATAAAGCCTCTTCTACTCCCTGCGATTCTACTTCTAAAATAAGTGTCAATGCTTCTGAATTTTCTTTACCTTTAAATCTAATATGGACTCCTTCTTCTATATTTCAAATAATGAGATCTAGAGGATGGCTTGACTTCTGTTTCGAACTTTTGTTGAAATTTTCCTTTATATCAGGAGTTTGCTAGTTTTGAGAAGGTTCCTCTGACTTGTCTTCAACTTAGACAAATTCATCAGGAGGTCGGTTCTATCTAGGAGGTTCGGACTTAATTAAGTCTGAGTCCAATTCAAATTCTTTAAGTTGAGTTTAATCTCGTTGATTTTGGTTGACTTCTTGAAATTTGACATTCATTGATTCTTCCACAATTTGGATATTTTTGTTGAAGACTCTATATGCCCTACTTGTTGTGGAATAACCAAGAAAAATTAATTCGTCTGACTTGTCATCGAACTTATCGGGACGATCATCTTCAATTTTTCAAAATAAAAAAACTTGCAACCAAACACATGCAAATAAGAAATATTTGGTTTTCTACCATTGTAAATTTCATAAGGGGTTTTCTCTAGGATGGGTCTCAGAAACACTCTGTTAATTATATAGCGAGTACTGGAGACTACTTCTGCCCAGAAGCAAGAATAGACTCTGCTTTTTTTAATAGAGTTCTAGCAATTTCCTGCGAAGATCAAATTTTCTTTTCTACAACTCCATTTTGTTTTGGAGTGCAGGGAGAGGAGAAAATATGTTGAAACCATTTTTATCGCAAAAACTTGTAAAATCTTGATTTTTAAATTCTCCCCATGGTCTATTTTGATGCTAGAAATAGTATAACCTTTTTATTTTGAACCTTTTTAGCAGATTTTGTAAACTAAGAGAAGGTTTCTACTTTATTTCTCAAAAGAAAACCCAAGTAAACCTTGAGTAATAATCTATGATTACTAGATAATATTTCTTACCTCTAATGCTTTAGGTTCTTGTTGGTCTAAAAGATCGTGTGAAGAAGCTGCAACATACGGTTAGTAGAGACATGGTTTATAGATTTAAATGAACTTCCTACCTATTTTCCTAAAATGCATGCGGTGCAAAGTTCAGGCTTCTAGTAAACCATTCTTGGAAGGCCATGAACCAACTTCTTAGTAGATAATTCAGTAATTTGTTTTATGCTCACATGCTCAAGCTTACGATGCCACAAATTTGCCTAATCTTGAATTGAAATAAGGCATTGAGAATTTTCTAGATTTATGTCAGAAGGTATATGTTTTCATAACTTCGTCCGATGAAAGTCTAAGAGAATTCTTGACTCACTCTTGAACAAACTTTCTCTTGAAAGTTGATTCCAAACCTATATTGCACAGTTGGCTAATACTCAGAAGGTTGTAATTGAGACCTTTTACTAAGGAAATGTTGTTGATAATCAAGCTGCCAATTTTCATAGTTCCTTGACCAATAATTTTTCCTTTACTATTTCCACCAAAGAAAACGCTTCTTCCTTTTTGTTTTCCCAATTTGACAAAGCTATTAGGGTCTCCCGTCATATGCCTAGAGCACTCACTGTCTAAATACCATTTGCTCTTCATCTTAATGGTAACCTACAATCAAAAGAAAATTCAAGTTTTCTTTGATATCCAAATTTGCTTGAGTCCTAAGGAGTTAGCAATAAAAATAGTGTTCGCCAAATCCTTTTTAATACACCTCTAAACTTTAGGACATTTATACTCAAAGTGCTCTGTGTCTCAACATTTAGAACATTTAAGAGCATTTTGACCAAGGAAATGATTTTTGTAAACAAGTTTGAAAGGTCTCTACTTAAGGGATCCCATTTCTATAGAGAGATATTGTCCGCTTTAGCCCATCCCATACTAAGCCTCACGGTTTTATCCTTTGGCGCATAGGTAGGCACTATCCCAGGAGGTCACCCATCCTAGTAGTGCATTATCCAAAGCTTGCTTATCTTTTAGGTTCAAGGACATCAACTGGCTTCAGAGATATTCAGTTTTAAACTATCTCGAAACCTCTTTGTCTTATCCACGGAAACCTCTTGTGTCCTTTCTCTAGCACCAACTATCTTCAGACCATCTCTGAACCTTCTTGCCTTGTCCATCGTGTCCTCGATCAACCTCGGTGTATACTTGGATAACTTAGCAAACTTTGCCTCATAATGGCCCACGGACATCTGGTTCCGACGGAGACACCGGAGTTGGAGAAATCTTTCCAAAATATTTTGAAGCTGACAAAACATTTCTATCAGTCTAGTCTGGATATTTGAAGACCGACAGTTTAAAGTCTGAAGACTTTGTATTCTCAAGACTCAAGACTCAAGACTCAAGACTCGAGACTCAAGACTCAAGTCTATTCTCACTGACAGTCTTTCTAATCCAGTGACGAAGGAAATCCAAAGCCGAAGTATATGGTTGAGGATTCGATCCTATCCTCTGGAATAGATTCTTTGGTTGGATAGATATTTCGGATTCTTTGATTCTTATCTAAGATCAATTGAAGATCCGATGGTCGACGAAATATTCTTGGAATGTTCTATTCTTGGAAACCAAGATCCTGATTGTATGGGCGAACAGGATTGATGGGCTATCATCAGATTCCTTAATTAGCTCGGATGATCTTCTTGATTGATTCCGTCCACCGGGTAGATTGGAGGAATTCCTTTGGTAAGTGCCAATGGCTATGATGGCATAAAGGAGTATAAAAGGAAGACGTTCTAGTTGTTTTAAGAGTGTGATCGATAGAAAAATTCCAGAGTCTGAAGAACCTTGATTGTTAGTCGATACTGTTCGAGCGAAATTGTATACACAGAGAGTGTTTATACTTGGTGACACCTTGAGCGAGTGTGGTAGATCATCTACACCTAGAAATCAAGGAAGATCAACACTGTAACATCTCTTTGTTCATAGTGGAATCCAGCCAATCGGCTGTCAGTGCAAAAGAGTGGACGTAGGCTTGAATCAAGCCGAACCACTATAAACCGCGTGTTCAATTCTCTCTTTCCCTTACTCAGTCTTACGATTGATTTTTAATTATTGCAAATCCTTCAACTGTCTAAGTATTGTGCAATCTTCAAGAAAATTTTTATATACCTATTCACCCCCTCTAGGTACTCGTACTAGCTATATCATTTGGTATCAGAGCTCGTGTTCTTACTTTATTTGAAGTGTTTTACTTCAGAGTAAAAGATCCATGGCGAGTATGCTAGCACCAGGGCTGGTGGAAGGGCAAAGCAATACCAGACCACCCTACTTTGATGGAAAGGATTACAACATCTGGAAAAACAAGATGAAAGCTTTTCTACGGTCAAAGGATCCTCTGGAATGGGATGTGGTGGAAAAAGGAATCACTCCTACTGCTGCATCAGTATCTGAAAGAGGGAAATAAACTGTTGAAGCCAGCGGAATGTCTCAAGAAGAGATAAACAAGAGACAAGCACTCGATGCTAAAGCAATTTATTCTTTATATTGTGCTTTGTCACCAACTGAATATAATAGAATATCTTCTTGTGTTACAGCAAAAGAAGTCTGGGACAGATTACATATCACTTATGAAGGGACAGATCGAGTGAAGGAGACTAGAATTAACATTCTTCTTGGTCAATATGAATCCTTCAAAATGAAACCAGGAGAATCTATAACTAACATGTTTAGCCGTTTTACAGATATTGTTAATGGTCTTGAGAATCAAGGACAGAAAATTTCTGATCCTATGAAGGTGAACAAGCTCGCGTGGACTCTCCAAGGATTGGAATCATATAAAGACTTCAATAAGAGAGACGCAAAGAATCATGCCATTATCTCGTAGACGAGCTGATTGGAACTCTTCAGTCTTACGAAGTGGAACGAATTAATGAAGACGAAGATCCAAGAGATAAGAAATCCATTGCAATGAAATCTAACGATGATTCTGATGATACAGATTCTGAAGAAGATCTGGACGATGAGGAGCTTGCTCTTATGATTAGAAGGTTCAGAAAGCTCAATAGAAAAGGAAGAAGGTTCAACTCAAAGAAACAAAGTTTTCAAAAACAGCAAACCAAGTTTGTTGATAATGAGGAACCAAACAAAGATGTAGTTTGCTTTGAGTGTAAGAAAAAGGGGCACATCAGACCCAACTGTCCTCTTCTGAAGAAGAAAAGAGGAAAGTCTGAGAAGTCTCGAAAAGCTCTTAAAGCCGAAACCTGGAGCGATACAGAGTGTGAAGAAAGTGATGAGGAATATGCCAACCTGTGTCTGATGGCGCAATCAGACTCAGACTCTAGATCAAACTTAGACAGTGAATTTGAGGTAAGTGATTATAAAATCCCTGTCAAAGTCTCTAAATACATTGATGAACTATGTTTTAGTCTTAAGACTTCTCTTAAAAAGATTTCCGAACTTAAAAAGGAAAACTCAGTTTTAAAACAAAAGGAAAACATTTTAGAAGAAAAGGTGAAAAGTTTAGACCTGAATATTTCTACTCTTAAAGAGAATGGAGATAATCTTTCAAAAGAAAATGCTTTCTTAAAAACTGACTTATCAAATATTTCAAAGAAATTTTCAATAGGGTCCGAAAAACTTGAAAAAGTTCTTTCAATCCAAAGACCTTACTTCAATAAGTTTGGTCTAGGCATGACAGCAGAAACTATCCCCTTGATTGATTTTCCGAAAGTAAAAGAAAGAATTAAGAAAAGACCGTCGAGAGAGGCTTACAAAAATCATTTCAAGAAAGTTTTTGTAAAGTCTATAGGTCGAAATGCTTTAAGGTGTTCAAAATGTAACAGTCAGGATCATTTTGAAAAAGAGTGTCCTATGGTTTGGAAGCCTGTTAAGAAAGTATGGCCTAATAATGCTCATTCTACTAACGCCAAAGGACCCAAGAAAATTTGGGTACCAAAGAAAGCTTGAGACTCTCTTTTGAATGCAGGTCTCTGTCAAAAAGAAGGTAAAGTGGTATCTTGACAGCGGATGCTCAAGACACATGACAGGAGACTCAAATTGCTTCATAAAGCTTATTCAAGTAAATGGTGGAAAAGTTTCATTCGGAGGAAACAGCAAAGGAAGCATTGTGGGATTTGGAACTGTGAAAATTGGAAATCTCACAATAAACAATGTCTCTCTAGTGGAAGGACTCAACTACAATCTTCTCAGCATTAGCCAACTGTGTGATACTGGTTACAAGATCTCCTTTCAAGAAGGCATATGTTCTGGAATTAGCAAAGACTCAACTCAGTCTTTCATGGGTCGAAGGCATGGAAATATCTACCTCCTTGATGTAAAACCAAATGAAGATCAATGCCTAATTTCAATTCAAGATGAAGCAGTCCTATGGCACAGAAAGCTTGGCCATGTCAACATGAAGCAATTAGCCAAAATCTCATCAAAGAAGCTTGTTCGAGGTCTACCTAAATTGCCATACCAAAAGTCTGATTTATGCACTCCATGCATTCTGGGAAAGCATGTAAGAAATTCATTTAAGCCAATAAATCATGTCTCTACTAATCATGTACTACAGTTGCTTCATATGGATCTCTTCGGACCAACAAGAACCCAGAGCATTGGAGGTAAGAAATATTGTCTAGTAATCGTGGATGACTATTCTCGCTTTACCTGGGTATATTTTCTTGCAAGTAAGTCAGAAACCTTTTCGTACTTTGAGAAGTTTGCTAAAAAGGTTCAAAATGAAAAAGGATGTGCAATCTCAAGTATAAGAACAGATCATGGAAGTGAATTTGAAAATCAAGATTTTACGAAATTTTGTGATAAATCTGGTTTTAATCATATGTTTTCTTCTCCATATACTCCAGAGCAAAATGGAGTTGTGGAAAGAAAGAATAGATCTCTTCAAGAAATGGCTAGAACACTTTTAATTGAAAGTAAAATTTCTTCACGATTTTGGGCTGAAGCTGTTTCAACTGCTTGCTATATTATAAATAGAGTCTTTCTAAGACCTATTTTAGAGAAAACCCCCTATGAATTATTCAAAGGTAAGAAGCCTATTGTTTCATACTTTCATGTGTTTGGTTGCAAATGCTTTATTTTGAAAAATGCAAATGATCGAGTTGGTAAGTTTGAAGAAAGATCAGATGAAGGCATCTTCCTTGGATATTCTACATCAAGCAAAGCCTACAGAGTCTACAACAAGAAAAGCCAGTCTGTGGAGGAATCAATGAACGTCAAATTCCAAGACTCAACGCTAGATGAATCCAGCCAAACTCAGTATGAAGAGTCTGAACCCTCTCTAGATCTTCCAAAGTCTACAACTCAAGAAGCATCTCAGACTCTGGAAGTCCAACATCAAGATGCTCATGAAGATTCAAATAAAGAAAGAGATCATCAACCAGGCAAATCAACTAGTAACTGGAAGCATAAATCCAGTCATCCCAAAGATCTCATTATTGGCGAAATCAATGAAGGAATCCGCACCAGATCAAAAAGGCGTGAAGAATCTAGTGATGTGGCTCTCATTTCTGAAATTGAACCAAAAAGCATAGAAGAAGCTTTATCTGATGAAAGTTGGATTGAAGCTATGCAAGAAGAACTCAGACAGTTCAACATCAATGATGCCTGGGAATTAACTTCTAAACCAAAAGGTAAAACTGTTATTGGAGCCAAATGGGTATTCAAGAACAAGATGAATGAAGAAGGAAAAGTCGTACGAAATAAAGCAAGACTCGTGGCCAAAGGATATACGCAAGAAGAAGGAATAGACTATGACGAGACTTACGCACCAGTTGCAAGGTTAGAAGCTATTCGACTATTACTTGCGTTTGCTTGTTATAAAAATTTCAGGTTATTCCAAATGGACGTCAAAAGTGCGTTCCTAAATGGATTTATCCATGAGGAAGTTTATGTGGAACAACCACCTGGGTTTGAAGACCCAAAGAAGCCAGACTCAGTCTTCAGACTGAAAAAGGCCTTGTATGGTTTAAAGCAAGCACCTCGAGCTTGGTACGACAGACTAAGTAAGTTTTTATTACAGAATGGTTTTGTCAAAGGTAAAGTAGATACTACTTTGTTTATCAAAAAGGAAAACAAAAGCTTTTTACTTGTTCAAATATATGTGGACGATATTATTTTTGGATCACCTAATGAAAGTCTATGCAAGAAATTTTCTAAGTCTATGCAAGATGAGTTTGAAATGAGTATGATGGGAGAATTAACATTCTTTCTTGGACTCCAAGTGAAACAAATGAAGGAAGGAACTTTTATTCATCAAGAAAAATATGCAAATGATCTTGTCAAAAGGTTTGGATTGGAAAAGTGCAAAAAGACCGACATACCAATGTCATGTTCTCAGAAGATAGACAAGGATGAAGAAGGGAAGAAAGTAGATCAAAAGCTGTACAGGAGCATGATCGGTTCACTTCTTTATCTTACTGCTTCTAGACCTGATATTTTGTTTAGTGTTTGCATCTGTGCTAGGTTTCAATCAGATCCTAGAGAATCCCATCTCAGTGCTGCAAAACGTGTTATCAAATACGTTGCCTCATCTTCAAGCATCGGTCTCTGGTATCCCAAGAAGGGAGACTTTAATCTTCTAGGTTACTCAGATGCAGATCTGGCCGGTTGCAGAGTCGATAGAAAGAGCACTTTTGGAACTTGTCAACTGCTTGGAAACAGGACAGTATCTTGGTTTCCGAGAAAGCAAAGCACTGTAGCTCTCTCAACGACAGAAGCAGAGTATGTAGCTCTTGGAAGCTGTTGTTCGCAAATTCTATGGATAAAACAACAGCTACAAGACTTTGGGATTGAAGACTCATGCACGTAAATAGATGTGACAACACCAGTGCGATCAATCTCACCAAAAATCTAATCCTTCATTCAAGAGCAAAGCATATTGAGATTCGACATCACTTCATTAGAGATCACATTCAAAATGGAGAAATCTCGATTCAATTTGTTGATTCAAAAAGTCAACTAGCGGATATATTCACAAAGCCTTTGGAGAAAAATTAATTCGACTTTATCCGTTCAAGACTCAACATTTTGAAGCTTGAAGAAGTTAAAGTCTAGAGACTCACCAACTCTAAGACTCTAATCTCTCAGACTTTAAACCCTCAGACTCAGACGTGCATGGCTATAGACTGTAAGTTGCTATTTTATCTAAAAGGTACGAATTCTCGTTTAGTTATCTAAACTCGAAAAGGTACGATCTTTCGTTCGGTTATTCTATAATCCGTGTGAAATTCAAAAACTTGTCTTTTTAAAAAAGGATTAATTTTGGCAGTTATTGATTTTGAAAAGAAGTGTTCGTACACTTTCCTTGTACCGGTTGAACTTCCCTTTTCAAAACTGAGTTATATATATATACAGTTTTTCTTCGCCCAAATCTTCAAAACCCTAAAAAGAACTCTCCTCCCAATCCTGTTTCTATTTCCTGTTCATCTTCGAGAAAGTGGTCATTTTTTTCTTGGGAAAGCAAGTGAAGGAATCTTCCAATCGACAAAGAAAGATGTCTTCTTCGAGGAAATCATCAAGAATCGCAAACAGGGGACCACAAAGAATGGAGAAGGGACCGACTCACTTCGATCTTACTGAGGAAGAAGACTTATCAAGTCAGCGACAAAGTCCGATTCGCTCTCCTCCACGTCATTCAACACCTCCTGCCCCACAAGGTGCGAGTCAACATCTGGAAGAAGAGATAATCGAGGAGGCCGACCTAGTAAGAGTCCAAAGACCCTCCTTTATCTATAAGCTTTATCGTGCGTTGAAAAGCACCGGTACTTCATTAAAATATATAGATGAATTCCTTAAGGACAAAAATTATGGGAATGAGTATCTTTTTCTGCGGAAAATGGAGGAATTGGGAGTTGCTCCAAAAGGAAGGGCAGAGGAGGCACTTGCGAACATTCCAAGTGACCCTCGTATGCCAGGACAAAATCTGATTGAAGGGAACGATGATGACAGAATGTTCCTTGAATTTCAACCCAAAATGGGTGTGGCAGCAAAGGTGAAAGGAAATCGGATGGATTTGTTTAAGTCCAAGGATCAGGAAAATGTGTATTTCAGGCTGTTGAAAAGAGGGGTGATAAACCCTAGAAGTGTCGATTTTGACTTCCTAGATGCCATCAACATGAACTTAAGAGAGAAGTTGAATTTGCTTCAACTTGAGACTTTTTGCTCTGACTCTACGGACGAATATGCTCAACTGACCGCTTATTTCTATTCAAATCTTAGCTTTTTGGATGCGAATAGAATTTCATTCAGTGTACGAGACCAAGTCTATGTGGTAGATGTGAATATGTTGGCGGACATAGTTGGAGTTGAACGAGGACGTTATCTACCAATCAAAGTCTCACCTGCTCGTACTACTCTGGAACTTGTCAAAGATAGGGACGTAGAGAAGAAAATTACCTATTCCAGGATGAATGCCATCAACATTGTGCTTCATAAGATTGTGATCAACTATCTCAGACCGAAGTCTACGTCAAAGACCTCCGTGTCTCTTTCTGAAGCAAAGTTGATGTACGCGATCAACTCAGGACGGAAGTTCTCTCTCCTGCACACTATTCTCTTCCATATGTACAGAGCAATGTCGAAAGACAAAGGACAATTGCCTTATCCTGGTCTGGTGACCAAGATCTTCAGACACATGAATATTGAACCGCCACAAACATTTTGTGTTCGACCGTGTGATAAGATGGTGGTAGGTTTGAAGATGTTAACGAAGATGCGTATGCAAGAACTGTCCAAGGTAATGGAGAAATTCAGAGTGAAATCTCTAGTTCAGTCTGCTTCAAAAAGGAAAGGAAAGGAAGCCATTGGTGCTCCATCGAAGAAGAAGAAAAGAACTCTCATCCTGGAGGATGAAGATGAAGATGAAGAGGATGAAGATCCCACTATCCAAGCACTGACAAGAACCAGACGCTCTGTGCCTCAACCGACAGAACTTCAGAAGAACAGAGAAGAAGAAGAGCAGAGAGAGAAGGAGAAAGAAGCTGAAGAAGAAAGAGAAGGAGAGAAAGAAAAATCTGCTGAATCTGGAGAGAAGGGAAATCAAGAGCATGATCATCACTTTTCCCCTTTCGATGTCCTAGAGATAGGGGGAGTTGGCGAGCAAGAAAGGTCCTCACCTCATGCTGCTTTTAGTGAAGGTCCAAGACAATCTCCAGCAGACCCAGAAGAATTTCAGGCTTCTCAATTGCCTGAAGAAGGTGATACGTCGATACCAAATCTGCCAGACTATACAGAAGCGCCATCGTCTGCATTTACTCCATCAGAGAAAGCTCATGCCAGTACACAGACGGACAATTCTGCATATTTTCGTCGCATCATGGATATTCTTCTAGAAATGCGTGGCCAGATATATGCTCTAGACTGTGAAATCCAAGCCATGAAGAATGCTGGACAAGCATCCTCAGTCACCCTGGAGGACAAAATGAAATACCTCGCTCTGCAACTTCAAGCCAATGCTAAAGGAGAGGAGGTAGCTCAACTAAGGGAGGACTTGAAGAGGCTAGAAGGAGTAGTCCAGTCTATGGGAGATTTCCAGATCGTGCGCATTCCCAAGCAGACATGATTCCTTTCTCACCCTTTTTAATGATGACAAAAAGGGGGAGAATCAATTTGAACCAACAACTTTCAACTTTTTAAACATTTTAAAACTTTTGTGGTTATGTTTATTTTTGAGTATGACTTGAGAACTTGAACTTGGGTGTGAATTTAAATTTGACTAAATTGGCTGTGGATTTTGATGCTTGACTGGTTGCATTTATATCAAGTGTTGTTATATGGTATTACTCATGAAAGACTAACCAATTTTCTGTGGATGCAGAGTCTGGTTGCTTTATTAATCTTTTTGAGTTAGCCATATTGCTTGAGAAATGTTTGCAGGTCAATGTTGTTCAAATCTACAAGAAAGTTTTGTCACCATCAAAAAGGGGGAGATTGTTGGAGAAATCTTTCCAGAATATTTTGAAGCTGACAAAACATTTCTATCAGTCTAGTCTGGATATTTGAAGACCGACAGTTTAAAGTCTGAAGATTTTGTATTCTCGAGACTCAAGACTCAAGACTCAAGACTCAAGACTCAAGACTCGAGACTCAAGACTCAAGTCTATTCTCACTGACAGTCTTTCTAGTCCAGTGACGAAGGAAATCCAAAGCCGAAGTATATGGTTGAGGATTCGATCCTATCCTCTGGAATAGATTCTTTGGTTGGATAGATATTTCGGATTCTTTGATTCTTATCTAAGATCAATTAAAGATCCGATGGTCGACGAAATATTCTTGGAATGTTCTATTCTTGGAAACCAAGATCCTGATTGTATGGGCGAACAGGATTGATGGGCTATCATCAGATTCCTTAATTAGCTCGGATGATCTTCTTGATTGATTCCGTCCAACGGGTAGATTGGAGGAATTCCTTTGGTAAGTGCCAACGGCTATGATGGCATAAAGGAGTATAAAAGGAAGACGTTCTAGTTGTTTTAAGAGTGTGATCGATAGAAAAATTCCGAGTCGAAGAACCTTGATTGTTAGTCGATACTGTTCAAGCGAAATTGTATACACAGAGAGTGTTTATACTTGGTGACACCTTGAGCGAGTGTGGTAGATCATCTACACCTAGAAATCAAGGAAGATCAACACCGTAACATCTCTTTGTTCATAGTGGAATCCAGCTAATCGGCTGTCAGTGCAGAAGAGTGGACGTAGGCTTGAATCAAGCCGAACCACTATAAACCGCGTGTTAATTCTCTCTTTCCCTTACTCAGTCTCACAATTGATTTTTAATTATTGCAAATCCTTTAACTGTCTAAGTATTGTGCAATCTTTAAGAAAATTTTTATATACCTATTCACCCCCCCTCTAGGTACTCGTACTAGCTATATCACAAACATTGCGACGTTGCACATGCGGAAGCGAATTAAACAAACACCCTGACAACCAACTCGGATAGTCTAAAAACATACCAACTCCTGTTATCCACAAAACACACTTTAAATACATATCAAGTTCATATATAGAAGGTCTGACTCAAAAGGAGGTCCTAATTGATCTATACCCCGGATCCTTCCGACTCCAACTCTGGATCCTCCACGCTAAGGCCCTGAAAATGGTAACTCACGATGGGGCGAGTTAAAAATCTCAGCGAATCAAAACCCTAAACCCTGATTATGACGAGAATTCACTCAGAGGCGGTCCTAACATGCACCATTCGGATTTTACCTCGCCTCAGCACCTCCATGCACATTAGTACATCTCATATGATATATATATATAAATGTAACAAGTGTAATCGATAATTGGAACATCTCATTTTTATATATCAATCAATCATAGAGGTCCTAATTATAAGGCCAAATTGTTATGACACGTCTCATTCCATGCCACACAATTTCGTCCAATAATTAGGCGCGGCTATTTCACTCACTCAAGTGTGTTCCAATTATTTACGACCCAACGGCCACGGCCAACTCAACAGTTGGTGGTCATCTGGCATAACTGGGCGTCATCCCGCTTTGTCAGACATGGCAACGTCTACATCTAGACGGCATTCCCGAAGGAGTATCAGCCTAGCCTCTACTGCGACTGGCATTTGTTGACATGGGGCATTCCATATAGGAGCATCTTCCGGCGTAAACGCATCATGACGGTTTCCGATAGTGATCACACGCACATCCATGTTCGGCCAAGAACATCGTGCTTTATACTCAAATACTTACATTTCAAATAATGGACTTAGCCTATTTTCTTCGTATTAAAAATCATCACAGTAAAATAATCATGCATGGTCATGCATTTAAATCGAACCAGTAAGCATGGTACCCTCTCGTTTCAAAATTCCACGATTTCATACAATAAATAAACATTTTCGGCATAAAAAACCGCCACCCGGTATTTTTCTATTTAAATACCAAAATCCAATTTTGTAATAATAATTCAAAACGACAATCAAGCACCAAATTGCACAAATTTGCAATCAATTTCACATATAAATTCAATCATGAGAATCAACGTAAAATTTTGAAAACGGCTAATCCGTTACAAATTACATTAATTATAATTAATTAAATAGATTAGGAGTAATTAAATAAGTTGCAATTAATTAAACTAAACTACTTAAGTAACCTAATCATGTAGGCACCTCATCAATCAGGTCAACTTTTTACCTTCCCTCATATAGCCAAAACACCAAAATCCCCTTTTAAAATAAACTTAGTAACTATTTTTTTTTTGTTCAAACCTTTCGAAATAAATTCGTACAGGGTCCCGTATTTGAAATTAACCCACCAAACTTTGCACGCACCTCATATAAAACCTCCTTGTTTTATTGATCCCATAAAACTTGGGGTCCAAACCTGACACCATAATTTTTTTTCTAATTTCTTTTCCAACCACCCTCTTTTGAAAACAAACCTCGGTAACCCCTCTATTTTTTTTTTTTTCCAAACGTTTATAAATAAATTCATAGGTGCTTACGTAGTCAAAATTAATCCGTCAAAATTTGCACGCATCTAGTTTAAAACCTACTGGTTTTATTGAGCAAATAAGTTTTAGTGTTCGGACCCGACACCTCATTTATTTTCTAATAAATAGTCCAAAAGGTCACCTTTTTCAATAATACTAAACAACCAACTTAGAGCAATCGACCTCATGGTCTCACACATAAGTTCTCAACATGCCACAAGTCAACCACATCACTAAATACACCTTATCCAGCAAGCACAACATCAAGAACAACCAAAAAACCCACAATCAGCCCTAACCGGCAAAAACCGGGCCACTCACACGTCTCCAAGTTTAATTCCAGAAACATGATCAAACGTGCTCAGAAAATTATCAAATTTGAATATGTTATAAAGGACACTTAAAGTAACATTTTTCATGAGACACCTTGACCCATATCCTTCTAGGTTAAGAGCAGTAAATCGCCCAATCCATTACAAAAACTGTATCTGTGTTCAGAAAGTTTGTTTTTCAAAATCAGTTTGGTTTGAGATCCAAATCTTTTCCGTTTGATCTGAAATTTTGTTATGTTAAAGTAAAATATGTGACAAAAAACTTTCATGAAGAAACTATTTCAAAAATAGAACCCTAAAAGTTGATAAAAATCCTTTGAACACCAAAAGGTCACAAGTTCCAGCACAAACAGAAGTTTTGTTTTGATTGAAACGAAGTTGAAATCTCATTCTTTTAAATCCATAAAATCTTGAGTAAAATATATGTCATAGTCGATGATGTCTAGAATGCTTTTTAAGAAGGAAGCAACCCCAAAATCACAGCAAATTTTTCCCCACAAAAATGGCAAATGGCGAGGATCTAGTAAACTAATCCGAGTTTAAGCTAATCCAACTTAATTAACACTAATCCTTCTTAGCACAATCTAACCATGCTAATTAACACTAATATAACCCCTAAGCATAATTAACAACCTAATCAAGGATTAGGGAGTTAACTCACCAAATTAGGATGGCGATGGGTTGATGGCAATGGCGGTGCGACGACAGTGACAACCCGAGACAACCGGGTCTCCAACGGAGGCCTAACAGCTATGGGAAATGGCTCTACAAGGCTCAGCCAAGGCTGGTTTGGTTCTGCTCGGTTGGTGGTCTCGATGGCTGTTGGCAGATAGCATGGGTGCTGGTGACCGGTGGAGGTGCTATTGGACGGTGTGGTGTTGTTGGAGGCTTGGTTGGACTTTGGATGATGATCTAGTGAAGCTGTTGGTGATGATGGTGTTGGACATTGGGGGGTTTGTTAGCAGGTAATGAAGTGGTGTTGGCGGTGAAAAGGAGAAGGGAGGCTTGGCGGTAGACAGTGGTGGCAGCAAGTAAAATGGAGTAGAAATGATGGGATGAGGACTTGAAGGAGGTGGTGCGGCAGCTTCAACAGGAAAGAACCGAACCAGGGGGGAAAGAAATGTGGGGAGAAGGGATTGAAGGGAAAGGAAAAAGAAGAGAAGAAGTAGAAGAAGGGAGGGTCGGCAGGGAGGTTCACGCATGGAATAAGAGAGAGGAGGGAGGGAGAGAGAAAGCCAAGAAAGTCAAGAAAAATATCTAACTAATGATGAAATTGCCCCAAAGTCTTGTGCCAAATAGTCAAGGGCCCCTCCAACAAAATTTTATCTTCAATTTCCCCAAAATAATCCATTTTGGTGTAGAAAAATAAGCCCGTCTTCAGCCATCCGAATTTCCACTCCTTTAATTTATTCGAAATCAATTTTTCCGCAAAATTCTAGGTTCGACGGAATTTCCCCGAAAGACGAGACGACGTCCTAAAAATAAATCGCGACACACTAGAACTTTCGATTCCTTAAACCAAGTTTAATTTCGTAGTTAATTTCAATTGGATGTGATTTTAGTGTGACCTAACCTATCGGGTCGCTTTTAGGAATTTTATCGCGTTTGACTCGTGGTTGATAATTTTCAATCCACATTTGTGCATCTTTGACTCATCGGTGACTCTTGGTTGTCGCCAAAAATCTCGAGGTTTGATTACGGGCACAGGATACGGAATTGACAAAAATTAGGTTAGTGCCATTCGAATGTAAATTTTGCAATCAGGTGGAATCACCCACAATTTAATTACGCAATTCCATAGAATGCAAGACTTATATGAATAGCTTCATTATTTCTTCCTCGGTCAGCTAAGGAATAACTTGCATCACCAAATCCTCCCACCTTCCTACGTATGCTTGGAAATCCTCTATTGGTCCTCTCCTGAAGCAAACTAGATCCTCACCCGCATGGTTGGGTGACAAATTTAGCAACTCATTAGGAGACAAGCCTTGAAGGGTGAGTGTTCCCTCATCTAACAAGCTCTAGACAATTATTCGAGAAATGGCTGACCTCACTTATATAATACCAATAGCTCTCCATGAGACTGTACCACGGCGATATTTGAAGCCTCAGCATGGTGATTCATTGTCTGTTCGATTTTGCCTATGTTCGATGGTAGGCATTGGCTTGAATTGCTTGGGCTTTCCTTTCTTGACACATGATCTTAACCTCTAGAGCAAGGCCCCTCACTTCGCCAATCTGAGGAACCTTGTGTCATCATGAAAACTAATTGCTCACTTGTGTCCTTTTCTTGGGCGATTCTACAGATTGGGTAGGTCATATGTTTGGATCAGATGAAGTCCCGCGTTAAAGTCACGTGAAATGAAAACAACAATTGACATGCAGTCCGCGTTAAAGTCACGTGAAATGAAAACAACAATTGACATGCACAAGGCACAGTACACCATGGCCCACGCAATAATGACTCTTAGAGCAGTGGGTCCAATGGGAATGGATGCCATTCAATTTGGCAATTTGTGAAGAACATGAACTATTCTGTTCTACGTTATTCAACTCCAACATGGAAGGGGGGTTCGAATCCCCGCCTTCTCAGGGGGTTAGAGTGGGGATGAATTAGTTTCAAGAGTGGGCTTCTTCTTCCACACCCTATAAGGAGGAAGGGCGAAAGTCTGAGAGTGAGAGTTAGAATAGGAGTAGACTATGCCGACCAAAAAAATAGAAAACTCCAATTCCACTTCTTTCCTTTTTCTTTCAAAGATTTGGATATTCTATCATTTGGTGATATTGGGCCAAAATACCATTTGTCTAGGAAATTTACAGCAAATTTATAAACATACTCATTTTGGAATTATCATAACGACCCAAATTCAAAGACATACTCAGTAAAATGAGAACTTTATATCACAAAGAATTACTCTCAGACAACAAGTAACGATGGGTATTGAGCAATTTGGAATAATGGTAAAATACCCGCTCTATTTGGTTTGTGTCGTCAAAAGAATACTCTAAGTGACAACACAAAACAGCGACTATTTAGGAGTAGATGTTTATCTATTAATTGCATAATTTGATCTTCCTCTCTTACACGAGACTTTAAGACGTCGAAATTACATCCCGCCTAAACAAACGAAACTTTTGAGACGTCATAATTAAAAAGATTCCAAACCCTCCCTCGCTTCCTCCCTCACAAGATCTAAAGTTTGAGACGTCATATCTCTTTTTCTTAAGTTGTAGTTGGAAGACAACAAAACAGTGAACGGTCTGTATACAGACGATTTATATCTCTAGCAATTATCCCAAGTCTAATAAAGTCCTAACAAGATCTGAAGTTTCCATACAGAGAAAGAGCTTCACCAAAGAAACATGCTTATTCTACTCCGCATTACCATTAAAACCAAAGTCAATCATGGCTTCTGGAGATATGACTTCTAACAACGCAATTCAAGCTCACGTTCATTCCAAGCATCCAAGTGCCCCCTTACATACTTGCCAATCTGAATGACAAGCCTCACAAGGAACGGAACCGCTATAATGGACAACAAGTACCCGAAGCTCACTGTCTTCATCTCGCTTGGAGTGATCGCCAAGATTGAGGCCCCGTACGTCACCACCATCAAGACCAGGGCAGCGAACACTTCGAAGAAGAAAGGGAAGCCCCAGGTGAGGGAGAGTATGAGGAAGATCGAGCAAGCCAGAGCAAGCGTGTTGCATGTCAGGAACACGAGGAAGGCCGTCTCGTTTGAGGCATAGATGGCCCGCCCCGCATGGTCCCCTTCCTGCCAGAACCCACCGGGGGGGTTCACGCCAAGCTGGAAAGTCAGGGTGGCAATCAGGGCGGCCACCACAAGCAGGTAGTTGCAGACCTCAGTTCGATTATAGTAATGGAAGTAGGTATAAAGGAACTTCCTGCCAATACTTCCACATCCGGCCATGTCTTATGAGTGGGTGAATTACTTTGAAAGAGGCAAAACGGAACAAGCAAGACCAAGAAGTAGAAATTAACACTCGAGTCATTGTTTGCCTGTTCCTTTTTAAGGGTCCAGACACAGTGTCTAGCGCATAGGAGTGGCTTCTCAATTATTGAAATTGCAACAAAGCTGAATTATGATTGCACGGAGTCCCCACCTTTGTGGACCAGGCCCGTGAGTGGGGACCTTGTGTTTGATGAAAACTAATTGCTCTTTAGATGTGGCTAGCATGACCGTCCACTTCAGAATGACAGTGTGATGATTATACCACAAATTTCTTTCAGGAAACCAGTAGACTTCCTCCACCGGTCTCAATTTTTGACTCAATGTTTCCTTTTTTTTTTTTTTCTTTTGACTTCCATGTTTCCTTGTCGCATTCTATAATTGAGAGACAAAATCATAAGAGGATCCATAGAAACAATTTTCTTGAATATGAAGAACGAAAAAATTAATTAGATACAGAAATATAAATAATTAGGAATGGAAAAATATTATAACTTTCTAAAGAGAAATATGAATGTCATTATATAGATCTATTAAATTAAAAGATCAAAAACTCTTGAAACTTTGGCTTTGCAACCAATAACGAAATCATCGTGCAATGAAATGGCTTCTCATTCCTTTCGCTCAAATCAAATTGCTCCGTAAGGACTCTTGGGTGACCTAAAATTCAATGATGTTAAACTATTGTCTAAAATATATAGATATAAACCAAAATTCAAAGACAATGAATACATCTTACTTTCTTGCTGTTGCAACCTCCCTTTTGGAGCCCTTACGCACGGGCTCACAAAGGCTAATGGCTCAAGTATGTCTAGGCTTAGCTCGGGCTCTCCCAAGCCCATCATTTCAAGACTTATGGTTCAAGTTTTTAACCAGAGAAAATATGATTGATGACTTAATTACACTAATTAATCAATTAATGCCATTCCGGCACCTAATCTTATTTAAACCCCGAGGTTCGATTTTTTTTTTTTTTTTTGAAGGATTCTCCATAAAAAGCATCTTTTAGGCCTTTTTGGATTTTATGGAAAATGTAAATGATTTTTGGATTTTTTTTTTTCTGATTTTTAAATTAGAAAAATAATAAAATATAATATAAAAAGGGGACCCAAGTCGGATGTTTGCCTCCGACGAGGTTCAAAAGCTAGCTCGGGGGCTCACCAGCCCAAATCACAAGGTCCCCCGGTAGCACTGATTTGTGGGCCTAGTCCAATAAAAAAGAAATGGGTTCACCCCCAAGGAAGCAAATAAACTAAGTCTAGCCCAGCAAAATAAGCCCAACATGCCTAATTCAACCTAAAGACCAAATAGGGTCACGGAAACTAGATCTCATTGAACCATTCTGCCGAACAGATGGTGTGCATGAGTGGGACGGGGGTCCTTGGCTCGAATGGATCATAACTAAAGTCGAAGCTTTCATCGAACAAACAGCAACACCACAGTAGCCAAAAAGAATAGAAAATGAGCTAGAGTTCGTGCAACTAGGTGGCCGCAAGCTTCAGCCTGACATGCCCAAAACAAGGCAAAAACATAGCCCCGCTTACTAGAGCTTGGTGCAGGGGAAAGGAAGCAGGGTGGGGCATGGTAGCCGGCGAGGTCTCTCTCTCTCTCTCTCTCTCTAGATTTTTCTCTCTGAGGTCCATCGGATGCCTCTCCAAAGGCTTCCCCTTAGATCTCCCTCTCTCTTCTCATCTAGACCTCTCTCGCTCTCTAACTTTGCCACTCTCTCTTGTGCAGTAAATGCTATCCTCTTGGGATTAGGTGTCCTATGCCAAAGGGCAATATAAGACAATACATATTAAGGCAACCAAGAAGGTACCTATAGTTACTTATTGGAGATCAGTGATTTGGGGCACGAACCCCAAGCTTTTGGCAAGTACCAAGGTATCATCTTACTTGATGACACAGGGGAGCTGCTTGTTCAAGACTTGGATATGTCTATGATTGCCTATTAGAGTGACGAATTGTTTGTCTAAGGCTCAAACCTTTCTTCTGTCGCCTTGATGAGAAATTGTTTTTCTAGGACCAAAACCATTCTTCGGTCATCTATTACAGCAACAAATTATTTGTCTAGGACCTCAACCTTTCTTCGGTTGCCTTGACCGTAAATTACTTTTCCAGGACCCGAACCATTCTTCGGTCACCTGTTAGAGCAACAAATTATTTATCTAGAACCTGAACCTTTCTTTAATCGCCTTGACTAGGGATGATCAATTCCCGATCAATCTGGTTCCCACCAGAGAATCTAGAATCAAACTGGAGGGATTGGTTCCTCATTTCTAGAGCTGAGGACCAAACTAAAGAAGGTTGGAACCGAGGACCAACTAGAGGGATCAGTCTAGTTCAATTCCCGAGCAATCCAATGGAACCGACCACTCCTCTTGCTAAAACTATTCAAACTAGACTTGAGAGCATAATCTCCCTCTTATCAAGAATCTCACTTGGTTTTAGCCAAAAGCCCAAAAGGGCATGTTCATTAAAGTTGTTTGGCTTGGTTTTTATAGGCAATCTCTCAAATGCCCCTTAAGTAATTGTTCAATGTGGGGCTCTTGGAATACACTTGCATGAGGAGTAGCGAGAGAGAGAGGGAGAGAGAGAGAGAGAGCGGGGGAAGGAGAGGGAGTGAGTGGCTTAGTCCCACATCGAGTATTTAGTATAGACTAACAACTGTTGGTCCCTATAAATAGCAACAGATGAGCAGGCGATTTCTCTGTCCCGGCTAATGTTCTTTGCTTTATTGGATTTACAATAGCATTGAGAAGGGCCTTGAAATGGCACTTTAAGTATCACAAATATTCAAAATCAAAATATGTTTTAAGGAAGTAAATTAAAGTTCTAAAAAGTGAAAAGTCGGTCCGATCCGAGTAGTTAGTTCTGCCTTTGGAAATGGGAACTAGAATGAAAATTATCGATTCCATTTTCAAGGAATTAGGAATCGGACCGACGTCTTTGGGAACCAAACCCAACCGGTCAATTCGATCTAATCCAAGTAGTTTTCGTTTTGAGCAATTCCCTTGGCTCGCCCCTAGCCTTTACAAGAAATTGCTTTTCTAAGATCCAAACCTATCTTCGATCGCCTTTTAGAGCAACAAGTTATCAAGTACTTCACCTTTCTCAGGGACACTAGTTTGTTGATTACCCGATCTTTCTCGAGGATATGCTGACCTTTGTAGAGATATTTGTTTGCACCTGACCTCGGCCTACATAAGCATGCGATGTTGGTGAAGAGGGATTAAGGGCTATGAAAGCACACCGTGTCGCTAAAGAGGGACTTTGGGCTAAGACAGCATGTCGTTTTGATGTATAAGGAGTCTAAACTATGGAAGCATGCCGTGTCGATAGTGAGAGACTCCAAGCTCAAACATCCATGAAGGTCTCCCACTTCCTCAGATATTCATAAAGGTCTTTCATGTCATGATAAAAAGAAATTGGAATATGGAGGATGCATCTTGGATATTCATAAAAGTCTCCTACGTCCTGGTAATTCATGAAGGCGTCTCACGTCCTGATAAAAGGAAGTTGGAATATCGAGAACACATCTCAGATGTTCATGAAGGTCTCCCACCTCTTGGTAAAAAGAAATTGGAATAAAAAGGACATACCTTAGATATTTGTGAAAGTCTCCAACCTCTTGTTAATTGGAATTTTGAGGACGTGACTCAAATATTCGTGAAGGTCTCCCACCTCCTGGTGATTGAAATATCAAAGATGCACCGTAGATATTCATGAAAGTCTCCCACCTCCTGGTAAAAAGAAGTTGGAATATTGAGGACGTACCTCGGATATTCGTGAAAGTCTCCTGCCTCTTAGTGATTAGAATATCGAGGACGCACCTCGGATATTCGTGAAAGTCTCCCACCTCATGGTAAAAGGAAGGTGGAATATTGAGGACATACTTCAAATATACGTGAAGGTCTCCCACGTTCTGATGCTTGGAATATCGAGGACACACCATGAATATTCGTGATGGTCTCTCACTTCCTAGTAAAAGAAATTTTGGATGTAAGACGAGGCTCATCTCATGAAGCAACGAACTGGTTGTTTGATCAGTACCCGACTTTTCTTGAGTGCACCATAGGGCAATAAAACTTAAAGATTACTCGAATGACCACAAGCACTCAAAAGGGCTGGGATTCTTGGCTAGCCATAAGGACATAAAGTAGTGGAATACTTGGATAGTCACAAGTATTCAAGGATACAATTTAGGGACAACTTGGGCGGACCAAGTGTCATGGTAATAAGAGAGCATACCTGGGTAGCTGTAGGCACACAAAGCAGTGAAATACTTAGGCAAGTACAAGTATCCAAAGATATAATTTGGAGAACGCCTTGAGGACAACTCATACAGGTCAAGTGTCAATGAACAAGAGTACCCAAACAATGGCAGGCACTCGCAAATAATGGGATACTTGGAAAATGGTAGGCACTCCAAATAATAGGATACTTGGATAGTCGCAGGTATCTATACTTTGAGGACAACTTGAGCCAGTTGAGCATCAATAAGAAAGAGTACCTAGATAATGGCAAGTTGTGACATCCTAAATTTCAAGTTCTATTTTTGATTAAATAAGTTGGGCTTTTTATCAACGTTCTTTTCTCTGAGTAGGCCACTCACGAGACAACTAACCTATCAAGTGAAGCTATTAAGGAATCTAAACGCAATAGATTTGAGAATTCTATTAGTAATCGACTGTTCGACCATGCTAGTTTGCAAGGATCATTATGACACTGTCAGAATTGATCAAAGATTGGAGATAGGTCAATTCAACTGAGATATGTGATTAGAGTGTGGGTGATTCCACCTGATTACAAAATTCTCGTCGATCAGCACTAGACCGATTTTTCTATCGTTTAGGGTACCCTATGTCCGTATTTGAAACCTCAAGATTTCCACAACGACTAAGAGTCACCAATGTGTTGAAAATGAACTTTGTGACTTGAAAATAATCAACCACGGGTTAATTGCACGAAAAATTCCTAAAAGCTACTCGGTAGATTAGGACACGCTAAAATTGCGCTAGATTGAAATTAACCACGAAATTGAACCCAAATTCATAAATTGGAAGTTTCATCGTGTCACAAGTCATTTTAGGAACGTCGACTCATCCTCCAAAGATTTTTCTGCAAACCAGGATTTTTGGCGAAAAGTTGAAGTAGGGCCATTTTGGACCGGGAAATTCAAGGGACTGTTTTTGGGATTCAAGTTGGTTCAATTGATGATGAAAAATCATGGATTAAGTGTGGACACCTTGGCTGATTTGTTTGGGCTTCAATTGGTTTGATTTGAGTAAGAATTGAATGGAATTGAAAGGGAAATGTCACAAATTCGTAGCCAATGGGCGGGAGCAACCTTTTGGACCCTTTGGCAAGCTTCTTAAGGAAGCCAAGGAGGGGAAAATGGCTAAGGATAAGGAAGCAACAAGTGGGGGCAAGTGCTTGAATATTTTGGGATATTTAGCTTGACTTTTGAGGCAATTGGGCCCCCTTCAATCTTCAGCTGGCTTCTTCTTCTTCTTTAAGCATGCTTTATCCATTGTTGGAGCTTTTGAGAGCTTCAAAAACCAGAGGAGACCAACCAAGAGCCAGCAGCAACCGCCGGAGCTCCTTGACGCCCGTTTGTGCATTGTCAAACCGCCCGCAAGCTGCGCCATTGCCCACGCGTCCCACGCTTGGTTGCTATTCCAGCTAGCCTAGCTCACTGTCTTGAGCCCCTCCGCCACTATTCAAGCCACCGAAAGTCCCCCCCATCGCCCACAACAACAGCCCGCCGAACCGTCTCGCCGTTTCTAGCCCGTTTCAGCCATGAAGCCCTTTCGGTTCAACCTTTGTAGCCAAGAACAAAGGCAGAAGTTCCAGCAAGAGCTAAGACTTCTAGGCCCATTATAAGGCCCGTCCAGACCTTGCTTGGTATTGCCGTGAGCCCGAGTTTCGCTCACCGTTGCGTTGCTATCACCGTGGACTCACCGGACCGCTAAATCGGTGAGTTTACTCACTAAACCTTGCTTAAGACGTTAATTATGCTTAATGATTGTTTAGATTAGTCTAATATTGGATTAGTGATAATCTAGAATGGTTAGATTAGCCTTAAAATGAATTATTGTTAATCTAATTAGTGAGATTTGCACCATTGTGAATGAATTAGTCTAATTAACTGGACTTTATGCAGTTTGGATTTCTAGACCCTTGCCGTTTGCCATTTTTGTAGATCAAAATGGGTTTCGAATTTGAGGTTGATTTCCTCTTAAGAAATATTTTAGACATCTTCAACTATAACATATATTTTTCTCAAAATTTTTAGGGATTTAAAGAAGGAGATATGAGCACCGTCATTTGCAAATAAAATCTTGAACGGTGCTGGAATTTATGACATTTTTGGATTCTAGGGATTTTTATCAACTATTAGGGTTCGACTTTCAAAATTCTTTCTTCACAAAAATTATTTTTCACATCTTCTAGTTTAACGTAGTCAAATTTCAGATCAAATAGACAAGTTTTGAATCTCAAACCAAACTGATTTTGGAAAACAGACTTTCTGGAAACAGACCTAGTTTTTGGTACTGGATTGAGCGATTTACTGGGCCGAATCTAGAAAGATCTGGCTTAAGGTGTCTCAAGAAAAAAGTTCCTTTATGTGTCATTTACAACATATTCAAATTTGGTAATTTTACAAATTCTTTTGGTTAGGTTTCTGGATTTAAACTTGGAGACGCGTGAGTGGCCCAGTTTCTGTCAGTTAGGACCGGTTGTGGTTTTATTGTTGTTCTTGATGTTGTGCTTGTTGAATAAGGTGTATTTAGTGATTTGCTGGACTTGTGGCATGCTAAGAACTTATGTGTGAGGTCATGAGGTGAATTGCTCTTTGTTGGTTGTCTATTGTTATTGTAAATAGAAAATAAGTGAAGTGTCGAGTCCAAACACCAAAACTTATTTGGCCAATAAAACAATAAGGTTTTAAAATAGGTGCGTGCAAAGTTTGGCGGGTTAATTTCTAATACAGGAACCCGTACGAATTTATTTCAGAGAATTTGAACCAAAAAAAAAAAGAGCGCCAAGTTTATTTTAACAAGGGGATTTTGGTGTTTTGGCTATATGATGGAAGGTAACACTTGACTTGATCGATGATGTGCCTACATGGTCAGGTTAATTAGGTATTTTGGTTTAATTAAACACAATTTATTTATTTAATTGCAATTTATTTAATTATTTTTTAATTTATTTAATTAATTATTATTTTATGGAAATTAGACTAGGATAGCCGATGACTGGAATTTCGTGCTGATTGCAATAGCATGATAGTTTATAGTCAGGGCATGTTGACTATTGATAGTTGACGTGATATGTGTCATGTTGAGGGAAACCCAATGGGTCGTGAGCAGGTAAAGGGTTAAATACTACACGAGGATGAGTCTTTGTGTGAGTCACCTCTAGTGCCTTATACCATTGCTTGTTGTAATCAAAGACTAACTGTTACATCGCGACCTGAGTCACATGGGAATTTCCTTTAGTGCCTTGCAGTATTGTCATGCATATTGAAAGGCTAAGTGCTACACAAGGATGAAACTTCGTGTAAATCTCCTCTAGTACCTTATACTATTGCCTAGTGCAATAAAGGACTAAGTACTACATTATAACAAGATTTCGTGTGAGTTACCTTTAGTGCCTTATACTATTGCTTTCTATAGTGAAGGGCTAAGTATTAGACAATAGTAAGACTTCATGTGAGTTACCTCTAGTGCCTTATACTATTGTTATTTGTGGTCAAGGACTAAGCACTACACGATAGCAAGGCTTCGTGTGAGTCAGCTATAGTGCCTTACATTATTGCTTGCTGTAATCAAAGGCTAAGTGTTACATGGCAACTTGAGTTGCATGAGAACTACCTCTAGAGCCTTGAGTTTAATCTTGAATCTAATTATGGGACCCCTGTGAGTGATTATTTTATTCAATTAATTGATTTACTAAGATTGAATGAGACATTCCAAATGCTTGGGTGTTGTTATTACACTTATGTGATATATGAATTGTGCTAACGTGCAGGAGGGAATTGAAGTAAGGTAAGTCTTCTGTATTGCGTGCATAAACTCTCTTTAGGCGTACTTTCTTCCTAATAGGGGTTTAGGGGGTGAACTTGCTGAGACATTGTCTCATCCCATCGTGGGTTACCATTTTCAAGTCCCTAGTGTGAAGAACCCGGAGCTTAAGATGGAAGAGTCAAGAGCATGGGTGGCTCAGTAGTTCTTTTAGAGATAGACCTCCTGTATATTGACCCTAGAGTTAGCCTCTATGTATAAACTCGTTTGCTGTAAAAGTATGTTTGATTTGAAATTGGTTGTCTTGTTTTTCTATCACAAGATGGTTATTGTCAAGGGATTTGTTATTCGCTTCTACATGTGCAATAAAAAAAGAAAGGATCGGCGACTCGTCTTGGGAAGTCATAAATTTTATCGACCACCGAGGGATGGGCACGTGCTCGAGGATTAGGGCGTGACATAGGTACTCAAAGACAATTGGATACTTAGACAATCACTAGTATCCATCTCCCGAGGACAACTCGAATAGGTGGAATATCAATAAGAGAGAGTATCTGGATGGTGGCAAATGCCTAAAGATAATGAGATATCTTGATAGTCGTAAGTATTCATACTTTGAGGACAACTCGAATAGTTCGAGTGTCAACAAGAGAGAGTGCCTGGACAACGACAGGCACTCAAAAGAAGTAAAACACTTGGTCAGATGCAGGGTTTTTGGAAATGAGGTAGAGATATGCTAACCTAATGATATATTTGATATATAAAAGTATGTCTCTAGTCAATACGTGCATTAGAGTGCACATTTATCAATTCAAATGGGGTTCATGCGCAACAATTTTCTTAGTTTTGAATCACAAAAGTTCCATTGGGGAAAATTTAGAAAGACAATGCATACTCAGAATGCGGATGTCTTGAAAACATCAAATGAGAGACTTTTAGTTTGAAAGAGCTTTCCACTCACTCTCATGGAAAAAACTGTTTTATCCCAACCATTAATGCAAGATTTACAAGAACCACACCATCTCATTGTCATCAAGTCTACAAAGGTTCAAGTATTCTCACAAGTTGTGTGACTTTACCAATCTAAGAGGTCTTTATCAGGACTGTAATTTAGGCCTAGTCAAAGGCTTAGCAATGAGGAATGTCCAAGTCGAGACTTATGAAAGAAATGCCACATGATCGTCTCCGGGTTTTCAAGTCAAGAACCCTGTGAAAAGATATAGAGATAATCTTTCCTACATTAATTTAAGTGCCTTAGTCTAAAGAGACTTTTACAAAGAGATGCAATGTAGGCTTGACTCATAGGTTGAGGAACGAAGGGATTAAAAAATGTGTAAAAGGGTGAGAGTTGGTGATTATCTTGACATTATCACTAGTCTTTTTTCTCTTTACTAAGGATTGTCTTCATGGAGGCTCCATTAATTATGCCACAACAACAACTTTACTTGGGAATATAAATGGCTGAAATTCACTTTTTTATCTAAGGGCATTGTCCTTACATTTACTAGGCACACTGTTTTTCCACGCCCCTATTTTTTTATCATGAGTGTTCATATGTGATACAGACACCCAAAGATTAATGCAAGTGCGAGCAAGAAAATTTCTATCCACTTTTTCGTCTTGTGATGCTGTCTTACCTTTAATCTGCCCTAGTGTAGGGAGGTTCTTCACAAGTAATGTGAAAAAAAACATCACAAATGTATAGGGCTGAAAGGAGTTAAACAATAGATAACCTATAGTGTTTAGGTTAGAGAAATGAAATGCCCTTCGTCATTTCAATCATCATATCATTCATGAAAGAACTCTTTATCTTACGAACATGAAACTTCCTATGCTCACCTCACAAGTGTATAAACAGGAGACTGTGTGTGGAATACGACTTGCCTTTCATCATCTTGATGCACCTCACAAGTGCATAAACAAGGGATAGTGTGTGGAATACGACTTGCCTTTCATCATCCCGATGCTCCTCATTTAGCATGCTCGATTAATTCCAAATCACTCAGTGAGCTGTCTATTTTGATAATCCCTAGTGGAATAAGTAGTTAACATAGACAAAATTATCATGGAAAATCCATTTTAAAAAGGCATGGAATATTTTAGGCATGGGGAAGTTTGCAATCCTAGAATAAACAATTTATCATACTCAAGAAACTTTATCGAAAGCATGCGAAGAAAAATTGTCCCTCTTCAAGCATCTCTCTCTACGCTTGACCAACTGAACTATTAGAGATCAAAGTTGATCTTTTTCTACTTGTCCTCTCTAATTGTTCCACAAAGGGGCGCAATACACGTTGCACCCAATTTCACGGCTCAAGTCAAAGTAGCAAGAGGATGAGCGTGAGAAAATAGTTTCCTTCCAAGTGAGAAAATATTTTTCGTTTCATTTTAAGGTTATAGCCAAACACCAACAATCACTTTTGAAAAATGACTTCCTAAAAATATTTTCTAAGAATATCACATTTTCATATGATATATGGAAGCCTAATTTTCTTAATCAATCACTAAACTAATAATCCAAGAAACACTCATTAACAATCCTTAAAAAAATTGTAGTCATGTATCGATAGGAGGAACAAAATTAATCATTAAAAATGAAAACTATTATTTCTCTAGATTTGTTTATTGCTAACAAAGCGAATGGACTTTCATTGTCTATCATCTACATAAAAAACGAAGCTTATTATTTCCATTTATATGCAAATATATGCGTCCCACTTCTCATATTCTTTTGGACTAAATTTAACTTGTACAAAGTAACTTCCTCCCACTTTGTTTCTTTGTGACTTTTGCTTTCCAAATTTCTTTACCTTCAATTCCTTTTCACATCATTCATTCCTTCCACATATGTCCTAGATGAAGGAGGGCATGATTTTGTGTACAAAGGAATGTTTAGAAGTGGAAAAGAAGTGGTTATCAAGATTGTAAAGCAATCCAAGGTGCATCACCAAGATTTTATTAGTGAAGTAGCTACAATTGGAAGAATTCACCATGTGAATATAGTGCAACTCGGTTTTTGCTCTGAAGGTGTGAAACAAGCTCTCGTGTTTGATATCATGGATAAGTTCATTTTCATGAAGGAAAGTTGTCACTCCCCGATCCTTGAGCATGTACACATCCTTCTACTTGGTCGATTTTAGAATGCGATATTCTAGGATTAAGTATCGCCAACCCCTTTCATTCTTCATAGCACATGCAAAAATAGTTATAAATCCCCAGGCAATAAGACGATGGAATAGAAAAGCAGGGCCATATTTTCATACTGAAAATTCACAACCACACCTTTTTACAAACACCTCATAGTATTTTACAATACTATATACATAAGTTTGATCTAACATCTATTCACATACAGACTAAGTTTGACAAGACAGAATGGGATCTCAGTCCTCATTCGGGTCATACTCAGGATCATCTTGATCCTTTTCTGACTCTTCTTCACTAAGCTCACATCTTTCAAGCTCTTCATCTTTTTCCGGCTCATTGTCCTATTTTGGTTCCTCCCCCAAAGGCTCATCTACAAGCCTAAAATGATATCCCACAACCGGGATGAGACTACGTCTTAGCAAGTTCTACCCCACCATGACTCGATTAGGAAACCAATATACTATCTAGGCTGCCTATGCACGCATGGGTCAGAGGACTTACCTTGGCCTTGGATTCCACCTGCATATTAGCACAGTTCAATAGGCAGCCAAGAAATCACATCATAGATCCATATCTTGATCAATCGACCTAGTCGATTACATGTCAATCGGACCATTCATCTGTCATTTAAATTCAATCAATTAATTCACGACAATCAGATCAATTCATTGATCAATCGACCCAGTCGATTACATATCAAATGGACCATTCTTGGTCATTTCAATCAATACTGTCCATTCTCTAAAATAAGCCATCGGGTTACCACGCCATTATATTATACGATTCATTCTTCGAGATTACACACTAAGTCACCGAGTCACTATAACATATTATTCATTCTCCAAGATAACCTATTGAGTTACCGAGCTAGTATATTATAATATTCATTCTCCGAGATGACTTATAGAGTCACCGAGTATATTGATCATAACGTACATTCTTCAAGATGACATGTTGAGTCATTGAGCCGTTATGGCACGTCGTCCATTCTCCAAGATGATCTATAGAATCACCGAGCCGACATTTAATACCGTCCATTCTCCAAGATGACCTATAGGGTCATCGAGCTGGTATACAAGCAATTCTTTCTCAAAATGCCATGAGAGTCATCGAGCTATAATAGTATAACGTCCATTCTCCAGATGACATATGAATCATTGAGCCGTTATAGTATTTTTTTGTTCCGAAGACACAATCAATTTTACCCTTTTCATCATATTTCATAAAAGTACACGTGTGTGGTCACACGGTCGACCTTAGCCAAAATACAATAACTTCCTTTTTATTCACCCACTCCTTTCAGCAGTACAAACATAGATTTTTGACGCAGTATACCGACGCTCGGTAATTTTCCACTCAATTACCAACATTATCCAATTATTGAAATAAATACCCACAGCTACTATTTGCACTCAATTTGTACAACCAGGTAATCAATTAAATAAACAAAGACCACCACTGCAATTAGCACGAAATTCCGGTCGTCGACTATCCCAGCTTAATTTCCAGAAAATAAATAAATAAATAAATAAATAATTTCAAAAATTAATAATTAAATACTAAATAACTAATTTAGGCCCATACCGCCTAATTGAAGCCCGATAAGGGTCGGGAAAAATGCCGAGATGCGTTCAATAAATAGTATAGGTAGTTCTCTAGCTAAGTACACTAATCACCTAGCTAATATGCAATGCAATTAACTAATAATCACTAATCCATTCTAATCTAACCACTTAATTGCACTTAATTAAATCTAATCAACCCTTAAGCATAATTAGTCTACTAAGCAAGGATTGAGATTACTCACTTGATTAACAACGGAGACTAGATCACTGTGACGGCAGCCGAAACCTGAACTTTTGACGGCGTCGACGGACACTCGGGCTGGGCCTACAAGCCTCGCAAGCCCATAGTAAAAGCTGGGTTGGGCCGAACTTGGGCCAACTTGCTTCATAGGCCCAAGATGGGCTGAACTTGCTGGGACTCGTTGAAATACAAATGATGCTAGGCTTGAAACTTGGGCTAAGATGGGCTTGAAACAAAACCCAACTGGGCTTCAAGTTGTGGGCTTGAAGATGGGCAAAAAACTGGGCTTCGGCTGTTGCGAACTGGGCCGAATTCCAATGCACTAAACTGCTGGAATTCTAGAAGATATTAAGCCCAAATTGCTGTTGAAGATGGACCCTGTCGAACTGGGCTGAAGACTTAGTCAATGGGTTGTTCCCTTGGGCTGTTGCTTCACACGGTTTGAGGACATGGAGATCGCGAGCTGGCCGAGGACGCATGCGCAGGAGAAGAAACGGATGAAGCAGCTGCTGATTTTGTACGCTATTGTAGAGCTAAATCGTGGACTTCATGGACGTTGAGGTTGGAGGCATTGCTAGCGCTTGTTTGATAGAGACACAAGCTGGTGAGGAAAGATTTGCTGGCTCAATTGTCGACTGTGGAAGACGCCTAGCAGAAGACATAGATGGAGAAGCAACTTCGTCTGGGCCACGAGAGACACGCAGCAGCTTCGGTCTTCAAGGTTCGTGGATGTTGCTCAATCAACAAACAAAGCCAGTGAGAGAAACTTTGATCGAAGGAGACCAACGGTAGTGGGGGTTGGCGTGCGGTTGGCAAGAATGGTGGGGCAAAGAGACGTGGACTTTAGCTTTCAAAGGGAAGAGCTACATGTTGTCAACCGAAAAAATGAAAGTGGAACAGGGCATAAAGGAAAAAGTCGAGAGGGAGAGGATGGAGATGAACGGTGGGGTGGTGGTGAGGGATGGAGATTAGAGATAAGTGAGAGATGAGTGAGGGACCCTTTGGCTTGATATTTTCCACAAGTCTATCCTTTTAGACTCAATCTTGGCCAAGTATCATCCTTGGCTCAGAATCACCCACACATACACCCCTCACCACTTCTCAATTGGTCAATTTTGGGCTAGGGGGAGGGGAGTTACGAAATTGGCTTTCCTTGGCTTCAATTGTTCATCAACTCCCTCTTTATTCTCTCTTAATTGACTCTCATAAATTCAATTGATGTCCCAATGTCTCAATGGTTATTTTTCCTCATCCAAGAATTCCTCATGCTCTTCAATTCCGCCACCAGAATTAATCCTCGGCTTCAAGTGAACGAAAACGGCCCTAAACTGACTTTTTCCCAAAAATTCTCGGTTGTCAGAAAAATCTTCTAAGATTGAGTCGGGGGTCCTAGAATTTATTGTGATATGACAGAACCTTCAATTTTTGAATTTGGACTCGAATCGGCGGTTAATTTTCATTTGGCGCGTTTTTAGCTTGACCTAGACTACCGAGTGGTTTTCAAAACTTTTTAAGGCAAATGACCCGCGGTCGATTTTCTTCGAATCACTATGAACCCACTCGACTCAATGGCGACTATCGATTGTCGTGAAAGTCTCGAGAAATCAATTACGGATACAGGGTACCAAAACGATAGTAAAATTAGATTAGTATTAATCAACGAGAATTTTCCAATTTAGTGAGTCACCCACGATCGGCCACACATCTTAGTCAAATAGACCTATCTCTGATCTCAAATCGATTTTTTTTTTACTGTGTCGTAATGGCCTCTAAAGATAAGCACAAGTCGAGAAGCCGATTCCTAATCAAATTCTCAAGTCCATTTGCTTTAAAGTCTGAAATAGCTTCCCCAGCTAGTTTAGTTATCTCGAGAGTGATTGGCTCTGAAAATAGCCCTATAAATGTGTCAATGAAATACCCAATTAATTCAGTAGAAACTGGGTTGAGAAATTTAGGATGTCACAACTCTTCCTCTCTTATAAAAATTTCGTCCTCAAAATTTAAACCATTGCAAGACTTGATCGAAAAGATCGGGGTACAATTCTCTCATTGACTCATCAATCTCCCATGTTGCTCCTTCTGTATCGTGGTGTTGCTAAACCACTATGAGCAAGGGTACTATCTTGGCTCACCGAATCCGATCTTTCTGACTTACGATCTAAACCGGGCTTTCCACGAACGACATTCTGTTGTCCACGTCTAATTCTTCAAGATGTAGCACGTGGGTTGGGTCAGGTTCATACGTCCTCAACCTCGACACATGAAAGACGTCATGCACTTATGCCTACTTCGGCAACAACGCAAGATGATACATTAGGTTCTCGATTCTTTTCAGAATCTCAAAGAAACTTATGTACCTCGGTTTCAATTTTTCCCCTCCTTGCTAAAGCGTAAGGTATCCCTCATTAGTGACATTTTTCTGAAAGATGTAATCACCAATTTGGAAGTCTAAGGGCCTTCAATGATCAACAATTCAATTATACTGGCGGTTCTATGCAGTTTGTACTCTAGTACTGATCACGGCATCCACTGACTACTGGACTAATTATGGGCCTGTTATCCTTCTTTCTCTGACCTCATCTCAACAACTGAAGTTATGTACATTCTGCTATGCATTGTTTCAAAGGAAACCATCTGATTGCTCTACTGTAACCAGAAACCTTGGGTCTAGATCTAACAAGACTTTGTCACTAGCACTATGTGGAGAAGAACTATCTGATTCTCATACAACTTTGCAATACTAAACTTCCACTCACCAATACATCTAACACTTGTAACCTGTCCAGCGATATCTATCTTTATATTGGTCTGTCAATCGAGTTGACACCAATTCCAACCTACTTGTACTATCTGGTCGACTACTGCAACTATTACAGTGAATTCCTGACAAGGTCTCCTCCTCAAGTTTTGTACCGTCTGACACTTATCATCACCCACAATACTTCGGCATTTCCAAAATCTGAAAGTCAACCTTTCTTTTACTAGTATCCTCTTACAGGATTTCTTGAACATTTGGGTTCATCAATTAAACATCGTGATCCTAAACTGGACCTTCAATTTGATTTTGAGAGTGGCCATAAGATTCGAAAGGTGGTCTACCTCGAATTTGAAAACCGAATCTCGAGCTCTCTCGAGTAAATTCCACTCATTGATCACCATCTGTGCAACTAAAGACTTTCGATTCAGTGCACTTACGACTTAATTCATCTTTCTAGGGTGACATACGACATCACAATCACAGTTCTTCTAAAATTCTAACTCATAATGCTATCTTCGATATAACTTCCTTCCTGATTCTCAACTGATGACCTCCTGTTCTCAAGTCGATTCTCGAAAACATCGACATTCTCTTTGTAACTAGTCCCACCATTTATTGATCTTCGGTAACGAATACTTGTCCTTGATTGTCGACTAATTGAATTGATGATGGTCGATGCATGATTGCAACGAACCATCATCCTTTCTCTCTCCACAAAACTGATGTTCCCTAAAGAGATGCACTGATATGCATGAATTCCTCATTCCTCAATCTTCACATCCGCATCTTCGGTTCTATCAATTCAGACGACAATAACTAGTAAGAAGCCTTCGAGAGTGGCTCTATCCCGATGCTAGCTCAATCGCAATTTCTATCTCTTTCTCTGACAACGGTTTGACAGTTCTTACAACAACACATCCAGAAATTCTTAGACAATTGAGATGTCTTCCATCTCCAATTCTCCAATCTGTCTTAACTATAACCATCACCAAGTAACCTTGGCAATCTCCAACTAACAAGTGGGTTGTCTTCAATCGACGAGATTAAAGAAATCAAAGATTCATTTTGACTCCCAATAAACTCGACACTTATCTGGTGAGTCTTCTATCTCTTGTCAGGTGCCAGCATGCACTCTTTCTTGTACCAAAGACCTATTCCAAAAGTCTGCGATGTGTTCTATGGCACACTTCTTCTGATCTGTCCCATCTACAGTGACAGCAGTAACCGTTACCAAGGTTCCATCTGTCAGCGCAGACAATCCACGAACAAATGTCCATGCTGGTGACACCTACCACAAATTCTTGTACTCGAAGTACATGAGATTGATCCATATCAACTTCCATGTGAACAACATGTTCCATTTTGTCTCGGTGCTGACCTGACTTTCCCACCCTTCCGATTGGGTGGAATAGAATACTCTTCTCCCGGCATCGGTCCTTTCCCTGACCAATTTCTAAATCTGCTTGAGTTGACTCTTGACTCAGATATCGAAATCTATTCCCTGATCATCCTTCCAAGTTGGACCTCAGCAAAGGTGGCAACAACAGCAACTTGATCCTGAGCTTGCAAGCTCAACCAGTTCCCAAGGAACACTAGCATTAGAATGATCCTATCGAACTTAGGATCATTCGACGCTGCTACACTAGTACCAACCTACAGTAGTACTCTTACGCTCGAGCTGGCCAAAGTGGACACTCTACCACAACAACCTCAAGTACTGACCTTTCTCAGCAATTTACCCCGAGTTATAGAGGATATTATCCTCTTGCTAGGAGTTCTCTGCTCTTACTCGCTCATGGTTCAGTCTTTTAATGACACCTGCCTTCCAAATCCACATTGGATAGAAGATGAACAATTCACACACAACAAACAGTTCTACCAATCAGCTACCATAGACATGCACCAGCATGAATTTAAAGGTCATCCTACTACTATCCCAAGAACCATCGCTCCTTATCACTCTAATTTTCAACTTCGCTCTGATACCACAATAAGGGGATGTCACGCCCCAATCCTTGGGCATGCACACATCCTTCTACTTGGTCGATTTTAGAATGCGATATCCCAGGATTAAGAATTGCTGACCCCTTCATTCTTCATAGCATATGCGGAAGCAGTTATAAATCCCCAAACAATAAGAAGATGGGATAGAAAAGCGGGGCCATATTTTCATACTAAAAATTCACAACCACACCTTTTTACAAACACCTCATAGTATTTTACAATACTCTATACATAAGTTTGATCTAACATCTATTCAGTGCAGACAAAGTTTGACAAGACAAAATGGGATCTTAGTCCTCATTTGGATTATACTCAAGATCATCCTGATCCTCTTCTTACTCTTCTTCACTAAGCACACATCCTTCAAGCTCTTCATCTTTTTCAGGCTCATCGTCCTCTTCTGGTTCCTCCTCCACAGGCTCATCTATGGGCCTAAAATGATATCCCACAACTGGCATGAGACTACGTCTCAACAAGTTCTACCCCACTAAGACTTGATTAGGAAACCAATACACTATCCGGGTTCCCCATGCATGCACAGGTCAGAATACTTACCTTGACCTCAAATTCCACCTGCATATTAGCATAGTTCAATAAGCACCCAAGCAATCATATTACAGATCGATGTTTCGATCAATCAACCTAGTCGATTACAAGTCAATCGGACCATTCATCGGTCATTTCAATTCAATCAATTAATTCACGATAATCGGATCAATTTATTGATCAATCGACCCAGTCGATTACATATTAAACGGACCATTCTTGGTCATTTCAATCAATATTGTCCATTCTCTAATATAACCCATCGGGTTACCAAGCCATTATATTATACGATTCATTCTCCGAGATGACACACTAAGTCACCGAGTCACTCTAACATACTATTCATTCTCCAAGATAACCTATTGCGTTACCGAGCTAGTATATTATAATATTCATTCTCCGAGATAACATATAGATTCACCGAGTATATTCATCATAACGTATATTCTCCAAGATGACATGTTAAGTCACCGAGCCATTATGGCATGTCGTCCATTCTCCAAGATGATCTATAGAATCACCGAGTCGGCATTTAATACCGTCCATTCTTCAAGATGACCTATAGGGTCATCGAGCCGGTCTACAAGCAATTCTTTCTCAAAATGACATGAGAGTCATCAAGCTGTAATAGTATAACATCTATTCTCCAAATGACATATGAATCATCGAGCCATTATAGGTACTCAATTAAATAAACAAAGAGCACCACTACAATCAGCACAAAATTCCGGTCGTCGACTATCCTAGCCTATTTTCCGAAAAATAAATAAATAATTAATTAATTTCAAAAATTAATAATTAAATACTAAAAATCCAATTTAGGCCCATACTGCCTAATTGAAGCTCGATAAGGGTCGGGAAAAATGCCGAGATGCGTTCAATAAATAGTATAGGCAGTTCTCTAGCTAAGTACACTAACCACCTAGCTAATATGCAATGCAATTAACTAATAATCACTAATCCATTCTAATCTAACCACCTAATTGCATTTTATTAAATCTAATCAACCCTTAAGCAAGGATTAGTGATATTACTCACTTGATTGAAAGCGGAGACTGGATCACTGCGATGGTGGCCGAAACCCGAACTTTTGACGGCGTCGACGGACACTCGGGCTGGGCCTACAAGCCTTGCAAGCCCACAGCAAAAGCTGGGCTTGGGTCGAACTTGGGCCGACTTGCTTCATAGGCCCAAGATGGGCTGAACTTGCTGGGCCTCGTTGAAATACAAATGATGCTGGGCTTTAAACTTGGGCTGAGATTGTGGCACCCCTCGAAGGCCCCCAATCCGTTAGGGTCGCCACAGTTCGCTTACCTTTCACTTTCCCTATTAACATGTCACTTTGATACCATTTCAATTGCAGCAGGTCCATACAACATAGGGGGTTTACACTTTTTTTTCTGATAGGTCCCTTGCGCAATTCATATACGAAAGCACATCCAACAAACTCCCTTCCCTATATTCAGAAAACGATGCACACCTACTGAACATCTTATATAAGTTAAAGCCGAACACGTTTATTTACATAAAGCAAATGGACATCTTTAGTCGGTATATCGAAATGCCAATGTTTCTATACTCGGTTATACTTCAAAAGATGATCGACATCTTCTCCAACAGTCGAATACTTAAAGTCCATCAATCAGTGTCGGCGTCCAAGAGTTCCTCCCTTTGCTATCCTCCTCCTTGCAATCATATCCAACCACTTGATTCATCTACTGGTAGCAGTGGCAGCAGAGGTATCTTATCTAGTCTGAAATGTTATTCCCCAAAAGGGGTGAGTACAGCCACTCAGCAGGTAAAGGACCAATAAATCACTCAATACATCATGCCATGCAATCATCACAATGATAGCACCATATGTCATACAAGCATCCATGCACATCATACCATGGCATCATGCACATGTCATCATACCTCATGTACCATCATCATCATATAGACATCACCATCATATCATACACTTACCATCATCATGTCACATATGGCATCATCCTTACCATGCATCCATGCGTATAACATCATCATCATACCACCATATCACATGTACCATCATCATTACCATGCATTCATGCATGTAACATCATTACCATATCATCATATCACATGTATCATCATCATTACCATGCATCCATGCATGTAACATCATCATCATATCATCATATCACATGTACCATCATCATTACCATGCATCCATGCACATCTCATCATCATATCACATGTGCCATCATCATTACCATGTATCCATGCACATCTCATCATCATATCACATGTACCATCACATTACCATGTATCCATGCACATCTCATCATATTGTGCATATATCATCATGCATAATTCAATTTCAATTTCATTTTGGACCGCCACATTTCTCTTTCCCGGGACCAATGTTTGCATCCCACATTCATCACTTGCGCCCAATCCTGGCATTGCAAGGAACTTCCGGGCATGTATCCAAGATACAACTGGGCATCCGGCACCCTCACATTCCGGGCATCTCGTATCCCAACTAGCATCATGAGAAACCTCTGGGCATGTATTCAAAATACAACCGGGCATCCAAAGGAAATCAACTCATTCGAACCTCTGGGCATCTCGCATCCCACCTGGCATCACGAGGAATCTCTGGGGCTTGCCATGAAAATGGTTGCCCCTACCCTCCGGGCATGCATCATGATACAACCCCTCACCCTCCGGGCATGTATCATAATACAACCGGGCATCCTGACACTCCCGGGGAAAACCTCTAGGCATGTATTCATAATACAACCAGGCATCCAAAGGGCATCAACTCATTCGAACCTCTGGGCATTCTGACTCCCGGGGCATCGTCGGCTCACACCTCCGACGGTATCATCATCATCATAATTTATATTCACATTCATGGCTCAATTTCAACATGGCATATAATGTGATGGCAAACAATATCATTTTCATCATTTGGTTCATATATGCATTTCCAATCATCAACATACATGCAGCAGGATCCAATCACTTATGTCAATACAATCCATGGGGTCCATGAAGTCTCGGGTATCCTATACCGCGTCTCCAGATTTACCATCTTCAAGAGTAAGTCGATTTACTAGGCTACACTTGCTCATTTTACTTCAAATTTGAGTATGTTAGTCTTTAGGATGTTCTCTACAAGTTTCATGAAGAATTCAAAGGGAGATTCTTAGTAAAAATCGACATGCAACCACAAATCCACCGAAAGGTCAGCGAAATCGTTCCAGATCTAGTGTCTTCGTAGGATGAAGGTTTGACCCCTTAAATCTCCACCATTTTGTCCCAAATTTTTAGTATGTTGTAGTTTAAGATGTTGGCTACAAATTTCATCAAGGAATCAAGGTCAAAATCAAACTCAAAACATGCATACAAGCTCTCACAAGATTCTGGTTCAGGCCATCCATACAAAAACAGCATGCAAACTCAAGAACAAGCCACATTCTAGCTTCGGTTTTGCCTATCCTATGATCTGAAACCTACCACCAAGAAATCACACATGCAAGGCACACATGCAAGAGTGGAAATCAGTCCCAACTTGCCTCTAAACTCAAGAGAACAACGGCACACGGGCGGCAAACGGGCGGCGATGGGCGGACAGCTCCTTCTCTCGGCTTCCCCTTCTCTCTCGCCACTCCCTCTCTCTCGCAACCTCCTCTCTCTCCCTTTGGCCGAATTCTCCACCAGCCACTCTCTCTATCTCCCTCTCTCTCTTTTTGGTTGTATATATATATATATATATATATATATATGCATGCATTCTTATTTTTGCATGAGGGACACTTGTCCCCAAGGAGGAGACAAGTGTCTCCCTTGCTGAAGACACTTGGAGGCCATGCAGCTCCTCCTCCACCCCCCCATGCGTCGACAATGGGCTGGGCTTATGGCTCACTTTAGGCCCATCTCACTTGGGCCTAATGTCCAAACTTAAATGGCCCAAGTTTATTTTTTTATAATACATCTTAATCCTCATTTAAATAAATATCTAATTGCATAATAAAATGGCCAAAAGACTTTGTGACATTAATCCATAAAATCAAATCTATCAAGTGCATAGTCAAGAACAAAGTCTTCTTTATCAAGTTGTCCTATGTCCAATTTAAATAGCCCATAGAAAAATATCAATAATAAGCCCATAATTTCTACACCACTTTAGGGCATTTGATTTTGATTTTTATTTATAAAAATCAATTAACATTCTCATAGTCAATTAACATTTTCATAAGGGGTTTGGTCCAAGAGATAAAATATTTGTGGCCGATGATGTAATTGTCCCTATGGCCATTCAAAGATAAATATAGTTTCCCTCAAAATCAATATTTTGGGTTGAAATTCCCGGATGCCACAGAGATGGGCTTGAAACAAAACCGAACTGGGCTTCAAGTTGTGGGCTTGAAGATGGGCAAAAAACTGGGCTTCAGTTGTTGCGAACTGGGCCAAATTCCAATGGGCTAAACTACTGGAATTCTAGAAGATATTAAGCCCGAATTGCTATTGAAGATGGGCCCTGCCGAACTGGGCTGAAGACTTAGTCAATGGGCTGTTCCCTTGGGCTGTTGCTGCACACTGTTTGGGGACATGGAGATTGCGAGCTAGCCAAGGACGCACGCGCAGGAGAAGAAACGGATGAAGCAGCTGCTGATTTTGTACGCTGTTGCAGAGCTAAATCGTGGACTTCACGGACGTTGAGGTTGGAGGCATTGCTGGCGCTTGCTCGATGGAGACACGAGCTGGTGAGGACAGATTTGCTAGCTCAATTGTCGATCGTGGAAGACGCCTAGCAGAAGACATAGATGGAGAAGCAGCTTCGTCTGGGCCACGAGAGACACGTGGCAGCTTTAGTCTTCAAGGTTCGTGGATGCTGCTCTGTCAATAAACAAAGCTAGCGAGAGAAACTTTGACCGAACGGGACCAACGGTAGTGGGGGTTGGCGTGTGGCTGGCAAGAATGGTGGGGCAAAGAGACATGGACTTCAGCTTTCAAAGGGAAGAGCTACATGTTGTCAACCGAAAAAATGAAAGTGGAACAGGGCAGAAAGGAAGAAGTTGAGAGGGAGAGGATGGAGATGAATGGTGGGGTCGGGTGAGGGAGAGAGATTAGAGATAAGTGAGAGATGAGTGAGGGACTCTTTGGCTTGATATTTTCCACAAGTCTATCCTTTTAGACTTATTCTTGGCCAAGTATCATCCTTAGCTCACAATCACCCACACATACACCACTCACCACTTCTCAATTGGTCAATTTTGGGCTAGGGGGAGGGGAGTTATGGAATTGGCTTTCCTTGGCTTCAATTGTTCATCAACTCCCTATTGATGCTCTCTCAATTGACTCTCATAAATTCAATTGACGTCACAATGTCTCAATGGTTATTTTTCCTCATCCAAGAATTCCTCATGCTCTTCAATTCCGCAACCAGAATTAATCCCCGGCTTCAACTGAACGAAAATGGCCCTAAATTGACTTTTTCCCAAAAAGTCTCAGTTGTCAGAAAGATCTTATGAGATTGAGTCGGGGGTCCTAGAATTTATTGTGACATGACAGAACCTTCAATTTATGAATTCGGACTCGAATCAGCGGTTAATTTCCATTTGGCGCGTTTTTAGCGTGACCTAGATTACCGAGTGGTTTTCAAAACTTTTTAAGGCAAATGACCTGTGGTCGATTTTCTTCGAATCACTATAAACTCACTCGACTCAATGGCGACTCTCGATTGTCATGAAAATCTCGAGAATTCAATTACAGACACAGGGTACCAAAACGATAGTAAAATCATATTAGTATCGATCAACAAGAATTTTCTAATTTAGTGGAGTCACCCACTATCGACTACACATCTCAGTCGAATAGACCTATCTCTAATCTCAAACCGATGTTTTTTTTACTGTGTCATAATGGCCTCTAAAGATAAGCACGGTCGTGAAGCCGATTCCTGATCGAATTCTCAAGTCCATTTGCTTTAAAGTCCGAAATAGCTTCCCCAGCTAGTCTAGTTATCTCGAGAGTGATTGGCTCTGAGAATAGCCCTATAAACGTGTCAATGAAATGATTGATTAATTCAGTAGAAACTAGGTTGAGAAATTCAGGATGTCACAAAAGTGATAAGCTTTGTCACACCCCCGCCCCACCTCTAGCATGAGAGCATGATCTGAGGGGTTAGCATCAACACCTTAGGCAACGTCGAACGTCTCGAAAGTCTTTTATCTTTAGTTAAGCACATGCAAAAATGATCATAAACAATCCCTGTATAAACAAATATTGAAGCTGGGCAGGACATATGCAAGCCAAGCTGATAAAAGCAACATATTCATATACAACTATTTTGATTACATGCCCATCCTAGTCCTAGGCTGCTTATTTTAGTTTCCATATCTAGTCAACCAAAAGGCTCGGGTTGTCACACCTGAACCCGAGTACGCGAACATCCCTCAGCGTACTATACTCCCTATCCACGGGAACCCTAGCTAGACTCGTGAGCTCGTTGTGACTACCATTTGGGTTGATGAGGGCCTACCTCAATTGGTACCTCATTGATTTAAAGCATGGTTCTATCACGGGCCCAACGGTGCTCAGGAGGGCCCCTTGGATGGTTTCGACAGGCCTATCGTCGATGCCAAGTATGTGGTGGATCTCGACCCCGTGCATGATGCCGATATTAAAGCTAATGTCGACGCGAACCAGGTGCACAAGGCCGAAGAGCCCGCAGTAGAGGTGGCTAACCCTCTAGACATCGACATCCCAAATGGAGTCGTAGTAGACCCAGATCCCAAGTAGGTAGGGTCTGGGGTAGGGTTAGCTTAGTAGCCTCTTTTTGAATATAGACCTAGTTATATATATTAAGTGTTTTTATTTTAAAAATGTGGCTTTTCTTAATTGGTTGTCCTACTTTTCTATCACATGTTTGTTTGTTGTCTGGAGATTATTTGTTCACTTCTGCATGTGCATAAGATGAATGGGTTGGTGACGAATCCTAGGAACGTTGCAATTCTATCAACCACCGAGGGATGTTCGTGCGCTCGAGGTTCAGGGCGTGACATCCCCGCCCAAAGTGGTATCAAAGCTGGTCAGTGTTTGGAGTGATAAGGTGTAATGGGTCTTGGGATAGTTAGTAGGAAAGACCTTTTCTTTATGCTAACGCTTGTGATTGATTAGCTGATTGGTAGATTATTTTGAGTGGGTCGCTTAGTTTTCTAATTCCGTGTTGGAATGGAAAAATAGGTTCTATAAAGAGCCTATAGTATAAGTGATCAAGAGCAGAGAACTCCTAGGAAGAGGTCAATAGCACTTGTTAGGACATCGACTAGGATTGATACCCGAGGAAGAGCATCGGCTCAGGCCAATGCAAGTGGGATAGTATCGCCGTAGGCCAGTGCTAGTGTAGTAGCACCTGGCGATCCTAGAATCGATGGGATTGTGCAAACGCTAGAGACTTTGGGGAATCTGATGGGACAGCAGGCCTAGAATTAAGCCACCGCTACTACCATTGCCACTACTACCACCAATGTTGTTGCCACATCTGCCGAGGTTCCACCTGGGAATGTGATCAAGGAGAGACCAATGCATAAGCTAGTTGAACAGTTTTTGAAGCCGAACTCATCGAGGTTCACATGGGCAAGAGATCCCAAGGTGGCAACCCTCTGGATCCAAGAGCTAGAAAAGGCCTTTGCACTGCTGAGGTGCACAGAGGAAGATAAGGTAGTCCTTACGGCTACCAATTGCAAGGAAATGCAAATATTTGGTGGAGGGCCACCGAAGGAAGAATGTTTATTGAGGGCGTGGTTCCGGTGTGGAATGCCTTCATTGAAGCTTTCAATGGCAAGTATTTCTTTGACTATGCCAGGGAACAGAAGATGGCGTGGTTCCAATGCCTTTATCAAGGTCTAATTTCTGTAGACCAGTACGAGGCGAAGTTCGCCAAGCTGTGTCAGTATGCCCCCAAACTGATTAAGGATCCCGTAGACCAAGCAAGGAGATTCTAGGATGGATTGAGACCGGAGTTGAAGGATCCACTGGTGCCGTTTAATCTGAAGGACTACAATGATTTGTATGAGTGACTCTAGCTAATAGAGAGAAATTTGAAAGAGAAAGCCACCACATTGGGTCATAATTCGGGTCGAATAGAGATGGTAGTCGATTCAGGAAGAAGCCGATGACTGGAGGAAAATATCCCATTCCGCCCAATAGCAAGGGTGGGATTGGAAAGTCAGTGCCCAATTAGAATGGGGTGTGTCGTTTCTTCGAAAAATGACATGGATCAGCCCCGTGCCATTGTAAGACGTGTGCTTGTTATGGATATGACTAGCAGGGCCACCAGGTCAAAAGACTGTCCCCGTAGGCCGACGAGATCACAGCTACCACTACCACCAATGGGACAAAATAGAGGATATGTGTGACATCCCAAATTTCATTGACCGTCATTAGCATAATTAGATCATTAGAAACTTAGATTAATTAGATTGGGCCGGAAAGTGAACCCGATGGATCATGAGGAATGTGTGGGCTTGAGAAGTGAGTGGGCCACACGAATTGGACTTAAGAAATCTAATGAGAGATTATGGGCTTGGACTTGGCTTGAAGTGGGTCAAGGTTCGAAAATATTAGATTATAGTTAAGGTGATTTGATTAGAAAATTACTTATAACTTTAACATCTTTGTGATGAATTCTTTATAGATTAACATTGACTATTCAATATGTTATGTCATTCGATATGTTATATATATGTTATGACTTTGTATAATTGGGATTAAGTAGAAACAAAAGGCGATGAAAATATTAGAAGCTAATGAACTAACGAATGATATCGATTAACTATTAATTAGCAACGATCGATAGATGGCGAAAATCTTCATGCATGAAAGCCACGACACCTCTCTTCTCTCTTTGTTCTTCTTCACCCACGGTTTTGATTCCCATGAACCGAGACATGTAAACTTCAAGGAAAACAATCATTACAAGATCTCATCATTACACTAGCCTAGGGATTAGTTTGTAGACTTATTTTTCCCCTTAAGCTTCGTACACTCTCTCTCTCCATATAAAACCGAGAAACCCTCATCTTCATCTTCTTCTTCATCTTTTCTCTCGGCTGAGCGGTAGAACCAGAAGCAAACCAGAAGCAAACCTGTGATTTCTTCTTCTTGCATGCTGATTTTGAGTGTTGATCTTGAAGCATCTCTGTGTTGTTTAGTAGCTGAAGCAAGGTAAGGAAAGATCTAACTCTAAATTGAAAGTTATCCATTGTTTCATCAAGGGAGCTTGAGGATCTAACCAAACAGTGATGGATATAGTCTGTAGTTGCTGTTTTGTGATTGATCTAAGCTGAGTAAGCGTTAGATTAGAGGACTGCATGTTGTTTTTGAGGACTGCATGTCTTGAAATTCAAGTGTGAGTATGCTGTTTTGTTGAGCGAAGTGATGAAATGGATGCCGAGTGTGTTGTTTTGGTAGAAATCGTGATAAGTGAACTCACGGATGCGTTTACACTTCGAGCCGAGTTGTGGAAATGATCATTTGTTAGAGAAAGATATGCTGAAGTTTCCTTGAGTTGCTGTGAGTAAGCATTGGAGTATTTTAGAAGAGATTTGTGGAGAGACAAGTTGTTTCGTTGAGTTAGAAGTGGGAAAATTTGTGTATCTATTCTGTTCTAAGTGAAAACAGTTATGGAATCTTCTGTTTGTGTTTAGTTTTCTTCATGCATGTTAATAGAAATAAGAAAGAAACTATTCTACATGATAGAACATCTATAAGATCAAGTTATACACGTAGCTATAACCATATGACTATAAAAACATAGAGACAGAAGTGTACTTAGTAAAACCAGTAAACTGTTCTTGTGAGAAACGGTTTGACCTTTACTGATTATGTGAATTTTCTGTATTTACCTAGTTAGATTTGGACTTTTAATCCTTAATGAAAATTGTAGAACACATCTTAAGGAATGATGTGTCAAAATTTGAGATTAAATCGATAATATTTGGTTAGTGAAACAATTTTCTTTGTAGATAAAGAATCTGGACGTCGGTACAGGGTACTAGTAAAGATTATGACAATTGTTACTTTTAGTACAGTGAGAAATAGACTTAAGTTTCTTCATGAGAATTGTTAGTCTATGTCTTAAGTATAACATAATAAAATTTGGTAATATTTCGACAAGAATTAATTTACCTTCTGTGTTCGAAACCGAAACTGTTCATTTAGCTAGTATACTGCTTGTACCCGAGAACACACATTAGATGTAGTGTCTTGTATCTTAGACTTGTATGATGAACATAGAGTCTAATAAACCTTATACTAGATGTTATTTGTGTATGATTAAGTCTCATATATCATTTGAGATATAAGTGCATATAGAATCGTGTGTGTGCAATGAGTGCGGTGCATAGTGCTTAATTATGGGATAAATATCTGTTCACCATGGAATGGGACATGACGTGATGGGTTTTATCTTATAATTCGGACACACACGTGTGCTAGGTTCATGAGAGTTAGTTAGATACTTTCGAGTCTTTTTCTTTTGCATACGATAAATGCATTAATCAAAGGTGTGGTGGTGTGAACGTGTGCTTAAGATGAATGAACCCATCGGTACCGAGATACCGGTGATGCCCCCGGAAGTTTGGGATGCCCTTGCTGTGTGGTCTTGGATGCCTCGGTAGAGAGATACTGAGATGCCTCGGAGTGAGATGCCCTTGTGTGTGATCAAGGATGCCTCGGTTGTGTGATACTGAGATGCCTCGGAGTGAGATGCCCCTTGCTGTGTGGTCTTGGGAGGACCTCGGTTGTGTGATATTGGGATGCCTCGGAGTGAGATGCCCACAATTAGAGGTATTGTGGAAGTCCGGATAACGTACTTTCCGGAAGTGACTCGATCAGGCCGGTAGAGTCCTAGTTGTGACTGATTCGAGGGTGGATTTTATGCACACTAAATATAATTATTTGGCGAGTGAGTTCATCTATTGTTGTTGCATTATATTTTGATGTGAGATTGAGTTTGTGAAGGGTAAGTATAGAAATGGATGCATATGAGGTGATTTCTTACATGAAGTAATAGTGTTGTTTATGCTTGTGATATATTCTCTTAGTATCCTAAATTTTTTGATGATTCACTTGTAACTTTGATGGCTATGGATTGTTTAAGTTAAATTTTTATCATTCTTTACTGGGCAAGGTTGTTTGCTCATACCTTACATTTTCAGATTGATAGCATGGATGTACCGCCAGTAGCTCGATATGGGGCTGTAGTGAGTCTTGATGTTTCTTTTCATGATGAGTATGATCCCGACATTGACATGGTTTTGTCCAAGTATGAGGCGACCTTATGGTGGGATGATGGTAAAGCTGAGTTGTTGCCGATGACGTTCGTTGCATGGTTTGTCACCCATGAAGGAGAGATGTTCGGACCTTTACCCTTTGGAGCAGGAGGACCTAGAGCGGGGATGGACGGTGCCTAGACGCCTTGGATTGTGTAGAGGCTGACTGACATTTGTTTTTTGTTAGATGCGGGCTAGTGTGGGAACTCGTGGAGTAGATAACCTCACCCTTATCCCTGGCTTGTGTTACGCCTTACTTTAGTTTTGTATATGATGTAAATATATAGGCGAAGGACATGGAACGAGTCTAGGTCGATAATTTTGTATGCCCCGATGATGATAAAATGAAAGGAAGCCTTTTATGATCTTGTCTATGTGCATTGTAGGATAACCTTATAATATAAACTTGAGATTTTAAAATAATCCATGTTATACATGCTAACCTTCAATGGTAAATGCTATGGGTTATCTAAAGGAGATTTCTAGTTAGGAAGATAATAATAATAATAATTATAATTCCGCTTGTGCTTAGTACGTGATGCTCTGGGACGTCACAATATGCACCATAAAATGCAACGTTAGGTGGTTTGAACTAGCCTCCAACACAAGGAAGGGTGTATGCTGTCACTCGACGCAAGGCGGAGGACTCACCTGATGTGGCCATAGGTATGGTCTCGTTGAATGACCATGCTGCTTATACTTTATTTTACCGTGGAGCTACGCATTCATTTATTGTTGAGCAGTTCATTAAGTTGGTAGGGTTGAGTCTAGAACCATTGGGGTCAATCATTAGTATATTTACCCCGTTAAAGAATAAAGTGTTATCTATGGTAGGATGTCCTAGTTGCAAGTTGGTTATTGGTGAGTGAGAGAAAATGATAGATTCGATTGTCCTAGCTATGTGTAATTTTGATGTGATAATTGGCATGGACTGGCTCACCAAGCAACGAGCTACTATAGACTGTTATCGTAAAGCGATTGAGTTTAACCTGCTAGCGGGTGAAAGTTTCGAGTTTATTGGGAGTTAAGGAGGACCATCGATTACCTTAATCTTGTCACTTGAGGCAACCCGTTTGTTAGACGGGAGTTGCCAAGGTTACTTGGCAACTATTGTGGATACGACAGTTAAGGAGCTAAAGATGGAGGACATTGCAGTAGTACAGGAGTTTGCTGATGTGTTTCCAAAGGAATTACCTGGTCTGCCCCCAAAAAGGGATATCGAGTTCGTAATTGAGTGGGTCCCTAGGACGAAGCCAATCTCTAAGGCTCCTTACCGGATGACGTTATCAGAATTGAAGGAACTGAAGGTGCAGATGCAAAAGTTGTTGGATAAATGATTTATACGTCCTAGTGCATCACCTTGGGGAGCACCAGTTCTATTTGTAAATAAGAAAGATGGTTTGTTGCACATTTGCATCAACTATCGACAACTCAATCAGGTGACGATCAATAATAAGTACCTGTTGCCAAGGATTGATGACCCGTTTGATCAATTGTAGGGAGCGTCGATTTTTTCTAAGATTGACCTGAGGACAAGGTACCATCAGTTGAGGATTAGAAAGGAAGACATACCGAAAATGGTGTTTCGTACGCGTTACAGCCATTATGAGTTTACCGTAATGCCATTTGGTCTTACCAACACCCTAGCTCATTTCATGGATCTGATGAATCGAGTATTCAAGGAGTATCTAGATTAGTTTATGATAGTGTTCATCGACGACATCCCGATATACTCAAGAAGTATAGAGGAGCATGAAAGACATTTAAGAATAGGGCTTCAGACACTACGAGATCATGGATTATATGCCAAGCTCTGGTAAGTGTGAGTTTTGGTTGACTCGTGTAGCTTTCTTAGGTCACGTGATTTTAAGTGAAGGAATTTCCGTGGACCCAACCAAGATTGAAGCCGTGATCAACTGGCCAAGACCTATGACAGTGATAGAGATTAGAAATTTCTTGGGATTGGCTGGTTATTACAGACGATTAGTGGAAGGATTCTCTACAATAGCCTCGCCTTTGACTCGACTACTAAAGAAGGAAGAAAAGTTTTTATGGATGAATAAGTGCGAGCGTAGTTTTCAACCAAAATTGAAGCCATGATCAACTGGCCAAGACCTACGACAGTGACAGAGATTAAAAATTTCTTGGGATTGGCTAGTTATTATAGATGATTCGTGAAAGGATTCTCTACAATAGCCTCACCTTTGACTCGACTACTAAAGAATGAAGAGAAGTTTGTATGGACGGATAAGTGCGAGCATAGTTTTCAAGAGCTTAAGCAGAAGCTGACTACCGCACCCATACTGACAATTCCATCTAGTCCTGGAGGATATGAAATCTATAGTGATGCATCATTTAGAGAATTGGGTTGCGTGTTAATGCAGCATGGAAGGGTTGTTGCATACGCATCCCATCAGTTGAGACACTACTTGTGCAAACAACCCGACGCATGACTTAGAACCTACATCAATTATTTTTGCTATGAAGATTTGGAGACACTACTTGTGTGAAGAAAGGTTCTAGATTTTTACCGACCATTAGAGTCTCAAGTATTTATTCTCAAATAAGGAGTTGAATATGAGACAGCGTCGCTAGATGAAACTTCTCAAGGACTATGATTGTGACATCCTATATCATCTTAGAAAAGCTAACAAGGTCGTTGATGCATTGAGTCGGAAGTCTTTAGTTGCACAGATGGTGATTTAGGGATGGATCCTACTCAAAGGAGCTGAGATTCGATTTTTAAATTTGAGGTGAGCCACCTTTCAAGTCTTATGGCCACCCTTAGAATTGCACCGAAAGTGCAGATAAGGATCAAGACGTTGCAGTTGACAAACCCAGTGATCCAGAAGATTATGCAAGAAGATGCAAAAAAGAGAAAGGCTAACTTTCAGATTTCTGAAGACGGGACACTGAAGTTTCATGGACGATGGTGTGTACCTTACGATGTAGAGCTTAAGGAGGAGATCTTGTCAGAAGCTCATCGCAGTAGTTACAACATTCATCTAGGCAGTACAAAGATGTATCAAAATTTGCGTCAACACTATTGGTGGACTAGTATGAAGGCAGATATCGCCAATTATGTTGCCAAGTATCTGACGTGTCGGCAAGTGAAAACACAGCATTGTAAGCCTGGAGGACCTTTGCAACCTCTTGAGATTCCCAGGTGGAAATAGGAACATTTTACAATGGACTTTGTGATGAGCTTACCAAGAAGTCGGAGAGGTAATGATTCTATAGGGGCTGTAGTTGACCAATTGACGAAGTCTACTCATTTCATCGCTGTACAAAAGGACTATGCATTGGACAAATACGCAGAATTGCACGTGCGTCAAATAGTTTGTCTTCATGGATTTCCAGTGACAATTATATCTAATCGAGATCCAAAGTTCACAACAGCTTTCTGGAAAAGCTTATAGACAACCTTGGGAACGAAGCTACTGTACAGTATAGCCTATCATCCACAGACAAATGGCTAGTCTAAGAGGACGATTCAAACCCTCGAGGACATGCTACAAGCTTGTGTGCTAGACTTCAAAGAAAGCTAGAAGGAACGAGTTCATCTAGTTGAGTTTGCCTACAACAACAATTATCAGCAGAGTATTCATATGGCACCTTTAGAAGTGTTGTATGGCAGAGCTTGCAGAACTCCTGTGTGTTAGGATGAAGTTGGAGAGCAAAAGATCACCAACCCAGAATTAGTTCAACAGTCAATTGACGCCATCAAAGTTATTCAAGAAAGACTGAAGATTGCTCAGAGTTGTTAGAAGAGTTATGCAGATAAGCGTCGAAGACTATTGGAATTCCAAGTTGGTAAACACGTTTTCCTTAAGGTGTCACCAATGAGTGGTACTTTGTGCTTCAATAAGAAAGGGAAGTTGAGTCCAAGGTACGTTGGTCCCTTTGAGATTTTGGAGAGAATAGGGACTTTGGCATATCATCTTACATTGCCGTCGAGACTGGCGCAAGTGCTTGACGTCTTCCATGTGTCGATGTTGAGAAAGTACGAGCTTGACCCAACCCACGTACTAAATTTTGAAGAATTAGATGTAGACAACAGAGTGTTGTATGTGGAGAGATTAGTTCAGATCGTTGATCAAAAGGAACAAGTGCTACACAACAAGACGATCTCTTTAGTCAAAGTGGTATGGCAATACCACGAGATAGAATGAGCTAGTGGGAAAGTGAAGAATCGATGAGACGACAATACACCCACCTTTTTGAAGAAAAATTGCAATGGTTTAAATTTCAAGGAAGAAATTTTTATGAAAGAGGAAGGGTTGTGACATCCTGAAAATTCGACCCTACTTCGATTAAATAAAATGGGCTTTTCATCGACGTGCCTATGGTCCTTTTTCTTCGAGCTGATCACTCACGAGATAACTAATCTATTAGGTGAAGCTGTTAAGGGATATAAATGCAATAGACTTAAGGATTCGATCAAAAATCGACTACTCGACCGTGATAATTAGCATGGGTCAATACGGTACCGTTATAATCAATTAGAGATCGGAGATAGGCTGATTCGGTGGAATGGCATAATTAAATAGTGGGTGATTCCACCTAATTACAAAATTCGCGTCGAACGGCACTAACCTAATTTTCTGTCAATTCTCTATTTAGTACCTGTAATTAAAACCTTGAGATTTATACGACAACCGAGAGTCGACTATGAGTCAGAGATGCACAAATGTGGATCGAAATAATCGACCATGGGTCAAACGCGCTAAAATCCCTAAAAGTTATCCAATAGGTTAGGTTGTGCTAAAATTGCGCCCGATCAAAATTAACCACGAAATTGAACTAGATTTTGAGAATCAAAAGTTCGAGCGTGTCACGATTTATTTTTAAGACAACGCCTTATCTTTTGGGGATTTTCCGTCGAGCCCGGAATGTTGGCGGAAAATCAAAATTTGGCAAATTAAATTCAAGGAAATTCGGAGGGGTATTTTTAAGTGGATTTTTTGCCTTCAAAGTGAGTTAGTTTGTGAGGGAAATTATGGAATTCGTATGGGCTGAGTGGGTGTGATTTTTTGCCATCAAATTGATGTATTTTGTGGAGAATTGAGAGGAAATTAAATGGAATTCGTATGCAGCTAAGGGGGGCTGTTTTAGCCTTCAAATTGGCCTTGGTTGATGAAGATTTGTGAAGAAATTAGTCCTTGGGTGACCTATTGATCAAGTTGGCTGAAGATAATGGTGAAAAAACACTCAAGTGCAAGAGATATTTAGCCTTGACTTGCTTGTCCCCTTGTCCCCCTCTCTCTTCCCCCTTCTTCCCTTTGATGCTCGACCAGCCCACTCCCTCCAACATATTAGCCTTGCTTTCTTCTTCTTCATCTTGTCCTACATTGTTGTTGCTGCAACATAAAACCAACAGCCATTAGCCCTCCACACCATCCTAGCCATTGCCCTGACCCGTGCCAGCCACAGCCTGTTGAGCCGCCTAGTCTAGAAGGACCGCTTGTCCTTGAGCTCAACCACTTGTGCGGCATCTGCTAGCCCCACTATTGTCTTGCCACCTCAGTCGCAGCCTCAGCCACCTGCCGTTCTAGTTTTCCAACCTGCCAACACCCATCCAGCTCGTCCTCACGCCGTCTGACCACTGGCATCACAACCAGCCCCCTCGGCTCCCTCGACTAGCTACAAAAAAGAACCGATTTCCAGCTTGAGCTATGAGCTTGCTTGGCTGTTTTCAAACCCTTCAGAGGTTCCTTTGGTGTCGCCGTAGGCCAGGGTCTTGGTTGCCGTTGCATTGCCATCACCACGGACCTGTTATCTCACTAAACTGATGAGTTAGCATCCTAATTTTTTATTAGAGGGTTAATTGCACTTAAGGGGGACTAGTTAAGGTTAATTAGGATTAGTGGATTTAGTTAAAGTAACTAGATTGGTTAGGATAATTTAGTTAGGCCAATTCGGTGGTTAGATGATTAGTTAGACTATTTAGTTAGCGTAATTAGTTAATGTAGTTAGTTAGTAAATTAGTTTAATTAGTCTAAGTAGATTAGCCCGGTTAGCTTATGTTAATTTAATTGAGTGTTTTAATTTAAATATTTTGCAATTTATTTAATTAATTATTAGTAGTGTAAATTATATCGGGATAGCCAGTTGTCGGAATTTTACGCTGATCGTCATGATTGTGTTGATTTGTCAAATTGAGTGCTTGGTGATGATTTTTAAATTATTGTTTCAAAAATATGAATTTTTGGTATTTAATTAGAAAAATACCGGGTGTCGGGTTTTGACGCCAAAAATATTTTAAGTACTATATAAAATCGTGAAATTTTAAAATGGGAGAATATCACACTTTATGGTTCGATTTGACTGTGTGACCACCTACAATTATTTTACCAGGTGTTTTCAATATGAAGAAAATGGGCCAAGTACATTATTTGAAATTGAGGCATTTAAGTGCAAAGCACGATATCCTTAGCCGAGATTGGATGTGCATGTGATCACTATCGAAAACCATCACAATGCGTTTACGCCAGACGATGCTGATTAAGTTCAACTGCTCCACGTCAATGAATGCCAGTCGCAGTAGAGGCTGAGTCGATGCTCATTTGGGAATGCTGTCTAGATGAAGACACTGTCGTGCCCGATGAAGTGGGACGATGCCCAGTTATGCCAGATGACTGCCCACTGTTGAGTTGTCCATGGCCATTAGGTCGTAATTAATTGGGACACCCTTGAGTGTTTGAAATAGCCATCCCTGATTATGAGACAAAATTGTGTGGCATGGAATGTGACGTGTCATAACGATTTGGCCTTATAATTGGGACTCCTATGAGTATTTAAGGATTGATGTGTAGTGTTCCAATTATCGAATGCATTTACTGTATGCATATATTATATAAGATGTAATAACATGCAAAGAGCTGCTAAGGCGAAGTAAGTCTTATATGGTGTAAGATTAGGCTGCCTTTAGGTGAATTATCTTTCTAATTAGGGTTTAGGGTGTAGACTCGCTGAGACCTTGTGTCACCTCGTCGTGGTTTAAAATTTTACATGTCCTTAGATGAAGGTGCGCCACGTTCATTTTGGGTGGCCACGAGAGGTGGAGACCCAGCGTACTATACTCCCTATCCACGGGAACCCTAACTGGACCCGTGAGCTCGTCGTGACTACCATTTGAGTTGATGAGGGCCTACCTCAATTGATATCTCACCGATTCAAAGCGTGGTTCTGTCATGAGCCCAACGATGTTCGGGAGGGCCCTTTGGATGGTTTCGACAGTTTTGTCGTTGATGCCGAGTATGTGGTGGATCTCGACCCCGTGCATGATGCCGATATTATAACTAGTATCGAGGCAAACCATGTACCCGAGGCTAAAGAGCCAGCAGTAGAGGTGGCTGACCCTCTAGACATCAACATCCCATATGGGATCGTAGTAGACCTAGATCCCAAGTAGGTAAGATCCAGGACAGGGTTAGCGTAGTAGCCTCTTTTTGAATATAGACCTGGTTGTATATTAAGTGTGTTAAAGTGTGGCTTGTGTTAATTGGTTGTCTTGCTTTTCTATCCCATGTTTGTTTGTTGTCTAGAGATTATTTGTTCGCTTCCGCATGTGCATAAAACGAATGAGTCAGCGATGAGTCTTGGGAACGTCGCAATTCTATCGACCACTGAGGGATGTTCACGCACTCAAGGTTTGAGGTGTGACATGCAGGTATGGTTCAAAAAGAGCTACTAAGCCACCTAAGCTCTTGGCCCTCCAGTCTCGGGCTCCGTGTCCTCCACGACACCATCAAGGATGTTGATATCCATAAGGTGCCCTATTTTCCACTCCTCGGTCCTGATGGAAGGCCCGTCAAAACCCTCCACAGGACCCTCCTGAGTCCCGTTAGGATAGTTAAGGAACCACACTCTAAAGCGATAGGTACCCAGTGAGGTAAACTCTCATCGACCCAGATAGTGGACTCAATTAACTCACGGGTCATGTTGATCCTGGGAATAGGGAAATAGGAGTGCTTAAAGTCTACCTCTTGTGGGACCCCATAACGAACGTGTCATAGCTCCATCTAAGGACATAAAAATATTAAAACCATGATGAGATGAGATAAATCTCAGCGAGTGTACACCCTAAACCCCGATTAGGACCAGAATTCACCTAAATGCAACCTAAACATGCACCATATAGGACTTACCTCGCCTCAGCACCTCCCTACACATTAGTACATCTCATATATCATATATAAATGCAGCAAGGGTATCGATAATTAGGCGAGGCTATTTCAATCACTTAAGCATGTCCCATCATAATCTATCCTTTTGTCTTGCGTGTAACCTTTTTCCTCGAGCCTTGCTTTATTTCTAGTTACTATGCCTTTTTCATCCTTCTTATTTTTGAACACCCACTTAGTTCTAATCACTGATTATCCTTTTGGTTTGAGAGCTAACATCCAAACATCATTGATTTCAAATTGCTGAAGTTCTTCTTGCATAGCCTCTATCCAACTTTCATTAGATGAAGCGTCTTCTACTCCCTTCGATTCTACTTCTGAAATAAGTGTCAATGCTTCTGAATTTTCTTTACCCTTAAATCTAAAACAGAATCCTTCTTCTATATTTCCAATAATGAGATATGGAGGATGGCTTGACTTCTATTTCAAACTTTTGTTGAATTTTTCCTTTATATCAAGAGTTTGCTAGTTCAGAGCAGGTTCCTCTGACTTTTCTTCGACTTAGACAAATTCATCAAGAGGCTAGTTCTATTTAGGAGGTTCGGACTTAATTAAGTCTGAGTCCAATTCAAATTCTTAAGTTGAGTTTAATCTTGCCGATTCTAGTTGACTTCTTGAAATTTGACGTTCATTGATTCTTCCATAGTTTGGATATTTTTGTTGAAGACTCTGTATGCCTTGCTTGTTGTGGAATAACCAAGAAAAATTCCTTCGTCTAATTTGTCAATGAACTTATCCAAATGATTATCTTCATTTTTTCACAATAAAAAACTTGCAACCAAACACATGGAAATAGGAATCATTTGGTTTTCTACCATTGTAAATTTCATAAGGGGTTTTCTCTAGGATGGGTGTCAGAAACACTCTGTTAATTATATAGCGAGTAGTGGAGACTACTTCTGTCGAGAAGCGAGAACAGACTATGCTTTTAATTAATATAGTTTTGGCAATTTCCTGAGAAGACCAATTTTTTTTTCTACAACTCCATTTTGTTCTGGAGTGCAGGGAGAGGAGAAAATATGTTGAAAACCATTCTTATTGCAAAAACTTGTAAAATCTTGATTTTTAAATTCTCCCCCATGGTCTATTTTGATGCTAGAAATAGTATAACCTTTTTTATTTTGAACATTTTTAGCAAATTTTGTAAAATAAGAAAATTTTTATACTTTATTTATCAAAAAGAAAACCCAAGTAAACCTTGAGCAATCATCTATGATTACTAGATAGTATTTCTTACCTCTAATGCTTTAGGTTCTTGTTGGTCCAAAAAGATCTGTGTGAAGAAGCTGCAAGATACGGTTAGTAGAGACATGGTTTATAGATTTAAATGAACTTCTTACCTATTTTCCTAAAATGCATGTGGTGCAAAGTTTATGCTTCTAGTAAACCATTCTTGGAAGGCCATGAACCAACTTCTTAGTAGATAATTCGGTAATTTGTTTCATGCTCACATGCTCAAGCTTACGATGCCAGAAATTTGCCTCATCTTGGATTGAAATAAGGCATTGAGAATTTTCTAGATTTATGTCAAAAGGTATATGTTTTCATAACTTCGTTCGATGAAAGTCTGAGAGAAGTCTTGACTCACTCTAGAACAAACATTCTCTTGAAAGTTGATTCCAAACTTGTATCGCACAGTTGGCTAATACTCAGAAGGTTGTAATTGAGACCTCTTACCAAGGAAACGTTGTTGATATCAAGCTGCCAATTTTCATAGTTCCTTGTCCAATAATTTCTCCCTTGCTATTTCCACCAAAGAAAACACTTCCTCCATTTTTTTCCCAATTTGACAAAGTTGTTAGAGTCTCCCGTCATATGACTAAAGCACTCACTATCTAAATACTATTTGCTCTTCATCTTAATGGTAACCTGCAATCAACGGAAGATTCAAGTTTTCTTTGATATCCAAATTTTCTTGAGTCCTAACAAGTTAGCAATAAAAACAGTGTTTGCCAAATCCTTTTTAATACACCTCTAAACTTTATGACATTTATTCTCAAAGTGCTCTGAGTCTCCACATTTAGAATATTTAAGAGCATTTCGACCAAAAGGTTTTGTAAAAACCTTTTGGAAATGATTTTTGTAAACAAGTCTGAAAGGTCTCTATTGAAGGGGTCCTATTTCTATAGGGACTAACTCACAGAGATATTGTCCGCTTTGGCCGGTCCCATACTAAGCCTCATGGTTTTATCCTTTGGCGCATAGGTAGGCACTATCCTAGGAGGTCACCCATCATAGTAATGCACTATCCTAAGCTTGCTTATCCTTCTGGTTCAAGGACAACAGTTGGCTTAAGAGATATTTAATTTTAAACCATCCCGAAACCGCTTTGTCCTATCCACGGAAACCTCTTGTGTCCTTTCTTTGGCACCAACTAGCTTTAGACCATCTCTAAACCTTCTTGCCTTGTCCATCGAGTCCTCGATCAACCTCGGTGCATACTTGGATAACTTAGCAAACTTCGCCTCATAATGGCCCACAGACATCTAGTTTTAATGGAGACACTGTAACTCGACCATTTTCTGTTCCTTAGAGTCTCTAGTGCCTGAACGATCCCATCCAACCTAGGATCGCCTGGTGCTCCTCTTCTAGCACCAGCCTGAGGCGGTACTCTTACCTTGATACTAGCTTGAGTTGACACTCTCCCCCTAGTACATGCTCGTCTCGGTGCCCTCTCTTTGGCACTTGTCAAAGTTACCACGACCCTTCTCCGAAGGGCTTTTTGCTCAGGATCGCTCATATCGCAGGATCTTTACAGCTCTCCAATTCCAACACGAAATTTGAAATCTGAGCGACCCACACCAAACAATTCGTGTAGGGATGTCACGCCCCGAACCCATCGCACCTTATCACTCCAAACACTGACCAACTCTGATACCACTTCGTGCAGGGATGTCACACCCCTTAACCTCGAGTGCATGAACATCCCTCGGCGGTCGACTAAAATTGCAATGTTCCCCAGACGTATCGCCGAACCTTTTCATTTTATCCACATGTGGAAGCGAATTAGACAAACACCTTAACAACCAACCAGGATAGTCTAAAAACATACCAACTCCTTTTATCCACAAAACACACTTTAAATACATATCAAGTTCATATACAGAAGGTCTGACTCAAAAAGAGGTCCTAATTGACCTATACCTTGGATCCTTCCGACTCTGGCTCTAGATCCTGCATGCTAAGGCCTTGAAAATGGTGACCCACGATTGGGTGAGTTAAAAATCTCAGCGAATCAAAACCTTAAACCCCGACTAGGACGAGAATTTACTTAGAGGCAGTCCTAACATGCACCATTCAGAACTTACCTCGCCTCGACACCTCCCTGCACATTAGTACATCTCATATAACATATATAAACGCAGCAAGCGTAATCGATAATTGGAACACCTCATTTTCATATATCAATCAATCACAAGGGTCCCAATTATAATGCTAAATCATTGTGACACGTCTCATTCCGTGCAACACAATTTCGTTCCATAATCAGGCACGGCTATTTCACTCACTCAAGTGTGTTCCAATTATTTACGACCCAATGGCCACGGCCAACTCAACAGTCGACGGTCTTCTGGCATAATCGGGCATCGTCCCGCTTCATCGGGTACGGCAACGTCTACATCTAGACGGCATTCCCAAAGGAGCATCGGCCCAACCTCCACTGCGAACGGTATCCGTTGACGTGAGGCATTCCATATAGGAGCATCGTCCAGCGTAAACACATCATGACGATTTCCAATAACGATCATTCGCACATTCATGTTCAGCCAAGAACATCGTACTTTGGACTCAAATACTGACATTTCAAATAATGGACTTGACCTAATTTATTCATTTTAAAAATCATCCCAGTAAAATAATCATGCGTGGTCATACATTTAAATCAAACCAGTAAGCATGGTACCCTCTCATTTCAAAATTCCATGATTTCATATACTATATAAACATTTTTGGCATCAAAAAACCGACACTGGGTAGTTTTCTATTTATATACCAAAATCCAATTTTTGCAATAATAATTCAAAACAACAATCAAGCACCTAATTGCACAAATTTACAAACAACTTCACATATAAATTCAACCATGAGAATCAGTGTAAAATTCTGAAAACGGCTAATCCATCACAAATTACATTAATTATAATTAATTAAATAAATTGGGAGTAATTAAATAAGTTTCAATTAATTAAACTGAACTACTTAAGTAACCTAACCATGCAGGCACTTCATCAATTAGGTCAACCTTTTACCTTCCCTCATATAGCCAAAACACCAAAATCCCCTTTTAAAAATAAACTTAGTAGCTCTTTTTTTTTTTTTTTTGAACCTTCTGAAATAAATTCGTACGGGGTCCCGTAAATTAACCAGCCAAATTTTGCACGCACCTCATATAAGACCTCCTCATTTTATTGAGCACATAAAACTTGGCGTCCAAACCCGACACCATATTTTTTTTTTCTAATTTCTCTTCCAACCACCCTCTTTTGAAAACAAACCTTAGTAACCCCTCTCTTTTTTCTTTTTATTCTTTTTGTTCCAAACGTTTAGAAATAAATTCATAGGTACTCACATACTCAAAATTAATCCGTCAAACTTTGCACGCACCTAGTTTAAAATCTGATTGTTTTACTGAGCAAATAAGTTTTAGTGTCTGGATCCGACACCTCATTTATTTTCTAATAAATAGTCCAAAAGGTCACCTTTTTCAATAATACTAAACAATCAACCTAGAGCAGTCGACCTCATGATCTCACACATAAGTTCTCAGCATGCCACAAGTCAACCACATCACTAAAAACACCTTATTCAGCAAGCACAACATCAAGAACAACCATAAAACCCACAATCGGCCCTAACCGGCAGAAACCGGGCCACTCACACGTCTCCAAGTTTAATTCCAGAAACATAATCAAATGTACTTAGAAAATTCTCAAATTTGAATATGTTATAAAGGACACTTGAACAAAAATTTTTCATGAGACACCTTGACCCAGATCCTTCTAGATTAAGAGCAGTAAATCACCCAAACCATTTAAAAAAACTGTATTTGTGTCTAGAAAGTCTGTTTTCGGAAATCAGTTTGATTTGAGATCCATATCTTGTTCTTTTGATTTAAAATTTGACTATGTTAAACTAAAAGATATGACAAACAACTTTCATGAAGAAACTTTTCAAAAATAGTACCCTAAAAGTTGATAAAAATCCTTTGAACACCAAAAGGTCACAAGTTCCAGCACAAACAGAGGTTCTGTTTTGATTGAAACTAAGTTGAAATATCATTCTTTTAAATCCATAAAATATTGAGTAAAATATATGTCATAATTGAGAATTTCTAGAATGCTTTTCAAGTAGGAAGAAACCCCAAAATCGCAGTACATTTTTCCCCACAAAAATGACAAACAGTGAGGGTCTAGTAAACTGATCCGAGTTTAAGCTAATCCAACATAATTAATACTAATCATTCTTAGCACTAATATAATCATGATAATTAACTCTAATATAACCCACTAAGTATAATTAACAACATCATCAAGGATTAGGGAGTTTACTTGCCAAATTAGGACAGCGACGGGTTGATGACGACGGCAGTGCAACGGTGATGAAAACCCGAGACAACCGGGTTTCCAACGGAGGCCTAATGGCTATGGGAAATAGCTCTACAAGGCTTAGCCAAGGTTGGTTTGGTTCTCCTTAGTTGGTGGCCTCGGTGGCTATTGGCAGACAACACGGGTGCCAGTGACCGGTGGAGGTGTTGCTGGACAGGGCGGTGTTGTTGGAGGCTCGGTTGGACTTTGGACAGCAGGCTAGTGAAGCTATTGGTGATGATGGTGTTGGATGTTGGGGCGTTTGTTAGTAGGTGGTGAAGTGGCATTGGTGGTGAAAAGGAGAAGGAGGCCTGGCGGTAGACGATGGTGGCAGCAACTAAAATGGAGAGGAAATGATGGGATGAAGACTTGAAGAAGGCAGTGCGGCAGCTTCAACAAAAAATAACCGAACCGGGGGGGAGAAAGAAACGTGGGGAGAAGGGATTGAGGGGAAAAGGAAAAATAAGAGAAGAAGTAGAAGAAGGGAGGGTTGCCAGGGAGGTTCACGCATGGGATTAGAGAGAGAGGAAGGAGGGAGAGAGAAAGCCAAGAAAATCAAGAAAATATCTAACTAATGATGAAATTGCCCCAAAGTCTTGTGCCAAATATTCAAGGGCCCCTCCAACCAAATTTTAGCTTCAATTTTCCCAAAATAATCCATTTTGGTGTAGAAAATAAGCCCATCTTTAGCCATCCGAATTTCCACTCCTTTTCGATTTATCCGAAATCGATTTTTCTGCAAAATTTTAGGCTTGACGGAATTTCTCCAAAAGACGAGACGACGTCCTAAAAATAAATTGTGACACTAGAACTTTCGATTCCCGAAACCAAGTTCAATTTCGTAGTTAATTTCGATCGGACATTTTAGCTTGACCTAATCTACCGGGTAGCTCTTAAAAATTTTATCGTGTTTGACTCGTGGTTGATAATTTTCAATCCACGTTTGTGCATCTCTGACTCATCGGCGACTCTCGGTTGTCGTAAAAATTTCAAGGTTTCAATTACGGGCACCGGGTACAGAATTGACAAAAAATTAGGTTAGTGCTGTTCGATGCAAATTTTGCAATCAGGTGAAATCACCCACAATTTAATTACGCCATTTCATCAAATTAGCCTATACCCGATCACTAATTAATTATAACAGTGCCGTATTGACCCTTACCAATTAGCACGATCAAGCAGTCGATTTTTAATCGAATTCTCAAGTCCGTCGCGTTTATATCCCTTAATGGTTTCACCTGATAAATTAGTTGTCTCATGAGTGATTAGTTCAGAGAAAAAGACCATAGGCGCGTTGATGAAAAGCCTATTTCATTTAATCAAAACATGGTCAAAAATTTAGGATGTCACACATTCCATGTAACCAAGACTGGAGCTTGCAGGGCAAGACTTATATGAATAGCTCCGTTATTTCTTCCTCGGTCAACTAAGGAATAGCTTGCATCACGAAATCCTCCCACCTTCCTATGTATGCTTGGAAATCGTCTATTGGTCCTCTCCTGAAGCGAACTAAATCCTCATCAAGCAACACAATCCCTATCTTGGCTTGGTATTGATGCAGAATGCAGAAGACAACTTACTTCAATCCTTCACGAGGAATCTCTCCATTCCTCTAGGAATCATGATCATGTTGAGGCAACATGAAGCTGTCCTTCCTACTACGTCACCATCCCCTTCATCATGGTATTGAATTCTACAACTTCAGGGAAGCTCGTTTCTTCTAAGACCATTTCATCATTTTCTTTCTAATCGAAATTTCCAACCCAAGATGAGGCATCCACATGATCCACATGGTTGGGTGACAAATTTAGCAACTCATTGGGAGACAAGCCTTGAAGGATGAGTGTTCCCTCGTCTAACGAGCTCTAGACAATTATTCGATAAATGGCTGACCTTATTTATATAATACCAATAGCTCTCCATGAGACTGTACCACGGCGTTATTTGAAGCCTCAGCATGGTGATTCATTGTCTGTTCGATTTTGCCTGTGTTCGATGGCAGGCATTGCCTTGAATTGCTTGGACTTTCCTTTCTTGACACATGATCCTAACCTCTAGAGCAAGGCCCCTCACTTCGCCGATCTGAGGAACCTTGTGTCATCATGAAAATTAATTGCTCACTTGTGTCCTTTTCTTGGGCGATTCTAAAGATTTGGTAGGTCATATGTTTGGATCAGATGAAGTCCGCGATAAAGTCACTTGAAATGAAAACAACAATTGACATGCAATCCACGTTAAAGTCACGTCAAATGAAAACAACAATTGACATGCACAAGGCACAATACACCATGGCCCACGCAATAATGACTCTTAGAGCAGTGGGTCCAAGGGGAATGGATGCCATTCAATTTGGCAATTGGTGAAAAACATGAACTATTCCGTTCTACGTTTTTCAACTCCAACATGGAAGGGGGGTTTGAATCCTCACCTTCTTAGGGGGTTAGGGTGGGGAAGAATTCGTTTCGGTGAGCGGCTGACTTTCATGCCCTACAGCGAGGGAGAGGCAAAAGTCCGAGAAATGAGAGTTTAAATAGGAGTAGAGAAAGAGCCGACCAAAAAAAAAAAAAACTCCAATTCTACTTCTTTCCTTTTCTTTCAAATATACGGATATTCTACCATTTGGTGATTTTGGGCCAAAATACCATTTGTCTAGGAAATTTACAGCAAATTTATGAACATACTCATTTTGGAATTATCATAACGACCCAAATTCAAAGACATACTCAGTAAAATGAGAACTTTATATCACAAAGAATTACTCTCAGACAACAAGTAACGATGGGTTTTGAGCAATTTGGAATAATGGTAAAATACCCGACCCGCTCTATTTTGGTTGTGTCGTCAAAAGACTATTCTAAGTGACAACACAAAACAGCGACTATTTAGGAGTAGATGTTTATCTATTAATTGCTTAATTTGATCTCCCTCTCTGACATGAGACTTTAAGACGTCAAAATTACATCCCGCCTAAACAAGCTAAACTTTTGAGACGTCATAAATAAAAAAGATTCCAATCCCTCCCTCGCTTCCTCCCCGCAAGATCTAAAGTTTGAGACGTCATATCTCTTTTTCTTAAGTTGTAGTTGGAAGACAACAAAACAGTGAACGGTACTTGTATACAGACGATTTATATCTCTAGCAAATATCCGAAGTCTCATAAAGTTCTAACAAGATCTGAAGTTTCCATACAGAGAAAGAGCTTCACCAAAGAAACATGCTTATTCTACTCCGCATTACCTTTAAAACCAAAGTCAATCATGGCTTCTTGAGATATGACTTCTAACTACCCACTTACAACTTACGTCCTCCATTCCTAGCATACAAGGACCGCCTTACATACTTGACAATCTGAATGACAATCCTCACAAGGAACGGAACCGCTACAATGGACAACAAGTACCCGGAACTCACTGTCTTCGTCTCCCTTGGTGTGATCACCAAGATTGAGGCCCCGTACGTCACCACCATCAAGAGCAGGGCAGCGAACACTTCGAGGAAGAAAGGGAAGCCCCAGGTGATGGAGAGTATGAGGAAGATCGACCAAGACAGAGCAAGCGTGTTGCATGTCAGGAACACGAGGAAGGCCGTCTCGTTCGAGGCATAGATGGCCCGCCCCGCATGGTCCCCTTCCTGCCAGAACCCACCGGGGGGGTTCACGCCAAGCTGGAAAGTCACGGTGGCAATCAAGGCGGCCACCACAAGCAGGTAGTTGCAGACCTGAAGGGGCTCCGTTTCATCATCGCGGTTGAAATAGGTATTAAAAAACTTCCTGACAGTAATTGCACATCCGGCCATGTCTTATGAGTGGGTGAATTACTTTGGAAGAGGCAAAACGGAACAAGCAAGACCAAGAAGTAGAAATTAACACTCGATTCATTGTTTGCTTCTTCCTTTTTAAGGGTCCAGACACAGTGTCTAGCGCATAGGAGTGGCTTCTCAATTATTGAAATTGCAAGAAAGCTGAATTATGATTGCACGGAGTCCCCACCTTTGTGGACCAGGCCCGTGAGTGGGGACCTTGTGTTTGATGAAAACTAATTGCTCTTTAGATGTGGCTAGCATGACCGTCCACTTCAGAATGACAGTGTGATGATTATCCCACAAATTTCTTTCAGGAAACCAGTAGACTTCCTCCACCGGTTTCAATTTTTTGACTCAATGTTTCCTTCTTCTTTTTTCTGTTGACTTCCATGTTTCCTTGTCGCATTCTTAAATTGAGAGACAAAATCATAAGACGATCCATAGAAACAATTTTCTTGAATATGAAGAAAGAAAAAATTAATTAGATACACCTTACCAAAAAAAATTTAATTAGATGCAGAAATATAAATAATTAGGAATGGAAAAATATTATCACTTTCTAAAGAGAAATGGTGAATGTCATTATATAGATCTATTAAATTAAAAGATGAAAAAACTCTTGAAACTTTGGCTTTGCAACTAATAACGAAATCATCGTGCAATGAAATGGCTTCTCATTCCTTTTGCTTAAATCAAATTGCTCCAGAAGGACTCTTAGGTGACCTAAAATTCAATGATGTTAAACTATACGTCTAAAATATATAGATACAAACCAAAATTCCACGACAATGAATACATCCTACTTTCTTGCTATTGCAACCTCCCTTTTAGAGCCCTTACGCACGGGCGCACAAAGGCTAATGACTTGAGTATGTCTAGGCTTAGCTCGGGCTCTCTCAAGCCCATCATTTCACGACTTATGGTTCAATTTTTTAACTTGTAAGTTAATTTCAAATAAGAGTCGCCACTAAAACATTTGGAGAAATATTTTATTCCTATATAACTAGATAAAATATGATCGATGACTTAATTACACTAATTAATCAATTAATGACATTCCAAAGTACCTAATCTTCTTTAAACCTTGAGGTTCGATTTTTTTTTTTTGGGCTTTTTTTTTAAAGGATTCTCCATAAAAAAACCATCTTTTAGGCTTTTTTGGATTTTACGGAAAATGTAAATCGTTTTTTGCATTTTTGGATTTTTTCTGATTTTTTAAATTAGAAAATAATAAAATTATAAAATTATAATATAAAAAGGGGACCCAAGTTGGATGTTTGCCTCAAACGAGGTTCGAAAGCTAGCTCGGGGCTCACTGGCCCGAATCGCAAGGTCCCCCAGTAGCACTGATTTGCGAGCCTAGTCCAGCCAAAAAGAAATGGGTCCACCCCAAGGAAGCAAATAAACTAAGTCTAGCCCACCAAAATAAGCCCGTCATGCCTAATTCAACCTAAAGACCAAACCCTAATGACCTAACCAGATCCTATTCTTGACTCAAATCCAACCCGGCTCACAATCAACCCAACTCGCCTACGAGGTCCTTGGCCTTTCGCGGCATTGATGGTTGTGGCCGAGTGGTGCCACCTGTCTCAGCTTGGCCATTTGCGCCTACTTAGGCATCGCCTTGGCAAGCCTCGGTCGTGAGCTTGGCCACCCCCAAAGTTGCCACCCCTCAACTAGCGTCAACATCGCCAACACCCCTAGCCAAACACATTCGAAAACGAAAGAAACGACAGCAATGGTGGAAGAAACGAATGGTGAACACTTTGATGAGACACACCTTGTCGGAACACCATAGTTGGGCATGATACCCGCGGACGACTTGTTTCCGGCTGCAGATAGGGTCACGGAAACTAGATTTCATTGAACCATTATGCTGAACGGATGGTGTGCGTGAGTGGGATGGGGGAATGGAAGCACGGCGGGGCACAATAGCCAGTGAGGTCTCTCTCTCTCTCTCTCTCTCTCTCTCTCTCTCTCTCTCTCTCTCTCTCTCTATAGATTTTTCTATCTGAGGTCCGTTGGATGCCTCTCCAAAGGCTTCCCCGTAGATCTCCCTCTCTCTTCTCATCTAGACCTCTCGCTCAGATCTCTCTTGCTCTCCAACTTTGCCACTCTCTCTTGTGCAGTAAATGCTATCCTCTTGGGATCAGGTGTCCTATGCCAAATCGTAATACATATTACTTATTGGAGATGAGTGATATGAGGCACGAACCCCAAGCTTTTGGCAAGTACCGAGGTATCATCTTACTTGATGACGCAGGGGAGCTACTTGTTCAGGACTTGGACATGTCTCTGATTGCCTACTAGAGTGACGAATTGTTTGTCTAAGGCTCAAACCTTTCTTTTGTCGCCTTGATGGGAAATTGTTTTTCTAGGATCTGAACCATTCTCCGGTCATCTATTAGAGCAACAAATTATTTGTCTAGGACCTCGACCTTTCTTCAGTTGCCTTGACCGGAAATTGCTTTTCCAGGACTTGAACCATTCTTCGGTCACCCGTTAGAGTGACAAATTGTTTGTCTAGAACTTGACCATTTCTTCAATTGCTTTAACTAGGGATGATCAGTTCCCGATCAATCCGGTTCCCACCAGAGAATCTGGAACTGGACTAGAGGGATTGGTTCCTCATTTCTAAAGCTGAAGTCCGAGCTGAAGAAGGTTGGAACTGAGGACCGACCGAAGGGATGTTCAGTTCTTGAGCAATCCAATGGAACCAACCACTCCTCATGCTAAAAATATTCCAACTAGACTTGAGAGCATAATCTCCCTCGTATCAAGAATCTCACTTGGTTTTAGCCAAAAGCCCAAAAAGGGCGTGCTCATTAAAGTTGTTTAGCTTGGTTTTTATAGGCAATCTCTCCAATGCTCTTTAAGTAATTGTTCAATGTGGGGCTCTTGGAATACACTTGCATGAGGAGTAGCGAGAGAGAGAGAGTGGGGGAAGGAGAGGGAGCGAGTGGCTTAGTCCCACTTCGAGTATTTAGTAGAGACTAACAACTGTTAGTCCCTATAAATAGCAACAGAAGAGTAGGCGATTTCTCTGTCTCTCGGCTAATGTTCTTTGCTATGTTGGATTTACGATAGCATTGAGAAGGGCCTTGAAATGGCACTGTAAGCATCACAAATATTCAAAATTAAAATATGTTTTGAGGAAGTAAATTAAAGTTCTAAAAAGTGAAAAGTTGGTCCAATCCGAGTAGTCAGTTCTGCCTTTGGAAATGGGAACTAGAATGAAAATTATTGATTCCATTTTCAAGGAGTTAGGAACCGGACCAACGTCTTTGGGAACCAAACCCAATCGGTCAGTTCGATCCAATCCAAGTAGTTTTCATTTTGAGCGGTTCCCTTTGCTCACCCCTAGCCTTGACAAGAAATTGCTTTTCTAAGATCCAAACCTATCTTCGATCGCCTTTTAGAGCAACAAGTTATCGAGTACTTCACCTTTCTCAAGGACACTAGTTTGTTGATTACCCGATCTTTCTCGAGGATCTGCCAACCTTTCTAGAGATATTTGTTTGCACCTAACCTCGACCTACAGAAGCACACGATGTTGGTGAAGAGGGATTAAGGGCTATGAAAGCACGCCATGTCGCTGAAGAGGGACTTTGGGCTATGACAGCATGTCGTTTTGATGTGTAAGGACTCCGAACTATGGAAGCATGCCATGTCATAGGGAGAGACTCCGAGCTCAAACATTTGTGAAGGTCTCCTACTTCCTTGGTTATTCATAAAGGTCTTTCATGTCATGATAAAAAAAAAAATTGGAATATCAAGGATGCATCTTGGATATTCATAAAAGTCTCCTACCTCCTATTAATTCATGAAGGTCTCCCACGTCCTGATAAAATGAAGTTTGAATATTGAGAACACACCTCAAATATTCATGAAGGTCTCCCACCTCCTGGTAAAAAGAAATTGGAATATCAAGGACATAGCTTAGATATTTGTGAAGGTCTCCAACCTCTTGTTAATTGGAATTTTGAGGACGTGCCTCAAATATTCATGAAGGTCTCCCACCTCATGATGATTGGAATATCAAAGATGCACCATAGATATTCGTGAAAGTCTCCCACCTCCAGGTAAAAAGAAGTTGGAATATCGAGGACGCACCTTGAATATTGGTGAAGGTCTTCCACCTCTTAGTGATTAGAATATCGATGACACACCTCTGATATTCGTGAATGTCTCCCACCTCATGGTGAAAAGAAGTTGGAATATCGAGGATGTACTTCAGATATACGTGAAGGTCTCCCACCTTCTAATGCTTGGAATTTCGAGGACATATCACGACTATTCGTGAAGGTCTCTCACTTCTTGGTAAAAGAAATTTTGGATGTAACACAAGGCTCATCTCATGAAGCAATGAACTGGTTGTCTGATCGGTACCCGACTTTTCTTGAGTGCACCATATGGCAATAAAACTTAAAGAATACCTGAATGACCACAAGTACTCAAAAGGGCTGGAATTCTTGGCTAGCCATAAGGACATAAAGTAGTGGAATACTTGGATAGTCACAAGTATTAAGGATACAATTTAGGGACAACTTGGGCGGACCAAGTGTCATGGCAATAAGAGAGCATACCTAGGTAGCTGTAGGCACACAAAGCAGTGAAATACATAGGCAAGTACAAGTATCCAAAGATCTAATTTGGAGAACGCCTTGAGGACAACTCATACAAGTCAAGTGTCAATGAATGAGAGTACCCGAACAATGGCAAGCACTCGCAAATAATGGGATACTTGGACAATGGTAGGCACTCCAAATATTGGGGTACTTGGATAGTCATAGGTATCCATACCCTAAGGACAACTTGAGCCAGTTGAGCATCAATAAGAAAGAGTACCTAGATATTGGCAGGTTGAGACATCCTAAATTTCAAGTTCTAATTTCGATTGAATAAGTTAGGTTTTTCATCGACGTGCCTATAGTTCTTTTCTTTGAGCAGGCCATTCACAAGATAACTAATCTATCAAGTGAAGCTGTTAAGGAATCTAAACGCAATAGATTTGAGAATTCGACTGAGAATTGACTATTCGACCATGGTAGTCTGCAAGGATCATTACAACAATGTTAGAATCGATCAAAGATCAGAGATAGGTCGATTTAACCGAGATATGTTATTAGAGTGTGGGTGATTCCACCTGATTGCGAAATTCTCGTCGATCGACACTAGACTGATTTTTCTATCGTTTTGGGTTCCCTGTGTCTGTATTTGAAATTTTGGGATTTCCACGATAATCAAGAGTCACCAATGTGTCGAAGATGCACTTTGTGGCTTGAAAATAATCAACCACGGGTCAATTGCAAGAAAAAAATCCTAAAAGCTATTTGGTAGATTAGGACGCGCTAAAATCGTGCCAAATTAAAATTAACCACGAAATTGAACCCGAATTCAAAAATTGGAAGTTTCGTCATGTCACAAGTCATTTTAGGAACGTCAGCTCATCCTCTCGAGAATTTTTCTGCAAATCAGGATTTTTGGCGAAAAGTTGAAGTAGGGCCGTTTTGGACCGGGAAATTCGAGGGATTGTTTTTTGGTGGATTATTGGGATTCAAGTTGGTGCAATTGATGAGGAAAAATCATGGATTAAGTGTGGACACCTTGGCTGATTTGTTTGGACTTCAATTGATTTGATTTGAGTAAGAATTGAATGGAATTGAAAGGGAGATGTCACAAATTCGTAGCCAAGGGGGGGAGCAACCTTTTGGACCCTTTGACAAGCTTCTTGAGGAAGCCAAGGAGGGGAAAATGGCTAAGGATAAGGCAGCAACAAGTCGGGGCAAGTGCTTGAGTGTTTTGGGATATTTAGCTTAACTTTTGAGGTAATTGGGCCCCCTTCAATCTTCAGCTGGCTTCTTCTTCTTTTTTGAGCATGCTTTATCCATTGTTGGAGCTTTTGAGAGCTTAGAAAACTAGAGGAGACCAGCCAAGAGCCAATAGCAACTACCGAAGCCCCTTGCTGCCCGTTCGTGCACCATTAAGCCGCCTGCAAGCCGCACCGTTGCCTGCAGGTCCCACACACTCGTCCTATGCCTGGTCCTTATTCCAGTGAGCCTATTAAGGTTGAAATGGGTTGTGAATTTGAAGTTGATTCCTTCTTAAGAAATATTTTAGACAGCTTCAGCTATAACATAGATTTTTCTCAAGATTTTTAGAGATTTAAAAGAAGGAGATATCAGTTCTGTCATTTGCAAACAGAATCTCGGACGGTGCTGGAATTTATGACCTTTTGGGATTTTATGGATTTTTATCAACTCTTAGGTTCGACTTTCAAAATGGTTTCTTCACAAAAGTTGTTTATCACATCTTCTAGTTTAACATAGTCAAATTTTAGATCAAATGGACAATTTTTGAATCTCGAACCAAACTAATTTTGAAAAACAGACTGTGGAAATGGACCCAGTTTTTGGTATTGGATTAGGCGATTTACTGGGCCGAATCTAGAAAGATTTGGGCTAAGGTGTCTTCATAAAAAATGTTCTTTTATTTGTCCTTTACAATATATTAAAATTTGGGAATTTTCCAAAGTTTTTTGTTTAGGTTTCTGGATTTAAACTTGAAGATGCGCGAGTAGCTTGGTTTCTGCCGGCTATGACCGATTGTGGTTTTATTGTTGTTCTTGATGTTGTGCTTACTGAATAAGGTGTATTTACTGGATTGCTCTTTGTTGGTTGTTTATTGTTATTGCAAAACATGACCTTCTAGACTATTAATTAGAAAATATGTAAGGTGTCGAGTCCGGACACCAAAAATTATTTGCCCAATAAAACAATAAGTTTTTAAAATAGGTGCATGCAAAGTTTGATGGATTGATTCTGAGTACATGAGTACCTATGAATCTATTTCTAAATGTTTAGAACAAAAAAAAAAAAAAAAAAGAGGGGTTACTAAAGTTTAGTTCCAAGAAGGGGTGTTTGGAAAAGAAAATAGAAAATAAATGAGGTGTAGGGTTTAGACGCCAAGTTCTATGTGCTAAATAAAATGAGGAGGTTTTGTATGAGATGCGTACAAAGTTTGGCGGGTTAGTTTTAAATACAGGACTCCATACGAATTTATTTCGGAGAATTTGAACCAAAAGAAAAAGGGGGTGCCAAGTTTATTTTAAAAAGGGAAATTTGGTGTTTTGGCTATATGATGGAAGGTAACACTTGACTTGATCAATGATGTGCCTGCATGGTTAGGTTAATTAGGTAGTTCAGCTTAATTAAACGCAATTTATTTATTTAATTGCAATTTATTTAATTATTTTGTAATTTGTTTAATTAATTATTATTTTTCAGAAATTAGACTGAGATAGCCAATACAGGAATTTTGTGCTGATTGCAATGGTATGATGATTTATAGTCAAAGCATGTTGACTATTGAAAGTTGACGTGATATGTGTAGTGTTGAGGGAAACCCAATGGGTCTTGAGCAGGTAAATGACTAAATACTACATGAGGATGAGCCTTCGTGTGAGTTACCTCTAGTGCCTTATATTATTGCTTTCTGTAGTGAAGGGCTAAGTACTACACAATAGCAAGACTTCATGTGAGTTACCTCTAATGCCTTATACTATTGTTATTTGTGGTCAAGGACTAAGCACTACACGATAGCGAGGCTTCATGTGAGTCACCTAAGTGCCTTATATTATTGCTTGCTGTAATCAAGGGCTAAGTGTTACATGGCGACCTGAGTCGCATGACAACTACCTCTAGAGCCTTGAGTTAAATCTTGAGTCTGATTATGGGACCCCCGTGAGTGATTATTTGATTCAATTAATTGATTTACTAAGATTGAATGAGACATTTGAAATGCTAGGGTGTTGTTACTGCACTTATGTGATATATGAATTGTGCTAACCTACAGGAGGGAACTGAGGTGAGGTAAGTCCTCTGTATTGCGTGCATAGATTGCCTCTAAGCGTACTTCCTTCCTAATAGAGGTTTAGGGGGTGAACTTGTTGAGACATTGTCTCACCCCATCATGGGTTACCATTTTCAAGTCCCTAGTATAAAGAACACGGAGCTTGAGACGAAAGAGTCAGGAGCATGGGTGGCTTAGTAGTTCTTTTGGATATAGACCTCTTGTATATGGACCCTAGAGTTAGCCTCTGTGTATAAACTCCTTTGGTTGTAAAAGTGTGTTTGATTTAAAATTGGTTGTTCTGCTTTTCTATTTCGAGATGGTTACTATTAGGGGATTTGTTATTCGCTTCCGTATGTGCAATAAAAAAAGAAAGGGTCAACGACTCGTCTTGGGAAGTCGCAAATTTTATCGACCACCAAGGGATGGGCACATGCTTGAGGATTGGGGCATGATACAAGTACTCAAAGACAATTGGATACTTGGACAATCACTAGTATCCATCTCCCGAAGACAACTTGAACAGGTGGAATATCGATAAGAGAGAGTATCTAGACAGTGGCAGGTGCCTAAAGATAATGGGATATCTTGATAGTTGTAAGTATTCATACTTTGAGGACAACTCGAACAGTTCAAGTGTTGATAAGTGAGAGTACCTGGATAGCGATAAGCACTCAAAAGAAGTAAAACACTTGGTCTAATGCAGGGTTTTTTGGAAATGAGGTAGAAATATACTAACTTGATGATATCTTTGATATGTAAAAGTATGTCTCTAGTCAATACGCGCATAAGAGTGTACATTTATCAATTCAAATGGGGTTCATGCGCAACAATTTTGTTAGTTTTGCATCACCAAAATTCCATTGGGGAAAATTTAGAAAGACGATGCACACTTAGAATGTGGATGTCTTGAACATATCAAACGAGAGACTTTTAGTCCGAAAGAGCTTTCCACTCACTCCCATGGAAAAAGCTATTTTATCCCAACCATTAATGCAAAATTTACAAGAACCACATCATCTCATTGTCATCAAGTCTACAAAGGTCCAAGTATTCTCGCAAGTTGTATGAGTTTACCAATTTGAGAGGTCTTTATCAAGACTTTAACTTAGGCCTAGTCAAAGGCTTAGCAATGAGGACTGTCCAAGTCGAGGCTTATGAAAGAAATGCCACACAATCGTATCCGGGTTTACAAGTCAAGATCCTTGCAAAAAGATATAGAGATAATCTTTCCTACATTAATTTAAGTGCCTTAGTCTAAAGAGACTTTTACAAAGGGATGCGATGTAGGCTTGACTCATAGGTTGAGGAACAAAGGGATTAAAAAATGTGTAAAAGGGTGAGAGTTGGTGATTATCTTGACATTATCACTAGTCTTTTTTTTCTCTTTAGTGAGGATTGTCTTCATGGAGGCTCCATTAATTGTGCTACGACAACAACTTTACTTGGGAATATAAATGGCTAAAATTCACTTTTTTATCTAAGGGCATTGTCCTTACATTCACTAGGCACATTGTTTTTCCACGCCCCTAGTTTTTTTATCGTGAGTGTTTATATGCGATACAGACACCCAAAGATTAATGCAAGTGCGAGCAAAAAAATTTCTATCCACTTTTTTGTCTTGTTATGCTGCCTTACCTTTAATCTGCCCTAGTGTAGGGTGGTTCTTCACAAGTAATGTGAAAAAAACATCGCAAATGTATGGGGCTCAAAGGAGTTAAACAATAGATAACCTATAGTGTTTAGGTTAGAGAAATGAAATGCACTTCATCATTTCAATTATCATATCATTCACGAAAGAACTCTTTATCCTACAAATATGAAACTTCCTACGCTCACCTCACAAGTGTATAAACAGGGAATTATGTGTGGAATACGACTTGCCTTTCATCATCCTGATGCACCTCATTTAGCATGCTCGATTAATTCCAAATCACTCAATGAGCTATCTATTTTGATAATCCCTAGTGGAATAAGTAGTTAAGATAGACAAAATTATCAAGAAAATCCATTTTAAAAAGGCATGGAATATTTTAAGCATGGGGAAGTTTGCAATCCTAGAATAAACAATTTATCATACTCAAGAAACTTTATCGAAAGCATGAGAAGAAAAATTGTTCCTCCTTAGGCATCTCTCTCTGCGCTTGATCAACTGAACTATTAGAGATCAAAGTTGATCTTTTTCTGCTTGTCCTCTCTAATTGTTTCGCAAAGGGGCGCAATACACGCTGCACCTAATTTCATGGCTGAAGTTGAAGCAGCAAGAGGATGAGGGCGAGAAAATATTTTCCTTCCAAGTGAGAAAATATTTTTCGTTTCATTTTAAGGTTTTAGCCAAACACCGATGATCACTTTTGAAAAATGACTTCCTAAAAAATATCTGCTAAGAATATCACATTTTTCATATGATATATGGAAGCCTAAATTTCTTAATCAATCACTAAACTAATAATCCAAGAAACACTTGTTAACAATCAATAAAAAAAAATTGTAGTCATGTATCGATAGGAGGAACAAAATTAATCATTAAAAATGAAAACTATTGTTTCTCTAGATTTGTTGATTGCTAACAAAGCGAATGGACTTTCATTGTCTATCATCTAAGTGCAAAATGAAGCTTATTATTTCCATTTATATGCAAATATATGCATCCCACTTCTCATATTATTTTGGACTAAATTTAACTTGTGCAAAGTAACTTGCTCCTACTCCGTTTCTTCATGACTTTTGCTTTCCAAATTTCTTTACCTTCAATTCATTTTCACATAATTCATTCCTTCCACAAATGTCCTAGATGATATTGCGTTTTGGACAACTTAGGATATAACTATACTCTTAGGTAAGCCCCAATGATTTATTCTTTCTATAATTATGGAAAAAAATCTTACTCCGACCTATGAAAATTTTCTTCAATGCTTTTCTGTGTAGTGAAATTTATAATCGGGATGCCATTTGTCATGATATTTCTAATCTACAAGTATAGAAGAAGGCACTTAGCAATGGACAAGAACATCGAAGAGTTCTTGTAGGCTCTTGATAACTTTTTTCCCATAAGGTACTCTTACTCGAATATCAAGAAGATCACTAAAAATTTCAAACACAAACTAGGTGAAGGAGGGTATGGTTTTGTGTACAAAGGAATGCTTAGAAGTGGAAAAGAAGTGGCTATCAAGATTTTAAAGCAGTCCAAGGTGCATGACCAAGATCTTATTAGTGAAGTGGCTACAATTGGAAGAATTCACCATGTGAATATAGTGCAACTCAGTTTTTGCCCCAAAGGTGTGAAACAAGCTCTTGTGTTTGATCTCATGGATAAGTTCATTTTCACGAAGGAAAGTGATAAGCTTTGTCACACCCCCGCCCCACCTCTAGCATGAGAGCATGATCCAAGGGGTTAGCATCAACACCTTAGGCAACATCAAACATCCTGAAAGTCTTTTATCTTTAGTTAAGCACATACAGAAATGATCATAAACAATCCCCGTACAAACAAATATGGAAGCTGGGCAAGACATATGCAAGCCAAGCAAATAAAAGCAACATATTCATATACATATTAACATATAAACAATCCCCTACATTGTTGTTGCTGCAACATAGAACCAACAGCCACCAGCCCTTTGCACTGTCCTAGCCGCTGCCTTGACCCACGCTAGCCACAGTCTGTTGAGCCACCCGGTCCAGCAAGACCGCTCGTCCCTGAGCTCGACCGCTCGTGCGTTGTTTGCCAGCCCTACTGCCGTCTCACCACCTCAATCGCAACCTCAGCCACTTGCCGTTCTAGTTGTCCAACCCGCCAATACCCATCTAGCCTAACCTCACGCTGTCCGACCACTGGCGCCGCAACCAGCCCCCTCGGCTCCCTCGACTAGCTACAAAATAGAACCGGTTTCTAGCTTGAGCTATGAGCTTGCTGGGCCATTTTCAGCCCCTTCTGAGCTTCCTTTGGTGTCGCCATAGGCCTAGGTCTTGGTCACCATCGCGCCGCCATCACTGTGGACTTGTTATCTCACTAAACTGGTGAGTTAGCATCCTAAGTTTTTATTAGAGGGTTAATTGCAGTTAAGATGGATTAGTTAAGGTTAATTAGGATTAGGGGATTTAGTTAAAGTAACTAGATTGGTTAGGATAATTTAGTTAGGCCAATTAGGTGGTTAGATAATTAGTTAGACTATTTAGTTAGCGTAATTAGTTAATGTAGTTAGTTAGTAAATTAGTTTAATTAGTTTAAGTAGAAAAGCCCGATTAGCTTATGTTAATTTAATTGAGTGTTTTAATTTAAATATTTTGCAATTTATATAATTAGTTATTAATTAGTGTAAATTATACCGGGATAGCCAATTGTTAGAATTTTACGATCGTCATGGTTGAGTTGATTTGTGAAATTGAGTGCTTGGTCATCATTTTTAAATTATTGTTTCAAAATATGAATTTTTGGTATTTAAATACAAAAATACTGTGTGTCAAGTTTTGACATCAAAAATATTTTAAGTACTATAAAATCGTGGAATATTAAAATGGGAGAATATCATGCTTTATGGTTCGATTTGACTGTGTGACTACGCACAATTATTTTACCAAGTGTTTTTAATATGAATAAAATAGGCCAAGTACATTATTTGAGATTGAGGCATTTGAGTGCAAAGTACAATATCCTTGGTCGAGATTGGATTTGCGTGTGATCGCTATCGAAAACTGTCACGATGCGTTTACGCCGGACGATGCCTGATTAAGTTTAGATGCCCCACGTGAATGGATGCCGATCGCAGTGGAGGCTGAGTCGATGCTCATTCAGGAATGCCATCTAGATGTAAACATTATCGTGCCCAGCGAAGCGAGACGACGCCCGGTTATACCGGATGACTATTGACTGTTGATTGACTGTTAAGTTGGCCATGGCCATTGGGTCGTAATTAATTGGGACACGCTTGAGTGTTTGTAATAGCTACGCCTGATTTGTGGCACCCCTCGACAGCCCCCAATCCGTTAGGGACGCCACAGCCTGCCAATCGCTTTCTCTCGAAAGATATCCATTACTTGTCTTTTATAAAAAGGGGTCTAACGAAGGATCGAGGTCCTTAGGCTTTTTTTTTTTTTTTGAAAACGGTTCCTACGCAACTTATTAGCGGAAGCACAATTGAGTCTCACCATCTCTCCCTCCAATAACCATAATGCAATACACACCAACTACACATCATATGAAAAGATAAAGGTGAACCACTTTTATTTATATATTTTCATGATGGATTTTCTCGGGTCGGTACACCCAAAAAAGAAAGCCAAGACTTTTAACTACACTTGGCCACATCCCAAAAGATATCTCAACCCCTATAACGATCACGTGTCATCCTCCATCTATTAGTGTCGGCTACTTAAAAAAAAATGTTAGCTCTCTACCCCTCACGCGGCCATCACACCCATCCTGACGCGTCGGGCGGTGGTGGCGGCAACATCCCCCGAATCACTCCATCTCGGCGGACGTGGGCCGACAAAAACTCCTGTATGACTAGGCCCCCAGCCAGGCCCACATCGTACATGACCAGCATGCGAACTCGCACAAACGTCAGACCAGGGATGGTAATGCAATCAATCTCCGAACACTCTACCTCCACGTCCGATGGGAGGCCATAAAAGGTACCCCGCGTGATTGGAGAGAGCGGCATCTTCCTAATCTGAAATGTTGGTCCCTGAAGGGGTGAGTACAGCCACTCAACAAGTAAAATATCCAATAAACCACTCAATACATCACACAATACAATCACCACATCATAGCATAGTACATGTCATTCATGCAACCAAGCATAACTTACATTGAAACCATGCATATGTCATCGTACCATATGTACATACATCCTCATGTACTCATTACCATCATGTCATACATATATCATCATGCCATAAGTGCACATACGATCATGCACTCATCTTCATCATGTCATACATGTACCATCATATCATAGGCGCACACACAGCCATGCACTCATCATTATCATATCACACAGCCATGCATATGCAATCATACCATATGTGCATGATTCAATTTCCACTTTTTGTCTTTCAATTTGGTCACCACATCTCTCTTTCCTGGGATCAGTAATTGCATCCTACATTATCACTCGCACCCCAACTTGGCATCGTGAGAAAACCTCCGGCACACACCACCAGGCATCCGGCACCCCCACATTCCGGGCATCTCGCATCCCAACTAGCATCACGAGGCATTCTCCGGGCACAAACCTCCGAAGCTTCCAGCACCCAACCATTCCGGGCATCTCGAAACTCCCAAGGACATCCAGGCATGTATCTCAATACAACCGGGCATCCGACACCCCCCATCCCGGGCATCCTGACACTTCCAGGGGATTATCGGCCCACCTCCAATAGTTTCCTCATTCATCATAATTCATATTCACCAATTTATGTCTCACAATCAACATCGCACATGATGTAATGGCAACAAAGTCAAATTTAGCATTTGATTCTATATGCAATGCCAAATATCATCACATGCTCAGCAAGATTAAATCACCTCAATCAATATAATTAATAGGGCTCATCCAAAACAGAATAATCATAAATTTCAGCATTTGAAATTCGCACAATCCAGCTTGCACAGTTTTAGAAAATATTTCCATTAAATACCCAAATGGCCTTTAAAATTATGAAATTCGAACATGTGATAGTCAAGACATAGTGGCAGATATTTCATACAGGACACTGCACCAAAAGACCCTTATACAATCTGATATAGATCACGCACCACAGCGTTTCTATTCTATCAATACAACCTGCACAGTTTTTGAAACATTTTTGGTTAAATAGACAAATGAACTTCAAAAATTATGAAATCTGAATATGTTGCAGGGAAGATATACAGAAAGATACTTTTTGAAGAACACTTTGCCGAGAAAGCTTCATACAAAATGATATGACCCATGCATTGAAACTGGCTAAACCAGAACGCGTCAGATTACACGGATTTTGAAATATTTCCGACTTAATGCCCAAAAGACCTTCAAAATTCATGAAATTCGACTATGTTATAGTCAAGATCCTAAGGTAGGTTTTTCATGAATAAATCATAGTCAAATTTGTTCTAGATGATTTAATATAGACGGTTAAAGCTTCTGTTTCACTACCGAAGTTTCCAGATTCAACACCCTCTGAAAAACCACGATTTCACCTACCTATTCTTGTTGGTTTTCTCTAAATTTTTGATATATTAATCCTCAAGATGTCATTTACAACTTTTGTTAAGAGATCAAGGTGAAATTTTCACAAGAAGTTGACTTTACAGACCACGAAACCACTGAAGATCGGCACAACGAGTTCCAGATTTAGTCTCTCCGAAAAATGAAGATTTCACCTACTTATACTCATTTTTTTTGTCTAAAATTTGAGTATGTTATATTTCAAGATGTCCCCTACAATTTTAGTGAAGGGGTCGAAGTGAAATTATCAGTAAAAAGTTACATGCAACACATAAAATCACCAAAAGGTCAACAAAACAGCTTCAGATTTAACGTTTTCGTAGAGGGAGGGTTTCACCCCACAATACTCAGCCTTTTTGCCTCAAATTTTAGTATGTTATACTTTAAGATGTTATCTACAACTTTCATCAAGAAGTCAAAGCCAAAATCCTACTCAAACATCGCATGCAAGCCACTACAACATTCTGAGTCAGACTGTTTACTCGAGAACAGTTTACTACTTCAAAACAGCACTCTTAAAACTTCGGTTTTTTTTTTCACGCGCTAGACATCCGAAATTCATCACCATTCAATAACACATTCTAGACACAACATGCAAGAGTAGATCAAAGGATCTAACTTGCCTCTAAATCGAGCTACGGCGAGCACGACGGCAACGGGACACGGCGGCGACGGTCACGGCTCCTCCTCCTTCTTCTCTTCTTCCTTTCATTCCCTTTCCTTTCTCTCTTCCTCTCCTCTCTCTCTCTCATGGTCGACACACCTCCTCCCTAAACCAGCCACCTTTTCTTTTTTTAATTTCTCTCCTACTCTTCATTAGCAATGATTGATTCTTGCATGGATGACACTTGGTCATCAACTTGGGACAAATGGGGGAGGACATGCAAAACCGGTTCCCCCCCCCCCCCTTTCCTCATGGTTGACGGCCCCTCATGGCTCTAATGGGCCAGCCAATTGGCCCATCTTAGGCCCATCCCTCTTGGGCCTAAGACCCAAGTTTAATTAACCTAAGATTAGCCCTTTTAAAAACTAATTAAATCTCTATTTAATTAAAGCAATAAATTGAAAATTAAAATAATTATATACTTGAAATTATAAATCCATAAGTTCCCATTTATCATACATATGGCCAAAGATAAAACTTCCTTTCCCAAAATTCATCCATTAAAGATTTGGCCATACATCTCATTGCAAATCATGGATTAGAAGGCTACAAATTACAATATTGGTACCTCTATTGCCTATCCATGGTTCATGGCATATTTAGGGATTTTATGAAATTCTAGGATGTCACATGATTATGGGACAAAATTGTGTGGCACGAAATGGGACGTGTCATAACAATTTGGCCTTATAATTGGGATCCCTGTGAGTATTTGAGGATTGCTGTGTGTTCCAATTATTGAATGCATTTACTGTATGCATATATTATATAAGATGTACTAACGTACATGGAGGTGCTAAGACGAGGTAAGTCTTATATGGTGTATGATTAGGTTGCCTCTAGGTGAATTATCATCCTAATCGGGGTTTAGGATGTAGACTCAATGAGACCTTGCTCACCCTATCATGATTTAAAATTTTACAGGTCCTTAGATGGAGGTGCGCCACGTTTGTTTTGGGTGGCCACGAGACCCAGCGTACTATACTCCCTATCCACGGGAACCCCGACTGGACCCGTGAGCTCGTCGTGACTACCATTTGGGTTGATGAGGGCCTACCTCAATTGATACATCACCGATTCAAACCATGGTTCCGTCACGGGCCCAACGGTGTTTGGGAGGGCCCTTTGGATGGTTTTGACAAACTTGCCGTCGATGCGGAGTATGTGGTGGATCTTGACCCCGTGCATGATGCCGATATTATAGCTAATATCGAGGCGAACTACGTGCTTGAGGCCGAAGAGCCCGCAGTGGAGGTGGCTAACCCTCTAACATCGACATCCCATATGGGGTCGTAGTAAACCTGGATCCCAAGTAGGTAAGGTCCAGGATAGGGTTAGCTTAGTAGCCTCTTTTTGAATATAGACCTGGCTGTATATTAAGTGTGTTTTTTTTTCTTTTTAAAGTGTGGCTTATGTTAATTGGTTGTCCTGCTTTTCTATCCCATGTTTGTTTATTGTTTGGAGATTATTTGTTCGCTTCTGCATGTGCATAAAGTGAATGGGTCAGCGACGACTCTTGGGAACGTCACAATTCTATCGACCACCGAGGGATGTTCACGCACTCAGGGTTCAGGGCGTGACACGCAGGTATGGTTAAAAAAAAAAACTACTAAGCCACCTAAGCTCTTGGCCCTCCAGTCTCAAGCTTCGTGTCCTCCACGACACCATCAAGGATGTCGATATCCATAAGATGCCCTATTTTCTACTCCCCGGTCCTGATGGAAGGCCCATCAAAACCCTCCACAGGACCCTCTCGAGTCTCATTAGGATAGTTAAGGAACCATGCTCTGAAGCGATAGGGGTACCCGGTGAGGTAAGCCCTCATCGACCCAGATAGTGGACTCAACTAACTCACGGGTCATGTTGGTCTCGGGAATAGGGAAATAGGAGTGCTTAAAGTCTACCTCCTGCAAGACCCCATAACGAACGTATCGTATCTCCATCTAAGGACTTTGAAAATATTTAAAGCATGGCAGGATGAGACATATCTCAGCGAGTCTGCACCTTAAACCTCGATTAGGATGAGAATTCACCTAGAGACAGCCTAAACATGCACCATATAAGACTTACCTCGCCTCAGCACCTCCCTGCACATTAGTACATCTCATATATCATATATAAATGCAGCAAGTGTATTGATAATTGGAACACTTCATTTTCATATATTAATCAATCACAGGGGTCCCAATTATAAGGCTAAATCATTATGACATGTCCCATTCTGTGACACACAATTTCGTCCCATAATTAGGCGTGGCTATTTCAATCATTCAAGCGTGCCCCATCATAATTTATCCTTTTGTCTTGCGTGTAACCTTTTGCCTCCAGCCTTGCTTTATTTCTGGTTACTATGCCTTTTTCATCCATCTTATTTTTGAACACCCACTTAGCTCTAATCACTGATTATCCTTTTGGTTTGAGAGCTAACTTCCAAACATGATTGATTTCAAATTGCTAAAGTTCTTCTTGCATAGCCTCTATCCAACTTTCATTAGATAAAGCCTCTTCTACTCCCTTTGATTCTACTTCTGAAATAAGTGTCAGTGCTTCTGAATTTTCTTTACCCTTAAATCAAATATGGACTCCTTCTTCTATATTTCCAATAATGAGATCCGGAGGATGGCTTAACTTCTGTTTCGAACTTTTGTTGAATTTTTCCTTTATATCAAGGGTTTGCTAGTTCAGAGAAGGTTCCTCTGACTTTTCTTCGACTTAGACAAATTCATTAGGAGGCCGGTTCTAATTATAGGTTCAAACTTAATTAAGTCTGAGTCCAATTCAAATTCTTTAAGTTGAGTTTAATCTTGTTGATTCTAGTTGACTTCTTGAAATTTGACATTTATTGATTCTTCCATAGTTTGGATATTTTTGTTGAAGACTCTGTATGCCTTACTTGTTGTGGAATAACCAAGAAAAATTGCTTCGTCTGACCTGTCATCGAACTTATTTAGACAATTATCTTCATTTTTTCAAAATAAAAAACTTGCAACCAAACACATGGAAATAGGAGAAGAGTTCGAGCAAAGGAGTTGAGAGAGAGAATCAATGAGAAAAGAAGTAGAGGAAGAAAGGACTGCAGAAGAAGAATAAGGCAGAGGTGAACAAGAGGAAACAAAGCATGAAGAATACTTCTCACCGCTTTAAGGCAATAAAACAGGGGGAGTTGCTGAGAAAAGAGGTACATCTTCAATTGCTTTTACTAATGAAGATGTTAGTCGTACACCTGCAGATCAAGAAGACATCTATGCCTCTCAATTTCCAGACGAAGGTCATAAGGTTTCACCGCCAAATCTAGGTGCTCATGTTGACTTGCCATCATCTGCCAATACTCCTACTGACCATGCAGAAGCTAGCACTCAGACTGATAATTCACCAAACTTTCGAAGACTGCTTGATATCCTTATGGAGATACGAGGCCAGATTTATGCCCTAGGATGCGAAGTTCAGAATTTGCAAAATGTAGGTCAAGCCTCTTTAGTTTCCTTACATGATCAAATTCATGCCCTTACTCTTCAAGTTCAAGCAAATGCCAAGGGTGAAGAAGTGGCTCAACTGAATGAGGATTTGAAAAAGCCGGAAGACATTGTCTAGTCTATGGGAGATTTCCAGCTTATTCGCGTTCCAAAGCAATCCTAATTTCATTATCTTTTCGTCTCTACCTTTTTAATGTTGACAAAAATGGGGAGATGGTGCAGATTTGAGACTTGACTCTTGTTTGACTTGACTTTTGATTGACTTTACTTTTGTTTGGATGTTTGGTTGTGACTGGATTTGGATACTGGATTTGGATTTGGATTGTTTGATCATTTAAATGTTTGCTGCAGTATCTTAAGCATTGTTGGTATTTCATAGCAAAGATAGTTGTTTGTTTGGGACTAACTTTCTTATTTCCTGTGGATGCAGATCTAATGCTATCTTTACTAAGCCAATTATCTTTTGTCAAATATCCATGTTTGCTTGAGTATTGTCTTGCAGGTCAAAAATATCCAAATCTGCAGGAAAGTTTTATCACAATCAAAAATGGGGAGATTGTTGGAGAAAACTTCCATATTTATTTTGAAACTGACAAAACGTTTCCATCAGTCTAGTTTGAAGACTTGCAGGTTCTTTCATCAAAGTTTGAAGACCATCGGACCACCAGACTCAAGATTCAAAGTCTACCCTTATTGACAGATTCTAGACCATCGAAGAAGACTTATCTAAAATTGAGTATTTCTTTAAGGATTTCATTCTATCGACTGAAGAAGATCTCTTGGCTGGATATAGCATCTCGGAATCTATTATTCATTTTGATTTTAATTCGAGTAATTTAGATCCGTTGATTGGCAAAGCATACTTGGAAGGTTTTACTTATGGAAACCTAGATCCTGATTGTATGGGCGAGCAGAATTGGTGGGCTATCGTCATATTCCTTAAATAACTCGAGATCTCCCAAATTGATTATGCCCAACGGGTAGATTGGAAGAGCTCCTTTGGAAAGTGTCAACGGTTATGAAGGCATGAAAGAGTATATAAGGAAGATGTTCTAGTTACTCGAGTGTGTGTGCGATAGATAAAGTCCAAAGTCTGAAGCTCCTTGTTCTTTGTCAATTCAATTATTTAGCGTAAACTTATACTCAAAAGAGAGTTTATACATTTGTGAGACCTTGAGGAAGTGTAGCAGAGTCTCTACACTGTGGAATCAAGAACGTGATTCTGTAATGACTCTTTTGATTCATAGTGAAATCCAGCCGATGGGCTATCAGTGCGAGAGAGTGGACGTAGGCTTGGATTAAGCCAAATCACTATAAACCTTTTGTTCTTATTATCTTCCTTAAACTCTTTTACTTTACTCGTAACTTTATTTAATTGTTAAACAGACTTAGGTTAAAAGTAAAGTTTTACACTGTATTTCGCAAAAGTTTGTTTTCCCACCTATTCACCCCCTCTAGGTACTCATACTAGTATTCACAGGAGTAACCATGTCTATGACACACCCCAGTGATTCCTCGTGATGCTCGGTGGGGTGCGAGATGCTTGGAGGTGTGACGTAACATGCTTTGGATGCCCGGTGGCCTTGTGGCCAAATGCCGAAGGCTTTCGCAATGCCAGGTTGAGTGCGAAATCCCAGAAGGACGCAAACATTGGTCCTTTGGGGGGATAAAACCTTTTGAATATTGAAACTGATGATTATATTAAGTGTGAGTGTGGTCTGGTTATGGGACTAAATTGTATGCCATGGAATGGGACATGTCATAATAGTTTGGCCCTATGATCAAGACTTGTGTGACTGAGCATGATGCATCTTATTTGTTGGAACTGCACTGGTCATTGCATTGAAGAGTTATATGGTTTAGATGCATACTCGTTCATTGATGACCTGTCTTGTCTATCTTGCATAAAACTGGATCGTGATGGCCTGCATAGTATAGTTTAATGGATCTTTTACTGCTGAGTTACTGCTGAGTAGTTGTACTCACCCCGTTTTGGGACTAACATTTCAGACTAAAAGATATGTCTTTGCTACCAGTCACCCCCAGCACATTCTATGGTATACCGGTCAACCTTGAGTGTGAGTGTACGGAGCACCACCATCCTGAGATACGAGGGTTGGTTTTTGTTTGAGTGAGGATACTGATCATGTTTGACATTGGTCCTCCCTCCGGCCCAGTGCTCCAGGAGTTTCTGATTGTGTTTGTCCACCGTGATGGGAGTACGCTGGGGCCGTTGCCACCGCCGCCAGTTGATGGACTAGACTGGGTGTGATCAAGAGTGATGGACAGTAGATGAAGCATTTTTGGACCGTCGACACTAACTGATGGGCCTATGTACACAGTTGTTATAGAGTCGCGTACTTTTTGAAAATAGCCGAGTTTAGAAAGATCTTGGCATTTTGATGTACCGACCCGTGACGTCCATCTAGTTATGTAAATAAAAGTGTTCAGCTTTAATTTATAAAATGTTTAGTTTGTTTGCATTGTCTCCGAATATGGAATAGGGAGATGTTGGATATGCTTCCACTATATAAACTGCACAGGGACCTATAGAAAGAATATAAACCCCTAGGATTCATGGATTTGTTAAATTTCTATGGTATTAGAGTAATAGATTTTCAGATTAAGAGAAAGCAAAGGCGAGTGTGATCTGTGGTGACCCCAACCGATCGGGGGCCGTTCAAGGGGTGCCACAATAAAAGAGCTTCGGTTCGGCCTCAATCGTGACTCAGCATCCAGACCCCTACCAAGCATCCGACAAAATCAGGCATCATCCTTAAACTCTCGTTGGGTAACGAGTTCGATTAAGTGACCGCTCAAGCACATCATCAATCAAGCCAACTTTTATTGTGCAATTTAACCAAGAACACGATACTTCATTTTCAAATGATAAACTTGGCAATATTTTTCCATATTTTAAAATCCCAGTTAATAATCATGCGTGGTCATGTATTGAAAACTCGACACCTCACATTTTTCTATTTAATTGCCTATAAAACTGTCGTTTGTAATAATAAATGAAACTCTTCAAAGAGCAATCAATCACATAATATCATACATGCAAACAATCAAAATCACGCACAATCTCATCCAAGAAAACGAACATAAAATTCTATGTAACGACTAATCCGTCACTAATTACACTAATTGCAATTAATGTAAATAATCCACAATTAATAAAGCCAAACTCAAGTAATTAATCTAAACATACTTAATTAGACTAATCGAAATTATTTACACTAATTGTAATTAAATTTAATCTAATCTACCCTTAATCATAATTTCGAGTAAACTAAGCTTAACTAGGACTAATCATCATTAGTACTAATCTTACCACCCCATAAACGCAAGTAACGGCCTAATCAAAGATTAGGAAGTTAACTCATGGGTTTTTGACGGCGGCGGGATCGCAGTGACAGTGACGCGACAGCATTGAGAACGTGACAACCGTGGCTTGAACGAAGGCTCAATGATGGCAGTGGCAGTGTGGTATCCCAAAATTCATGACGACCTCCAGTTACCTTAAAGTCTATAAATAGGGGATGGAAGTAGCATCAAGTTATTTTATAGCATCAAGTTATTTATGGCCAAGCTTTTAATGGATAATTATGTGATAGGAAAGAAAATTCTGTCATTGACCATGTGCATTATAAATTGGAATTTATTGATTTGTGACTACAAGTTTTATGGCCTTATTATTTTTGCAAGTTAGGTATTTATTTAAATGGAAAATGTTAATAGATTATTAAAAGGTTAGTGGGCCGAAATTCTTAGGCCAAGCTAGCCCGTCCAACCAGCCCACGCCAGCCCCCCATTCGACCGGCCCATGAAGGCCCAAGGCCGGCCCAAAAAATTGAAGCCCATTAACCTTGCATGAGAGAATTGACAAGTGGCTTAGGAGACTTACCACGTGTCATCTTGCATGGGAAAAATGCCAAGTGACTAAGGGGTTTGGCCAAGTGGCATTTGCATGCAATCTAATGATTTCAAATCATTGCAAGAGGAAAGAAAAGGGAGGGAGAGTGGGCGGAGTGAGCGAGAGAAAGAGAAAGGGAGAGAGAGCTGTCGAGAGAGTGAGAGAGAAACCGAGAGAGGAGGAGGAGGCCGTGCAAAGAAGAAGGAAGAGAGTTCGTCCACTGTTCACTGCTGCTTTGCCTCTGTTTGCTGCTGTTTTGTGCTTGAATCTAAGGCAAGTAGAGTCCTAAAACCTACCCTTTGCTTGCTGTTTGTATGTGTAGTAGATGGTAAGTCTTGGTTGTGGTACATGGGATGAGATTTCGGAGCTTTGAAGAGAGATTCGTTGGTCATGCATGCTGATTTCGGAAAGACTAGTCTGACCGTCCGCGAGTTTGTGTGTTGCATGTGACTTTTTAGTAGGAATCTTGCTTCAATTTCTTCATGAAAGTTGTATAGTACATCTTAAAGTATAACATACTAAAATTTGAGACAAAATGGACAAGTATTGTGGGGTGAAACCCTTTTTCTACGAAAACATTAGATCTGGAAACTATTTTGTTGACCTCTTGGTGATTTCGTGTGTGGTATGTGACTTTTATCTGAAATTTCACTTCGACCTCTTCATGAAAGTTGTATAGAATATCCTGAAGAATAACATACTGAAATTTGAGATAAAAAGAACAAGTATTTCTTAGTGAAACGATTTTCCTTTGGAGAGATTAGATCTGGAATTCGTCGTGATGACCTTCAGTGGTTTCGTGCTCTGTAAAGTTTAAAATCTCACTTTGATCTCTTAACGAAAGTTGTAGTATACTTCTTGAGGTAGAACATATAAAAAATTTAGAGGAAATGAAAGAAAATAGGTCGGTGAAACCGCTGTCTTTTGAAGAAACTGGATCTGGGGAAAAACGCTGCTTCGACCTAGTATGATTTCAGGATTTTTATAAAATAATACAGTTAATATTTGATCCTGTGTCCTTAATGAAATTTTTAGATAATATTCTGAGGAACAACATACTGAAATTTCAGAGTAAATGGACCAATAATGACCAGGGAAACGATTTTTCTTCAACACGGGTAGATCTGGAAAACGATACCGAAAATTGGAAAAGTAAATCGATTTTATCTTTTAATCCAAAACGAATTGGACTAAGATTTGTTCATGAAACTTGTACTTCTAGGTCTTAAATACGGTGTGTCCAAATTTCAGAATTTTCTCAGTTTATTTGAGGGTTTAATCGAAATTGTTTTCAAAACTGTGCATGGATGATGTTAAAATCCTTTTTCGGTGATGCATGGACCTGTACGTATTCTGTGAAGCCTTTTTTGATATGGTGTCCTTCACGAAATATGTTTTCTTAGATCTTGTCTACATTGTGGTAAATTTTCAGAATTTATTTCCATCGTTTGCTAATTTACTAGAATTTTTCATGAATAGTACGCATTCTGTTTAAGCTGGAAATTGTTTTATTTACTGTTTATTGGATTTATTATGTAAATCGTGATATCCTGGATTATTATTCGTGCAATGACATGATGACATTCATACATTTCATATGACATCAAAGGATTGATGGATTTTCGTGAACTCAATGAAGTTTTCAAAACCATTGCATAAAATGATACTTTTCCCAAGGCATATTATATGATTTTAAAAAGGACTGCTGTCAAATCATCGACATTGTTGCATCAAATGTGAAATTGAAAATGAGATGTATGGGAATATGCATTGTGGTGATGAGAAGGCCGTCGAAGGTGTGAGCCGACGATGCCCCAGAAGTGTCGGGATGCCCGGAATGTGGGGGTGCCAGATGCCTAGTGGCCTAGTGGCGTAATTCCAGAGGTTCCTCGGGAGTTTCGAGATGCCCGGTGGTATACAATACGTAATTCCAGAGGGGGGGAATCCTGGTGGTATGTCGGTACATAATTCCGGAAGCCCTGGAGGTTTGTGCACAGGGGGATTCCTCGTGATGCTAGTTGGGATGCGAGATACCCGGAATGTGGGGGGCCGAATGCCCGATTGTATTTTGAATACATGCCCAGAGGTTCCTTGTGATGCCTGGTTGGATGCGAGCGAGAAATTGTGGGATGCAAACATTGGTCCCTGGAAAGAAAAACTGATGAGATCCTTGTGAAATATAAGAATCGAAAATGAATCATGTGCATGGATGTATGCATATGGCATGATGCATGATCTGCTTATGAAAATAAATAAATGCTATTTGATATTGAAAATGCGATCATGAAGGTATGAATGGATCTCATGGTGATGTATGCGTGATAGCATGAATGATATGAATCATGGTGATATATGCATGATGGCATGGTGAGATATTCATGACTGCATGGTGGTATATGCACATATGGCATGGATATGCATGAATGCTTGATGATGAGTGCATGGTGGTATATGCACATATGACATGGTGATATATGCATGAATGCTTGATGATGAGTGCATGGTGGTATATGCACATATGGCATTAGTATGCCTGAATGCTCGATGATGATGGCATGGTGATTTATGTATGGTTGCAAGGTAAGTTATGCTTAAATGCATGAATGATACGTGCTTTGTTATGATGCCTTGATTGTTCTGTTTGACATAATGAGTAGTTTGGTGGATCTTTACTGCTGAGTGGTTGTATTCACCCCTTTTGGGGATTAACATTTCAGACTAGATAAGATACCTCTGCTGCCACTGCCACCAGTAGATGGGTCAAGTGGTTGGATATGACCTCGAGGAGGAGGATAGCAAAGGAATGAACTTTTAGACGTCGACACTGATCGATGGACTTTAAGTATACAACTGTTGGAGGAGATGCCGGTCATCTTTTGAAGTATAGCCGAATATAGAAGACTAGGGTATTTTAATGTACCAACGAATGATGTCCATCTAGTTTAAGTAAATAAAAGTGTGGCACCCCTCGACAGCCCCCGATCCGTTAGGGTCGCCACAGTTCGCTTACCTTTCACTTTCCCTATTAACATATCACTCTGATACCATTTCAATTGCAGCGGGTCCATACGACCTGGGGGTTTACATTTTTTTTTTTGATCGGTCCCTTGCACAATTCATATAGCCGAGGCACATCCATTAACTCCCTTCCCTATATACAGAAAACGATGCACATCTACTAAACATTTATAGGTAAAAGCCATACATTTTTCTTTACTTAAACCAGATGGACATCATTCATCGGTACATCAAAATGCCGTAGTCTTCTATACTCAACTACACTCCAAAAGATGACCAACATCTTCTCCAACAGTCATATACTTAAAGTCCATCGTTCAGTGTCGGCGTCCAAAAGCTCCTTCCTTTGCTATTCTCCTCCTCACGGTCATATCCAATCACTCGATCTGTCTACTGGTAGCAGTAACAGCAGAGGTATCTTATCTAGTCTGAAATGTTGGTCCCTGAAGGGGTGAGTACAACCACTCAGCAGGTAAATGATCAATAAACCACTCAATGCATCATGCCCCACAATCATCACAATCATAGCATTACATGTCATTAAAGCATCCATGCACAATTTACCTTGATATCATACACATGTCATTACACCTCATGTACATACATCATCATATAGTCATCCCCATCATGCCATATACTTACCATCATCATATCACGTGTACCATCATCATTATTATGCATTCATGCACTCATCATCATCATATCACATGTACCATCATCATTACTATGCATCCATGCACATATCATCATGTCATGCATATATCATCATGCATATTCCAATTTCAATTTCTCAATTTCATCCTTTCATTTTGGACCGCCACATTTCTCTTTTCCTGGTACTAATGTTTGCATCACACATTCATCACTCGCGCCCAATCCTGGCATTGCGAGGAACCTTCGGGCATATATCCAAGATACAACCGGGCATCCGGCACCCCCACATTCCAGCCATCTCGTATCCCAACTGGTATCACGAGGAACCTCCAAGCATGTATTCAAAATACAACCGAGCATCCAAAGGGCATCGACTCATTCGAACCTCTGGGCATCTCGCATCCCACCTGGCATCATAAGAAATCTCCAGGGCTCGCCATGAAAATGGTTACCCCTACCCTCCGGGCATGCATCATGATACAACCCCTCACCCTCCGGGCATGTATCATAATACAATTGGGCATCCTGACACTCCCAGGGAAAACCTCTGGGCATGTATTCATAATACAACCAGGCATCCAAAAGGCATCGACTCATTCGAACCTCTGGGCATCCCGACTCCCGGGGCATCGTCGACTCACACCTCCGACGGTATCATCATCATCATAATTTATATTCACATTCATGGCTCAATTTTAACATGGCATATAATGTGATGGCAAACAAGATCATTTTCATCATTTGGTTCATATATGCATTTCCAATCATCAACATACATGCAGGAAGATCCAATCACTTATGTCAAAACAATCCATGGGGTCCATGCAACATAGAATAATCCATACATCACGACCTTTTTGAGATTTACCAAATTCCAGCTTGTACCATTTTAGAAAATATTTAAATTAAATACCCATATGATTCTCAAAAATCATGAAATCAAGACATGTGATAGACAAGACAATAAGATAATAATTTCATGAAAAATACATGCCCAATAGAGTTCCGCACAAAAGATATAATCCACACAAATACAGCATGCAATTTCGGATAGAAACAGAATGTGCAGTTTTCGAAATAATTCGATTAAAATATCCGAACGACCTCTGAAAAATATGAAATTTTACCAGGTTATAGCTAAGACACTAAAGTATATTTTTCATGAAGACTTCTATGCTAGATTCGTTCTAGATATTTTTCTATAGTCATCTGAAGATTCTGGTTCTAGCACCGAAACGTCCAGTGTATGTATCTCCGAAAAATCGAGTTTTCACCCCCTTTTACTTCTTAGTTTCCTCTTAAATTTGGATATGTTTTACTTCAATAGGTTCCCTACAACTTTAATTAAGGGATCTAAGTGAAATTTCCAAAGAATAGTCACCATATGGGTCCATAAAATCTCGGGTGTCCTGTACCGCGTCTCCAGATTTACCATCTTCAAGAGTAAGTCGATTCACTAGGCTACACTTGCTCATTTTACTTAAAATTTGAGTTTGTTAACCTTTAGGATGTTCTATACAAGTTTCATGAAGAAGCCGAAGAGAGATTCTTGGTAAAAATCGACATGCAACCACAAATCTACCAAAAGGTCAGCAAGACAGTTCCAGATCTAGTGTCTTGGTAGGATGAGAGTTTGACCCCTTAAATCTCCATCATTCTATCCCAAATTTTATTATGTTGTAGTTTAAGATGTTGGCTACAACTTTCATCAAGGAATCAAAGTCAAAATAAAACTCAAACATGCATGCAAGCTCTCACAAGATTCTGGCTCAGGCGGTTCATGCCAAAACAGTTACATCACTCAAGAACAAGTCATTCTAGCTTCGGTTTCTCCCTCCTAATCACCCAAAATTCGACACTAATCCAAACATACATGCAACACACACATGCAAGAGTAGTAAGAGGATCCTAACTTGCCTCTAAGATCAAGAGAACGATGGCACATGGGCGGCAAACGGGCGGCAATGGGCGGACAGCTCCTTCTCTGGGCTTCCCCTTCTCTCTCGCCACTCCCTCTCTCTCGCAACTCCTCTCTCCCTTTGGCTGAATTCTCCACCAGCCACTCTCTCTCTCTCCCTCTCTCTCTCTCTTTTTGGTTGTATATATATTTGCATGCACCCCCTCTTTGCATGGGGGACACTTGTCCCTAAGAAGGAGACAAGTGTCTCCTTTGTTGAAGACACTTGGAGGCCATGCGGCTCCTCACTCCTCCCCTCCATGCGTCGACAATGGGCCGGGCTTATGGCCCACTTTAGGCCCATCTCACTTGGGCCTAAAGTCCAAGCTTAAATGGCCCAAGTTAATTTTTAATAATACATTTTAATCATCATTTAAATAAATACCTAATTGCATAATAAAATGGCCAAAAGACTTTGTGACATTAATCCATAAAATCAAACTATAAAGGGCATAGTCAAGAACAAAGTCTTCTTTATCAAATTGTCCTATAGCACCAACCTTGATCATCCATTAACATTTTCTACTTAAATAAATACCTAACTTGCAAAAATAATAAGGCCATTAAACTTATAGTCACAAATCCATAAATTCCAATTTATGATGCACATGGCCAATGATAGAATTTTCTTTCCTCTCACATAATTATTCATTAAAAGCTTGGCCATAAATCTTATTGCAAATTATAGATTAAATGGCCATAACTTGATGGTACTTCCATCACCTATTCATAGACTTTAATGTAACTAGAGGTCATTATGAATTTTGGGATGCCACAAAAAGTGTTTGGCTTTTACCTATAAATGTTTTGTAGGTGTGCATCGTTTTTTGAATATAAGGAAGGGAGTTGTTGGATATGCTTCCGTTATATGAATTGCGCAAGAGACCGATCTAAAAGATGTAAACCCCCATGATTGTATGGACCCGCTGCAATTGAAATGGTATCAGAGTGATATGTTATTAGGGAAAGTGAAAGGTAAGCGAATTGTGGTGACCCTAGTGGATCGAGGACCATTGAGGGGTGCCACAGGTAGCCCTTCAAGCTTTTGGCCACCTAGGGTAGCTTGGCTCGGTGGTGGCCGTGGGGTGCTTGGGTGGACGTCGGGGGTGCTTGACAAGGTGGTGGGGTGCTAGCAGTGGTGGTGAGGCAATTATGGTGCCGGCAATGGTGGCTGGGTGCAGAGATGGAGTTGCAGGCGGTGGTGGAGCTGGTGGTGCTGGGGTGCTGGACGTGAGGTGCTGCTGGCATGGTGGCTGGACATCAGGAGAAAAGATGGCATGGAAATGATGATGCTGTGGATGATGGTGTGGTGGTGAGGGTGGCATAGTGATGGTGCGGCGGCAAGGGAGAAGTTGGAGGAGATGAGGCTAGCGTGGATGATGGTGAAGAAGTGATGCGGCAGCCAAAGAAGAAGAAGCTAGAGGTGAGAAGGAATGAAGGAAGGGATTATCTGCAGAGGGGGGGTTTCTCGCGAGAGAGAGAGAGAGAGAGAGAGAGAGAGAGAGAGAGAGAGAGAGAGAGAAGAAGAAGAAAATAAAGCAAACCAAAGACTTCTAAGGAAAATATCCTAAAAACCCATAATCACAATTTATTTAATTGCCACAAAAGTCTTCTAAGCCTATCTATAGTCTCCCAAGTATCTTCTTTAGTCTAATTTCTCAAAAATAAAGCTTTTTGGGGTAGTAGAATCCACTTTGGCCTCTTCATCCGCATTTCCTTTCCCTTTCCTTTTTGTCCGAAAAATTCCTTTTTTCCGAAAAATTTCGGGCTCGTCGAAAATTTGACGAAAGATGTGACGACATCCAATAACTAAATCATGACACGCTCGAAAGTTCGATTCCCGAAATCAAATTAAATTTCATGGTTAAAATCGATCAACGCGACTTTGGTACGACCTACTTTATCGGGTAGCTTTTAGGGGTTTTAGCGCGTTTGACCCGTGGTCGATAATTTTTATCCACGTTTATGCATTTATGAATCATTGACAACCCTTGGTTGTCATGTAATTGTGAGGGTTCAATTACGTATCTTGAATATAATATTGATAGAAAATCGGTTTAATGCCATTCAACGCGAATATCCTAATCATGCAGAACCACCCGCAATTCGACTACGTACTTCCATTGAATTGGCTTATATCCATTCGCTAATTAATTTTGAACAGTGTAGTATTGACTCTTGTCAATTATTATGGTCGAGCGGTCGATTTTCGATCGAATTCTCTAGTTTGTCGCATTTATAACCCTTTACGACCCCACCTAATAGATTAGTTAACTCGTAAGTGATCAATTTACAATAAATGACCATAAGCATGTTGATGAAATAACCATTTCACATATTCGAAATAGAGGCCGAATTTTGAGAGGTCACAAGGATAGTCTAACTCATCTACCGAGCTGCTCCCAAAAGCAGCCCCCATGCTAGGTTCATTTCCTTCTTGGACCCATAAGGTAATAGTTTTCTTCTGATAAGTGATGTCGTCTTCTAAGTCTACTATGTTCGTCACAATGGTAGACATATCAATAGAGAGGTCGATACAGACGGGCAGCAAGATTGGTTCACCAATCACACACCTGAAATTATGAGAACAATAAGAGTGAGTCAATGACTCAGTAAGTAAAAATCCCTACTTCTCCTATAGGTGCACGTCTCACCGTCGATCGTCGAATAAAAGATCACCACCCACCTATCAATGGTAAATCAATAGCAAGGTTCATGCCTTGCCTTACTTATGCATATGAAAGGCTCTCAACTGTTTAGGTGTTTTCAAGAATCAAAGATAAAGAGTTAGTGCATATGAACAAGCTTTGCAAAGATCCGTGACTTATGATCATTTCGATCACAAAAGGGGATGCATGTATCTCATCAAACTCATTCAAGTACTAAGTGAACCAATTCAAACATATGCTCAAATTGATGCAAGGACTTAACAATACATATCAAAACAAAACCCAATTTTGCAAGTATCACACATGGACTTTCATTTTTTTTTTTTCAGTATCATATCAGTCGAAATTAATTGGCTTTTTACCATAACAACCAGGCATTGGTCCCCCCCTTGACAACGAACATTGTCCCAATCTCATTATCAAGAAGACATCTTGGGCAACCCCTAGGCATCAGCCTAACCAGGGCCAGCATCGTCCACAATCTCAATATCGGGATTTTGCCCTAGGTAATGACTTGGCATTCCCTAGCATCAGCATATAAGTCCATTGTGTGTCCATGCATTTCCAGCATCAATTGATTCATGTTATGTTTTAACTTTTAGCCGAATGAAAGGCCCGAAGGCATGCCATACAAGGTAAACTAATGAATGATTCCTGTGTTTTATTAAAATAAACTCATATTGGATGCAATTTGGGCTTGTGACCTTGACTTGGAACTATTCACTTAGGCTTTAGCCTTGTCCATAGTCATCGAGACCTCTCCTCAACATCCGAGTGTGCTCGACACTCATGCGAGATCATGAACTTACTTAATGCAATAACAAGCAATAGAAAGACAACAAGCATAATAATACAAAGCCAACACAAGCAAACAATGACATGATCCTAAAATCAATAAGTATAGTATATCACCCTATCGAAGAGTTAGGAAAATCTACGTACTACTTTTTGGACCAAGCTCCAAGATGCTTCTTTGGTGGTTGGTCGGCGTCTAGGGTGGCTTGGAAGAGAAGGGCGTGGAAGAGAGGAGAGGAAGGGAGAGGAAACGAGAGAAATGCCAAGCCTTAAAATGTGAGGATGGCTCATCCTATTTATATGACTCATCCTCTTAGATTTTTAGTACAAGCTCATGATTACGCCTAAGTGGCAAGTTGGCCTAGCTATCCTCTTGAGTTGCGGCCTAAGTCCCTTGGTATTCACTTGTGATTGGTTCACATATTGACTTGTTCTCCAAGGCTCATTTTAGGTTCGTTATTGCCTATAGTGCCTAAGGAGACACATAAGCCTTTTGATGTGTCATGTCCTCTTCTAATTGACTAGTTCTTGACGTGTTCACCAAAGCTATAATCTAAAGCAATCATACTCTATGATTTACCTAAGATTTGGTCATCAAGAAACTTGGACTTTGGACAACTTGTTCTCCACGTTAACCACTTGAGCGTGTGACTCATTAAGCTCATTAATTAGCTAGCTTCCAAAAATATTTAATACATTCTTATCTTCAAGTCAAGAAGACTGTAGATTCACTTTCTATTCAAGTTAGGCATGCAGCTCCCTTCCCTGCAAGTTGGGCGTGTGGTTCTCCCATTCTAAGGCGAAAACAGTTTTGAGCAACTTTCGAAATCAGAACCCTTACATTATCAAACGAGCTTGAAAAATTATAAAATTATAATATGTTGTAAAGAAGGCCTTAGAAAACATTTTTCATGAGGAATCCAAGCCAAATTCATTATGTTGGAAGAGCAAAAAATCATTGAATGCAACCCAAAAATTCATCCGTAGAGCAGATTCAATGGTTAGAGAGAGAGACTCATTTTGAAATCCAAATATTCACAAAACTCTTTGAAAATTTTAATATATTGTAGATATGGATGTCATTTAAAACATTTGTGAATGAAGTATGTCCAAATTCGAAAGGGAAGATTTTATGAAAATTCGAGAAAGCAACTTGGTTACCGTTTTCACTATTCTAGGCGGGTTCTATACAATAATTGATTGGGCCTTCGTCTCAACTATTTCACCTTAGAAAAATGTGAAATTTAAATATGTTATAAATTAAGATGTTTTAAACAACTTTTATGAATGAACTTTATTCAAATTCAAAGCCCAAAGACCTCTATAAAATTGGAAAGTAGGAAAGGTCCAACAATTTCAAAAAATTGGGAAATCAAAACCTATGAAACTCAAGGTAGCAAGTCTATGAGAGAGAGGTGGCTCCCTACTTAGCTTGCAAGATCACTTGTCATCATTCTCTTAGGCCATGATCTATCTCCTTTCATTAATTATTTGGGACACATAAGCCTCCACACTCATTATCCTCATTTAATGCATTTGACTCTAGTTCTTCAAGAAGATTGACCTATCTAGCTTAGCCTCCCAGTTTGGACCAAAATAAAGGTCAAAATCGAGAATATTACAACGCTCTCCCCTAAAAAAATTTCGTCCTCAAAATTTAAATATGTACATGGCTCAAATAGGTGGGTATGATTGTCTCATAGTTTCTTCACCCTCCTAAGTCGCTTCTTCTACCCCGTAGTGTTGCCATATTACTTTAACTAAGGGAATGGCCTCATTTCTCAAAACTTGTTTCTTTTGATCCACGATCCACACCAGTTCCTTAGTATAGGACACCTTGTCATCTACTTCGATCTCCTTGAAGTTTAGCATATGTGCCGGATCGAGTTTGTACTTCTTAACATTAAAACATGGAAGACATTGTGGACCTAAGCAAGCTTTGGTGGCAAAGCCAACCAGTAAGCTAAATTCCCTACCTGTTCTAGTATTTCAAAAGGTCCTATAAATCTAGGACTCAATTTTCCTCTCCTACCAAAATAGAACATACCTTTCATGGGCGATACCTTAAGAAAAACATGGTCGCCAACCAGGAATTCTAAGGGTTTCCGCCTATTATTAGCATAACTCTTTTGATGACTTTGGGCGGCTCTCATTCTATCTCGGATTGTATGAATGGTGTCTATAGTAAGTTGAACTAGCTCTGGACTAGTGATCTTCTTTTCCCCAATTTCATTCTAACACATTGGAGTCCTGCAAGCCCGACCATAGAATGCTTCGAATGGTGCCATATCGATGCTTTAGTGATAATTAATGTTGTAGGCAATTTCAATGAGGTGTAGCTGCTTGTCCTAACTTCTTTTAAAGTCCAAGACATAGGCTCGTAACATGTCTTCTTTGGCTCCACCATTCTTCCGCTATGCTACTCTGATTATTATTCTTCGTCAATCACTACGTGGCTTAAAAATATCACGCAGTTTAACCAAGATTCGCACTTGCTGAATTTCACGTGTTCTTGAAGTATCTACAACACTACTCTTAAATATTGCTCATGCTTACTTAGACTTTTTGAGAACATCAAAATGTCGTCGATAAATATTATAACAAAATGGTCCAAGTACAATGTGAACATCCAACTCATCAAGTCCATTTGATAACAGTCTAGGAATTATTTACTTCCTCTTGGGTCATCGTGTACAATCTTCGTGGCACTGACAAACGATTAGGATTATCTTGAGCCGTAACCCTCACTGGTGGTTGCTGTGACTACTACTACTACATTCCTTGTCATTGTAGACAATTTCTAAGGAGGTGGCCCTGCTGGCCACATCCAAAGCAAGCTCCTATCCTTACATAACATGAAGCATTCCCATGACGCCTCCTGCAAATACGACATCCATCTTTCGAAGTGAACGAGGGCTTTTGATTATTATTCTTCTTATTAGAATAAAGGAACGCTTGTCCCCAACGTTGATTCTAATCCTTCAACGTGGAATAATACTGTCGATCCTCTACTCTCTATGACATCCTTCTCAATCAACTGAGCCCTCTCATATATCTTGTCATAATCTTTCAGATTTAATGGCACAAGTTGGCTTCATATTTCATGTCATGCCTCGAACCCAGGGCACGCGCACATCCCTCATGGTCGATTAGAAATGTAACATCCTAGGACGCATCGCCAACTCATTCTTTTTATCTTTCCATTAAGCACATGCAGAAGCAAATTAAACACAACACCCAGTCAATCATCAGAAATAGGGATAGTAAAACATACCAACGATTTTCACAAACTATGATTTATACATATATTAAATTAACCCTATGAGTTCATAATTACAAGTCTGTCAAAAACAAACGCTTGAGTGACTGACTAACAAAACTCACCTCGCCTCGGCGCATCCCTGCATATTAATGCATCACATATGCCATTATAAATATCATAAGCGTAATTAATAACTAGAACACATCAATTTCATCCTTCAAACATTCACATGGATCCTGATTATAAGACAAAACCGTTATGACACGTCATATACCGTGCCACACAATTTCGTCCCATAATTAGGCACAATAGCATAACCAGTCAAGCGTGTTCCAGTTATTACGACCCAACAGCCATGACCAACTCGAAATTGGCAGTCATCCAGCGTAACTGAGCATTGTCCAGCCCTGCGTATTCATATGCATCAGGATGGCATTCCGATAAGGAGCATCAATCCAGCCTCAACTGCGACTCGGCATCTGTTGATGTGGGGCATCCGAACTTAATCAGGCATTGTCCTGCATAGTCATACACATCATGATGGGTTCATTACGCAGTATATTCATACGCATCAGAGTATTTAGGTGATCACACAAGCACACCATCACTCAAGTCCATTGTTATCTTCCTCATTAGCCAAGAACACCAAAATCCATTTTCAAATAATAAACCTTGCAACCCTTTTTTTTGTTCAAAACATTCTGAAATAAATTCATATGCAGTCACGTAGTCAAAATCAATCTGTCAAACTTTGCACACACCTAGTTTAAAATATCATTGTTTTATTGAGCAAATAAGTTTTGGTGTCAAACCTTGTTGACGCCTAAATTTTCACCCAAAAATCATTTCCAAAAAATGGGAACTTGTTTTTTCACAAAAATATTTCAAGTTAAATTCTTGCATATAGATTATCTAAGCATTTAATATAGTGTTTTAAATGGAAGATGTTTTTACTTTAAAAAAATTAAAATTTTATAAATTTATAATAAAAAAGATTAAAAAAAAAAAAGTTGGGGCCAATGATCTAAATGTGACTAGCCAAGCCCAGGAGGTCAAATTGGAATTCAAATGGCAAATTGGGGCCAAAATGCAATTTCCAAAAGTTGAGGGAACAATTCGCAAATTTTGCAAAATTTGCACCCGAGCCCATAAATCATCATCTTGGTCACCAATTAAGTCCAAATTGAATTTGGGCCAAGTCGAATCAATCAAATCGAGCCAAAAAGAACAAATTTGTATTGAATTGGGTATTATTGGATAAAAAATGACCAATTTTGAGGGACTTTTTTACAAAATTGGGTGGAGACAATTGTGAAAAATGGTCAAGATCTTAAACTATTATACATGAGGTTGCTAATTGATCAAAAACCGCGGCCAAATTGATGGATTAAAGCACTTAAACCAGCTACCAAAACCTAGCTCACGGTTAGGTCTTAATTCGGAGATGCTAAGTAGGCATATTGGTGGCCCCACCATATCCCACTCAGTCGCCCATTTAGCTCAATCCCACTCAGCTGCCCATTTAGCTCGATCTTTGCACGTGATGGAAGACCATTATTGGTAGTACAAGTGGACAAAATTTGGCTAGGGATAAGCTGCCAAAAGCACGGGAAAATTGCAACAAAGTCTGCACACTCAACAGCTGCAGAATTGAAAAAATTAGCTTAAATCAGAGAGTGGGTGAAGTAGCCTTGTTGACAGGCTTGGTAGGTGGACAAAAGACCAACCAAAAATCCTCTAATTGAGGGGAGAAGATCACAGAAGAAAGCTCTTTCAAGGCATGAGAGGTAAGAGACGAGGAAGAGAGGGGAGAGCTCATGATCGTTCTCCAAAGAGGCCCTTAGAAGCAACTCCAGAAAAAAGACCCAGAAATTCCAGACCGACCTGGAGAGAGAAATGTGAGATTTTGACACACTTGTGGCCAAAATTAGCCAAATCCTTCAACTAAAGAGTTAAACTTCACTCAAAGATATTTCTATCCATAGGTCGCACATCCAAAATGGAGTTTGGGAAGGTCTCCTAAAGCCCCCCGACATCTGCCCTCCTGGTGGGTCAAGAAAGTCCGAATTTTTCTAAGTGTTGAAGATGGTTGGTCACGGGTGAGGGCAAGCGAGTTCTATTGAGAAAATTGAAGAGAAATGAGGAAAACCATGAGTTGAAACTCAAACTATGATACATATAGTTTGGTTTGGTGTTAATTTTTCCAACAAAAGAGGTCCTGAAGTCTAATCTTAGAGGTCAACAAAAACCTTCGTTGTCAGTTCTTGTTTCTACAGATCTCATTTCCAGTTTGAGGGAGCCAACTTCCACATCCCCCCAAGGATAATTTCTCGGTTTCCTCGGCCAAGAACCACTTGCAAAAGAGACTAGGAAGCAAGGTAAGTATTCTAGATGTATTTTTGTTCGAGTTTGAACAATTTTTAATAGTGAAAAATCAAGAGGAAAACTAGTCCAAGAAACTGATTTTGAGGCTAGAATTTTTCTAAGTGTTGAAATTTTTTCAAGAGTTTTGCATGTGTGCTTTTTGGAGAGGTTTTTTTGATGTGTTCGGTTGGTCATTCTCTATGATGTTTGTTGCATTTGAAAGCTCATGTTACCTACTTTCACGCAGATCAGGTAATGTTTCCCTTAGATCTCGCATGTGATGGGTGTCGAAGCTTGAATATGAGCATGCAACCTGTTTGCTTGACTTAGGTTCAAACCCAGATTTGCAAAATCAGCTCAAACCCACATATTTGAGATCGATTTCAACTTAGTTCTTTTGTGTTTCAAGCTATGATTTCTATCTAATCTTGCTCCTTGCATGTGATAATATAATCTTGATACTTTAGTTCCAGATAAGATTGCTTATAGGTTGAGATTGAAAGCCACAAACATGGCCCGAGGAAGCTGGTTTGGGGTGATTTGATGCAGGCCAAGTGTTCAACGAAATGCGCAAACCAAGTTTCCATCTTGAAACGGTCAATTTGAGTTTGGTTATTGTGATATTCATGTGCTGTGTTGTTCAATGTTAGCATATATCGGTTTAGGAAATTATTATATTTATTTTAAAAATTAAAAAAATCCAAAAATCCAAAAATTTCAAAATATATATAAGGGATGATGATATCAAATTAAGGCAAAAATGACATCTATGAAATGATCCTAATTTTAAAAGGTCATTTTCCTAATTTAATGCTATTTTGGTATTTTATGATCATTTTTGTAAATAATCCATTTTGCATATATTAAATTATCTAGAGTAATTTCATGTATATTTTAATTTCCATTTTGCTCATTGGGGTCCCTGTCCGGGCGTGATAATAAAGTCATGTAATATTATTTGCCCGACTTATATCAGGTCTTTCTTTTCCGCATTACTTTCAAGTAATTTCAATTTCTTGAATATTTACTTGCGCACCGCTTTTCATTAATTTGAGTGTAAATTTCTCTTCTAAATTATGTTAGGATTAGTCTAGACATTAAGGAAAACAAATCTACAAAAACATTTGCATGGACGCTTAGCGGTTTTATAAGAATTATAATTGGTAATCAAGATTATGTGGCCATTTAGATGAACAACCTTTCAAGTTAGTGGTAAATATTAGTGAAAACAAGTCCATGTTCCTAAAAATCTCTGGTTGCGTAGGAATCGAGACAACACTCTCGTGTCTCGATTGGTTTCTAACCGACCCCAATAGGCTAGTGGCGACTCCTAGAAATATTTAGGTTGTTAAGAACTAAAAAACAAAATCCAACGTCGCGCGAGATATGGGCTTGGAAGAGCCCGCGCCTAATCTAGAGCCATTGGTCTGCCTCTTTAGGCAAATACCCCTAAACCTTTCTTCTTTTTCCCCGAACGAAAAGAGAGGTAGTGACAAACCCGACACCTCATTATTTTTCTAATTAAAAGCTTAGAAAGTTATTTTTGACATAAAAATCAAAACCAACCATCAAGCAATCGATCACATAGCATCAAATTCACGCATAAGTTCTCAGTATTCCAAAGATCAACCAAATCACAAAATATACACTTTCCAGCACACAAGACACCAAGGACAACCACAAACCACAACCGGCCCTAATCGGCAGAAACCGGGTCCTCGTACGTTTCCAAGATTAATTCCAAAACCCTAACCAAACGAGTTCAGAAAATTCTTAAATTTGAATATGTTATAAAGGACACTTAAAAAAACAATTTTATGAAGACACCTTGACCTAGATATTTCTAGATTAAGAGCATTAAATCACCCAAACTGTTACCAAAATTGTGTCCTTATCCAGAAATTATGTTTTCCAAAACCAGCTTGGTTCAAGATCCAAAACTCATCCATTTGTTATGAAATTTGACTATGTTAAACTACAAGATGTGATGAACAATTTTTGTGAAATAACTCTTTCGATAATCGAACTCTAAGGATTGATAAAAATCCTTTAAACACCAAAAGGTTCCTAGTTCCAGCACAAAACGAGATTCTGCTTTGCATGAAACAAAGCTAAAATCTTGTTCTTTTAAATCCATAAAATCTTGAGTAAAATATATGTCATAAATGAAAATGTTTAGAACATTTTCAAAGAATCAGGTAACCTCAAAATCATAGCACATTTTAACCCACGAAAATAGTAAACGACGAGTGTCTAGTAAACTGATCCAAAGGGAAATCCACTAAATCGAGCTAAACCAACCATGATTAATTAACCTAACCATGGTTACTTAAACCTAACCAAGGTTAACTAACCTAACCATGACTAACTAACCGAACCATGGTTAATTAACCTAACCAAGGCTAGTTAACACTAATCTATCTTAATGTTAATCTAACCAAGCTAATTAACACTAATATAACCCCCCGAGCATAATTAACAACCTAATCAAGGATTAGAGAGTTAACTCACTGGATTAGGACGGTGGTGAGCTCACGGCGATGGCAACATGATGGTGGTGAGAACTTGAGACAACCGCGTCTCCAACGGAGGCTCAACGGCGAAAGAAACAGCCCTGCAAGGCTCTCGACCAAGGAAGGGATCCGGTTCTATGGTTGCTGGTCGGTGGCTGTTTGTGGGGCTGAGGTATGGTGGAGTTGGAGCTAGGGTGGTGGTGCTGCATGTGGCTGGACGGTGGGACGAGTTGCTGGAGTCTCAGACGTTGGATGGGGTAATGTGCGGTGTCGCTAAACTGAAGCAGACAACGCTAGTTGCGAAGTTGCTGAACGGGCTGGACATAACTAGGCACGAAGGGTCGCTGGGCTGAGGGTGTGAGGAGAATGGCAGTGGTGATGGAGATGTTGAAGTAGAGGCATGAGGGTGGAGAGGAGGGCTGCTGCTAGAGTTGGCATGGAAAATGGTGGTGTTGTGCGGTTGCTGGTGGGTGGGGAAAATGGAGGAATGAGGGTCGGCAGCTTGGAAAAAGGGAGTGCAGAACGTGAAGAAAGAGGTGGGCAGAAGAAGGGGGAGTCGACAACAGCTTAAGGGGGAAGGCACACATGAGAGGGGAAAGGAAAGAGATGGGAGAGAGAGGGAAACCTTGAAGTCAAAGCCTCAACCAATAAAAAGCCTATAGAAATATCTAAACACTCATGAGAGTGCCCCAAAGTCTTCAGCCCTTAAGTCAAATAACCATCCAATGAGAAATAAACTCTAATTTCTCACATATAATCCATTTTTGGGCAGCCAAATAGCACACTCCTCTTCCCATCCGAATTTCCATTTTCATATTCTTTTTGTCCAAAACCGATTTTTCAGCAAAATTCTGGACTCGATGAAAATTCTCTAAAAGATGAGACGATGTCCTAAAAATGAATCATGACACACTCGAACATACGATTCTCAAAATTGAATTCAATTTCATGGTTAAAATCGACCAAACGTGATTTTAGGGATTTTAGCACATTTGACCCGTGGTCGATAATTTTCGATCCACGTTTGTGCATCTCCGACTTGTAGACGACTCTCGGTTGTCATAAAAATTGCAAGGTTTCAATTATGTGTCTCGAGTATAATTTTGATAGAAAATTGGGTTAGTGCCGTTGGACACGAATTTCGCAATCATGCAGAATCACCCACAATTTAGTTACATGTTTCCGTCTAATCAACTTATATTCGATCTCAATTCGATTATGACGGTGTTGTATTGACCCTTGCCAATTATTATGGTCGAGCAGTTGATTTCTAATTGAATTCTCTAGTCTGTCACATTTATATCTCTTAACGGCATCACCTAAAAGATTAGTTAACTCGTGAGTAATCAGTTCTGAGTAAAATGACCATAGGCGCATTGACAAAGCAACCCTTTCATATATCCAAATCACGGGCCAAATTTTGCGATGTCGCATTTCAGACTTTAATCCATCCCCAAAATCGCTTAGCCCTATCTACGGGATGCTCAACCAATCGAGAAGTGTACCTGGATAGTTGAAAGAACTTTGTCTTGTACTGGTCGACTGTCATATTATTTTGGTGGAGTTGCAGAAATTCTTCCATCATACGGTCATGGGCACACTTCGAGAAAGATTTGCCATTAAATGCTTCCACAAAAGCATTCAAGGTAATAGCTACACCATCATGGAATATCCTCCCTTGAGTTGCCTTCCACCAATGGCTGGCATTGTCTTGTAGTTGATACACTACCAATTTAACTCTGTCCTCATCAAAATACTTCAGTAGTGCAATATATTTTCTAGTTCATCGATCCATGATGCTGCTTTGTCAAGATCTCCAGTTCCAACAAATTTTGATGCCCTGAGTTTCTGGAACTATTCTACTAGTCTCTGCATCGATTGATCACCATTCCCATTACCATTAACCTATTGTTGTGCCTGTTGTTCCATTAAACCTCTTATGGTCGTAAGGGCTCGCAATATTCCATTGAGTTGGCGATACTGGTTCGACTTTCCTTTAGAAGTTGATTGGTCTCGAATACTCATGGTGTTATACTAGATTTCTAAAAAGTGTCTATGCAAAAGAATAGGTACAACTATAGCAATACCAAGGTGAGCAGGGTTAAGTTAGTGTCTAAGAAATCACTAAAGCAAACACAAGCATGGTATTTTTATTAACTAACTAGCCCAACTTCCAGAGTGCCTTGTCACTCCACGTAATTAACCACGCTCTTAAGATGTCACACCTTTGCCCCACTTTTGGCACGAGAGCATGACCCGGCAAGTTAGCATCAACACCCTAGACAACATCGAATGTCCCAAAAGTCTTTTATCTTTAGTTAAGAGCATATAGAAACAATCATAAACAATCCCCATACAAACAAACATGGAAGCCGAACAAAACATATGCAAGCCAAGCAAATAAAAGCAACATATTCATATACATATTCACATATCAAAAGCTGTTTTGATTACATGCCCATCCTAGTCCTGGGTTACTTATTTTCATTTCCATATATAGTCAACCAAAAGGCTGGGTTACCCTAACTCCTTTATCGAGCTACTCCTAAAAGCGGCCCCCATGCTAGGTTCATTCCCTTCTTGGACCCATAAGGTGGTAGTTTTCTTCCGATAAGCGATGCCCCCTTTTTAAGTCTACTATGTCTGTCACGGTGGTAGTCATTTCAATAGGGAGGTCGGGATGGACGAGCAGTGGGATTGGTTCACCCATCATATACCTAAAATTGTGAGAATAACAAGAGTGAGTCAATGACTCAGTAAGTAGAAATCTCTAATTCTCCTATAGGATGACGTTTCGCCGTCGATCGTCAAATACAAGATCACCACCCACTTGTCGATGGCAAATCAATAGCATGGTTTGTGCCTTGCCTTGCTTATACATATGAAAGGCTCTCAACTGTCTAGGTGCTTTCAAGAATTAAAAACAAGGAGATAGTGCATATGAACAAGCTTTCCAAAGATCCGTGGCTTATGATCATTTTGGTCACAAAAAGGGATGCATGCATCTCATGAAACTCGATCAAGCACTAAGTAACCCAATTCAAACATATGCTCAAATTGATGCAAGGACTTAACAATACATATAAAAAGAAACTTAGCTTTCGCAAGCATCGTACATGGACTTTAATTTTTTTCTTTTATTCAATATCATATTAGTCGAAATTAAATGACTCTTTCGGTAACAACCGGGCATCGGTCTCCCCCTTGGCAACCAGTATCATCTTGATCTCATTATCAGGACAGCATCCGGGGTGACCCCTAGGCATTGGCCTCACCAGAGCCGGCATCATCCACGATCTCAATATCGGGATGGCATCCGGGGCTTTACCCCAGTCCACAACCCAGCATTCCCCAACATCGGCATATAAGTGTGGCATCCATAACAACCTCTAGTTACATTAAAGTCTATGAATAGGTGATGGAAGTACCATCAAGTTATTTTATGGCCATTTAATCCATAATTTGCAATAAGATTTATGGCCAAGCTTTTAATGGATAATTAGTTGATAGGAAAGAAAATCCTATCATTGGCCATGTGTTTTATAAATTGGAATTTATGGATTTATGATTTCAAGTTTTATGGCTATATGAAATCGTAATTTAGTATTTATATAAGTGGGGATTTAAGGTAAATTATTGAAAGTAAAATGGACTTATTTAAGAAAATCTTGGGCCATTTAAGTTTGGGCTTTAAGCCCAAGTGAGATGGGCTTAAAGTGGGCCATAAGCCCGGCCCACTGTCGACGCATGGAGGGGAGGAGTGAGGCGCCGCATGGCCTCCAAGTGTCTTCAACAAAGGAGACACTTGTCTCCTTCGTAGGGACAAGTGTCCCCCATGCAAGAGAAGAAAGCATGCAATATATAAGCCACCAAAAAGAAAGAGAGAGAGAGAGAGAGTGGCTGGTTTTGAGAGAGTGAGAGAGAGGGAGAGAGTTGCCGAGAGAGAGTGAGATGCGAGAGAGAGGGAGGCCGAGGAGGAGGAGCTCGCCCGTCGCCGCCCGCACGCCGTCCGTCCGTCGTCGGTGTGCCGTTCGTGTGTCGCTGTCCGCTTGGTCTTTGAGGCAAGTAGGGATTGATTTCTACTCTTGCATGTGTGTCTTGCATGTGTGGTTGAATTCTTGGATGTTTAGAGGCTAGAAATCGAAGTACATGAGGTTTGTTCTTGGAGATGCTTGCTGTTTTCGCATGAACCGCTCGATCCAGAATCTTGTGAAGGCTTGCATGCATGTTTTGAGTTCGATTTTGACTTTGATCTCTTCATGAAAGTTGTAGCTAACATCTTAAATTACAACATACTAAAATTTGGTGCAAAATTATGGAGATTTAAAGAGTCAAACGTTCATCCTACGGAGATGCTAGATCTGGAATGTTTTCGCATGAAACGTTTGAGTCAGAACTTTGTGAGAGTTTGTATGCATGTTTTGAGTTCGATTTTGACTTTGATCTCTTCATGAAAGTTGTATCTAACATCTTAAAATACAACATACTAAAATTTAGTACAAAATGATGGAGATTTGAGGGGTCAAAATCTCATCCTACGGAGACACCAGATCTGGAACGATTTCACTGACCTTTCGGTGGATTGGTGGTTGCATGTTGATTTTTACTAGGAATCTCTCTTCGATTTCTGCATGGAACATGTAGAGAACATCTTAAAATATAACATACTCAAATTTGAAGTAAAATGAACAAGTACAACCTAGTGAATCAACTTACTCTTGAAGATGGTAAATCTGGAGACACGGTACAGGACACCCGAGAATTCATGGACCCATATGATGACTATACTCTGGATATTTGACTTAGATCCCTTCATGAAACCTGTAGAGAACATCTTGAAGTAAACAATATCCAAATTTCAGAGGAAACGAAGAAGAATAGGTAGGTGAAGACTCAGTATTTCGGAGAAGCATGCACTGGACGTTTCGGTGTTAGATCCAGAAGCTTCGTATGATTATAGAAAATAATCTAAAACGAATTTGGCTTATAAGTCTTCATAAAAAATATACCTTAGTATCTTGGCTATAACGTGGTAAAATTTCACAATTTTCGGAGGTCGTTCGGATATTTTAATTAAATTATTTCGGAAACTGTGCATTCTGTTTCTATCCGAAAATTGCATGCTGTTTTGTGTGAATTGTACCTTCTTGTGTGAACTCTATTGGGCATGTGTTTTTCATGAAATTTCTATCTTATTGTCTTGTTTATCACATGTCTTAATTTCATGATTTTTGAGAAGCATATGGATATTTAATTTAAATATTTTTTTAAAAATGGTACATGCTGGAATTTTGTAAACTTTCAAAATGCATGAAATATGGACCATTTTATATTGCATGGACTCCATGAATTGTATTGTTATGGATGATGGTGTCTTGCTGCATGCATGATAATGATTTGAGATGCATGTATGAATTCAATGATGAATATGATCCAGATTGCCATCACATCACATGCCATGTTAAAATTGAACTATAATTGAAGATGAGAAATGAGATGTATGAGAATATGCATCGTGGTGATGAGAAGACCGTCGGGGGTGTGAGCCGACGATGCCCGGGGAGTCGGGATGCCCAAAGGTTCAAATGAGTCGATGCCCTTTGGATGCCTGGTTGTATTATGAATACATGCCCAGAGATTTTCCTCGAGAGTGTCGGGATGCCCGGTTGTATTATGATACATGCCCGGAGGGTGAGGGGTTGTATCATGATGCATGCCCGGAGAGTAGGGGTAACCATTTTCATGGCGAGCCCAGAAGATTCCTCGTGATGTCAGATGGGGTGCGAGATGCCCAGAGGTTCGAATAAGTCGATGCCCTTTGGATGCCCGGTTGTATTTTGAATACATGCCCGGAGGTTCCTCGTGATGCCAGTTGGGATACGAGATGCCCGGAATGTGGGGGTGCCGGATGCCCAGTTGTATCTTGGATACATGCTCGGATGGTTCTCGCAATGCCAGGATTGGGCGTGAGTGATGAATGTGGGATGCAAACATTGGTCCCGGGAAAGAGAAATGTGGCGGTCCAAAATGAAATTGAAATTGAATTATGCATGATGATATATGCATGATATGATGAGATGTGCATGGATGCATGGTAATGATGATGGTACATGTGATATGATGATATGATGATGATGTTACGTGCATGGATGCATGGTAATGATGATGGTACATGTGATATGATGATATGATGATGATGTTACGTGCATGGATGCATGGTAATGATGATGGTACATGTGATATGATGATATGATGATGATGTTACGTGCATGGATGCATGGTAATGATGATGGTACATGTGATATGATGATATGATGATGATGTTACGTGCATGGATGCATGGTAATGATGATGGTACATGTGATATGGTCATATGATGATGATGTTAAACGCATGGATTGATGGTAAGGATGATGCCATATGTGACATGATGATGGTAAGTGTATGATATGATGGTGATGTCTATATGATGATGATGGTACATGAGGTATGATGACATGTGCATGATGCCATGGTATGTTGTGCATAGATGCTTGTATGACATGTGATGCTATGATTGTGATGGTTGCATGGCATGATGTATTGAGTGGTTTATTGGTCATTTACCTGCTGAGTGGTTGTACTCACCCCTTTTGGGGAATAACATTTCAGACTAGATAAGATCCCTCTGCTGTCATTGCTACCAGTAGATGAATCAAGTGGTTGGATATGATTGCGAGGAGGAGGATAGCAAAGGGAGGAACTCTTGGACGCCAACACTGGTTGATGGACTTTAAGTATTCGATTGTTGGAGAAGATGTCGGTCATCTTTTGAAATATAGCCAAGTATAGAAACATTGGCATTTCGATGTACCGACTAAAGATGTCCATCTGCTTTATAAACGTGTTCGGCTTTAACTTATATAAGATGTTTAGTAGGTGTGCATTGTTTTATGAATATAGAGAAGGGAGTTTATTAGATGTGCTTCCGTATATGAATTGCGCAAGGGACCTATCAAAAAAAAAAGAAGGTGTAAACCCCTATGTTGTATGGACCGTTTGTATGCTTGAAATGGTATCGAGTGACATGTTAATAGGTAAAGTGAAAGGTAGCGACCGTGGCGACCCTAATCGGATCGGGGCCGTCGAGGGTGCCACAAATTTTGTGGCACCCTCGACGGCCCCGATCCGATTAGGGTCGCCACGGTTCGCTTACCATCCATTTTCCTAATAACATGTCACTGATACCATTGAGATTGCAGCGGGTCCATACAACCTGGGGGTTTACATTTTTTAGATCGGTCCCTTGCGCAATTTATATACAGAAGCACATCCAACAACTCCCTTCCTTATATTCAGAAAACGATGCACTCCAACTAAACATCTTATAAAAGTTAAAGTCAAACACTTTTATTTACTTAAACCAGACGGACATCATTCATCAGTACATCAAAATGCCACAGTCTTCTATACTCGGCTATACTTCAAAAGATGACTGACATCTTCTCCAACAGTCGAATACTTAAAGTCCATCGATCAGTGTCGGCGTCCAAGAGTTCCTCCCTTTGCTATCCTCCTCCTCGCAATCATATCCAACCACTGGATTCATCTACTAGTAGCAGTGGCAGCAAGGGTATCTTATCTAGTCTAAAATGTTATTCCCCAAAAGGGGTGAATACAGCCACTCAGCAAGTAAAGGACCAATAAACCACTCAATACATCATGCCATACAATCATCACAATCATAGCATCACATGTCATACAAGCATCCATGCACAACATACCATGGCATCATGCACATGTCATCATACCTCATGTACCATCATCATCGTATAGACATCACCATCATATCATACACTTACCATCATCATGTCACATATGGCACATCCTTACCATGCATCCATGCGTATAACATCATCATCATATCACCATATCACATGTACCATCATCATTACCATGCATCCATGCATGTAACATCATCATCATATCATCATATCACATGTACCATCATCATTACCATGACCCATGCATGTAACATCATCATCATGTCATGGATATATCATCATGCATAATTTAATTTCAATTTCATTTTTGGACCGCCACATTTCTCTTTCTGGGGACCAATGTTTGCATCCCACATTCATCACTCGCCCCCAATCCTGGCATTGCGAGAAACCTCCGGGCATGTATCCAAGATACAACTGGGCATCCGGCAACCCCACATTCCGAGCATCTCGTATCCCAACTAGCATCACGAGGAACCTCTGGGCATGTATCCAAAATACAACAGGGCATCCGGCATTTACACTCCCTGGCCGGGCATCTCGCATCCCAACTAGCATCACGAGGCATCCCCCTGGGCACAAACCTCCAGGGCTTCCGGAATTACGTACCGACATACCACTAGAATCCCCCTTCCTCTGGAATTACGTACCATATACCACTGGGCATCCCAACACTCCTAGGGCATCGTCGGCTCACACCTCCGACGGTCTTCTCATCACCACGATGCATATTCTCATACATCTCATTTTCAATTTCACATTCGCAATTATGGCTCAATTTCAACATGGCATGCGATGTGATGGCAACCAAGATCATATTCATCATTGAATTCATACATGCATCTCAAATCATTATCGTACATGCAGCAAGACACCATCATCCATAACAATACAATTTATGGAGTCCATGCAATTTAAAATGGTCCATATTTCATGCCTTTTCGAAGTTTACAAAATTCCAGCATATACTATTTTAGGAAATATTTAAATTAAGTATCCATATGCTTCTCAAAAATCATGAAATCAAGGCATGTGATAGACAAGACAATAAGATAGTAATTTCATGAAAAACACATGCCCAATAGAGTTCCACACAAGAAGATATAACCCACACGATTTCAGCATGCAAATTCGGATAGAAACAGAATGTGCAGTTTTCGAAATAATTCGATTAAAATACCCGAACGACCTCCGAAAATTATGAAATTTTACCAGGTTATAGTTAAGACACTAAAGTAGATTTTTCATAAGATTTCTAGGCCAGATTCATCCTAGATAATTTCCTATAGTCGTACGAAGCTTCTGGTTCTAGCACCGAAACGTCCAGAATAGCTATCTCCGAAATATCGAGTTTTCACCCACTTATTTTTCTTCCTTTCCTCTGAAATTTGGATATGTTTTACTTCAAGAGGTCCCCTACAACTTTCATTAAGGGATCTAAGCCAAAATTCCAAAGCATAGTCACCATATAAGTCCACGAATTCTCGGGTGTCCAGTACCGTGTTTTCCAGATTTACCGTCTTCAAAAGTAAGTCGATTCACTAGGCTAAACTTGCTCATTTTAATTCAAATTTGAGTATGTTAGTTTATAGGATGTTTTCTACAAGTTTCACGAAGAATTTGAAGAGAGATTCTTAGTAAAAATCGACATGCAACCCACAAATCTACCAAAAGGTCAGCAAAACTGTTCCAGATCTAGTGTCTTCGTAGGATGAGGGTTTGACCCCTTAAATCTCCATCATTCCATCCCAAAGTTTAGTATGTTGTAGTTTAAGATGTTGGCTACAACTTTCATGTAGGAATCAAGGTCAAAATCAAACTCGAAACATGCATGCAAACTCTCACAAAATTCTGGTTCAGGCGGATCATACGAAAACAGCATGCAAACTCAAGAACAAGTCACATTCTAGCTTCGGTTTTGCCTTCCCTATGATCCGAAACCTACCGCCAACAAATCACACATGCAAGGCACACATGCAAGAGTGGAAATCAGTCCCAACTTGCCTCCAAAACCAAGCAAACGAGGCACACCGGCGACGGACGGATGGCGTGCGGGCGGTGACAGGCGACTCCTCCTTCCTTTCTCTCTTCCTCTCTTCCTCTCTTTCTCTCATCTCTCTCAGCACCTAGACCGACCACTCCCTCTCTCTCTTTCTTTTTGGTTGCTTTTATAAATTGCATGCACCCTCATTTTGCATGGGGGACACTTGTCCCTAAGAAGGAGACAAGTGTCTCCTTTGTTGAAGACAATTGGAGGCCATGCAGCTCCTCACTCCTCCCCTCCATGCGTCGACAATGGGCCGGGCTTATGGCCCACTTTAGGCCCATCTCACTTGGGCCTAAAGTCCAAGCTTAAATGGTCCAAGTTAATTTTTAATAATACATTTTAATCCTCATTTAAATAAATACCTAATTGCATAATAAAATGGCCAAAAGACATTGTGACAGTAATCCATAAAATCAAATCTATAAAGTGCATAGTCAAGAACAAAGTCTTCTTTATCAATTTGTCCTACAGCACCAACCTTGATCATCCATTAACATTTTCTACTTAAATAAATACCTAACTTGCAAAAATAATAAGGCCATTAAACTTATAGTCACAAATCCATAGATTCCAATTTATAAAACACATGGCCAATGATAGGACTTTCTTTCCTAAAATAATTATCCATTAAAAGCTTGGCCATAAATCTTATTGCAATTTATGGATTAAATGGCTATAAAATAACTTAATGGTACTTCCATCACCTATTCATAGACTTTAATGTAACTAGAGGTCGTTATGAATTTTGGGATGCCACAAAGTCCATTGTGTGTCCATGCATTTCAAGTTAATATGTGAAATGATGGGCTTGGGAAAGCTCTGGCTAAGCCTAGACTTACTCAAGCCATTAGCCTTTGTGCACCCGTGCATAAGGGCTTTCAAAGGGAGGTTGTGACAGCAAGAAAGTAAGACGTATTCATTGTTGTCGAATTTTGGTTTATATCTATATATTTTAGACGTATAGTTTAGCATCGTTGAATTTTAGGTCACCCAAGAGTCCTTCTGGAGCAATTTGATTTGAGTGAAAGGAATGAGAAGCCATTTCATTGCATGATGATTAAGCCATTCCATTGCATGATGATTTTGTTATTAGTTGCAAAGCCAAAGTTTCAAGAGTTTTTTTATCTTTTAATTTAATAGATCTATATAATGACCTTCACGATTTCTCTTTAGAAAATGATAATATTTTTCCATTCCTAATTATTTATATTTCTGTATCTAGTTAATTTTTCTTTCCTCATATTCAAGAAAATTGATTCTATGGATCGTCTTATTATTTTGTCTCTCAATTTAAGAATGCGACAAGGAAACATGGAAATTACAAGGGGAAAAAAAAAAAAGGAAACATTGAGTCAAAAATTGAAACCGGTGGAGGAAGTCTACTGCTTTCCTGAAAGAAATTTGTGGTATAATCATCACACTGTCATTCTGAAGTGGACGGTCTTCCTAGCCTCATCTAAAGAGCAAGTAGTTTTCCATCACACACAAGGTCCCCACTCACGGTCCTGGTCCACAAAGGTGGGGACTCTGAGCAATCATAATTCAGCTTTGTTGCAATTTCAATAATTGAGATTGACTTTGGTTTTAATGGTAATGCGGAGTAGATTAAGCATGTGTCATTGGTGAAGCCCTTTCTCGGTATGGAAACTTCAGATCTTGTTAGAACTTTATTAGACCGTTCACTGTTTTTTTGTCTTCCAACTACGACTTAAGAAAAGGAGATATGACGTCTCAAACTTTAGATCTTGTGAGGGAGGAAGCGAGGGAGGGATTGGAATCTTTCTAATTGTGACGTCTCAAAAGTTTCGCTTGTTTAGGCGGGATGTATTTTCGACGTCTTAAAGTCTCATGTCAGAGAGGGAGATCAAATTCAGCAATTAAAAGATAAACATCGACTCCTAAATAGTCGCTGTTTTCTGTTGTCACTTAGAATATTCTTTTGGGGACACAACCCAAATAGAGCAGGTCGGGTTTTTTACCACTATTCCAAATTGCTCAATACCCATCGTTACTTGTTGTCTGAGAGTAATTCTTTGTGATATAAAGTTCTCATTTTACTGAGTATGTCTTTGAATTTGGGTCGTTATGATAATTCCAAAATGAGTATATGTTTATAAGTATGCTGTAAATTTCCTAGACAAATGGTATTTTGGCCCAATATCACCAAATGGTAGAATATCCGAATCTTTGAAAGAAAAGGAAAGAAGTGGAATTGGAGTTGAAAAACGCAAGACGGAATAGTTCATGTTCTTCACGAATTGCCAAATTGAATGACATCCATTCCCATTGGACCGACTGCTCTAAGAGTCGTTATTGCGTGGGCCATGGTGTACTATGCCTTGTGCATGTCAATTGTTGTTTTCATTTCACGTGACTTTAACGCGGACTTCATCCGATCCAAACATATGACCTACCCAATATGTAGAATCCCCCAAGAAAAGGACACAAGTGAGCAATTAGTTTTCATGATGACACAAGGTTCCTCATATTGGCGAAGTGAGGGGCCTTGCTCTAGAGGTTTGGATCACATGTCAAGAAAGGAAAGCCCAAGCAATTCAAGCCAATGCCTATCATTGAACACAGGCAAAATCGAATCGACAATGAATCACCATGCTGAGGCTTCAAATATCGCCCATGGTATAGTCTCACAAAGAGCTATCGGTATTATATAAATGTGTGACATCCTGATTTTCGACCCTGTATCGATTAAATGAAATGGGCTTTTCATCGACGCATTTATAGTCTTTTTCTCTGAACTGATCACTCATGAGATAAATAATCTATCTGATGAAGCCGTTAAGGAACATAAACGCAACTGACTTGAGAATTTGATTAGAAATCGACTGCTCGACCGTGGTAATCTGCAAGGGTCAATACGGCACTGTTAAAATCGATTAGATACCAAAGATATGTCGATTCAACAGAGGCATGTAATTAAAATATGGGTGATTCCATGTAATTGCAAAATTCGCGTCGAACTGCACTAAACCAATTTTTTTGTCGATTCTGTACCCTGTGCCCGTATTTGAAACCTTGAGATTTTCATAAGTCAAATGTGTTAAAAATTCCTAAAAGCTACCTGGTAAGTAAGGTTATGCTAAAATCGCATCCGGTTAAAATTAACCATGAAGTTGAACTCAGTTTTGAGAATCGAAAGTTCCAGCGTGTCATGATTTATTTTAGGAATGTCGACTCATCCTTCAAAGAATTTTTGATGAGCCCATATTTTTGACGAAAAAATCAAAATTGGGCGCTTTTAAACAGGGAAATTCGAAGGGCCATTTTTGTGTGCATTTTTTGCCTTCAAGTTGGATCAAATTGTGAAGCAAATTGTGGAAATTGGTGTGGGCACCTTAGCCGGTATTTTAGGGACCAAATTGGATTGAATTGGTGAAGAGTTGCGAAGAAATTGAAGGGTGATGGGTAAAATTCGTAGGGCTAAGGTGCAACATTTGGCCCTCATCTTTGCTTGCTTGGGAAGGGAAATTGGCTATGGATCAAGGTTGAAGACTTTAGGGGTTTCTACTCAAGTGTTTTAGGATATTTTGGTGGACTTTGGAGGCTTTTTGTCCCTCCTTTCCCTATAGTAGCTTCTTCTTCATTTTCTCTAGCTTAAACTTCCATTTTCAGAGCTTACAAACCACCTCCGGCCCTTTATCGAACCAGCAGCAACCCGCAAGCCACCGCTTGGCTCCCTCACCACCCATCTGAGCTGCCCGAGCACCAGCCTGCCTTCACTCGCGCTAGTCCAGGCCGTTCCAGCCCTCATCTCCCTTTGGTCCAGCCCAAAACAAAAGCAAACCTCAGTTGTGGGCTAAGGCTTGCTTGGCCATTTTCGGGCCCTTCCGAGCCTCCCTTAGCATCGCCGTAGGCCCAAGTCTTGCTCACCTTCACATCACCATGGTCTTGAACTGGTTTATTTGGTAATCCGGTGAGTTTACATCCTAAACTCTAATTAGGAGGCTAATTACACTTAAGGGTGGATTAGTAGTTTAATTAGAGATTAAGGGGTTAGTTAGTTTAATTAGAGATTAGTGGTAATTAGTTTATATGCCTAAGTTAAGGATTGGTTAATTAGTCTAATTAGTTATTAGGTGGTTAGATTAAATTAGTTAGCCTAGTAGATTAGTTAATTAGTCTAATTAGGTGGGTAGATTAGCTTAGGTAGATTAATTAGTGGTTTACTTAATTATTTTGCAATTTATGTAATTATTTTGCAATTTATTCAATTATTTATTAATTAGCGGAAATTATACCACGATAACTAGTTGTCGGAATTTCGTGGTGATCGTCGTGGTGTAGTTGGTTCGTGAAATTGATTGCTAAATTTATACAATTGGATGCTGATTGATGATTTTTGAATTATTGTTTCAAAAATATGGAATTTTAGTATTTAATTAGAAAAATACCGAGTGTCAATTTTTGACATTGAAAAGATTTTAAGTAATATATAAAATCGTAGAATTTTAAAATGGGAGAATAACACGCTTTATGGTTCGATTTGACCGTGTGTCCATGCACACTTATTTTACCTGGATTTTTTAATATGAAGAAAATGGGCCAAGTACGGTATTTGAAATTGAGGCATTCAAGTGCAAAGCACGATGTCCTTGGCTGAGATTGGATGTGTGTGTGATCGCTATAAGAACCCATTATGAGTGCTAGTATGAACATCTAGAGGGGAATGAATAGGTGTGAAAACAATTTTCGCAAAGAACAGCGAAAATAATTTACTTTGAAATTGAGTCTAAAGAATAACAAATTTTGAGCGAGTTCAGATTTTGGCAGTTAAATAGAGGTACGAACAAAATAAAAAAGTTCTGAGAAAAGAATATGAACATAGAATTTATAGTGGTTTGGCTTAGATCAAGCCTACGTCCATTCTCCCACGCTGACAGCCTTCTGGTTGGTTTCTACTATGAATCAAAAGAGAATTTACAATCTTGCGATCTTGACTTTACAGTGAAGAGTATCTACTACTCTCTCACGAAATCACACTATAAGTCTCTCTCTTTTGAGTACAATTTAGAGCACAATATATGGAGTAACAAGAAACTAGGAAGTTTCAGACTTTGGAATTTCTCTTTCACGCACTTTATCAAACAACTAGAGAGTCATCCTTAAATACTCCTTCATGCCTTCTTGACCGTTGGCACTTTCCAAAGAAATTCTTCCAATCAACCCATTGGATAGAATCAATTAAGGAGATCTCGAGTTGTTTGAAGATTGTGATGAAAGCCTGTCAATCATGTTCACTCATACAATCAGAATCTTAGTTTCCATAAGTAGATTCTTTCCAAAATTACTTGCCTTCCAAAAAGATTTGATGTATCTCAATTGATTTCAATAAAAATATTCAATCTTATAGGTGATATCTCCAACTAGAAAACCATAAATAATCCATACAAACCAAACTCTGGAAGAAAGAAAGATAATTCCTTATCTAAAAAAGTCTTCATCCTTCACTTTCGTTTAGTCTGGAATTTGTTAGAGTGGGCAGACTTTTACACAAAGTCTGGGAGTCTTCAGACTTTGAATTCTTTGGAATAAGTTTTGTCAACTTCAAAACATCAAAAGAGTTTTCTCTAACAATTTCCCCATTTTTTATAGTGACAAAACTTCTCTGCAACCACAAAAAACATGTTAATATTGAAAAAATTAAACACATATCAAGATTTAAACATCCTCATCCATAACCATCACAACTGCAAGGATTGCTGTAGAATAAGTGTTCAAAAACAATCTTAAATCAAATTTGCAAAAGGTTAAAAATCAAAAATATGTTCATTCAAATTGTTCTTTCAAATCGTTCAAATCTTCAAGTTCTCCCCCTTTTTGTCAACAGCAAAAAGTGGAGAAAGTCAAAATAGATGAGAGATAAAAGGAGTCAAGGTTGTCTTGGAATTCGAACAAGTTGGAAATCCCCCATAGACTGCACAACCTCTTCAACCTTTTGGCATTGGTGATGAACATCCTGGATTTAATTTAGAACAGTCTTGAGCATCTGAACAGTCTCATCATTCTTGACCACAATCTGAGAAACTTGTTGATTCAGAGTCTGTACCAGTGTATCTAAAAAATGTACCATTCTAGTGTGAAAATCAAAAGAGGCTTTCAAAGCAGTGTGAAGTCTCTGAACCTTAAACTCCAAATTGTATTGTTGAGATTTAACTTCCAGAAGAAGTTCCATCATTCGTGGATAATATGCAGTTGGTTCGGTTTGCACACTAGCTTCAATGAAATGAGTTCATGGAGAGTTGAGAAACGAGGGAACATCAACTTGTCTAGTTTTGTGGCACCCCAAAGCGCCCAAGGTCACCACATATTACCAAAGAAGAACCGTAGTTCCTAGGCATTTTGTTTTAAATGGTCCTAGCGCATCTTATTTGCGGAAGCATAATCAAGTTCTACCAATTCTTCCACCAACAACCATGATACAATGCACACCACTAAACACCATAAGAAAAGATAAAGCCAAGACACTTTTATCTACATATTTTCATGATGGGTTTTCTCAGGTCAGTACAACAAAAGAAAGGCCAAGACTTTTTGACTACACTCGGCCAAAACCCCAAAAAGAGACAACTCGACCCTCTATGTCGATCATGCAAAATCCTCCATCCATTAGTTTCGGCTATTGTCCAAAAAGTTGCAGCTCCTACTCCTCACGCACGTGTCGTCACACCCACCCTGGTGCGTCAGGCGGTGGCGGTGGCAACATCCCCTGCATCACTCCATCTCGACGAACGTGAACAGATATGAACTTTTGAATGACAAGGCCCTCAGCCAGGCCCACGTCATACATCACTAATACACGAACCTGAATGAACATCAGACCAGGGATGGTGGGACAGTTGATCTCCACACACTCGACCTCCACAACTAAAGGAAGGCCATAAAAGATGCCCCGCGTGACAGCAGGGAGCGGCATCTTTCTAATCTGAAATGTTGGTCTCTGAAGGGGTGAGTACAGCCACTCAGCAGGTAAAGGACCTAATAAACCACTTAATGCATCACACAATACAATCATAACAATCATAGCATAACACCTGTCATTCATGCATCCATGCATAACTTACCTTGAAACCATGCACGTGTCATCATACCGCATGTACATACCTCCTCATGTAATCATCACCATCATGTCATACATGTACCATCATGCCATAGGTGCACATAAATCCAAGCATTCACCATCATCATGTCACACATGTCATCATGCCATAGGTGCACATAAATCCATGCACTCACCATCATCATGTCACATATACCATCATGCCATAGGTGCACATACATCCATGCATTCATGCATACATATTACCATATCATGCATAATTCAATTTCAGTTTCCCAATTTTATTCTTTCATTCTAGGCCGCCACATTTCTCTTTCCCGGGATCAGTATTTGCATCCCTCATTTATTGCTTGCACCCCACCTAGCATCGCGAGGAACCTCCGGCACAAACCTCCGGGCATCCGACACACACCTCCAGCCATCTCATACCCCAACTGGCATTACTAGGTATCCCCCGGCTCACACCTCCGGGCTTCCGGCACCCCCACTCTCCAGGCATCTCGAAACTCCCGAGGACCCTCCGGCATTCAGCCATTTAAGGCCACCGGGCATCCGGCATTCACACTCCTGAGCCAGGCATCCCGACACTCCCGGGGCATCGTCGGCTCGCACCTCCAATGGCCTTCTCATTTATCATAGTTCACATTTACAATTATAGCTCAATTTCAACATGGCATATGATATGATGGCAACAAGATCATTTTCAGCATTTGATTCTTATATACAATTCCAATCATCATCATATATGCAGTAAGATCCAATCACTTATGACAACACAATCCATGGGGTCCATACAACTTAGAATGATCCATACATCATGAGTTTTTGAAATTTACCAAATTCCAGCTTGCACAATTTCGGAAAACATATATATTAAATATCCATATGACCTTCAAAAATTATAAAATCAGAACATGTGATAGTCAATACACAAAGGTAGCAACTCCATGAAGAACACATGCCCAAAAGAACTTCACACAAAAAGATATAGCTCACACATTACAGCTTACAAAATTCGGACACATCAGATTGTGCGGTTCTTGAAATATTTTAATTTAAATACCCGAATGACCTTCAAAAATTATGGAATTTTATCAGGTTATAGTCGAGACCCTAAGATAGATTTTTCATGAAAACATAAAGGCCAGATTCGTCCTAGATAATTAACTATGAACGGTCGAAGCCCCTGTTGCTAGTACCAAACAGTCCAGTTTAACTGTCTCCGAAAAATCAAGGTTTCACCTACTTATTTTCTTTCATTTCCTCTGAATTTTTGATATGTTTTGCCTAAAAAGGTCCACTAAAACTTTCATGCATGGATCTAAGTGAGATTCTCAAAGGATAGTCACTTTACAGTTCACGAAGTCGCTGGAATCCAGTACAATACTTCCAGATCTATCGTCTTCAAAAGGACAATCATTTCACTAGGATACAGTTGTTCATTTTACCTCAAATTTGAGTATGTTAGTCTTCAGGATGTTCTCTATAACTTTTGTGAAGAAGTCAAAGTGAAATTTTCGGTAAAAAGTGTCATGCAACACACAAAACCACCAAGAGGTCAACAAAACAGTTCCAGATCTAGCGTTTTCGTAGAGGAAGGGTTTTACCCCTCAAAACTCAACCATTTTATCTCAAATTTTAGTATGTTGTACCTTGAGATGTTATCTAACACTTTTATGAAGAAGTCGACTCCAACCACGCATGCAAGCCTCTACAACGTTCGGGGTCAAGCAGTATACTCGAAAACAGAATGCTATTTCAAAAACAACACACTCAGGCTTCGGTTTCTCATACCCTAAACGTCGGAGATTCATCACCATTCAAACACACATGCAAGATAAAAACATGCAAGAGCAGAATATGGATCCCAACTTGCCTTTGTACCGAGCAAACAACGGCACACAGATGGCGACGGACGCATGCACGGCTTCTTCCTCCTCTCTCTCGGTTCCTCACTCTCTCAACGCTCTCTCTCTCTTGGCTTGGACGACAACCCCTTAAACCAGCCATTCTTCCTTTTATTTCCCCCTCAAAACCATTATTAGCCATCATTAGAAGCCACCCACAATGGCCAATAGGTGAAGTCCCCTTTTTGCCACTTGGCAAAACCCATGCATGATGGGCTTAGAGGTGGGCCGACCTCTCCCCTCTCTCCTTGTGGTCGACGGCAGCCTTTCATGGCTTCATGGGTCGGCCTTTTGGCCCATCATAGATCCACACTCTTGGGCCTAAGACCCAAGCCTAATTAAATCAAATTTTAACCCCTTTTTAATACTAATTAAATCCTTATTGAACCAAAGTACTATAGTGTAAAAATTAAATAACTAAACACTTGAAATCACAAATCCATAAATTCTAATCCACAATACATATGGCCAAAGATAGATCATCCTTTTCCAAAATTTATCCACTAAAACTCGGCCATAGTCCTTAATACAAGACATTAATTTGAGCACCCCTAATGACTGGCAAAGAATTTTAGGATGCCATAATTCTCCCCTCCTTAAAGAATTTCATCCTCGAAATTAAACGTTACTCATGTCCTTTTGAAGCAAGTAAGGGTACTTTTCCATCATCTAATCTTCACTTTCCCATGTGGCTTCCTCCATATCATGATGTCACCATAATACCTTAACCAGAGGAATCTTCTTAGTCCTAAGAATTTGTTCCTTCCAATCCAGTACTTGCACAGGCTCTTCAATATACCTCATTTTCTCATCCACTTCAATGGCTTCATGATCGAGTATGTGACCAGGATCCGGCTGGTACTTTCTCAACATTGATACATGAAACACATCATGCAAATTTCCTAACTTAAGAGGCAGTGCTAAACAATAAGCTACATCCCCTATCCTTTCAAGTATCTCAAAAGGTCTGACAAATCTAGGGCTTAACTTGCCCTTCCTTCCAAATCGAGATACTCCTTTTATTGGAGATACCTTAAGGAATACATGGCCTCCTTCACTAAACTCCACAGGCCTTCTACGCCTATCTGCGTAGTCTTTCTGCCTACTTTGAGCTGTTTTAAGCCTTTTCCTGATAATTTCAACAACTTCAGTGGTAACTTATACTAGTTCAGGTCCTGTCAATTTTCTTTCACCTACTTCATTCCAACAGATAGGAGTCCTACATCTCCTTCCATATAATGCTACATAAGCAGCCATGCCTATACTTTTCTGGAAACTATTATTATAAGCAAACTCCACCAAATGCAATCTTTCATCCCAATTTCCTTTAAAGTCGATCACACAAGCCCTTAACATATCCTCTAATGTCCGGATCACTCTTTCTGTTTGTCCATCTGTCTAAGGGTGAAAAGCAGTACTAAACTGAAGTTTAGCTCCTAAGGCAATTTGAAGACTCTGCCAAAAGTTCAAAGTTAATCTTGAATCCCGATCTGAGGTAATAGTTACTGGAACACCATGTAAGCGTACCACTTGACTTACATATATGTCTGCATATTTATTCATTGGGTAGTCCACGCGAACCGCTAGGAAATGAGCAGATTTAGTCAAACAGTCTACTATAACCCAGATAAAGTCATGACTACTTGACGTCCTTGGTAATCCTTATATAAAGTCCATTCTTATATGCTCCCATTTCCGTTCTGGTATGTCTAATGGTCTCAAAAGTCCTGCAGGTTTACGATGTTCCGCTTTTACCTGTTGGCATGTCAGACATTGAGAAACGTGCTTAGCCGTGTCTGCTTTTATACCATTCCACCAAAACTGCTGACGTAAGTTCCTGTACATCTTTGTACTACCCGGATGAATACTATAATTACTCTTATGTGCCTCCGACAGGATTTCCTTCTTTAATTCTTCGTTGTCGGGAACACAAAGTCGTCCCTGGCATCTTACTACTCCATCTTCAGAGACTTGAAATTCTGTTCTTTTTCCTAAAGACACTACATCTTTCATTTTTATAATTTTCGGGTTAGACTCTTGTAAGGTTTTAACTTTCTGAATAATTTTAGGCTCAATCCTTAATGCACTAAGCATACCAGTAAGACAATCTACTTTCAATTTAAATTTTGAGTCCGTTACGGACTTTAACAAGCTCCATTATGCCATTCTTAAACTGGCCATCCCCATGGCCGACTTATGACTAAGAGCATCCACTACCTTATTCGCCTTCCCTGGATGGTATCTTATCTCACAATCATAATCCTTTAATAATTCCATCCACCTCCTTTGTCTCATGTTCAACTCCTTTTGTGAGAACAGATATTTCAAACTCTTATGGTCCGTATAAATCTCAAACTTTTCCCCATACAAATAGTGTCTCCAAATCTTCAAGGCAAACACTATAGCTGCTAATTCTAAATCATGTGTTGGGTAGTTCTGTTCATGGGGTTTCAATTGTCTAGATGCATAAGCTATGACCTTGCCATGCTGCATCAAAATACATTCCATTCTTTTGTGAGATGCATCACTATATACTGTAAAACCATCAGGTCCAGTTGGTATAGTCAGGATTGGAGCCGAGGTCAATTTTCTTTTAAGCTCCTGGAAACTCCTCTCGCATTCCCCATTCCATTCAAATTTCACGTTCTTTCGAGTCAATTTAGTTAAAGGACCTGCCAGTCGTGAAAATCCTTCAATAAACCTTCTATAATAACCAGCCAGTCCTAAGAAACTTCGTATTTCAGTAGGTGTTGTCGGTCTCGGCCAATTTATTACCATTTCAACTTTCGCCGGGTCTACTGCAATTCCTCCTCCTGATACTACATGCCCTAAAAATATTATCTGGTCCAACCAGAATTCACACTTACTAAATTTAGCATACAGCTTATGTTCTCTCAAAGTTTGCAAAACTATCCTTAAGTGTTGTTCATGTTCTTTAGGTCCTCTCGAGTATATCAGGATGTCATTAATAAAAACAATCACAAACTGGTCTAAATAAGGTTTAAATACCCTATTCATTAAATCTATAAACGCAGCCGGCGCGTTTGTCAATCCAAATTGCATAACCAGGAACTCATAATGTTCATGACGAGTCTTAAACGCAGTCTTAGGGATATCTTCTTTCTTAATTCTTAGCTGATGGTATCCCAACCTTAAGTCAATCTTAGAGAAAACCGAACTTCCCTGGACTTGGTCAAAAAGATCATCAATTCTAGGCAAAGGATATTTATTTTTATGGTTACTTGATTCAGCTGCCTATAATCAATGCACAAGCACATCGATCCATCTTTCTTTTTCACAAACAAGACTGGTGCACCCCAAGGTGAAGCACTTGGCCTAATGAATCCTTTGTCGAGCAACTCCTGTAGTTGCACTTTCAATTCCTTCAACTCGACTAAGGCCATCTTATACGAGGCCTTAGATATTGGTCTCGTTCCAGGCATTAATTCAATTTCAAACTCAGTTTCTCGCTCTGGCGGCAATCCAAGCAATTCCTCAGGAAATACATCTTGAAACTCATTAACTACCAGAATTTCATCAATCTTAGGCTCTTCCTTAGTATAATCTCTAACCAGGGCCAGGTACCCTTGACATCCTTTGTCAAGTAACACATGGGCTTCTATTGCTAAAATAAGTGCTACAGGTAGGTGGGTCTGACCTCCTAGGAATTTACAGCTAGACTGATCAGGTAAAGTAAATTGGATCACTTTCCTATAACAATCCATCTTGGCCCGATACTTATGAAGTCAATCCATTCCTATAATAACATCAAAATCATACATGGCCATTACGACTACGTCTATTTCCATATCCTTTCCTCCCATTGTTATCTTACAATTTCCACACACTAGCATAGACAATAACATATCCTTTAAAGGCGTAGAAACACAAAGAGACATCTCAAGAGGCGTAGTTTCTATCTTATTCAACTATCTATATCTTTCAAACTCAAATGAATGCGTAGCACCCGTATCAAACAAGGCATATGCCTTTTTATCATTTATAAGGATCGTACCTGAGATAACATTTTTGGAAGCTCCCACTTCCTCTTGGGTGATCGCATACACCCTTCCTTATGTTGGTGGCCTCTGAGGATTTCTTGGTAAGTTTGGTCTAACAGCATTCCGCTGTGGCTGTCGCACCGAGCCAATACTCACTTGTGACCTTTCCTGTGGGCAGTTTCTCTTAAGATGACCTATTTGTCCACAACCATAACATCTCGGTTGCCCAATGCAAGGTCCTGGGCCATGTCACCCATCACACCTTCAACACTCTTCATTTCGATAAGGTGCTCCTTCTAAATTCAGGCTACCCCTGCCCTTTCCAAAGTTCCCGAAATTGCCCTTCTTCTTAGACTCCTAGGTCTGACCTTGACTTGTATAGGGTCTCTTACCCCATCTCACATCACCAAAAGACAATGGTCTCTTATTCTCCGATTGTTTCCTTACCAACTCCTGCTCCACCAACTGTGCCCTTCCATAAATCTCATTATAATCTCTTATGTTCAAAGGCACTAGTTGTTTCCTGATATCAGTCCTCAACCCTTTCAAAAACCTCTTAGCTTTCTCTTCTTGATCCTCAATTAGCCTAGGAGCATATCTAGACAGTTCAGAAAATCTTGCCTCATACTGGTCTACTGCCAGCTCCTTTTGTTCTAATTGAACAAATTCTATAATTTTCTTATCCTTAGCATAGTCAGAAAAATGATTTCTGTTGAAAGCTCTTACAAACTCTTCCCAGTTAACCTTAGTACCTGGTGGGAAGATTTTGTCCCCTCGAAGCTCTCCACCAAAACTTTGCATTTCCCTCCAGCTGGTACTCTGCCGAAGTTATTTTCTCAGCATCACTGCAGTCCAACAACCTGAAAATTTGTTCCATTCCATCAATCCAATGTTCGACCTCCTCAGGACTTCCCATTCCATTAAACTTAGGTGGCTTCAGCTTCAAAAACTACTCCACCAGTCCTTGAGTCCGACGTTCTGCTCTAGGTTGTTGCTGCTCCTGTCTTTCCATTAGATTTCCAGTATTGGCCAATGCCTGCCGGATGTCTTCCATTTGGGGTTGAGCCCTTGCAGCAGAGGCTTCAGCCCTCGATGGATGAGCACTTCCAGCTCGCACCATGACTTTCTTGCAATTTCCAAGCGTTGCCTCAGGAATAATCTAAGACTCACCGCCTCTATTCAAAGCAACCACTACTACTACATAAGTAACATATACATGTTACTAGTACCTAAAGACAACTCAAAATAAACAACTAGGGATCTACGAGTCAATACACATCACCCGTTATTCAAAGTTAATCAATTATTCCGTTTTATATCCTATGGTGTGCATTGTCATCATGTCCCTCAGTTTCCAAGTGAGGCTCCTTATCACTCCACCTATAACCATTGCTCTGATACCAAAAAAGGGCTGTGGCACCCTGAAGCGCCTAGGGTAACCACAAATACCAAAGAAGAACCTTAGTTCCTATGCATTTTTTTTTTTTTAAAAAAAAAGGTCCCGACGCATCTTACTTACGGAAGCATAATCAAGTTCTACTAATTCTCCCACCAACAACCATGATACAATGCACACCACTAAACAACGTAAGAAAAGATAAAGCCAAGACACTTTTATTTGCATATTTTCATGATGGGTTTTCTCGGGTCGATAGAACAAAAGAAAGGCCAAAACTTTTGACTACACTCGGCCATAACCCCAAAAAGAGACAACTCGACCCTCTATGTCGATCATGCAAAATCCTCCATCCACTAGTGTCAGCTATTGTCCAAAAAGTTGCAGCTCCTACTCCTCACGCACAGGCCGTCACACCCACCCCGATGCGTCAGGCGGTGGTGGTGGCAACATCCCCCGCATCACTCCATCTCGACGAACATGAACATATATGAACTCCTTAATGACAGGACACTCAGCCAGGCCCACGTCATACATCACTAATGCACGAACCCGAATGAATGTCAGACTAGGGATGGTGGGATAGTCGATCTCCACACACTCGACCTCCACGTCCAAAGGAAGGCCGTAAAAGACGCCCCGCGTGACAGCAGGGAGCAGCATCTTTCTAATATGAAATGTTGGTCCCCAAAGGGGTGAGTACAGCCACTCAGTAGGTAAAGGAACCAATAAACCACTTAATACATCACACAATACAATCATAACAATCATAGCATAACACATGTCATTCATGCATCCATGCATAACTTACCTTGAAACCATGCACATGTCATCATACCGTATGTACATACATCCTCATGTAATCATCACCATCATGTCATACATGTACCATCATGCCATAGGTGCACATAAATCCAAGCATTCACCATCATCATGTCACATATGTCATCATGCCATATGTGCACATACATCCATGCACTCACCATCATCATGTCACATATACCATCATGTCATAGGTGCACATACATCCATGCACTCACCATCATCATGTCACATATACCATCATGCCATAGGTGCACATACATCCATGCATTCATGCATACATATTACCATATTATGCATAATTCAATTTCAATTTCCCAATTTTATTCGTTCATTTTGGGCCGCCACATTTCTCTTTCCCAGGATCAGTATTTGCATCCCTCATTTATCGCTTGCACCCCACCTGGCATCGCGAGGAACCTCCGGCACAAACCTCCGAGCATCTGGCACACACCTCCGAGCATCTCGTACCCCAACTGACATCACGAGGTATCCCTCGGCTCACACCTCCGGGCTTCCGGCACCTCCACTCTCTAGGCATCTCGAAACTCCCGAGGACCCTCCGGCATTCAGCCATTTAAGGCCACCAAGCATCCGGCATTTACACTCCCTAGCCAGGCATCCCGACACTCCCGGGGCATCGTCGGCTAACACTTCCGACGGCCTTCTCATTTATCATAGTTCAAATTTACAATTATAGCTCAATTTCAACATGGCATATGATATGATAGCAACAAGATCATTTTTCAGCATTTGATTCTTATATGCAGTTCCAATCATCATCATATATGAAGTAAGATCCAGTCACTTATGACAACACAATCCATGGGGTCCATACTGTGGCACCCCGAACCCCCTTAGGTCGCCATAGGCACCAAACGTTACACCTAATTACATCTCTTAGAAGAAGCGTCGTAAATCATAGACATTTTTTTTTTTAAATAGTCCTAGCGTGACTCATTTGCGGAAGCAAAATATAACATCGCCATCTCACCCTCCATCAACCATGACACTTTATTTACATATTTTCAAGATGGGTTTCCTTGGGTCGGTACATCAAAAGAAAGGCCAGGACATGAAGCCACACTCGGCCTAAACCCCAAAAGAAAACACTCGACCCACCACAACTAACGTGCAAGATCCCCCATCACTAGTGTTGGCTAACCATCCCAAAAAGTTTCAGCTCCTACTTGTCACGCGCGGGCCCTCACACCCATCCCGGTGCATCAGGCGGTGGCGGCGGCAACATCCTACGCATCACTCCGTTGCAACAAATGTGGATGGATATGAACTCCTGGACAACAGGGCCTCCAACCAGGCCCACATCGTACATAACTAAACAGCGCACTCGAATATACATCAGTCTAGGAACAGAGGGACAATCAAACTCCTCACACTCGACCTCTACATCGGAAGGTAAGCCGTAAAACACGCCCTGCGTGACAGCAGGGAACGACATTCTGCTAATCTGAAATGTTGGTCCCCAAAGGGGTGAGTACAACCACTCAGCAGGTAAAGGAATCCAATCACCACTCAATGCATCATACAATGCAATCACAACATCATACATGCCATTCATGCATCCAAGCATACTTACTTTGAAGCCATGTATATACCATCATACATCATCATCACAATCATATCACATACCTGTCATCATGCCATAGGTGATCATTATTATGTCACACACATGTATCATCATTCCATAGGTGATCATCATCACATCATACACATGTCATCATACCATAGGTGGTCATCATCACATCATACACATGTCATCATACCATAGGTGATCATCATCACATCATATCATATATGCATGTCATCATGCCATAGGTCATCCTCATCATGTCACACACATATATCATCATGTCATAGGTGATCATCATCATGTCACACACATGTATCATCATGCCATAGGTGATCATCATCACATCATATATGCATGTCATCAATTTTCACTTTTATCTTTCAATTCGATCACCACATCCTGGCATCGTGAGATAAACCTCCGCCACACACCACCGGGCATCCGGCACCCCCACATTCCGGGCATCTCACATCCTAACTGGCATCACGAGGCATCCCCTCGGCCAAAAACCTCTGAGGCTTCCGGCATTTACACTCCCTGGTCGGGCATCTCGCACCCCAACTGGCATCACGAGGCATCCCCCTGGGCACAAACCTCCAGGGCTTCCGGCACCCCCACTTCCCGGGCATCTTGACACTCCCGAGGACAATCCGGCCTTGTATCTCAATACAATCCGGCATCCGGCACCCCCCATCCCGGGCATCCGACACTCCCAAGGCATTATCATCCACCACGAACAGTCTCCTCTTTTCTCATTATTCATGTTCACCAATTTATGTCTCAACTCAGCATAGCACATGATGCAGTGGTAACAAGATCACTTTTATCCTTTGATTCATACATGCATCTCTAATCATCAGCATGCATGCAGCAAGACACATTAACTCATAACAATACAGTTCATGGAGTCCATACAATTTGGGATAGTCCATTTATCATGCCTTTTTGAAGTTTACCAAAATTCCAGCTTGTACCATTTTAGAAAATATTTAAATTAAATATTCATATGATTCTCAAAATCATGAAATCAAGACATGTGATAGACAAGTCAATAGGATAATAATTTCATGAGAACACATACCCAATAAAGTTCCACACAAGAAGATATCATTCACACAATCACAGCATGCAATTTCGGATAAAAACAGAATGTGCAGTTTCTGAAATAATTCGATTAAAATACCCGAACGACCTCTGAAAATTATAAAACTTTACCAGGTTCTAGTTAAGACACTAAATTAGATTTTTCATGAAGATTTCTAGGCCAGATTCGTTTTAGATAATTTTCTATAGTCGTCCGAAGCTTCTTGTTCTCATACGGAAACGTCCAGTGTAGTCATCTCCGAAATACCGAGTTTTTACCCACTCATTCTTCTCCGTTTCCTCTGAAATTTGGATATGTTTTACTTCAAGAGGTCCCCTACAACTTTCATTAAGGGATCTAAGTCAAATTTCCAAATAACAGTCACCATATGGGTCCATGAAGTCTCGGGTGTCCAGTACCACGTCTCCAGATTTACCGTCTTCAAGAGTAAGTCGATTCACTAGGCTATACTTGTTCATTTTACTTCCAATTTGAGTATGTTAGTCTTTAAGATGTTCTATACAAGTTTCATGACGAAGTCGAAGAGAGATTATTGATAAAAATCAACATGCAACCACAAATCCACCGAAAGGTCAGCGAAATCGTTCCAGATCTAGTGTCTCCGTAGGATGACAGTTTGACCCCTTAAATCTCCATCATTTTGTACCAAATTTTAGTATGTTGTAGTTTAAGATGTTTTCTACAACTTTCATGATGGAATCAAAGCCGAAATCAAACTCGAAACATGCATGCAAGCTCTCACAAGATTCTGGCTCAGGCGGTTCATGCGAAAACAGCAACATCACTCAAGAACAAGTCATTCTAGCTTCGGTTTCTCCCTTCTAATCACCCAAAATTCGACACTACTCCAAACATACATGCAACATACACATGCAAGAGTAGTAAGAGGATCCTAACTTGCCTCTAAACCAAGCTAGCAATGAGCACACGGCAGACGAACGAGCGGCACACGGGCGGCGACGGGCGACTCCTCCTCCTCGGTTCCTCTCCTCTCGGCGCCCTTCTCTCTCTCGCAACCCTCTCTCTCTCTCTCTCTCTCTTTGGCTTGGACGGAACCAACCGGCCACTCTCTCTCTCTTTCCCTTTTATTCCCCAAATCCTCATCATTAGCAATGATTGCATGCCACCCTTGATAGCCAATGCATGAAGACCCCCTTCTTGCCACTTGGCATGCTACATGCAATGGGCTTGGGCTTGGAGGCATTTGGGCTTGGATTGGGCCGGCCTCCCTTGTGGCCGATGACAGCCCATTCGTGGGCTTCAATGGGCCGGCCAACTTGGCCCATTAAAGGTCCACTCTTGGGCCTAAGGCCCAACCTAATTCAAATCAATTTTATTTTCAATTATTCATCTTTAATTATTTCTTTTATAGATTTCAAATTTTAAATTTCACATGGCCAAGAATAAATCATTCTTATTAATTTATCTAATTTAAAATCTCATGAACACAAGCATATACCACTTAGCCTTAAGAAAAAAACTAATGGTTAAACCTTAGGAAATTTCATTACCTAATTAGGGGCTTTAATTCCTCTAGGACCGTCTTGAATTTTTGGGATGCCACACATACAACTTAGAATGATCCATACATCATGACTTTTTGAAATTTACCAAATTCCAGCTTGCACAATTTCGGAAAACATATAAATTAAATATCCATATGACCTTCAAAAATTATAAAATCAGAACATGTGATAGTCAAGACACAAAGGTAGCAACTCCATGAAGAACACATGCCCAAAAGAACTTCACACTAAAAGATATAGCTCACACATTACAGCTTGCAAAATTCGGACACATCAAATTGCGTGGTTCTTGAAATATTTCAATTTAAATACCTGAATGACCTTCAAAACTTACAACTTTCATTAATGGATCTAAGTGAGAGTCTCAAAGGATAGTCACTTTACAGTTCACGAAGTCGCTGGAATCCAGTACAATACTTCCAGATCTATCGTCTTCAAAAGGACAATCGTTTCACTAGGCTACACTTGTTCATTTTACCTCAAATTTGAGTATGTTATTCTTCTGGATGTTCTCTATAACTTTTGTGAAGAAATCGAAGTGAAATTTTCGGTAAAAAGTGACATGCAACACACAAAACCACCAAGAGGTCAACAAAACAGTTCCAGATCTAGCGTTTTCGTAGAGGAAGGGTTTTACCCCACAAAACTCAACCATTTTATCTCAAATTTTAGTATGTTGTACTTTGAGATGTTATCTACAACTTTCATGAAGAAGTCAAAGCCAAAATCCTACTCCAACCACGCATGCAAGCCTCTACAGCGTTCGGGGTCAGGCGGTATACTCGAAAACAGAATGCTATTTCAAAAAAAAAAAAAAAAAAAACACTCAAGCTTCGGTTTCTCATAACCTAAACGTCGGAGATTCATCACCATTCAAACACACATGCAAGATACAACATGCAAGAGCAGAATATGGATCCCAACTTGCCTTTGTACCGAGTAAACAACGGCACACGGATGGCGACGGACGCACGAACGGACGGACGCACGGCTTCTTCCTCCTCCCTCTCGGTTCCTCACTCTCTCGGCAGCTCTCTCTCTCTCTCTCTTCGCTTGGACAACAGCCCCTTAAACCGGCCATTCTTCCTTTTATTTCTCCCTCAAAACCATCATTAGTCATCATTAGAAGCCACCCACAATGGCCAATAGGTGAAGTCCCCTTTTTGCCACTTGGCAAAACCCATGCATGATGGGCTTAGAGGTGGGCCGGCCTCTCCCCTCTCTCCTTGTGGTCAACGGCAGCCTTTCATGGCTTCACGGGCCGGCCTTTTGGCCCATCATAGGTCCACACTCTTGGGCCTAAGACCCAAGCCTAATTAAATCAAATTTTAACCCATTTTTAATACTAATTAAATCCTTATTGAACCAAAGTACTATAGTGTAGAAATTAAATAACTAAACACTTGTAATCACAAATCCATGAATTCTAATCCACAATACATATGACCAAAGATAGATCATCCTTTTCCAAAATTTATCCACTAAAACTCAGCCATAGTCCTAAATACAAGACATTAATTTGAGCACCCCTAATGACTGGCAAAGAATTTTAGGATGCCACGAGTTCCATGACTCGGAGTAGATTCTTCAATGTCAGCTTCAGGGAATTGAGAAGCATAGACATCTTTTGGGTCTATAGGAGATCGACTGATACCTCCACTCACAAAAAGAGGAGAAGAAGTTCCTGTTTTCTCAACAACTCCCCCTATTTCTGTGCCTACATGTGGATAAAGGATCTCTTCTTCTTGAATCTTCTCGTTTTCAGGATAAGAGTGATGTTCTTCCTCTGTACGTACTCCTATTTGACCACTCCGAGTTGCTTCTGAATCTTCAAATAAAGATATTGCAACTGTCGCTTCATAAGATTTATCCTCATGACCTTTTTCCTCTTCTTCTCTTGCTGCTTCTTTCTTCTCTAGTTCTTCTTCTTCTTCTAACTCTGTCTCTTCTCTTTCTCTTTCTTCTCTTTCCAATGGTTTCTCAAAACCAACAAAACCTTGAAGATTCTTCAAGGCAATGGCAGAAATTGTAAGGTCATTATCATCCTCTTCGTCCTGCAGAATGAGAGATCTTCTCTTCTTCATAGGTTCACGCACAACCTCTTTGCCTTTCCTCTTCTTAGTAGCAGAATCTTCTTTCACTTTGCTAAAGGACACCTTCTTCAAGCACTCAATGGCCTTGTTCAGATCCTTCAACCTCATCTTCGAAATCATCTTTAGTCTTATTACCATAGGAGCAACAGTTCGAGTGCAAAGTGAGGCAGGAAACTTGATATGAAAATGTCTGAATAGCTTGGTAACCAGCGCAAAATAAGACAATTGTCCTTTGTCCTTCATAACTGTCCCGTACACGTGCATCAGGATAATATGAGGGAGTGAGAATCTCATCCCATTAGAAATAGCAAACATGAGCCCTGCTTCGAATCTGGAAACATCGGTCTTTGATGTAGCCTTCGGTCTGATGCAGTTAATGACAACTTTGTGCAACAAAACATTTGAAGCTGACAGTCTGGAATAAGTGATGCTTCCTTCTAGTGATCTGTCCTTGACAAGAAATCTCATTGCTTGTCCAAAAGAGACATTCATTGGTTGAAAACGACTCATTTCCACTGCAATGATATCAGCCAATGTGTCAACATCCACCACATAGGCTTTATCACTTATAGTAAATTGGATTCAATTTTGGTCAAGAAAAGACATATTCGAATAGAAAAATGTAGTCAACTCAGGATATGCAATAGTTGTCTCAGAACAAAAATTCTCAAGTTGAAGGATTGCTAACTTCTTCCTCAAGTTAACCTAGATTGAGTCTAAGAAATCAAAATCAACAGTTCGAGGGTTCATCATCCCTCTCTTCAGTATTCAAGAGTAAACCTTTTTATGTTCCTTAGAACGAAACAATCTCGTTCTCTCTCCAGGAACATCAGCAGCGACACCCATCCTTGGTTGAAAATTTGAATAAAATCTCTCATCATCATCCTTGTTCTCAGGATGATTAGAACCGAACCTAGGGTCTGTAGGAAAATGAAGAAATGCATTGTCTGCCGATCCTTTTGGTGCTTCACCCGACTGCTCCATTCTTCTCAAAAACAGAGTCTCATTCTTATAACCTTTCTCTCTTAGAAACTCATCGATAAAAGTCATGGGAGTACCACCCTACTTCAAATGAGTATAAAGCTTATAGAGAACCTGGGGTCTCGAGGTTCTGAGAGGTTCTGCGTCTTATACGACTTCCTCTTCCAATGGTTGGCGCGAAACATTCTGAGTGAAGTGCTACGGTGAATGCTGTTGAGAGTTGCACAGAGCGTCTTCCTTAGTAAGATTGAAATGTGTTGGCCCTTCTAGCATGCTTCTTGGCCCTTGATTAGCAATCCGAGAGGATTTCCTTTGGTGAGACATATTTGCAAGCTTGAAGGATTTCACAAATTGATTCGAGTGAAAAAGTTGGAAACTTGCGAAACAAACTTGAGAGTAGAAACGAGAGAGTAAAGAGTCTGTATTTTAGGGTTTGGAAAGAAGTGCTCGAAAGAAATAAAATAGGGTATTTAAAGAAAATGAAAGGTCACAAAGAAGGAGATAATCGAACCGTCACAAGGAAAAAGAAAACTTCCTTTTTGAAATATACTGAAAATAAAATTGCTAAAATTTCAAAATTTCAAAAAAAAAAAACTTCTAAAAATAAAATAGGCAAACAACGATTCAGTTAATCATATATTTTCATTCCAAAATAAAATACCTGGATTCGGGACATTCTCTTCTTCAAGTAGAGTCTGGAAATTCTGAGTATGACCATCTTCAAACTTTACTCCAAAACATAAATAATATTCAACTTGGCGCGAATAACCTCAAATAGATTTTTCTCTAGGGGCTTCGTAAAGATGTCTGCTAGTTGATTCTTTGAATCAATGAACCGAATCATAATCTTCCCATTCTGGACATGATCTCTTATAAAGTGATGTCGAATCTTGATATGCTTCGCCCTTGAATGTAGAATTGGGTTCTTAGTGAGATTAATAGCACTGGTCTTGTCATATTTGATCTTGGTACACGATTCTTCAATCTCAAAGTCTCTCAGTTGTTGTCTTATCCATAGGATTTGAGAGCAACAACTCCCAAGAGCAACATACTCTGCTTCTGTAGTTGAAAGAGCCATAGTACTTTACTTCCTTGATAACCAAGATACCAACATATTTCTCAGTAGTTGACAAGTGCCAAAAGTGCTCTTTCTATCGACTTTACAACCTGCTAAATCAGCGTCTGAATATCCAAAAAGAGTAAAGTCTCATTCTTTTGGATACCACATGTGGCACCCCCAAACAACTACGGTCGCCATAGATACCTATCGCTCCACCTAATGAATACTGGTTACATATCTTTAGTATAAAGGGGTTTAAAGAAGGATCGAGGTCCATAGGCATTTTTTTTTTTAAAGAGTTTAGTGCAGCTCATAGCGAAATTAAAGACAAGTCTCACCATCCCTTTACTCTTTTAATGATGGTACAATGCACACCAACTACACATCGAAGGAAAATATAAGCCGAGCCACTTTTATTTACATTTTTAAGATGGACATCTTGGGTCAGTACTACCAAAAAGCCAAGACTTTTAGCTAAACTTGGCTACAGCTCAAAAGAGAGATCTTGACCCCCTACATCGATCATGTATAACCCTTCATCTACAAGTGTCGGCTATCCTAAAAAACGTCAGCTCCCACTCCTCACGCGGGCCATCACACCCATCCTAGTGCATCGGGTGGTGGCGGCGGCAACATCCCCCGCATCACTCCGTCACGGCAAACGTGGATAGACAAGAACTCCTGGATGACCAGGCCCCCAACCAAGCCCACATCATACATCACCAACACCCGAACCCGTATGAACGTCAAACCAAGGATGGTGGCACTATCAAGCTCCATACACTCGACCTCCACGTCAGATGGAAGGCCGTAAAAGGTACCCCGTGTGACCAGAGGGAGAGGCATCTTTCGAATCTGAAATGTTGGTCCCCAAAGGGGGTGAGTATAACCACTCAGCAGATAAAAGATCCATTAAACTACTCAATGCATCAAACAAAACAATCATGACATCATAGTAGAGTACATATCATTCATGCATCCAAGCATAACTTACCTTGCAGCCATGCATATGTCAACATACCATATGTGCATACACCATCATGTACTCATCATCAAGCATTCATGCATATACCATCATGCCATAGGTGCATACACAACCATGCACTCATCATCAAGCATTCTTGCATATACCATCATGCCACAGGTGCATATACAACCATGCACTCATCATCAAGCATTTATGCATATCCATGCCTTATGTGCACATACCACCATGCACTTATACATATATATCATACAGTCATGCATACATGTCACCATACCATGCACGATTTAATTTCAACTTTTTATCTTTCATCTTGGGTCACCACATTTTTTTTTCTTCCTCGGGATCAGTAATTACATCCCACATTTTATTGCGAGGAACCTCCGGCACACACCTTCGGGCATCCGACACCCCCATATTCCGGGCATCTCGTACCCCAACTGTCATCACGAGGTATCCCCCGGCACACACCTCCGAGGTTTCCGGCACCCCCACATTCTGGGCATCTCGTATCCCAACTGGCATCACGAGGTATCCCGGAGGCTTCCAGCACCCCCACATTCCGGCCATCTCAAAACTCCCAAGGACATCCGGCACACACACTCCGGGCATCCGGCACCCCCACATCCCGGGCATCCTGACACTCCCAGGGCATTGTTGGCTAACACCTCCAACAGTCTCCTCATTCATCATAATTCGTATTCACATTTGTGTCTCAATATCAACATGGCACATGATGTGATGGCAACAAGGTCTATTTCAAATTTTGTCATTATGTACCATGCTATATGATATCATATATGCAACAAAATACGTCACATCACATGAAACAAGTTCTTTTATTTTTCTAAAAACATATGAATGTTCAGATGAAGCATCATACACAATTCCGAAAATACTTCCGATTTAATGCATAAACGGACTCCAAAAATTATGAAATTTTGATGGATTATAAACAATACCTAAAGGTAGTTATCTCGTAAATCCATTATGCCAACAGAACTCTACAAGATTGAGTACAGTCCATGCATTGCAAATTTCGAAATTCGAACAATTCTGTTTGCACAGTTTCAAAAAACATTTCGATTAAATACCCAAATGAACTTCAAAAATTATGAAATTTGACTATGTCATAGCCAAGACCATAAGGTAGATACTTCATGAAAACATCAAAGTCATATTCGTCCTAGGTATTTAAATATGGACAGTTAAAACCCCTGTTACTAGTACCAAAATTTCCAGATCCAGTCTTTCCAAAGAATAACGATTTCACCCACTTATACTTTTTTTTTTTGTCCCAAATTTGAGTATGTTATACTCCAAGAAGTCCTTAAAACCTTTCATTTAGAAGTCAAAGCCAAAATCCAACTCAAACATCACATGCAAGTCACTAGAACATCCAAGGTCGAGCTGTTTTCTCAAGAACAGTACACTAGGCTAGAGCACCACCCTTATAACTTCAATTTTTCACATTCTAAACCCCCGAAATTTTTACCATTCAATCACACACACTAAGCACCGCATGCAAGAGTAGATCAAGGGATCCCACTTGCCTCTAGACCGAGCGAACAGCGAACACAACGGCGAGACACGGTGAGACACGGCAACGACGGACGGCAATGTACGGCCCTTCCTCCTTCCTTCTTCCCTTGTTTCTTTCTTCCTTTCTTCCTACTCTTTCTCTCCTCTCTCTCTCCCTCTCTCTTGCTTAAACCGGCCATCATTTTCCCCTAATTTCCTTCCCATCATCATTAGCCATCATCACTTTTTGCATGGGCGACACTTGGCCATCTCCATGGGACAAATGGGGGAGGGCATGCAAACCGGATTCCCCCCCCCCCTTCGTGTGACAACAGCCCTTCATGGGCTTGGGCCAGCCTTGGGTCGATGGCAGGTTCTCCTCCTTGGGCTTTGTGGGCCGGTTGAGAAAGGGGTGGGGCTATGGGCTGGTTTGGTCTTTAAATGTCTAGCCCACCCTCATCCTAATAATCAACCTTAAACCTTAATTATATAAACACCTAATTGAAATTTATAATTCACAAAAATTTGTGACCTAATTTAATAAATTCCAACCCATAAATCACATGGCCAAAAATAGAATTTTCCTATCAAATAATTACCCACCAAAAGCTTGGCCAAAATCTCAATGCAAAACATGAATTAAAGCACCTCTAAGGATTGACAAGAAATTCTAGGATGCCACAATTCTCCCCTCCTTAGAGAATTTCGTCCTCAGAATTAGACATTACTTATGTCTCCTCAAACAAATGAGGGTACCTTTCCCTCATCTCGTTTTCACTCTCCCATGTGGCTTCCTCCACATCATGATGTCACCATAATATCTTAACCAAAGGAATCTTCTTAGTCCTAAGAACTTGCTCCTTTCAATCCAGTACTTGCACAGGCTCTTCGATGTACCTCACTTTCTCATCTACTTTGATGACTTCATGATCAAGTATGTGACCAGGATCCGGTTGGTACTTTCTTAGCATCGACACATGAAACACATCATGTAAATTTCCCAATTTAGGAGGCAGTGCCAAACGATAAGTTATATCTCCTATTCTTTCAAATATCTCAAAAGGTCCAACAAATCTAGGGCTTAACTTACCCTTCACTCCAAATCGAGATACTCCTTTCATTGGAGATACTTTAAGGAATACATTATCTCCCACATTAAACTCCAAAGGTGTGGCACCCCTCGACGGCCCCCGATCCATTAGGGTCGCCACAGTTCGCTCTACCTTTCACTTGCCCTAATTAACATGTTACTCTGATACCAAATCCAAATGCAGCGGGTCCATACAACTTGGGGTTTACACATTTTTTTTTTATTCGATCGGTCCCTTGCGCAATTTATATGCGGAAGCACATCCAACAACTCCCTTCCTTATATTCAAAAACAATGCACACCTACTAAACATTTATAGGTAAAGGCCGTACACTTTTATTTAATTAAATCAGATGGACTTCATTCATCGGTACATCAAAATGCCGTAGTCTTTTATATTCGGCTACACTCTAAAAGATGACCGATGTCTCCTCAAACAGTCATACACTTTAAGTCCATCGATCAGTGTCGGTGTCCAAAAGCTCCTTCCCTTGCTATCCTCCTCCTCACGGTCACATCCAACCATTCAAACCATCTACTAATCTGAAATGTTGGTCCCCAAAAGGGGTGAGTATAACCACTCAGCAGGTAAAGGCATCCAATAACCACTCAATACATCATACAATTCATACATGCATTGCAGGCGTAACTTACCTTGCAGCCATGCGTAATACTATCATGCATCATCATGCCTTATCATCATGCATATCATATCATCATATGTCATCATCATAATCATCATCATGGCATCATTATATCATACATGTCATCCTTATCATGACATCATCACATTACATATTATCATCATCATCATGCATATCATCATGCATATCATACCATGGGTGATCATCATATCACATCACATATCATCATGCATATCATCATGCATATCATCATGCATATCATACCATGGGTGATCATCATATCACATCACATATCATCATCATCATCATCATCATGCATATCATCATGCATATCATACCATGGGTGATCATCATATCATATCACATCATCATACATATCATCATGCATATCATACCATGGATGATCATCATGTCACATCACACATCACCCCTCATGCATCATCATGCATATACTATCATAGGTGATCATCATATCACATCACATGCCATCATCATCATGCATCATCATGCATATATTATCATAGGTGATCATCATATCACATCACATGCCATCATCATCATGCATCATCATGTCATGAGTTAATCATCATCTTTATCTTTCAATTTTGATCACCACATCACCCTTCCTCGAATCATCAATTTCATCTCATATTTTACACTCGCATCTCATGCGAGAAAAACCTCCGGGCATGTATCCAAGATACAACCGGGCATCCGGCCCCCCACATTCCGGGCATCCTGAAACTCTCAGGGAATCTCTGGAATTACGCCACCAGGCCACCAGACAACATCCTCCACCACAACCTCATTCTCATCCACATTTATCTTTTATCTCAATTTAACATGGCAATTTGGCATGGCATCAAACATATCACACTTGCATCTCAATTCACAAGTCATGCACATGTCATAGCTTAATCACATAAGCATTTCAATTCACATGTCATGCACATGTCATAGCTTAATCACATAAGCATTTCAATTCACGTGTCATGCACATGTCATAGCTTAATCACATAAGCATTTCAATTCATAGCTTAATCACATAAGCATTTCAATTCACATGTCATGCACATGTCATAGCTTAATCACATAAGCATTTTAACTTAATGCATGTACAAAGACCTCATCACACAAGTGCCACACAAATGGAATTGAATCCATGGCCAAATAAAAATCTATTTTATTTTATTATTATTTTATTATTATTTTATATTTATTTATTTTCATAAATAAATATTTAATATCCATGATTTTCCCAAAATCATAATATTCAAACAATCACTAATAGGATCACAATTTTATATAAAATTCACGGCCAAATTGAATTTCTTATAATTTCACAATTTCCTCCAAAAACATCCTAAAATTCTCGGATTTAAACCCACTGCACAGTTTCCGAATTAATTTAATTAAAATATCCATTCGGTCTCCAAAAATTACGAAACTTGACAGGGTGATAGCCAACACATTTTCGCACCTTTTCATTAATAACTTTAAGCCAAATTCCTTTTAGATTAATCTCCATAGGCCTACGAAGCTACTGGAACCACTACCGCGACGTCCAGAACACACTTCTCCGTATTTCTTAGATTTCACCCATCAAATCTCTTTCGTTCCTTCTGAAATTTAAGTATGTTATGTAAAAATGTGTCCTTTACAATTTTCATGAAGGAATCTAGGTCAAATAACCAGATTACGGTCACCGTTTTAGTCCATGAAGTCTCGGGTGTCTCGGTACACCTCACCAGAATCAACCATCTCCAAGATCTAACCGATTCACCAAGTTATACTTGTTATTTTTGCTTCAAATTCGAGTATGTTGTAGCTTAAGGTGTTTCCTACAACTTTCAAGAAGACAACAAAGTGATATCTCCAACAGAAATCAACATGCAAACAAGAAATCGACAAGAGGTCAGTGAAAATTTCGTAGATCTGAGTCTCCGTATAATAGAACTTTTGACCCCTCAAATCTCCATCGTTTTCTACGAATTTTTAGTATGTCATATTACAAGACGTTAGCTTCAACTTTCATCAAGAAACCGAAGCCAAAATCGAACTCCAAGACCACATGCAAACTCGAACAAGCCACTGACTCCAACAAACCGAACGAGAACAGTCACGGTTTGTAAAAATATCAACTCTTACCTCGGTTTTTCGCACAAATCACACCTATAATCTAACATGCAAACACCACAACAAGCATGCAAGAGAAGTTACGGACTCCACTTGCCTTAAAGATGAGCTAGCAATGACGAACGGCGACGATCGGACGGCGAACGAACAGCGCACCCCTTCTGGCTCCGCCTCCTTCCCTCTCGGCTTCTCTCCCTTCCTCTCAAACTCTCTCTCTTTTCTCACCCTCTCTTTGGACGAAATGGAGCAAGTAGCCGGCCATTTCTCTCTCCTAACCCCTTTTATATCCCCTAAAACTCATGATTACCTTGCCTCTACCATGGCCAATGCATGGCCTTCTCCTTGCCACTTGTCATATTGGGTTTTAAATTTGAATTTGATTGGGCTTGGGCTTAGGCCCATCCGGCCACTCCCTTTGGGCTGGTCGACAGCCACCTATTGGGCCCTAATGGGCCGACAAGCTTGGCCCACCAAGCTCTAGGCCAATGGGTCCAAGGCCCATTCCAAAAATAACCCTCTTTTTCCCTTCTTTTTTTTTTTGAATTCCTTTCTATAAATATTTTTAAATTTCCATTTTCATCTTGGCCAAAGTCTTTGGGCATTTTTGTTCATTGAAATTTAATTTATAAAGTACATGGCCAAGCATAAATTATTAATTTATCCTATAGTCCTAAATTCAAAATTCATAAACACAAGCACAATAACACCTAGCCTTAAGAAAACTAATGGCTAGCACATAGACCATAGGTAATTTCATTACCTAATTATAGGCTTTAATTTCTCTTGAGGATGACTTGAATTTTGGGATGCCACAAAAGGCCTTCTACACTTATCTGCATAGTCTTTCTATCTACTTTGAGCTGTTTTAAGTCTTTTCCTAATAATTTCAACAGCTTCAGTGGTAACTTGTACCAATTCACGTCCTATCAATTTCTTTTCACCTACTTCATTCCAACAGACAGAAGTCCTACATCTCCTTCCATATAATGCCTCATAGGGAGCCATGCCTATACTTTTCTGAAAACTATTATTATAAACAAACTCCACCAATTGCAATCTTTCATCACAATTCCCTTTAAAGTTAATCACACAAGCCCTTAACATATCCTCTAATGTCTGAATTACTCTTTCTGTTTGTCCATCTGTTTGAGGATGAAAAGCAGTACTAAACTGGAGTTTAGTTCCTAAGGCAATTTGAAGACTCCGCCAAAAGTTTGAAATAAATCTCAAGTCCCAGTCTGAGGTAATAGTTAATGGAACACCATGTAAGCGTACTACTTGACTTACATACATATCTGCATATTTGTCCATTGGGTAGTCTATGCGAACTACTAGGAAATGAGCAGACTTAGTCAAACGGTCCACTTTACCCAGATAGAGTCGTGACCACTTGATGTCCTTGGCAATCCTTGTACAAAGTCTATTGTTATATGTTCCCATTTCCATTCTGATATATCTAACGGTCTCAAAAATCCTGCAGGTTTGCAATGTTCCGCTTTTACTTGTTGACACGTCAAACATTGAGAAACGTGCTTAGCCGTATCTGCTTTCATACCATTCCACAAATTGCTAACGTAAATTCCTGTACATCTTTGTACTTCTTGGATGAATACTATAATTACTCCTATGTGCCTCCGACAAAATTTCCTTATTCACTTCTTTGTTGTCGGGAACACAAAGTCGTCCCTAGCATCTTACCACTCCATCTTCAGAGACTTGAAATTCTGGTCTTTTTCCTAAAGACACTGCATCTTTCACTTTCATAATTTCCAGGTCAGACTTTTGCAAGATCTTAACTTTCTGAATAATTTCAGGTTCAATCCTTAATGCACTAAGTATACTGGTAAGACAATCCACTTTTAATTTAAACTATGAGTCTGTTATGGACTTTAACAAGCTCCTTTCCACCATTCTTAAACTGGCCATCTCCATAGCTGACTTATGACTAAGAGCATCCGCTACCTTATTTGCCTTCCCTGGATGGTATCGTATCTCACAATCATAATCCTTTAACAACTCCATCCACCTCCTTTGTCTCATGTTCAACTCCTTTTGTGAGAACAGATATTTCAAGCTCTTATGATATTTATAGATTTCAAACTTTTCTCCATACAGATAGTGCCTCCATATCTTCAAAGCGAACACTATAGCTGCTAATTCTAAATCTTGCATTGGGTAGTTTAGTTCATGGGGTTTCAATTGTCTAGATGCATAGGCTATGACCTTGCCATGCTGCATCAAAACACATCCCAATCCTTTGTGAGATGCATCACTATACACCGTAAAACCCTCAGATCCAGTTGGTATAGTCAGGATTAGAGCCGAGGTCAATTTTCTTTTAAGCTCCTGGAAACTCCTTTCGCATTCCCCATTCCATTCAAACTTCGCATTCTTTCGAGTCAATTTTGTTAAAGGACCTGCCAATCGTGAAAATCCTTCAATAAACATTCTATAATAACCAGCCAATCCTAAGAAACTCCGTATTTCAGTAGGTGTTGTCAGTCTCAGCCAATTTATTACCATCTCAACTTTCGCCGGATCCACTGCAATTCCTCCTCCTGATACCATGTGCCCCAAAAATAATATCTGGTCCAGCCAGAATTCACACTTGCTCAATTTGGCGTAGAGCTTATGATCTCTCAGAGTTTGCAAAACTATCCTCAAGTGTTGTTCATGCTCTTTAGGCCCTCTTGAATATATCAGGATATCATCAATAAAAACAATCACAAACTATTCTAAATAAGGCTTAAATGTCCTATTCATTAGATCCATAAATGCAGCTGGTGCATTTGTCAATCCAAATGGCATGACAAGGAACTCGTAGTGTCCATAACGAGTCCTAAACGCAGTCTTAGGAATGTCTTCTTTCTTAATTCTTAGCTGATGGTATCCCGATCTCAAGTCAATCTTAGAGAAGACCGAACTTCCTTGGAGTTGGTCAAATAGGTCATCTATTCTAGGCAAAGGATATTTATTTTTAATGGTCACTTGATTCAGTTGCCTATAGTCAATGCACAAGCGCATCGACCCATCTTTCTTTTTCACAAACAAAACTGGTGCACCCCAAGGTAAAGCACTTGGTCTAATGAATCCTTTGTCAAGCAACTCTTGTAGTTACACCTTCAATTCCTTCAACTCGACTAAGGCCATCCTATACGGGGCTTTCGATATTGGTCCTGTTCCAGGCATTAATTCAATTTCAAACTCAATTTCTCGTTCCGGCGGTAATCCAGGCAACTCCTTAGGAAATACATATTGAAATTCATTAACCACTCGAATTTCATCAAGCTTAGGCTCTTCCTTAGTATAATCTTTAATCATAGCCAGGTACCCTTGACATCCTTTGTCAAGTAACGCACGGGCTTCTATTTCTGAAATAAGTGCTATAGATAGGTTGGTCTAACCTCCCAAAATTCGCAACTAGACTGATCGGGTAAAATAAATTGGATCACTTTTCTATAACAATCCATTTTGGCCCGATACTTATGAAGCCAATCCATTCCTATGATAACATCAAAATCATACATAGCCATTATGACCAAGTCTATTTTCATATTCTTTCCTCCCATTGTTATCTTACAATTTCCACACACCAGCGTAGACAATACCATACTCTTTAAAGGCGTAGAAATACAAAGTGGCATCTCAACAAGCGTAACTTCTATTTCACTCAAATGCCTATATCTTTCTACACAAATGAATATGTAGCACCTGTATCAAACAATACATATGCCTTTTTATCATTTATAAAGATCGTACTTGAGATAACATTTTTGAAAGCTTATGCTTCCTCTTGGGTGACTGCATACACCCTTCCTTGTGCCAGTGGCTTTTAAGGATTATTTGGTAGGTTTGGTCTAACAACACTTTGTTATCCCTGTCGCACCGAGCCAACACTCATTTGCGACCTTTCTTGTGGGCAATTCCTCCTAAGGTGACCCACTTGTCCACAACTATAACATCTCAATCATCCATTGCAAGGTCCTGGGCCATGATTCCCATCACACCTTCGACAAACATCAGGCTGATAGGGTGCTTTCCCTATATTCAGGCCATCTTTAGCTCTCCCAAAATTTCCAAAATTGCTCTTTTTCTTCGCATTCCAAGTCTGACCTTGACCAAGATAAGGTCTCTTACCCCTTCTCACATCACTAAAGTTCAGCTGTCTCTTAAACTCTGATCGCTCTCTCACCAGCTCTTGCTCCACTAATTATGCCCTTTCATAAATCTCATGATAATTCCTTATATTCAAAGGCACCAGTTGTTTCCTAATATCAGTTCTCAACCCTTTCAGAAACCTCTTAGCTTTCTCTTCTTGATCCTAAATTAGTCTAGGAGCATATCTAGACAGTCTAGTCTTGCCTCATATTGGTCCACTGTCAGCTCATTTTGTTCTAACTGAACAAATTCTGAAATTTTCTTGTCCTTAGCACAGTTAGAAAAATTCTTTCTATTGAAAGCTCTGACAAACTCATCTCAATTAACATCAATACCTGGTGGAAAGATTGTGTCCCTCGAAACTCTCCACCAACACTTTGCATTTCCCTCTAGCCGGTACTCTGCCAAAGTTATTTTCTCAGCATCATTGCAGTCCAACAACCGGAAAATCCATTCCATCCCATCAATCCAATGCTCCGCCTCCTCAGGACTTCCCATTCCACTAAACTTAGGTGGTTTCAACTTCAAAAATTGCTCCACCAGTCCTTGAGTACGGCGTTCTGCTCCGGGCTGTTGCTGTGCTTGTCTTTCCATCAGATTTCCTATATTGGGCAATGCCTGCAGGATATCTTCCATCCGGGGTTCAACCCTTGCTGCAGAGGCTCCAGCCCTCAATGGATTATGACTTCTATATCGTACCATGATTTTCCTGTAGTTTCCAAGCATTTGCCTCAGGAAATATCTGTGACTCAATGTCTTCATTAAAAACAACAGCAACTAAGGAAAAATAAGTAACATAACCATGTTACTGGTACCTAAAAGCAACTCATAATAACCACTGGGGATCTACGAGTGAATACCCATCACCCGTTATTCGAAGTTACCCAACTATTCCAGTTAATATCCTATGGTGAGCATTGTCATCATGTTCCTCAATTTCCAAATGAGGCTCCTTATCACTCCAATCTATAACCATTGCTCTGATACCAAAACCGACTGTGGCACCCCCAAACAGCTAAGGTCGCCACAGATACCTACCACTCCACCTAATGAATACCAATTACATATCTTTAATATAAAGGGGTTTAAAGAAGGACCGAGGTCCATAGGCATTTTTTTTTTTGAAAAGAATTTAGCGCAACTCATAGCGAAATTAAAGACGAGTCTCACCATCCCTCTACTCTCTTAATGATGGTACAATGCACACCAACTACACATCAAAGGAAAACATAAGCCGAGCCATTTTTATTTACATTTTTAAGATGGACATCTCAGGTTGGTACAACCAAAAAGCCAAGACTTTTAGCTAAACTTGGCTACAGCTCAAAAGCTTGGCCAAAATCTCAATGCAGAACATGAATTAAAGCACCTCTAAGGATTGACAAGAAATTCTAGGATGCCACACCACAGACCCAGTTTTGGACAGGTCACAACATATTTAATAATGTGTTTTATAGCACTTAGATGAGATTCCCTAAGATCAGACTAAAATCTAGCACAAATGCAAGCACTGAATAAAATATCAGGCCTAGAAACAGTAAGGTAGAGAAGTGAATCAATCATGCTTCTGTATAACTTCTAATCTACTTTCTTCCATTCTTCATCATTGTCCAGTTTCGAAGAACTTGACATTGCAGTCTCAGTTTTCTTGCAATTCTCCAACCCAAATTTATTGATGAGATCTTTGGCATACTTTTCTTGGTGAATGAATATGCCTTTCTTTGATTGTCTGACTTGTAATCCCAGAAAGAATGTTAACTCACCATCATGCTCATCTCGAATTCATCCTATATAGCTCTTGAAAATTTCTTGCAGAGACATTCGTTAGGAGAACTAAAAATAATATCATCTACATAAATTTGTACCAGTAGAAAGTCTATTCCTTCTTTCTTTATAAAGAAGGTAGTATCAACCTTTCCTTTTTCAAAACCATTTTAAGTTAGAAACTTATTCAACCTTTCATACCATGCTCAAGGTGCTTGCTTCAGTCCACACGAGTCGGCTTTCTTGGATCTTCAAATCCCGGTAGTTGTTCCATATAGACTTCTTCTTGTATGAACCCATTTAGGAATGTACTTTTGACATCAATTTGGAATAATCTCAAATTTTTATAACAAGTAAAAGCAAGTAATAATCTAATTGCTTCTAACCTCGCTACTAGTGTATAAGTCTCGTCATAGTCTATCCCTTCTTCCTGTGTACATCCTTTTGCCACAAGTCTTGCTTTGTTTCTGACCACTTTACCATTCTCATTCATATTGTTCCTAAAAACCCATTTCGTTCCAATAATGGATTTGCCTTTGGGTTTTAGAATCAGCTCCCATACATCGTTGATGCTGAATTGTTTGAGTTCTTCCTACATAGCTTCTATCCACCTTTCATCAGACAATGCTTCATCTACTCCTTTTGGTTCCATCTCATAAACAAGTGCTAGCGCACTAGACTCCTTTCTGGATCTAGTGCGAACTCATTCATCAATGTTGCCAATGATGAGTTCTTTAGGATGACTTGACTTGTGCTTCAAGTTGCTAGTTGGTTTGAAAGTTGGCTAACCCTCTGCAACGGTTGAATCTTCTTGTTTTGCTTATTGTTGTTCCCCATAAGTCTGAACCTCTTCGGGGGAAATAGACTTCGTAAAGTCTAAAACAGGTTCAGACTCTTCAAGTTGAGTCTGGTCTGGTAGATTCTCCACATAATCTTGAAATTTGACATTCATAGATTTTTCTACGGATTGAGTCTTCTGTTAAAGACTCTATAAGCTTTGCTTGAAGTTGAATAGCCAAGGAAGATTCCTTCATCTGACTTTGCCTCAAATTTTTCAGATTGATCATTTCCATTCTTTAGAATAAAACATTTACAACCAAAGACATGAAAGTGGGAAACATTTGGCTTCTTTCCTTTATACAATTCATAAGGAGTTTTCTCTATAATAGGCCTAAAAAATACTCTGTTATAACAAGCTGTGGAAACTGCTTCTGCCCAAAATCAAGAGAATATTTTGCACTCTATCAAGAGAGTTTCGGCCATCTCCTGTAAGGATCTGTTCTTCCTTTCCACAACCCTATTTTGTTCTAGAGTGTATGGAGAAGAGAAAATATACTGAAAACCATATTCATCATAGAACTTAGCAAAGTCTTGAATCTCAAACTCACCTCCATAGTCAGTTCGTATACTCGAAATAGCATAACTCTTTTCATTTTGAACCTTCTTGGCAAATTTTGAGAAATAAGAGAAGTTTTCAGACTTATTTGCCATAAAGTAAACCCAAATTAAGCGAGAGGAATCATCCACGATTACTAAACAATATTTCTTTCCACCAATGCTTTGAGTTCTAGTTGGATCAAAAAGGTTTATATGAAGTAGCTATAGAACTTTACTTGTAGAAACTTGGTTCACAGCTTTAAAAGAGCTTCTAACCTGTTTTCCCAAGACATAGGGAGTGCATAACTCATTTTTCTGGTAGGCCAGATTCGAAAGTCCTCAAACAAGTTTCTTAGAGAAAATCTTGACAATTTGCTTTAAGTTTACATGACCAAGCTTTTGATGCCATAAACTTGCTTCATCTTGAATAGAAAAAAGACAGTAAGAGCTTTCTGGGTTTACATCCAGAAGGTAAATGTTGCCATGCCTTCGCCCAATGAAAAATTGAGAGAAGTCTTGACTCATTCAAGAACAAATACCTTCTTGGAAGTTTATTCTAAAACCAGTATCGCAAAGCTAACTTATACTCAGCAAATTGTAGTTTAAACCTTCCACCAAGGAAACATTTTTTATAGTTAGGCTTCCAATCTTCACAGTACCACATCCTACAATCTTTCCTTTGTTGTTTCCTCCAAAAGATACTTTTCCTCCATTCAATCTCACAAGCTTTATAAAGCAGCTTGAGTTTCCTGTCATATGCCTTGAACAGCCACTATCCAAATACCATTTGATCTTCCTTTTGATAGTGACCTCAATTTCTTTGTCTGAGTCTGAATCAAAATCTGTTTCAAATTCTGAATTTGAGTCGAAATGAGCCATCAGACATATATTGGCATATTCTTCTTCACTTTCCTCACACTAGGTGTCACTCCATGTTTCAGCTTTGAGTGCATTTTTGTACTTCTCAGTTTTTCCCTTCTACTTCTTCAACAGAGGACAATTAGGACTGATATGCCCATTTTTCTTGCATTCGAAGCATATCACATCTTTACTGGTTTCATTGTCCTCAGTTGGTCTCTTCTGGAAATTTTGTGTGCTTTGCTTCTTCCAGTTGAATCTTCTTCCCTTTCTATTCAACTTTCTAAATTTATTGATCATAAGCACCAGCTCCTCATCGTCCATATCATCATCTGAATATGTATCATCAGAATCAATGTTAGACTTTAAAGCAATTAACTTCTTACCTTTAGGACCTTCTTCATCATTTATTTGTTCTACTTCATATGATTGAAGCGTGCCTAGTAGTTCGTCAACTGATAAAGGCATGATCCTCTAGGTTTCTTTGATTGAAGTCTTCACATGTTTCAAGTCTTTCGAAAGCCCACGCAGCAGCTTATTGACTTTCATTAATCTTGAGATTAGTTGACCTTAATAAGCCAGACCATTTACAATCTCTGTAATGTGACTGAACATATCAGTAATAGATTCTCCAAGCTTTTTTCTTAAGGCTTCGTATTATCCGAGCAAAATGTTTATTTTGATTTCCTTCACACAGTCAGTTCCTTCATAGGTAACATGTAATCTACCCCAAACTTCTTTTGCTATTTCACAAGAAATTCGGTTATACTCAATAGGAGATAAAGCACAGTATAAAGAGTAGATTACTTTCACGTCAAGAGCTTATCCCTTGGTAAATTCAGCTTGTGTTGCTTCGTCAGCATCAATGACTTCTTTTCCTTGGTTTGAAGCCAATGTAGTTTTAGGGTTGATCCATTTTTCTACAACGTCCCACTTTAGAGGATCTCTGGATCTGAGAAATGCCTTCATCTTGTTCTTCTAAACATGTACTCCTTTCCATCGAAGTAATAAGGTATGACGTTGCTCTAACCTTTATCCAAACCTAGATTCAAAATACTAGCCATAGAGGATCTTTAGCTTAGAAGTAAAACACATCAAAAATTAAGCACACAAGCTTTAATACCAATTGTGAGTGCTAGTATGAACACCTAGAGGGGGGTGAATAGGTGTGAAGATAATTCACTTTTTAAACTGAGTCTAAAGAACAACAAACTTTAAGCGAGTTCAGACTTTGGCAATTAAATAGAGCTACAAACAAAATAAGAAATTCCGGAAAGAGAATATGAACACAGAATTTATAGTGGTTCGGCTTAGATCAAGCCCACGTCCACTCTCCCACACTAATAGTTACTTGGCCGGTTTCCACTATGAATCAAAAGAGAATTTACAATCTTGCGATCTCGACTTTACAATGAAGAGTATCTACTGCTCTCTCATGAAGTCACACTATAAGTCTCTGTGGCACCCCGAACCCCCCTTAGGTTGCCATAGGCACTAAACGTTACACCTAATTACATCTCTTAGAAGAAGCGTCGTAAATCATGGGATTTTTTTTTTAAAACGGTCCCAGCGTGACTCATTAGCGAAAGCAAAATATAACATCGCCATCTCACCCTCCATCAATCCATGATATAATTGCACACCACTAAACATCATAATAAAAGACAAAGCCATGACACTTTATTTACATATTTTCAAGATGGGTTTCCTTGGGTCGGTACATCAAAAGAAAGGCCAAGACATGAAGCCACACTTAGCCTAAACCCCTAAAAAGAAACACTCGACCCACTACGACTAACGTGCAAGATCCCCATCACTAATGTCGGCTAATCATCCCAAAAAGTTTTAGCTCCTACTTCTCACGCACGAGCCCTCACACCCATCCCGGTGCATCAGGCGGTGGCGGCGGCAACATCCCACGCATCACTCCGTCTCGACGAACATGGACGGATATGAACTCCTAGATAACAGGAACCCCAGCTAGGCCCACATCGTACATAACTAAGGTGCGCACTCAAATATACGTAAGACCAAGAATGGAGGGACAGTCAAACTCCTTGCACTCGACCTCTACATCTGAAGGTAGGCCGTAAAATATGCCCCGCGTGACAGCAGGGAGCGGCATGCTACTAATATGAAATGTTGGTCCCCGAAGGGGTGAGTACAACCACTCAGCAAGTAAAGGACCAATAAACCACACAAGGCATCATGCCACGCAATCATCACAATCATAGCATCACATGTCATACAAGCATCCATGCACATCATACCATGGCATCACGCACATGTCATCATACCTCATATACCATCATCATCATATAGACATCACCATCATATCATATACTTACCGTCATCATGTCACACATGGCATCATCCTTACCATGCATTTATGCATATAACATCATCATCATATTACATATACCATCATCATTGCCATCCATCCATGCATGGAACATCATCATCATATCATCATATCACATGTACCATCATCATTACCATGCATCCATGCATGTAACATCATCATCATATCATCATATCACATGTACCATCATCATTACCATGCATCCATGCATGTAACATCATCATCATTGCCATGCATCCATGCATCATGTCATGCATATATCACCATGCATCATGTCATGCATGTATCATCATGCATCATGTGATTCCAATTTCATCTTGGACCGCCACATTTCTCATTCCCAGGACCAATCTTTGCATCCCACATGTATCCAAGATACAATTCAGACCATCCGGCTCTCCCACTCTCCAGGCATCTCGTACCCCAACTGGCATCACGAGGACCCTTCGGCATTCAGCCATTTAAGGCCACCGGGCAACCAGCCGCACCCTTCAAGCCAGGCATCTCGCACCCAAACTGGCATCGCGAGGTATCCCTCGACACAATACCATGCCGAGCTTTCGGCTCCCCCACTCTCCAGGCATCTCGATACCACTCGGTACTCCCGAGGACCCTCCGGTATCCGGCCATTCATGACCACCGGGCAACCGGCCGTACCCTTCTAGCCAGGCATCCCGACACTCCTAGGGCATCGTCAGCTCACCTCTGACGGCTTCCTCATTTATCTCAATTCATATCTTCAATTATAATTCAATTTAACATGGCATGTGATGTGATGGCAATCAATATCATATTCATCCTTGAGTTCACACATGCATTTCAAGTCATCATCATACATGCAGCAAGACACCATCATCCATGGCAATACAATTCATGGAATCCATACAATTTAAAATAGTCCATATTTCATGCCTTTTCAAAATTTACAAAATTCCAGCATGTATCATTTTTAGAAAATATTTAAATTAAATATCCATATGCTTCTCAAAAATCACGAAATCAAGACATGTGATAGACAAGTCGATAAGATAACAATTTCATGAAAATACATGCCCAATAGAGTTCCACACAAAGAGATATGATTCACACCAATACAGCATGCAATTTCGGATAGAAACAGAATGAGCAGTTTTTGAAATAATTCAATTAAAATATCCGAATGACCTCTGAAAATTATGAAATTTTACCAGGTTATAGTTAAGAACTAGAGTAGATTTTGCATGAAGACTTCTATGCCAGATTCGTTCTAGATATTTTTCTATAGTCATCCGAAGCTTCTGGTTCTAGCACCGAAACGTCCAGTGTATGTATCTCCGAAAAAATCGAGTTTGCACCCACTTATTCTTCTTATTTTCCTCTAAAATTTGTATATTTTTTACTTCAAGAGGTCCCCTACAACTTGCATTAAGGGATCTAAGTCAAATTTCCAGAGAATAGTCACCATATGTGTCCATGATGTCTCGGGTGTCCTGTACCGCATCTCCAGATTTACCGTCTTAAAGAGTAAGTCGATTCACTAGGCTAAACTTGTTCATTTTAATTAAAATTTGAGTATGTTAGTCTTTAGGATTTTCTCTACAAGTTTCATGAAGAAGTAGAAGAGATATTCTTAGTAAAAATAGACATGCAACTACAAATCCACCGAAAGGTCAGCGAAATCGTTCCAGATCAAGTGTCTTCGTAGGATGAGGGTTTGACCCCTTAAATCTCCATCATTTTGTTCCAAATTTTAGTATGTTGTATTTTAAGATGTTGGCTACAACTTTCATGAAGGAATCAAGGTCAAAATCAAACTCGAAACATGCATGCAAGCTCTCACAAGATTCTGGTTCAGGCGGTTCATACGAAAACAGCATGCAAACTCAAGAACAAGTCACATTCTAGCTTCGGTTTTGCCTTCCCTATGATCCGAAACCTACCACCAACAAATCACACATGCAAGGCACACATGCAAGAGTGGAAATCAGACCCAACTTGCCTCTAAACTCAAGAGAACGATGGCACACGGCGGACAAACGGGCGGCAAACGGGCGGCGACGGCTCCTCCTCCTCCTCGGTTCCTCTCCTCTTGGCCTCACTCTCTTTCGCAACTCACTCTCTCTCTCTTTCTCACTTGGCCGAGTACCACCAACCGGCCACCCTCTCTCTCTCTTCCTTTTATTTCCCCAAATCCTCATCATTAGCAATGATCACTTGCCACTTCCAATGGCCAATGCATGAAGACCTCCTCTTGCCACTTGTCTTGACACATGCAAGATGGGCTTGGGCTTGGGCTTGAATTGGAAGAAGTGGGCCGGCCACTCCTTCCCCCTCATGGTCGACGGCCACACCTCCTTGGGCCTTAATTGGGCCAGCCATTCGGCCCACCAAAAGCTTAGGCCATTGGGCCTAAGGCCCAACCTAAATAAATTCACAATTTCATTTTCAATTATTCATCTTCAATTATTTCTTTTTATAGGTTTTAAATTTTAAATTCCACATGGCCAAGAATAAATCATTCTCATTAATTTATCCCATATTACTAATTTAAAAACTTATGAACACAAGCACATATCACTTAGTCTTAAAAGGAGACTAATGGCTAAAGCATAAACCATAGGTAATTTCATTACCTAATTATGGGCTTTAATACACCTTAGAGCTTGTCTTGAATTTTTGGGATGCCACAGTCTCTCTCTTTAAGTACAAATTTGAGCACAGTATATGTGTTGACACCTAAATTTTGGTGACTCGATCATTTATTTATTATGTAAAAAATTAGAGATTAATTTTAACCCCTAAAAAATATTATAATTAAATTGCATAGCATATAGTCATTAGGAGCATATTTCATTGCATATTTGTTGGGCTGGCAGTGGATGGATTTAGGTCCACGAGAGCATTAAACTTTGTATAAGTCAATAATTCCTCCATGGTGATTGATATTACATTTACATGGGTATCCTAAATTGTTAAAAGTCGATTAGGAAGTTTCCAGCACATTGGCATTGCTATATTCATGCATTTAAGGGAACAAAGGCAAATAAAGGACAACGTGTAAGCGGCCACCGATTTGTACATGGAGAAGCCCATCCACGTGAAGGAAACGTATGCACTTGGCCATAATTCGGTCAACGTGGGGGGCAAGAAATTGACCGACATTATTTTAAGAGGAAAGAATTTATGCATGATTCTCTGGTCAGATTCACGCAATATGGGCAAAATAATAAGGAATGGAAGAAATAGGAAATCGGCAGAATATTTCAATATGAGCGTAACCCTTCGAGTATTCGCGGCGGCCGATTCTCGTGTTTGCAGAATAAAGGACGTGACTTGGGCTTAAAAGGAAAATAAATATATTTGCATAGCTAAAGGTACAAGTTCCGAAAGGAAAAGAAAATCAAAGGAATATATTTCAATGCACGAAAGCAGATCACCTTCTCTTCCTGGGGGATCCCATGTAGTCTTGCATTTAAAAGGACGAGCTCTTATGCAAGAAGGAGAGGGCCACTCGATTGAAAATACATGACCAGGATATAGAGAGCCACAACATAGAGAGAACACACGAGAGAGAGAGAGAGAGAGAGAGAGAGAGAGAGAGAGAGAGAGAGAGAGAGAGAGAGAGAGAGAGAGAGTTGTGGTTTTTCTTCCTTGAGTGCAAGCCTTCATAGCCGCGACTAGGGTATACCAACTTCACGACTCAGCGCTGCTAAGGCTTCCACTGACTTTTGCTGGCGTTGCCCTCCACTGATTTGAGTGGTGCCGAGTCTCATCCTTTCGAGCCGTCATCTCCAGCTGTATCTATGGCGCCGAAGCTTTTGTCCCGACGTTGTTGCTAACTTCGTTGCGACGTGAAGGCCTATTACTATCTCATTGTGCTAATGCCACCTTGTCTTGTGACGAGTCCTGTTCTGCCACCATGCCATTGTGAGTACTAGTATGAGCACCTAGAGGGGGTGAATAGGTGCGAAAATAAACTTTTGCGAAGGACGGAGTAAAACTTTAAGTTTAACCTGAGTCTGTTTAACAGTAGACTTTAAAATAGAAGTGAGACTCTAACAGTTAAATAAAGTTACTAGATCCAAGCCTACGTCCACTCTCCCTCACTGATAGCCCACGGGCTGGATTTTACTATGAATCAAAAGAGTCATTACAGTATCACGTCCTTAATTCCACAGTGTGAAGCAAAATATTTGAGGCATTCATCCTCAAGTACGAAATTCTTCCTTCTGCCATCCTATCACGAATAAGCTATACCGTCGCACGGCCAACAGACACACTAATCAATTGGAATGTCCCTCGCTCTACTCCAATCACATCCGCCAATGTGTCCATGTCAACAATATGGTCCTGGTCTCGAACACTAAAAGAAAATCTATTCACATCCAAGAAACTCATATTAGAATAGAAATAAGCAGTAAGTTCTGGATATGCCTCTGTTGTCTCAGAACAAAATCACTCAAGTTGAAATTGAGTGAATTTCTCTTGCAACTTCACATTCAAAGAATCAAGAAAATCAAAGTCTACACTTCTTGGATTGATCACCCCTCTTTTTAGCAACTTGGAGTAAAGTCTCTTGTGTTCCTCCGAGCGAAACAAGTCTATCATTTTGCTTCGAATATTCACCCCAACACCCATTCTAGGCTTAAAAGGAGTGTACATTTTGTCATCATCATTCCCATCAGGCTGACTAAGACCTCCAACACGTGGATCACTAGGAATATTCGCAAATGCTCATTCTGCCGACCCCGCATGAGCAATCCCCAATCGTTCCATTGTTCGCAAAAAATGGGTTTCATTTTGATACCCTTTCTCTTTCAAAAATGCATCAATATAGTTCAAGGGAGTGCCTCCCTTCTTCAAAGCAGAGTAAAGTTTAAAGATAAAAGGGGGCTTTTGAGTTCTTATGGGTTCAGCCCCTTCAATGATTTCTTCCTCCGCTCTTTGATCAACACTCTGAGGTCTAGCTTGAGGAGATTGACGCAATTGAGAATGTTGTGGGCTCTGCTGCTGTCTTAGAGATTCTTCTTCCTCGATGAGGTCAAAATGCGTAGGACCCTCACACATGAGTTGTGGTCCCCTGTTCGCAATCCTTGAAGACTTTCTTTGTGAAGCCATTCTCACAGTCTTTGAGAGATTCCAAACTCGATTCGAGAAAAAGGTGAGAACTTTGAAGATTAAACTAGAGAGTAAAAATAAGAAAGTGATGGTTTGTGCTTTTAGGGTTTGTGAGGAAGACGATCAGTATATAAAGTAGTCGAAAAGAGGTATATGAAATGACGTAAAAGGAAAAATAAAAATGCCATTTTGAAAAAATGGATAACCATCATTTCAAAATAACTTCTTTTTCGAAAAGGAATGATTGCAATAATCATGAAAACTTAGGAAGATAACATCAATCAATTATAGATTAATGGATGATCATAACTTTTCAAGATTTTATCCGACAGATAAATTTTTAAAATAGAAATAACTTACAGTCGTGAATCTTGATCGTCTGAGTCTGAGTATCTTTGAGAAAATATTCAGTGGTATGTGCGCGCCACGTTCCACTCAGCTTTCGACACCTGTCGTGTGGGATCCGCTGGAAAATGAAAGGATCCGCTCAGCTCAGATCGGCTCGGCTCGGCTCGTTGGCAGAAACAATGTCAGGTCAGTAAATGCTTTAACGCTCCCGCCCAAAAAATTTCTCACTCCTCAATTGAATTTATTGGCTTTTCTCTCTCTCTCCTCGCAGGAGAACAAACAGAGAAGGACCGTCTGTTTCCTTCTCCGCGCATCCGGTTCCGGCTCCGCCTCTGCCTCCCAAAAGCCTCGCCGGTCGTCTCCTCCTTCAAGAGCCTCGCCAGTCGCAGTTGGGTCCTCACCTCCTCCGCCTCCGGCTGTTCCAAACGTGGAGATCGAGCACAAGGTTTGTGCTCGCGTTGGTTACTCGGCAACTTTTGGACCTCCGACGAACGCATCATCAGCTCCGACTCCGAGGAGCCCGAGGTCTTTGGACTCTATGTCCTCGAGGTCGACGGTCGGGACGTGAGGGCCTCGTGCTTCTTCTGCTCCCCGCCTCCCAAAAGCATCGCCGGTCATCTGCCGCTGACACATTGCCCCCTGAGAGCCCCGCTGATTGCAGCTGGTTCCCGATCCCCCTCTGCCTCTGCCTCCGCCTCCGCCTTCGACTATTTTCAACGCGGAGATCGAGCACAGGAGGAGAAGAGAAGAGAAGGACAAAACCACCCCCTTCCCTCCCCTCCCGTCTCCTAAACTCCTCTCGTGGTTCCGGACAGCTTCATCGATGCCTTCGATAGTTGTGCCCGATTCAGCTCAACCCCGGAGAACTCCAGAAGCAAGAGCAAAGAGAAGAAGATGAAGGCGAAGGTCCAGCTCGAGGCCGATGGCGGCTTCGCGTCTTCGGCAGAGTCGGACAAGAAGCACAAGAAGGAAAAGAAGAGCGGCAGTAAAGGCTCCGAATCCAAGCAGCCGAAGCTCCCGGAGCATCAGGGGATGCGAAGAAGGAGAAGAAGAGGAAGGCGCTGGAGTTGCGCAAGGACGACGAGGAAGACAAGAGCGAGACCAGCTCCGAGTTGGTTGACCCCGAGAACTTGAAGGGGAAGAAGAAGAAAAAGAAGAAGGTGAGGTTGAGGGGCGGCGATAATAAGGTGGCTCAGGAGGAGAAACCCAACGCTGTGTTGAATTTCAGGATCTTGGACAGCTTGAGGTTGAAGTTGAAGGACAATGGTATCGAGGCGCTGTTTCCCATTCAGAGCATGACGTTTGATATCGTCCACGATGGGACTGATTTGGTCGGCCGTGCCTGCACTGGTCAGGTATGAACATCTTTTTATTTGAATTTCGTAGGATTGACATGTTGATGGTCACGTGCTTGTTTGAAATCTGCTAATTAACTGACAATTTAGAGAAGTGAATGGTCTGGACGTTGGAGTAATGATAGTGTGTGATGCGGAAAAGGGTCACGAAGCTGACATATATGAAAAGAGAAGCGGGTTTTATCTGCTCTATGAGTAGTGAATGGTTGATGTATGAGCTTGGTGAATATTGTTTTAATTAACAGCACGACAGAGCAATCATGGTGTAGAGTGTAGCAAAGTGCACTTGGTTCGTGAACTGTCTTTTGTGCATTTCTGGTCCTAAATCCCTGTATTTCTGCCCCTGATTGTCATTGCAAAAGTCAAATTCCAACCGATCTTTTCAGGCATTCGAACCTACAGCTGGTAATTCGACCAAAAAACCTACAGCTATATAAGTCTTCTAGTTTGTGGCAGAGTCATCTGTACATTAGTTCATTGGTGTTATTTGACATAAAAAAAAAAAACCAAAAGTGGCGTGAAGACTGTTTGGCCGCAGTCGCATTTCAAGTTTTTTAAAGATGATTGGCTGCTAGGAACATGAGTTTTCGAACTGGTTGCTCATTGCTGTAGTTGATGGGTTTTAATTTTTGAGCACTGATTATCACCTTGTTCACTGTGTGTGAATTGTACCAGGCAAAACTCTAGCTTTTGTCTTGCCCATTTTGGAATCTCGACGAATGGGCCTGCAAAAACCTCAAGGAAGACAGGATGTGGTAGGCCACCAAGTGTTTTGGTGCTTTTACCTACTAGGGAATTGGCCAAGCAGGTGTATTGGAATCAAGCTTATAGAAATAATCTCAGGTTTGGTTTTACATTCTTCATGGAGTTTCTTTCCTAGTAATTTGGCTATTTGCAAATGCAATAGTGTGAAGAGCCTGTTTCAAGTACATTGTTCATTTAACATACTTGGCTTTTATTATAGGAGTTTGTGGGCTTTGGAGCAAATCATCACAGACATCCTCGGTGAAAGTGAGGATATCTCCTTGAGGCTTCTCAGTCCTCTCCTTGCTAGTGTTTTAAAAGAAAATAAGGTAATTGTGTTGTTCCTTTTGCCATTTCAGAGTGGTTTCTGTTTGCTTTAGTTTCTAATAAGGTGTATAATGTGATTTAGAAAGTTGCACCTTTGTGTTGGAAGCTTGGAGACAGGGTCATTACCAGCTGTGTAGCGAAGCTTGGACCTCTTCTTTGGGGAGCAGTACAATCCAATGGCTCTACTGTGGATGATTACTCTCCAGTTGTGGCTTCTGTATGTGAAATGAGCCAACTATGGAGAATAATCATGCTAATGGTTCTTCACATCCAGCGGTGCATCTTTTGATTTTTATAGGACCCTATGCTTTCTTTTGTTTGCTGAAGACAATGGTATTGCTTCTGATTTGCCATCTTCCATGGAATAATCTTCTAGATGAAATGGACTTCAATGCCATCCTTTTATTGTCATTTCTAATAAAGATTCTTCCATTGCCCATGATAAGCTGCTGAAATCTTCAAATTTTTTACTCTGGCTACTTCATCCCATTGTTGTTCTCTTACGTGGTGGATACACAATGCTTCCATACATAAGCTGATTTTCAGGGCTTGATTTGTTGGAGTTGTCATACTTCATGTCTAGCTTTGCTCATCTTTCTGTCGTTCATGTATCACTTACTAAACTAATGGGGATAACAGTGAGTAGTGGGGTGAATCTTGCTTCAGTTCTATGGCATGGTTCATGACGATTATATATGTTGTTAAATTAATTGCACTATTTGGATTTTGAGGTTCTGCTATGACATATTAAGTGGCTGTATGAGCCAGAAAAGACTTTGGTCCCATCCCAAAAAAAAAAAAAAAATGAAGGTAAAAGACTTTAGACAAAATAAAATAGAAGGTCAATAGAGAAGTATTCCATAACGTCTCTTTCTCTAGCACATGTCCACCATTTATCTCATGCGCCCTCCACGGTTTGGCTGTTAACAAACAAATCCCTCATTTAATACAGTTTTCCTTCTAGTTTTCCATTCCAGTAGACTTTCTCTCTATCTGTTAGTCCTTGTCTTTGTTTTCTTTTCCCCTTGGCTAGATTGAACCTATTAAATAGCTGAACAGAACCATTATTCTCACATTCAAAAGCTTTCCCACAGGTGGCTTATGGGGTCGTTTGTTCCCCTGGAGAAGTTGTTCCTGAACTGGATAGTGCTCCTAGATCGAACACTAGTGATGCTGCTGTCCTTCTTTTCCCCAATGATATTGTTCCTGTTGCTAAAACAAGTACAAAAAAGGCTCATTCTGCAGATTTTAAGGGTTCACTGAAGCTGGGAATTGACTTATAGGCACTTCCAAAGAAAAGGGAACATAAAGGTAACAAGTTGATGAACCCTGATGAAGGCTATGACCTCTCTTGGCTATATGCAGAGAGGCAAAAATTGTCGTATAAGGGTCCTTGGGAATGGACACAATCTTTCAGCTGCCTCTAAAGTTCCCTCAAAAATGAGAAGAATGCAGCAAATGTTAAATATTGAGCCAGGTGCAGGTGAGAGCACTGTTGCTCGGGATGAGGAAGCTCCAGTCCTTGTTGATATTGCCGGGAAAAAATCAAAGCTCCTGGTAGTGGGGGGAAAGATGAGCAATTATAACAATGCTGTATTAAAGGTATAATCGTAATTTTTGCAGTATAATCTGATTATGTTAATTGGTACAGTGCTATATTTTTATTATCTTTTCTTAATTAGAAAGCCTTTTTTCCCCTTCAATTAAAATACTGAAGTATATCAGAAAGTTTCTATTGAACATTTCTGATACAATAGTCAAACGGTACTGGAACTGCTTCTGCTGCTATTATTATTATTATTATTATTATTATTATTAGGTAGTAGTAGTAGTATAGTAGTAGTAGTAAAACTGAAGTAGTTTAAAAAGCTCCGCTGAATTTTGTGGTTACAGTAATTAGATAATGTTGACATGTTTTTTCTTACTTTTTCGTAATTACTACGTGGTTTAATCTTTGTGCCCTTTTTTTAAAAAATTTTATGTACTCATGTATTTTCTTAATAATTTTCAGGATGCTGGAGTGCTCGCTGAAGGATTAGTTGGGCTTAGAATAAAGGCCTGGTGGCCATTTGATGAGATGTGAGCACTCTAGACATTCACTAGCAATACTTTATTTCTGTCTTGGTTGAGCATGTTATTTGTCAATCCTCATCTCCTTCTTTCACTTGCGACTGCTGTTCCTTCGGTGATGGCTGGCTGCTGCTGTTGTTCCAATAATGGTCTACAGCAGTAATGGTTGTTTATGTCATTTTATTGCTATTCCTCATCGTTTGTTTTACAGGTTCTATGATGGCCTAATTCAATCTTACAACCCTCTAACGAAAAAGCGCAAGGTGAGGTGACTATCAGTCTTTGAAAGTTTTTCCCTTTCAGTTTGCAGTCATTGACAATTGTTTCACGTTTTAAATTGCTGCTGTCGGGACATGGTAATTCTTCCTTACAAAGACAGCCTTCTGTTATTCAGTTGGTATCTGCAACAATTTGATTTGGATGGCAATCGGGTATGTGTTTAATTTTTTGGTGAAAATAGGGAGTTCCGTCTCCATCTGTAGTTTCCAAAATGTTAAATCTCAAATTGTTAATTTCACAGGTCAATCAAGGGCTTACTGTTTATGGGAATAAAGGAAGCACCGATCAGCATGCGTAAGTTATTTTTTGATAAAGTAATGCCACTATTACTTTTACATGTTGGTGACATGATTATTCCTGATGCATGTTATTGTCTAATTTCGATATAGCTACAAACATCTTAGAGAGGGTGTGCACAACTTCTTCGTAACATTCATTGAAGTGCTTTGTGAGAGACCACCTGGTCATGATTGGGAGCTTGAACCTAGTGTTACCTGTGGTGACTATCTGTTTAGAATGCTTCAAGTTAATTTACAATAAGAGCTACTAATATTTACCTTTAAGAAGATTCTAGCAATAGTTGAAGTTGTTATGTCTATTGTTTCTGAAGTTTAAGATCTCACACTTCTCTTGGAAAGGAGACATGAGTACAATGGATGATTTACTTATAGTCACTCGGTTGTTTTCTGCAATTGATCTCTTTTAGATATGGTGAACTTTTGTAGGGAACGGGCTATGCTCTATATGCCGATGATCGTGAGTCTATAAGTCACCGTTGAAGAAGTGACCCCTAGATCAGTGGGGGCTCTTACAGCGTTGTATGAGCGAGCAGTTGAGATATTCGCCTCATTAGTTAATATTAATGCCTATCATCAACTTGGTAAATAGTTTACCTCATAATGCTTATTTAAATTAGATGGTTGCTATATGTTTTGGGCTTATTGCTGTTGAGAATATGTGTGGCCTCTCTGAGTCAAGAAATTAAATCAATTCATCCAATTGGCTTTTTTTTTCTTGGCCCCGATGTGCGACTGAAATTCTTAGGTGTCGAAGCTGGGAAAAAGGAGCAGCAGAAGTATGTGCTCGTCATAAACGGGTTCTGGCTGTACTCAGTGAGGCCAGGTATCTTACTATAACAAGCTTGTCTAAGATGGAAACTATCAGCTCGTAAGGAACGGGGAACACTTAAAGAAACTATTGAGTGGGGGGTGGTAGAAACATGGATAAGAAGAAAAGCAAGCTCATAGGCATTGCAGATGATGGACAGAAAGAGATCCGCATTGAAAGGGCAGGTGAATTTGGCCGAATAGTAAGTTTTCAACGAAAAAAAGATATTAATCATAAAGCCTTGTAATACTAAATTGTCCATTATAATTTCTTTTGCCTCTGAGAAAGAAACGCCAATTCATTACTTAGATGTTTTTATGCCAATCTTCTTGTTTTGAATGTTTGCAACAGTTAACCCCAAAGGAAGCGAAGCTTTCCGATTGCTTTCCCATAAATTTCATGGAAAAGGCCCTGGCAAAATGAAGCAAGAGAAGCGCATGAAGCAATACCAGGAAGAGTTGAAGTTGAAGCAGATGAAGAATTCAGACACGCCTTCTTTGTCTGCATAGAGGATGAGGGAAGCTCAAGCTCAAATGAAGACACCTTATCTTGCGCTTAGTGGTCATGTTAAGCCTGGGTATGTTTTCCTGTGTTAAAAAATCAAGTTACTAGTTCTTTATTCATTGGCATTTAAGTACATAGCATTTTAGATTAATCTGCCTTTATAAGATGTCAATGTGGAGTGTCTTGTTCCATGACCAAAGTGCTTGACTGTCTTTTCGCTTTGCTGCTTCAAATTTTCTATTTATCCCAAATCCCTCAGAGCTTGGGCTCTGCTGAGGAGATGTTTTCTTTTGCTAATGTACAGCTCCATGGATCACTGCCTGGATGACTCTTTCCAGATTATATTTCCCTTCAAGGGAACATTAAGTTAACTTAAAAATCATAGCCTATGACCATGCATTATAGATCAACCTATAGATGTCTCCATCTTTATGCTTAAAAAGGCGGCACCTTAATAGAAATTTGAGTGGTCTGACTTGATTGATGATAAACAATCTATATCTGAGAAGAAAATCAGACACCATCTAATAAGTGTAAGCTGGACTTCATGCAATGTCTATTTACCATGGTAGTTGAATGATAAAATAATGATTAGATTTTTGTTACTTTGTGCCTGTTTATTTAATTGTTTTTTTTTATCTTTTTTCTTCTGGGGTGTTTCCTGTCAAAACAGTGATCCAAGAAAGAAGTCAGAGCCACCATTGAGAAGGATCCTGGGAGCTTAACGCCCATTGCTTGGAGATAGGAAGGTCAGTGTCGACCCAAGTTTGTTGCTTTTTCATCTCTAAATATAGGGCGCAAAGAACAAATGGAGAAAGCAGGGGAGAAAGAACGAATGAGAAAAGAAAAACAAGAGAGGGAAAAAAGAGAAGCTGAGGGGAAAGCTGGCAGCAGAACATGATCATCTATCGACTGGAGTCCAAGATAAGGGAATTACGGCAAGTCATCAAAAGTTTAATCATGCAGTACACACAATTGATTTTCTGTAGTCAACATGATTCCAACAATCTGGACATTTGTTGTTCTGTATAGCATGCTGTGGAAGAAAAAGATGAGTTTTTAACACCGGCAAATGAGGAAGAGTCAATTGTATCATCTGAACCTATTATTGATGCTGAAAGCAAGGTGGCTAATAGTTATATAGATGCAGAAGTACTTTTTCTCAACTCTTTTGCTTTTATTGCTTTAATGTGACTGCAAACCCTTAGATTTCTCTGGTTAAATCTGGTGCAATCATAAGCAAGTATTATGTCATAGATGCTTTTTGCTTACCACAAGTACTGCCTTTGCAATGAAGCGATATGCATGAAATTTTATGTTCTCATACCAAACTTTGATTTCTGTCAATCATAGCAGCAAAAATGTTATGGCTTGGCAGAAGTGAATGTCTGATAGAAATCATGTTGGCCATAGAAATTATAGTCGTCCTCATCACCTTCATTAATGGACTCCTCTTGTCTCATGTTTTATGTAATATGATCCCATTCGATGCTTGGGGTATCTCTGCTTTCTCTGACATCATTCCTTGCAGATGAATTGGTTAAGCATACTCCTTTTCTGCCATTGGCAGTGTATGAAACATAATTCACATGTCATGGAAAATTCTGTTAGATTTAACTCAACATGAAAAAATATATTCTGATTACACTTTTGACTTCTAATAGAAAATGCAGCTTCTTTCTCAAAATTTGGCAAGAACAATCTGATTTCTCAGTGTAATTTCCATCATGTAGATATCATAGGTTTGAGAATGAATATCTTTACTCCAGGTGTCTACATGACTGCATGTTACTTTTCTTCCTCTTGCCCAATGCAGAGCATTTTATTTTTATGGAGTTTCTGAAGTTCTTGTGGGTTTGAATTTGAAATGATCTCAGATATCTCACTTTAGCTGGCTTTTCCAGAACTCGTGAATGATTTTTTTATTACTTGTAGGGAGATGACGCATCTGAGAATGCTGACGAACTGTCAAAGGAAGAGTTGGGTCAACTTGTTGCTTCTCGTTGGACAGGGGAAAAGACAGAGAAGGAAAGCGGGGAAGACTTTGCAAGAGATAATAATAATGAGGAACAAAGTAGGGAGATCCCAAAAGACACGCGTGATGGTATTGATGATATATATGCGTTAGAAACTGCTAACAGCGAAAAGAAAGAGTATGATAATGTGGAAGATGCATTTGATGAAGATTCTGCAGTGAAGGATCATTATGATTTCAGTTCTCATTACAAAGGTGGATCAGTTAGTGACTCAGACGATGAATTAGACTTTGAAGGTTCGCTTTTATGGCTTCCTGTGAATTTGAATATCCTATTTTAAATCGAGAAATTATTCAGTAGTATGAGCGCGCCACATCATCTGCTGACGTGGTGCGCATCTACCACTCAGATATCGACACATGTCTGTAGGTTGTCAAGACTTCTGTTTTCATATTTACTTTTTAAGAATCTTTCATTTATTCTTGAGTTTTTATGCTCATAATCCATTGAAATTCATGATGGACAGACTATAATTTGCTCGAGGAAGTGAAGAGGGTGACTGAAGCAACTCACAGAACAAGAACTAAATTAAGTGTGCATCCTTATTTTAAGTTGCCGTTTCCCCTCCGAAACCTCCGGCGTGCAGCTGCTAGTAGGAGAACGAAAATCTTGTTCCTTCCAAGTGGACTGTCAAGAGTTGACAAGCAAAGGGAAAAGACCTTGGGTTTCCTGATGGTATCCTAATTAATGGCTTCGGTCCCTATCAATATGACAAGCAACTTGTTCCAGACGGCATTACTTATCAGATAATCAATGTTGAACCAGGTAAGCTATGGCATACATCTGTGAGCTTATAAGTTTTGGCCATACAGTGAGTGATTTTAGAGTTATACTTATGGGCAGTCACTTGATTTGCAGTACCATCCTCAACTTTTTAGAGATGAAGAAAGTAACACAACCTTTTGTTTTACGTGAAACAGCAAAAACTTACCGCATTAGGGTGCGCAATGTTGGTATTTCCACTAGTTTAAATTTCAGAATACAGAATCATAACTTACTACTGGTGGAGACTGAAGGATCATACACGGTTCAGCAAATTTATACAAACATGGATATTCATGTGGGGCAGTCATACTCATTCTTAGTCACAATGGATCAAAATGCAAGCACTGACTACTTCATAGTTGCCTCTCCGAGCTTCAACTCCTCTAAGTTCAGTAAAGCCGCTGGAGTTGCTGTGTTGCACTACTCCAACTCTCAAGGGCCGGCTTTGGGCCCTCTCCCTGATCCTGGTGAGAACGATGCATATGCCTCAATGAATCAAGCCAGATCCATAAGGTTGTAGCTAATGGTAACTCTCATCTATTTAATACATCTAGTTTTATTATGTGCTGAATGCAATTCAAAACTAATGTCGAAGTCTTACACTTTAATTTGGTCTGTATCTATTTCTGTCTTCCTTTGGGCTCATAATTTTCTTCACCATCTTAGGTATAACAACTGGGTGAGATAACATGTTTGGACTCTGGTGTTTTTACTTAGTTACGAGCCTTTTGTTTTCTCCTGCACATTGGCTTATTGATGTTAAATAAATCTCATATTCAGATGGAATGTCTCTGCTGGTGCTGCTCGTCCAAATCCACAAGGTTCTTTTAGGTATGGTGACATTACTGTTACTGATGTGTATGTCATCCTTAACAGATCTCCGGAGCTTATCAATGGGAAATGGCGTACCACCTTGAATGGTATATCTTATTTACCACCTTCAACTCCCCTAAAGCTTGCGCAGCAGTTCAACCTTCTTGGTCTTTACAAGCTTGATTTCCCGAATAGACTAATGAACAGACCCGCCAAACTTGATACTTCTTTGATAAATGGAACTTATAAAGCTTTTCTGGAAATCATCTTCCAGAACAATGGCACTAATGTCCAGAGCTACCACTTAGATGGCTATGCGTTCTTCGTCGTGGGGTGAGCCTCTAGCCTTGTCTTTCTAAAAAGCTTGGTACTCTGCCCCCTTTTCTTCCCTAGAATTTGAAAGATAAATGAGTTGGCGATATTGTGGTGCACTGCAGTATGGACTTTGGAGTGTGGACAGAAAGTAGCAGAACCACTTATAACAAATGGGATGGAGTTGCTCGTTCCACTACACAGGTACCTCTATGCTCTCTATCTTATGTGCTTGATCCTGAGTATTAAATCAATTCTTGGGGCAAAGATCCTGCATTTAAAGTTTTCCCACAGGCAGAGTGTTTATATATTTGAAAGTTCATGAACGCCTAATTATTGTTCATCTTTGCAACGGTGTGGAATATCAGTTGGGTGCCTGTTATAATTTTTACAAGTCATTTTTTTAGCGCAAACTTCTAGTTGGCACTACTGTTAGCTTTACTTTATCAGAATCTTTCTGTATTGCTGTTATGGAAATCTGAAGACATCCTTTGTTACTTGGAAGGAAATTTTTATAGTTTAAAAATTTGCCAAAAAAGGCTCTGTATGATTAGGAAGTTCCATCTGTATTACAGGTTTTTCCCGGAGCTTGGACAGCCATCTTGGTTTCACTTGACAATGCTGGCATTTGGAATCTCCGCACTGAGAATCTTGACTCATGGTATCTGGGTCAGGAATTGTATATGAGTGTTGTCAATCGAGAAAATGACACAACCGAGTTTCAGTTGCCTGATAATACCATATACTGCGGCGTACTATCTTCGTTTCAGAAGTAAGATCTCACAAAGCCAACTGACAGCAGCTTAGTTAATCACTACCTATTGATTTGAGGAAAATAAGCTGGTAGCAAGTAATATCCATTCCAATAGATGTTTTTCTTGGAATGGACTAGGTTAATATTTTGGTTGAGCATTCGACTCATCTATATTTGATAGTTTAAAAGCAAAAGCCAATGCACAAACATGTGCACACATGTTTACATGCTCACCTGCATCCATCTCTAATTGACATAAATGCATCCATGCAGATGCATGCAATAGAGAGACATCCTGAGAGCCTCATGATTTTTCTAACTGCATGTCTCCCTTGATGAGTATTATATATTGGAAAAGAGCCGTGGCCAACCAGGGATTTAGTATTCTCTTGTTTGGAACTTTACATCTTTCCTAGAATAACGTTTTTGTTCCTTGTTCTGCAGTGACCAAGCTCAGAGGTTCAAGTTTTCCAGCGCATCATCTACTTCTAATGGCCGTAAAATATTTCTAATAGCATTAGTAGCAGTAGCGTTTGGGTGCTTTGTCCTTTTGCCAAGTTAAATGATTCTGCAGCGAGGACTTACTGTTATAGCAAAATGGGAGCATTTTCCATGCTTTGAGGTTGAAGGCAAGCTATGGCTCTTCGATTGCGGAGGTCAAGATGCCAAGAGAACAAGTCAACCTACAATTTTGCTGGTCGAGAATGGTAGCAAAGAGGTGGAATCTCCTAACGGCAATTAAATCTATCATACTATGCAATTGAAAGTGCTATGTATGTAAGAGAGGATTGTAGAATACTAATCTTTTAGAAGTGAGTCAGCGGGATCTCTATACTTAATAGTGCTGTCTCTGTTCATTCGTCTTTTTGTGGGTATTTGTATTGTTTTCTATTTAAACATAAATAGAGGAAGGCCTTTTTGAAGGTTTATGTTGATGGAAGTGTTTATTCTGTAAGCCAAATCAGATATCACTTCTAAGGTTCTTCTTCAAACATTGCCTTCCAGCATGCGAACCTTGTAAGTGTCACAGGGCACTGTTCATCTTTAAGTTTGAAGATACGTGCTTTCTAGTTTCAATTGCATTGCAAACTTGAGCTTGATTCATTCATATCTTGATATAGGCATTCCGCTTTGACGTGTTTGGCAGATTTGTCAAACTGAATTCAACGGACCTGGAAGGATTCTTCATTTCTTTCATTGACTTGTTCCTTGATCTCTCATCCTCCAGGTAGTATACTCCTAATATATCTCCAGCTTCCTGTTATTACAGTGGATGCTCCTCGATCTTTCATTTGTCATGTCAAGTGTATTTTAAATCTCATTGCGATGATGACAATTTATATTGAAACGGAGACTCCTTAATTTTCCTCATTTGGAATATTTACTCACAGTTCGATTGGCTGTCATCTGACGTCCAATGTCGCTATTATTCTATAAGAAGTTAGACCAGTTTATCTTTCTTCTACTAAGTCCTCCCTTCCATCAATATTAGAACTTTTCCTCCAGTTTAGACTTGGTCTTTCATATTTTTTTTCTCATTGTCGACCAAGTAATTTCGAAATGATTGCTTGGCCAACTAGCCGTCTTGTGCCATGTGGTTTCCAAACCGTAAACTAATCTCACTGAGCTTGGAATTTTTTCTTTTGGTTTTGATTTGCTGTTGTTTCATTCAAACAGGTCCAGACTTAGCTCATCGAAATAAAATTACATTCATTACTCAAAGAATACATGAAAAGTACATAAACTTTCATAGCAAAGCAAATCAAAGTAGATTAAAGGCCACAATATTACAAAGCAAAGCCAAATTCAGAAAACAAGAAGGATCAACATAGCATTGGTAGGGTTAAGCATACACTCATTCCATAAGAATGGATTGGACATGTCAAGTAAAATAATTGACAGCCAATCACCGGATCTTATGTTATCGTTAGTGATAAGTACATGTCGAGAATTCCTTCTCCAATAACTATGGCGTTGCCAATTGGTGGTGCATGCCTAGGTTTGACTTCCGCTATACCATTGCCATACGAAATAAACACAGATCTAATTTTTAGTAGAGCAAATCTTTGTAGTTTAGCGAGACGCTATAGTTTCTGCAATTATTTTTGAAACTAGAGACAGAGGACTTGTATATGGACAAAGCACAGGTATCGAATTCCTGAAATATTATTAAAGTATTAAATTTTGGGAAAGAACTTGTAGATTAAGAACAAGATTAGAAGAGTTCAAACTCTCAAATATAGAATGATTAGGAGAAGAAAACTCCTAGATTTAGATTGGGAGAAAAGAAAAAAAAGAAGAAAAGAACAAAAAAACTTCATATAAAATCAACCATGGATGGAGATGGAGGGGAGGGTGAGATTAGATCAAACTCTCCCCCCCCCGGATTGAAGGTGGAAGAAGACCATGGGGGAGAAAAAGAGGAACAGACTTTGATTTGACGTAACCCCTTATGACTTGCTTAAATTGGCAACCATCAGCCGCTGAATATAAAGGAACTAAAGGCATAGTGTCCCTGAGAGGCTGTAAGAGATCAACTCTTGCAACATGGGAAAGCTTTTGTCTGTGGTGTTCATCTTCTTCTCCCTAATCATCCTGCCCAAAGCTTCATCATCATCCGACGGCATTTCCTTCAACTTCACAAATTTTGACCCCATTGACAGTCGCGTGCTAGTGGAAGTAGAAGCGACTAAGGTGAATGGCGCCATCCAGGGATGGGCAACCAGGCTTGATGGTGCATGGCTCCTCTCCTGGGGACAGATCTGGCTTACCTTCCAGTGGCTGAACTTCAGGTGTTACGATAGAATTCTCTCCACTCAAAGACCTCTTGCTTGGAAAATGGGAGCCACCAAGCATTTGAGATACTTTTTCCGTGCTAGACAATGTCTTGGATCTTGACCCACAAATTTTCGTCCAAGCTTGGTTCAAACTGGAATCGAGATGGCTTATTGGCTCAACTGAATCACTTTTCGAGCGGCACTTAGGACATTGCCATTTCCCTAGTGGAATCCGCTGGAAATGGAAAACCATAAAATGAGATAACTAAATTATCTCAATCAAGTACGATAAGACAAATGACAGCAATCAACACATCTAACTCAAGGCAAGACCCCTCAAATAGCTATGAACTACCTTGAGAGGAGGATCAAGGCATATACGTTCCATCCCCAAAACTCAGCAGAACCTCAACACAGCATCTAATTCTCTTTATCCCAAGACATAAGCTCGTGCTGCGAGACACAAGCATGAAGTGTGAGGCACGTGTCAATGATAGCTAACGAAAAAGAGAGAGGAAACCGTTAACTAGTTACCAAATCGACCAGGTCCCATGAATGGTTCAGCTTCATCTGTCACACCACCTTGCTGCTGCTCCTGAAATTTTTCATGTGAAAAAGCGAAAAATCAGTTGCCTCAAAGATTTTACTCTACGAGAACGACAAATGCTAGCTGTTAATTTTGTGATCCTGGCTAGATAGATAAAAGAACGACTCTGTTTTAAGAAATTGGAGTGTTGAAAGAAGACGTTCTACTCACGGCATCAGTCTCCATTTCAGCAGCTGACAGCAACCTATTTAAACAGTGTCCAGATATTTTGCAAACCAAGAGCTCATTGGCAGGATCCATAACAGTTTCTCTGCACGTCTCATCACAGACTGAAAGAAAAGACGATGATGAAGGAAACCTCATTAGGAAAGACATTCCTGCACGACACATAAATTGGATATACTAAAGAGACTTCTCATTGTTAGCAATTGAAGTATTTTACCCTGAACATTTCCAGTCTTCTCACAAACAAAGACATCGCCAATTTGATGATAAGAACACGTTTCTCCTGAACAAACATGGTCCAGAACCAATGAATCAGTGAACCCTTTGCTGCTTTTCCACAAAGACACTTGATCAGCAACTGTCTTGTCAAGAATTATCCAATCATCTTTCACCTTCAGAAGCAAACACACATGTGAAATTAAAAGGATGAACCCACGAGTCCTTGAGCAAACCAGAAACATATGCAGTACCACTTGGAATATTTCAAGGAAAGTAACTCTAGTAAAGCATGTTGATCAAGAATAATAGTGTAGTAATGCTAGTCAGGATTAAATCTCAAGCAAAAAAGCCTTTACAAATAAGAGCCACTAAAGCAGCAACCATCAAGTCTTTTTCCTTTGACCAGTTTCCATAACTTCATTACGGTTGTAACGCAAAAATGAAGAGGATCAACCAGGATATTATTAGTATAAAGCTAAAGAACTAAATGTGAAAGTCACATCAGAAGACACCAAGTGCACTTCTACCCAACAATCTGCTTTCTGGAAGAAATCAAAGTCAAGGTTTGAACAAGCTATAGCACTGGCACCAATTTATACAAAATTCCAACAAATCTAACCTTTGACCTGTAATATCATCACAATGAAGAATCCTTACAAAAAGCAAGCTCCATCTACCTGTGAAGGAAGAGGTGCCTGGCTTCTCTTTGCAGCTTGCATTTGGATACTACATTGTTCCTGGCGTAGTCTCTGAGACCTCCAAGGCTACTGAATTCTGTTCTTTATCATATTTCTGAGTGTCAGGACTGTTCTTAAGTACTGGGGACAAAAGCCTCGAGCTACAGCTTGCCATGTAAGTTTGAGACTGAAAAACTTCTACAAACTCCAGAATTTAACAGCCGATTCATCTCGATCCAGGAGCAAATAATACATTCCTCAGGGATATCTATGAGCTCAAGACAAGGGATTTTGTACAAACTCACATTATGCAAAACCTGAAGAGATGGACCAAGACAGGCTAAGTCAAAGAATTTTGGTGAGAGAGATTGAAAAGGCCTCCATGCACCAGCTTCTAGTAAGATGTGGATGCTTCTGACAACTTCATATCTGTACAAAAGAATTTTCCTTGACAGAAAGGTATAGCTGACAAAATTGCTGCCAATCCCAGAGTATCCCCTTCCTCAACCGTTGATCCCAGAGCAAATGCTCCTATCTAGAAGTCGTGCAGAAGATGAATCAGATTGCCTAGTCGAAAGTTATGTTTATGAATTGCCTATCACAAGTTAAACAAGATGGGCTATAAAATAGATTTTCACCTATTTTTTAGTTCATGGACGAAAAACCAATTTATTTTGAAGCCTGATGAAGCCAATAATAGCACAGGAAGGCCAAAATGGCCCAGGAACATAAACTGGAACCTGGCCCTATATTTGCTACTGTAGTAAATGTTATGCGAGGATTACAGATCCTACTGATAATATAGTTGTCTTTGGCTCAGAAAAAAGGGAGAAACCAAAAAGAAAAGATATCGGCAAAGCGTTAGATGCGGCGAGTTCATCGTGATCCATCAACCAAAAGAGCCCATTTAGCATGTGTCCCACTGTTTGATCATTCTCATTACACCTCTCATGTAAGTGAAGGGAGATAGAGCTCCATGCGATGAATATGTTCATTGTTAATCAGAATATGCAAATAACTTTCACATAGCTAAGATCAAAATCATTAGATGTCACCAGGGAATCAATTAGAAATTAGAGGCATCTAGTAATCAAATGAGAAGTATGAGTGAGATCTTAAGCATAGTGCCCCATGGTAATGACGGAACGGATTAAGCACTGCTTGCAAAGCCCAAGGACAGATTCAGATGAGTAAGCAAACAAGAGGCTCGACAATATTTGTTTTGAGTGGGACTAGCATGTGGAAAGAAAATGAGATCCATCACAATTATCATCACATTAAGAGGTTACTCTGTCAAGAACTTGCATGTTGTCTAAGTCACTTTGGGGAGTTTAAGAAAGCAAGAGCAATTAGTTTTCAAATAAAGAAATGACTGTTAATGGGATGCAAACCTGTTTCCTCACGGTGAGTATGAGGCCTCTTTTCAGTTCTTCGCTGTAAGGTTCACCTTCCACCAGAATGACAAAGGCATAAATGCCTTGTCCTTTCACCTAGAGACAAAAACATGATTTGTTGATTTGTTAGCATTTAAAGCAAGTGCAATGAGAATTTTATCATCAATTTAGTCCTCTCTAAAGTACCTCATGCTCAACACCAACAACCGCAGCTTCCGCACATTTGGGATGCGAGACAAGAGCAGATTCACCTTCTGCTGTTCCAATCCGGTGTCCACTGCAGAGGCAAGTGAAGCATCATCAGATAACTAGTCCAGAATTCAAAGCGCTGGGTGCTTTAAGAAGGAAAAGAATTGGTCTTTGGAAGTTTCTCAACAAAAACAAAGCCACATTGTATGAGCACATAAAAAATGTTTGAATGAAGGTACCAAAAGAGAAGATCTTGAGAAATTCATGTAGCACCTGACATTGATGACATCATCAACTCTACCAGTCAGCCAGTCGTAACCATCCTTGTCCCTGAATGGGTTGAGCGAATTAAAAAATAAGTAAATCAAATTGCACAGCTTATGCTGCAAAAAATATAACCATAACTACACCTTCCAAAGATATATAAGCGCAAGATTATCATTCAAGTTGAGGAATTGTATAAACATCCCTAGTAAGAACCCAGGCATAATGCAAGTACCTCAAGCAATAATTTAATAGTTGTATCAACTAACCTGCTGCAGCCATCACCAGTAAAATAGTATCCTGGGAATGGTTGAAGTATGTTGTTTCGTATCGCTCATGATCACCATAGACTGTACAAAATGCCCCAGGCCAGGAACTTTTAATGCACACAGGTATCCACTACACTCACCTTCAATTTCAACCCCCTTTTCATCCACTATGACAGGCTGCACAAAACAAATGTGGAAATTAGTCGGAGAGACACCTTGTGAAAGGCTCTTAAGTTGTTCAAAAGTCAAAGGGAATGAAAGAGTTTAGAGACCTGAACCCCAAAGAAAAGAAAAGTAGCAGATCCAGGTTTCTGTGGCCAGGCACTAGATAATGGCGTGATCTGCAGGGAAGGTAAGCATCACTGGAATCAGACTGAGACCATAAAGTGGATATTGTGGGCATTCTTTGTAAAAAATTCTAACATGATAAACCCAAACAAATAACAAAATGTACCATGAAGCCACCAGTTTCAGTTTGCCACCGAATGTCAGATATAGGGCACTCTGAATCCCTGACTACATTGAAAAACCACCTGAAGAAATGTACACAGGTTTATGGATCTAGTGAAATATTATCTACATTAGAAAGTTAGGATAAAGCTCAGTACCTCCACGCACTTGGATTGATAGGCTCGCCAACACTTCCTAGGACCCACAATGATTTGCGTGAATACTTACCAAATAAGCTTCCAATTCAATGAGTTACTTTCCCACGGCCAGGTGTTCCAATCATTATATCGACCCCTCTCCTCGATTGGCTCTCCGAGCATGATAAGGAGCTCCACCGTACAAACAACATGATGTTAAGCCCACTGCTCCACCATTAACTTCAAAATCAAAAAACACCTAAAATAATAGAGTAAACGATGTCGGACATCTATCTCTGTAAAAAGATGAGATTATTTCTATAAGCTTGATTCCAATACTGCTTGGCCAATTCCTAGTAGGTAAAAGCACCAAAACACTTGGTGGCCTACCACATCCTGTCTTCCTTGAGGTTTTTGCAGGCCCATTCGTCAGAGATTCCAAAATGGGCAAGACAAAAGCTAGAGTTTTGCCCTCGATACAATTCACACAAGTGAACAAGGTGATAATCAGTGCTCAAAAATTAAAACCCATCAACTACAGCAATGAGCAACCAGTTCGAAAACTCATGTTCCTAGCAGCCAATCATCTTTAAAAAACTTGAAATGCGACTGCGGCCAAACAGTCTTCACGCCACTTTTTTTTTTTTTTTTTTTTTTTTTTATGTCAAATAACACCAATGAACTAATGTACAGATGACTCTGCCACAAACTAGAAGACTTATATAGCTGTAGGTTTTTTGGTAGAATTACCAGCTGTAGGTTTGAATGCCTGAAAAGATCGGTTGGAATTTGACTTTTGCAATGACAATCAGGGGCAGAAATACAGGGATTTAGGACCAGAAATGCACGAAAGACATTTCACGAACCAAGTGCACTTTGCTACACTCTACACCATGATTGCTCTGTCGTGCTGTTAATTAAAACAATATTCACCAAGCTCATACATCAACCATTCACTACTCATAGAGCAGATAAAACCTGCTTCTCTTTCCATATATGTCAGCTTCGTGACCCTTTTCCGCATCACACACTATCATTACTCCAACATCCAGACCATTCACTTCTCTAAATTGTCAGTTAATTAGCAGATTTCAAACAAGCACGTGACCATCAACATGTCAATCCTGCGAAATTCAAATAAAAAGATGTTCATACCTGACCAGTGCAAGCACGGCCGACCAAATCAGTCCCATCGTGGACGATATCAAACGTCATGGTCTGAATGGGAACAGCGCCTCGATACCATTGTCCTTCAACTTCAACCTCAAGCTGTCCAAGATCCTGAAATTCAACACAGCGTTGGGTTTCTCCTCCTGAGCCACCTTATTATCGCCGCCGCTCAACCTCGCCTTCTTCTTTTTCTTCTTCTTCCCCTTCAAGTTCTCGGGGTCAACCAGCTTGGAGCTGGTCTCGCTCTTGTCTTCCTCGTCGTCCTCGCGCAACTCCAGCGCCTTCCTCTTCTTCTCCTTCTTCGCATCCCCTGATGCTCCGGGAGCTTCGGCTGCTTGGATTCGGAGCCTTTACTGCCACTCTTCTTTTCCTTCTTGTGCTTCTTGTCCGACTCCGCCGAAGACGCGAAGCCGCCATCGGCCTCGAGCTGGACCTTCGCCTTCATCTTCTTCTCTTTGCTCTTGCTTTTGGAGTTCTCCGGAGTTGAGCTGAATCGGGCACAACTATCGAAGGCATCGATGAAGCTGTCCGGAACCACGAGAGGAGTTTAGGAGACGGGAGGGGAGGGACGGGGGTAGTTTTGTCCTTATGACCGGCGATGCTTTTGGAAGGCGGGGAGCAGAAGAAGCACGAGGCCCTCACGTCCGACCGTCGACCTCGAGGACATAGAGTCCAAAGACCTCGGGCTACTCGGAGTCGGAGCTGATGACGCATTCGTCGGAGGTCCAAAAGTTGCCGAGTAACCAACGCGAGCACAAACCTTGTGCTCGATCTCCACATTTGGAACAGCCGGAGGCGGAGGAGGTGAGGACCCAACTGCGACTGGCGAGGCTCTTGAAGGAGGCGACGACCGGCGAGGCTTTTGGGAGGCAGAGAGGCGGAGCGGAACCGGATGCGCGAAGAAGGAAACAGACGGTCCTTCTCTGTTTGTTCTCCTGCGAGGAGAGAGAGAGAAAAGCCAATAAATTCAATTGAGGAGTGAGAAATTTTTTGGGCGGGAGCGTTAAAGCATTTATTGACCTGACATTGTTTCTGCCAACGAGCCGAGCCGAGCCGATCCGAGCTGAGCGGATCCTTTAATTTTCCAGCGGGTCCCACGCGACAGGTGTCGAAAGCTGAGTGGAACGTGCGCGCTACATCAGCGGATGACGTGGCGCGCACATACCACTGAATATTTTCTCGAGTATCTTTAGACTTTTATCCTTGAGTCTGAACTTTTTCAGACTTTAAGATATTGAGTTTGGAATGAATAAGCTCGAATTGACTTTTCTCCAAATGCTTTGTAAATATGTCTGCTAGTTGATTCTTTGAGTCAATGAATTGAATCGAGACTTCTTCATCTTGAACATGATCTCTAATAAAATGATGTCGAATCTCTATGTGCTTTACTCTCGAATGAAGAATTGGATTCTTGGTGAGATTAATCGTGCTGGTGTTGTCACATTTGATTTCAGTGCATGAGTCTTCGATTTCAAAGTCTCTTAGCTATTGCTTTATCCACAAAATTTATGAACAACAACTTCCAAGAGTAACATATTCTGCTTCTGCTGTTGAAAGAGCTACAGTTTTATTTCCTTGAAAACCAAGATACTATCATGTTCCCAAGCAATTGACAAGTGTCCGAGGTGCTCTTTCTATCAACTTTGCATCATGCTAGGTGTGCGTCTAAATATCCAAGGAGAGTAAAGTCTCCTTCTTTACAATACCAGAGACCCAAAGTAGAATTTGATGCAACGTATTCGATTATGTGTTTTGCAGCACTTAAATGAGATTATTTAGGATCTAATTGAAACCTGGCACAAATACAAATACTAAACAAAATGTTAGATCTAGAAGCAGTAAAATAAAGAAGTGAACCAATGATACTCCTGTATAGCTTCTAGTCAACTTTCTTTCCTCCTTCATCTTTGTCTAGCTTCAAGAAACTTGACATTGGTATATCAGTCTTTTTGCAATTCTCCAAGCCGAACTTTTTAACAAGTTCTTTAGTATATTTTTCTTGGTGGATGAAAGTTCCTTTCTTCAATTGTTTTACTTAAAGTCCAAGAAAGAAGGATAGTTCGCCCATTATGCTCATTTCAAACTCATCCTGCATAGTCTTAGAGAATTTCTTGCACAAATTTTTGTTAGATGATCCAAAAATAATATCATCAACATAAATTTGAACAAGTAAAAGGTTTTTGCTTTCTCTTTTGATAAATAAGGTAGTATCTACTTTACCTTTAATAAAGCCATTTTGAATTAAAAACTTACTTAACCTATCATACCAAACTCGAGGTGCTTGCTTTAAACCATATAGTGCCTTCTTAGTCTAAATACAGAGTCTGGTTTCTTTGGATCTTCAAAACTGGGAAGTTGTTCCACATAAACTTCCTCTTGAATAAATCCATTTATGAAAGCACTTTTGACGTCCATTTAGAATAACCTAAAATTCTTATAACACACAAAAGCAAGTAATAATCTAATTGCTTCTAACCTTGCTGGTGCATAAGTCTCATCATAGTCTATCCCTTCTTCTTGCGTATATCCTTTGGCCACGAGACTTGCTTTGTTCCTTACGACTCTTCATTTCTCGTTCATCTTGTTCCTGAAAACCGATTTAGCTCCAATGATAGATTTACCTTTCGGTTTAGGAGTCAATTCCCAGACATCATTGATATTGAATTGCCTGAGTTCTTCTTGCATAGCTTCAATCCAGCTTTCATCAGTTAAAGCTTCTTCTACGCTCTTCGGTTCTATTTCAGAAATAAGAGCCACAGTACTAGACTCTTCACACCTTTTGGATCTTGTACGAATTCCCTCATTAATGTCACTAATAATGAGTTCTTTGGGATGACTAGACTTGTGCTTCCAGTTGCTGGTTGATTTGTCAGACTGTTGATCTTTTTCTTCATTTGATTCTTCAATGATCATTCGTTGCTGGTCTTCTGAAGTCTGAGCTGCTTCTTGAGATTTAGACTTTGTAGAGTTTGGAGCAGGTTTAGATTCTTCAGGTTGAGTCTGAATCAATTGATTTTGCATAAAGTCTTGGAATTTGACATTCATCGATTCCTCCACAGATTGAGTCTTTTTATTGTATATTCTGTAACCTTTGCCGGTGGTTGAATATTCAAGGAAGATGCCTTCGTCTGATTTTTCTTCAAACTTACCAATTCGATCATTCGCATTTTTCAATATAAAACATTTGCATCCAAATACATGAAAATAGGAGACAATTGGCTTCTTTCCTTTGAACAACTCATAGGGAGTTTTCTCCAGAATATGCCTTAAGAAGACTCTATTAATAATATAGCATTGTAGAAACTACTTCAGCCCAAGAACGAGAGAAAATGTTACTTTTAATTAATAAAATTCTAGCTATTTCTTGCAACGATCTATTCTTCTTTTTCATAACTCCATTTTGTTCTGAAGTATATGATGAGGAGAACATATGCTGAAAACTAGATTTATCACAGAATTTAGCAAAGTCTTGATTTTCAAACTCACCTCCATGGTCTATCCGTATACTTGAAATAACATACCATTTCTCATTTTGTACTTTCTTAGCAAATTTGATAATATAAGAAAATATTTCAGACTTACTTGCCAGGAAATATACCCAAGTGAATCGTGAATAATCATCCACTATTACTAAGCAATATTTCTTATGTCCAATGCTCTGAGTTCTGGTTGGTCTGAAAAGATCTATATTTAAGAGCTGTAACACCCGATTAATGGAAACTTGATTTATTGATTTGAAAGAGTTTCTAACCTATTTTCCCAATACACATGGTGTGCATAATTCAGATTTTTGATATGTCAGGTTAGGTAGTCTACGAACAAGTTTCTTTGCAGAGATCTTAGCTATTTGCTTCATGTTGATGTGCCCAAGTTTTCTATGCCAGAGATTAGCTTCCTCTTGAATTGAAATTAGACATTGAGATTTTTCTGGATTGATATCCAAGAGATATATATTCCCATGTCTTCACCCCGTGAATGTCTGAGAGGAATCTTTACTAGTTCCTAAACATACTCCTTCATGAAAGTTGATTTTGTAACATGTGTCGCATAATTGGCTAATACTCAACAAGTTATAGTTAAGTCCTTCCACTAAGGAAACGTTACTGATTGTGAGACTTTCAATCTTTACGGTTCCGTATCCCACAATTTTGCATTTGTTGTTTCCTCCAAAAGAGACTTTTCCACTATTAACTTGCACAAACTTTATGAAACAATTTGAGTCTCCTATCATATATCTTGAGCATCCACTATCCAAGTACCATTTAACATTTTTCTTGATAGTGACTTGCATTTAGAAAAGAAACTCAAGCTTTCTTTGGTACCCATACTTTTTTGGGTCCAATGGAGTTAGTGCAATATACGGTCTTTGCCCAAACCTTCTTAACAGGTTTCCAAACTATAAGACATTCTTTCTCAAAATGTTCTGAACTATTGCACTTAGAACATTTGAGGGCATTTTAGCCTACAGATTTTACAAAGACTTTTTGAAAATGATTTCTATAAAAATCTTTTGTAAGTCTTTGTTTAATTCTCTCCTTTACTTTAGGAAAGTAAATTCGATGAATGGTTTCAGCAGTCATTCCCAAACCTGATTTGTTAAAGTAAGGTCTTTGTCCTGAAAGAATCTTTTCTAATTTCTCAGATTCTATAGAAAACCTTTTTGAAATACTTGAGATATCATTTTTCAAAAATGCATTTTCTTTTGAAAGTGAAACTACATTTTCTTTCAAAGCAATAGCACTTTTATCCAAACTTTCGACTTTTTTTTCCAAACAATCTCTTGTTGCTTCAGTACTGAATTTTCACTTTTTAGTTTGAAAATCTTTTTGAGAGAGGTTTTGAGACTAAGACACAATTCATCAATATATTTAGAGACTTTAATAGGAATTTTTAAATTATTTACCTCGATTTCACTGTCTGAGTCTGAGTCTGATTGTACCATTAAACAAATATTAGCATAATCATCATCACTCTCTTCACACTCGGTATCACTTCAAGTTTCTGCTTTGAGTGATTTTCTATATTTCTTAGCTTTTCCTTTCTTTTTCTTCAGTAAGGGACAGTTAGGTTTGATGTGTCCCTTTTTTTTGCATTCAAAACAAATCACATCTTTGTTGGAATCATCATCCTCAGTTGATTTATTTTGAAACTTTTGAGAACTTTGTTTCTTTGAATTAAATCTTCTTCCCTTCTTGTTCAGTTTTCTGAACCTTCTTATCATGAGAGCAAGCTCTTCATCGTCCATATCATCTTTAAAATCTATAACATCAGAATCATCATTAGATTTTAATGCAATAGATTTTTTACCTTTGGGATCGTCATCTTCATTGATTTGGTCCACTTCATAAGACTGAAGAGTGCCAACCAATTCGTCAACCGAGAGTGGCATGATTCTTTGTATCTCCCTTATTGAGGTTTTTACATGATTCCAATCTTTGGAAAGTCCACGTAGTAGCTTGTTAACCTTCATGAGTCTAGAGATTGGTTGACCTTGATACTCAAGACCATTCACGATTTCTGTAAAATGATTAAACATGTCAGTGATAGATTCTCTTGGTTTCATCCTAAATACTTCATATTGATCAAGCAAAATATTGATTCTGGTTTCTTTCACTCGATCGGTTCCTTCATAGGTGATGTACAATCTATCCCAGACTTCTTTAACTATTTTACAAGAAGATATTATGTTATATTTAGTAGGAGACAATGCACAATATAAAGAATAAATTGATTTTGCATCAAGAGCTTATCTCTTGATTATCTCTTCTTGAGTCATATCACTTGACTCAACAGCTTTCTTTCCCCTTTCTGGGACTATTGTAGTTTTAGGAATAATTCCTTTATCTACCACATCCCATTCAAGAGGGTCTTTTGATCTCAGGAATGCCTTCATTTTGTATTTCCATATATTGTATTCCTTCCCATCAAAGTATGGCGATCTTGTGTTGCTTTGCCCTTCAACCAAGCCTGGAGCCAACATACTAATCATGGATCGTTAACTCTGAAGTAAAAACACTTCAATTTAACTGAGTACACTGGCTCTGATACCAATTGTGAGTACTAGTATGAGCACCTAGAGGGGGTGAATAGGTGTGAAAACAAGCTTTTGCGAAGGATAGAGTAAAACTTTAAGTTTAACCTGAGTCTGTTTAACAGTAGACTTTAAAATAGAAGTGAGACTCTAATAGTTAAATAAAGTTACGAGTAAAGTAAAAGAGTTTAACGAAGAGAATAGAACACAAGATTTATAGTAGTTCGGCTTAATCCAAGCTTACGTCCACTCTCCCACATTGACAGCCCACCGGCTGGATTTTACTATGAATCAAAAGAGTCGTTACAGTATCACGTTCTTGATTCCACAGTATAGAGACTCTGCTACACTTCCTCAAGGTTTCACAAATGTATAAACTCTTTTTTGAGTACAAGTTTATGCTCAACAATTGAATTGACAAAGAACAAGGAGCTTCAGACTTTGGAATTCTTCTATCGCGCACACACTTGAATAACTAGAACATCTTCCTTATATACTCCTCCATGCCTTCATATCCGTTGGCACCTTCCAAAGGAGCTCTTCCAATTTACCCATTGGACAGAATCAATTAGGGAGATCTCGAGTTATTTAAGGATTTTGATGATAGTCCATCAATCATGCTCGCCCATACAATCAGAATCTAGGTTTCCATAAGTAGAACCTTCCGAGTATGCTTCACCAATTAACGGATCTAAATTACCCGAATTAAAATCAAAACGAATAATAGATTCCAAGATGCTATATCCAGTTGAGAGATTTTCTTCAGTCGATAGAATCAAATCCTTAACAAAATACTTAATTCTAGATAAGTCTTCTTCGACGGTCTAGAAACTGTCAATGAGGGTAGACTTTGAATATTGAATCTGGAGGTTTGATGGTCTTCAGACTTTGATGAAAGAGTCTACAAATCTTCAGACTAGACTGATGGAAATGTTTTGTCAGCTTCAAAACAAATACGGAAGTTTGCTCCAACAGCCATCACCATCAGCCACACCACCACCTTCGCCGAGCACCGCACCGTACCACCACCTTCGCCGAGCACCGCACCGTAAGCTAAGGCAACTATCTACTGCTTTCCAGAGCCACCACGATGAAGCTATTGCTGCTGTGATCTACTCCTGCCCATCTACGACCAGATCACGTGTTGAAATTTTGGGTTGAGTTTAAGACCATCTTTGGTCAACATAGACAGGCCAGACGTATTGATACACACGGCCACACGTAGGGGGTTGCACACAGTTCATGGACACAGCTGCAAGAGAGAGAGTGGAGGTAGAAAAAGTTTCTGTTCTTCGAGTCGGCACTTATTGAAACGCAAGAGGAGGCTCTGCACACGAGGTTCAAGATTGAGAGTAAAGGGTCTTCACTTTCTGTGCATACAGAGAAATCAGAGGAGAATAGGCCACAAAAGGAGAAAAACAAAAGAAAATAGCAAATAGAGATAACAAGTAACGAGAGTGATTTTCTTTTTTCTTTTTTTGTAGTTCTCATATGTGTCTTGCATCTTCACATCCGCACACCTCGTCACTCGACACGCCATGACCAGCAAGTCCCCAAGTAATCTTTAGCAACACTGGTAGCAAGCCTCAATGCACCAGTGATCATTGACACGCCTACTGGACCACATCAGTGTCTTGTGTCCTCATGCCTAGTTCCAGTGAAGTTTGGCAAGCATGTCCTTGCTGGATCATTACCAAGGCTACATCAAGTCCGTGAGTCGCAAAGACCCGAGCCTCGCTGATCATTACCAAGGCTACATCAAGTATATGAGTCGCAAAGACCCGAGCCTCACTGAGCATCACTATATCGCGTCGTGAGTATCCATTCAAGGTCCAAATTTGGAAGCCAATATTCGGAATAGGTAAAAAATTTGTTTTTCTTAATTTTCGAAAAATCTGTTTCCTTATTTGATGCATAATTGAAATCCCCGACCAATATTCGCAATTTGAGTAGCATTGACAGTCCGATTTTTGCACCCGAAATCCGACTTGCAATCGCACAAAAATCGCCAATCTAATTTCACGCTCGAGATTCGATTAGCGATTTTGTTCAAAATTGGCCAACCCGATCTCATGCGCGAGATATGGTTCGTCAATTTTTAGATGTCAATCTTATCTGGCTCTCATTTCCCGTCGTGTGGTTTAAGTTGATTTTGCTTTCTTAAAAGAAATTAAAAAAAATGTGAGTTAGATTAGGTTTATTTCTTGTTTTAGGGTTTTTGCATATTTAGGATAGGAAATTTATTATTTCGAATTTAAAAAATAAAAATAAAAATCAAATCAACCAAATCAATCAATTTAGGTTGCTAGATTTTTAACTTGGATTGCATCTTTGATAATTATTAATTTCGAAATTAATAAAAAACAAAAAAATCATCATGCATATGTCATGTAGAATTAGGGCATCATTTGTACGTCATTACATATTAGGGTAAAATTGCACATAGTTTAATTCTAGATAATATTTTTAATTTATTATAAGTTTAGATATTAGATAGATTGCATTTTAGGATTAGGTGGGTTAAGATAATATTCTAGTTCAAATTAGGATTTGGCTTAACCTAATTCCTAACATAAATTGAATAGAACCTTAATCTAGTTAGATAATTTTCACATTTTTTTCTAATTTCGAATTTCATGAAAAATACAAAAATGTCTTAGAAAAAATTAGTTTCATTTTCTAGGATAAATTGTATTTTTAAGAAAAAAAAAAAAAATGTCATGTGCATGACATATAGGATTAGATTCATGAAATGCACATCATTTAATGATTGTTGCTAGATTCATTTAATTAGAAATTGTCCATCATTAAGATTAGGTCATTTTGGTTAATTTAGATTACATATTTAATTGCTGCATGTTCATTAAGAAATCATTAAAAAAAATTTACTCATGTCATATACTTTAGGTCATATTGCCATGTCATATCATTTCATGTTAGATTAGTGACATACATTACATAAATCATGATTCTCATTAATTAAGTGAAAACAAAAAAAGAAATTGCATCTTAATTAGAAATCATATCTAGGATTGTTGATGTGAATTCTGATCTAACAATGCAAATAATTTCGTTGCTATGAGGTAAGTCCTGCAATTTATTTATTGCTTTACTTGGGTGTTAAATTGGTGGTTTGTGTACCCGTATGATCACCTCACATGTTAGGGAAGTGAATTAAAATTAATTCAAGCTGCTTGCAAAACATTTTTTTTCCAAAATAAAAGAGAAAGGTACCGAAAGGGTGTTAGAGAAATCTAACGTAATCAAGTCCCCGTACCCAAAATCTCTGGTTCGTAGAAGTAAAATAATTCTCCCATTATTTTACTTAAGTGTCTAATCGACCTACCGTAAACAAATTAGTGGCGACTCCCTTTTGAATGCTAGATATTTAAACCTAAGTTGCGAATAGGTATGAGCTTGGGAGAACCCAAGCTAAATCTAGGCTTAGCAATCCATTAGCCTAATTTTAGGTGGTGCTCCCTGAAAATTTTGGTCGTGACAATATGGAATAACAAGTAATTAGGAAGTTTCAGACTTTGAAATTTTTCTTTCACGCACTCTATCAAATAACTAGAGAGTCCTCCTTAAATACTCATTCATGCCTTCTCAACTATCGGTACTTTCTAAATGAATTCTTCCAATCAACCCGTTGGACAAAGTCAATCAAAGAGATCTTGAGCCGTTTGAAGATTGTGATGAAAACCCGTCAATCATGTTTACCCATACAATCAGGATCTTTGTTTCCATAAGTAGATTCTTTCCTAAATTACTTGCCTTCCAAAAAGATTTGATATATCTCAACTGATTTAATAAAGTTATTCAATGTCGTAGGTGATATCTCCAACTGAAGACCATATATAATCCATATGAACCAAGCTCTTGAAGAAAAAAATATAATCTCTTATATGGAAAAGTCTTCATCATTCACTTTCGTTCAGTCTAGAATTTGTCGGAGTGGGCAGACTTTGACACAAAGTCTGGGAGTCTTCAGACTTTGACACAAAAGTCTGGAATTCTTCAGAATAAGTTTTGTCAACTTCAAAACATCAAAGGAGTTTTCTCCAACACCCATCACCCGATGAAAGTCGAGGGTGATGCTCCTATGTGGAATGCCCTGGACAGATGTCGGTCGCAATGGAAGCTAGACCGATGCTTCTATGTGAAATGCCATTTAGATGTGGACATTGCCATGCCTAACGAAGCAAGATGACGCCCAGTTATGCTGGAGGACTACCGACTGTTGAGTTGGATATGACCGATGGGTCATAATAACTGGAACACTTGATTGAGTGAAATAGCCGGGCCTGATTATGGAACAAAATTGTGTGGCACGGAATGGGACTTGTCAAAACGATTTGGCCTTATAACCGAGACTCCTGTGATTGATTGGTATATGTTATGAAGGGTTCCAGTTAATGTTGTACGCTTGTTGCGTTTATATACGATATATGAGATGTGCTAACGTGTAGGGAGGTGCTGAGGCGAGGTAAGTTTTATATGATGTGTGCTTAGGCTACCTTTAGATGAATTATCACCCTAATTGGGGTTTAGGGTGTAGACTCTCTGAGATTTTTGTCTTACTCCATCGTGGGTTACCAATTTCAGGACCGTAGCGTGGAGGATCCAAAGCCCAAGGCTAAAGGGTCCAGAGTGTATATGGCCTAGAGGTGTCGTTTGGATTAGCGACGCATCCTGAGAACGTCGCAATTTAGTCGACCACCGAGGAATGTGCACGTGCTCGAGGTTCAGGGTGTGACGAAATGAAGTTGGCCATTTATCGAATAATTGTCCAGAGCTTGTTAGACGAGGGAACACTCACCTTTCAAGGCTTGTCTCCCAATGAGTTGCTAAATTTATCACCCAACCATGAGGGTGACATGGATGCCTCATTTTCGATTGGAAATTTCGATTTGAAAGAAAGCGATGAAATGGTCTCGGAAGAATCCAACTTCCCTGAAGTAGCAGAATTCAATACCATGATGAAGGGGTTGGTGAAGCAGTAGGAAGGACAGTTTAGTGTTGCCTCAACATGATCATGATTCCTAGAGGAATGGAGATATACCTCGTGAAGGACTAAAGCAAGTTGTCTTCTACATTATGCATCAATACCAAGCCAAGATATGGATTATATTACTCAATGAGGATTTGGTTCACTTCAGGAGAGGACCAATAGAGGATTTCCAAGCATACATAGGAAGGTGGGAGAATTTTGTGATGCAAGTTATTCCTCAGCTAACCGAGGAAGAAATAACGAAGCTATTCATATAAGTCTTGCCCTACAAGCTCCATCCCTGGTTACATGGAAAGCACTTCCATAACTTCAACAAAGTGGTCCTCTCATGTGAACACTTTGAGTTTACCAAGGGCAAAGAACTCAAGGGTGCTTGAGTTAGGGACCAACACCATCAATTATTGGGATGCTCCTTATAGGAGCTTTTCACGGGTTTCAGTTATCTTTGTAACTTCCTGTCTTTTATCATGTCTAGTATGTTACCGTCACATGCTCCATTCCGGTAATGTAATTCCACCTAGTATATGTACAATTTTGATATTTCATTTTGAGGGCATGAAGGGATACCCCAAACCAGCTCAATGATGGTATTCAACCAAGAAAGTAAATATCATCTAGGAGGATTCTAAGCGTTGGGCTTATGACATCCTGATTTTCAACCCTGTTTTCGATTATATGAATTGGGCTTTTCATCGATGCACCTATAGTCTTTTTCTCTAAGCTAATCACTCACGAGATAACTAATCTATCAGGTGAAGCCATTATGGAATCTAAACATGACTGACTGGAGAATTCGACCAAAAATCAACTACTCGGCCGTGCTAATTTACAATGGTCAATACTGCGAGTGCTAGTATGAACACCTAGAGGAAGTGAATAGGTGTGAAGACAAATTTTCGCAAAGAGCAATAAAAATATTTTTCTTTTGAAGCTGAGTCTGAAGAACAACAGACTTTGAACAGGTTCAGACTTTAGCAGTTTAAATGAAACTACGAACAAAATAAAGAAGTTTAGGGAAGAGAAAATGAACACAGAATTTATAGTGGTTTGGCTTAGATCAAGCCTACGTCCACTCTCCCACGCTGATAGCCTTTTGGCTGATTTCCACTATGAATCAAAAGAGAAATTACAATCTTGTGATCTCAACTTCACAGTGAAGAGTATCAGTTGCTCTCTCACAAAGTCACACTAAAAATCTATCCCTTTTGAGTACAATTTAGAGCTCAATATATGGAATAACAAGAATTGGGAAGTTTCAAACTTTAGAATTTCTCTTTCACACACTTTATTGAACAACAAGAGAGTCCTCCTTAAATACTCCTTCATGCCTTCTCAACCATTGACACTTTCCAAATGAATTCTTCTAATCAACCCATTGAATAGAATCAATAAAAAAAAATCTCGAATTGTGATGAAAGCCCATCAATCATATTCGCCTATATAATCACGATCATGGTTTCCATAAGTACATTCTTTCCAAAATTACTTGCCTTCCAAAAAGATTTGATGTATCTCAATTGATTTTAATAAAGATATTCAATCTCGTAGGTGATATGTCCAACCAGAAGACAATATATAATCCATACGAACCAATCCCTTGAAGAAAGAAAGATAATCCCTTATCTGGAAAAGTCTTCATCCTTCACTTTCGTTCAGTCTGGAATTTGACAGAGTGGGCAAACTTTGACACAAAGTCCGAGAGTCTTCAGACTAGACTTTGACACAAAGTCTGGGCTTCTTCAGAACAGACTTTGGATAAGTTTTGTCAACTTCAAAACATCAAAGGAGTTTTCTCCAACAAATACGGCATAGTCAAAATCAATCAGAGACCAAAGATATGTCGGTTCGATAGAGGCATGTGATTAAAATGTGGATGATTCCACCTAATTACAAAATTCATGTTGAACGGTACTAAACCGATTTTTCTGTCATTTCTATACCATGTGCCCGTATTTGAAATCTCAAGATTTTCACGACAACCGAGAGTCGTCAATGAGTCAAAGTTATACAATGTGGCTCGAAAATAATCGACCACAGGTCAAATGCGCTAAAAATTTCTAAAAGCTACCCGATAGGTTAGGTTATGCTAAAATCGCATCTGATTGAAATTAACCATGAAATTGAATCCAATTTCAAAAATTGATAGTTCTATCATGTCATGATTTATTTTAAGAACGTCAACTCATTCTTCAAAGAATTTTCGGCAAGTCCAAATTTTTGGTGAAAATTCAAAACTAGGCAATTTTGGACGGGGAAATTCAGAGAGCCATTTTTTTGTGAACTTTTGGTGTTCAAGAGGGAAATTGTAGAATTGAGTGTGGGCTTCCTCCTTGGTAAATTGGCCATTGATTTGAGGCCAATTGAAGAGGAATTGAAGTGATATTGAAGTGGAAATTTTGGAAATTCGTATGCCAAGGGGGGGTGCAACATTTCAACACCCTCTTGGCTTACTAAGGAAGATTTGAGGGAGGAATTGGCTAGGGATGAAGCTAAGGGCTGGTGGGGGCCAAGTGATGATGGTTTAGGATGTGCATTGAACTTGACTCCACCCATAGAGGTGCATAGCCCGGCGAAATAAGGTTCTTTCTTCTTCTTCTTCTTCTTCTTCCTTGTTGTTCTCTCCTCCATTGTTGTTGTTTTGAGAGCCAAGACCAATAGAAAATCGAGCCAACCCCCTTACTGTCGACTGCCGAAGCCGCTGCCACCTGAGCACGCCCGCTCGAGCCCACGAGCTTGCCCACACGCCATCCCACTCGACCGTACAACTCCAGCCCTACACCGCCTCCTGCTCACTGCCCCGCGCCCATGAGTCTGTCGTCTAGCCGCTATTCGCCATCGCCAAGTCCCTTTACCACCTGTCCAAGCCGCCGTCACCCCGGTCCCATCACTACTGTCCGCCACCCACCTGGCTGTTTCCACCCGCCGTAGCCTTTCGGTCCAGCCCTTCGGTCCAGCCCTTAGACAGAACCGAAAATCTTAGCCCAAGCTGAGACTTCGTGGACTTCGAGCCCCTTCCAAACCTCGTTAGGTGTCACCATAGGCTTGAGTTTCACTCACCTCCATGTCGCCGTCGCTGTCACCATGAACTCATCAGCTCACAAAACCGGTGAGTTTACTCTCTAAACTCTACTTATTAAGTTAATTATGCTTAGGGTAAGATTATATTAGGCTAAGCTTGGTTTAGGTGGTTAGTTTAGTTTAATTAGTGGTTTCGTTGGTTAATTAGGCTTATTAGGTGATTAGATTAGATTAGTTAAGGGTTAATTAGATTGCTTGATTTAATTAGCGTAATGCATTATTTTTCTAAGTCCAATTAGGTGGCTAGATTAGCATATTTAGCTTAAATAGTCATTTATCTAATTATTTTGCATTTTTTAATTAATTTTGTAATTTATTTAATTATTTAATATTTCCGAAAATTATACTTTGGGATAGGCGGTCGTTAGAATTCCGTGCCAATTGTCGTGGTGCAATTAATTTGTGCAAAGTGAGTGCTAATTGATGAATTTTGATTTATTACTTAAAAATATGAATTTTGGTATTTAATTAGAAAAATATCCCATGTGTCGATTTTTAACACCAAAAATGTTTTAAAATATTATATTAAAAATTGGAATTTTAAAAGAAAGGATATCAATTTTCTAGCTCAAGCCGATTGTGTACCCACACATGATTATTTTATCGAGTATTTTTAATATAAAGAAAATAGGCTAACTACATTATCTTAATTGGGACAATTGAGTACAAAGCAAGATGTCTTTGTCACGCCCCAAATCCCGAGCACACAACAACCCCTTCCCTTGGTTGATAGAAAGCAACGTCCCAAGACTTGTCTACGACCATTCATTGTAATCTTTCATTATGCGCAAGCGGAAAACGAATCATCCCCAGTCCATCAGACAGTCAAACAGTCAAACAGGTATAGAGGGATGAACAGCAAGAACAACAGCGACTACTCGCTTATAAAATTTTATTGGATTAACCAACGGAAGATCGTTTCCAATTTAGAAGCCCACCACAGGGGCCAATCCATCCTCTAAGCCAAACCGAAAAGAAACTAGGGTAGACTAATCCAACTGAACAAAAATGAACCCTCTGGTTCAGCACCCCTAACACTTGGACCCATCAAACTCAGGCTCCATCAGGTCAATCATTGGTGGTGTCACGCCCCAATCCTCGAGCCCGTGCCCATCCAGACTTGGTCGATTAAATAGCGACGTCCCAGGATGCATTGCCGCCCAGCAATTATATAATCCCCAGACAATAACACAATGGCATAGGAAAGTAGGGCCATATTTTTTTTCGAACTAAAAACTAACACCACATTTATATATATATATATAAGTAAACCATATTGTATGTATATTACAATACAAGCCACTCTATTTATAAGTCTACAAAACATGGGGTGGGGTTTCCAATCAACTACAGGTTCTTGTCCTCCCCGTCATCTCCTTCCACACTTCAGTTGGAACCTACAGTAGAATACACGGGAAAATCTGGATCTTTAAGGCCAGGGTCCACTAGGTCCACCACCGAACCTCCTTTAGGGTCTGTAGTGCCATTCCCAAATGCAACCTCCAATACACGCAGAGGTATCTCCGATTCCGGTATGGGGCCCTCTCTCAGTCCGTTACAATCCCGACAGTACCACGATCTATACTGATGGGGCACCTTCTAGATAGTCCTGCATCAACCCAAAGTATGGATTGCACCAGTTCGTACTCTAACCTATTAGGGTGCCCATGAATTGGAATGTAGTGCCTCTATTCGGTCATCTTCTTGGGTTGCCTAAAATGCTCGGGAGGAGCTGCCGTCTATGAACCTGAAATGTTATTCCACAATAGGGTGAGACGACATCTTAGTAAGTTCAACCCCCTAAGACCTGACTAGGAAGAAAATACACCCTGAGGGCTGCCTAGGCACAATCACGAGCTAGAAGACTTACGTTAGCCTCGATTTCCTTCTTACAAGTCAATACAATTTATAATTCATCGAATCACATCATCACATAGAATCAAATCATCTATCTATAACTCGGTCAATTCCATGTCATCAAGACCCTTCCCCGGTCATCTCATCCAATACTATCTATAAAGTCTGACCCTATCCAAGACTACTCACTCTAAGCTGATATATAGATAGTATAGCTCACTAGAAGCTGTAAAATCCACTTATCTGATATATTAAATATGCTCACCAAAAACTGCCAGATCCACTGATCTACTATACTAATCATGCTCACCAGAAGCTGCCAAATCCACTAATCTGCTATACTAATCATGCTCACTAGAAGCTACCAATTTACGCAAAATAATAGTCAATTAAATAAATAGATCATACCATTACAATCAGTATAAAATTCTGGTCACCGGCTATCCTGGTCTAAGTTTTGAAAAATAAATATTACTTAAATAATTACATAAAATAATTATTAAATGCCAATAAATAGAACTTAGGCCCATAAAGCCTAATTAAAAGCCGAAACGGACCTGGAAAATTTCCAAATCACTTTAAATAAATACTAGAGCTTGTCTAGGCCTTAATTGCACTAAACTATCTACCTAACATGCATCGATAATTAATGAATTCACTAATCCATTATAACTAACCACCTGATCCTAGCATAGTCTAAACTAACCATTAAACGTCATTAACTTATTAAGCAAGGATTAATGAACTAAACTCACTTGTTGAATGATCTGCTTGGATCAAATTGACGAGGATAAGGCAAGGCTCGAGATACTCCAAAACGGGACTACCAACTGAGGTCCAAAAGGCACTAAAGCGGGCCAAAATAGTGGCTGGAAAACCCACTAGTTCGGCTTCTGCTCTTGGCCGAAGAGGGGCTACTACGATGGCTGGTTGAGCTAAAAATGGCGAGGGAGGGCTGCAGCAGCCTAAGAGGGCAAGGGTGGTTGCCTACGGTGGCAAAGAAAGCTTCGGCGACGGAGTACAAGCTTCGATGGAGACCTGGTGGAAAACGAGCCACTATTGGACAGCAAGGGATGCTAGAATGACACCAGGGACGAGCAACAAGGCCCGCAAGGGCGCGCAACGGCGAACGGCATTGGACGACTCCTACACACCGTAAGCAGCGTCGACGGGGGAGAGGGCTGACCCGATTGGTTTCTGGGTTTGTTGGGAGCTCAAAAATCATGAGTACGAGAGGAGGAGGGGTCAACAGTGGGGAAGAAAGGGGGGAGACCAGCTGCTGTAAGGGGAACCACCTTGGTCTCTCTTATCCCCTTATCTCCTTTGAATTGACCCCACACAACCCAGCTAGCCTGCACAGTCCAAAACTAGACCAAAAAGCCTTTTTCTACAAGGCTTTGAGGTGGTCTAAGGGTTGGGTCCAAGAGGTGCTATGAATTTTGATCGATTTTCCTTCCAATTGGACTCAAATGGCTCTTGAATCAACTCAATTTGACTTCTATGAATTCCAATATCAAGTTCTCGATCAAATTGATATTTTTCCTCACTAATTGATCCCACTTGCATCCCAATTTTGCGATCAAAACGGTCCTCTGAATTTTATGGAAAAACGACCCTATCTCAACTTTTTCTCAAAAATTCTTGGTTTGCAAAAAAAAATCTTTAGAGACTGAGTCGACGTTTCTAAAATGACTCGTGACATGACAAAACTTTCAATTTCTGAAATCAACTTCAAATTTGCGGATAATTTTAATTTGGCGCAATTTTAGCGTGACCTAGGTTACTGGGTAGCTTTCAGAAAATTTTTAGTGCAAATGACTCGTGGTCAATTTTCTTCGAGCCACAATGAATCCATTCAACACATTGGCGACTCTCAGTTGTCGTGAAAATCTTAATGATTCAAAAACAGGCACGGGGTACCAAAACGACAGAAAAATCAGTCTAGTGCCGGTTGAGAAGAATTTTGTAATTTAGTGGAATCACCCATGTTTAACCACACATCTCTGTCGAACCAACCTTCTGCTGATCTCTAATTGATTTTTAACTATGCCGTAATGATCTCAATAAATGAGCATAGTCAAATAGCCATTTCTTGGTCAAATTCTCAAATCTAATGCATTAAAATTCCTTAATGGCTTCCCTAAATAGTCAAGTTATCTCACGAATGATCAACTTTGAGAATAGCACTATAGACAAGTCGATAGAAAAACCGATTAATTTAATTGAAAGCAGAAGTAAAAATCCAAGATATCACAGGTGGAGCAAGGGCAAGATTCTCCACTGCACCAGCGGGTGTGCCATTCTAAGGGCCTGAAAGTAGTTATACAATAATCAGTGAGATAAAATCTCAGTGAGTTCTCCCCCTAAGCTCCGGTTAGACCACCAACTCAACTCGGGGTATCTCTTCAGAACCACCCCACAAGCAACCAACAACCAACAACCAGCAACCAACAATTAATAACAACCAGAGTCAACCAACAATAAAATAGTCGGTTTGCATGTAACCTTACCCGGTATGCAATGCATCAACTACCACTCCCCCGAACTCCTATCAGGGCGGTGGGTGTTTCAACTATCACCCCCAAACTCCTGTCGGGGTGGCGGGTATTTCAACTATCAAACCCCCAACTTCTGTCAGAGTGGTGGGTAAAACAATTGTCACCCCCCGAACTCCTGTCGGGGCGGTGGGTTCAACTTAGTGATCATGCAAGCATACCACCATAATCCATTTTTATCTTTGAGCATTAGCCAATGCACACATGCTTGCAAATAAAATCTCAAATCATATTCTCATAACAACGGTCCATTTCGATGTCCCTCAAACAAACCATTTTCTCCTTTATTTTTGTGAAAACCATACGATTCAGGCAGATGTCCATGCAATGACATATCCCATTCACCTCATAAGATCAAAGAACATGAAATTACACAATTTTTCACTCTCGGGTGAACAGTGCATGTGAACAGTACCGCATGAACAGTGCACGTGAACAATACAATTTCAAAATTCAATAATTAATAAACTAAATTCAGAAATTAAGCAAATCATTAATTAAAACAAAAAATCGATTAATTAAGGCAAAACATGCTTAAATAAACACAAATCACAATTAATTAAGAAGCAAGATTAGCCTAAACTAACCTCAAACATCTATCTAACCACTTATCTTATGGCTAATACAACTCAATTAAACCCCATAAACTAGAATTAGTCCTAACTAAACCAACCCTAAGCAAGTTTAGGCACTAAACAAAGGATTAGGGGTAAAACTCACCCGTTAAGCGGGCCGGAGACACGGACACGGCGACGGCGATGAAAGCAACGCACGGGGACCTTAACCATGATGATCCAAGGTGGTCCCAAGGCTGAAACAACAGCCACAATCTCTGCCTCTTACTGCAACTCTAAAAACTGGACTACCAGAGAAGGAGAAGAGGTTGAACGGGCTAGCTAGAGCTCCAACGAGCGGTTAGCCGGCGACCACCGACACCTGGGGGTCAAGGGGGACCTGCTGGTGGCTGGGATGGGTGGAGGTAAGGTCGAAATGGAAGAAAAACGATTGAAATGGCAAAACAGTGCAGGTGGGCAGTCGAATCGAGGAGTGGTTTCTTCCGACCAGCCGGAGAGTCAACCGGCAGCTCCGATTGACGAGCGGCGGCCACCATCCATATGGACTGGATGTCCTAGACACGGTGGTGGCAAGGCGGCTGATTCTCACAGAAAGGCAACAATTAACTCAAGTTTTTGGAGGAAGGTCAGCTAGAGCAGAAGGAGAAAGAAGAGAAAACAGGGGGGAGAGAGAGGGTCAACGGGTTGGGGTTGAAGAGGGGGAGAGAGAGTAATGTGAGGGCAGTATGTTAAGCCTCATTAAGGCCCTCACATGCTTGCTTCAAGTCCCCATGCAAGATGACCTCATCTTCTCTCTCTTCTCTTGCCCTTATCCACAACAACTGGGAGCAAAATGGTCATTTCACCTTAGATCAAGCCTACATCCACTCTCCCATGCTATGAACAAAGTAAAGGAGTTTAGAGAAGAGAATAAGAACACGGAATTTATAGTGGTTCGCCTTAGATCAAGCCTATATCCACTCTCCCACGCTAACAGCCTTCTAGCTGAATTCCACTATGAATCAAAAGAGAATTTACAATCTGTGATCTCAACTTCACAGTGAAGAGTCTCTACTCTCTCACGATGTCACACTATCAGTCTCTCTCTCTTTTGAGTACAATTTTGAGCACAATGTAAGGATTAACAAGAAAATAGGAAGCTTCATACTTTGGAATTTCTCTTTCACGCACTCTATCAAATGATTGGAGATGTCTCCTTAAATACACCTTCATGCCTTCTCGACTGTTGGCACTTTCCAAAGGAATTCTTCCAATCAACCCGTTGGACATAATCAATCAAGGAGATCTCAAGCCATTTGAAGATTGTGATGAAAGCCTGTAAATCCCGTTTGCCCACACAGTCAGGATATTGGTTTTCATAAGTAGATTCTTTCCAAATTTACTTACCTTCCGAAAAGATTTGATGTATCTAAATTGATTCCAATAAAGATAACCAATCTCGTAGGTGTTGTTGTCAACCAGAAAGTCATATATATCATGTATGAACCAAAGCTTTTAATAGAGGAAGATAATCTTGAGTCTAATTCCATCTTCGTTATTCATTCGCATTCAGTCTGGAATTTGTCAGAGTGGGCAAACTTCTAATGAAAAATAGACTTTGACACAAAAGTCTAGAAATTTTCAGAATAGACTTTAGATAAGTTTTGTCAGCTTCAAAACATCAAAGGAGTTTTCTCCAACAATCTCTCACTTTTTATGATGACAAAACTTCCTTGCAGATTTAAAGACTTATTCCCTGTAAAATAACACTTTAGCAGTACATGATATCTTATAAAAAGATTGTTAAGGATCTAGATAGCATCAATTCTGCAACCACAAAAAATATGTTAATCTTGAAGAATTTAGACAAACATCAAGATTTAAACATCCACATCCATAATCATCACTACAAAGGTTGCTGCAAAATATGCAAAAATCTGCACGCATTCTCCCCCTTTTTGTCAGCAGCAAAAAGAGGAGAAAGTCAAAATAAAAGATAAATGAAATCATTGTTGTCTAGGAACTCGAACTAGCTGGAAATCCCACATAGAATGCAGTGCCTCTTCAAAGTTCTGGCACTGGTGATGAACATTCTCAACTTGATTCTAAATAATTTCAATCTTGGCGACAGTCTGAGAAAGTTGTTGATTTAAATTTTATACTTCAGTGTCTAAAGATTGTACCTTGCCAGTGTGAAAATCTGAAGTAGATCTCAAGGCAGTGTGAATCTTCTAGATCTCATTCTCCATAGCATATTGCTGAGCTTTTACCTCCAAAAAGAGCTCTATCATCTTTGGATAGTCAGCATTTGATTCAGTCTGCGCACTAGCTTCAGCAAATTGAATTCGTAGAGAGTTGAGAGATGAGGGAACATCAACTTGTCTAGCACCATGACTCGGAGTAGATTCTTCAATGTCAACTTCAGGAAATTGAGAAGCATAGACATCTTCTAGGTCTGCAGGAGATCGACTTATATACCATCACTTGCAAAATGAGGAGAAGAAGTCCCTGCTTTCTCAACAGCTCCCCCCGTTTCCATGCCTACAGGTGGAGAAGGGATTCCTTCTTCTTGTGTCTTTCGTTTTAGAACGAGAGTGATATTCTGTTTCTATTTGTACTCCTACAGGTCCACTCTTAGTTGCTTTTAAGTCCTCAGACAATGTGATTGCAAATGTCTCTTCATAAGAGTCATCATCACCCTTCTTTTCAGAATGACCTTCTTCTTCATCATCATCTCTTCCTTCTTCTTCTCTTTCTACTTCTTCCTTCTATGTTCCTTCTTTTTCTTCTTGCTTTGTTTCTTCTTCTTGTTTGTCTCCTCCTTCCCTTTCCACCGGTTGCTCAAAACCAACAAAACCTTGAAGATTCTTTAAGGCAATGGCAAAAATTGTAAGATCATCTTCATCCTCTTCGTCCTGCAAGATAAGTGATCTTCTCTTTTTTGCAGGTTCTTGCACAACTTCCTTGCCTTTCCTCTTTCTTCCAGTAGCAGAGTCTTCCTTGGTTTTACTTGAGGACTCCTTCTTCAAGCACTCAATAGCCTTGTTCAGATCCTTCAACCTCATCTTCGAAATCATCTTCAATCCTATTACCATAGGAGCAACAGTTCAAGAACAAAGTGATGCGAGAAACTGGATCTGATAATGTCTAAACAACTTTGTAACCAGCGCAGAATAAGGCAATTGTCCTTTATCCTTCATATATGTCATGTACATGTGCATCAGGATAGTATGAGGAAGTGATAAACGCATCCCATTGTAGATAGCAAACATGAGTCTTGCTTCGAATCTGGAAACATCTATTTTTTATGCAGCCTTTAGTCTGATGTAGTTAATGACAATTTTATGCAGCAGAACATTAGAGGCCAGCAATCTAGAGTATGTGATGCCTCCACTTGGCATTTTATCCTTGACAAGAAATCTGGTGGCCTGTCCTACGGAGACACTGATTGGTTGAAAACCACTCCTTTCCACCCCTAGAATGTCTGCCAGAGTGTCAACATCCACCACATAGGCTTTATCACTCACAGTACACTGGATTCGATTCTGGTCAAGAAAAGACAGATTTGAATAGAAAAATGATGTTAATTTTGGATATGCCACAGCAGTCTCAGCACAGAATTTCTCGAGTTGAAGGAAAGCTAACTTTTCCCTCAAGTTCACCTTGATCGAGTTTAAGAAGTCAAAATCAACAATTCCAGGGTTTATCACCCCTTTGTTCAGCATTTAGGTATAAACCCTTTTGTGCTCCTTAGAACAAAAGAGTTTCGTTCTATCACTAGGTTCATTAACAGCCACACGCATTCTGGGTTGAAAGTTTGAAAACATCCATTCATCATCATGCTTACTCACAGGTTGATTCTCAGAGATAAATCTAGGATTAGAAGGAAAGTTAAGAAAAGCTTTGTTTGCCAATCCTCTCGACACTATACCCATACGTTCCATAGCTCTTAAGAACACTGTTTCATTCCCATGTCTATGTCCTTTCAGAAAATTTGTGATAAAAGACATCGGAGAACCACCATGCTTCAGATAATTATAGTGCTTGTAAAGAACCTGGGTGTTAGAACTAGGAGAGGAACAACATCCTGTTCAACTTCCTCTTCCATAGGTTGGTGCGGAGATTTCTGTGGAGAGTTCTGTGAAGATTTTTGTGGAGGTTCTTCTTCAATGAGATCGAAATGTATCTGCCTTTCTGGCACATTCCGAGGCCCCTTGCTTGCAATCTGAGAGGATTTCCTTTGGTAAGACATAGATGCAGGCTTGGAGGATTTCGAAGACTTGTTCAAGTGAAGAAAAGATGGAAACTTGCAAAGAAATCCTGAGAGTAAAAGTCGAGGGAGAAGAGAGTCTATGTTTTAGGGTTTTGAAACAATGTGCTTGAAAGAAATACTTGACGATATATAAAGAAGCGAAAGGAGGTATTTGAAACATCACAATAAAATGCCTTTTCAAAACAAATTTTAAAAAGGTAACTTCCAAAAATTTAAAATCCAAAAATTATCAATGAAATATTAATTTCTAAAAATAAATTAGGCAAAAGACTATTCAAATAATCATACATTTTCATACCAAAAATTAAAATACCTAGATTCGAGGCATTCTCTTACTAAAGTAGCTTCTTGACATTTTGAGTCCGGCCAACTTTAAACACTAGGAGATATAATATTCAGCTTGCTACGAATATACTCAAATAAATTTTTCGCCAGAAGCCGTAAAGATGTCTGCCAGCTGATTCTTCGAATCAATGAACTGAATCATAATCTCCCCATTATGGATATGATCCCTTATAAAGTGATGTTGACTCTCTATATGTTTCGCCCTTGAATGAAGAATTGGGTTTTTGGTGAGATTAATGCATCGGTGTTGTCGCATCTAATCTCGGTACACGATTCTTCTATCCCAAAGTCTCTTAATTGTTGTCTTATCCATAAAATTTGAGAACAACATACTCTACTTCTGCTATTAATAATGCTACAATACTTTGCTTCCTTAAGAACCAAAATACCAATATATTTTCAAGCAGTTGACAAGTGCCAAATGTTCTCTTTCTATTAACTCTACAACTAGCTAAATCAGCGTCTAAATACCCAAGTAAAGTCTCATTCTTTTGGATACCACTGACCCAACTTTGAAGAAGTCACAACAAATCTAATAATGCATTTTGCAGCACTTAAATGAGATTCTCTAGGATAAGACTGAAATCTAGCATAGACACAAACATTGAATAAAATATCAGGTCTAGAAGCAGTAAGGTAAAGAAGAGAACCGATCATGCTTCTATATAGCTTATGATCTACTTTCTTCCTCCTTCATCCTTGTCCAGTTTCGAAGTGCTTGACATTGGTGTCTCTGTTTTCTTGTAATTCTCCAACCCAAATTTCTTGATGAGATCTTTTGCATATATTCTCTTGATGAATGAATATACCTCTCTTCGATTGTCTGACTTACAATCCCAGAAAGAAAGTTAACTCACCCATCATGCTCATTTCGAATTCATCCTACATAATTCTTGAAAATTTCTTGCAGAGATTTTCATTAAGAGAACCAAAGATAATATCATCTACATAAATTTTTACCAGCAAAAAATCTTTTCCTTCTCTCTTTATAAACGGAGTAGTATCAACCTTTCCTTTTTCAAAACCATTTTGAGTTATAAACTTACTTAACCTTTCATACCAGGCTCGAGGTGCTTGCTTTAGACCATATAAGACCTTTTTCAATCTGTAGATTGAGTCTGATTTTCTTGGATCTTCAAATCCAGGTGGTTGTTCCACATAGACTTCTTCTTGAATGAATCCATTGAGGAATGCACTTTTGACATCCATCTAGAATAACCTAAAATTTTTATAACAGGCAAAAGCAAGTAATATTCTAATTTTTTTCTAACCTCGCTACTGGTGCATAGGTCTCATCATAGTCTATCCCTTCTTCCTGTGTATATCCTTTCGCCATGAGTCTTGCTTTGTTTCTTATCACTTTTTATTTCTCATCTATTTTGTTCCTGAAAACCCACTTCGTTCCAATCACGGATTTGCCTTTAGGTTTTGGAATCAGCTCCCATATATCATTGATGCTGAATTTTCTGAGTTCTTCCTACATAGCTTCTATCCAGCTTTCATCAGACAGGGCTTCATCTATACCTTTGGATTCTATCTCAGAAACAAGTGCTAGAGCACTGGACTCTTCTCTTCCTTTGAATCTGGTGCAAATTCCTTCATCAATGTTGTCAAAGATGAGTTCTTTGGGATGACTTGACCTGTGCTTCCAGTTTTTGTTTGGTCTAAGAGTCTATTGATCTTCTGCTTCGTTTGAATCTTCTCGATCTGCTTGTTGTTGTTCTCCAGAAGTCTGAACTTCTTCGGGGAAAGTAGACTTTGTAAAGTCTGGAATGGGTTCAAACTCTTCAAGTTGAGTCTAATCTCGTTGATTCTGCACATAATCCTGAAACTTGACATTCATAGATTCTTTCATGGATTGAGTATTCTTGTTAAAAACCCTGTAAGCTTTGCTTGAGGTTGAATAACCTAGGAAGATTCCTTCGTATAATTTTTCCTCGAATTGTCCAGATTGATCATTCACATTCTTCAAAATAAAACATTTATAGCCAAAGACATTAAAGTAGGAAACATTCGGCTTCTTTACTTTATACATGTCATAAGGAGTTTTCTCTAAATAGGTCTCAATAATACTCTGTTGATAATATAGCAAGCAGTAGAGACTATTTCTGCCCAAAATAGAGATGATATTTTGCTCTTTATCAAGAGAGTTCTAGCCATCTCCTATAAGGATCTATTCTTCCTTCCCAAAACCCCATTTTGTTCTGAAGTGTATGGAGAAGAGAAAACATGCTGAAAACGAGATTCATCACAGAATTTCGCAAAGTCCTGATTTCAAAGTCACCTCCATGGTCAGTTCGTATGCTTGAAATAGCATAATCCTTTTCATTATGAACTTTCTTAGCAAACTTTGAGAAATAAGAGAAGGCTTCAAACTTACTTGCCAGAAAGTATACCCAAGTGAAGCGAGAGTAATCATCCATGATTACTAGGTAATATTTATTTCCACCAATACTTTAAGTTCTGGTTGGTCCAAAAAGGTCCATATGAAAAAGGTGCGAAGCTCAACTAGTAGAGACTTTATTTACAGTTTAAATGAACTTCTGACCTATTTTCCCAAGACACAAGGAGTGCATAACTCATTCTTCTAGTAAGCTAGATTAGGAAGGCCTCGAACCAGCTTCTTAGAAGAAATCTTGACAATCTGCTTCATATTAACATAACCAAGCTTTCGATGCCAGAGATTTGCTTCATCTTGAATAGAAATAAGGCACTGAGAACTTTCTAGGTTTACATCCATAAGGTATATGTTACCATGCCTTCGACCAGTAAAAGATCGAGAGAAGTCTTAACTCATTCCAAAACAAATGCCTTTTTAGAAGTTTATTATGAAACCAGTATCGCAAAGCTGACTTATACTCAACAAATTGTAGTTCAAACTTTCTACCAAGGAAACATTGTTGATAGTCAAGCTTCCAATCTTCATAGTTCTACATCCTACAATTTTTCCGTTGCTATTTCCTCCAAATGACACTTTTCCACCATTTAGTCTAACAAGCTTTATGAAGCAACTTGAGTCTCCTGTCATATGCCTCGAATAGCCACTATCTAAATACCATTTGATCTTTCTTTTAATAGTGACCTCAATTTCTTTTCAGAATCTGAGTCAAAGTCTGTTTTTGATTCTAAGTCCGATTCGGAATGAGCCATCAAACATATGTTGGCATATTCTTCTTCGCTTTCTTCACACTCTATGTCACTCCAAGTTTCTACTTTAAAAGCCTTTTTGTACTTCTTAGTTTTTCCTTTCTTCTTTTTCAACAAAGGACAGTTAGGTTTGATATGCCCATTTTTCTTACATTCGAAGCATATAACATCCTTGCTAGTTTCATTGTCTTTTGTTGGTTTCTTTTGGAAATTTTGCGTGCTCTATTTCTTCTAGTTGAATCTTCTTCCCTTTCTATTCAACTTTCTGAATTTCTTAATCATAAGTGATAGCTCCTCGTCGTCCATATCATCATCTGAATTTGTATCATCATAATCAATGTTAGACTTTAAGGCAATTGATTTCTTACATTTAGGATCTTCTTCATCATTTACCTGCTCCACTTCGTATGATTGAAGTGTGCCTATCAATTCATCAACTGATAGAGGTGTGATCCTCTGAGTTTCTCTAATTGAATTCTTCACATGATTCCAATATTTTGTAAGTTCACGCAACAGTTTGTTGACTTTCATAGGTCCATAAATTGGTTGACCTTGATAAGCTAGGCTATTCACAATCTCTGTAAAGCAACTGAACATATCAATAATAGATGTTCCAAGCTTCCTTCTGAAGGCTTCATACTGTCCAAGCAGAATGTTTATTTTGGTTTCCTTCACATGGTTAGTCCCTTCGTAGGTAACATGTAATCTGTCACAAACTTCTTTTACTGTTTCACAAGAAGAAATTCGGTTATATTTAGTGGGAGATAAGGCATATAATAAAGAGTAGGTAGCTTTTGCATCAAGAGCTTGTCTCTTGGTAATTCCAGCTTGTGTTGTTTCGTCAGCATCAACAACTTCTTTCCCTTTATCTAAGGTTGATGTTGCTTTGGAATTGATCCGTTTTTCAACAACATCCCACTCCAAGGGATCTCTCGATCTGAGAAATGTCTTCATCTTGTCCTTCCACACATTGTACTCATTTCCATCGAAGTAAGGAGGTCTGGTGTTGCTTTGACCTTCAACCAATCCTGGAGCCAAAATACTAGCCATAGAAGATTTTTAGCTTAGAAGTAAAACACTTCAATAATTAAGCACACGGGCTCTGATACCAATTGAAAGTGCTAGTATGAACACCTAGAGGGAGTGAATAGGTGTGAAGAAAAAATTTCACGAAAGTAGTAAAGATATTTTGCTTTTGAAACTGAGTCTGAAGAGCAATAGACTTTAAGCGAGTTCAGACTTTAACTATTAAATAGAACTATGAACAAAGTAAAGGAGTTTAGAGAAGAGAATAAGAACACGGAATTTATAGTAGTTCGCCTTAAATTAAGCCTATATCCATTCTCCCACGCTAACAGCCTTCTAGCTGATTTCCACTATGAATCAAAAGAGAATTTACAATCTGTGATCTCAACTTCACAGTGAAGAGTCTCTACTCTCTCACGATGTCACACTATCAGTCTCTCTCTCTTTTGAGTACAATTTTGAGCACAATGTAAGGATTAACAAGAAAATAGGAAGCTTCATACTTTGGAATTTCTCTTTCACACACTCTATCAAATGATTGGAGATGTCTCCTTAAATACACCTTCATGCCTTCTCGACTATTGGCACTTTCCAAAGGAATTCTTCCAATCAACCCGTTAGACATAATCAATAAAGGAGATCTCAAGTCGTTTGAAGATTGTGATGAAAGCCTATCAATCCCGTTTGCCCACACAATTAGGATATTGGTTTTCATAAGTAGATTTTTTTCAAATTTACTTGCCTTTCAAAAAGATTTTATGTATCTAAATTGATTCCAATGAAGATAACCAATCTCATAGGTGTTGTTGTCAACCAGAAAGCCATATATATCATATATGAACCAAAGCTTTGAAGAGAGGAAGATACTCTTGAGTCTAATTCCATCTTTATTCTTCATTCACGTTCAGTCTGGAATTTGTCAGAAAGGGCAAACTTTTGATGAAAAACAGACTTTGACACAAAAGTCTAGAAATATTCATAATAGACTTTAGATAAGTTTTGTCGCTTCAAAATATCAAAGGAGTTTTCTCTAACACACACCGGCCTGGCCTGACCCACGTCCTCATAGGCTCACTTCCTCGCTCCGTAAATCCCTTTTCCAAAGACTCAACCCAACTGGCACTGTCGATTGTCGAAGTAGCATCTTCCCAAAGTCCGTCCCAAATATTCCCGAAAATTCGAAGTCCATTCTTAGATTCTCATTCCATGTCAATTTTGCCCGTATGTCATTTTGGTACAACTCAAACTGACAGGCGGTTTTGAGGATTCATGCGTAACCGACTCGTGCCAAACCACATTCAAGACATCTCGACACATGGACGTCCTTGACTACATGAAATTGCAAATGATAGATTCTTATTTCAAAATACACGATTACTGAGAATCGACATAAGGTCGTGCGTGGGCTCGATAACAATAAACGGAATCACCCGTCATCCCATTATGTTCTGTCTGCGAATCAACTTATAGTCATCCCCTAAAATCGACCTTCCTATCTACAGGATCATCCTCACATAAGTCTCACGGTCAAGTCGTTTTCCTAGGTCAAGTTCTTTAGTCGCACGAGTTCTCTCCTCATTAGCTTTTCCTCTCAAGGTCAGTATCTCAAGAGTGATCAATTCCAAGTGAGATTAACCAACAATGCATTGATGAAACTCACATTCATTTCTCCCTCAAAAGGGCTCGAATTTCAGGACGTCACATGGCTAGTATCGTGGCATCAGGACTTATGGAAGGGCAAAGTAACACTAGGCCACCATATTTTGATGGAAAGGAATACAACGTATGGAAAAAAAATGAAGACATTCCTAAGATCCAGAGATCCCTTGTAATAGGATGTTGTGGAAAAAGGAATCAATCCCACTGTTGCGTCTACATCAAATAGGAATGGCAAAGACAAAGAAACCAAACCCCCCACTCCTATGTCTCGAACGGAGTTGTCCAAAAGAGAAGCTCTTGATGCAAAAGCTATTTATTCTTTATACTGCGCCTTGTCTCTTGTTGAATATAATAGAATTTCCTCATGTAAAATAGCAAAAGAAGTTTGGGATAGATTCCATGTCACTTATGAAGGAACTGATCATGTAAAAGAAACAAAAATAAACTTCCTGCTCGGCAAATATGAATCATTCAAGATGAAGCAAGGAGAGTCGATTGGAGATATGTTCAGCCGTTTTACAAAAATTCTAAATGGTTTGACGTATCAAGGTCATCCAACTTCTTCCCCAATGAAGGTCAACAAACTTCTGTGAGGTCTCTCAAAAGATTGGAACAGTGTTAAGACCTCAATCCGAGAGACTCAAAGGATTATGCCACTCTCTGTTGATGAATTGATTGGCACTCTTCAATCCTACGAAGTGGAACAAATCGTTGATGAAGATCCCGAAGGTAAAAAGCCCTTCACTTTAATATCTAACGCTGATTCTGATGATACAAGCTCAGAAAATGAAATGAACGATGAAGAACTTGCTTTTATGATTAAGAAATTCAAAAAGCTAAGTAGAAAAAGAAGGAAATTCAGTGGAAGAAAACAATATAAGGAGAATGGGCAGAAAAGAGCCATGAAAGAAGATGACAAGCAAGAAAATATATGTTTGATGGCACATTCAAAGTCAGACTTAAATTCTGAATCAGAATCAAACTCAGAATCAGAGTCTGACTCAGACATAGACTCAGAATCCGATGAGAAAATCGAGTTAAGTCATTTAGCAATTCCTATCAAAGTTCTTAAGTATATAAATGAGCTTTGCTTAAATCTCAAATCTTCTCTTAAAAGGATCTTTGAACTAAAAAAAGAGCATTCACGGCTTAGGCAATAGGATCTTTTCAAAAGAAAAGTTTGAAATTTTGCAAAAAGATTTTCTACAAACAAAAGAAAGTCGAGATTTACTTATCAAAGAAAATGATTCTTTAAAAAAGGAATTTTCAAATATTTCGACAAAATTTTCAAATGGTTCAAAAACTTTAGAGCATATTCTTTCCATACAAGTTCCTTACTATAATAAGTCGGGACTTGGTTTCAATAAGGAAAGTAATTCTTTAATTGATTTTCCTAAAGTAAAAGAAATACTTAAACAAAAACCTTCAAAGGCATTTTACAAAAATCATTTTCAAAAAGTAATTGTAAAACCTGTTGGTCGAAATGCCCCCAAGTGTTCAAATTGTGGAGGCTCAGAAGACTTTGAGAAAGAATGTCCTAAAGTCTGGAGACCTATTAAGAAAGATTGGGTAAAAACAGCATATTTTACTAACTCTCATGGACCCAAGAAAATATGGGTACCAAAGAAAAGGTGAGTTGTTTTTCTAGGAAATAAAGGAAGAAAAGAAAGAGAATTTGGTAAGGAAGGTATTTTTTTTTTCTCATTTTGGTTTGAGTACAAAATTTAAAAATTCTTGTTATACTTATCTTCTCTTTGTGCCTCAGTTGATTCGGATTTTATAATGATCGTATTCAATGATTTGTTTGATTGAAGAAGGAATCGTGTGATTTGAGATTTGATTTGATACATGTGATTATTTTTGATATCCTGCTTAGAGACAATTGAGTTTATTTGATTTGATTTTATGCTCTCAGATTTTATTATATTTTGCAAAGTGAAATTCTGTTTTACGTGATATTAATATTCTTTCTTAGATACTCAAGGATTTTATTCTCTCTGATATTATCGTGCTTTGACTAAATGAGAATTTCTTTTTCAAGATATTATTAAGATGTTCTTTCCTTAAATAATATATTATGATGAGTTTGGAAAGAATATTTGATTATGGAGATTTTATATTTTGCTGTAACGAAATGGAATGATCCAAATTGGTGGATACCAAAAATGAAATAAGTTGATCATAGGAAATCCTATAAGGGAAGAATGATCGCTAAGTTGATCATAGGAAATCCTATAAGGGAAGAATGATCGTGAATCTATGTAGATTTGGGTACAATCAGAAAAGTATTTCCTGTGAAGATTGGTAATGATATTTTTAATCAATAGTATATTTCGAACATATATCTTGGGTAAGAGAATATTTTTTATCTTGCCTTGCAAATCTCTACATACATTTATCATGATTTTAGATGATTGCCTATGAATTATATATTACAAATATCTTTTGTCATAAATATAAGACATTGCAAGTTTTTACTTGATTTGGTACGTGATAGAAATATCTACTTTTTTTTTTTTTGCGAAATGCATCAATAATATATTTTTGAGATTTATGCTCAAGGAAATCCCTTTGATCTTGAAAGATATTATTACATATTCATGGATACACTTGCTATATTCTTAGAAGATATCTTATATCTAGCAAGTTTGATCCACAAATCAAATGAACATATTATATGATATTTTTGCAAAGATTATTATGTGTTAGACAAGAATTTGCAGATAGCAAAAGAATCTTCCATATGGATTTTGAAAAGCTTGATTCAAAAATTATGGAGATTCTATACTATTTTCTGGAGGCTAAAAAAAAAAAATTACCTTCCCTATGGAAAATTTTTGCAAATTGTTAAGGAAATCCCTAAGTGTCGTACGAAAGGTTGAGTAGTTCTAAATTTTAATTTTATATATACTATTCAATTTATTTATTTGAAGAAATGGCATTATATATTATGTGGATATTATTACAGCTTATTTGTGCAAAAAGTTCGTTAAATTTATGCCGGTTGAATTCGAAAAGAGCTTGATTGAAGAAAATAAATTTTTACCTCGAATTTCAAAACGCAAATGATGGTTGTAGATATTGTTGCTACGAAGAAAATATTAGAAAGATATTCTGCTCAAATGCACAAGCCACAATTAGTGCTATTCACAAATATTGTCATGATGACAGGGGGAGAAAGCGAATCCAAGAGAAAGGAAAGAATTGTGATCAAACTCAAAAAGGCAACAAATTGAGGGGGAGCTTTGATCAATTATGGAAAAATCTTTTTAAATTGATCGTGATCTTGATTATTATGGAAGGAAGGAAAAGGTAAATGTGATAGAATTTGTCAAGATTCAGTTAGTGCATCTTTTATTACCTTTTGCCATTAACAAATCTCTTATTGATATTATCATGACAAAAAGGGTAAGTGAATTTTATAATGCATCCGTGATTTTTATTGGATATTTGCCGATATATATGATTGAAGTGAGCTATATTGCATATCTTTAATATTCGACTTACTTTGTAAAAGCCGATTTATTTTTAGAAATTGTGTTTCATGCAAAATATATTTATTATCATTTTATATTCTCTACATGATACTATTCCCATTGTTATCGCTTTTTTATTATGACAAAAAGGGGGAGAGAATATAAATATGCATATGTGTTGATTGGTTGATACTGATTATTACATAATATTGAGCTGTGATTATTTTTAATATATTGTTATGCTTAATCTATTTGCTATATTTGCTATCTTTTGATTTGAATTACATTGCTCTGATTTATTAATATTTTAGAAAGCATGATTACACATCTGCATATTCAGATATTGTTTTGTCATCATCAAAAAATGGGAGATTGTTAAGGAAATCCCTTATGATGTTTTGAAGATGACAAAATAAATCAAAGGCTACTAACATATTTGATGATTGAGTAATAGACTATGCAAATAATAGAACATGTAAAGGATATTATCAAAGTCTATACTTGGAAGAACCAGAAGACAAACTTTATGCTGAAACTGAATTTATTCAGATTGTGTCCAAACCTTAATGTTAAATCTGTTCAAAAGCAAAATATGTTCCGACTTACGTCCAGTTTGTAAAGTCTATTTCAATCTGAAGACACTCAGACTCTATTTCAGTATAAAGACACTCAGACTCTAGTTCAGTCTGAAGACACTCAGACATTACTTCCGACAAAACACTCTCAAACTTTACATCCAGAGCGAAACACAAGTTCAGAACGTAATAGATTCAAAACAAAGCATGTTTAGAACGAGACAACTTGACAGAACGTAACACAAGCTCCAATCATATAACGGCTAGTAATCTGGTTTGGAATTTATATCAAGATTGATTTGATTGACTTAATCTAATTGATTGACAATTGGATCTTGAAGACAAGAACTTTCTATACAAAGAAGCTCTACTTATAGAAACCGAGATTTTATTTGTATGGACAATCCGAATCAATTTGGGATTCTATTTCTATCACTCAACGACTACCAAATCTTCTAGATATAGATCTGTCCTATGGGTAGATAGGAAGACGATCCTCTAGATACTATCCAACGGCTAGTTTGGAAGTGGAGGAGTATTTAAGGAGATCAAGGATTGATGAGCAAGTAAAAGACGGAACGTAAAATTTATAATTCCAAAGTCTGAGCGACCTTCGATCATACACTTGTTTTTCGTGAGCTTAAACGTTTGTGATTGTGAGAGAAATACCAAAAGCGTGACTTAGTGAGATAGTGTGATCTACCACTAAGTGTTTACACTCAAAGTTGTAATCTCTTATTGATTGTATAGTGGAATCCAGCTAGAAAGCTGTTAGCGTGAGAGAGTGGACATAAACTTGATCTAAACCAAACCACCATAAATTATGTGTTCTTATTCTATTCCCTAAACTCTTTTATTTTATTCCGCATTTATTTGCCAAGGTTTATTTTAAACACATATTCACCCCCTCTAGGTATTCATACTAGCCCTCACACCGAGCAATGGGAAGCAGCTCACCCGATGGATCTCAACACTCCTGATGGTGAGTCCTCGGAGCTTATGGATGAGGAGTCTATTGCCTAGATGGCTCAATAGCTCTTCTTTTTGGAGTTAAGCCCTTGTTTATAGACTAGTTGTGTATATAAACTTGAGGTGTTCATAAAGTGTGGTTTTTGTGAATTGATTGTCCTGCTTTTCTATCCCATGTTATTTGTTGTCAAGGGTTAGTATTTCGCTTCTGCTTGTGCATGATTCATTTGGGTTGGCGACACGTCCTAGGAACATCGCAAATTTTATCAACTACCGAGGGATGTGTGCGTGCTCAAGGTTCGGGGCGTAACAGGGCTTCCTCATGCTTCTTCCAAAAAAAAAGAAAAAATCTTTTTAAGGAAGAAGCGTTTCATCACCAAAAAAATTTTCCCAAAAGCATGCGTCAGATTTAACCCCTGTTTGTTTTCATCGACTTAGTGTGATACAAGACATTTGAAACTAACACATCAAGTTCCAATAATCTAGACTCGTCGGATTCAAGAACACTCATTCAAGAAAGCAAGGGCAAATAAAAAACAATCACACCATTTCAAAAAAAAAAAAAGCAAAGGATATATCTTGTTCCATAAATATAGCTTTGGGGATGACTCTCTCTTTTCCATTTACAGGGGATGAAAGATAGGAAAAAATAGGCAAGTGCACACAATTAAACTTGGAGCGTGCGGATCGAAATAACTTAAGGGGAAGCAACTTGGGAATCTTCTTCCATGCTGCTCTCGGCCTCCCCCATTTTTCTAGTTATCTCACCGAGCCGTCCCTAGAGCTCTGCACTTTGCACCTCGCACCTACATGACTCTGAGCAGTGTCTTCTTTGCACAATGTACTCTGGGAGGCCAGTCATTGTAGTTTCATTAATGGAACATCAGACTTCATTAAGCCAAGACGCACGGAGAATGAACTCATTCACTTTCTCCTTGAATTGTGGCATCCCAAAATTCATAACGACCTCTAGTTACATTAAAGTCTATGAATAGGTGATTGAAGTACCATCAAGTTATTTTATGGCCATTTAATCCATAATTTGCAATAAGATTTATGGCCAAGCTTTTAATGGATAATTAGTTGATAGGAAAGAAAATCCTATCATTGGCCATGTGTTTTATAAATTGGAATTTTTGGATTTATGATTTCAAGTTTTATGGCTATATGAAATTGTAATTTAGTATTTATATAAGTGGGGATTTAAGGTAAATTATTGAAAGTAAAATGGACTTATTTATGAAAATCTTGGGCCATTTAAGTTTGGGCTTTAAGCCCAAGTGAGATGGGCCTAAAGTGGGCCATAAGCCCGGCCCATTGTCGACGCATGGAGGGGAGGAGTGAGGCGCCGCATGGCCTCCAAGTGTCTTCAACAAAGGAGACACTTGTCTCCTTCTTAGGGACAAGTGTCCCCCATGCAAGAGAAGAAAGCATGCAATATATAAGCCACCAAAAAGAAAGAGAGAGAGAGAGAGTGGCTGGTTTTGAGAGAGTGAGAGAGAGGGAGAGAGTTGCCAAGAGAGAGTGAGATGCGAGAGAGAGGGAGGCCAAGGAGGAGGAGCTCGCCCGTCGCCGCCCGCACGCCGTCCGTCCGTTGCTGGTGTGCCGTTCGTGTGTCGCTGTCCGCTTGGTCTTTGAGGCAAGTAGGGATTGATTTCTACTCTTGCATGTGTGTCTTGCATGTGTGGTTGAATTCTTGGATGTTTAGAGGCTAGAAATCGAAGTACATGAGGTTTGTTCTTGGAGATGCTTGCTGTTTTCGCATGAACCGCTCGACCCAGAATCTTGTGAAGGCTTGCATGCATGTTTTGAGTTCTATTTTGACTTTGATCTCTTCATGAAAGTTGTAGCTAACATCTTAAACTACAACATACTAAAATTTGGTGCAAAATGATGGAGATTTAAAGGGTCAAACTTTCATCCTACGGAGATGCTAGATCTGGAATGTTTTCGCATGAACTGTTTGAGTCAGAACTTTGTGAGAGCTTGCATGCATGTTTTGAGTTCGATTTTGACTTTGATCTCTTCATGAAAGTTGTAGCTAACATCTTAAACTACAACATAATAAAATTTTGTGCAAAATGATGAAGATTTGAGGGGTCAAACTCTCATCCTACGGAGACACCAGATCTGGAACGAGTTTGAAGTAAAATGAACAAGTACAACCTAGTGAATCGACTTACTCTTGAAGACGGTAAATCTGGAGACACGGTACAGGACACCCGAGACTTCATGGACCCATATCATGACTATACTCTGGATATTTGACTTAGATCCCTCAATGAAACTTGTAGAGAACATCTTGAAGTAAAACGTATCCAAATTTCAGAGGAAACGAAGAAGAATAGGTAGGTGAAGACTCAGTATTTTGGAGAAGCATGCACTGGACGTTTCGGTGTTAGATCCAGAAGCTTCGTATGACTATATAAAATAATATAAAATGAATTTGGCCTAGAAGTCTTCATGAAAAATCTACTTTAGTATCTTAACTATATCCTGGTAAAATTTCATAATTTTCGGAGGTCGTTCGGGTATTTTAATCGAATTATTTCGAAAACTGCACATTCTGTTTCTATCCGAATTTGCATGCTGAAATCGTGTGGATTATAACTTCTTGTGCGGAACTCGATTGGGCATGTGTTTCTCATGGAATTACTATCTTATTGTCTTGCCTATCACGCGCCTTGATTTCATGATTTTGAGAAGCATGTGGATATTTAATTTGAATATTTTCTAAAAATGGTACGTGCTGGAATTTTGTAAAAATGCATGGAATATGGACCATTTTAAATTGCATGGACTTATGAATTGTATTGCCATGAATGATGGTGTCTTGCTACATGTATGATGATGACTTGAGATGCATGTGTGAACTCAAGGATGAATATGATATTGATTGCCATCACATCACATGCCATGTTAAATTGAATTATAATGATGTGAATATAAATTATGATGATGATGATACCGTCGGAGGTGTGAACCGACAATGCCCCGGGAGTCGGGATGCCCAAAGGTTCGAATGAGTTGATGCCCTTTGGATGCCTGGTTGTATTATGAATACATGCCTAGAGGTTTTCCCCAGGAGTGTCGGGATGCCCGGTTGTATTATGATACATGCCCGGAGGGTGAGGGGTTGTATCATGATGCATGCCCGGAGGGTAGGGGTAACCATTTTCATGGTGAGCTCCAAAGATTCCTCGTGATGCCAGATGGAGTGCGAGATGCCCAGAGGTTCGAATAAGTCGATGCCCTTTGGATGCCCGGTTGTATTTTGAATACATGCCCGGAGGTTCCTCGTGATGCTAGTTGGGATACGAGATGCCCGGAATGTGGGGGTGCCGGATGCCCGGTTGTATCTTGGATACATGCCCGGATGGTTCTCGCAATGCCAGGATTGGGCGCGAGTGATGAATGTGGGATGCAAACATTGGTCCCGAGAAAGAGAAATGTAGCGGTCCAAAATGAAATTGAAATTGAATTATGCATGAAGATATATGCATGATATGATGAGATGTGCATGGATGCATGGTAATGATGATGGTACATGTGATATGATGATATGATGATGATGTTACATGCATGGATGCATGGTAATGATGATGGTATATGTGATATGATGATATGATGATGATGTTACATGCATGGATGCATGGTAATGATGATGGTACATGCGATATGGTAATATGATGATGATGTTAAACGCATGGATGCATGGTAAGGATGATGCCATATGTGACATGATGATGGTAAGTGTATGATATGATGGTGATGTCTATATGATGATGATGGTACATGAGGTATGATGACATGTGCATGATGCCATGGTATGTTGTGCATGGATGCTTGTATGACATGTGATGCTATGATTGTGATGGTTGCATGGCATGATGTATTGAGTGGTTTATTGGTCATTTACCTACTGAGTGGTTGTACTCACCCCTTTTGGGGAATAACAATTCATACTAGATAAGATCCCTCTGCTGCCACTGCTACCAGTAGATGAATCAAGTGGTTGGATATAATTGCGATGAGGAGGATAGCAAAGGGAGGAACTCTTGGACGCTGACACTGGTCGATGGACTTTAAGTATTCGATTGTTGGAGAAGATGTCGGTCATCTTTTGAAGTATAGTCGAGTATAGAAACATTGGCATTTCGATGTACCGACTAAAGATGTCCATCTGCTTTATAAATGTGTTCGGCTTTAACTTATATAAGATGTTTAGTAGGTGTGCATCATTTTATGAATATAGGGAATGGAGTTTGTTGGATGTGCTTTCGTATATGAATTGCGCAAGGGACCTATCAAAAAAAAAGTGTAAACCCCTATGTTGTATGGACCCGCTGTAACTGAAATGGTATTAGAGTGACATGTTAATAGGGAAAGTGAAAGGTAAGTGAACTGTGGCGACCCTAACGGATCGGGGGCCGTCGAGGGGTGCCACAAGAATTGGCTATTGTTAATAGGGAGAAAATCCAGACAGTCAAGGTGATCTCTAGAGCCCTGTTCTGGATGATGATTTTGGAATCTACAAACCTTATTTCTAGTCCAGACACATGCTTTGCTGAGAAACGATTGCCAGTAGAATACTGGAAGTTTTAACTATCCATCTTAAATTCCATAGAAGCCTGAGGTATATTACCTTGCCCAGCACTGCTGATGACCATGTAATCAAAGGCAAAGGAAGAAAAGGTTGCACGAAAGGAAGGCGTTGAAGATGGATCGACAACCATCGGCCATGCATACATGGTCACGAATGAAAATGACTAATCAAATTAGGATGTTGAGCCATAATAAGACAAAGTGGTAATCACCAACATTTGAGATATTCCCAAGAGTTATCAAATACAAACTCTAAGGAAGGCAGTTTGGTATCGTTTTTGTTGAAAAAACTTCTCCAAAGTTTTGAAATTGACAAAAGTTTCTGATTCAATTGTCTATCTTTAAGACATATTTTTTATAAGTTATTTCTAAGGAACCATTGAAGAGTTCTATCATAGTCCATTTTATCCCAGAAGCATATCCCACTCTGACAAGTCCAGAACAAGTTCATATCCAAAATGAGGAGAAGATCAGAAGTAGACTCATGTTGTGATTTGATCCAAAATAAAACTTATTTGGAAATTATTCTACAATGTCTTGTTTTCTGACAAAGGATTTTACATAACATGTACAAATTCACTAATTGAGTAAATCATAAATTGATGAAATCAATTTTGAAGATAAGTTCCTTTTTGGTAAGCATCACTTATGGAAACCAAGATTCCGATTGTATAGGCGACCAGAATAAAGTAGAAATTTCATTCCTATCTTCAACGGCCATAAGATCCCTTTGAAGGATTCTGTCCAACAATTTGATTGGAATAAATTCTTCCAAAGAGTGTCAACAGCTAATATGGCATAGAGGAGTATTTAAAGGAGGTCATATGATCAAGAAGTAGTGGGAACATGCATTTGAAATTCCAAAGTTTAAAACTATTCTCAATTACTTGTCTTCATTTGTAAGCATTATAAATTGTGATCAAGAGAGAAAACGCAAAAAGAGTGACTTAGCAAGATAGAGAGTTCTAACACTAAGTGTCTACACTCATAAGTTGTAATCATCTATTGATCCTATACTGAAATCTTGCCAATAGGCTATTAGCGTGGGAAAGTGGATGTAAGCTAAATCTAAGTCGAACCAATATAAAATTCGCGTGCAATTTTCTCTTTTCTTAACTCTTTTATTTAAAGTGTTTTGCACACTTTATAGCCTTTACAGAAGTTTGGTGTTTTGCGAATCTGGTCATCATCCAGACTTTGCTTGCAACTTATTTTATTTTGTGTTCGATTGTCAAGATTTATTTTTAAACACCTATTTGTCGCCTCTAGGTGTTAGTTCTAGCCTCTTCAGCTTCCAATATCCTCCCTCTAACTTTGCTTTTGACTAGAAGCATCAAGATTCGAGAAATAAACTCAATTGATTAATTTGAGCAAATCAATATCAGCCAAGCAAGCACATAGGAGTGACCCATATGAAATTCATCTAACTTAATGTGAAAAGACATGTCATCCCAGAACCAATTCAGTTAAATGAAAAAAGAAATGCCCCATAGGCATTACCAACGCCTCGGCCTCATAGTATGGGGGATGACAAACTAAGGAGAGGCATGTCGAACTCTAACGATGATAGCAAATCAACTCTCCTAAAGTGTAATGGCATCCCAAGTATCGCCAAAGCAGATGATAGGAATCTTTCAAGCCTCAATTCGCATTTGCTTTTGGCCCTATACTTAGTAATTTATTTTCTCTTGTGTAAGGGCAAAAGCAGACGCGTCCATTGTATCAAGGATCAATCCCGACTAATTGTTTGTGTATCATTTCCCCTTTTGAAAAGGGGTAATCCATGGACACCCATTTTTGAATAATCTCATCTATGTTTGAGACTTAATATGTCTGTCTAAATCTATTCTTGACTTTTGGGAAATCAATTTGAACATTACTTTCTTTATCAAAACCCAAACCAAGTTTATTGTAATAAGAAATTTGAATGGAAAGAACATGTTATAAAGTTTTTGAACCTTTTGAAAATTTTGTGGAAATTTCTGAACATTCCTTTTTAAAGATTCATTTTCTTTAGCAAGTCAATCACGATCTTCCTTCAAATCATCAAAATTGTTTTTCAAATCTCCAAACTGAAAGGGCTAGTGCATAACACCTAGAGGGGATGAATAGGTGTAAATAAAAATTTTCACAAGACTTAACATAAGTAATTTGCCTTTAGAAGATGATAGGCTAAGGACATAATCAATTTTAAATAATTATATGAATCTACGAATAAAAGTAAGGAGTTCAAGTAGGAGTTCAAGTGAAGAGAATTAGAACACAAGGTTTATAGTGATTCAGCTTAGATCAAGCCTACGTCCGCTCTCCCAGGCTGACAGCCCACTGGCTGGATTCCACTATGAATCAAAAGAGATTTACAACTTGTGATCTTCAACTTTCTCAGTGATGAGTCTCTACTGGTCTCTCACAAAGTCTCACTAAGAATTTATCTCTTTTGTATACAACTTTGAGCTCAATGAATGAAATAGTAAGTAACTGAAAAACTTCAGACTTTGGAATTCTTCTTTCACACACTTGTTTTAAACAACTGGAGAGTCCACCTTAAATACTCCTTCATGCCTTCACAACCGTTGGCACTTATCAAAGGAATTCTTTTAATCTACCCATTGGACAAAATCAATCAAGGGGATCTTCCAGTCGTTAGATGATTATGATGAAAGCCCATCAATCCTGTTCACCCATACAATCAGGATCTTTAGTTTCCATAAGTAGAACCTTCCAAGTTTACTCGCCTTTCAAATTATCTTCATAATTGAATAAATTCCAATAAGAATAATCAATCAAGTAGATTCTATATCCAGCCATAAGGTCTTCTAAAAACCATACAAATCAAATCCTTGAAAATAATCTCGCATCTGGATAAGTCAGCATTCTTCGGTCTGGAAACTATCAGTGAGATCAGACTTTGAGATTAAAGTCTAGTGATCTTCAACTTTGACAAAAGAGTTTGGAGTTCTTCAGACTAGACTTTTGGAAATATTTTGTCAACTTCAAAATAGTAAGAGAGTTTTCTCTAATAATCTCCCTATTTTTTATGGCAACAAAATTTCCTGCAAATTTGAAAAATTTTGAGCTGCAAATTAACACTTAAGCAATACATGATATCTTATAAACATAAATTGATTGGGACCTAGTTAATGTCGATTCTGCAACCACAGAAAACATGTTAATCTTAATCATAACAAACATAACTATCCAGTCATAATCAATATCACAAACTTAGTTAATGTAATCGTCAAAAGATTCAAAGTCAAACAGTAGTCAAAAGTCCAAAGTTCAAAATCCAAAGTGCACAAACCAAGTACCAAACCAAATACCAAACCAATAAAATACCAATACCAAACCAGTCAAAAGAAAGAAAAAAATCTGCACAAATTCTCCCCATGTTTGTCAACAGCAAAAAGTGGAGAAAATCGTGAAAAGAGTTGGGTAAAATCATGGTTGTTTGGGGATACGAACGATATGGAAATCCCCCATTGACTTGACAATCTCTTCTAACTTCTTCAGAGTCTCCTTCAGCTGTTGAATATCCTCACCCTTTGCATTTTCTTGCACTTGAAGCTTCAGGGCTTGTATCTGCTCATGTAGAGAGTCTAAAGTTGTATTGAAGGCTGTCATTAGGTTCTTCATCTCAAACTCTAAACCATATTGCTGACCCTTCAAATCCAAAAGGATATCCAACAACCTTTGAAAGTCTACTGTTGGTTTTGTTGTAGCACTCGATCCAGCCGAATCAATTCCAGGAGTCTTGAGATGTGAGGGAACATCAGTAGTTCGATCACCGGACTAGGAGTAGATGCCTCAACATCTGCTTTAGGGTATTTAGAGGCATAGACGTCCTCTAGATCTGCTAGAGATCTACTAACATCACTAGTAAAGATAGGTGAAGAAGTACATCTTTTATCAGTAGCTCCCCCTATTTCCGTGCCTTCAAGTGGAGAAAAGAATTCCTTTTCTTGTCCTTGCTCTGCTTTAGCACCCGAGTGATGTTGTTCTTCTCCTACAGTTCCACTCCGAGTCTTTTCCGAATCCTCTGACAATGATACAGCACATGTTGGTTCAAAAGAGTCATCTTGACCATCTTCTTCCTCTTCTTCTCTTCCTCTTTCTTCTTCCTCTGTTCTTCTTTCTTCTCTTTCTTCTCTTCTCTTATCCATCTCTTCTCTATCTCGATTCTCTCTATCCTCTGGCTCCTTAAAGCTAACAAAACTACGTAAATTTCTTAAGGCGGAGAGAGTGATATCATCCTCATCTTCTTCATCCTGCAATATAAGAGCCCTCATCTTATTGATTGGTGTGCTCATGGGCTCCTTGCCTTTTCTCTTCTTTGCTGCAGAGTCTTGTTTTGCCTTGACAAGGGACTTCTCCTTCAGGCACTCCAATTCATTATTCAGCTCCTTCAGTCTCATCTTTGAAACCATTTTCAGTCCAATCACCATTGGAGCTATGGTTCTCACACATAGAGAAGCAGGAAGCTGAATTTTGAAGTGTCTAAAAAGTCGAGTGACAAGCGCAGAGTAAGGTAGTTGCCCCTTGTCCTTCACAACCGTCCTATACATGTACATTAAGATAGTGTGAGGCAATGAGAACTTAAAGCCAATGTTGATTACATACATCAACTTTGCTTCAGAGTGAGAGACATCAGTCTTTGAAGTGAATTTGGGTCTAATGCAGTTGATCACGATCTTGTGAAGTAAAATATTGGAGGCATTCATTCTAGTGTAAGAAATCTTGCCCTCAGCAAATATGTCCTGAACAAGAGCTAAGATTGTGTGACCAATAGACACACTGATTGGTTGGAAACTCCCTCTTTCCACACCAATCACATCAGCCGATGTGTCTACATCAACCACAAATTCTTTGTCCTTAGCCATAAAACAAAATCTATTCGCATCTACGGATTTAATAGAAGTAAGTAGTTAGTTCAAGGTAGGCTTCAGTGGTTTCTTAGCAAAAACATTCAAGTTGAAGGAGTGCAAACTTCTCCCTTAGTTTCACTTTCAAAGAATCAAGAAAATCAAAGTCCACACTTCTAGGATTCATAACCCCTCTCTTTAGTAGTCTCAAAAAAGTCCTCTTGTGGTCCTTAGAACGAAATAAATCCGTTCCCTCTCCAAGAACAGTTGCAGCAATACCCATTCTAGGCTGAAAATGCGTATACATTCTCTCATCATTATCTTTCCCTCCATGCTGATTAAAACCACCAACATGTGGATCACTTGGAAAGTTGGCAAAAGTCATTGCTGCAAAACCTTTAGGCGCAATGCCTAATATTTCCATGGTATTCAAGAAGAAAGTTTTGTTTTTGTAACCATTTGCTCGCAAAAACTCATCGATCAAAGTCATTGCAGAACCACCCATCATTAAGTTAGAGTATAGTCTAAACAAAAATTGGGGTTTTTGTGTTCTTACAGGTTCAACATCTTCAATGATCTCTTCTTTTGCTTGTGGAGGATCTTCTGTCGCTTGCTATGAGGAGTGACGCTGTTGAGAATGTTGTTGTTGTTGCTAAGTAGAATCTTCTTCTTTAGTTTAATCAAAGTGGGTAGGACCCTCTAACATGTGCTGTGGTCCCCTGTTTGCAATTCTAGAAGATTTCCTTTGAAAAGACATTGTCACATTCTTGGAGAATTTTTTGAACTTGCTCGTTGAAAAGGTGTAAACTTTTTAGATCAAGCTCGAGAGAAAATGAGAGAAAGTAGGATCTCTGTATTCTAGGGTTTGAGTAAGTGTAAATCGAGAAGAAGAAATTCGACTGTATATAAAGTAGGTGAAACGGGGTATACGAAATGTCACAAAGGAAAAGTAAAAACCGTCTTTTTCAAAAAAATGAAAAACTGCCTTTTTCGAAAATGAAAAACCACCATAAATTCAAAAGATAATTCCTAAAAACGAAATAGGCAAGTAGCGATTCAAAAATTAATGTACCTTCTCGAAATTTTATCCAAAAATAAACTCATATCCATTTAGAAAGTGTTAACTTACAAGTGTAACTTCTAGATATTCTAAGTTTGAACATCTTCAGACTTTATCCGGTAGAAGATATGATGTTCAGTGTTGTGCGAATAGACTCAAATAAATTTTTCTCCAATGGCTTTGTGAATATGTCCGTCAACTGATTCTTTGAGTCGATGAACTAGATCATAACTTCTCCGTTCTGAACATGATCTCTAATGAAGTGGTGTCGGATCTCTATATGCTTTGCCCTTAAATGAAGAATTGGATTCTTTGTGAGATTAATGGTACTGGTGTTGTCATATTTGATCTCAGTGCACGATTCTTCAATACCAAAATCTCTTAGATGTTGTCTTATCCACAAGATTTGAGAGCAACAACTTCCAAGAGCCACATATTCTGCTTCAGCTATTGAAAGAGTTACGGTACTCTGTTTTCTTGAAAACCATGATACCAACTTGTTGCCCAGCAGTTGACATATACTAGAAGTACTCTTTCTATCTATTTTGCATCCTACTAAATCTACATCTGAATGTCCAAGGAAAGTAAAGTCTCCTTCTTTGGAATACCACAAACCTAACTTTGGAGTTGTTGCAACGTATTTGATAATGCATTTTGCAACACTTAAGTGAGATTCTTTGGGATTTGATTGGAATCTAGCACAAATACAAACACTAAACAAAATGTCAGATCTAAGATGCAGTAAGATAAAGAAGTAAACCAATAATGCTCCTGTATAGCTTCTGGTCTACCTTCTTTCATCCTTCATTTTTATCCGGCTTTGAAGAACTTGACATAGGTGTCTCTGTCTTTTTGCAATTTTTTAATCTAGACTTTTTGATGAGATCTTTTGCATACTTTTCTTGGTGAATGAAAATACCTTCCTTTGATTGTTTAACTTGTAATCCTAAAAAGAAAATTAACTCACCCATCATACTCATCTCGAATTCATCCTGCATGCATCTAGAAAACTTCTTGCATAGATTTTCATTAGGTGATCCAAAGATAATATCATCAACATAAATTTGAACATATAAAAAATCTTTACCTTCTCTTTTAATGAAATCTACCTTTCCTTTAACAAAACTATTTTGAGTTAGGAATTTTTTTAACCTTTCATACCAAGCTCGAGGTGATTGCTTCAATCCATATAGGGCATTTTTCAGTCTGTAGACAAAGTCTAGCTTTCTTGGATCTTCAAAACCAGGTGGTTGTTTCACATAGACTTCTTCTTGGATGAATCCATTTAGGAATGTACTTTTTACATTCATTTGGAATAACCTGAAATTTTTATAATAAGCAAAAGCAAGTAATAATCTAATTGCTTCTAACCTCGCTACTGGTGCATAGGTCTCGTCATAATCTATCCCTTCTTCTTACGTATATCATTTAACCACAAGTCTTGCTTTGTTTCTAATCACTGTTCCTTTTCCGTCCACCTTGTTCTTGAAAACCATTAGTTCCAATAATAGATTTACCTTTAGGTTTAGGAATTAGTTCCCAAACATCGTTGATGCTAATCTGTCTGAGTTCTTCTTACATAGCTTCAATCCAACTTTCATCATCAAAGGCTTCTTCTATACTTTTGGGTTCAATCTCAAAAATGAGTGCTAAAAAACTATACTCTTCTCGCCTTTTGGGTCTGGTGCGAATTCCTTAATCAATGTTGCCAATGATGAGTTTCTTGGGATGACTTGACTTATGCTTCCAGTTGCTAAATGATTTATGAGTCTCTTGATCATCTGCTTCAATTGAGTTTTCTAGTTCTTTTTGTTGTTGATCTTCAGAAGTTTGAACCACTTTGAGGGAAGTAGACTCTATAATGTCTAGAGCAAGTTCAGATTCTTCAAGTTGAGTCTGGTTCACTTGATTCTGCATAGATTCTTGAAATTTGACATTCATAGATTCTTCCACAGATTGGGTCTTTTTGTTGAAAACTCTGTAGCCTTTGCTTGAGGTAGAGTAACCAAGAAAAATTCCTTCGTTTGATTTTTCTTCAAACTTACCAATTCGATCATTTGCATTTTTCAAAACAAAACACTTACAACCAAACACATGAAAATAAGAAACATTTGGCTTCTTCCCTTTAAATATTTCATAAGAAGTTTTTTTCTAGAATAGGCTTCAAGAATACTCTGTGAATGATATAGCAAGCTGTAGAAACTACTTCAGCCCAAAATCGATAGGAAATATTACTCTCAATTAAGAGGGTTCTTGTCATCTCCTGCAATGATCTATTATATCTTTCCACAACCCCATTTTGTTATGGAGTATATGGAGAAGAGAAAACATGCTGGAAACCAGATTCATTACAAAAATTTGCAAAGTCTTGATTTTCAAACTCACCCCCATAATCTGTTCGTATGCTTGAAATAGTATATCCTTTTTTCATTCTGAACTTTCTTGGCAAATTTTGAGAAATAAGAGAATGCTTCAAACTTATTTGCCAAGAAGAATACCCAATTAAAGCAAGAGTAATCATCCACGACTACTAGATAGTATCTTTTTCCACCAATGATTTTAGTTCTGGTTGGTCCAAAGAGGTCCATATGTAGAAGTTGCAAAACTCGATTAGTAGAAACTTGATTTATAGGTTTAAAAGAACTTCTAACCTATTTTCCTAAAACACATGGCGTGCATAATTGAGACTTTTAATTAGCCAAGTTGGGCAATCCACGAACAAGTTTCTTAGGGGAAATTTTGGCAATCTGCTTCATGTTAACATGACCAAGCTTTCGATGCCAAATGTTTGCTTCATCTTGAATGGAAATTAGACACTGGGAGCTTTCTGGTTTTATATCCATAAGGTAAATATTTCCATGTCTTCGTCCAGTGAAAGATTGAGATAAATCTTTACTAGTTCCCGAGCAAACGCCTTCTTGGAATTTAATTTTGAATCTAGTGTCGCATAATTGACTTATGCTAAGTAGATTATAATTCAATCATTCCACCAAGAAGACATTGTTGATTGTGAGATTTCCAATCTTTACAGTTCCACATCCAACAATTCTTCCTTTGTTGTTTCCACCAAAAGAAACTTGTCCACCATTTATTTGCACAAGCTTTATAAAACAACCTAAATCTCCTGTCATTTGTCTCGAACGGCCATTATTCAAATACTATTGGATCTTTTTCTTGATAGTGACCTGCAATCATAAAAAGAACTCAAATTTTCTTTGGTACCCACATTTTCTTGGGTCCAGGGAAATTATGTGGCACCCCAAAACACCTAAGGTCACCGCAGATACCAAAGAAGAACCTTAGTTCCTAGGCATTTTTTTTTTTATAACGATCCCAGCGCATCTTAATTGCGGAAGCATAAATCAAGTCCTATCGATTCTTCCCCAACAACCATGAGACAATGCACACCACTAAATGCCATAAGAAAAGATAAAGCCAAGACACTTTTATTTACATATTTTCATGATGGATTTTCTCGGGTCGGTACAACAAAAGAAAGGCCAAGACTTTTCACTACACTCGGCCATAACGCCAAAAAGAGACAACTCGACCCTCTATGACGATCATGCAAAATCCTCCATCAACTAGTGTAAGCTATTGTCCAAAAAGTTGTAGCTTCTACTTCTCACGCACGGGCCGTCACACCCATCCTGGTGCGTCAAGCAGTGGCGGCGGCAACATCCCCCGCATCACTCCGTCTCGACGAACGTGAACGGATATGAACTCCTGAATGACAGGGCCTCAGCCAGGCCCACGTCATACATCACTAATGCACGAACTCGAATGAACGTCAGACCAGGAATGGTGGGACAGTCGATCTCCACACACTCGACCTCCACATCCGAAGGAAGGCCGTAAAAGACGCCCCGCGTGACAGCAGGGAGCGGCATCTTTCTAATATGAAATGTTGGACCCTAAAAGGGTGAGTACAGCCACTCAGTAAGTAAAGGGCCCAATAAACCACTCAATGTATCACACAATACAATCATAACAATCATAGCATAACACATGGCATTCATGCATCCATGCATAACTTACCTTGAAACCATGCACATGTCATCATACCGCATGTACATACATCCTCATGTAATCATCACCATCATGTCATGCATATACCATCATACCATAGGTGCACATACATCCATGCACTCACCATCATCATGTCACATATACCATCATGCCATAGGTGCACATACATCCATGCACTCACCATCATCATGTCACATATACCATCATGCCATAGGTGCACATACATCCATGCACTCATCATCATCATTCATGCATACATGTTACCATCATGCATAATTCAATTTCAAATTCCCAATTTATTCTTTCATTTTGGGCCGCCACATTTCTCTTTCCCCGGGACCAGTATTTGCGTCCCACATTTATCGCTCGCACCCCACCTGGCATCGCGAGGAACCTCCGGCGCAAACCTCCAGGCTTCCCCCCCCCCACTCTCCGGACATCTCGAAACTCCCGAGGACCCTCCGGCATTCAGCCATTTAAGGCCACCGGGCATCCGGCATTTACACTCCCTAGCCAGGCATCCCGACACTCTCGGGGCATCGTCGGCTCACACCTCCGACGGCCTTCTCACTTATCATAGTTCACATTCCCAATTATAGTTCAATTTTCAACATGGCATGTAATATGACGGCAACAAGATCATTTTCAGCATTTGATTCTTATATGTATTTCCAATCATCGTCATACATGCAACAAGATACAATCACTTATGACAATACAACTCATGGGGTCCATACAACTTAGAATAATCCATACATCATGACTTTTGAGATTTGTCAAATTCCAGCTTGCACAATTTCGGAAAACACATAAATTAAATATCCATATGATCTTCAAAAATTATAAAATCAGAACAGGTGATAGGCAAGACATAAAGGTATCAATTCCATGAAGAACACATGCCCAAAAGAACTTCACACAAAAAGATATAGCTCACACAATACAGCTTGCAAAATTCGGATAAAATCAGATTGCGCAGTTCTTGAAATATTTCGATTAAAATACCCGAATGTCCTTTAAAAATTATGAAATTTTACCAGGTGATAGTCGAGACCCTAAGGTAGATTTTTCATGGAGACATCAAGCTAGATTCGCCTTAAATAATTAACTATGGACGAATGAAGCTCCTGTTCCTCATACCGAATAGTCCAGTTTAGCTGTCTCCGAAAAATCAAGGTTTCACCTACTTATCTTCCTTCATTTCCTCTGAATATTTGATATGTTTTGCCTCAAAAAGTCCACTACAACTTTCATTAAGGGATCTAAGTGAGATTCTCAAAGGATAGTCACTTTATAGTCCACGAAGTCGCTGGAGTCCAGTACAACACTTCCAGATCTACCATCTTCAAAGGAAAATAGTTTCACTAGGCTACACTTGTTCTTTTTACCTCAAATTTGAGTATGTTAGTCTTCAGGATGTTATCTATAACATTTCGTGAAGAAGTCGAAGTGAAATTCTCAATAAAAAGTGACATGAAACACACAAAACCACCAAGAGGTCAACAAGACAGTTCCAGATCTAGCGTTTTCGTAGAGGGAGGGTTTCACCCCCTTAAAACTCAGACATTTTGTCTCAAAGTTTAGTATGTTATACTTTGAGATGTTTTCTACAACTTTTGTGAAGAAGTTGAAGCCAAAATCCAACTCAAAACCCACATGCAAGCCTCTACAACATTCTGGGTCAGGCGGTATAGTCGAAAACAAGATGCTGTTTCAAAAACAACACACTCAAAGCTTCTGTTTCTCACTCCCTAAACGTCCGAGATTCATCACACTCAAACACATATGCAAAACACAACATGCAAGAGCAGAATATGGATCCCAACTTGCCTTTGTACCGAGCTACAGCAAGCACGACGGACGACGGACGCACAACGACGGGCGACGGATGAGCGGACCTTCCTCCTTCGCGCAGCCTCTTCCTTTCTCTCTCAGTTCCTCACTCTCTCGGCAACCCTCTCCCTCTCTCTCTCACTTGGACGACAACCCCTCATTCTCCCTTTTATTTCCCCCACAAAACCATCATTTGCAATGATTAGGAGCCACCCAAAGTGGCCAATGGATGAAGTCCCCTTTTTGCCACTTGGCAAAACCCATGCATAATGGGCTTGAAGGTTTTGGGCCGGCCTCTCCCCCTTGTGGTCGATGGCAACCCTCTTCATGGGCCTCATGGGCCAAGCCAATTTGGCCCACTTTAGGTCCAATACTCTTTGGCCTAAAGTTCAACCCTAAATAACCCAATTTCACTTTTAATAATTTATTTTTAATTCTCTCTTTTATAGGTTTCAAATTCTCAATTTCATATGGCCATAAATCTTGTAATATTTAAACTATAGGGATTAAATCTATGAGGTGCATAGCCAAGAATAAATTCTTCTCATTAATTTATCCTATAATACTAATTTTAATAACTCATGAACGCAAATATATAACACTTGGTCTTAAAAGAAAATCAATGGCTAAAGCATAAACCATAGGTAATTTCATTACCTAATCATGGGCTTTAATACATCTAGAAGTTGTCTTGAATTTTGGGATGCCACAAATTAGTACCAAAAACAATCTTTGCCCAATCCCTCTTAACAGATCCCAAACCTTGAGACATGCCTTCTCGAAATATTCTGAGCTGTTACACTTTGAACATTTGAGAACATTTCGGCCAATAGGTTTTACAAAAAAATTTTGAAAATGATTTTTGTAAAATGTTTTTGTAGGTCTTTGTTTGATTATTTCCTTCACTTTTGGAAAATTAATTAAACGAATGGTTTATGGTGTCATTCACAAACCAAATTTGTTGAAATAAAGTCTTTGTACTGAGAGAATTTTTTCCAACTTCTTAAATCCTTTTGAAAACCTTTTTGTGATATTTGAAATGTCCTCTTTCAAAAAAGTATTTTCCTTCAAAAGAGAATCTGTATTATCTTTTAAATCAACAAAACTTTTGTCTAGGTTTTCAAACTTTTCTTTCCAAGAAATTTCATATTGCTTCACTTTAGAATTCTCCCTTTTCAACTCGAAATCCTTTTAAGAGATGTTTTGAGGCGAGACGAGTTCATCTATATACTTTGAACAGGAATCTTTAAATTACTAACCTTGACTTCTTTGTTTGAGTCTGAGTCTGAATCTATTTCAAAGTCTGAGTCTGATTTTGAATTTGTCATTATACATATGTTGGCATATTCCTCATCACTTTCTTCGCATTCTATATCACTCCATGTCTCTGCTTTGAGAGCCTTTTTGAATTTATCCGTTTTTCTTTCCTTTTTCTTCAATTGAGAACAGTTGAGTCTGATGTGCCCATTTTTCTTGCATTCAAAGTAAATCACATCTTTGTTGGTTTCATTGTCCAAATTTGATTTCTTCTAAAATCTTTGAGTACTCTACTTCTTCCAGTTAAACCTTCTTCATTTCTTATTCAACTTCATGAACTTTCTTATCATGAGTGCTAGCTCTTCATTGTCCAAGTCATCTTATGAATCTGTAATATCAGAATTATCGTTAGATTTTAAGACAATTGACTTCTTACCTTTGGGATCTTCTTCCTCATTAATTTGCTCCACTTCATATGATTGAAGTGTGCCAACTAATTCGTCTACTGAAAGAGGCATGATTCTCTAGATTTCTCTTATTGAAGTCTTCACATGATTACGTCTTTGGAAAGTCCACGCAGCAATTTATTGACCTTCATTGGTCCTGAGATTGGCTATCCTTGATACGCTAGACCATTTACAATCTTCGTAGATGACTGAAAATGTCAGTGATGGATTATCCTAGCTTCATCTTGAAGGCTTCATACTATCCGAGTAGTATATTGATTTTTGTTTCTTTAACTCAATCAATTCCTTCATAGGTAACATGCAACATATCCCAAACTTCTTTTGTTGTTTCACAAGATAAAATTCTGTTATACTCAGTAGGAGATAAAGCACAGTATAAAGAGTAGATAGCTTTAGCATTAAGAGCTTGTCTCTTGGTTATTTCTGCTTGTGTCATTTCACCAGCATCTACAACATCCTTTCCTCTTTCTGAGATTGATGTAGCTTTGGGAATGACCCATTTTTCTACCACATCCCATTCTAGGGAATCTTTCGATTTCAAGAATGCCTTCATCTTATTTTTCCAAACATTGTATCCTTCTGATCAAAGTAAGGAGGTCTAGTGTTGCTCTGGCCTTCAACCAAACCTGGAGCTAAAATACTAGCCATAAATCTTTAGCTTAAAAAGTAAAAAAAACTTCAACAAATAAGCATACAAGCTCTGATACCAATTGAAATGGCTAATACAAATACCTAGAGGGGGTGAATAGGTGTAAATAAAAAATTTCGCAAGACTTACCAGAAGTAATTTGCCTTTAAAAGATGATAGACTCAGGACGTCATCAGCTTAAATAATTATATGAATCTACGAATAAAAGTAAGGAGTTCAAGGGAAGAAAATTAGAATACAAGGTTTATAGTGGTTCGGCTTAAATCAAGCCTACATCCACTCTCCCACGCTAACAATCCACTAGCTAAATTCTACTATGAATCAAAAGAGATTTACAACTTGTGATCTTCGACTTTCTAAGTGATGAGTCTCTACTAGTCTCTCACAAAGTCTCACTAAGAATTTCTCTCTTTTATATACAACTTTGAGCTCAATGAATGAAATAGTAAGTAACTAGAAAACTTCAGACTTTGGAATTCTTTTTTCACGCGCTTGTTTCAAACAACAGGAGAGTCCACCTTAAATACCCCTTCATGCCTTCACAACCGTTGGCACTTACCAAATGAATTCTTCCAATCTACCCATTAGATATAATCAATCAAGGGGATCTTCGAGTCGTTAGATGATTGTGATGAAAGCTCGTTAATCCTGTTCGCAATCCTATTCGCCCATACAATCAGGATCTTTGGTTTCCATAAGTAGAACCTTCCAAGTTTACTCACCTTTCAAATGATCTTCATAATTGAATAAATTCCAATAAGAATAATCAATCAAGTAGATGCTATATTCAGCCATAAGGTCTTCCAAAAACCATACGAATCAAATCCTTAAAGATAATCCCGTATCTGGATAAGTCTTCATTCTTCGGTCTAGAAACTATCAGTGAGATCCGACTTTGAGATTAAAGTCCGGTGATCTTCAACTTTGACAAAAAAGTCTGGAGTTCTTCAGACTAGACTTTTGGAAATGTTTTGTCAACTTCAAAATAGTAAAGGAGCTTTCTCTAACACAGACTTCTCTTTCCAAGAAATCCTATTGTCTAAGTTTAGAATTCTTCATCTTTAGTTTGGAGATCCTTTTTAGAGAAGATTTAAGGTTCAAACAAAGCTCATCAAGGTACTTAGAAACTTTAATTGGAATATTAGATTGACTTACCTTAATCTCCTTGTTCGATTCAGAGTTTAAGTCTGAGTCAGATTCAATTCTAAGTCCAAAGTGGATTTACCTATCAGACAGATGTTTGCATTCTCCTCGTTACTTTCCTCACATTATGCCTTGTTTTGAGTTTTTGCTTTTAGTGCTTTCTTGTACATTTCATATTTCCTTTCTTCTTTTTCAACAATGGATAGTTTGGCTTGATATGCCCCTTTTTTTACACTCAAAGCATATCACATCCTTACTAAATTCATCTTCTTCCATTGGCATTTCTAAGAATTTTGTTTGTTATGTTTCTTCCAACTGAACTTCTTTCCCTTCTTATTTAGTGTTTTGAATTTCTTAATTAGGAAAGTGAGTTCTTCATAGTCCAAATCAACTTCTGAGTCTTCATCATTGATTTATTCCACTTCATAAGATTGAAGGGTGCGAATGAGTTTATCAACTGATAGAGGCATAATTCTCTACGTCTCTTGAATTAAGGTCTTGATATGATTTTAATCCTTTGATAGTCCTGGTGAAAGTTTATTGACTTTCATTGGACCCAAAATTGGTTGTTCTTGATATGCCAGACCATTCATTATCTCTGTAAAGCGACCGAACATATCTCCATTTGTCTCTCCTAGCTTCATCTTGAAGGATTCATATTAGTCAAGCAGAATGTTCACCTTAGTCTTGTTTACATGGTCAATCCCTTCATAGATAACATGAAGCCTATCCCAAACTTCTCTAATTGTTTCACATAAAGAGATTCTATTATACTCAGTTGGAGACAAAGCACAGTACATGGAATAAATAGTTTTGCATCAAGAGTCTGTCTCTTGATAATTTTTGCTTGTTCAAATTCTTTAGTGTCCTTGTCTATGACTCCTTTGCCTTTTTCTATAATGGAGTCGGTCTTTGGATTGGTACCTTTTTTTCCACAACATCCCACTCTAGAAGATCTCTAGATATAAGGAACGCATTTATCTTGTTTTTCCACACATTGTATTCATTTCCATCAAAATATGATGGCCTCATGTTGCTCTGTCCTTCCACGAAACCTGATGCCAAGATACTAACCATAAAAGATCTTTAGCTCGAAGTGTAAAAAAAAAAAAAAAAAACACCTTAGAAAAACGAGCACCCAAGCTCTAATACCAATTGAAAAGCTAGAACTAACACTAGAGGGGGGTGAATAGGTGATTGAAAGAAATCTCAACATATAAGAACTAATCAAAAAAAATTGCTTGACAATGTCTAGATAAAGATCAAAACCACGAGATTCCAGGCTCCTACTAAATACATAAAGTGTGTAACAAACTTTAAATGAAGGAGATAAAGAGAGAGAATTGTGCACATGGATTTTATAATGGTTTGGCTTAGATTAAGCCTGTGTCCACTCTCCCACGCTGATAGCCTACTGGCTGGATTCCACTATATGATCAAACAAGAGAATATAACTTGGAGAGCACACACTTAGTGGTAGAACTCTCAAACTCACTAAGATACTCTTTTGTGTTTTCTCTCTAGATCACACTTTGTAAAGCTCTCAAAAGAATACTAGCAAAATGCGAATAGCCTTAGACTTTGGAATCTCAAATTCACGTTCCCACACTCTTCTAGGCTGAATGAACTCCTTTATATACTACTCCATGCTATACTAGCCATTGGCAATCTCAAGAGAAATTTTTTTCCAATTAAGCCGTTGGATATAATCAATTAAATGAATCATGTGGCCATTGAAGTTATGAATAAAATTTTCACTTGATTATGGTCACTCATACAATCAGAATATTGATTTCCATAAGTAGATGCTTCTCAAAAATGAAATTTGTTTTCAATATTGATTTCACCAATTTGTGATTGATTCCATCAACGAATTACAGATGAGAAGGTATTCCTTCTCAGTATGTTTGCCAATTGGCTCTCAACGAGACCGAGAGGTGGCTTGGCCCCACTACCGATGGTTCTCTCTGTTTTTCTTCTTCTCTTATATTTTTCTCCCGCCCATCCCAAGTGTCTGGCAACATGCGTGGATTTAGAGGGAGGTCGAAGGGGGTCCGAGCTGCCCAATTTCCCGGTAAGACCCAATTATTTTTAAAAAATTCACGTATTCACCCCATAAATCTTGGCCCCACCAAAATTTTCCAATTTCTTTACATTCCAATGTTTAAGGAGGAACGATTGTCACAAACTTCTAGCACAAAAATCTTCCGTATGAAAGAACTATATTTTGCAACAATTATGCTTCTAATTGTGAAATATTATAAATGATGAGTAATTTATTTCCAAACTCGAGAAGTAATGCTTTGGTATAGATGGTTGAGAAATAGAATGAATCTCTATGTAATATTAACCATCCACTAAAAACATATATACTATTGATAATTATGAAAAAATTCGATGCGTTAATAATCTCAAAAGTCAAAGACTAGGGATGTGGGGAAAAATGTGCAAGAGCTATTGTCCTGTTTAAAAGATTAGTAAATAGTCATCAATCTATTTAAAAGTTAAATCAAACTATCCTTTGCTATTTATTTTGTGAAATACATCATCTTTCTAGAATTATAAGAAACCAAAATTTTCTAACATGATATATGTTTATGATTAAAAGGAATGAACTTCAAATTTCTTAACAACATCCTCTATTACACTCTAGCAAAGAAAAAATATATATTGATTAGTTGACGATATTCCCCTCCCCCCGATGTTCTTGCTCTAGATCCATCCTTGCCTGACCTATCGATCTGGATCATCGTTTGGCCAGCCTCTGCAAGAAAATGGTAATTCTTTGGGCCCATCTTACTATCGCGAAGATGGATTATGTAATGCGTGATTCTAAGATTATTGGCAAATTTTTAATGACCCTAACTCCAATTTTTACGCTTTCTCAACCAAAATTCGAACGTGTCTTTTCTTTTTGAATTTTTGATTATTTTTATAATTTTTTATTTTCTTTCTTTTTTGGTTCAAAGGGTCAATGGCGGCTACGGCCGACTACCTCAGTGGGCCCATAGGAGAGTGTGTAATGGCCCTCACCCACCCTCACTATGATGGACGAGAGTTGCCACGCCCTTCCTTGCTAAATCTAACAAGGGTTCGTGAGCCCTTGTTATGGCCAATGAGAACATCTCACTCACCCTCAATGTGGCCAACGAGGGCTTCATAGCCCTCACCTAAGGGCAATGAGGGTTGTCGGTCATTACTCTGTAGCTGGTGGCCTTGTCAACACTTTGAACCAAAAAGAAAAGAAAAGCAAATATATAGAAATTGATTAAAAAAAGTGCGAAAACATATTAAAATATATTAAAATTTGTCCACTTCAGATTAAAATTAGCCATATTGGTAAAATGTGAAAAGGTTTGAACTCAATTGGTAAAAATATAATATATTTAGAGCTTTTTAGATAATCTTTCTACACCTTCGACCCTGCAACCTCACGCTCTTGGTGTGCCTACGATGGCGGTTACAACAGCTTGATCCCATGGCAGAGAGGCATTCCCAGGTTCAGACAAATTCCTGTCCACTTGGGTTGCGAAGTTCATAGGGCTTTACAATCCATGGATTTAGATCAAGAGAAATCCATTTTGAAAGCCCAAGTTGAGTCCCGTTTGTGGTTAAACCCCTCTTCGAACCCAATTCTGCACAAGAATGGGCCCTCAACATTAGCCCGGGGCACGAACCTGTGGAAGGGCCGGATTCAAAACGGTAAGAAGAAGAAGAAGAAGAAGAAGCGTTGGGAACCGTATAGTTTCTCTTGGCTTTGGAACTTATAGCTTAGATAAAATTTGCACTCTTGGATACTCCCATTATGCTGCAAGCTAAATTCCATAATCTGGCTCAGGTGGCTAGCCTTAATCTGCAGCCACCACAGATGCTATGAATCTTTTAAGTTAGAATTGTCAAGCGCTCGGCACTCCCTTGATAGTTTAAGAGCTTAGGAACCTTTTTGTTCGAAAAAGCTCAACGTGACTAAATAACATAGTAATAGGGCGAAAGTTATTTATAAGCATTTGTACTTTAGAAACTGGGTGACTAAAGATCCAGGGATTAGCTCTTTTTGGGGGTGGTAATTTAGATGTGTTTGTGCAGCTATCTTTGGATAACTTAATCGATAGTATTGTTTGTAGATGTGGCTGGAAAAGTTCGATCAGAATTACATCTATGTATGCTTCAATGAGATACCAAGACTGCGTTGGCTTATGTATCATGAGGTAAATATGTTAAAGGAGCTAATTCAAGCTCTGTGGAGCGTGGAGGCAAGAGAAATGTATCCCGGAATGCTTTCTAGAACCAAGTGGCTGAAGAATGGGGGACGAGAACATTCGGTTTGATGCAACTAGCATTCAAAGGGCGACAATGCAGTCGAGTCTCCTTGCTCCGAACTGCTGATGACATCTGGTGTCGCGATCAAGCAGTCGTCAAGAGAGAAGCTACGAATCCGTACCTCAGAAGGGGATGCAGATTTTGAACCCACTAATCGTAAGTACCCTGTCCTGGTGATAGATGAGATGAGTGAACAGTTTAGCTGGCAGCAAGCCCTCTTACAATGGAAAGGTCACGGTTTTTGCGCTCGGAAACACGGAAAGCCCTAGGCCGGACGGCTTGAAAAATTCGTGTTTTCCAAAATAATAAATCGACAATCAGAGAAGTCATCTTTGAGGAGATACAACAACGATTTCTGTGATGCTTTCGACCCAGTCCTTAATTAGACGCACTTAACGCTTGTCCCCAGAGCTCCCATCCCCGAAATTTTTTCCCAATTTCGTCTATCTAATCGATTGAAACCCCTATTGGACAACGTCATTTCCCCAATTTAGAGTGCTTTTCTCGAGGGCCGTGAAATTCAAGAAGATTTATGACCAAAAAAATTCAAGATAATATCTTTGTTGTCCAAGAATTGCACCTTCACTTGAGGACACCAAAACGAAAGAGACATTTCAAGGATTATGTCTCCTTGCGTTTGGCGGACTCTACTAACCTAACTCCTTTGAAGTAGGAACCCCAACTTTGGTTCCTGAGGCATTTAGGACCAAGTCTCTAATACCTGGGCCCAGATCCATTAAGGCCAAGCCTAAATGCCCAGTGTCCATGCCCGATGCCTTGGCACCCAAGCCTAAGTCCATAAAGGCCATACTCGGATTCCCAACACTTGAGCTTTAGTCCCCGGCATTAAGGCCTGGGTCCACAAAAGTCATGCATAGGGTCCTCAATGTTCAGGCTTAGGTTATTGGTTAATGAAACGTACATTCTTATAAAAATATTTTTTTTTAGGAATTTTAAATTTTAATTGTTATTTAAAAAATTTAAGTTTTTATTTTTATTTTATTTTTATTTTTACTTTCTTTCTTTTCCTTTTGCTTCTCCCTCGCCTCGACTGATCGCCAGCCACAGCAGCAACCAATTAATAACCACTGGCGAGGGGCAAGCTTGCTAATCTGGCGAGGCTGAATTGCGTTTATTCCACGATGGCTACACGTGCTAAAATTCCTGTAAAATCATTTACTTTAAATCGTTATGATATCACGTACATATTCTTTTCAAACCTCCAATTTCAAACAATCGGATTGATATATAGAACTATAATTTGCTGGACGACGCCAAAGGAAGGAACCGATGCTCCCTCAGTGCTCTCTTTTCTGCACTCTTTTTCCTTCTTCTTGAGATGATAGCATGCAAGCATACAGAGAAGAATCCGCGCAACATGCACCATAAAGAAACGATCAGAAATGAATCGGTGCATCCCCTTATTTGCTTGCTCAGAATTTTCCATTTCTCCATGTTTTTAATTATTCGGCAACTAAATTAAAATCATAAAAAATTCCAAACTAGTACAATTATAACATATTCACCCAAAACTAATTTTTATATCTAAAAAAGTCTCATACCGATGGGCACATGCCATGTTTATCCTCAATTGATTTTCATTTCGCAAAAAGTTGATGATTTTAACAGTTTGTTAGAAAAAAAAATTGAGGGAGCCCTTATGGGAAAATTAGCAGATTTTCTGATCTAGGACTTTGGTAATTTCAGAACTTTGTGATCGGAAATTTAGTTTTGGGATAAATATGAAATAGGTATACTAATTTGAAATTTTTGTAACAAAAAAATTAATTTGAGATAATGTGTTAGGCTAGCAGTTTAAGACTTTTGTGATGCAAAAATTAGTTTAAGACAATTATGGCACGAATGTATCATTTTGCGATTTTGATAATATTAGCCCTTTAGTAGCCACCCATATCCTCGAGTGCGGGACACCTGGAGTGCCATAACTTGGCACGCCGGGACACTTAAGTGCCATAACTTTAAAATGGTACACTTAAGTGTCATCATCGGAGTAAAATGGGACACTTAAGTGCCACTCCAGCGAAAATCCGGCCAAATGGTTGACGTGGCGACTTTCCGGCGAGCTCGGTCCAAAACAGCGTCGTTTTGCACGCGGCGACGTGGCGGAGAAAATGCAAAAACGACGCCGTTTCGCGTTTACATGTAAATAATAGTATATAAATTAATTAAATTAGATTTAAAATATTCAAAAAATTTAAAAAAATTAAGAAAATTTTAAAAATTTTAAAAATTAAGAAAAATTTAAAAATTTTAAAAATTTTAAAAATTTTAAAATTAAGAAAATTTAAAAAAATTTAAAAAATTAAGAAAATTAAAAAAATTAAAAAAAATTTAAAAAATTAAGAAAATTTAAAAAAATTTAAAAAATTTTAAGAGTTAAGAAAATTTTTAAAAATTTTAAAAATTAAGAAAATTTTAAAAATTTTTAAAAATTTTAAAAATTAAGAAATTTTTTAAAAATTTTAAAAAAATTAAGAAAATTTTAAATTTTTTTTTTAAATTAAGAAAATTTTAAAATTTTTTAAAAATTTTAAAAAATTTTAAAAAATTAAGAAAATTTTAATTTTTTTAAATTAAGAAAATTTTAAAATTTTTAAAAATTAAGAAAAATTAAAAAAATTAAAATTAGAAAAAATTATAAAAAGGGGGTGGGAGTCCGAACGGGGCGGCTCCCTTGCCGCCGCCACCGGCTCCCTCACCGCCACCACCTCCGCGCCGCCGCCTCCCCACCCCCTTTTTTTAAATTTTCTTTTTTTAAAATTTTAAAATTTTCTTATTTTATAATTTTTTAATTTTTTAATTTTTTAAAATTAAAATTTTAAAATTTTCTTATTTTTAAAATTTTTTAAAATTTTTTAAAATTAAAATTTTTAAAATTTTTTTAAATTTTTTTAAAATTTTTAAAATTTTTAAATTTTTGTAAATTTTTAAATTTTTTTAAATTTTTAAAATTTTTAAATTTTCTAAATTTTTTAATTTTTTTTAATTTTTTTAATTTTTTTAATTTTTTTAAAATTTTTAAAATTTTTAAATTTTTTAAAATTTTCTAAAATTTTCTTATTTTTTTAATTTTTTAAAATTAAAATTTTTAAATTTTACTTTTTTAAAATTTTTTTAATTTTTTTTTTAAATTTTTATGCGATTTGGAGTTCTCCGCGAGCCACGTAAAGAAAAATAATAATAAAATATTCACACGTAGGATTTAAGCAAGGGTCGCCGGAGGAGGTGGCACTTAAGTGTCCCACTCGAAAAAAAAAAAGGCGGACTTAAGTGTACCGTTTTGAAGTTATGCGCACCTAAGTGTCCTGGCGTCAAGTTATGGACTTTGGTGGTGTTCTTTCTACCCCATATCCTCAATAGACAAAAAGATCCCAACACACGCTAATTCAGCCGATTATTCCGATAATAAAGTAAAGAAATAATAGAAACGGCATGGCAATGAGAGATGAAAAAGCAATCACCTTCAGCGAGCAAAGATACGAAGAGAGGTGCCAGATCGGAGAACAAAAATCCTAAACTCTCAAGGGGGAAAAGATCAAAGAGAGCAAGTGAGCCCCAATCGGTAGACAGCAGGCTCAAATTGTTCAGAGAGAGAGAGAGAGGGAGAGGGAGAGGGAGAGGGGGGGTGGAATTTATATTCTTGACTAGTAGCAATTGAATTTAGAAAAATTTCAAATAGAAATCCGAAGTGGCCTCCTTTTCTCAAAAAATGACCTGAAGTAGAGCATGTCTCAAATAATGACCCAAAGTAGTCATTTAGTCTCAAAGAAAGACTGGCTCACTAACACCAGCGAATAGATGCATCTTTGATGGGTATTCTAGTGGCCTGGTTTGGGGTATTTTCATCCAAAAAATATTCATTTTTTGATTTATTTGTCCCTTGTTCATCTTCTTCTTGATCTCCCATGGTTATCCTTGTTCATCATCTTCTTTGTCAATGTTGAAGATAGGCATCGCCTAGATTGAGAACATCGAAATTGGGGAAAGGCTAGCAAAGGATTCACGACCCTCGTTGGCTGTTAGTAAGGATTGGTGAGGGCTTGATGCCCATCACTTGCAATGGGCGAGGGCCATCGAGCCCTAGCTACAAGCGAGGGTTGGCAAGCTGACCCTCAACAAATCTGGCGAAGGTGGTCTCGCTTGCAACAGGGGAGGGCTTGTAGGCCCTTGCCCACCCTTACCAGTGGCCGGTGAGGTTGGTGAGCCTTTGCTGGTCGCGGACGAGGCCACCCTGCCAAATCTGGCGAGGGTGGCCTTGCCGACCTCACTAAAGGCGAAACCACCCTGCAATGGCATCTTCTTCTTCTTCCTCCTCCTCTTCATCTTGGCTTCCCTCGCACAAAGTGACTCGTGCTCTTAAAGCTTAAAATTGCCATGGCCGTGCCCCCCTCCATTGCTCTCAGCGATTGGGTCGACTCCTCCTCTTCCTCCACCTCGTCGTTGGCCTTTCTACATTGATCCTTCACCAGAGTCACATGTGATGCCGACTCGTAGGTCGTCTCTCTCAACATCACATCCATCAACCTCTCGGGCTACATCCCACCTGAAATCAGCCTTCCCCGTGACTTCGCCAACTTCACGCTCGCCATCGACAGTCTCACCAGGACCCTCCCGCCAGATCTTAGCAACCTCACCTTCCTTCGATTCCTCAACCTCTCCGTTAACCTCTTCTTCGGGGTCTTCCCTGGCAAAGTCCTATGGGTAATGACACGGCTCAAATAACTTGACTTGGGCAACAACAACTTCACCAGGCCATTGTCGCTAGAGGTGGCGAGGCTGAAGAAGCTAAAGTGGCTAGACCTCGCCAGAAATTACTTCACTAGCGAGATACCAGAGGTTTACTCAAAGATGGAGAAGATGAATGGGGGAAACAAAAAATGAAAAAAGAATATTTTTTTGACAAAAATACCTCTAATCAGGCCACCGAAATACACATCGGAGATGTATTTGTTTGCTGGTCAGCAAGTTAGATCTTTTTTTGAGACTAAATGATTATTTTGGGTCTTTATTTGAGATAGACTTCACTATAAGTCCTCTCTTGAGAAAATGAGAGTATTTCAGGTCCCTATTCGAGATTTTCACATTAAATTCTTTCATTTATTATTTGGAGGGCAATTTGTTTGCATAAATCCCAATGCCAAATCTATCTTAGGTCAGCAACTTTCAACGCTATATATATGCAAGTGACACTATACATATACAGGTCATATCTTTGTTGTAAGCCGTCAAATGACATGGACACCCCACTTTACGATGAGTTTCTCTAATCCAATACACAAAGATGAGGTCTTCCTAGAACTTGTCTGCACATTAAACTACTTTAGAGGATTTAGACTAAAGAAGTCGCCTACTTCACACGAAGTTCATGATGTGTTTTAAAAAAGTAATAATACATTGGAAATAATATCATGGTAGAACAGTATGAGCATTTTAAATTAATCTTTAAAATTGATTTGTGGAAGAAGAATTTTACTAGTGGGAGACTGAAGTGGCATTGCTGTTATCTACTTTAATTTGTTAGAGGACACTAGGGCTGAGCGCGGTTCCGGGTTACCCGGGAACCGGAACCGAACCGGAGGAGGGTCCGGTTCGGTTCCCGGTTCCAAGGGGGACCGGTTCCGGTTCCGGTTCCTTTTTTCTAGGAACCGGGAGTTTCGGTTCCAGTTCCGGTTCCAAGCGGAACCGGAACCGGAACCGGAACCGGTCCTGGAACCGGAACCGGAACCGGAACCGGTCCTGGAACCGGAACCGGAACCGGAACCGGAACCGGTCCTGGAACCGGAACCGGAACCTGTTTCGGAACCGGAACCGGAACCGGTTACTTAGGGCAGAAAAAACTCGACCTTGGATGTTCTAGTGACTTGTATGTGATGTTCTAGTTGAATTTTGGCTTTGGCCTCTAAATGAAAGTTGTAAAGGACTTCTTGGAGTATAACATACTCAAATTTGGGACAAAACAAACAAGTATAAGTGGGTGAAATCGTTATTCTTTGGAAAGACTGGATCTGGAGATTTTGGGACCGACCCTTGATGAATGCATGGACTGTAAGGCAACTTTTTTGTCGAAATTTCACTTCGGTTTCTTAACAAAAGTTGTAAAGGACATCCTGAGGTACCACATATCAAAAATTTAGAGAAAACAAACAAGAATAGGTAAGTGAAATCGTGGTCCTTTGGAGATGGTTAGATCTGGAATTACGGTACTACGAACAGGGATTTTAACCGTCCATATTTAATTATCTAGGACGAATTTGACTTCGATGTTTTCATGAAGTATCTACCTTATGGTCTTGGCTATCACATAGTCGAATTTCATAATTTTTGAAGGTCATTTGAGTATTTAATCAGAAATGTTTCTAAAACTGTGCAATCTGATGTGTTCGGATCTCGTAAGTTGCAATGCGTGGACTATATCATTTTGTATGAGGTTCTTTTGGAAATGTGTTCTGCATGAAATATCTCTCTTTATGTCTTCCTACAACATATTTAAATTTCGTAATTTTTGTAGTTTATTTGCCTATTTAACCAAAAAAAAAAATTTCAAAAACTGTGCAAGTAGAGAATAGGAAAAGTAAATCGATTTTATCTTTTAATCCAGAACGAATTGGACTATGATTTCTTCATGAAACTTGTACCTCTTGGTCTTAAATACAACGTGTCCAAATTTCAGAATTTTCTAAGTTCATTTAAGGGTTTAATCGAAATTGTTTTCAAAACTTGTACCTCTAGATATTCTTGTTCTAGCGGTGTTTTATTTCTACTTTCTAGTTTGCTATTTGTTTTGAAATTTCTAATTATATTCTATTATTGTTGTGTAGTGCGAAGTTAATGTATCAAGATAACATGTCAATCGGAAGTTACCGTGTAGTATATACGTACATTATAGTTTTTTTTTTGGTAACGTGCGCATACGTTAAATTTTTTTTTTAGTAACGTGCGTGCACGTTATAGTTTTTTTTTGGTAACGTGCGCATACGTTATATTTTTTTTTGGTAACGTGCGCATATGTTATAGTTTTTTTTTTTTTTGGTAACGTGCGCGTACGTTATAGTTTTTTTGGGTAACGTGCGCATATGTTATAGTTCAAATATGAAAATAACAAAAAAAAAAAAAAAAAAAAAGGAACCTGTTGGAACCTGGAACCGACCCTGGAACCTGTGACAGGGTAGGTTCCAGGTTCTCGGTTCCCACGGGTAGGTTCCAGGTTCCTCATTTTGAGGAACCTGTACCCGAGGGTAGGTTCCAGGTTCCAGACGGAACCGAACCGGAACCTGGAACCGCTCACCCCTAGAGGACACCAAAGGAGGAGTGGACGCTCCCCCAGTGCTCTCTCTTTCTCTCCTTTCTTTTACACTATTTTTCTTTTTCTCCCTGTGTGCTCTCTTTTTTTGCGCGCTTTATCTCTTTCTTTTTCTTTTGCTCGGACTTTGCCCCTTCCCCGAAAGTGAAAGAGGATGCCTGCCTGCTGCACAAAAAGATGTAGATAAACAAATGAAAAGGAACGATGGAGAGCACATACTTTCTAGGTGGAGTACACACGCTTTCTTAATGATTACGAATACAACATGTTTAATACTTTCTGGGGGAGAGCACACGCTTTCTTAACGACTACGAATACAACAGGTTTGATACAATATTCAAAATTATTGACTTGATGCACTCCAGTGCACATCTTCTTTATCCCGTCGACCTCGCCCTCTAGATGTGTGATCTTTTCTTATTGGAAGGAACTTCAATCAAACTTGTTTTTGATTGGTGAGTTATAAATGATAAACATCGATAATGTAATTGAAGTTAAAAATGTGTGACGCTTATCTTTTGCGAGACATTCCTAAATGCCATAGAACTCAATACATCTCAATCCTTAGATAATAAGAGTTTCATGTAGGGCTACCAAAATCAAGAGTTCATGTAAATTGAGCTCACATGCACCCAAATTATCTTCCGTATTTGTACCAACCATGCCTCTAATTGGTGGTCAATGTGAGCATTTACTTCATTTCTGCTATCATTGAGCATCGATTATTGATACTCAGTAAGAACTAATCTCTGCATTCAATTAAAACTAGAAAGAAGTTAAAAAGAAACGACAATTAAATTTGTGAGTCGATAAATAAGAAATTCTCTTTTAAAAATTAGAAACATAAAGAGACGAAAAAGTAACTCTCTCTCTCTCTCTCTCTCTCTCTCTCTCTCTCTCAGCGTGTTCGCCAACTCGCTCTACCTCAATGAATGGTAGCCTTCCTGAACCAATGTTGCTAAAATTCTCTTTGGTATAGATGGAATGATTGAACTCTACTACTAGTCTACCTCTTTTTGGTAATAACTATCCGGATAGCATGCACACTGTCGACATATTATGAAAGAATTTCAAATGTGTTAATAATCTACAAAGTCAAGGATTCACAATGTAGGGAAAAACTGTCGAAAGCTACTGTCCAATTTCAAAGGTTACTAAGTTAGTCATAAATCTATCTATAAAGTTAAATATGCTTCTATTTATTTTGTGAAATGTAGCATACTTCTATAATGAGAAAAAAAAAAATTCCAACAGGATATATGTTAATGAATAAGAAGAATTGGAATTCAATTAAGAAGCTTTTTTATTGGTTGACGTTGCCATTCTTCCTCTAGATTCGTTCTTGTCTTGCATACTCGTTTGTAGCATCATTTGGCTAGCCTCTGCGAGAAAATGGGAATCTTGGGGGCCATCGACCTGTCCCGAAGATGGATAATGTTAATTCCTGATTCCAAGATTGAAGAGGGCAAAGATACGCTTATAGGCAAATGTTTAACGACCCTCACATCAAACCTTTTGCTTTTTGAAGTCACAATGAACAAAGCCTGGAAAATGGAGGAGACGAACGTCTTACAACTCGATGCATAACATCTTACGCTTTCGAATTCGAATAGGAGAACCCAAAAGGGCCAAAACGCCTCCTCGTTGGTATGTTTTCTTCCCCAGTTTGTAGTGTCATCTTCATGGTATCCTTACGAGCGGTTCTCAGAAGGATGCAATCCATGCGACAGAATGTGGGAGAAGTTCTTGATATCGATTGGGACCACCAAACAATTGGTGTGTCTGAGTTTGCCCGTATTAAGGTCAATTTGAAGTTGAACTAACCTCTTTTCTCAGGACTCTTCACGAGCCATGACAATTGCTAAGTATGGATTGACGTGAAGTATGAATGACTCCCGTATATATATTATAATAGCGGGGGTTGTTACCTTAAGTATTGTGTGAATAGTCCCCTTAGAATTTTGACCCTGACGATTATCATGTGTTTGGACGTTGGATGAGGGCTGAAAAAGTTGTCCAACCTGGATGTTTCTTACGGTGAAGCTGCTCTAGTCGAAGAAGAGGCTGAAATCGCTTTGGAAACCAATGATATGCAAATTGTTCCCTATCGATTGAATGTTCAAGCTTCACCTTACCCGGGGGAGGACTTGAGGGGAGAGTGTCCTGAGGAAGGAGAAGGGGACAGATGGTGAGGTACGTTTGCATCAGTCCTAAGCGACCCCCTGGATGCTGCGACCTGGGTCAGGACAACTCAGCTTGATCCATTGGCAGAGAAAGATTCACTGATTCAGACAAATTTCCGTCTACTTAGATCGCGGTAAGGTCTTGAACTCTAATTAAGAGAAATCCATTTTGAAAGCCCAAGTTGAGTCCAATTTGTGGTTGAACCCCTCTTCCCAATTCTGGACAAGAAGGGGCCACTCAAAATTAGCCCGGAGAGAGAACTTGTGGAGACCCGTCTTAAAAATGGGAATGGGAAGAAGAAGAGGAGGAGGAGGAAGAAGAAGCATTGTTAATCTTATAGTTCCTTAACTTCAAAGCTTATAGCTTAGATGAATCTGCCCTCTTAGATGCTTCAGTTCCAGCGCAAGCTGAATTCCCTAATCAAGCTCAAGCGACTAACCTTAATCATCCACCACGGATGCCCTGAATCTTTTAAGTCGATATTCGACAGTTCAAGAGTTTAGGTACCTTTTGACTTGAGAAAGACCCAACACGACATTTCTCGTGGAGACTAAACGACCTTTGTAACAAAGTGATTAGTATTTACAGGTGTTTGAACTTCAAAAACTAGGTGATTAGAGATCCTACGTGTTTAGCTCTTTTAGGGGGTGATGTTTTGAATGTATGTGTTTGTTCAGCTATCTTCGAATAATTTAATTGATGCCGTCGCCTATGGCAATGGCTGGGAAGCTTTGATTAGGATTACTTTCATCTATACTTCACCAGGATACCACAACTGAGTTGGCTTATAGGACCAGATTAGACATATTTCCAGCGGGAAGTCTAGGTTCGTATTGAGAATTTCAACGAAATTATTCATCCGTTTGAAAAGGCCGGTAGAACATTCGTGGAACATTACCAAATTCACTCTTTCAAGGAATTGTGCATAAATGGATATTGAGTAGAAGGGTTGCAAATTCACTTGGTCAAATAATCGGGATGGCGAGACAAAAACTTAAGAAAGAATTGACCAAGTCATAACTAATTTTGATCGAAGGATTAAGTTCTCTAATGGGAAGGGGTGGGCCTTTCCTGCATCTGGGTCGGATCATAGCCCTTTGAGCCCATGATAAATAAAACTATTTCAATTTGATGACTTTTGGGCCAAAGACCCAGAATGCGCTACTGTGGGGTTGGGAAAATAAGCAGATTAGACAAGACAGAATAATGAATAATGCAGCCAGAATCCGACGAAATGGAGCAAGAAAAAGTCCAGACATCACGTGTGGGTATCGACAAATTAAAAGCCGGGCTGGTTGTTCTTCCTCGTGTTGGTCACGATCAGTATGAAAAGTCATGAGATAGAGATGTTAAAGCAGAAAATTTAAGCTCTCCATGGAGGCAGGAGGAGTTGTATTGAGGTGCTTTCTAGGATTAAGCGATCAAAGATAGGGAACAAAAACACTCGGTGCAACTATTAGTCAAAGACGACAACCTGATCATATCTCCTTGCTCAAATCGCTGATTTACACCCGGTGTCTTGATCAAGCAGTTATCAAAAGGAAGCCCCTTTACAGGGACCATCTCCACCTCGAGTGGTTGCCTCCGCCGTTCGTTGAATGAGGGCTCAGTCGTGAGTTAGAGGGAGAGAGAGGGGGCAGAGTCGAGAGGAAGTAGAGAGCAGGGGTCGAGTGCAAAGAGAGAGAGAGCATGAGTATATCTGGAATAGGAGAGAGGTCACCCGTGAGGTTCAAAATTTCCTCTAACAGTGGATCGCACTTGCTGCACGTGCTATAAGCTCAATGGACTCGTTATTTCATGCATTGGCACAATAGTGGTACCCAGTATTTTCTCCAAGGTCAAAGTTGTAGTTTTTGCAGGAGTATCAAAGCCCTTGGCTGGATGGCTTGAACCGTTTATTTATTTATTTTTCTATAGAATTGATCGCCAATCGGAAGTCGTGTTTTGGTGATATAACAGCTGCTTCTATTTGGTTCTCTTGTCCCAGTCCTTCATCATACGCACATAACACACGTCCCCAAAACTCCCAACCCAGAAAACTTTTCCCAACTTCGCCCCATTAGCTCTATTTTGAAATTTTGGATAATCAATTGAAATCCCTAGCGAACAAGCATCATTTCCTCGATGCAGAGTGCTTTTCTTAAGGGCCGTGAAATTCAAGAAGTTTTGTTGCGCAAGCAGTGTTCCCTTACTCGAGGAAGCGGAAATGATAGAAAATTTTTTGAAGGAATGCTCGAGCTTGACGTGGACAGAATGGAGTGAGATTTTCCGGAGGTGTGTTTAAAACAGACGGGCTTTAATGGTAAATGGGTCCATTGGGTAATGCAATGCGTCGCAATGCTCTCATTCCAAACATGTTAGCATTTTTGATTTCTAAGGCTGTCAATGGTGATTGATGGTTTTATATGAGATGGGCTTAAGGCCCATCCGCCCAAGTTGGGCCCAAAAAGCCCGGCCCACGGGAATAGGGCCCATGGATGGGGGAAGGTATAAAAAGAAGGAGAGAGAGAGAGAAGATACCTGTTGGAATCAACGTACGTACGTCTTCTCTTCTCCCGCGCGCTCTCTCTCTCCAACAAGAAAAGAAAAACAGTAAGCGTTTTTCTTCCCTTCAAGGCACCATCGGATTGAACAGGGCCAGATTTTCTTCCTCCTATCGGCGTCGGTGTCTAATCTGTGGCTAACAAGGTACGCTCGAATCCGTGGTGTGCTTTAGGATCGGTGATACGTGATTTTCCCGGGCTTCGCTTCCGCATTCGTTTTAGAGGTTCGATTTAGTGTCGAATCCGGATTTCGGGGATCCATTATTCCCAACATTGGTATCAAAGCCCTAGTTCACGTTTTCCCGACCTGTTTGATGTTTTTTTTTATTGATTTTTCGCGATAGTAGTTCGGCCGTACGGATCGGGGCGAGAAATCCCTACACCCGAGCACTCTTCACCCAATTTTCTGAGTTTTCATAAGTCGAAATCGAATTCTGATGGCATAGGGAGAAAGGGGTCATCAAGACGAGTCCGGCGACATGTTGTGCGCCGCCGGGAGACGCCACACTCGCCCACACGCGCGGCCAGAAGCCGCTGCGCGTGGGCACAACGCGCCCGAAGCGCTAGCAATGGCCAGCGCGTGCACCACACGCGCCGGTCGGCGAACCGACACGTGCGCGCCGCCACCGGCGAACCGGCACACGCCGATCGGCGAACCGACGCGTGCTGACGTCACGCGATGACATCACCGTGACGTCACCCAACGGTAGGTAACCGCCGAGATGACGTCATCGCCGACGACCGTTGGTCGGCCGGTCACTGGCCGGCGACCCGACCCGACCTGACCCGACCCGCGGACGCCTGGCACACGCGCGGCACGTGTCGGCTGACGTCTGCGTGACGTCAGCCCGTTCACGCGCGCGGCACATGCAGTCGGTCCATCCGACCCGGTCCGACCGGCCCGACCAGCTCGACCAGTCCGTCCGGTCCGCCGACCCGCGCGCCCATTGACCCGTTGACCCGCTGACCGTTGACCGTTGACTGACCGTTGACCGACGACCACTGACCGTTGACCGACCGTTGACCGTTGACCCAAAAAAAAAAAAGGAATTTGTTTCTTTTTCAGTCATGTCTATGTGGGTTATAAGTAATCCATTTTTAATTCTGCATTTATTGCATGAATCATGAAAAATTATGTATTTTCCCTTATGTTTATTATGGATTATAAGTGATCCATTTTTAGTTCTGCATTTGTTGCAGGAACTATGATACGCAATGCAAGGATACCTGCAATCCCGAGAACGAACGAGGGAAATGCAAGACTTAAAAGGCTGATGTCAGATTTAGCTAATTATCAGTGGCATGACGGTGATTTAGTATCACATGTAGTCAGGGTCAATCAGATGATACAGGAAATCATCTGGAATGGTTATCTTATGCCGGATTTTGAGAAGGTGCCGGCTTTGATAAACACTCTTCCACCTGAATGGCAAGTAGTGTTTGATCGGCTATGGGAGGTCAACGTGGTCCCGGGTTATAAGAGGCTAGTGGAAGCTTTTGTAAGAGAGTACTATAGGATTAAGTTAACCAAAAATTCAGCCCTTAGATTGAGCGCCACATGGCGCCGAGTGAATGCGCCTTGGAGGCGACATGAAAGCTCTCCAAAAGTTTTTCCATAGTTGGCAAATGTGCCTTCAAATTTCTCAGATATTTTGACCGATAGATTAGAAGGGACATTCCCTAATTATTTCTTAGATTAGTTTGAGATGTTTTTTAAGTGTGAATATCTCTTTCTATATTGATATTTTTCTCTGTATATATTGCTTAGTGTAATGTATGGTTGTATTAAAGTGAAAGCATTGCTATTCTATTGGATGTTAGATATTGTTGCTTTCTGTTATTGCTGGTTGCTGTGGGTAATTAGCTGTAGGTAGTTTTAGAAGTTTTTGTAGCTTCGTAGAATTGATTTTGCATAAGACAATTATATTAATGATGATTTTGAGTTAGGATTTTGGAGGATGATTGGAAACGTAGTGACCTTTTGATTCTGAAACCTTACTTGAAATTGTTCATTGATATGATGGGTCTATACAAAGTGGATGCATAAATGATAGGCATTAATTATTCGTGCATGTATGTCTGATGTGTTCAGATTGATGGTTTCAGCAACTAAGAACGTAATTGCTGATATGAACGGCAGCAATTGTGAAATATTGAATATGAATATTCAATATGTGCTGGAAAAGTAAGAAGCACTAGAAGCTCTTGACCATGTTATGGAAGATTTTGAGGATGCCATGCGCCACCTTGAGCTAGTAAAGGACCGCCTAATGGCATTTGAGCCGAAAACGGACATTTGCAATGCTGGTTCTAGCTCAGAAAGGGCTTTGAGCTCTAAGCGCAAGCGTATTGATTCGTTCAATATGTGGGAATGCAAAGGATCAAGTCCTTATTGCAAGAAATCAAGAGTTAACCAACACAAGAGAGGAAAACGTCCTCAAGTGAAGAAAATGTCAAGGGTGAGGTGTTACAATTGTGACAAGAGAGGTCACTATGCTCACAACTGTTATGAGCCAAAAAAAGTAAACACCTCTTGTACATTTGAGAACTTTGCTTATGTGTCAAGTTCTGTAGTATTGACTGAATCCAATCCTTTGTGGACTGTAGATTCAAAACTGACAGACCATGGAGGGAAGGATAGAGAATCCTTCCTGGAATTCCGATAAGTACCAACTGGAACTAAGTGGATCCATATGAGAAACAACTCCAGAGCTGAAGTAAAGGAATTGGCACCTGCCAATTGAACATGAGTGGTGGATGCACCTCGATGTTCTATATACTCTGGAGATTCGTTGAAATTTAGTGTCTGTTTTGGTGTTGGTTAAACTTGGTTTTAGTGAAGAACTTCCGTAATAGCTGTGTAGATTTGTATTTGGATACAAACTACTATGGTTGTGGTTATTTTTTGGATGGTTTCATTGTACTAAATGTTGACTGTGGTGATGTCAATATTTGTTATTCCATTTTCACGTCTTCTACTTCATATGATAATGATGTGAATATGTGGCATGCTAGACTTGGTCATATTGGCCAACAACGTATGAATAGACTAGCCAAAGAGGGCTTGTTGGGCAACATTGAAAAAGTCGATTTGTCCATATGTAAGCATTGCCTAGTAGGGAAAATGATAAAGAAACCATTTAGAAAAGGTAAAAGAGCCGAATTTCCTCTGCATTTAATCCATTATGACGTATGTGGTTCAATGAATGTGAGAAGAAGGCATGGGGCTGTTTGTTGCATCACTTTTCTAGATGATTATACTCGATTCGGATATGTTTATTTGATTTCTCATAAATATGAAGCATCAAGTTGTTTCAAAAGGTTTATGAACCTAGTAGAAAATCAATTAGACAAGAAAATAAAAGCATTAAGATCCGATCGAGGTCGAGAATATTTATCTGATAAGTTCAGAAAATTATGTGATGAAAAAGGAATAGAAAGACAGTTGTCTATTCCATATACTCCTCAACAAAATGATGTTGTAGAGAGAAGAAACAGAACCCTACTGGAAATGGTTAGGTCCATGATGGCGCATGCTAACTTACCTATCACTTTTTGGAGTGATGCGTTGTTAACTGCTGCCTATATACTTAACCGGGTGCCTTCCAAATTAGTTACTTCCACTCCATATGAGTTATGGACAGGTAGAAAACCGGACTTAAGTTTTCTTAAGGTATGGGGTTGTGCTACCTATACACATGAGTCCTCTCACAAGTTGGGGAAATTGGGTCCCAAAGGAAATAAGAGTATTTTCATGAGATACTCCAAACACTCGAAAGGGTATGTGTTCATAGGTGAGCAGGAAAGTGAGAGTATAACTGAATTTGAATCATGGGATGTCACATTCTCAATGGATGAATTTCTTAAGAAAGGCGAAATAGGAGAAGATTACTCTCTATTTGAAATCTTGGATCAAGATAATGATATTAGTAGAGTTTGTCCAAGTGGGAGTAATATGAGAAGTGATGAATTGAATTCAACTCATTCTCAATTGCGATTACATGATGAGACGACATCATCATTATTTAATCCTAGTGAGAGCATAATAGGGAATGATATGCTAAGTGTACAATCTCTCATACGTTGAACAAGTCGCCAAAGTATTCCCCGTCGATGTTTTGACGTTGAAGGGGAAACTTTTATGGTTGCTCCACAAGATGAGGATGAGCCAAGAAATATTAATGAGGCTCTGAATTGCCCTAGTAAAGAAAAATGGATTCATGCAATGGAAGAGGAAATGGAGTCAATGAAGTCAAATCATGTTTGGGAACTGGTTGATCTTCCAAAAGGACACAAAACTATTGGGAACAAGTGGGTTATCAAAATAAAGCGAAAGGTTGATGGCTCGATAGAAAGGCATAAGGCTCGCCTTGTGGCAAAGGGGTATAATCAACAGGAATGAATTGATTATGTAAATACATTTTCTCCTGTAGTGAGATTTATCTCAATTCGCATTATTCTGGCAATGGTGGCTAGTATGGATCTTGAGTTACATCAATTGGATGTAAAGACTGCTTTCCTCAATGGAGAACTAGAGGAAAAACTATATATGGAACAACCTGCTGGTTTCATAGTGGAAGGCCAATAAGGTAAGGTATGTCAATTTTTGAGATCGATATATGGCCTTAAGCAGTCATCGAGACAATGGTATATACGTTTACATAATACCATAATGGCATATGACTTTACAATGATAGATGAGGATCATTGTGTATATATCAAAAGATCCAAGGATCAATTTGTGATCATATCATTATATGTTGATGATATACTGATTGCCGGATGTAATATGGAGTTTGTTAACACCGTCAAGAGTTGGTTATCTTCCAACTTTGAGATGAAAGATATGGGTAAGGCTGCATACATTCTTGGAGTTAAGATTTCAAGAGATCGTTTGAAAAGATCGTTGTCTCTTTCGCAAGAAACATATATAAGTAAGGTTCTTGAACGATTTCGTATGCAAGATTGTAAACCCATAGATACTCCTATTGCAAAAGGTGAAGGATTGAGCCATAGACTGTGTCCAAGGACTCCACAAGAGAAGGAACAAATGAAACATGTTCCTTATGCTAGTGTTGTTGGGAGCTTTATGTACGCTATGATGTGTACAAGACCTAACATATTTTTTGCAGTTGGAATGGTGAGTAGTTACCAATCCAATCCAGGTCAAGCACAATGAAAAACCGTTAAGAGAATACTAAGATATCTAAAGGGGACTGCTGATTATATGATGAGTTATAAAGGAAAGGATCTACGACTCTAAGGCTATTCCGATGTTGATTATGGAGGAGATTTAGATGAAAGAAAATCTACCTCTGACTTTGTTTTTCTTACCGAATAATGGCACCATATGTTGGAGCAGTAAGAAACAAAAGTGTATAGCCTTGTCCACGATGAAAATGAGTTCGTGGCATTATCAGCAGCAGTATAAGAAGATGTTTGGCTTAAGAGATTATTGGATTATTTAGGTGATATTGGAAATGCTGCAGATTTGTTATTGGTTAACTGTGATAGCCAAGCAGCAAAAGTGTATACCAAAGATCCAAATATCATGGCAAGACCAAACATATAGATACCAAGTATAATTTTGTCAAGGATTTGGTTGCACGAAAAGATGTGAACTTATAGTACATATCTACGTATAGAATGGTAGCAGATCCTATGACAAAGCCAATACCTAGAGATGGTTTTTGTGGCCATATGAAATCTCTAGGATTGCGTAGAGGCTGATGTACTGAATATTGTAATTTTCCTAAGTGTTCACATTTGATGAATTTGTGTTTTCATCATTAATGCCTATGAATCTTTGTTTGATCTTTATGCATCTTAATGCTCAGTGCATTATTTTAAGTTGAGAAAGTATGTCGGATAGATATAAGATTAGCCCACTCACACGGGTAATTGCCTCTGTTTACTGTGTGATAAATAGAGATGAGACTATTTTTAAGCTTATTATCTAGGTGATAATCGAGAGCTCAAGCTTAAAACACGTATGTCGTCTTAACTGAGTGTTAAGATGAGGACATAATACTAAAGATGTCCGAAAGTAAAATACCCCACATATTTTACTTTATCTGTCTATGATACCAGATGTGAGTTCTGATGAATTTTGTGAATGAGTAAATACGTGAACTCAAGTTAGACATTGAGTATGTCTAAAATATCATCTGTACGGTATTGAAGGTGTAGACATACGCTCCATGGGAAAGGAGTTAATACCGTAATACGTATTTCATACTACATATGCATGAGACGACCAATAAGAGTGGCAAAAAGTTTGATCTCAACTTTTATGACATGTGAGACTCTTGAGGAAAAGAGTTCCTCAATTTTTAGTCTCCTCATGACTCTTACTTATTCTCAAGGTTTCTATTTAGTGTTTGCTATCTTAGGATGTTGCGAATGGTCATGAGTTTGATTCGATCTAATGGGGCATTTCTAGAAAAGCAAGCTGGACTGAAATTGAGAGTTTGAAGGAAAGAGGAAGATCGATTTTGGAGAATCACATTGTAGTTTTGTATTCACCGGTTAACCAATTATGACTGTCTTTGGGATAATCATATATATATATATCATTGTTTAAAAGAGATCAGGAGATATATAAATGTGATCGATCGATCTAGGGTACTGCATACTAAATCTACTCAAGATGTGATGCCCATTATGAGCTGCTATATATTCCTAACAGATATATGGCAACAAGCTCTCAAAGTATGCTGGTCGCACGGATTATTCACCAGTATGAATGTTGAAGAGAGGTAAAGAGAATTCTGTTTAGCCCATCATGTGCGAGTGGGAGATGATGGTTTTATATGAGATGGGCTTAAGGCCCGTCCGCCCAAGTTGGGCCCAAAAAGCCCGGCCCACGGGAATAGGGCCCGTGGATGGGGGAAGGTATAAAAGGGAGGAGAGAGAGAGAGAGAGAGAGAGAAGATACCTGTTGGAATCAACGTACGTACGTCTTCTCTTCTCCCGCGCGCTCTCTCTCTCCAACAAGAAAAGAAAAACAGTAAGCGTTTTTCTTCCCTTCAAGGCGCCATCGGATCGAACAGGGCCAGATTTTCTTCCTCCTATCGGCGTCGATGTCTAATCTGTGGCTAACAAGGTACGCTCGAATCCGTGGTGTGCTTTAGGATCGGTGATACGTGATTTTCCCGGGCTTCGCTTCCGCATTCGTTTTAGGGGTTCGATTTAGTGTCGAATCCGGATTTCGGGAATCCGTTATTCCCAACAGTTATGATCTAAAAGGCACCGAAACTATCCCATGACGGCCCTACACTCTCTCACCTCCTTGCCAATGGCCAACGAATCGATCTTTTTTCTTAAGGAACAACCACAGAACGTCATGATCTGCGACACTTGCAAGCATCGAGTCAAGCTATCAACATGAATAAATCTAAGGATCTTTGCTCCTTAGACATGCCCTGAACAATTAAAACTATCTCTGCAAAGCATAAGAAAGCGCTTGGGGAAGTATGTATCGTTAAGGTCAATCAAAGAGAGAAATGTCTTCTTGGCTGCTTGCAAGGGAGGGCTCGAAATTTGAGGGTTGGAAGGAGAAAATGTCGAGCAGCGCAGGGAAAGAGGTTCTCGTTAGATGTGGAGTAGACAACTCGTATCCTTCAACGATGCCATGCTAGCTAAACAGCCTTGGAGGAGGCTATTCACCGATGCAAATTCTCCATGGAGTCAAGTTGTTAAAAGCAGCCCACCACCCCAGTTATGTTTTACAGCAGCAGCACTGGGCAAACAGACGTTCTTGGGGATAAAGGAGTCTCCTGGGTGGGAAGAAACTTGTTAGCTTCCTCATATTCTGCGTAGATTTGCAAATGGATCTACTGTTGAAATTCGGGAGGACATGTGGCTTATGGACTTGTGGAATGAAGGCATCCTCCGTGCAAATTTCGACTAGCAGATTATTGATGAAAAACTCACCATCCCTCTCGGCTCAACCACGCAACGAGAGCGGTCATCCTATTACACGGCGGATCACAGCAGAGCAAGGCCAGGATGCTGCTTCATCCTCTTACGCCATTCTTCACAAATTATGGAGCAGCCCTACGGACAACAATTTCCTCCTCCCCTGCAATAGGTAATCTTTCTGTGGATATTAATTCATGATGCGTTGGCTACCACTAATTGATAAGTCATATAAAAGGGAAGCAGTACTTTCACCAAAGTGATTAATGAGGAGGCATTGTTGATGTGGTGGAACATGGAACCGTTACTGGGCACCAAATGAGCATCATAGCAAGTTAGCAACAGAAAAGAAATTGGGAGATTAGAAGAAATAAACCCTAATTTGACGGTATTAATTAAGATGAGTAAGAGAAACATTTGATTGCACAAAAAAAAAAAAAAAAGTTGCATTACTTTGTTGCGTGCATAAAAGTTAGATGGCCAAATCGCACAAGTCAAGAAAAATAGATGACTTGATTACACAAAATAAAAGTTAGAGGATTGAATCTTACAAATAATAAAACTTAAAAAATTAAATTTGTACTTAACTCAGGCTAGAAATCATAGACATTTTACTCCTATAAATTGCTACATTCTCTCCCATCCAAAATTTTGGGAAAATTGTCCAAAAATAACTAAGTCTATTGTTTACTGACCAATTCAGTTATAAACCTTTCAATAGTGCTAGTTTAGTCTTAAACCTATTATTCAGTGATCACGTGCCAATTTCGTCATAAACATTTTGATAATTTGTCAATTTAGTTCTAAATCTTTTAATAAATTGCCGATGTAGTCTTTCCAACTAATTTTCATTAGAAATCGCTAATATGGTAGTCCAATTAATATTGGCCATTCCAAGCGATGTAGCCATTGCTTACCCGGACTATTATTTATTTATTTATTGAATTTTTATTATCTTTAATTGATTTTTTCTTTTTTTCTTTCTCCTTTTTTCTTCACAGGACCAACATGTCCACTAGTTGAGGCCCCACAACCTTTGTAGGCCACAGCAAGGGCGTCACGACCCTCACTTGCCTTCATTGTGTTGTGGCTTTTGCTAGATTTGGCAACTATGGCCAATGAGGGCATCCCAAACCCTTGCCTAAGTCCTTGCCTGTAACTAGTTAGGGCTTCATGGTCCTCACCCAAGGATCGGCGAGGATTGCCAACCCTTGCCTAATGGTCTTGCTTAGTGGCTCATGACCTCACCGACCTTGTGAAGATAAAAAGTAAAAAAAAAAAGAAAAGAAAATAGTTAGTAAAAAATTCAAAATATTTAAAAAAATTATCCACGTCAACACGGATTATTCCATATCAATTGCATTGTATAGGATGGCTAGCGTAGATTGAACTACCATGTCAGTGATCCATTCGAAGTTAGTCAAAAATGACTATATTGTTAATTTCTTAAAATGGTTAGGATTAAATTGGTAAATTCTCAAAAGGTTTATAACTAATTTGCATGATTGAAATGTTTGTAAGCTAAATTGGTTGCAATACAATATGTTTAGAACTTTTTGACAATTTTCCCTAAAACATTACATGCATGCTAATAAGATGACTCTCTTTTTCTTTTCTCTTTTCTTTTTATTCGTCTAAATAAGATGACTCTTATGTATGGTTCCAACTCAAACTGTCAAACCTATTATAGTTCGGTCGCCTTATATACTTGTCATACAAAAGCTTTTCTTTTTTCTTTTTTTTTGTCTAGTATATTAGAAAAAGTAAAAGTTACATTTTGTGAGCCATTAAATCATATACGAACCCCACTCTATAAAGAGTTTCTCTCATCCGACCCACAAATATAAGATCTACCTAAAAATTGCTAGCATGTGAAACTACCTCTGAGGATTCAGACTAAACTTAAAAGAAGTCACCTACTTTACATGAAGTGCATGCAATAACAGATAGGGGACCATCTCATGGTAGAACAATCAAGAACAGAGCCTTTTAAGGTAAGCTCCAAAATCGATTTCAGCAAGATGAATTTCAAAGCGGGGAGACGGAATGAGTATTGCTGTTCCACAACTAAGGACAAATTTAAAATGCACTTCTCAAATTTATAAATAAACAAACAAAAGAAAAAAGGGCAATGAATAAATCCAAAATTGCGTGCCCCTCAAGTCAAGAATGGTGGGCGCCTTATCTTTCATAAAAGGGTCTCATGCAATCAATACAGACCACACAAAGATTTAGGCCACGCTTGGTTTGAGGATTATCATTGTGATGGGATTCGTTCGTTGGTCCGAACTAGTAAGAAAAGCACTTGAATCATAGTCTCAGTACCACTACTGTCGGGTACAAAAAGATAAAGAGAAAAGCCCTGGAAATCAACGAGTAAATAAATGAAAAAGGGCACGTTTGAAATATTTAGTTGGTTGATAAAAAGGAGCACAGCTGTGAATTTGTTCCCATAAAATATGATTGACTAGTGTTACTTATATATCACGTTAGCAACAAAGATTATCCAGATGCATAAAGTACTTCCTCATCCGGGATGTACTTTTCACATGCATTTTCCATCAACAAATTATACTGAAACTTTCTTAGCTTAGAAGGGAAAACTTGGTTGTTTAGATATACTTAGATGACACCGTTTGTTTTGTAAAACGAATAATTTGAAATATATTTTCTTTAAAAATAGCCATTTGTATCACTTACAAAAACGAATAAACAAAAAATAAATCCATTGTCAACTAAAATATTTGAGTATAAATTATTATCATGATATTGTCTAATTATTTTAAGTGGTACAGTATATCATTTTTACGAAAATATATTCTACATCATTCATTTTTCACCAAATAAATAGAGTGAAAGTATTTGTTTGTACTTTCAATATTATAACTCATAAAAGTCATGCAACGAAGAAACTTTCAAAATGACATCGTTTAACTTGGAAGGATTAGAAGATGGAAATGGAGAGTTAAGGGCGCGTCGCAGAACGATTCTCGTTTAGGGAACCGATTCGACAGTTAAATGATTATTTTTTATTCTGTTTAACCGATTCGAGTAAAAACACGTGTTTGGAATCGTCTAAAATTTCGATTCGGAATAGAATGCGTTTGATAACGTGTTTATTTATTCTGTTCCAAATTATTTTTTAATTTTTAAATAATTTTTTCTACTTTTTTACTTTTTTTCTTTTTTCCTTTTTTCCTTTTCTTTTTTCATTTTTTCTTTTCTTTTTTTCCTTTTTCTCCTATTTTTCTTCTTCTTCTTACGGTCGGTCGCCGGTCCGACGACCTCACCAAAGCGTCGCCGACCCTCCGGCCCTCGGCGAGGCTGGCCCTCGTCGGCCAAGCCTCGCCAGCAGCTGGGCGAGGCTCGCCCAGCCCCGCCAAGGCTCGGCCTCGCCAGATCTGGCGAGGCCGAGCCTCGCCGACCGGTGGACAGGCGGGCCTCGCCGGGACTGAGCGAGGCCCGCCTGGCCACCGGTTAGGCTAGGTGAGCTCGGCCGGTGGCCAGGCGAGCCTCGCCGGTGGACAGGCGAGCCTCGCCGGGGCTGGGCGAGGCTAGCAGAGGCTGGGCGAGGCCCGCTTGGCCACCTGGGTCGAGCTAGGCGAGCTCGGCCGGTGGCCGAGCGGGCCTCGCCCGGCCCCCGGCGAGGCTCGGCCTTCTCGGTGGACAAGCAGGCCTCGCCGAGGCCGGGCGAGGCCGCCCGGTGAGGCTCGCCGGTGGTCGGGCAAGCCTTCGCGAGCTTGCCGGACCTCACCTTGGCCAGGCGAGCCTCCGGCGAGCTCGCCGGACCGGCGGCCGGCGGGCGGCGGCAAACGGCGGCGGGCAACGGTCGTGGGATGGCCGAAGGAAAGAAAAAGGGTTTTATTGTGTTGATTCTTTTCCGATTCCGGACGCGAATCAATTTTTTTTATTCTCAAATCTTCTCCAAAACAAATTTTGTAAGACAAAATCGTTCTAACAAAAATTTTACCAAACGCGATTCTCATCCCAAATTGATTCTGGGAACAAAAAATCAAAATTAGTCACTGTTTGGCATGTTGCCAAATAGGGCCTAACTTGCCTTTCCATTAAATTAATAGTGAAGGTAATAAAGAACATAGAAAATGGAAGATAGCTGAGTAAATTTTCTTGAAGGTCAATGGAGACTTGTCCATGTGCAGTTGAGTGATGATGGTGACAGCAGTGAAAACTCCATTGCAAGGTAGATGGAAGCGGCCCCAGCAAATTGAGTACCGATTCTTTTCACACCATCACATTTATCTTCTCCTCACAAAAGGGTCCCAATGATGCTTTAGTCATCGGACAATATTTCAGATTTCAAAATTTTAACTCAATTAACAATGAGGATAGAGAACTCTACATGTTTTGATACACATGAAGACTCTGAATTTTAATTCGATCATTTCTTGATGAGGAAAACGGTCTTAAGACCGATGGTAGGTCCTGAATGTTACTTAACGGGTTGTACAAAGAAAGGGACACAGCGAGAAATGTTACGAACCCCTTATAGAAAACCAAAACCCCTATAACCTTAGAAACCCTAGATAGAGTCTCTATAATCTTATCAAAAATTTGGGAGCAATTTTCCTCAGGAAAAAGAGAACGAGCAAACCATCTTGTGGTGTATGTGGCCGCCTCTCCACTTTTCATCCTAGAGATTGGCACGGCAGTAATCTTTATAGCTGTACCTCAAGAAGCCGTCGGTGCCGCTACGAAACTTCGACATCGTTTGAATAGTAGGCATGAAAGAGTCAAAAGAATTGAAAGCTACGTACCTTTGGTCACATCATGGCCGAATTCAATTAAATGCACCTTGGTCTGGCCGCCTCGTTAAATCTTGCAATGAATTGCAAATGGTCCCAAAACGATATCTCATAGGAATATCGATCCCGGCGAGAAAGACAATTATAAAATGATGGATATTGCGATATAGATATAATAAGAACAGTGGTACCAGGAGAAGTTTGACTTTACTCAACGAATGGGAAAATAATGAAATTAATGCATCCGTGAAATTTCAGAGAAAGAAAGGAAGAGGAATCCGGAGAATAGTCCAAAGTTGAAGACGAAAAATCAAGATCTCTCCGTCATCTACATGTTGTCCGAACGACTGATGCCTCTTGACTCGTTCAACACCGCGGCCAAGACTCGGTCTATCTTCTCCGATTCTCTTTGAACTATTTGGGAAAACCTTTGAAGAGACTAAACGAAGCTGGATGCCCACTATATATGGCCACAAATAAAAAGCATAATTTTATGTAAGAGTACTATTGCGAAATACATAATGTGGCACAGTCAAGGAGAGAATGGGTAATTGTTCAAAAAGTTATACGATAATTAATTTAATCATAAACTTTTCAATTTGGTAATTTAATTTTAAACCTCTTAATGATTGATAATATAGTCGTTCGATTAATTTTAACTGAAAATTATTAATGTAAACGTCAATCGTCTTACATGATACCACAAGCATTAATGTGGAAAATATTTGATAATTTTTAAAATTTGATAGTTTTTTTCTTTTTTTAAATATTTATTTTTCCTATTACTAAAGCCAATCGCTGACCACAAGCGAGGATTGCCGTCGCTAACCTCTAAGGGCTTCAGGACCTCTGCCACCCATCACCAAGGCTCCGCAATTGATGAAAGGAAATATGAAACAAAAGCAAAGAAAAGGAAAAAAAAAAAAAAAGAAGAAAAAAAAATCATAAATATTAGAGAAAAAATGATAAAAATCATCCACATAAGATGACAGATGCTGAATAGACCATTATGTCAATAATTTTCAGCCAAAATTGATTAAAAGAACCACATTAAAAGAATCATAAAAAATGCTTAGGAATAAATTAGCTAAATGAATATAGAACTATATTAGATGCCATACAATATATTTATAATATTTTGCACAATTTTCATAGGCAAAAGAAGGTCGACATATGACGTAAATATGTGCTAGCAATGTGTTAATGTTAACATTTCTTTCAAGAATGAAGCCAAAATAGTTTCTTTCATCGGTCCACCATAATTGTTCGATTAATTATGCAAAACCATAACCGAATTAGTGATTTTCAAAGTATCTTGATGCGACACCAAACATAATCTCGTCATAAACAACCATAAAAAGGTCGTAACTCGAAAACTAGACTAGTTCAAGCTTAGCTTCAGCTCAATTGTACCAATGTCACATGTTTACAGGAGAACCCTAGTCTTCTTTTCATTAACTTGGCAGTTAGCCATACCTCTCGGGCTCTATGTAAAGAACATAAAAAAGGAAAATAAAGAAAATGAAAATATAAAAACGAAAAAAAAAAACGAAAAAAAAAACTAAAGAATCGGCATTTTACAAAGTTGACAAAGCCGTCAACGGTGCAGCTCCGGTAGTGGGAAAAAGAATGGAGCTCAGTAGCAATTAAACCGGCGGGCGAAGCGGCGCACCGCTCGATTCAGCGGCCTCCATCCTGCTCCGCCGAGAACCCAAGCTTCCTCCGTCGTCACTGGCTGCCGCCACCCTTGGCGACCTCAATGACGATGCTCTCGAGAATAGCGGCGGGACTCTCCCGAAGAACCACCGGTCCGACCTAGCTCCAGGCTCCGGCCGGTCCAACCGCCGGAAGCTGAAGTGCCTGCCGAACCTACTGCTCCCTTCTCCAGCTCCGGCCCGATAGCCCCGCCGCGAGCTGCTTTCCCGGGGCAACACCACCATGCTCATCGCCCGGTTCAGCTGCCGGTTCATGATCTGCTTCCTCACCTCGGCCGGCAACCTCAACTTGAACCGTTCAGTGTCTTCCCCCGGTTGGACCAGCGAGTGCCCGGTCGAGTGAGACCGCGGGAAAAGGAGCCTCCACGCCATCCTGCTGGATCGCGACCCGCCGCGCGTACGGTTCCGGTTCAGCGTCTTGCTCGGATCCGCCGCTTCGGGTGGCGGCTCGGCCGCTTGACGGTCCACCGCGACTTCGACTTCGACTTCGTCCGCGTCTTCGCGCTCCAACGTTGCGATCGCTCGCTCCAGATCCCCGTTCCGATTCTGATTCTCTTCGTCTTCTCCGGCGAGCTCCGACCGGCGAGTCAACTCAGGTAGCTCGAACGGACCCTCGCCGGGCTGCGGCACCAAATTCGCGCGGCACACCGGGCAGGTCGTGTGAGAGGCCAGCCACGCGTCGACGCAGTCCGGGTGGAACACGTGGTCGCACTTGGGGATCAGCCGGAGCGTCTCGTCGTCCTGGAACTCGTTCAGGCACACCGCGCACTCCAGCGCGCCCTTCCCGATCTTGAGGCCCTTCACGTCGGAGTAGACGAGCGTCGGGAAGGTCGCGATGACGGCCGGGTCGAGGCCGCGGGAGGCGCCGCCGCGCCGGGACCGGCCCGTCCCGACCACCCCGCCGCCGGTGCGGATGCTGGCGGAGTTGGCTTCGGAGCAGTGGCGGATGTAGATGGAGAAGAAGGCCATGAAGAAGAGGGCGGCGATGAGGACGACGATGATCACCGCCATGGAGGGGCTGAAGCGCGTGTTGATGTACGGGTTCTGGCCGTCGGGCGGAGTGTTGGCCTGCGCGGCGGCGAACGGCGCGGAAGAAGCGCATGACCACAGCAGGAGCAGGAGCGCGAGGGACGACCGCGAGGGGGACGGATTCCCGGAGGAGCTCATCTGTGGCACTACGGCGGTCTACGGCGGCGTTCGGTGGCGCAGAGAGAGAGAGAGAGAGAGTTGGGGATGGTCTGTGCGAGTATCTTGCGGGAGCTTATAAACGAGAGAGAGGTAGAGAGAGAGAGAGAGAGAGGAAGGCGTGTTAAACGATAAACGAGAGAGAGACAGAGAGAGAGAATGTGGAAATTTTGGGGGGGTGGTGGGGCCCGGGGAACAGCTTCGTCTGAATTTCGTATGTAGTGATGTAAATGAGGGATGGTCAGTAATGATGTGCCACGTGGGTTCGGGGAAGGAAGTTGCAGAAGGTTCCGAAGGATGGAGAAATTTGGAGGTGGCCTTTTTTAAATAATTCGTCGTTTTTTTTCAAAGTGAGGATCGGGTGCTTTTTCAGACTTGTGATCACCGCTACCTCTCTAATTTATTTATTATTTTTTTAACTTTTTCGTGGGTTAAATATTCAGCTTAATGCAACGGTCAGGATTTGGGGTGACATTAGAAAGTCTTTCAGCTTGAAAATTCCAAATTTATTGGGTCTATTCGTATAGTCCTTTTCTAATAAATATGCGGCATTTATTTCAAGAAAGAGATTTTTCATTATTTTTTATTTTTTTATAATAAGCTGTTCACATGCGATTTTTCAAACAAGTTGATACTTTTTTTTCTTTTATTGGAACAAGTTGTAGTTGGTAACATGAGAAATAATGTATTTTAAAACGACATTTTGGGACTTATAACTACACCGATTGTAGAAAGAAATGAATGATCGCACATTGCCGGAAGGAAGCTCCTAGTTTTTGTGTTGAGGATGATTTTGGAATGGATGCATATATCCTATGGAGCTCTACGATTGTTGTCTTGCACGTCAATTATCTACCTTTCCGAAAATCGCAAACTTTATATGCGGATCAATTAAGTTCTACATCAATTGTTAAAAGCACAATCAAGACCTTGTGATCAACAACACCTAAAATTGGTTACATGTCACTTAAAAATTGCGTCGCCCTTAAATTGCATATTTCAATACCAAATTTAGGATTTTATTACATTTTTTATAAAGTGCTTAAGATTAATCGATTCAAAAATTCAGGGCTTGATTGTATCTTGTACACATAAAATTTAAGACTTGGTGACACAATTGTAATCATCTCATTAGATGATAAATGATATCAGAGTTGAAAGTTATGTGGATTTGAAATGCCAAGTTGTGTCCGCAAGGCAAGCCTCTTTGCGGTCAAATTTGGCAATTTCATTGTATATAATACTTCTATACTGACTCCGGGTCTTGTACAACGTATCAACAACTTGAATTATTAAGATTCGAGCAATTAAATAAGTTCATGAATAATATAATCACTCGATACTGCATGTCCCATTATATATCCTTCTAAATATTAGATTTTTGTACATATTTCTGTCATCGCCTTTCGTTCTCTCTATTTAGAACAAAAGCTATCTTGGAATCCTTTCCCATGATAAGAAAGAATTTAAAAACTCCATAGGCCAATTATAAAGCAAAAAAAAAAAAAAAAAAAAATTACATTAAATACTTTCCCTTCAAGAAATTTAAGTCAACAATAATGGCTGACTAGAAGGATATGGAAGTATAAAAAAAAAGTCTACAAGATGAACCATCTAGAAGTAGGTGGATTCTCTAATCCACCACGATTCGACAAGTAGACGCCCTATGGATCACTCAAAACATCGGAGAGGATGTAGGGCGTTGGACTTTACCACGTTCAAAACATCGAAGTCGCAGTCGCTGCTACGGACCACCTTCGCCGTCGTGGTCGCTAGATGAGCCCCCCTCATTGATGACAAATTCACTTGAAAAACAACATTCTCTCTTTCTCTTTCTTGTTCTCGATGGTCCAGTTTTCTTCCTCTTTGAAAGAGTTTTCTTGAGTTGCCCTTGGCCTGTGGTGGGCGATCTTGATTTGCCTTGCGTAGGTGGTGTTCTGGAATTTCAGCTGATGAAATGCATTGGTTGAATGTCTGCAACCTAGGTGCTACAATCAATGTTTGATCGATGGTAAAGCATAGGCCGATTAAGCCTCCCACCATCCCATTAATTTAGACGGTCTCTTCCGGGTAGATTCCTCTTTTCAATCGATGAAATCATCCACATAGCAATACCTAATTTTCCTGGCCCTCTCCCAAACTTTTCTGCTTTTGGGAAAGTTGGTGTGTTCGAAAAATTAGGAAGACTTCACACGCACATCTTGGGTCAACCTTTTGGGTAGTTGGAATGAAACCATCGATACAAAAGGTATATGATAAGAGCTGCGTCTGAATGCAAATAAAGTAGTCGATGCCTTATCCTACCATGGTACTAGTATAGCAAGAAACCAAAAGGAAAGTACAAATCGTGGGTTAACTCTTATAGACAATTCCTTCCCAAAGAAAATACCTAATAGGGATTTGTTCCGCACGATATGCCGATGGCTCACTGCTAGGAAATGGGGACGCCATAGAGTTTAAAAAGGAAAAAAAAAAGAAGACAGAAAACCGAAGTGACGATTTTTTTTTGGGTACTTTAAATCTATCGCTAGGACTACAAAGAAGAGTTTCATCTGTTAAACTTTTGGAATCAGGTAATTAATCGGTAGTGAAGGCTTAACTCTCATAAGCAAGATTCGAAAAGATTAACGACTTCTTTCTGGTAAATTGATGGTGTAAATTATTATACTCTAGGCCGGGTTAAGACGTGCATACAGTTTTTATTTGGATAACTACACTAGAAATTTCAAATCATTAATAGAGAAGAAAGTTCATGTTAATCCGATTTTGTATTTTGCCTAGAATACTTTTTATAATTAAAGCCACAAGCATAGAGATGGGTAAAGTATTCACCATGTAGATTCCATTCGCTATGATAAAAAGGATCCTCTAATAGTTGCCAAGTGAGACTTTTCATTGCCGTTGTGTGTGTGTTTGTGTGTCTATATATATATATATATTATAATTAAAGCCACAAGCATAGAGATCTGACTACATAGAGATGGGTAAAGTATTCACCATGTAGATTCCATTCGCTATGATAAAAAGGATCCGTTAATAGTTGCCAAGTGAGACTTTTCATTGCCGTTGCATCTTTCTTCCTAACATTACAATAGCACCCGTGTTATGGATTTGCCCTATGTCATTCGGGTTCGTGTATCCAAATTCTTTATTTTAAGAATGCTTTATGCCTTGCCCCTTATCAAGGGGTGCTTATCGCTTATTTTATTTCTCTTTCAAACATGAATAGCCAGCTTATCGTCAGCACCATAAGCCATTTTAGTATGTACTTTCAACATTGGATGTACAAAAATATTATTTAGGTGGACAAAAGGATTTATTATATTGAAGGGAGCCAGTCCAAGATTGTACAAAGTAGTTACAATTGTGCGTGGAATAATGTATTGCATAGCAGAAGACCGCAAGAGGAATGATACGTGACCCGGTCGAAGACGCTAGGCTGATCTCCTCCATCGACGGACCGTGATTGTAGGTAACTCCTCTGTTGTGATCCAGTCAACGGTTCACTTTCATCTTGCCTTTAACAACATCGTGATCCTCCAACTCGATATCTTATCGGCAACATCGGGAAAAGTTCATTTCAGGTCGACTTCTTTTGAAGAAAATAAACAAGAAATCTATCTGGCATCGAAATGAAGAAGTGTTTACTACTAGAGAGACAATGTAGCTTTTCTACAAGCAAGGCGTAAATGAAAATTGAAGGAACCATGCATAGGCTGTCATTGCAATTTAATGTGTTATCGTCATGAGATGTTATCAATAATGTCAAAGGATAGAAAAGTGAGTCAATTATGCCTCGTACAGCTCAAGTTGGCAGATATCTCAACCTCATCTTAGTTGTCTTAGTTAATCTTGGATTAATTAAATGAAAGCTGCCGGGTCGATGGTAGTAATGGCGGCTAGAGGCAAAGGGTTGGTGAGTTGGTGGCAACTGTGGCGATGGAGGCAGTGACGAAATCAACTTTGTGCGCGATGTGAAGTTAGGTTTATTGTTCATTGCTGAAAAGCGAAAGAAGAAAAAAGGAAAGTCAAAGAGAATGGTAAATTCATTTCATTATTAGTCTTGACGTGGAGTAACCTAAATTTCAATGACTTGAGGGGATCTTAGATACATTTTTTCCCCTCAAAAACTTCTCTATGAAATATCATGTAATCCAACAGCCATAGTTCAAACTTTCAAATCTCAATGGCCCATGTTGCATTTGATTGTCCTTACTTTACGATGTCAAGCATAATGTCTATCATTCTCTAACAGATCAAAGTAGTTAAAAAAATAGCAGCACGTTCAATCCAACATGATGCCAAGACTTTAGAACTCTCGTGAGCAACCCTTTTAGTATCTCAATTGTCATTACAACGTTGCAAGAAAAGGTCTCGAGTTCAATTTTTTTTTATGTTAGTTCGTTATATCATGGTTTGAAACAATTATACGCTTCATAATTTCGTCATCTAGTCACCATTCTCTAACATATTATACTCTGGGGACAAAAAACACAATCCTACATATATTATCATAGTCAATATGGCTTTTCTCCTCATTGACGCAAAAGGCCAAGCCAGTTTCCACGAAGAGTACCCATCAAGCCACTCGAAATAACAAATGCCCTCGTTCCTCGGGTCGTGCGGTCACCCATTACCACATTCGCATTGACTACGTGAACTTGATGAATACGATAAGTAAAAAAAAAGGGGAAAAAAGTAAAGAGGAATGTCCATGTTGCCTTTTTGAATTCGGTCACCTACCAAAGGCTTGAAGTCCAAGGAAGCTCAAAATCTTGATGGGGGGAGATTCAATTTGAAAGTCAAAACAGGTTCCGCCCAAAGCCCACATCTCAAACCGGTCATTGACCTTGACTAGGCATATATATATATATATATAGAGAGAGAGAGAGAGAGAGAGAGAGAGAGAGAGAGAGAGAATATGAGAGGGCTTGAAAACTCATTATTTGGGTAACAGTTAGATGACGTCCAAACTAAGTTTTGCGTTTCTCGGTCCACCTCTATGAATGATCTCAAGGCGAACTCCCCCACGGCTTTGTGCATTCGGAATTTACTTTTAAGGTCGGTTTGTTTTGTAGAAAATGGGCCATTTCTGGAAAATATTTTCCTAGAAGTCATTTTCCAGGAAAATGACAATATTTTCTGGTGTTCGTCTAAAACCTGAAAATGTTTTGGAAAATATTTTCCGGTATTTAGTATGGAAAATATTTTCTAAGATTTCACTACTTAGGCATGCATCACTTACCGACCTATAAATCCATCAAATATGAACTTGTCTTTAAATTCAAGCAAACTTACTTCATATCTTTGTTCCCTCATTGTTGTCAAATGCTAATCTACTCTAAAAAATGTTTGTATGGATTTTAAAAAGAAGCAAAAGAGAAAAGAAGCAAAGCATGTACAACCCTCATGAGAATCTTCCAATTGAGTGGCTTGTTATCCCCCTGCGTTTTTTGTATTCTAATAAACAAAAGAAAAATAAGCAAAACATGTAGAGCCATTTACTTAAGCAATGTACAACTGCATGGTAGAATAAATAAAGAAAATGATAAGCAAGAGTGCAGAGCATGAGCTTGAGATCAACGGGCTTGAGTTTTGCCTGGCAACAGCCGACGACTAGCCAAGAAAGAAGAAAATGGGAAACAAAGAAAAGAAAAAGAACAAAAGAGGAAAATAAAAAAAAGGAAAGAAAAGGGAATTAAGGCTCCGTTCGTTTCGCGGAAAATAATTTCCGGGAAAACGTTTTCCGGATTTTCCGACGTTCATTTCATGGAAAATGAATTCCTTAGGGAAAATGTTTTCCATCAAAAGAAAAAAAAAAATATTTTAAAGTAGGGGAAATTTTTTTCACTTTTGAAAAGTGGAAAACATTTTCCTCACTTAATCTTTCTTATCTCACACTTCTACAAATCCTCACTTCTTCTTCCCCTTTCTTCTTCTTTTTTCTTTTTTATTCGAATTATTTTTTTTAATTTAATTTTTAATTTTATGTTTCTTTATTTCTCTTTATTTTTCTTTTATTTGTTTCCCAACTTCTTCCTTCTTGGCTAGTTGTTGAACCAGGTGAACCTCTATGGCACCCCTCGACGGCCCCCGATCCGCTAGAGTCACCACAGTTCGCTTTTCCTTTTTCTTTCCCAAATAACAAGTCACTCTGATACCATTTTTAGTTGCAGCGGGTCCATACAACCATGGGGGTTTACACACATTTTTTTTTTTTTTAATCGGTCGCTTGCGCAATTCATATAGCAGAAGCACATCCATTAACTCCCTTCTCTATATACAGAAACGATGCACACTTACTAAACATTTATAGGTAAAAGCCGTACACCTTTTATTTACTTAAATCAGATGGACATTGTTCATCGGTACATCAAAATGCCATAGTCTTCTATATTCGGCTACACTCCAAAAGATGACCGATGTTTTCCTCAAACAATCATACACTATAAGTCCATCGATCAGTGTCGGCATCCAAAAGCTCCTTCCCTTGCTATCCTCCTCCTCACGGTTATATCCAACCGTTCAAACCATCTACTAATCTGAAATGTTGGTCCCCAAAGGGGTGAGTACAACCACTCAGTAGATAGGGAAATCCAATAACATCCCAATGCATCATGCATATCATCACACGTTGCAAGCATCACTTACCTTGTAATCATGCGTATCATGCATCATCACATCATATATATCATCATCATCATCATGGCATATCATATATCATTATCATCATCATGCATTTCATCATGCATATCATACCATTGATGATCATCATGTCACATCACACATCATCATCATGCATCATCAGGCATATATTATCATAGGTGATCATCATATCACATCACATGCCATTGTCCTCATGCATCATCATGCATATATTATCATAGGTGATCATCATATCACATCACATGCCATCGTCCTCATGCATCATCATGCATATATTATCATAGGTGATCATCATATCACATCACATGCCATCATCATCATGCATCAGCATGCATATATTATCATAGGTGATCATCATATCACATCACATGCCATCGTCCTCATGCATCATCATGCATATATTATCATAGGTGATCATCATATCACATCACATATCATCACATATCATCACCATCATCATGCATATCATCATGCATATCATACCATATCATGCCATGAGTTAATTTTCATCTTTATCTTTAAATTTGATCACCACATCACCCTTCCTCGATTCATCAATTTTATCTCATATTTTACACTCGCATCTCATGCGAGAAAAACCTCCGGGCATGTATCCAAGATACAACCGGGCATCCGGCCCCCCACATTCCGGGCATCTCGCATCTCATCTAGCATCACGAGGAACCTCCGGGCATGTATCCGCGATACAACCAGACTTCCGGCCTTTACCCTTCTAGCCGGGCATCCCGCACCCCAATCCTGGTGTCGCGAGGCATCTCCGAGCATGTATCCAAGATACAACCGGACTTCCGGCCCCCCACATTCCGGGCATCCTGAAACTCCCAGGGAATCTCTGGAATTATGCCACTCGGCCACCAGACATCATCCTCCACCACAACCTCATTCTCATCCACATTTATCTTTTATCTCAATTTAACATGGCAATTTGGCATGGCATCAAACATATCACACTTGCATTTCAATTCACATGTCGTGCACATGTCGTAGCTTAATCACATAAGCATTTCAATTCACATGTCATGCACATGTCATAGCTTAATCACATAAGCATTTCAATTCACATGTCATGCACATGTCATAGCTTAATCACATAAGCATTTCAATTCACATGTCATGCACATGTCATAGCTTAATCACATAAGCATTTCAATTTAATGCATGTACAAAGACCTCATCACACAAGTGCAACACAAATGGAATTGAATCCATGGCCAAATAAAAATCCATTTTATTTTTTATTTTATTATTTTATTATTATTTTATTATTTTATTATATTTATTTATTTTCATAAATAAATATTTAATATTTATGATTTTCCCAAAATCATAATATTCAATAATCATTTATAAGATCACAATTTTATATAAAATTCGTGGCCAAATTGAATTTCTTATAATTTCACAATTTCCTCCAAAAACATCCTAAAATTCTCGGATTTAAACCCACTGCACAGTTTCCGAATAAATTCAATTAAAATATCCATTCGATCTCCAAAAACTACTAAACTTTACAGGGTGATAGCCAACACATTTTCGCACCTTTTTCATTAAGAAATTTAAGCCAAATTTCTTTTAGATTAATTTCCATAGCGCTACGAAGCTTCTGGAATCACTACCGCGACGTCCAGAACACACTTCTCCGTATTTCTTAGATTTCACCCATCAAATCTCTTTCGTTTCCTCTGAAATTTAAGTATGTCATGTAACAATGTGTCCTTTACAAGTTTCATGAAGGGATCTAGGTCAAATACCCAGATTATGGTCACCATTTTAACCCATGAAGTCTCGGGTGTCTCGGTACACCTCACCAGAATCAACCATCTCCAAGATCTAACAGATTCACCAAGTTATACTTGTTATTTTTGCTTCAAATTTGAGTATGTTGTAGCTTAAGGTGTTTCCTACAACTTTCAAGAAGACAACAAAGTGAGATCTCCAACATAAATTAACATGCAACCAAGAAATCAACAAAAGGTCAGTGAAGATTTCGCAGATCTGAGGTCTCCGTATAACAGAGCTTTTGACCCAACATATCACCATCGTTTTCCATGAAATTCGAGTATGTCATACTACAAGATGTTAGCTTCAACTTTCATGAAGACACCAAAGCCAAAATCGCACTCCAAATACACATGCAAGCTCGACTAAGATACTGACTACCACAAACCGAACGAAAACAGTCACATAGCTTGAACACATCCAACCCTTACCTCGGTTTTTCGCCCAAATCACACCTAAAATCTAACATGCAAACACCACAACAAACATGCAAGGGAAGTTATGGACTCCACTTGCCTTAAAGGTGAACCAACGACGAAGAACGGCGACGATCGGACGGCGAACGAACGGCACACCCCTCCGGCTCCGCCTCCTTCCCTCTCGGCTTCTCTCCCTTTCTCTCAAACTCTCTCTCTTTCTCACCCTCTCTTTGGACGAAATGGAGCAAGTAGCCGGCCATTTCTCTCTCCTAACTCCTTTTATATCCCCATCTTCTCATCATTGCTTGCCACCTAAATGGACCAATGCATGGCATCCTAGTCTAGGCCAATGCATGCTTTTGTCCCTTGCCAGTTGGCATTTTTATTTTTGAATTTAAATGGGCTTGGGCTTAGGCCCATCCGGCCATTCCCCCTTGGGCTGGTCGAGCTCCCTCTTGGGCCCTAATGGGCCGACAAGCTTGGCCCACCAAGCTCTAGGCCAATGGGTCCAAGGCCCATTCCAAAAATAACCCTCTTTTTCTCTTTTTTTTTTTTTTTGAATTCCTTCTATAAATATTTTTAAATTCCAATTTTCATCTTGGCCAAAGTCTTTGGGCATTTTTGTTCATTGAAATTTAATTTATAAATCTTATGGCCAAGCATAGATTATTAATCTTATTAAATTTAAATTTCCACAATCACAAGCACAAATCATCAAATTTAAAAGACTAATGGCTAAAACATAAGTCATGTAAATTCTACCACCTAATTAACACACCTTATGGCTTGGCTTTGAATTTCTGGGATGCCACAACCTCAAGCTCATCTATCTCAAACTCGTGCTCGTCAATCTGGGCGAGCCTCAAGCTCGACACTCACGCTCGCCAACTGGGAACGGAAAATATTTTTCTTACCGAATACCGGAAAATATTTTCTAAGACATTTTCAAGTTTTAGCCAAATACTAGAAAATATTATCATTTTCCTGGAAAATGATTTTGGGAAAATATTTTTCGGAAATTGTCTATTTCCTGCGAAACGAATAGACCCTAAAAATAATTTGAATTAAAAAATAAAAAGAAAATTAAAAAATAATTCGAACAAAAAAAGAAAAGAAGAAAAAGAAAAAGGAGGAGGAAGTGAGGATTTGTAGAGATGTGAAATAAGAGAGATCAAGTGAGGAAAATATTTTCATTTTTCAAAAGTGGAAAATATTTTCTCTTAATTTAGAAGACTTTTTCCTTTCATGGAAAACATTTTCACCAAAAAAATTCATTTTCTGTGAAATGAACGCTGGAAAACATTTTCCTGAAAATTATTTTTCGCAAAACGAACGGAGCCTAAGCGCTCTCAACATGTTTTGTAAGAAGAAATGTAAACTCCTTTGACATCTAAGCTAACTAATTATTGGTTAAAAAGGAAAAAAAAAAATTATTAGAAAGACAATATATGTTTTCCATGGGAAAAGTATCAAAAAGTTCTAAACCTTTTATATTTTTACCAATTTAATCTTAAATTTTTTATTGATGCCAATTTAGTCATAAACCTTTTAATTTAGTGACAATACAGTCTTTTCAATTAATTTTAACTGAATTTTGTTAATTGGGCACTGGTCGGTTGACATGGTACGAGCAGTGCTGACATTGATAACTTTTAATAATATTTAAATATTTTTTGAGAAATTTTTAATATTTCTTTTTCTTTTTCTTTTTCTTTTTTCCTTCTACTCCTGCTTCCTCCAGTCAATTGTCGAGCCTCGGCAACCTTCACCTTGCCAACCTCTAGCAAGGCTCACTGGCCATTAGCAAGGCTCAAGTCCTTGCCAAAGGCCACGAGGTCATGCCTGTGAGGGCTTGAGCCTTCGCCAAAGGCCAAGCAAGGCGTGACCTCGTTGGATCTAGTGAGGTTGGGCCTCGCCCATAGCTAGCAAAGTGAGGCCGCCCTCACAGCCTACGCAAGCTCGAGCTAGCCTCCCCCATGGTCAACAAGCAGCCCTTATAGCCTCTAGCAAGGGCTCGAGCCTCACCGAGCATCGCCTTTGGTTGGTCGCGTGTTGGAGGGAGGGATCTCGGGTGTTAGGCGGAGGGAAAAAATCGACTAGGGAAAAGGGGAGGCGAAGAAAATAAAAATAAAATACTATTAAAATTTATTTACGTTAGCATCGATTGTACCACGTCAGCCAACCAACGCCTAGTCAGCTAAATCGTGCCAAAATTAGCCTAAAATGACTAAATTGATATTAAATCAAAAGGTTTGGGACTAAATTTGCACAATTGTAAAAAGTTTATGACTTTTCTGACACTTTTCCATGTTTTTTAGAAATAGGGCATACTTAACTTCTGACGTGCGGACCCCTGGAGTGCCTTAACTTTGGCTAAAGGGACACTTAAATGCCATAACTTAAAAATGACTAAATTGATATTAAACAAAAAAGGTATACTTAAGTGACAAAATCGGAGTAAAATGAATCACTTGAATGTCAATCTGGTCAAAATCCGGCCAAAACGTCGACATGGCATTTTTCCGTCAAACTGAGCCCAAAACAACGCCATTTGGCACGTTGACGTGGCCAAAAATGGCGTCATTTTGGGTTGATGTGATAAAAAAAATTAAATTAAAAAAATTAGTTAAAATATTTAAAAATAATCATTTTAAAATTAAATTTTGTTGAAATATTAAAAATTTAAAAATTTAATAATTTTAAAAAAATTAAAAAAATAAAAAGGAAAAGGGGAGGCGGCTCGAGGATTAGCCCTCAGCCGCCACCTCTAGGAAGGGCCGGCGACGATGGGGGGAGGGTTGGCCAGGGTCACCGGGCCCTCGCCACAAATCTGGGGAGGGTTGTGGCCCTCGCCCAGATTCAGCAAGGGCTTGCAAGCCCTTGCCGCCGGTCGGCCGGGGCCGCCGACCCATGGCCAAGGCTCGGCAACCCCGGCCGACCCTCCCCCCACCGTCGCCGGCCCTTCCCGGCGGCGGCGGCGGGCGCGGTGGCGGCCGCCTCCCCCTTTCCTTTTTTTTTTTTTTTTTTTTAAAATTTTAAAATTTTTAATTATTAATTTTTTAATATTTAAATTAAATTAATTTTTAAAATTATTATTTTAAAATATTTTAATTAAATTTAATTTTAAAATTATTTTAATTACATTAAATTTTAAAATTATTATTTTTAAATATTTTAACTAAATTTAATTTAATTAATTTTTTATTATTTTACCACGTCAGCCCAAAATGACGCCGTTTTGGGCACGCTTCGCCGGAAAAATGTCACGTCGGCGTTTTGGTTGGAGTAGCATTCAAGTGATCCGTTTTTTTCGAATGTGGCACTTAAGCGTACCTTTCGTAAGTTATGACACTTAAGTGTTCTTTTGGCCAAAGTTATGGCACTTGAAACGTTATTTTGCTCTTAACTTCTATTTGATAATTCATAGAGCATCGAGACCCTTCTACTTGAAGACCCATAGAACACCCTACAAATTTCCCCATAAACCGGTTAAATCCAGGTCTTTACAATTAATCCTGATATAGAGCGGTTTGCACACGGTTGGTAAGACTTAAATGAGTAACCTTTATATTTTAGACTAGAAATCTTCTCGTGTCGTAACCAACCGTGTCAATTATGTATTACTTTATTTCAATATAGTGAGAGCAAGAACCTTCGGCATGCAAGAATCATAAACTATTTTGTTTTTTTTTTTTTGTCACAAAGATATTTCCCGTTCAACGTGATTAAGTTGTGATATACATAATAGAAGTTTCAGAACATATAAGAGCCCAAAGGGCTTCCGCGTGCGCATGGGGGTCTGAAACCCAATTTGGAGGAAGGACATTTTATTTTCGAGTTTTGACAATCCAATTCACCACTTGATTTATTTTATGATTACACTGGGCCAGACTAAGATATGACAAAGCCTTATTCGGACTTGGACCTTTTGATAAGCACACCCGTATCCTACCTAGCCTTATTTGCACTTAGCACCTCTCTTTATCAAATAGATTGATCTTACTCCAGCTCCAAACACTCCTTAGATTGCGCCGGAAGATGAACTAGTGTTTCCAGAAGTGCAGTGAATCAGAAACTAATTCACAACTTATCCTTTTACCCTACCACCACCCCCCAAAAAAAAAAAACACCACACACACACGCACATCTTATCCTTTGGCATGGAGGTTTTTACTAGTCACCACCGTCTTATTAATTAGACAATGTCATTGTTCCCTCTGAAATGGACGAAAACAAGGTCCGACTCAGCCATGGTATCCAAATTACTGTCAATTTAGCCTCTGGATTAAGGGCCCGTTTAGTTCAACTTTGGGGAAATGCAAAGTCATTTCCCCAAGTATCCTTGAGTAAATGGGCATTCTCTGAAAGCAAACGTGTTTGGAAGTGTATATTTTGCAAAGTAATTTTCAGGTGAAAAAAAAAAAGAAAAAAAGAAAAGAAAAGAAAATGGAGGAGGAGATGGATCAATGGAGCTGCGTGATCGTGGGGGAGCAACTGGTGGCGGTGACGCTGGTGGTGGTGGTGGTGGTGAAGCGGTGGTGGTGGCGATGGCGGGCAGGCAGCTCGCCTGAGGTTGCGCGACCCAGGTGACGCTCGCCTAAGGTCACACGACCCAGGGCGTCGCCTGAGGTCGCGCGGCCTCAGGCGAGCGTCGCTTGGGTCGGTTGACACTCGCCTGAGGCCGTGCGACCTCAGGCGAGCGTCGCCTCAAACTGCGCGACCCAAGCGACGCTTGAGGCCCCACGACCTCAGGCGACGTCGCCTGGGTCGCGCGGTCTCAGGCGATGCCTGGGTTGCTCGACCTCAGGTGCGACGCTTGAGGCCGCGCGACCTGAGGCGACGTTGCCCACCACGAAGAAGAAGACGAACAGCAAAGAAGATGGGTGGTGAAGAAGACAAATGGCGAAGAAGATGGGCGGTGAAGAAGGTGATGAACAGTGACTCGGAATCGCATATCCAGAATGGGAATGCTCAAAGCAGCCCCAACCCAGCATTGGGCTTTCAGCATTGTGGATGCTGGCATTGGGCAAATGGGCATTCAAAAACACATGCCAAACACCAAAAATTTTCCCCAATGGGCTTTGGGCTCCCAAAAGTCCCTTGGAATGCCCAACCAAACTCCCCCTAACCCGTACCACTTCAAATGCTTCCCTAATATGCCGAAATTGTCTCACAATTAAAGCTCCCAATTGCGAGCACATTCCCAAAGGAATAGCGAGAGGACAATCAACATATTTATGACAAGAGTTACATTTCGAAGAGCGCATCATCAAGTTGGGAGCAGCTTTGGTCGACTCCTAGGATACAGAAAATCCCGGGTCGAGGGCCGAATTGAGATTTTCATCGTCCCCATAAATGTTTCGCCAGAGACTTGCGAGTTGAGTTCGGAACTTTTGACGAGCAGCCCATGATTTCAGGCCCACTCTTCAAGAACCTATGGCCCTTACAAACTTCAGATGCCGTGAAGATTAAGGAATCGGTGCTATGCAGAATCCCATTATGTCGACAAGCCATCCATTGACTTCTCCGCGAACACGTTCCAGCTGAAACTGTTCATTATGATCCGCGAATAGACAGATACCTCTCCACAAGCTAATCCGACTTAAGGGTATGAGTTCACGTAATCGTCAACATAGCATCACTAGTGATCGAAATGATTTTATCTCAGTGACAGTCAGGACGGTTACCTACCCAGCTGATGAAATTAGGAGATGGTGACTACCATGTGGACAATCTGACATGTTCATCGGAGACTTTTTGTTCTCTCAACAAGACACAAGAATCCCACACGAAGGACTGCTCATGTACCTAGGTATTTCTAGCCCGAATAATGTGATAGAGAGTGGCGTTAGCAAATTGTTGAATCGCTTCATGCGAAAGAGACAAGATGATGTCTAGATATACAATTACAACCAGTTAATCCATTGTAGACCCTCAGCGCTTGATGCTATCCCAGGAAAACATAAAGTTTTCACTAGGGTTCGATTTGGAAATTAGTTTAGATTCAGAGCAACCACCATCGGTGTCGTTATCATACTTTGTGCAATCGGTAAATCGGTCGATGAACGTTTTATCAATTTCTATTGCCCACCAACCTTCACTTTTTACCAGCAGGAGCGTCCCATCATCACCAATTCCTGTGGATGGAAACGGGAAGTTTTTCCGAAACCAGCTGAGATGGGCCCAAGGCCCATAATTGCTCCCCGAAATCTTAATTAATTAGATAGGGAACTGCTGCTAAAAGCTTCACGTGTGATGCGACTTGCACATCATTGTTATCAACATCTGATGGGACTTGAGAGTTCTTTTATAGTTTTGTTTTAGCCGACGATCTTCTTTAGGTTGGCTTTCTCCTCTTTTTTTCAACTATAATGATTGATTTTACGAAGTTAGTAAAATGGATAAATGCACCAAAAGTTTAAAATTATATTATGAAAGTACAATTAAGTTTAGAAACCTTTGAAGAATATAATTAATAAAAAGACTCGATCAAACCACCATCCGCGGTGATCGCGATGGCTAGAACTTTATTCTCCCATCCGGAGGAAGGGGTTCGAAATCCCGCATCCTTGTTGCGTGACTCATTTGTGGTTGCGCTATGGTGATGGCTCAGTTCGCTTTAGGTTTACGTCGCCGGCTGTCAGCTGTATGGTAGTTCTTAGATCGCCAAAAAAAAAAGAATACTTAATTGAATCAATTTGATAAGTTTTAAAACTTAATTACACATTTTGAAAGTTTTAAGAAACAAGTCACATTTTCATGATAAGTTTTAGGATTTAAATATACTTTATGAAAATTTTAGAACTTGATTACACTTGCTTATCTCTTAGTAAAATAATCGATCAATATGTTCCTTGTGGTTCAAGTTTGATTTCTACTAGCAAAAAGAAATGACCCATTTATTTTATTGTGCTTTTCTTATTTTCAATTTGGATGTTTGATTACAACCAAAAAAAAAAAAAAATTGGATGTTTGATACTTGGTAAAAAATGCTGGGTGTATATGTGAAGGCTTAGGCAAAACAAATTCAAATTGAAAATGTGATGTGAAGTGAAGTAATTAATATATCTAAATCGACTCGTAACATATTGATTGGACTTTTGAATAAATGTGAGTCTAATTAAGTATACAAACGAAATTGGACTCGATTCTTCCTGGTGATCTTCCTATTTAAAGGTATTGGGTTTTTGCCTTTGTCCACCCAACAAGCAATATTGAAACTGATAGTCAATTAGCAGCCCACTCTCGAATGTGTATTGGTTCTCAAAAAGCAAAATTCTAATTTATTCCCTAACCGGGATGGTATATGGTATTCCCTTGCTTCCCCAAGCTTTGTTGGGTCAAGAGGATTGAGGTGGAGATTCTCAAGTTGAGATAATGTAAGTGCAAAAGGATATTTGGACGAAGGAGGAGCGATTCTAATCGAGGTGGTTCACACGCGAAGAAGGAGATTTGTCAAGGGGCACACGTAAAGATGACGATAGGTTCAGACATGAGCTCGTTGTTGGTGATGTTCTCAATCAAAATGTCTAAGACTTCTATTACATTGACCCAACAAGCAAATGTACAGTTTACATGGACAAATAGACCCTCTCCCATTTTGAAATTTACAGTAACATTAGACAAAAAAAAGATGTCAAAAACTTCTTGGGAAAGTAACTTGGAAACTTTAAACGTGATTAAAAAAAAATAAATCTCTCTAAGCCTCGTCGAGGCAAATAGGGATAAAATCGATAATTAACTATATCAGTTGGAAATTTGTAATCATCATACATGTGATGAATGTAATTTGTCAAACACAATTTCCTATAATTTTATTTTTCAATATTGAGAGCTTTTTGTCAAATCTCAAGTCCCAAAGATAGGAATCGAACTACCAACCTCCATAAAATTACAAAAAAAAAAAAATCCTAAACTTAATATACAACGGTCATTTCAATTCTAAACCTTTTAACAAATTATCACTTTGATTTTAAACATTTTAATCATGCCAATTTAGTCATATACATTTTAACGTTTTGCCAAATAATCCTAGATTTTAATGAATTGCCAATTTAATCCTTTCAACTCTAACACAACGATCAACTTATTGTTGGTCATTCTACATGGTGCAACCGATGTGGATGTGGACAACTTTTTAACTTTTTCTTCAAATATTTCTTTATTGATTTTTATTTTTTTATTTTATTTTCCCTCTTTTTAGACGAGGTTGAGTAAGGATCGGTGATTCGTGCTGGCCCTAGGCAAGGCCACAAAGTCCTCATAGGCTGCATGCGAGGGCTCGCAGACCTTCACTTTGGTCAATAAAGGTGTTGTGAGTGGGCCATAGCAATGGGTAGGGGTGTGCATGGTTTGGGTGGGCAATTCTTGACCTATAATCGAGAACTCGCCCACTAAAAACTAGTTCTGAAAAATTAGAACCGAGAACCGCCCATTGGTTGCATGGATCCACCCAAGAATTAGACCGCCAGTCCAGTCCGGTTTCCGGGTGGATCCATAGATCCGGTTCAACCTCCTCACCTTCCCCTTTTCGCCCTCTTCTCACATCTACTTATTCTGGCTCTCCCGACTATGATAGCTCTATTCTTCTCAAGTACTAGTGCCATGGCAACGGCGGTCACGACCCTCGCGCCGCTTCCGTCCCGACCACCACCACCATCTTTGCCACGACTCTATTGTCTCCCGCTCCTCCCTCAAGACTGACAATGAGGAGGACAACGGGTACGATGAACCATTATTAGACCTGGAGTTTGCCCTTGTCCCCAAAAATGAGGACAATGGGGGGAGGCCTGAGGAGGGGGAGGAGAAAGAGGGGAGGTAGAAGTGGGACAAGCCCAACAACAAAGAGGAAAATAGTGACAATGAATGCAAAGGTGGCGACGAGGATGGCCACGACATGGAGAGAAAGTTCAAGTTCGAGGTGGGAAAAAGAATCAACTCACTATTTCGCCGAGTTTGGACTACGATTTGAAGGGAGATAAGTAGATCCGATGGTGAATGGGAGAAAAAGAGGGAGCATGGGGAGATTTTGAACTAAGAGAGACAAGATGAAGTAGGAGAGTAGTAAATTGAGATAAGATAGTGATAGGAGCCATAAATTTTTAATTTGTTAATTTTATTTTTTAATATTAAAAATTAATATATTATTATAATATAAACGATTCGGTTCAGGTGGACGGGTGGGCGGATCTGCCCATGAAACGAGAAATCGGACTGGTACCCACCCATTTTCATAAATTGGAACCAAGAATCTGACCAATTCCTTAAGAACCACCGGTTTCGAGCCATTTCGGTCCGGTTGCGAGCGGTCTGGACGAGTCCTGGTTCTTTTACACACCCCTAATAATGGGCACAAACCTTGCCCACCACCGACGAGGGGTTTGTGGCCCTAAAACCTCGCCCAAGGGCTGATGGGGGTCATGGGCCCTCGCCTAGGGGCTAGTGGTGTCACCTAGTTCTTAGTTAGTGGCTAATGGCTTGTGTGTAAAAAAAAAGGAAAAAAAAAGACAAAAAAAAATCAATAAAAGATTAATAAAAATTAGAATTTTTTAAAATTGTTTACATCGATTAAATATTTGGAAATTTGGTAGAATGACTAAATTGATAACTTGTTAAATCATTAAAAAATGTAGAACTAAATGTATAATTGAAATGTTTCGAACGGGAATTGATACAATTAAAATATTTATAATTAAATTAGCCACCATACAATAGATGTAGAATTTTATGGACAATTATCTAGAGTTAAATTGATAATAAACTCAATTGAAGTGTAATTATTTCAAATAATTTTTATTTGTGACCATTAACAGACTGATTATTAGGCTTTAATTGCGTTCACCAAATGCCCAAGAAGGCTCCTTTTCTTTCTATTCACGCATTTTAGCCGCTGCCCTTGGATCATTCTTCCCACGGAATCCTATTTGGCTACCTAGGCATCCTACGGACTAGACATGCAAAGTGAATAAACTATAGGTGAAGAAAAATTCGATGCATTTGCCAAGCGAAATTAAACCTCGAGAACCATATGCAATTAGGGCAAGCATCGTTGATCTCGATTCAACTCAGGAATTGGCTCAAAGCAAATATTAAACTGTTAAGTCAAATAAGTTCATGAGTAATAATGCATGGGTTGGACGTAGATCGGTTCGTTTCTCAGGTCAATATTTTGAATTATAACTAGGTTTTTAATCCTGTTTTCATCTTATTTGAAAAAAGAAATAGAAGTCCTATAGGATGCTCAATCCTAGATGGCCCAATAAGATATGAAGTACTTCAATGATCCCGACAAGGGAAAAATTCGACAATACCAGTCTAATCCAATTTCTCTATGGGTATGATTGAATTTTGGTTTCAAAAGAGCCGAAACGATCCCCACATGATAGGATTTTGGTTCTTGATCAAGAATCAACCTGGAACCAATTACCCCAGTTCAAACCAAAACAAGAAGTTCTTTCCATTGTTTCACCTAATATCCTAGGTCTACTTGTCCCACCAAATCGAAAAAGATTTTTTCCAAAATTATTTGACAAGAAAAGAAAAAGGGCAACAGAAACGGCATCTCGTTCCAATTTCCTAGTCGAGACAATCGCAAAACCTCTCTCGAGCTCGCACGTTGGGAGAATCCGTAATCCGACGTGGCGGATTCCAGACCACGAGTTCATGCAAACCCTAAAAAAAACCCTTCAGAAGGAGAGAGAGGAAAAAGAGGGACAGGTAAAAAAAGGTCCAAGGAAAGATCTTTTGGCCTCACAAAGATTCCGCGGTGTTCTTGTCGATGTTCTCTCCGCTGTTCTCAAGAAGCGGTTTTTGTTGCGCCGCTGTTTCGGCTCTGATGGGAATCTGCAAAGCTTGCACGTCCTTGTTTAGCCTGATGATGACAAAAGAAAAAGAAAAGAAAAAGGAAAGAAGGAAAGAAAGGATAAATTTATTCATCAAAATAACTATTTCTACTCAAACAGGTTTGGAAAATTATACACGTTTAACATGTAACTGTTTGTATCTATACTCATTTTTTTTAAAAAAAAAATTCTTTCCATGTGCGTGTGGTCATGGATGAATGCTGTTCTGGGCAGTGGATACTCTCCCCTCGTGTTTTGATATCCTTGCAGATCTGTGCACGTGCATTGCAAGAGACCTCCTGGCCGTGCTCAGTCTCCCTTCTGCTTGACAATGTATTGGCTTAAAGATTTCGTCCTTTTTTGCAAGAATTACAGATTTAGAGAGAGACTCGAAAACTAAAGGGCGATGGCCATTGGATCTGCTAGATTATGCTGTGGCGAAGTCTCTTTTTCAGCCAAGATTTCATCGAAAATGCAACCAAGCAATTGCCGTGCCTGCATTAAGGCTGCGTTAGGCTTCCTTATAGGAGTCTACTGGGCACTTGAGGTTTGGTTTTGTTTAGCTGGCAGTTTGGCGGTTTAGATGAGAGCTTCAGTCCTCCAAGTTGTAGCTTTCCTAACTTATTATCAAGGTCAGCTTCTATGCAAATAGTAGGCAAGTGCCAAATACGGGACTAAGCGGCGCAAAAATACTTGTTTGGGCAAAGATACATCATGGATCCGGACAAACCGCCTTATCATCAGACGGATGGAATGCTATAAAACTATACTCTTACCCCCAATGCAGGTTTTCCTTGCTAGCGACAGACAAAAAGGGGTTGGATTTAGCTTAAGGGAAGATGATCCTGCCTCTCTTTTTGTCCTTGCGCATCTTAAATGAGAACCTTTTTTCTGCTTTCCAGGGCTGAATTTCATTGCTCCTGAAGTGGACATAAGAGGGTTTGATTCATCGGAACCATCCGACTGCCTGTCCTTATTACACGAATAAGCCTACCTCAGATTGAAGACATAAAATATAATTAAAGGGATTGAGACCCCACAAAAGGGAAAAGGTGTCTTCAAATGAAGATCAAAGCGTGATGTAATACTTTATTCAGACGTTTAATTTTCCCTTGTTCTAGCTTTCGGAATTAGAATAGTGAAGTCTTTGTCCTATGTATGCATACAACTCCTCTTGGATAAGTGAACATTTCTTGGTCTTTACAGAGAGGCATAATGTTTTACCAAGAATCGTTTGAATGAATTGTTGTAATTGTTGAACAAGGTACACATTTCTCCCCATATTGACAACCCTGTTCTCCACAAAAGAATGCACTTTCAATAATGTGGCTACCAATGTGACAACTGTTTGGAGATTTTATTCTTTCAAATATTGTTTTCCTTTCATCAAAATAACATCATTACACTATATATATATTTTTGGCTCACCAATATCCCCAAACTTTTATCAATGACCTAAAAATACCTTCGACTTCTGCCCATAATGATTGTTATAAATCTTGTGTGGTGTTGTCTATGCATGTTTTCATGTTGGACTTTCAATGGCCATTATGGACAAGACTGTGATGGAAGGTGTTTTTGGGTGGTACAAATTTGGGGCATTGGTGATTGATGTCTCACAAGAAAAAAAGGATTTGGTGGAATTTCGCAAAGAAAGATTATAATTCTAAGTAAATTGAAATATGTTACATGATTTTAAACATATTGTTCAACATCCGCTATGAGCTCATGGTGACACTAGTATCATTATTCTGTGCTGTCATTTTCTTTATTTAACATGGCAAAAGAATTGAACATTTGTTGAGCTAATGAGTCATTTATGAGACCCCTAACTCTGACAGGGCCAGGAACATGTTCCTTGAAAAACCTTGTCCGTGCCTTCTAATCCTAAGGTATGTAGGAGAAACAAAATCTTATGACCCTTTGTCTTTATTTTTTATCTTTCGGGTAGGCTCATGTCTATATTTCACGTGCAATTCGCTGTACAAGAAATAGAAGAAAAAATATGAAAAGATAACTCATTAACGCGGTCTTTAAAAAGCTTCAAACCTCGCCCATCCAAAAGCAAAAGGGTAGGGCACTTTTCTCTTTAGATCTCCCCCACATTAAACTAATCTATCAGCTTTTTGACATTGCCTTGATTTGGAGAGAGAGAGGGAGAGAGGGAGGGAGATGGCACTTGAAGCTGTGGTCTTTCCAGATGACCCCTTTAATTATTATAATTGCAAAGAAGTCCAAAGCTTGTTGGGAGAGTGTTGGAGCTTTGACTTTGGTGATCAAGAGCAGTGTGAGAACAGCCATTTCCTTAGTACTCCGGAGATCCAAACAGAAGACCACGAATGTAGTGGGTGGAATCATCAGTCAAATGTATCATCAAAGGCTTTGATCGACCGGCCAAAGCGGTGTCGGTACAAGAGGAGGAAGAACAAGAAAGAGATGGAGAGTCAGAGGATGGCTCACATTGCCACCGAGAGGAATAGAAGAAAGCAGATGAATGAGCACCTCTCTGTTTTGCGTTCTCTCATGCCTGACTCTCATGTCCAAAAGGTAAACAATCTCTCTCTCTCTTTCTCTCTCTTCCATTTGCTTGCCAGCGCTTTTTAGGGAAACTTCATGTGGCACAGTCATCACTAACATAAAGTTCACTCATTTAAGTGAAGTCAAGCGGAAATTGCACATTGCTTTTGGACAATTCACTGGCAGTGGGCAGCATAACTCTTTGAATCCAGCATCATTCTACTCTTTTTCTCTAGAGATACTATTACCATATTTTGTAAAGTCAAACAAGCACATTTCTTAAAAGGATGCTTATTCAAAATCAAAATTCAAGTAGACCATCATGTTGGTGAAAGCGACTTTCTTATGCTTCTTTCACATTCGATCTCCTTTTACGTTAATTCGACTTGAAGTATTGGCGCTGTAAAATTGATCAGGTTGATCAAGCATCAATTATAGGCGGCGCCATCAATTACGTTAAACAGCTAGAGCAACAATTGCAGCAGCTTGGTGCTCACAAAGAAATGGAAGGACAAAGTTCAAAATGTGAAGATGACATCTCCTCCCCTCCTTTCTCTGAATTCTTCACCTGTCCACAGTACTCGGCAAGCCCGGGTCAAGGAAATGACTCAGTGCCCATGAACGAGTGGACGAGCCTCACTCAGTCTGCAATCGCTGACATTGAAGTGACCATGGTGGAGACCCATGCAAATCTCAAGGTAAGGTCAAAGAGAAGACCCAAGCAGCTGTTGAGGTTGGTTTCTGGGTTACAGAGTGTGGGACTCACTGTGCTACACCTCAATGTCACCACAGCTGAACCCTTCGTTCTCTATTGTCTCACTCTCAAGGTACGATTTCAATTATTTTTTCTTCTGATTTTTCTACCTTAAGATGTTCTTTCATGTGTCGCTTGATGTGGTGCCAAGTCGGTGCTATGCCATTGGTAACTTGTCCAAATTTTGTCATGGCGATAAAACCATACGGACATTTTAGGGTGTTAGTTACGACAGGCAAGGTGGCGCTAGGGCAAAATTGTACATACATTGAGCATTGGAGGACTCGATGAGAAAGGAAGTTAGAGGGGAAGTGATAAACAATAGCAGTAAATAGACGACAGATCTGGAACATGGTTCTTTAGATTTTGGAAGATTCATGATTTGGAATCTGAGGGGTGTGAATTTGAACCTTGAATTTGCAGGTTGAAGATGGTTGCCAGATGACTTCAGGGGATGAAATTGCCGCAGCTGCGAATCAGATTCTAAGCAGCATTCAAGAGTGAGGGTCTCTCTTTGATCCTCAGAACCCTGAAGATGATTCATGTTTTAGTCTCTCTCTCTCTCTCTCTCTCTCGCTCGCTCTCTCTCGATTCAATATTTAGTGAATGATGAGATGAGATGCGGATCTTCTAGAATCCCGGTCTGTACCAAGTTGCAGCAACTGGCAACTGGCAACTGATGTCAATTTGCACACGATTTTCTGTTGTCTCTTGAAGTGTTCCTCTTGGTTACCGTTTAGAGGAGGCTTGCCCTTCACATTGATATGTCTTTCAACCTATGGAATGTAAATCACGCTATCCTGCAATCATGACCAACACTAATCAATCGCTTTTACGATAAAAACGTAATCTCCAGCAACATCTGCCATCCTAAAATCCTTCGAAGTTCATGCAGACCTTCAATCTGAAGGAGTATCTTGAATCTTCAACAGACAGGATATGTTGCCATGGCATATTCATGTTTGGCTTATTATTTGGAACAGCTGACATTCTCTACCTAAAAGCAAATGAGACTACAGTACCACTTCACTAAATGATGACTTTCCCTATTTCCCTTGAAGAACGGGGAGAGTGGTGAGATTTGAGAGACAGAAGGCTACATCAACTCCTTCAATCAATATGAATTTGAGGATCATAGTTTTGGGCAAATTAGCTTTTCTAACTTAACAATTTTCTCTGGAGGACACAAATGGTTGGGTCTGCCTCTGCCCGATTTGCATTCAGAGGGAGCATGTAACGTGCGGATAGTTTGATCCAAGACATGTTCTACAGATAAACAACAGGAAGTGAATATCTTCGTGCACAGAGGGAGAGAGAGAGAGAGAGAGAGAGAGATCATCTTTAAGTCCAGCTTGATTATTCACCTTTCTTCAACACCCTGTGCCCCAAGTAACCAATCGCTTACAACTTTCTAAGTACTCAGACTTGAAGATAAAATAGATTATCAATTGGCTTGGTTTCCACACATTTCAATCGAACACAATGAGGGGTGTCTTCATTTTATTGAAGAAGCAAAAGCTTTGTAGCAATTACAGATGTTTTACATCTGTGTTTGAACACACAATGACCTGATTGCACATCGTCTTTACGCAGGAGAACTTGAAACACCACATTACTGTCATACATATGGATAGGCATTCCTCATGACCTGATTGCCTTCCGCATCTAGTTTCACAGGTCCCTCCCATTCAATTCCCTCAACACACACAGCAGCAAGGACCATCTGCGGGAAATAAACAAGAATCAGAGAAGTTTTGTTGACCTATTTTACAGAGGTCAGGTTGAAAATTCCTAGTAAACTCAAAACAGTTCAATTCTAGAAAGATATGATTTGCACCTGTTTATTCCAGTGATGGTGCAGTATCTTTCTATAATGGGACAATTACAACTCGTTGGAAGTTGGTATAGGCACTCCAGATTCTCCTGTCAGATTTTTGTACGCACCCTGTAATCTTCGAGTCACTGGACCTACTTTTCCATCCCCAATTATCCGTCCATCAATCTTGACAACCTGGTAGGCATTATTAAACAGGTATTACTATAGATGTCGAGCAGAAACAATTCTTGGCCATCAAACTTTTAGTAGGATCAGTACCTCAAGACGAAAAATGAAATCCTAGTTAACTGAGTGAATCACAACTTTAAATAAGCAATATCGCAGAACGCACCATGAAGCATAATTACTGTAAATGGATTATTTACAGCTTTTCTGCCACAAATATTTTGCAGCATAAAAACAGTAGCAGTGACTAAATTCACTCCTTATGAACTTTGCTTGTTATACTTTATATTGTCATTATCACAGTTGCTTAACAAAGCCATCTTCAGTAATCAGACAAATTCACTTGGAAGGGTCAACACTAGGGCTAACTCATCGCAACTTACATGAACACAAGTAAAACTGGCTCACCGATGATATCCAACCAATTCATTGCCCAGTCACACAGTACGAATGCTAAGCTCATTGCACTCAGGTCATTTCCTCAAATTGAGATTGAATGCAACAAGCAGAAACTAAAAGATGGCATAGAGGACAAGTGCTACCAGGCCAGACCCATTAGATGGTCAACGTATCTAAGATGACATACGAGGGACTTCTGCTAGTTGATCCCCAGGATTCAAATTTTATCCGGATAAAGAGCAAATTACATGTAGAAGGCTACCCATGTTGATCAGCTCATAAGAAAGCTATTTTCCAAACCAATTATATGAACATAGGGCAGAACAATGTAACAGTAACAGTGCCAAGCACCATCAAAAAGGCATAATGTTCATACTTTATAGACATCCAAACAGCACTTTAGTCACGATTAACCACAGGATTATCAGAGGTATTGGGGACTTACTGGACTAAGTTCTCCCATGGTTCCCGTTGTCCATACCTGCAATTGGTTGCAAGAGTAAGGATGAAAAGCACAAGCTAGAACGATGCAGGAACTTGATTTGTTCAGAAAATAAAAGGAAAAAAAAAGAAGAAGAAGAAGAAAGAAAGAAACAGGGATCTGAAGCCAAGACTATCATTAAGAGGGTTGTAAATGTCATATTACATTAGTTAGAAACTTTGGCACAAAGGCGTGAGGTATTTAAGTGGTTCAATCTTAACACTTCAAGCAGTGATATATGTTTTCACATGCTCCAAAATTCCATGCATAGCTTCTAAAATCTTCTGGTTCATCTATTGCAAGTAGGGAGGGCATCTTCCCCAGGCATTTTACACTACACAAACATGTTTCCAAGTGATAAATCTAACATACTTGAATTCAAACGTGTCATGTACCTTATGGCGTTCAAAATTATCATTGACAAGATATCTCGGCATATTAACAACCCAAGAAATGTTCTCCTAAAAGTGGTGGAGCACATCCTTACTATTTAAGCAATAAAGTCCAATTAAAATTCAAAAAGAGAGATGCAAACCTCATCAGCTGTGTGGAATTCTGATAAGCTAATTCTCCGTTCCTCTAAGATCAGATTCTCCTTAATAACTAGGTCCATGACCTGCAACATCAATAAAGGGCTTGGTATAAATGCTTCAACAAACAAAGCCGTCTTTTGGGAATGCAAGGAAACAGAGTCATTTGTTCAATATATTCATCAATTTGGGAGGGTTAAATAGAAAGGAAAACATAAAGCTAACCAGAAATGACCTACATGTTGATGCTGAGATCATAAGGGCTCTGCCTGCTTATAATATACCTAATGCAGCATGTAACTTAAGCAGAAAAAGTATTGAGATACTTATGCAAAAGTCTACCCTGAAGCCCTTATCAACAATAGAGTGCATTTACTGGATCAAAAATAATCCTGTCAACCATTTCATTAGTTCCAGGATCTTGAAGAGTAAACCAGCTTATAATTCCACAATAAGATGATGATTTATTCACTTCTGCACTTAATTTTTTTCTTTTACACTTTTCTTTCTAAGTTTCCACAATTCTGGACCACTCTACAGAACTTTTACCTAAAAAAAGGTTCTTAAGACTTACAGTTGCTCGAGTAATGCCAGGAAGGCAATAATCAGCATGAGGCGTCAAAACACGTCCTTTCTTCACCAAAAACTGCATTACAACAGGAAAAGGGCTTTCCAGTCAGTAACTCATGGTATAAAACAAGCAGAACTGGAGACATTGCCTTTGTTGCTGATGAAAGCAGCTCCATAAATTTTTTAGGACTCTAATAAGCCTTCAGGGTTGCAACCTGAACACCACTTGCTTGCAATAGAATAAGCTTACAATGTTAGTAGCATTGGTTTCTGACACATAACCATCCTTGTCGAGCATGATTGCGTCATCTGCATTTGCATTGTTTCCTTCTACCTGCATCATTTTCACTATTCAAATCGTATCAACATGTCCATCAGAAGAACTAGCACCTGCTTGAGAAACACGGGCTGCACAGAGTTCTTTTATGGGAATAGAGCACGATTGACATGCTCATCAATCCCCACTCTATGGGGCAAAGATTGTCAACAGAAAGAAATGATGACTATATGATATCACCAAAGAAAACCACCCAAGAACATATTCACTGTCAAAGATGAAACTGGTATAGGGTGAAGCATGGACTTCAGGTTCATGGGACAAAGAAGATCAATTTTATTAACGCTACAGAAAAGTTCACCAGGCCATCTTCCAGTAAAAAGTTATCATGTAATGACAATCCAGTTTATGTTGTGAAAAGTAACATTACCTTCGCAAGTATGTTATTCAGAAGATTGTTGTGGTGAATCTTGGAATCCAAGTTCTGAAATAAAAACAGCCGATCAAAATCAATGACAAAGATGAAAGGATGAGAGGTGAAGAACGTGCTATCGTCTTTTTGTTAAATATAACATGTTAACTCACACTTGTCAAACTGGAATTCCTAAATGTACAGCCTACCCTACATCACTATCATGAATTCAACAAAACATTTATGAGGCATCTAAATGCCATGAATGGCATCATAACAACACAATCTCGTTAGACTGCTTTCCTGCAAAAGGTTTCTCAGTGGAAGAAGCCTGAACATGAATTAAAGGTAAAGGGAACCGGTCTTCAATGCTTGGTGCACATAAAAATTGCTTCTAAAAATGTATTAGAGCATCTTAAATGCATAATGACCACAGTATGACTGAGCATAGTCCACTGAGTGGCACCACCCTCAAGGGATGATGATGATGATGATGGCAGTGAAGCTGTTTGTGCTTAGGTGATGGTCATTTCTACCAAAAACAGAAATTTTCAGGAGGTGGCAAACAAACTCCTATTAACAGCAGCTGCTTTAGTGCTTACAAGTTGATGGCATTTGTGATGGTACTCTTCATTGGTTGAGGGTAAGGGGGAGGGAGAATATCATCTAAAAGGAAGAAGCCTTGACATTTCAGAGAACGACCTCACCTTCCAAGGGTAGATTTCTTAGGATGATGAGAACTGTGTTTCCTTTAAGTAAATGTGACACTTTCAATTGAGCAATTCTCCGTGACATTGCAAAAAAATAAAAATAAAAAAGTTTGGACATGCTTCTTTAATAATAGTTTTCTGGGGAAAAAGATACTCTTGCTATGCATTTTTGTCACCATTTTAAATTAGCAAATGAATATTAATAAGCTGCAAAATTCGCATAAACTTTTTTTGTGGGAAGAGACAAAGTTGATGCTCTTATGAACATAAAGACAGGACAATGATCTGATAGACAGCATTTGAGGCAGATTATCAATACTCTCTTCACAAACAAGGCTTAATAAAAATCGAAACTCTTTTAAGGTTTTACCCAATCCAGTGGTGTAAAAGGAGTTCTGTTACCAGTAACTTTCAAGGGCTCATTCACTGAATTTAAATGGACAATAGAAGAAAAAGCATAATTCTTTTGTCATTTCCACTTTCTTGGAAAGTCAACATACAAGAAATAATCTAGGTGTATGATTAGGACCCTAATTGTGGAGATGATTCGTGATCAAGACCCTCAAATCTCATACCAGACTTAGATTTTATATAAAACTGTACCGCACAAGAATCAGTAGACTTTTTTAACCTACTGAATGTTAGATATACAGATATCTCCTACAATCTAATATTACCCTCCAAAAGGAAATACAGGCACTCCGCTCACTCCAATGACTTAAACAGGAACAAAGTGATAATATTTTACCAATTCCAATAGATGAAAACAATAAACTCATCCAAAATAATTCTATATCATTTACTAATGTATCTTACATTGGGTGAGTTGCGTCGTGTTGTGGCTGTTACCAGAGTAATTCCATGTGTATTATCATATACAGGGGGTTTCCATTCAGGGAGCACTGAATTATCAGAAAGCAGGAACGCAGCATCAGAATGTATAGAGAGTAGAATAGAAAGGAAAAGGAAAGCGAAATTTAAAAGGCATTAGGGTTTTGCCACAGTGACCAGCATTGAAACCTTTTTCACCTTGCAATCTCTCTTTAGAAAGTCAAACTTGCGAATTAAAAAAAAAAAAAAAGCCACAGTATTATACTAGCATACAGGCCGGAAGCAACAATATAAACAGAAAACAAGAAAACTAGATTAGTACAAAAGAACAAAATGTGCTGCAAATACCAAACTTAGTATGGCTAAAATTTGCTTGTTTGCCTGTGACAAGGTGAGAGTTTTCACTTAGCAGCCTCACAATTAGAAAACAGAGAACTAAAAACAGCTAAAGCAATCACCTTAACCAGAATCAACTTAGCGATGGTGAATTGATGGTGAAGATAACAAAAATAGCTTGTGAAAACTTGGAAGCAACCGCAGAAAGAGGTGGACCAATGATTATGTTAAAGATATGTGGACAGACAGATGCACAAAGAAATGAGAAAACAACATAACCAGCAATAAGCAGTTCATGCTTGTGTGAAACAACTTCAAATGAAAAACAGCAATTACGCTTTAACTTAGAGCAAAAGCATGAGCAGTTGATGTTACCTATTAACGTACAACCATAAAGATTGAATGCAGGACTCATGCCAGAAGTAACCTGACAAAATCAAAATAATCTGAAAAAGTCAATGCCCTGAAAAGTCAACAAAAAATGTTCATGACATTCAAGATAGACAAGTGAATGTAATTATGAGCAGCAAGGAATATTAGGATGTGAATGCATACACTTGTTCATCCCAATATAAATTTACGTCAATAAGGGTTTCAGACCTCCATTTCATCAGCCAAACAATAACAATGACAACCAGACTGTAGTGTCTGTGCACTTCTTCATGCATGCAGTGTGTGTGTGTGTGCGCACGTGTGACGCAGAGAGAGAGAGAGAGAGAACCTTCTTGCCACGCGTTAGAGACAAACGAATGTGTGCATTATCAAACATCCCGTTCGTGATAAGAGTCTTGAAGATCGCATCCTTAACCTATAATAGGCATTCAGTTAACATATAAATAGACTAGAAAAATGCGGGCTGATTAATAAAGATAGACCTGTCTCCGTCAATGCTTGTAAACTGGCTTATGTAAGCAAATAAAATCCTCCAAGCAAAATGATAAAAGAATTTGCTTGTCCTTCAAATCCTTACCTGTTCACGTGTCGGAACATTGCTAAAAGCCAGAGCTTTGGCTGAGTCAAACAACCTAATATAAGAGCAAGTAAATACATAAATGCAGCTGTTACACACTAAACCATTATCCCTCAAATTGACATTTCTAATTTCACATTTACAAAGACACAGAGCAAGACAGGCACGCATAGAAATTAATGGAGAGACAGAGAAAAAGGAGGGGGGGGGGGCGTTGACAGACATTAGGGTCCATGACACGCCTTTCATATTGGGAACTTGTTCATTAGCCTGTAGACAGTATAACTAAAGTCTGGTATTCACAAAATGTAATGCGAGAGACTATGAACGGCATCCTTCTCTACTCGTCTAATAAATATATAGATGTGCTTTTTATTGCAAACAACTTAACCAGCAGGAGTACGCATTGGAAAAATGATTTCCTAGGGATTCTTGTACAGACCTATCCAAGTGTTCTTCAAGTTTAAAAATCTTCCCATCATAAACTCGAAGACCTTCCCACACTGAATCACCTCCTTGGACTACTGAATCAAAGACAGAAACCTGACATATTTACAATGCAAGCATCAGAACATAGACAATTTTGTTAAACAAGACAAATTTTTAGCTTACTAACAGCAAATTAACATTCCATATAACCTTTGCACTGTCACGGGGGAGGATCTCATCACCAACCCAAGCAAGTAGCTTTTCATTGGCTGGTACTGGAAGCTCAGGGGTGGGCTGTGATGATCTTCGCCTCACTTGGCATTTGAGCAGGTTGTAAAATGGTAAACTTTGCTCCAGCAAGCAATAGAGGGACATTGGGAATTGCTGAAATAATCACAAGTATGATTAGTACAACCTGTCGCAACATGTACAACTAAATATGAAGAAGCTATGAAAAAGACGATGGAGAGGTGTTTCTAGATGGAAAATAAAAAATGAATCGCTGAGCTACATGATTTCTGTCATCCAATTTCTAAAAGGGCCCAAGAGAGCAACCTCAACCATAAGTAATAGCGATTTTTGTTGAAAACCATATATTTTGTAGGATTCTGACTGCAAAAGAAGAGAAAAGACTTGGCTGTACACTTTCATCAAGATAATTAGTCGCATGCTGGACAGCAATATATGCTGTCCGTTCAAGCCAAAGATTTTGTTCAGGAAGCCACTGTACTTCAAGAAAGAGATCAGAGGTTGATTAATGAAACTTAATGCTTTGCCTTAAGAATGGAATGCTGCAGGTTTACATGGGCTGTCAGTCACGTTCCTTAATACGTATGTTGATTGAGCACAAGATTGTGAAGCACAAGAGAAATAAATGAAACATATTTGCTCTAGAGAACTTAAATAAATATGGATACAAAGCCAGACCAAACAAGTTGGAACTGCGATTATGTTTATTGATCCCTGAAGTGATCATATGAGAGATGCAGCTGTTTTCCGGTATCATAAGGAACAAAAATTTAAAAACCCCCAACTGCATACCAAGGGATACTTTTTAGGTGGATCAAAGCATGTAGACTTGTGTACACTTTTGTACCACCATGGAGCCCATAAGCCATCTATAGCCTTTGGACCAGCTTCCCATCTGAAAATTCTCAGGTTAGTATCTCTTCAAAAGAAAATGGAAATGGAAAATGATGAATTTTCCTAAAATGAATTTTAAGTAAGACTCAAGATTAATTAAGAACAAAAGGTAACTAAATACTATATAATTACACCATCAGCATACTTGAGCATAGCAGTCTGAAAAGGAATATCTAGGTCTTCACAAAGTCTACCCAAAGTAGCCTGCAAAATGAATAGACAACCATTAAGAGGCTATGTAACATAGGCTGCAGAAATTCAGATGCCCAACAAATAATTAGAATTGAAGAGGGGAAAGAGAAAAAGAGCTACAAAATTATGAGAGGAAACATGCAAATTACACTGGAGGGTAATATGTTTAATAAAAAGCAATGCAAACATCTAGATGGTCCCAGAAAAAAATGTGCTCAGAATCAATCGCACAATGCAAGGAATCATCTCAACTCCAGACTGTAATATGAATACCCTGACCTTCTATATCACACCTAATCACTTTATATCCAATTTCCTTTACATAAGAAAGCCCATAACTCGTTATTACGGATATCAATGTCTTTACATTTTACATCCTCAAAGTTTACGACCTAAGACCTGAACAAGGCCAAAGGTACAGTCTAAAATCATGAGTTTGGTTCCTAAGCTGTTCCTTTTACGTGCTTTATTTAAAAGAATGTCTACATGGGATCGATCCAACAATGAAAAAGTGCTTCAATGGCCAAGACAATGGTGATCTTTATGGGCATATATGCTCAACTCAACAGAAAACATCACACACCCATGCAAGAGACCATAACTTTGTAAACTAGAGTGATCCACCAATCACTGGAAATACATGACATGCAGGGAATGCAATTCATTGTCTATGATTGCACAAGCACAATCCAATAACAAAGTACAGCTACTACCTCAGGATCCTGTTGCAGATCTGCTACATCAATAATTGCTGGGGGATTCCCCAGCTCGCAGAGCTCACTGTATATGGAGACTAACTCTGCCAGGCCTAACTCGAGAAATGATGGACGGACGACCTTTTCAAAGGATGGCTGACACAAGATTTCAAACCAAACAATGTTATGGTTGACAGAGCAACATGTGGAAAAGGTAAACAGACATAACTAATAATTTCACCACATGAAGTTTCAGACCAAACAATGTTATGGCAAACGGATCAACATGTGGAAAAGGCAAACAGGAATTTCTAATACCTTCAACTGCATGCATTAACTACACCAATTATCATCAACCAGTATAGCCATTTGACTGATGGGATGGGAAGCAAGGTCAAAAAGATTGTCAATTACATCAATCTGTCAATCTAATTATTTTGGGAAACAGTAGTGACAATAATTGTGGATAATGGAGCCTCAGAAGAACCTGAGTGAGCCAGCAAGAGAATAATAGACAGGCCCAGGGGATGAGGTTCTTATGAGGATGAGAAAGTATGACATAATATGTGTGCATGTGAGCATCAAAATAGCAGAAGACGTCAGTCTAGCACAAACTTTGAGAGGGGAAGATTCTTTCGCTGAGCTTTCCATTGATCATTCTCTTTGGCAAAAAAAATCTAAGGGCTGAAGCATGTGCGTTTGGTTTTAGCCCTTTTTGGTATGCAGGGATACTGCAGGGAGGAATTCACAATCTTACAGGTTTGAGAGCAAAAAGGTCTAGCACAACTTTTTTGAAACCTTACGAAGAAGAGACAAAACCTTATGAGATTATTATTTGCATATTCAAACGACACATAGAATTTTCCCCGTAAATTCAAAATATTGTGTCTGAAAGTGGTTCCCCATAGTTTTTGTTGAACTTATTCTTCAGGGAACCAGGTGATCAAGGTTGATTGTAAAAGCAACAATTTTTCATAGATAGTACTTGCAAGCATGTCTTTATCCCTTTCCTTTTCTCTGAAAAAGATAGGGATTAGAATAGTAGCAGGATCTAAATCTTCTTTGGCAAAGATAATAGAAAGTTGGGTCTGCACTTTTCAAGTGGAACACTTGCAAGCTAGCACGTCCCATTAAAGAAATACCATATTTTTCCGTTTTGTTAATAACATCTTATTCATTTATGGCTTAGAATAGAGCTTTTTCCACATGCCCCAACTATTCCCTGAAGCTCTGTAAATGAGACTTGCACCAATTGAAAAAGATTTTACTCCATCATGGGAGGTATGTGTGACTTGCATTTCATGTGCTCACGACACATGAAGAATATTCATGAGGTACTTTACCAATATATCCATCGGATTACGAATCAATATGAAATGCTTTCCTTTCTTCATCAGATCATTTCCAATACCAGGCACCCGTTGCTTTGCAATATGCTGTTGAAATAAGACAAACAGGAGAAGTCAAAACATTGGTCCAAATCTAAATGAATTGGTCCCATGATTATGACATGTTTGACTGTTTTTTTTTATTGATTAAAACTTGAAGACATATCAGTTATTTCTCAATCTTCCTTTCTCAAATGATTAGGTAAGAGACCAAAATTAGGAAGTACGATGAGATGGAAAAAGTACATCAATCTCAAGCCAGAAGAACCACACTAAGCAAAAGCATAATCTGCACTATGGATCTTGTAAGGCAACAATGAACAAGATCACACGTTGCATTTCCACTATTCTATCTCAAAAAAGTTTATGTTCATATAGCATTAGCTCGAAGTACTAAAGAGTGAAGACCATATAAATTGAAAACATGACTTATCCTGCATGTTGGGCATGTGAACTTATACCTTACAGTAACGGTATCTCTTGCTCCCAGGACCATATATGATATCTTTTACAACTTTGTTGCCATCAGACTCCTGTTCAATTTAAATGCTTGAGATTGTCAATTGAAAACACGAGTAATGAAAACAATATCACTCAAGTAAAAAGCATGCAAGTTGAAAATTTTCAGTAGAGCATGCAGTGACAGCAACTTAATTAGAGAACAGGTAATGTTAGTAGCAAAACCATAAATGGTTCTCTGTAACTTGAGTTAAAGTAGTTAAAAGTCTAACACCCCTCTCTCTCATGATAGAGCAATCTAGTCAACTAGGGAGAGTTCTTCAGTGAATTATCATTTCAATGAAACAGTAACAGGCAGAACATCCAGCCAGTATGGGTTTCATTAGCTTATTATGAGAACAGCACATATCATCATGATAAAGAAAGGATCAACATAATCCATAGGCTATTTGACACAATCAACATGATGGTTATGTCGAACTCACCAAGAACAAGTAGAGACCAATATCAAGCTTCAGTAACATATCTATGGCAACACTTGAGAACTGTGCCAGTGTTATACTACTTCATTGAACATACCATTTTGGACAGAAGATCCTCCCGGTAAGGCCTATCTGCACCTGTCACCCGAAGGAAATTTGCATAAAGAGGTTCATCAAGCACTTCCATGTCATCCCTCTGAGGAAAAGCACATGTATTTAAGCAAGTTAGTGGAGAATCAATTAGGCAACAGCATTCTGACCCATAATGACCATATACATAGCAGGATAGTTCTTCCTTAGTGGATTTGTTCTCCACTTCTGTAATAACAGAAAAGCAGGAACAGAAGATCATAGCCAAAGCTAAGACACTCCAAAACTTCTAATTTATTTTCCTTTAAATCGCAAAACCTTTCATGTAAAAGTGCTTAGAATAAAAGTTTTGCTCCACCACATTTCTCCTAATGAACAAAAAACTATTTTACCACACAACAATCACATACACAGGAGATTCATCTAACAAAAATATGTAATTTTCAAGTTATAATGTCAACCTCCATCTAAAAGCTGCAGCTGTATCTTCTGAAATCATCTTAGAGATTACTTTAAGATGTAAACTACGAAGCATACTCTTCTCCTGACTCTGATTACGATAGCATCCATATATCTTCCAGCAAAAGAACTAATCAAAATGCTAATGCTGGCTAAAATGAATGTTGCCCTTTCCAGAACCTCAATGAAAAGCGTCAATGTTCATCAATTTAATAAAGATCAGGCCAAAAGAAATGACTGCTAAGACAACATTCAGACCTAAATTTAAAGTGGACACCATTCAAACCTAAACCACTCCCTCGAGATGTAAGCACCCGCATCAACTTAAGAGATACACTGCTATATCGCAGTCAATAACAAATGCTCGAAGACAAACTGAGAAGCAGGTCCTATGCAAGCCTTCTTCTGTTCTTTATTATGACAACTCTCTTAAAATTATTAAACCTGATTATCGATTTTCATGGTGTAATGGCTCTCCTCCAATGAACTCGACTGCCAGCACGACAGCTACCGACACCTCGTACATACAGCAATTTATAACACACGTGTGAGTGTTTACCCATATTTGTGAGCCAGTCCCACTGAATCTCCAAGCTATATGTTGGATTCATCATCCATCATAAAAACCTTACATTTTGTACCTAAGGCTCAATTTGTTTCATAGAAAATGAATATCACTTACATAGCTTGAAATAATTAGTCAATGCAACATGTTTTAATTAATAATGTCTAAATATTTTGCAAAAGATGAAAATATTATTCCTTTCGTTCCTTTTTGTAAGTGATAAAAGCATCAATTTTAGAAAAATGTACTTCAAATGTGTTTATAAAGAAAACTGTGCAAAAACATAGATACCTACAGCCACTCAAACACCAGGCGATCGAATCAAAAGCAATTAAAAGGAAAAGATTAAAAAAAATGAAAATAAAATGATGCTACAGCTCTGAGAGCACAGAAATGACCGTACAGACAGAGGACCGAATCAAACGCAAAACCGTCACCGACAAAACGCGCGAAGGAATGACACACACCATTTCCGCAACCAACTGCCGACGCCACGCGAGATGTGTAACGTTCGAACGATCGAACAACCGACGCGCAATCAATATCTCAGGCCAAAGAACAACGTTCCAGCTCGTGCACGAGTGACCCGACAACAGTAACCCCAACAACAACAATAACAGAGCACGGCGCTTTACGAAGGTAGGAGCAAAAACAGAGGGAGAGGCGAAGGACCCACCTGGGCAAAGGAGTACATGAGGCCGGTGCTGAGCGACCTGGGAGCAGACCACGAATGGATCACCACGGGCTCCATTTCTCGACGATGGTGTCGATCCTTTGCGGGTGCCAGAGCGCGTACGGTGAGTATGAATTATGGCGGAGAGAGAGAGAGATAGAGATGTTGAAGAGATGACAACGGTGGGCGTGACAGTCGTTCTGCGGTGGTGACAGACAAGAGGACAGAGCGATCGGGACCGGGCGACGCTTCGTTGTCTGTACGAGGATAAAGGCTGCTGCTGATTGATTGCCTTTGCTCCCGTGTCTTATGTTCTTTGTCGTGGAGGAGTCCATTCCATTAATGGTAAAATTCGTGCCTTAAAGGAAAGGAAAATCAAAGGTAAGAACATTTTTCATTTTACCACTAAACTCGAAAATTTATTTACTTTCTTTTTATTTTTATTTTTTCTACTTCTCTATAGGATTTAGTTTACCAAAAAGATAAAATCCCCATGTACATATTAAAAGGCACTAGATTTTTTTTTTTTTAACTGTCAGATTTACTTCCATAAAAATCAGTCCATTTTTACCATAAAGACAAAATTTCCCTCACTATATATTTCCCTTTTATTTTTGGTTTTTCTGCTTTTATGTAGGATTTAGTTACCAAAAAGACAAAAATCCCACATATATTTAAAGGCACTACATTTATTAATTGTTACATTTTACTTCCATAAAAATTAGTTTCATTGAAAAGAGAAATTTCCTAAAACCTCGTTCTTTTCTATGTAGTCCATCAAATTAATGGATAAATTGTCTAGTAGAATCTCGAAATAATTAGACAAGTTTTTAGCATGATCATTTATTTGTAAATTTTCACTTTTGTTGTGCATATCACCATCAAATCCCATCTTATTTGTGTTCTTATATATAATCAGATAAATCAAAAAAAAAATTCCTTTGAAGATTTCCAAAATAAAATCATAATTACATTCTCCAGCGCGAAACTTGAAAGATGAAATTAAATGAGCAAAAAATGGCATAAAATAACAATATTTTTGCAAAAAATGTCAATGAAATCTCATTCATTTTTATTGACAAAAATTAACATCATCTCTAAAGTGTTTATGAAAAGATAACAAGATATCTTATTATGCATAATATTTTAGTGTATTCTTAGATATTTTCATAACGTCTTATATGCTTTGTGTAAAAATATCTCGCTAATAGTGAGGATTAATATATTCAGTAAATATATATTTTAGGCTAATGAAATTAAAAATAAAAAATCCACCAAGAAAGTGAGCTTTTGAGGTAAAAAAGATAAGAATGGATAACTTAAGAGCAATATTGAAAAAGAGACTTTTAAGTTTTTTTTTTTTTTACTATGTTAAAGAATTTGTCTTTTTTCTTACTATTGGTAAAATACTTTTACACAAAATATGTAAAACGTTGTAGAAATATTTATGAATATACTAAAAAGTTCTTTAATACACCAAAAACAAAAATGTATGAAATACTTAATTATGACCACTGTATCCTACCTAGAGAGAGAGGCCATCACTTTGCAATTGAATGATTTAGGTCTATTTGCCTTTCTAGTGTAAATGGGCTGGATTTTGTTAGAATACATGTATGAGTTATATTAAAAACGTCACACATTAGAGAATTAATGTAATGTTGAGCAGTTAATTTATTATAATTGGCCCATAACTCATTAGCTCAAATTTTGAGTGCAAATGAGTCCAACCGGATATTGACAGGCTTGGATTTGGATTCTTTCTTAGCGATCTCCCTAGTAAAGATATTAGACTTCTACTGCACACTCTCAACAAATGATATCGGAACCGATGGTTGATCAGTGATCCACTTCCAATATATACAAGTGTTTGGTGATATTTAAGGAGGAATCTGGTGACTAATGTGATTTCTGAGCAGGTGAGTGTTGTTGCATAACAACATGAGGTCGATCTAATGGCAGACTTCATGATTTGATTTGAAAAAAAGATCAAGGATGAAGTTAGGTTGCGCACATCGGTGAGCCACTCCCAATCCAATAAATATATATATAAGTGTTTAGTGATATCTTAAGGAGGAATCTAGTAACTAACGTGATTTTTAGCAGGTGAGCATTGTCACGTAATAACGTGTGGCTAATCCAATTACATACTTCATGATCCGGTCCAAAAATAAAAGACCGAGGATGAAGGCTTTGTTTGGTTCAACTTTGCAAGGGGCTTTGGGTGGGGAAATTTTTTTTGTGTTTGGCAAATATTTTCGAAAGCTCATTTGCTAAATATAAGCATTCCCAATGCTGAAACCTAAATGCTGGGAAAGAGTTGCTTTGAGCATTGATATTTTGAGATGCAATTTTCATTGTTCACCGCGTCACTATTCATCTTCTTCTTCCCCGCCTGAGAGTTGGGCTTCTCTGGTAGGCACCGCCATTGCCGCTTGGGGGTTGTGCGTCCTTGGTGACCACTACCTAGTTTGCGTGCGCCAGGCGACGTCGATTGAGGCCGCGACCTCAAGTTGCTAGATCTGGCGGTTTGGCAACTAGATCTAGCCTCCACGATTGTAGGCCACCAAATTTGGCGGTTCGGAGACCAGATTTGGCCTTCCGGTGGCTAGATCTAGCCTTTGCGACCTCAAACAACGGTGTCACTTGAGGTCACCGTCGTCTGAGGTCACGCCCCTAGGTGGCATCGCTTGAGGTCGCGACCTCAGGCAACTAGATCTAGCTGTCTGGCAGTTGGCTAGCGATTAGCTGGCCACCGGCCACCGGATTTTTTCAGATCAAAAAATAAAAAAATAACAAAAGCCCATTACAAACTTGGGTTTTGTCAAACGGTGTGATATTTTGGAAAACTCATTTACCTCAAAAACATTTGCATTCTCTCAAGGGTATTTTTCCAAAGTTGAACCAAATGGGCCCAAAGTTGGGTCGGGCATGTTGGAGATTCAAGGTATAGTGTTAAGCAGTTAAGATGTGAGCAATATCTGCCTAAGCTTGATAAGGGAAATTGGCCCCTCACCATCACGGCCAATGCCGAAGGAACAAAGCAACCTCCCCTTTGCTCCACTCTCGTGCTGTTTTTCTGGTTCCATTTCCTTCTTTCACTAGATTTGTTTTATCTTATTTTGAGATTTTTTGTTCATGTGATTTTTACTTCCATTTCATTTCATGTTGTGGGGGTTGGCAGCTTAAGAGTCACAGGTTTTCCTTACAACATGAGCAGAAAGACCAATATGAAAAATAAAAATAAAAAATAAAATAGTGAGAGGACCCAATCGAAAAAATTAAAATTCAGGGCCGCGATTCAATACATTTCCCAAAAGTTAAGGGCCAGAAATGGACGGACTGCTGTAACACGAACTTCTCTCCTTAAACCCTCCGAAAGCCCTGCAACTTCCCGACGCCGAGCGTTCGTTCGTGCGTGCTCGCGACATCTTCAAGATCGAGCAATGTCTCCGATCTGAATCGAACTAGGAAGACGACCCGAAAATGGCGTACCGAGCACCGCACACGTTTCGCGCTCTCCTCGGGTCCTCGCATAACCGAGGACTCTCGCAGCTGTGAGTCGCTTCTTCTCGATCTGTCTCGCGCTTGTTCGCTTGATTCTCGACGAAACGATGCGGAAGACTGTTTATTGAACTGGGTCGTCTTCCTTTGGCGAAAGAATTGGATGGTTTGATTTGGGTTTCTGTGCGCGAGAATGGGTTTTCTTCTAGAACGAGCAAAATCGAGTCTTTTTGTATTTACTGAAAGAACGGCGTCATTCGTTGTACACGTCTTAGCTGAGAGTGAGGCACCTGTTCACTTTTTGTGGGCTGCAGTAGGACTGTTGTGAGGTGGTGTTTGGAAATGAGGATTGGCAATTGTATTGAAGTAATTCGTTATCTTGATTATGGAAGTTGACCCTGAAGTTTTAATTTGTTAACTTAACGCTTCCCCTGTTGCAGGCTTGGGAGCTCAAGGGGCTATTCACGCGTGATTCCAAAAGGTAGTTTCTATTTCTTCCAGTGATCTATTCTATTTATTCTTTTTGTTAATGTTGTAGTTTTTACATTGCTCAATAACAAAACTCGGTTGATTGTGTGAAGAATGGGTTGATATGGTAGTGTCGGATAGAGGAAACCTGTAAGCAGTCTGTTGGGCATGTAAGAGTCTTTCAAGATAGATTGTTCTGAAGGTTGCAAATTACTCATCTTTAGATGCATTGTCAGTTGATGAGACTGTATAGAAGAAATGCCAGTGTTTATAAATTCTAGTCTAGAGTACATCTGTATGTGTGCTGCATTTCAACTTTGAGTACTTTTTTTTTTTATCTATGTTGTAGGTGGGAATATGTTAGGTCCAGGTTGTAATTTTTCTCCTCCAGTTATCAAAATTATTGCCTCCTTTAATCCTTTTTAAGAATGTTATTTTGGCTGACATGCTCTAGTGATTGTCCTCTGTAATTTTAGTTCCTGAGTTTAATTGCCGGGGTATTTCGTCTTTCTCACACAAGGGACAGAATACTTTTGTTTTGACTCGTGCAAGTGCCTTGACTCTTCAGGAAAAAAAGGTAACTCCTGGAAGCTAAGCTTTTATGTCCATTGGTCACAGATACTATTTTGGTTCTGATTTATTCCTTTCAGAGCTGATTTGTCTGATGTTTTCACATGGAGATGTTATTCACTAGATCTATTGTCTTGTCTTTAGAATGCCGAGTTCTTAATATTCTCGAATTGGGCAAGGTTTATGACAACACAAGTAAAAGCTCCTCCACAAGCTCGACAGATGGTATGTTTGCCTTTTTCACTACTCTGGCAGTACAGCGTTTCTTTTGCGCGCTTAGTAGTTAGCACAAAATATAATTGCTTAGTAAAATGTTTAATCATGGTTTATAACCTCGCATAACTTGTAATGCATTTCTTCTTAGTATCCAAACCCTACAATATGATAAATTTAAATGAAAGGCAACACTACAAACAATATGGGAATAGCCCTCTTTCACATAAAAAATAAATAATTAAATCACTTTTATTAAACTTCTCATGGAAAGAGCTTGATGAGCAATTAGGAGTTCTTATGTCAGGAAAAGCGTATCCAACTTTCTGAATGGAATCAGTAGAACTCCATGCTTCTCTGAAAAAGTGTCATATTATGAATTGTTATTGCATTGTCTGGTATGCAGGGTGCTTTTCAGGTGACCATGTTGAGTCCAGGGATTGTCTATGAACCATATGCCCCACGAGAACCGATTCCATTCTGGAAGAGGTAGGTTTTTTGAAGGTCTTGTTTTTTAGTTGAACTTGGCTGAGCAAATCAAATCTTGTTCAGATGGTTATTTTGAGCTGTACCATAAATCATATTTATGGAAGAGCGTCATGTTTTGAATCTCTTTGTTTTTTAAAATTATAATGTCAAATGTTTAAGCTTTAAACAAGAATGCTTTGTCAGGTGATTAGTTGGTGTTACTAGGTAAAAGGACATAAAAAGATAATATTTTTGCTGCTTTCATATGGCTATGGTTGTCTGGCAGATACTTTTGCCTTTCTATGCAGATTTTGATTTATTGTCTCTCAGATGGTTCACTCGGAGTGGTTGGACGAGAACCAAGGAGGATGTCATCTTAGAGGTGATTTTTTTTATGGCACTCATATATACTTCTCACTGCTTTTCATTTGATACACTCTGACCCAGATCAAAATTTTATTTTATTTTATTTTTCTGATTTTTCATCCTAAAGCTTAAAAGTGCATATGCCATCGCTAAGCTAAGGAAGTTCGGATACTCAAAAAAGGAGTTCTATGAGGAGGCCATAAAGTTATATAAGGAGGTATCTTCTCTTAATTATGTAATTTGTCTGAAAACTAAATTTCTGCAGCTCATTACTTTGACTAAAGTCCCTATAAGTTGAAAATGGGCCGGCATATGCCATTGCTGGTCAATGTTTATGCGTACCAAGATATGACAGTCATTATGCTAACAGTTATGAGGTTCTTGAGTTAATTTGCTAATCCAACATGCGTTTGTTAGAATTTCTAGACTTTATGTAGCAAATTTGACTTTTTTCCAGGATTTGCAATCTTATCTTTCCTTTTTCTCCAGATAAATTATCTATTAGCCCACGGTGATAAAAAGTCATTGAGGAAGCCAGTTACAGAGAAGATGTACTCTGTATGTTTCTGGTCTCCAATCTCCATGCCCTCTCTATGCTGATTGTCTCATTTAGTTCAATCTTTTTCTTGTGATATTCTGTCTTTATGAAGTACAATGCCTTATCTGGAACATCATTGTTCTTTGTTTGACAGACTCTGAAAAATGACATTAAGATGAGGGAATCCATGTGGAGTAAGGTTTATTGGGAAATGATTGAACCAATTGTGAAGATACGAACTTTGCGAGCTAGGCTGGCAAGTATTCAGCATTCACTTATTGAGTTCAATCTTACTTATGCCCAAATTTGTAAGATAATGTTATTTCTGTATGTATTTGAGCAGTCTTGTGAACATTGAGAATATATGTAAGCACTCAAAAATAAATTCCAGTACAATGTTGACGTATTATGAATTGTGAGGTATATGTGTGGTAAAGCTGGTCCACTGGCTGTTTCATTATTCAATGAGACTGAAGTGTCCATGCAAATGGTTGCAGAGAGGAAGAATCAGCACTAGTTGGCTCTGCCTCCAAAAAAAAATAAAAAAATAAAGAAAAAAGAACCAGCAATAGATGACTCATTGCTTGGCAAGTTATTTATTGGATCTCTTGGTGAAGTTCCAACCACTTTTATGAACATCATGAAGCTGGTGAATGATTCGTGCACTATTTGACTGTTTAGCTGAATTCTTCTTGATCAATTGAGTAAAAAATAACCAGTAACAAGTATAAAAATTGAGGAAAAGCGCTCCCAAGTGCGAACTGAATACTGTTTATAGTCTTCTCTTCTTCAGTATATATCATCATTCTCTTCGGTCAGTCATAGAGAAATAATGGGGTTTTGTATGTCAGATCAGTACTATACATCATTGGCCTTTTTCATGAACGTCTGGTCCAATGAAATTCATGCTTGTATTTCGATTTCTTCTGGCCCATGGAGTTTGGATCATATGGCCTCTGAAATTAGTAGATGTCCACATCCTTCTCTTTAAGGCAGGTTATTTTATTTTACTTTATTTTATTGGTATTTTCGGTATCCTGAAAGTGTGCTATGCCATCTTATGTGCAAGCTATTTGTTTGTTTTGAATTCTCATAGTGCAATTGAAGTCAGCTCATGTGCTTTTATTTTCAGATTGGTGTTGACCGGAAGGATGTCAACAAAGTTTTCATTCAGCTTACTCTTGAGTTCATTACTAAGCAGGTACAGTTCACTGATTGGGAACTTTGCTTCTAATTTTACTTGTTTGTTTGGCAATTTCATCAGTTCATCTGTTTGTACTAGTATATCATAGCCACCTGGTTTATGTTGGGGTCTTCCTTTGCAAAATTTTGAGAAGGTTTTGGTACCTTATGTGGGTTCACTGGTGTCTTAGTATTCACATGGTAATGATGATCCCATTCATTTCTCATTCAACTAAGAGCTTTAAGTGTGAATTACAAAGAGGAAGATTGTAACTCATTTGACTATTTAATTGGTAAAATGCGAGTATTGATGTAGGATAAAGTGAGAGAATGAAGAGCAGAGAGGAATTTGGAACCTAGTTAGATCTGTCAAATGGATAGGTGGGGTCGAGTTTGGGTCGGGTGAAAATGGTCCCACCCAAATTGACTCATTTGTCCCGTTTTGACCCTTTTCATGTAATACAAATCTAGTAACCAATTCTCAACCCAACCCATACTCGACTCGATCTATATTGCTAATACACTTACATATTTAACCCAATCTATGAAAACATATACCCAAACTAAGGTAAGAACACAGTGTGAGCGAGCATGAGAGAGAGTGAAGAGTCATAGAGGATGGTTGGATCTAAGTAAGTTGTGGATTCATTTAACACCCATATTATTTGGGGTTTTACCATTCTAAATTCATTTATGACCTATTTACAGAATATAACTAACTCATATAACAAGCTAGCCATTAAATATGGGCACATGATTCATTTTGACAGGTCTAAACCAAGTTACAAAAGCTAAGAGAATTGGACAGAGTTATAATTCCCTGATTCTTCTCTCTCTGACCTTCTCTGACAGATTTTCTATTATTACAAAAATTTACTAGTGCATCGTACGTGAAGGAAGAAGATGTGGGTCGATGCGTAGTTGCTTATTCATCCTTTGTTACACTTATATTAAATTGATTAAGTGAGAAGTTTTAGTTCATTCTTACAATTCAGGCACTTTTTTTTTTTTTTTTTTTGCAGAAGTTTGAAGCATATGATTTGAACGGCAATGTGGTGGCAGGCGATAAAAATAAGGAGGTAGGCTCTCCATCTTATTTCTCTAGAGAGGCTGCTCTTCTGGAGTGATCACTTTTCTGAAAACCTTTTAAGAGCAACGAATTAGGCACAATTGCTTTGTTCATGAAGAACAAAGAAAAAAAATGCATCATGCTTTGTTCAACTTTTCTGTTAATTTAGTAATTTTAGATTGTTTATAAAATATTTTCAGACATCCATTCATTCGTGACTGTTCAATTTGACATTATACTTGCTTCATGATCATTTTGAGTCATGAAACTCATGGTGCTTGTTGCATTTTTTCTAGGTCCTTGTGCGAGATATCTGGGTATTCGAGAAATCTCTCTTCCACAAGGAATCTTACTGGCGTCTTTGCGGGAAGATTGTATTATAACCATGCTATTATCATTTAGAAACTGGTCAAGGGGATATTTGAAAAGACGTGGTCACCAACTATTGCAAGCTTCTCAGGCTAGGTATATTTCTCCCAGAGAAAAAAACTTACCCGTAGAGATATCCATTTATAATATTTGATGGCGAGGTCCATTTTTGATATTTGATGGCTAGATCTAGACGTTGCATTTTCCTTTTATAGGGTTGTCATTTTATACTTCTGTGTGAATTTCTTGTTTTCATGACATCAACAATGATAACTGCGGTTTTGCAGCAATGGTGTCTGAAGTTAATCTTCTGTACCTGGGAAATAAAAGAGAAATCGTTCTTTGCATCCCCAACTCATGGTCTTTCACATGGTTTTCTTAGTTTCGTTTGGAGCGGCTTCTTCCAAGACCTTTTACTGTCTATCATTTGAGCCTTGACTTTGATTTGGTACTTGACACCCCAAAATCTATATTTATATATTTTTATGGTCGATTGAACGTAATAAGCTGAACCAAGTGGCTTTAGGTTCTTGTTCCGGCCTCTGTCAGATGGGTAACTACTTATAGAGCTTTACAGTGTGTTGAAGACAACGTGATGTAGCAAAATCGAAGACAATCCTGGCGAAGAAATTGCATGCTGCAGTTGTTCCTTAAAAAGCGAGTATTGCCACTGAAGAAATTGCACCAAAAACTCAGAACAACCTGTGTGTCTAGAATCAGCAATTCAAGTTCAACATATACGCAGCCCTCAAAAGAGGGCAGCTAGTAGATAATTTGTAGTTGTGAGGGCTGCACAAAAGGGTAGACTTACACATTAATCTAATCTCTTATGAAGAGTGCACCCTCTCTCCAACTCATATTCACCAGCAAAACTATTCAAAGGTGCGACACTTTACATAAGGCTTCATGAATCCTTCCATAAATTTGCCCCATGATCAAGAACCTAGTTGCTGTGGTTACATTTGCTTTATCTGTACAAGTATACTTTATCGCTGTCCTTCCACCCTCTTTTGCGGGCTCGTTTCTCCCACAACGTCGCGAGCTTACGCTCCTCAACCAGCTGTGCTTCAGCCCTTTCTCTGCTTAGCTCACAAGCCGCCACCCCGGCATTGCACTTCTCGGCCTCGACCCTGAATCTCAGCGCGGTCTTCTTAGCATTCTCTGTTAATGCCTTGGCCCATGCCAAAGTTTCCTTCCCTACGGTTTCTTGTAAGCTCAGTTGTTCCTTCAACATATCCGATCTGCTCTGCTTCATATCATTTTCACCGCAACCTGTGTGGAAAAGAGACAGAGATTGACGAATCGACCACTTCGGACGCAAGATTACCCGGGACTAGATACAAAGCCTTACCAGCATCACTCCACTAAGATGAAATAAAACATACTGAGCCTGCCTATAAGCCATCAGACACTCGGAGGTGCCAATGCAATCAAAGACTTGTTCATCATTAATTGTTCTTAACAAACGAAAGTTCAGCCAGTTAGTCTGGATTCACTCAACACTAGAGTTCCAATACTTCTACTGAAAAAAAAAAAAGCATAGAAAAAGAAAAACACGAAACGACTTGGACCATCATGAAAACATGTTCTTCCAATCATGAACCGAGAAGTCTCTCAGACTCACTAACTCCAATCTCTACCGTTCAGACTTACCTGAAGCCGAGGGAAACATTGGTCTCTTCACAGGGCAAATGCAAGAGCAAGAACCACAGTAAGCTTGAGCGCGCAGACTGTAATTTGAGCGCTTGTAGTTGTATAATACTGAGATGCCAGGAAAAACACAATTAGAGAAACACCCAACAAAACTACAGCTCGTTTGAGCAGCTTTTGACTGCAGTATGCACGAAGTCTTCTCCAAACCATAACTCCCCAAGAAAATCAACAAAGAAACACAAAAGAAAAAAGAAACTTTTGCAATCTCAAACTGAGATTAGCCTCCTTAATCTAGGATTCCTGTCGCTCTTTCTTAGGGAAGAAGTAATGTGAGAACCTTGCCATGCACAGAAACCTAAAGTCAAAAGAAGCAAGAAAAGGCAAAGAAAGAGAGAAAGCCAAGGGGACCCAGAAGAATTTTGAATTTAAAGGTTAGGAATTCAGTCAAAATATGGAATCCTAGAGAGAAAAAACACAGAACTTAATTGGAATAAAATGCAGGATAAATATCAATGAACCGATTTCGATCGTCTGTTAGGCGTGACCATCTTAGAAGCAGATTCCAGTATATCCTTTTCTCTCCTTATTTTTGAAGTTTTAGATAATTATTGTGATTAAATTATCTTGACTTGCCGAATGGATTGATAATTACAAACTGGAATTAATCACTCAAAACTATTCTTTTAACGGTGATGGGGCACCATGTAAATAAAATTTAATAGTTGAAGTTTTCTTTTTCCTAGGATTAATATGACGAGAAACCCCAAATTAGTATACCCTTGACAAATATATTTCATACTAACTTTTGAGTTTCTGAAAACCTTAAATTGATACACTTATGTCAATTAAGTTATTATTATGTATCATCCAACTTTGCAATTTTATGTATAAATTTGAGGAAACTAATGTAGGGTAAATATATCATGAGTGTGTTGTTTTTTGGATTTTAAGTGATTCAAAAGTTAGTTTGGAGTAAATTTGTACTGGTTTGGGGTTTTAACAATCCAAAAATCAGTTTTAGATAGATTTGTCACAATTATACTAGTTTAGACCTTTTGTGGTATTATTTTTTTTTTTTTCCGACTTTCTATTGACTTGTCTCTTAATTTCATCATTTTTTTTTTTTTTTTTTTAAGCAAAGGATTAATTAAAAAGCCCAAAAAAAAAAAAAAAAAGAAAGAAAGAAAGAAGAAGAAGGGTGAGGCAAGTTGATTACTACAAATTTGAGAAACCCATGTCTAGTTGTCGGTCGTTCTAAAATTTGAATCTTTTTTCATCTACTTATAAAATATTTTTTTCTTTTAGGGTAAGGAAATCCACATGGATCCATCCAATTGGGTCATTCAAATGATTCTTTTGGTATGAAGAATTTTGCGATAATTCTCGTCACATATATGCATTAAGTTGGGCTGTTTCTAATTGTTATCTGATATGAAGGAGAAAATTTGGGATACATTAATCTTCTATACTCTTTTTATGGTTATAATATATTGTTGATTGAATTTATGGTTATGAATTTGTGTCGACTCAATAACCGTTGATTCAATAACTATACTTTTAATGGTCAAAATACATTGTATAGAGCAAAATCAAATAAGCCAAACTCTTTCTAGTGACTGGTGAGATCAATTTCATTCAGATAAGTTGGTCATGACAAGTCGAGAAATCCATGTCCATGGTTGGTCTTTTAGGAATTTATGATTTTTTTTCTCTCTTTTTTCAATTTTTTTATGATACATATTTTTTTTTGGAACATGATATACACAGGATATATTATTAGTTTCCGCATTTTGGAACAGGATATTTAAAGTGATTACATCCATTGAATGGGAGTTTCTGGTTTCATATTTATATAATTATAATTTAATCCCATAAAATATCCTAGGAATTTGATTTGATGGAAATCAGGACAATCTTTTTAAAGTGCGATTAAATTCAAATACAAACTAACGTCTCTAGGAAATTTATAGGTTAAGTTGAACTTCCATTTTACAAGTCTCTAGTTTGCAATGAGATTTATATTCTTATAAGAAAAAAGTTAATAATTTAACCAGAAAAGGTTTAACTTCAATTTACAAGTTTCTGGTTGGTTTGCAATGAGATTTATGTTCTCACAAGAAAAAGTTAACAATTTAACCAGAAAAAAAAAAATAAAAGACGGAGGAAATAAAATAAGTGGAGACGCGAGGAATCGAACCCCGTGCCTCTCGCATGCGAAGCGAGCGCTGTACCATATGAGCTACGTCCCCATTCAACGATTGATGGGAAAAATATATAATTAAATAATAAGTTTCCTGATTCATCCTCATCTCTTCAAAACAATTTCTTTTAAAGGACGTTTTAGAGAAACAAAAAAATGTTAAAAAATTATGTTGATTATCGTTATCTCTTATGAAGCAATTAATCGAAGATGCGATAGTGATGTGTTTGACACATCAAGTTTATGACCTCTCTATGTTAGAAAGATATATTAGGGTATCAACCATAAAATTTTGCTCGAACATTTGTAAAATCCGGGCCATTAAATTATGAGAATATTACAATGTAATTATAATGTAAAAAGAAAAAAAGAAAGTAATTTGAAATTCTCAAGATGATTGTCTTATGATGTCATGCATACTTTATGAATTTCAATTCTTATCATCATACATATTATTCAATTTAGTTTTTCAAAATCCATAGTTATTGCTCGAAACTCAAAAAGAAAAGGATAAATAAGAAAATTCAGAACAAAAGTGCATCAAACTTAGAAAAATATTTTTAATTTTCAACAGCACAGCAATTAAATAGGATTACTTATTGGACCAAACTGGTAACATCTCTAAATTGTTGGATGTTTGGTTGCCATATAACGAGCGTTGAGGATTTGAGTTATAATAAATGTTACATCGTTTGATTTTGATGATATTACAACCGTCACTTTGTTTGACCGACACCATATAGTAAAGGAGTACAGATGAATTATCCAAGTATCAAGTGAGTTCGACAACAAACACGACATGATTATTAACCGTGCTCCATAGTTCGACACGGAATTGACCCGAACACGATCGGTCTCTACCCAAACCCGCTAACTTCATGTTGTATTTGAGCTGTGTTATAATGTCGGGTCGGAAATCGTTACCCGTGTTCTAGATAGGATTTTTGAAATTAATTCCTAGGAAAAATTTTCAATAGTAGAAACGTATGAGCTCATGCAATAAGAGACAAACATGGCCTGAGCTCCTAAGCTGCAAGGAGAGGTATTTGGCGGGGGCCCAAATCAACGCATCGCGTTCAACGAACGTAACGACATTACATTTCAGTTCTTCTGCCGCGCTAGAACGGGGGAGGGGAAGAAGCAGGGGAGAGCCCCGAGCACAGCAGCGTCTGCTCGCTCCATCGGACGACGACAGCATCGATCCTTCCGGCGCGATCCCTTCATCGGAATCTGCGAAGATCTCCGCCGTCGTTGGCCCCCTCGCCATTCGACGACCCGACGTACCTCTGAGAGTCCCGCCACCCCTCGGAAAACCCGAGATTTTTCATTCCCCTGTCGTTGATCCCCGTTCCGTTCCAACTACCGAAACGTTTCTGAGTTTTTGTGGGACAATGTTCGAGAGCTGATTGATGCGGCACGTTCGTTATTCGTGAAATCTCGCCTGTCGTGGGACCTCTGGTTCTGTGCGGAGAGATCCTGATCACCCTTCAGGTTCGGCACCGATTGCGATGTCTGATCGGCGTGGTGTGATGGTCTCTGGGTGGTATTGATTCGTCCATCACGTTTGGTGGCTTATTCGGCCGGAGGGGCAGCAGGCCGACAGGGGTTCTGGCAATGGGGAAAATCATGAACGGATTAGTGTTGCAAATGCTTCTCTTAACAGGTACCTGTCTTGCTTGTCGAAGTTTACTGGAGAATTTTGATAGTGCTGGAGCATGGTGGCTCTGGGATGACAGGGTCGGGCTTACCGTGACGTAGTTTTGTTCACTAATAGGGATTCAATGAGATTGTGGTAGGTGATACGAGGGATGAGTTATTAATCGTTGTGTGCATATGCATAGGTATAGTGTTCGAGCATGATGGATGGTCTATCTGTTTGGTGTCGTTCGCTTGTTTTAGGCTGTCAAGACATGGTATTGGAGGGATAAGAAAAACGAAAGTCCTGAACGTATCGTCCGTTGGTCGATTGAGTCACTAACATTTTACTTTGTCATGATGGCTTGATTACTCATGGGTTTTCTTGTAATGCTTTTACTTGGCTATTCTAATGGAACTTCATTTTTATTTCGTGATCTCTACAGCTGCTTTACTCAGTTGGAATCTGATATCTCTGGTCGATTTGTTGGCTTTTCTTATCATGCAGTTCGATGGCTCAAAAGCAGGTAAAAAGCTGTTCTACCGTTTCTCTTCGAAATGTATTCATCTCCTAATAAATACTATCTTCGGAGAGGTTTTATATTGATGTTATTGTCGTTTGTCTATTGTAGAGTGCTTTCTATCCTCGAAACAGCACAAAAGGAAATGTTGTTTTTGCTTTTTTGTACGTGTTGTATGCCTATGCTGCTTCTACGTCTCTTTTACTGGTGCCATCTGCGCCCCCCTCTACTTGAGCCATTGAAAAAGTTAGATATTACTTTCATGGAAAAGAACCACGACAAGCACTTCTAACATTCAATGAAGGATATGAAAATAAATGCTCAAGATAAATATCAGCATGCACAAAGGCGGTTGTGCTTACTAGCCGGAAGTTCTAGAACCTTATATGTACTGCCATTTTTCTAACCCTCTAATGTCCTCATGCCTTGTCTCTTGCGGGTCTCCAACTTGCTTTGTGCTAGTTCAAGTTATTCATTCGAACAGATCCTCACAGTTAGAGCAGCCATTTCTTTGGCTACACCAGTTTCCCGTTCTTGTATTCCTGTTCTCCTCTGTTGCATTTTCACATTGCATGTTCTTCTTCTTATTAAGTAGCAAGCGATACTCTCCATTTTCCTTGGACTTGTATTTTTCTGGGGAAGTGTTTTCTTTTCACAGTTGGTTTTTAAGATTGTCAGGATAATTATCTAGTCATAACTTTTGACGATAATGGATTGTTGGTCCAATTCTCTTTCCTTTGCCATAAAGGAAATTATTCTGTTGATGTTAAGTATGACGTCATCTGTGCTGCTATCAGGTTATCTATCCAAGAGGCACCATTTGGTATCATATTTTATTTGCATGTTCTCCTTTCTGGCTGTCTTTTTACATGCCATATTCCACTTCATATGGGCTATTGAGGGAGATCAATGGTTTGCAATCAATTTTAAGTGGGCAAAGCTAGCCGGATTTGAAAGGTAACCTTTATAAGTATTAATTTCGTGAAGTTATTGCAAAGATCATCAGTAATGCTTCAGTGATACACGGTCATAACAAAATTTGGTTTGAGTTTTGCAGAATTTACTCATGGACACCGCCTTCTGAATTGTATTTTTTGGTCATTCAAATATCCATAGCTTTTGTTGCTCTAAGGAGAATATCAGGGGATAGGCTTGGACAAGATTTGCGAGGAGATTCTTGTTTAGAATGTTTTTGTTCTTCTCGTGGCTACATAGGTTGGTTTAAGTTTAGTATGCATGATAAAGTTTCAGTGCGTTATCTGGAACTTTGTATTGTTTGGTTACCATGCAATTGCATTTCAGTTTCTTCTTCACTAAGGATAAATCATGGTATTGATCAAGACAGTTCTATAAAAGAAAACGTCACATAAATCTGTATGTAACATATAGAATATTACATCAGCTGAGTAGTCCTGATTAAAAATAAGCGAGTAGATGGTTGTCTGATTATGGTATAATTTCTTTCAAAGGGTCTCATCTCAGAACGTCATGCTGCCTGTTGTTGCCTGCTGTACAGTTAGCCGTGGGGATAAGTAGTCCATCGTGGACTTCTTTCCCATTTTTTATTTGTAGCTGCATTGGCCTCGTGGATTGGTCTTTGACAAGCAACTTTCTTGGGCTCTTTCGGTAAGTAGTCCACATTTCACCTTCCCAGATCAGCAGCTCTAGCTTCAGCGACTATTCTCCATACTTTATACTTTTAAATCTACTGATTACACTCAACATTCCATTTCAAGGTGGTGGAGGTTTCTTTTGCTTTATGCAGGTTTCAACATTCTCCTGTTGTATAGCTACCAACTTCCGATCGAGTTTTCTGAACTTTTTGTGAGGATCGCTGACTTTGTTGGCTTGTACAAAATAACTGCTAAGTCAGACTGGTCACAACTGTGTTGTGGTGTCTCTCTCCTATCCTTCTACATATTGGTGAGAAGATCCTGTTCAGAATGAGACTTCCTTGACTAAGTTGTCATTCTTGACTCTAGCTTCTTGCCTATAGTGTCGTACATAGGTCCATCACTTATGTCTTGTATGACAAATTCGCAAACAAAGAATTAGGAAAATAACAGGAGAGGCCTCAATCAGCGGACATCTCAGACAAATCTTCATAAGCTTCATGATTGGAGCTATGGAGAATGCGTAATTTGAATATATTCACAAATGGCCTGCAAAGGCTTATTAATTTTGAAGTTGTGGCTCTTCCCTGTACTGGAATATGGTTTACTGGTAGAATACCTACTTTACTGATCAGCCAAATATTCCCCCAGCCTAGTACTTCACTTTTCATGCAAAGACCTCTAGTTCTTCTGGGTTAGTATGCGAGAGGAACTGTCAATGGCTCTCTAATTATACGTGAGACGTTTGAGACAAAAAAATCTAGGGTCTCGGCTGTGAGAAACTGGTTTCTTGCCAATACGACATGCATGTCACGGAGCTCTACTCATCTTATTAAAAGTTCATCATAAGTAAAGAGAATCATCTGTTGCAGAACTCACTGCTTAGACAGAAGTTAGCTTGTACTGCCAACACCTTATGGACTATCAAGTTGAAGTTTTCTTTCATTCTCTCTATAGATTAATATGTAGGATATCATAGCATAAGCATACATGTTACTAAGTCATGCATGAACTAGTCAATATATGTTTCTTCTTGAGTAGTATTATCTGCTTTCCAACCTGATGAAGTTCTTAATCGTCACCTTTATTACTGCACTCCTCAGCTATCATTAATTTGTGACTATCTTGAAGACATGGATGTCATAATGTCCACTTCGGAAAGTGATTTAATGGAGCCGCTTCTTCTCTCAAAGCATTCCTTTTTAATCAGCGGATCAAGGTAAAGTTCATAGTACTTGAAAGTTCAAGGTGCTTTTCAGAACCAAGGACTCTCTTGTATTTTAATAGATAGGTCATTTTGTGGAAAAAGAAAACTGTACGACTTCAATTTTTCTTTAGGAAACTGAAACATGATATACAAACAAGCTCAATGGATACATCAGTATTTATGCATGTCCCCTGGTGGCTATATTTACAATTATTTGATGACAGGCAACTGAACTAGTCAAGTAGACGTTTGAACCAAAAAGAGCTCTGAGAGTTCTGTCCTCCTCTATATTTGTTCCTCTTGTAAATTATGATCATTTGTCTGCATTAGAGGTTCAACTACTCAAAACTTTTTCCATAAGTTTTGGAAGTGTAAGTTGCTCTTTGGGAGCATGATCAATCTCTACTCCTGAGAGGCATAAGGAATAATGGGAAGTTTGTTGGAGGTCAAGGAACCACAGGAAGTGTTTTTAATTGTGAGAGGTGGCAAAAGTAGAAGTTTCGCCAACCTTTTGAAAGCAAAGATGTCTAGGACTATTTGGGAAAGTACAACACATCCAGCAGAAAGGGGAACGACTTGGTGTTATTAGTGACACGCTGATTTATTTACTTACATAGTGGTTTGGCTTGTGCTTCTATTGATTTTTGGTGGCATTTTAATTGATTAGTCACCTTGGGTATGGCAGTTTGATGCTTTTTTTCTTTTCTTTTTTTTTTCCCAATTCATCTCCACTGCTGCAATAAGTCTGCATCTCCACCCTACAGTTTCTGTGTTGTGAGAGAGTTGGAACTGGCAGTGACGTTATATACCTTTTTTGCATGTTGTAAATCTTTTTCTTACTAACATGTCATCTTACTGAGTGAACCGTGAGACCATCTGCAGTAGACATGCTTATAACTACCATCTAATGTTTCACAGTGAGTTATAACGTATCTACTATTCTATGTAGATTTTTCACTATAATTTTTGAATTTGCAGGTCTAGGTTAAGGTACAGTAACCTATCAGGGAGGAGCGTTTTCCAGGCATTTAGCATCAACTTTTTCACTTATGGATTTCCGGTATGAGTTCCACATCTGTTTCTCTGGAATCTCATTATCACCTAGAGGACTCATCTCTAAGCTGAATTGCTTTGACCTCTGTGAGCCATCCATAATTTTTTCGTTGTTTTGCAAAAATGCAAATGGAACTTTGCTGTGCCAAAAAAAGTTAGATTGCATACCAAAAATCACAAGTGCCTCATAGCCAAAAAAAAAAAAAAAGAGAAAAAGTTAAACTACTTCTGTGCGAGGGACATTAGATTGATTGCTTGCATAAGAAGCAAAGATCATGGAGAGCCCAACGTACCCACTCCAGAAGACTAGCCAATTGTTAGAGCCAGGGGGCTGGAGTTACTTCCTTAAGTAGCTTCACATGTGTAGGCCATATGCAAAAGATGGTTATTGGGGGAAGAAAGTGTTGGTTTTATTGATTTGGAGGAAAAATGTAAAAGAACGAAACATCTATGTCATGCTGGTTCTAAACAATTAATTTTTTAGAATCCTCTTATAGTTACAATATCTGATTCATAAATATCAGGTAAAAAAGATATTCATTTCAGTCGATTAGTATGTTGACCTCATCTGTATAGTGTAGCTAAGCTGCATGTCTTTGAACCCTTTCGATTAATTATGAATTCTTATAGCACGGGCAATGAAAATTACCTGAATCATCGACTAAAGCTTGCTTTGGAATATGCAGGTTTTATTGCTATCTCTGACATTTTGGAGCTTCTGCTTTGCAAGTTTATGTTCTTTCGGACTACTTGCTTATGTTGGCTATGTCTTGTATGCCTTACCTTCTGTGTTTCTCTTCCATCGGTTAAATGGCTTGCTTCTCGTATTTATTCTCCTCTGGACTGCTAGTACTTATGTCTTCAATTTGGCATTTGCCGTCCTCAATATGAAACTACGGAAGGTATTTTCAGCTATCTTTTGCTCCGGTGGCTTGCTTAGCATCACAATTTATTTTTCTTGCGAACCATTATTGCAGGATATGGAGATTTGGGAAACTTTTGGCTTGTGGCATTATTCCATTCCCGGATTTTATCTGCTGGCACAGTTTTGCCTTGGAATTCTAGTTGCTCTGGGTAATCTTGTGAACAGCTCCGTCTTCCTCTTTTTGTCTAATCACGACAGACAGCTTGGCAATGACAACCATTCTGTAGAAGGTAAAATAATGGCGTTCAGTTGGTAATTAAACTAGTTCCTGGAACTCTAGGTTGAGATGTCTGCTAGGATTTTTTATTGTACTTGGACTTGCATGCTTGTGACTCCTTTTTGATCTTTCAGAGAGAGGATCCAAAGGGCATGGGCACTAAAAATTCAAATTACCTTAATTAAGACTCACCCAATACTAATTACTAACACCATTAAATATATTGCAACAGTACCCCTCAAGCTGGTACGTCCAGCTTGCAACTAACGGAAAAGATGATATCTGAAAGAGCGTGGCGAGTTTGATTGTGACTTGATCGAAAGTCTAGGATGACGAGGGATGTTGTAGTGGATAGTGAATCCACCTCTGAGAGCACAAGATTGGAGGCACAGTGTTGATGGCATTGAACGAGGAAGGTGGGCCTAGGAGCTTGACATTGAGGAAGGATAGACTTTTTTGTTACTAATTTCAGGGAGGAACAAAAGTTGGGGCTTTAGATTTGGGTCCATCTCTCCTGGTTACTTTGATACCATGTAAATATTTTAGGATCTTCAAGAGAGAGGGAGAGAGAAGAGATTAAGAGGCTTCATCTTTACTCAATAGCTTAATGAAAGAGTACATAAGATGACTGCAATTATAAAGCATAAGAGACATCCAAAAACCCTAATTACTTTAATTAAAACTCACCTACTAACTACTATAGCACCCCTAAATATCTCTTCAACACTAATGAAACCCATTCAACATCGAATTCCGCCAAATTCTGCTGACGCGACCATCCTACAACGCCACAATATGATGCAGATAACCTTTAGTCATGTCGAAACCTACAAGGACACTGCTGTGGAAAAATTTAGCCAATGTGAATAACGTTGGAGTATGATGCAAATAGGATTTAGCCAATGTGGATAACTGTGAATATTTATGTTGGAAAAAAGTTTATCCATGCCATATTTTGAAGGCCATGCCAGCTGAATTGGGCACGGTTTGATGTCTAAGAGACTTGATTAGAGAACTTGTGAACATAGAAGGATTTGATTCGATAAATTAGAAGTATAGGTATTTGATTAGAAAATGCCTAAAAGTACAGGGATGAAAGGTAGCATTCATCCTATCAAAGAACAGTTTCGACACATCTTAGCCAAGTAAGAAGAGCACGGTCTTACTTTTTCTATTTGGCCATCCTCTCACTAGAGGAAAAAAACATAGATAAATTCATGGAAAAAAGAAAATTAGTCTTCATTCGTTTGGTTGTACATAGACAATGAGTAATACCCTGCATGTCTTAATTTCATCAAGTATCCAAGTCTTTGACTTGCGATCTCCTATTTTCTTTGAGGATGCTTAGGAAGTTCCAAGAGAATTTATTCTAGGATATTTGGATAAAAAAAAAAGCAGAAAAGAATTATGAAATTCAGGAAATTAGTCAGTCAGAAACCAGCTTTTCACCCCAATAGACGTCTAACATTAGGTAATGCCGGAATTCATCTCCCTCAACTGAATATGATGAGGGTAATTCAGTCCTAGTCATACCTTGGTGTGATGTACGGCGGGGTAAAATTTGTCCTGGTCCTTCATTGTCATGCAAGAAAGGTGAGACTTATCTGATGTTCTTAACTTCTAACGTTAAAATTAAACCGTTATCATCTGAGCTCTTAGGAATTCTTCTGCCGCTCTGATCCATACAGTCGCATTTTTTACGGACACCACTTTTCTTTTTTCATGTCCAGAATGTTAGAGTCTGTTTGGTAAAACAATTTGTTCTAGGGAACAATTTCTTTTCAGAAATAATTTTTGTCTATTTCTATTATCGAGAACAATTTTCAATAAAATAACGCGTTTGGTAACTATATAAAATTTCTATTCTTTGGATGAAAAAAAGAATAGAAATGCGTTTGGTATGATTTGTAATATATAATTTTTAAAATTTTTTTCTTATTTTTCTTTATTGCCGCCATCATCGACGTTGCCACTTGCCACCGACAACTGCCGTCGCCGACCGTTGCCGCCAGCCACTGATGACTGTTGATGACGGACCACCGCTTGCTGCCACCACTTGCTGCTGCTGACTGCTGATTGGTGCCGGCCAGTGGTCATCAGTGGTTGGCGGCAATGGTTGGCGACGGTGGCGGTCGGCAGTGGCCATCGATAGGCAGCGGCGATGGTCGTCAACGCCGGTTGGTTAGTCGGCCAGCTAGCGGGCGGCAGCAGCAACTATCATCAGCGGTGGGTGCGGTAGTTGGCAACAATGGCGGTTGGCAGTGGTGACGGCAGCCGGCTATCGGCTAGCTAGTGAGCGGTGGCCTCAATGGTCATCGGCGGTGGGCCGTGGCAGGCGGCCGCGGCAGTGATGGTGGTCGGCCGGCGGTTGATCGGTGGGCGGGCGGTGGGAGGCGGTTGGCTGACGCACGGCGGGCAACGGGTGATGGCGGCCAGCCGGCGGCGGTGGCTGGACAGCAAGGGCAATGGCGAAGGGAAGGGACAACAAGGAAGAAAAAAAGAAAAAATAACTTATTTCTGAGTTACTTTTTTTTACTTCTTATTTCTGTTCAAAATCTATCCCCAACGACTATTTTACTCCGGGGAATAAAAAAATCAATTGACGTTATCAAACGGATTTCTGTTATTTATTTATTTATTTTGTTACAGGGAACAAAAGAACATAAATTGAGAGAAATAAAACGTTACCAAACAAGGCCTTATTGGCTATTGCTTTCATGTAATACTATACAGTGGCCCAATAACACTAATTTCGGCCTTCGTTTCAGGTGAAGAGGAGATGAAAGTTTTTATTGTGGCTACAATAGCATGGGGGTTGCGTAAATGTTCCCGCACAATCACATTGTGTTTAATATTTCTCGTTGCAGTCAAACCTGGCCTATTCCATGCTGTATACAGTAAGTTTATGGACCTCTGGGTTCATTTCACCTACTTTTGCTATTTTTGGGTGGCCTCTGAAGCACATTTTGCATAGGATTGTATGATATCATCAGATGCTTCTGATATCTTAGCCCATTTAAGCAGTCTTCCGTGTCCATTTATCTGCAATTTTTTCAGGACTATCCTGCCTTGAGCTTACTGCTGCCTATTTTGCTTTATATGCCAGTGATATTTTTCCTGGTGTATCTTTTAAGCCACAGCATCAGCAAAAAGAAATGCCAGTACCTGATACTTCTTTGCGAGGTGCATTTCGCCCTGCTATATATTCTTCACCTTGATCTCATCTCAAAAGTCTTGGATCAGAAAGGGTCATTTGCTGGAGAAATTCTGAAACAACTAGGTGAGGTGACCACATTTGAGGTGCCCATTTTTTCAAGTACGAAGACAGTGCACCTTTCCTGGCAGATGAGATTGTAAACATATATTCTTTATTGCACGTGTGCATGTGAAGTTCGATATATCATGTTTATGTAGTGATCCTTTTCCGTCTGCAATTTATGAGTTTCCTTTTCAGGTCTTTACAAATGTGATCAGAATGGCCATTTGTTGAAGATAGCGATGCTTGGATGCTTTTGTGCCCTTCACAATCATGGGATTGAAATTCTATTCAGATTTTCAAATGTGGTGCAGCAAACACCCTTCCCACCCATTGGTTTTAATATATTGAGAGCTGGCTTGATCAAATCAGTTCTGTTTTCTGTGTACACTTCACGATCCTGTGAGAGGCAACATGAATTTTCTTCTAATGGTACAGCTTCTTTGAAACCGAACTTTCTCTCAATGGCCATTGCAATTGTTCTAGTTGTTGGAATGGACCTTCAATGTTGAATGATCAATACATGCAGCATTTGTGGAAATTAAGAATTATTAGAAGTGAAAGATCTTCGCTAGTTGAGTAATTCCTTTTATTTCTTCTTCTGTCAATTAATATGTTTGATTGAAAAGAGGCTTAAAATCAAACCCATGGGTTGGTTTAATGGTAAAGGGTTGACTTGTCTATGTAGTTTGGCACATGGGGTAAGTTTGATTCCCCACACCATCAAGTGCAAACAACTTCAAGTTTGGGCCACCGATCCTGGATTTGGTTTGTGTCATACCTGATCAGTTAGTGCTTCATGAGCCTAGGTTTTACCTAGCTGGACTTCTTTGTCATAATAAAAAAAAAAAAAAAAAAGAGGCTTAGTAGGATGCTCTCGTGTAGAAGAGATCCAAATTTGCACGAATGGAAGGTAACATGCGTTAGTTTCACATTATAGAAATAGCAATGTCCCAAGAGAAAAGTGATTTACTTGACTTGTTATAGTTCCCATTGCCATCTATATATTTACCTCCGGGTTAAACTGTCAAAAAACATACTCAACTCTGGAGTTCATCCTAGAGGAGACAAGAAAGCTTCTACATATCTCATTTTCTTACAGCTACCCGTCAAGGAGAGATCACGGCTGCTGCAATCAAGCGTTATTTAGATCATACTATCCAGTAAATTTAATTGAATTACCAGATTTAAGATAATTTAGGTGAGGCCTAACTGCTCTAAGTAGTCTCTGCCCTGGTAAGTTGAGTTACTTTGTGACTTCTGTAGAGATCTCAGCTGAAATTTCTTTACGGAGTTTGCTTATTCTTTTGAGAAGAATTTGCCTGACAGTTTTTCCTGCAGTCTTCATGTGAACTTACTCTATGAGCAGTCATTTATTTGATTGTAGATTTTGAGCATATCTGAACATGACAACAGTCTACAGAATTCATGAAAATCAACAATTCCGGGACCTTACCTTGTTTTCCTCTTTTTTTCAGAGAGGAAGATAATGATACATTTGGGTGCTATTGGTCAGAAGTTTCTTTCAGTATATCGGTCATGTGGAAGCTACATTGCATTTTTGACTATTCTTGTTGCACTATACCTAGTTACTCCAAACTATGCTTCATTTGGTTACTTATTCTTTCTTCTGTTTTGGATTATTGGGAGGCAACTTCTAGAAAAGACAACAAAACACCTCTGGCTTCCTCTAAAGCTATATGCAATTGCAATCTTTGTGTTAATTTATTGTTTGAGTGTCTTTGACAAGATCCGGCTGTGCTTTACCAACTTGATAGATCTTCATGCGGTCTTCAGCTATAATCCAGAGGCTTCACCATTGGAGAATGTGCAGCAGTCTCTAGCTGTGCTTGTTGCCATTCAACTGTTTAGCTATGAGAGGAGATGGAGCAAACATACCATGTCGACTGATAGCAATACAACAATTAAAAGGACTATTACTTTCTTGAAACGGCTTCTCATCTTGCATGTTGAGAAGATACTATATCTTGCCGTGCTATACACGTCCTTGTCCCCAATCAGTGCGTTTGGTTTTCTGTATCTTCTTTTCCTAGTGTTCTGTTTAACCCTACCAAAGTCCTCTCGGATCCCATCAAAACTATTTTTAGTTTACTCAGGATGTATTGCAATGACTAAATATCTTTTCCAAATATGGGGTGATGAGGCAGAGATGTTCCCAGGTCAAAAGAATTCCTATTTTTCTCTTTTTCTGGGTTTGCAGATTTATAAACCTGGTTTCTGGGGGCTGGAATCTGGGTTGAGGGGGGAAGTTTTAGTTATTTTTGCATGTTTGCTTCACTACAACGTCTTCCACTGGCTGAAGAAAATGCAACATGAAAGAAGAATAGGAAGATGGGATGAGGCATGCGTTTTGTTTGGGACAGCAGATGAAATTTTAAGTGAAGTCTGCAATCTTACCCAAGAAACCGCATCAAGCTTCAGCCCATTACTAGATAATGGGAGACACATGCCAAGTCACTCTTGGGCATCTTCTAGCTCCGGTATATCTGGAAATGCGTCTCCTATATCCTCTGGAAATAGTGGTCCTCAAGGTAGAAAAAGCAAAGAGTACCTATACACCTATTTCTGGGAAAGCTGCAAGGGAAGCAATAAGTGGAACAGAAAGAGGATTCTCTTCTTCAGAATGGAGAGACTTCACAAGCAAAAGAAGTTACTGGAAGTTTATTTGAAGCTTTATATAGAGAACATTTTTAGCCTTTTCGGGCTGGAGATTAATATGGCTGTGTTACTTCTTGCCAGCTTTGCAGTGTTAAATTCTATTTCTTTGTTATATGTTGCATCACTCGCTGCTTGTGTTCTTCTACATCGAAATGTTCTACAAAAGCTGTGGCCTATGTTCGTATTTTTGTTTGCTTCGATTGTCACTCTTGAATACTTGGCCCTGTGGTCAAACTTGATGTCCAAGAAACAAGATGAGGGAGGCAAAGCACAAGTGAGGTGTCATGACTGTTGGAGGTTCTCTGATCACCATTTTGAGTTCTGCAAGAGCTGTTGGCTTGGTACGTTCATCAATTTTAAATGCTCATGATTGTTTTTTGGTTCCAATTCTCCAATTTCTGACACTTATGAGGAGCACATGGATCACTCTTTTCTGGCATTTTTACAAGTCTCTTTCCAGCTTTTCAAGTGAAAGATTAAGATTTATAGAAATATGCCTTGATTCTCATTTTGGGGATTTTCTTAAGCTTGTTTAGCTTTTCTTTTGGCCAAATATGCTTGTTTAACCTTCGTCCATGAACAAGTAATTTAAGTAATTTTCTATAATTTTTAGTTTACAATTTTTGGAAACCATAGTATGTTAGAAATAGTTGAAGGCCTCCTGTTGCAAAAATTTCTTTTTGGAACTTGATTGTATTTGTATTAGAGACTATTCTAGAGAATCATCTCCATTTTTCTGGGAATCAGTTCTGAAGTTTATTTCGAGCTGCCATGCACTTTTTGCAGGAGTAATAGTTGATGATCCCCGAATGCTTATCAGCTATTACACGGTTTTCATGTTTTCGTGCTTCAAGCTTCGTGCTAATCACTTGTCAGACCTCCCACGATCCCAGATGTATCGACAACTCATTTCTCGATGCAAGAACACATCTCTGTTGAGTGATCTCTCTTTTGAAACAAAAGAGTTGTGGACGCTACTTGACTATTTGAGGCACTACAGTTATTGCCATTTACTGGATCTTGTTCTTGCTTTGATATTGATCACGGGAACCCTTGAATATGACGTGCTTCACCTAGGTTACCTTGGCTTTGCTCTTATCTTTTGCAGATTGAGGCTTGATATTTTGAAGAAGAAGAATAGGATCTTCAAATTCCTAAGAATTTACAATTTCTCCCTAATTGTCCTTTCTCTTGCCTACCAATCTCCTCTAATTGGGAATTATATTGAGGCGAAATTCACAACAGTTGATTCCATAGGTCAAGTCATTGGCTTTTATAAGTATGACTATGGTTTCAGAATTACCTCAAGATCTGCACTTGTCGAGATAATCATATTTATGCTAGTATCACTTCAGTCGTTCATGTTCTCCTCCCAGGAGTTTGACTATGTATCGAAGTATCTTGAAGCAGAACAGATTGGTGCCATAGTGCGTGAACAGGAGAAGAGGGCTGCTTGGAAAACTGCACAGTTGCAGCATATACGTCGGTCTGAAGAGCTGAAGCGCCTGCGAAACTTGCAAGTAGAGAAGATGAAATCTGAGATGCTCAACTTACAAATTCAGCTCCAAAGCATGATTCCCCATGCAAATAGTGACAATAAATCTCCAAAAATCCATGGCCTTCAGAGGAAGAACTCAATTAAGACTTACAAACCTAATAGCTATCCTGGGAAGGGGGAAGACAAGTTCATGCAGCAGGGTTCTGATCCGAGCTTTAAGTTAGTATCCACCTTTGAAATGAATGAATCTAAAAGTCCACCAACCAGGGACCCAACTAAACTCTTGTTGGAGTCCCTCCCTGAAATATCAAAGCATGGGGAGAGAGATCTAGACACAGGGTTATGGGATTTGGAGAGAAGTAGTAAAGCAAACTTCCAAGACAAGGAAAATCCACTAAGTTCTGCAGTAAATATGATTGGTGATGGAGTTTCTCAAGTGCAATCTCTTGGGAATCTTGCAGTTGCCAATCTTGTCACTCTTTTGAACATAGAAAACGAAAAACAAGAAATGGATGGCCAGTCTTCTGAGGATGAGGTTTATTATGAGATTGAGAGTCAAAACATAGACTGTGAACAAGTGGAACAGGCGTTTGTTATGAGATCTGTGAATGAATTGACAGCTTCCAGTTCTTCATGCCTTCAACTTGGAGTGATCATCCGATACATGTGGGCTCAAATGCGGTCAAACAATGATATCGTCTGCTACTGCTGCTTTGTCCTGATATTTCTATGGAACTTTAGTCTTCTCTCCATGGTCTACTTGACAGCTCTGTTTCTATATGCTCTTTGTGTAAATACTGGTCCAAGTTACATGTTCTGGGTCATCATGCTTATATACAGCGAGGTGTGCATTCTACTTCAGTATGTATACCAAATCCTCATCCAACACTGTGACTTGTCCATCAAAACTGAGTTCCTTCAAAAAATTGGATTTCCTGCACACAAGATTGTGTCATTCTTTGTGATCGGCAACTTGCCTCTTTTTTTGGTTTATATCTTCACTCTCCTACAGACCTCCATTACAGCAAGAGATGGTGATTGGCAAACAGTCACAAAGTTCAGTATTCAAAGGAAGAGGAACAAGAAACAGGGCGAAGCTTTAACTAATTATAGCTGCAAGGAAAGAATATGCAGGCTGATTTTATTTGCAGGAAATCCAATCAATCAATCTGTTAGAGGCCTTTATAGGTACTGGAAATCTCTGACAGAAGGAGCAGAAACTCCTCCATACTTCGTCCAAGTTTCCTTGGAAGTTAAGCGGTGGCCTGAAGATGGCATTCAACCAGAGAGGATTGAGTCAGGAATGAATGAATTACTCAGAATTATCCATGATCGAAGATGCAAAAAACCTGATAATTTATCCCCAGCAAGCAGGATCCGTATCCAGAGTATCGAAAGAAGCACTGAAAATCCTAATATTGCTCTGGCTGTGTTTGAGGTCCTGTACGCGTCTCCTTCGACAGAATCCACTCCAGTTGTGTGGCATAAATCACTAACTCCAGCTGCTGATGTTTCTCATGAGATTCTAATAAATAGAGGGGCTGGTATTCTAGAAGAAGTTGGATTTCCTTACCCAATAATTTCTGTGATAGGTGGAGGCAAGCGAGAGATAGACTTGTACGCCTACATTTTTTGTGCAGATTTGGCTGTTTTTTTCCTCGTTGCCATTTTTTACCGATCGATCATAAAGAACAAAAGTGAGTTCCTTGAAGTTTATCAGCTTGAAGATCAGTTTCCAAAAGAATTTGTCTTTATCCTGATGGTAAATTTTTTGTTCTTTTATTGGATGCTAAATCCATTGCATTACAATGTGTGCTTGAGAGTCTTTCTGGTACAATTAATACTTTCACACGGTTATTAAGTCACATACTTGTTCCAGTTTGCCTGATTATATTTAGATGTGCAGAAAAGTTCAAGGTCTAGTGTCATTTTTATCGCTGCAATTTCCATAAAAGGGAGTAGTACTTTTTGGCAAAAATGTTCACAATTCTGTACTGAATCTTTGTTACATATGTCCTCTAATCTAGAACTTATAATCAATGAATCCAGAAGAGGATATGTAACCCCAGAACTGAGGCAAAATTATAGTATGTTGACATAGTAGTGTATGATTCCGTGTCAATTCTTCTGAAATGTATTTGGTGCTTTCCCCTTTGCAGGTAGTCTTTTTCCTGATTGTACTCGATCGGGTTATATACCTTTGCTCCTTTGCCACTGGAAAAGTCATTTTCTATCTTTTCTCGCTTGGCCTTTTCACCTACTCAATCACAAAGTATGCTTGGTATACAGCATTGCCAAATAAGCATATTGGGAGGTTCGCGCTTCGTGCCATCTTTCTCACCAAGGCAGTTTCTCTGGCTCTGCAGGCTGTCCAAATCCGCTATGGGATTCCTCATGAAAGCACATTATATAGGCAATTTTTGACCAGTAGCGTTTCAAAACTAAATTTTTGGGGTTTCCGGCTGTATCGAGCACTTCCGTTCCTCTATGAACTGCGATGTGTGCTTGATTGGTCCTGCACATCTACATCTTTGACCATGTATGACTGGTTAAAGGTACTAGTGCTGCATTCTCCCACTCTCTCTCAGTTTCCATTTTGTGCTTTTATAAGCCATCAATATATATATATGAGTGATAACTTCTGCTTCTCTTTCCCTCTTGTGTGCTCACCAGCATTTAATGAGTGATACTTACCAACATAGTTCATAGAATTGGCTCGTCATGTTCTCTCTCTCTCTCTCTCTCTCTCTCATATGCATGGTTTAACAAGGTGACAACTGCTACGGGCTGTTTCATTTTCTTCTAAAGTGAGGATAAGTTCCTAGCATAAGTGTTGCTTCATGAATGGGGTGGATGGAACATCAATGAAACTTCTAAAACATGAGAACATTTTTCCAGAATAAACTTGCAGCAAGCAAGCAGGCACACAGAGCATAAGCACACGTACACACACAAGGAGCACACATACATCCTGAGGAGCTTTTCGCAAATTTTAGTTTTTGGTTGTTATATGCTGAGGAATTTATTTAGCTGAATCTGATATTAGTTTTATCCCCAGTTGGAGGACATTCATGCCAGCTTGTTTCTTGTCAAATGCGATGCGGATTTGAACAGAGCCGGACACCAACATGGACAAAAACAAACTAAAATGACAAAATTCTGTGGTGGAATATGCCTATTTTTTGTCTTACTATGTGTTATCTGGGCACCTATGCTGGTAAGGCAAAGCACCATATATGAATGGATTAAGCATAGGGGATAATTGTGCTTTCTGCCTTTACCATTCTTCTCCAGGCATCCTTTTCATCTGTTCTCCTTTTGATGGCTTAGCTTAGTAAAATTACTGGCATCTTATTAGTACATTTCTCCTTTGACATTAACATTGGTTCTATGTCACATGATATGTTGCTATTATTTTTCTGCAAAGTGAATCTGCTTCATGATGTGAGAAACATGCAGATTACCATTTAGGACTGTGGACTGCCCATGGTACTCTGAGTTAAGAGGCTCCTCACTCTTAATTTAACATCAGGATAAATTCTTACTCAATTCTGTTAGAATTTAGTTCTTCCGATATAAGTTATTTGACCGAGTTTAAGTTCTGAAGTGTATATATGGTCTTGCAAGTCACAACGACTAACCACTCCTTTGTGTTGTCTGGGGTTTGGCTCTCTGTTTCGAGAGAGAAGGGAGTTGTGTTATTCCTCTTTGATGCCATTTCTAGTAAATTCAGCAGTTGATCTGCCTGATTATGAATGCTTCATGTGTTGGACAGATGTACAGTAGTGGCAACCCCACAAATATAGCAAACCCTATTAAAGATGCAAGTGCTCGAGTCAAAATAGAGACAGAAAGTGGAAAACTAACTTTGTTTGAGACCACTTTGTGTGAGAAGCTATCATGGGATGAGCTTGATTCATATCACAACTTGGATCCTCTAGGCTATTTGAATGCATACAATGTGAAGGATGTTCAAGTAATCTGCTGCCAACCTGATGCAAGTACCTCGTGGCTTGTTCCTCCAGTGGTCCAGGCCAGGTTTATCAATTCTCTTAGATGGAGTATGAAAATCACCTTTTCTTGGCAATTGACAAGAGACAGGCCAAAAGGAAAAGAAGTAGTGAAATACGAATTAGATGTCGACGATATTAATCTTCCAAGCTCATCAGAAGTTATGGAAGTTCTGAATGGTACGGCCAGCAGTTTTAGAATTTATGATGTCTATCCTAGATTCTTCCGTGTCACAGGTTCTGGTGATGTGCGGCTTCTTGAGCCAGTGGTATGCCATTCTTTGCTATACATAATACATGCTAGTAAAATTTTCTAATTGGAACTAGGATTTGATTTCATCAATTCTTGAGTCTAAATATCAAATAAGAAAAAGACATTGATCATGCAGGTTGCCTCAGTTAGTGGAGATCTTGTTCTAAATCGTGGCCATCCTGGATGGTGGTCATTTCATGATATTGATGCCCAAAATATCAGGGGATATGGGACTTTGGCAGGACCCATGGCAATAGTCGTTTCTGAAGAAACACCACGTAAGTTTTGAATATTTATCATGAGTGGGGATTTGTGTGCTGTTTCTTTTGATAATTCACTTCTGACAAAGTTAATTGAATTTGTGCAGAGGGGATTCTTGGTGAGACACTTAGCAAGTTCAGCATTTGGGGCCTCTACATTACTTTTGTGCTGGCAGTTGGTCGCTTTATTAGGCTCCAATGTGCTGACTTGAGAATGAGGATCCCATATGAAAATCTTCCTTCTTGTGACAGGTACAAATCTAGCATAAGTTTCTGACTTTTAATATCCTCGATCCATTTTGTTACCATCATTTAGTACCCGGACTTGTTGTATCCTTTCCTGGATATGATCTGTCATCCAATTTGTCTTCCAAAACCAGTATATGCTGCATTTTCACTCTTATTTCTACCAAATATTGTGTAAGGGTTTCTTGTGGCAGCGAAAGCTCCTTCGTTTCTTGGTGGCATGAGTCATAAGGAGAAGAAAGACATAAAAATACTCAGATTAGGATGAGGGCTGATAAATTCTATATCCCTTAAATCTTTTACCAGACGAAACTCATACATTGTGGGAAATGACTTAATGCCCTGCAAAATCATTTTTGTCCCCTCACCTTCTTCATTCAGCCAATTTTGTTGATGCAGGTTACTTGCAATATGCGAGGATATATATGCTGCAAGAGCAGAAGGTGAACTTGAGGTTGAAGAGGTCCTTTACTGGATACTAGTGAAAATCTATCGGTCACCACATATGCTGCTTGAGTACACCAAACGTGAGTGAATGTTGGCGAGATAGTTAAGGCTGGATGCACCACAACATTCATTGCTTTGGCACAAGATCTGAAGGCAAGAAGTGTAAAAAAATGCAAGTCTATTAGGAAGCTTGGTCTGAAATTCCTCGTCCATGGATAGCTTCTATCTTATTTAGACAAGCTTGCCGTCCTTTTGAGTTTGTCTGTCTAGCTGAGGCTCGATCAAACCTTCACTGAAATATGTGTTGTGAAATCCAAATACAAGGATGGCCCCTTTTTATAGTAGGATGTATTGCCTGCTGAACAAGTCTTGAAGCTGGTAAGTGATGAGAGCTTCTGTAAATCTTGCAGTGCAAAACTATGCCTAGCAGCAGAGCAGTACTTGATATGCTTAACAATGCAATCGACCTGATCAAACATGGATAGGTATTAAGAACTGGTCCTTAGATTTTGTGTTCTCTTTGTCTTTTCTCGAGCTCACAATCATATGGGAAATGTTAGTTGCAGCTTCATAATTACCAGTACAAACGCAAGCAGAGACTATAATTCTCCGTTTGGTTCTTCATGGTGATTCCTAGTTGACAGGCTAATATTTATCAGTTGAAGAGCTTTTCTAACACGTCGAGTCTATGTCTGTATAAATGCTCTTGCGTATATGTTGATACTGAATTTGTCTTCAAATAATTGGGTGAGCAGTACTTACGTACCATGATTAGCTCCATATGTAAGCATACTTGAGCTCCACATAATCAGTTCAGAGAACACTTTGCCTGTTAATTAGTTTGTGGGGGAAGATCTGCGTAGCTAATCCCTTTCCTTCTAGTTGGAAAAATGATGAACAAGAAGGTGGAGACAATTCCAGCCCCAAGAGGCAGATTCATCACCAGTTCATTTTCCGTGGTTAGTGCTTCATCAAAGAATCAAGACCACACATTCGGGTTGCTAAAGGCAAAGATCAAGAAGACAGAGCGACACAAAAGGCATGGACCACGTCTATGAAACTAATCCTCAGCTTCTTCATCTCTGTTTCACCGATGAAATCTCCTTTAAAGTCACGATAATTGAATATGTAAAATCCTCTGAATGTGGCAATGGTGTAATATAACTTCCCGTCTTTGCCACTAAAGCCGTCCTTGAATGAAGAAAGGTAACAGATGACGGCACACAGCCCAATTAAGGAGCTAGCTTGGTACTAGTTATAAAGGCGGCATGAGCCCTTGTTGGAGAATAAAGGTAGGAATGCTTGGAAAGTTAGGACTGTGCAGGTGGGAAGAAGATTGGCAAGGTTAGAAGCACTTGCTAGGGTTTTGTGCAGGGCATGATGTGAGCTAGCCTTAGGAAGAGATTTTGCAGGTGTTTGTGTTGCTAATTGGTCTTGATCGTTTGGGGATGGAAGAGATGGCTCAGCCATTGGAGAGGAGAGAGAGAGAGAGAGAGATGGGTTGGCAATTTGCATGAGGTACGTGCACGGGGTTGGGTGAAACATTTTATAGTATCATACATCAAATCAAGACCATTTGTGGATATGGGATTGGAATTCAGTTAGGCAAGGGCATGTTGACCATGTGATCCGATGAGCTTTATTGCTACAAAATGAATATGTCAGGGACTCCGAACTGTCCTATTTGTATGCTACAAGAAGAATAGATGAAATGACGACATTGCAGTTATAGCAGCAACCTTTTTCTTCTCAGTATGGGAAAAATATGTTCTGTAGGGAAAAGCTTAGGCCAATCGTTGAAACAAAACAATCTAGTGATATTGTGCTTTGGAGTTCAATTGAAGGTTGCAAAGAAATTTGACGACACAAGACTTGCATGGTAATGTTTCTATTTATCATGATTTTTGTTCTTTTGTTTCCCGGAACAAAAAAATAATGGAAATCTATTTGGTAACACCAACTTATTTTTCTATTCTCCGGAATAGAAAAGTGGCTATGGAATAGATTTGGAAAAGAAACAAGAAACAAAAAAAAAGAAGTAACTTATTATTCCCAAGAACAATTTCTAGAAATAAGTTTTTTTATTTTTCTTTTGTTTTTCTTCCTTGTTACAACCCTTGCCGGCTGCTCGCCAATGGTAGGCCACCTCCTGTCGCCCACGGCCACCGTCGGTAGACGATTGCCGGCAACTATGAGGGATGGTAGCTATTGCCCGTAGCCCACCGGCCGTCCCCCATGGCCCACCGGCCAACGATTGCCATCGTCCATTGGCAACCTACCATTGCCAATCACCGCATGATTGCTGCTTGTTGCCACACGATCACCGACCGTTCGCTACCAACTATTGTCGTAGGATTGCCGCCCATAGCTCACCAGCCACCGCCCCCTCCTTGTGGCTGGTGGGCTGTGGGTGGCAATCTTGTGGCGGTGGTTAGCAACAATAGTTGGCGAATCCTGTGGTGGTGGTTAGCAGCAATAGTCGGCAGTCGTGCGGTGGTCAGATGGCGGGCGGCGATCGGCGGTTTGTGAGTAAGAAAAAAACATTATACAAAAATTTATAATCTTTTTCCAAACGCATTTATATTTTTTTTTTCTATTCCAAGAATAGAAATTTTGTATAATTTCCAAACACCTTATTTTACTAAAAAATTGTTCCCGGAGTAGAAATAGAAAAAAACTATTTCTGAAAAAAAATAGTTCATTATAATAGAAACGTTGCCATGTGCATCCTAAGGGCCTACGTGGTAATGTTTCTAATTCTCTCGATTTCTGTTCTTTAGTTTCCCAGAACAAAAAATGAACAGAAATCTATTTGATAACTTCAACTTATTTTTCTATTCTTCAGAATAGAAAAGTGGTTGGAGAATAGATTTGGAACAGAAACAAAAAAAAAAAGTAGCTTCTTATTCTTTGGAACAATTTCTAAAAATAAGTTTTTTTTTTCTTTTCTATTTTTCTTTTGTTCTTCTTCCTCATTGTGTCCACCGTCCACCATTGGCCGCTTGCCAATCGTTAGCTACCTCCTACCACTTGCGGCCACCATCGACAATCGATTGTTGGAAACTATCGGTGACGGTTGTCGCCGTTTGTAGCCCACCGATCGTTGCCCATGGCTCATCGGCTGACAATCGCCATTGTCTATTGGTAGCTTGTTGTTGCCAAATGCCACACGATCGCCACTTGTCGCGCACGATTGCCACTTGTCGCCACACGACCGCGATCGTCGTTGTCGAACGTCGCCGTAGGACCGTTGCCCATAGCTCATCGGCCACCGCCCCTCCCACGGCCGATGGGCTATGGGCAGCAATCCTGCGGTGGCGGTTAGCGGTGACGATCGATGGTTATGTGGCGGTCAGTGGTCCATGAGTAAGAAGAAAAAACAAATAAATAGAAAAATTTATAAATTTTTACCAAACGCATTTATATTTTTTTCTATTCCAAGAACATAAATTTTGTATAATTACCAAACACCTTATTTTGCTCAAAAATTGTTCATAGTAAAAATAAAAAAAAATTATTTCTGAAAAGAAATAATTCACCAGAATAGAAATGTTGTCATGTGCCCGTAGTCTTTGCCATTAACTACAAAAGCAATGTGCGGAAATGGCTCCAAGTACGTTTTCTTTTATTAGTTTTTTCGTTGGGCCACTTAATATTGATTGCTTTTTCTGAATTGGCAACTTGTCCCATTTTATCTTGATGTTTATGGTAACTTAACTAGGGTGGAGATGATCTCTTCAACAAAGACGGAATGACCAAGGTCTTGCGCCAATGGAAAGGAGAAAATGGCTTGTACTGTGTCGGTTTCTCTCAGCGGGGCGTGCTCGGCATCTCTGATAACGCGCGGAATGTAGCATGCCATATTAGTTTCGAACTTCGACGCAGAATGAGTGACAGAAATAAGAAGCGATATTGTTCATGCAACAATATGCTTGTACCAAAAAAATAGAGGATGCGCGATGACCTCGCACTGTAAACAGAATTAAAGCTTCATTAAGGTCAAAATCAATAACGTCATTTTATTTGCAGATTAGTGATCCACGAGTTTACGACTTCCCCTTTTGAAGTTTCTTTCTCTAATGTTCTTAAATTTTAGCAGTTCAAGTCACTTACCGACAATGATCAATGATACTTTATGCAACAAATTGTTTTGAAACGGTTATATTATATGACTTACCTATTTCTCCTCTATCAAAACAAGAAAGTTATCGTAGAAATTAAAGTACGATCCAAATTGGGGACCTAGGTGACAGGTGACGGGTGATAGAACACACAGCCATGCATTGAATGGGAACATAACAAGATCACTTTTTAGTGTTTAGTCAATCTGACCGAGTACCTTGAACTCAAGGCAAAATAAATGTTTTATATGGCCAAATTTTGATTTGCAAGCGGTTGTTTGCCCATTATTTGGACCAAAATAAGACTTGTGGCAATCCAAGACTAGCAAGAATGATTTGAAAACGTCTTCTCTCTCTCTCTCCCTCTCTCTCTATGGAAAAGACAAATTCTACATTCCTTATTTAGATCGTATGAAGCCATGTCTTTATTGTTCAAACCATAGTGAGATAATAATTTATACACTTGTGTAAAAAGAAATAAAATTCAATAATAGACTATAAATGTCATCATTTTTTCAAATAAAAGCTTAAAGTAAACATTATTTCAAATAAGGGTATGAAAAATCCTCATTTTCTCAAATAAAGACTTGAAATGGATCTTATTTCAAATAAAAGCATAAAGTTTCCATATAAGTTTAAAAAAGGGCCCGAACTTACTGTGAAGAGCATTTTATCTTTTAATAATTTTTTTTTCATTTTTCTTTATTTTTCCTATTTTATTCTTTCCATAAAAAAGGGAAAAATTCTAAAAACAAACTCAAATGCCATCATTTTCTTAAATAAAGGCTGGAAGTGTACCTTATTTCAAATAAAGGCATGAATGGCTATGTCTATTTCAAACAATGGCCGACTTTCTGATGGTCAAGGTATTTTCGTAATTTACAAAATTTTCCTTCTTTTTCTTTTTTTTTTTTTTTTTTTTTTTCTTCTTTCCTTTTTTTTTTTTTTTTTTTTTTTCCCTTTGGTTCTTCTTCTTCCTCTTTGCCCATGGCTGACAAGCCACTGATGATGCCCATAGAGGGGGTGAGGCTCGACCGCGCTTGATTTGGTGAGGGCCACCTATGTTGATTATAGGCGAGGGACAACCTCACTTGGGTGAGGCAACCCTCACCTCGGGGGAGGCCACCCCTTGTAGCCATCGGTGAGGTAAGCACTCATTGGCCCCAGGCAAGGCCGACCCTCCCTAGATTTGGTGAGGGTGACCTCGCTCATGGTATGCGAGGACTCGAGGACCTTGTCGATCACTAGTAAGGGCCAGAGAGTGCTTATAGGTCCTCGCCAGCCCTTCCCAGCAGCCAATGAGGGTTGTCGAGCACTCGCTAGCCTTTCTTAGTGGTTGTCAATCAACACCATAAAGGAAAAAATAAGAAAAGAGAAAAAAAGATAAGAACATTTGGACAAAAACTCCCTTGACTGGTTTGAAAATTTAGCTAGTTGGCGATCGGCAATGTCAAGTCTTTATTTAAAACAACCATGGCTACTTTAGGCTCTTATTTGAAATAACTAATACTACTTCAGATTCTTATTTGAAATAAGATCTATTCCAAACCCTTAGTTGAGAAAATGAGGATACTTTGGGCCCTGTTGTGGACACAAATGTCCAAAAGTGGGGGGTCGAGGCTAAGAACACTTCGTCGAGTGTGAGTGAAGCATATGTGGAGAGGTTTCTAGTTGTTGCTAGTGGTGAGAATGGGGAGGGTTGGGTACCCAATGATGGTGCTTGGTCTATGTAGTTTTGGAGTGTTTATGCACTATAGCAGGTAGAAGAATGAGAGAGATTATCGGGGAAGGAATGTACTATTTTGGTGGCTAGTTGCAGAAACTTCGGAATGGAAATCGCTCGAGATCTTTCCGATTGCGGTGCTTCAGCTTCCTTCGTTGCTTGTAGCCTAGTGATCTTTCTCACACAAAGTGCATATCATCATGGAAATAGTCATGGTCTTTTATACAAGGATTGTCATTGACAAGGATCATGTTTGTGGTAAAAAGCTAGTTTTTAGTAGGGGTGAGCATGGTCCGAGTGAGTACTTCTTAGCTTAGAATTAGAAAGCGCCCACTATGGATTGGTTCCAAAAAATTAGAAATGAAAACCCAGTTGGTTCCATGGATCTACTTGAGAATGGGACCACCAGTTTAGTTTGGTTCCCATGTGAGCTTATGGAACCCTACAAAATTGCATTTATTAACTAATATCATGGTGAATCTAATTTCTATTTAGAGCACTAAAGCTTGTTTGGTCTTAAATTCAATTTGAATTACAAGCCATTAATTTTGATTAAGGATTGAAAACTATAGGGTAGAATGAATCGACAATACTGGTTAGTTAAGAATTTAATTTTTTTCGAAAGTCATGGTGTGATTCTCCTAGGATTTCTCGATAGTAGGAATGTGTTGAGTTTGGACTCTACGTTAGAAGCCCTAACCTCCACAAAAGTCAAAACATTGAACGTTTGATCCATCTTTTATAAATGTCAATATAATTTAATCACGGGGATGGGTAAGGAAAGACCTAATAATGCCCTTAAAACAAGCCATTGGCTCTTAATTTCTTATTATAATGACAAAGTGCCGCAATATTTAAAGAGTTCTCCGGTTGGTCTCTTCCATCCTCTTCCTTTTTTTTTTTTCTTTTTTATTTTGATTGAGAAAGCACATAAATGGATTATTAGAATGAACAACAAAAGTGGAGGGATTAACTCAATTACACATCGGAGAGACAAAATTAATTAATAATGTCTAATACTAAAAATATATGTACATATATATTATTTGAAAAATTACAAAATAATTAAGCAATTGAGTTGCAATTTCTGTTTTTAAATATATATACTAGTTCGGTCCAGATGAGTGGTTCCATGCTCGAAACCGGGAACCGAACCAATACTCATTAGTTTGATTAAATTGGAATCGAAAATCGAATTAGTCTCCATGGGAACTATTGGTTCTAGGCCAATTTAGTCTATTTCCAAGTAGTCCGTACGATTTCCAATTCCTAGTTGGGTAAGGACTAGATTTGGCCAAGCGAGGGCCCCAAGTGAGGTTGCCGCCCTTGCCCAGGGCTGGCAAGGGTTGGCCAGCCCTCCACTGTGGTGGGGGAGGGTTGGCCCTCCAAACCCAAAAAAAGAAAGAAGAAAAAGTTAAAAAAGAAAAACCAAAATTCAAAAAAATTATTAAAAAATGCCACGTCATTAATTTCGGACCAAAATTGGTCGGATGGACTCAATTGACATGAAGTAAAAAAGTTTAGGACCGATTTAGTAAAATTAAAAGGTTTAGGATTGAATTAACAAAAGTATAATAGATTTAGGACTTTTTGAACAATTTTCTCGAGTTGCAATTTCTTTATTTTAATATATATACTAGTTCGGTTCGGATGGACAGTTTAAAACCCAAAATAAGGAACCCAATCGATACTCACCGATTTTAGTAAATTGGAACCGGGAATTAGATCAATCCCCATGGGATCCGTCAATGCTAGGCCGGTCCATTTTATTTTTAGGCAGTCCATATGGTTTTGATTATATTGCACATCCCTAGTTTCTATTTCTTTTACTCTTCTATGCATAAAGCAATTTCAATATTTTTCTTTTCCATTTTCTAAATTTATTGTGTTATAATATGTCTCGAGTTTGAGTCTATGGACGAAACCGAACCCAATATAAATTAAAGGAAAGTGGATATTTGGACTTCAAGTTGCTGATTTGTAGAGACCAAGCCATGAATTTGTAGATTACGGAAACAAAGCTTTGTTGGAATCCAAGTTCAAGAAGTCTAATTTTGTGTCAGAAAAGGAAATAAAATCAAGGCTATCCTAGTAGGTGTGGGCTTTTGGAACTCGGTCAAACAACAACGAATAAGAGAAAGAATAAAAGGAATAAAAGATATGATATTATTTACTGTAGAAGTCGGGTTGAATTCTAAGTGCATATATATATGCACATTCTCGTGGGATGTTGTGTGGATCACAAAAGATCTTGAAGCATTGCGTGAGTGCTTGGTGTTCCACCGTTGTTGATGCAAGCAATCTTGAAGCACCAAATATTGAGTGCTTGAAAGTGGGCTTGTTATCTTTTGTTCGTGCAATTACATCCGAGAAGAATTAGTGTTTGTAGCTGATTAAATCTTGTGTTAAGATTTATTTGTAATTCTTTGTGAGATTGAGATATTATTTCTTTAAGAATTTTGGGGATAAACATTGTGTGTGTTATTAGGTGTAATTGGGGCTTGGGAAACATCAAGAGAGTGTTTGAGTGACTCAAGTGTATAATCTCCTTGTATTGCTTGATCTATAATGAAATTCTTCTTCTGTCTATATCCTCGTTTTTTGAACGTTTAGAGAAAATCTTTATGACCATATATATTTTGTTCCTTTTTCTTGGCTACTTCGGGTTCATGTGTTGAGCCAGCAAACGGTGGTGTGGGCTATCGTGCAAGTATCTTCCCTCTAATATCTTGGAAAACATCCTCAGGTTATTGTGCAAGTACCTTCCTTACTAAGCTGAAAAATACAAGATTCAAAAGTCAAAGAATGGGCCATTTTTTCTCGAAAGAACAATCTGATCGATTGCCACCAACCCATATGAGTGTTAAATGGGTTGATTATATTAAATAAATGGTCATAAATGGGTTTAAATATAACATGGATATTAAATGGGTCATAAACAGATTATAAATAGGTTTACAACTTACTTAAACCTAACCCACCTCTACAACTCTCTCTTGTTTTTTTTTTTTCTCGCCCACACTTGATCTCTTGCTCGCTCATTTCATATTTTCACTTTAGTTTGGGTATGAGTTTTTGTAAAGAGTTTTCATAGCATAATAGTTTTTGAACTACTATCAAAATAACAATATGTTGTGAGTCACAACTTCTTAAAAGAGTGGATCTCACAACGATTTCTAATCATTTGTTATTTATTAGATCGTTGTTTTTATAATAAATTAAAGATAGTCACATATGTATTCTTCTTTTGTAAATGGGATTAATACTCTGAAAAGCTCCAAACTGGTACACCTATAACAAATTTACCAAAAACTATTTTTTTGACCATAAAAAACGCCAAATTGGTATACCTTTGACAAATTTACCCAAAACTGGTACACTTGTGACAAATTTACTTTCTATTAGTTTTCGTTAAATTTTACTGTTAAATTATTAAGTTAAATGACATGTGGTAGTTGACTAATATACCAATTTGGTATTTTACGCTTCGTTTGTCAGAGTTCACAATTTTTGTGATTTTTTTTTGTGGTATTAATCCAATTTAACGAAGGGCATATTTGTCACAAATTTACCAGTTTAGGGTTTTTGCTGTTGAATAAATTAGTTTGAGATAAATTTGTCATAAATGTACCAATTTAGGGTTTTTTTTATGATTGGTCGAGGTAAACTTGTCACATGTGTATTAGTTTAGGGGGGTTTTTTATGGTAAAAAAAATAGTTTTGAGTAAATTTACCGGGACAGAGGGGTCAAGACACAAGTGTACTAGTTTGGGTTTTTAGGGTATTTGTGACATCCGGGTATAAAAAAAAATAGTTTTGAGCAAATTTGTTACAGGTGTACTAGTTTGGGGTTTTTTAGGGTATTTGTGACATCCCAAATTTCTGAGTCGTTTTTCAATTGAATGAGTTGGGTTTTTCATTGTCATGCCCTATAGTTCTTTTATTCGAGCTGATCACTCATGGGATAATTATTCTATTTGGTGAAACCATTAAGGGATTTTAATGCAATATACATGAAAGTTCGACTAGGAATAGACTGTTTGACCGTGCTAATTTACAAGGGTCAATACAGCACTATCAAAATCAATTCAAGGTTAGAGATAGGTCGGTTCAACTGAGGTATGTGATTAAAAGCTACATGGTAGGTTGAAAGGTCACGCGAAAGTCGCAAATGTGTCAAAGATGCACAAGTGGTTGAAATTAACCGTTAATTGTACTAAAAATTCAAATTTAAAACCCAATCTCAGAAATTGAAAGTTCTATCATGTCATGATTCATTTTAGGAATGTCGACTTATCATCCGAAGATTTTTTTGCAAACCCGAGATTTCAGCAAAAAATCAAAGTAAGGCTATTTTGGATTGGAAAATTCGATTGACCGTTTTTTGTCACAATTTTGGCCGTCAAGTTGGTTTAATTGATGACAAAAAATCATAAGAGGGACGATGGCACCTTGGCTGAATTTTTGGGGCTTCAATTGGATCAAATTGGAGGAGAATTGAATTGGATTTGTAGGGAAATTATCCAAATTCGTAGCCAAGGGGGTGCAACCACTTTTGGACCTCTTCAATGGCTTCTAGGGGAAGCCTTGGGTGTGCAATTGGCTAGGGATGAAGGCTGAAGTAGTGGGGGACTTTGCAATGAGCAAATTGTGATATTTTGGTTGACTAGAAGGCTTGGTGGTCCCCCTCTCTTTAGCAGCTAGCTTCTTCTTCTCCCTCGCACTACTTTCTCCATTGTCGAGTGTTTTGAGGGCTCAAAATTGTAGAGAAAGCTAGCTAAGAGCCAGCGGTAGTAGCTAAAGCTCTCTCATCGCTTGTCCGCTCGTCGCATGCCAACTACTCGGCTGAGTTCATTGCCGAGCCACTGCCTGTCCCACCTCCTACTCATGCTCAACTACCATCCCGAGCCTCCTAGTTGTCGTCGAGGTTGCTTGGCCACCGTCCATAGCCATCCAGTACCACCGTCGCCCACTATAGCCTCCGCCACCACCTCCTTGTCGTTTCAGCCCCAACTAGCCGCTCAATCCGGCTTTCTTAGCCCAAAGCAGTGGCTGAAGCTCAACCCTAGTTGAGAGCTTGTGGCCCATTTTTAGGCCCATCGGACCTCCGTTGGTGTTGTCGCAAGCTCGAGTGTCGCTCACCTCTGCATCACTAACATTGTGGACTCATCGGCCCGCTAAACAAGTGAGTTTACTTGCTAAACTCTGCTTAGGGAGTTAATGACGCTTAGTGGATAATTAGGTGGTTAATTAGTTTAGATTAGTGATTTAATTGTTTAATTATGCATGTTAGGTGGTTAAGATAGACTAATTAGGGACTAGATAGATTGTGCTATTTATCTAGTTAGGTTCAGAAATTTTCTATGTCCATTTAGGTGGTTAGATTAGCATTTCCCACTTAAGTGAGTATTTATTGTATTTAAATTGCATTATTTAATTATTTTTGCATTTTATTTAATTATTTAATATTTTCCGAAAAATTATACCTTATAACCGGTGACCGGAATTTTGTGCTCATTGCAGTGGTGTGCTTAGTTTAAGCGATTGAGTGTTAACTTGTGCAAATTGAGTGATGATTGGAAATTTGGTTATTTATTCCAAAATTGTGAAATTTCGATATTTAATTAGAAAATCCCTGGTGTCGGGTTTTGACACCAAAAATGGTTTTAAATACTATATCAAATAGTGAGATTTTAAAAAGAAGGGTATCAATTTTTCTGATTCAAATTGACTGTGTACCCACACACGATTATTTTACCGTGTGTTTTTAATATGGAGAAAATAGGCCAATTATATTATTTTAATTGGGACATTTGAATGCAAAGCACGATATCTTAGCCGGGATTGGATGGGTGCATGAATGATATGAGAACCTGTCACAAGCCTTTGGGGTTGGGCAATGCTCCTTCGGGAATGCCCTAAGTCAACGGATGCCGGTCGCAATTGAGGCTGGATCGATGCTCCTATGTGGAATGCTGTCTAGATGTAGATGTTGTTGTACTCGATGGTGCAAGACGACGCTTGGCTATGCTAAAGGACCGTTGACTATTGAGTCAACCGTGGCCATTGGGTCATAATTAATTAGGACACATGATTGATTGATTTGACATGCCTGATTATGGGACAAAATTGTGTGGCATGGTATGTCATGTGTCATAATGATTTGGCTTTATAATCGGGACCCTTGTGTTTTTGGAGATGAAAGTGGTGGCGTTCCAATTGATTGAGTTTGATTACTGTATTTGGTTGTGTATTTGAACTATGTTGACTTACAGGGAGGATTTGAGACAAGGTGAGTCTTTGTGGTTGTGTGATTGTGTGGTTAGGCATATTTCCTTTCTAGTCGAAGTTTAAGGAGTGAACTTATTAAAACATTGTCTCATCTCATCGTGGGCTCAAATCCTTTTAGGTCCTTAGATGGCGGCTCCTCCGATATGTTATGGTCAGCCTCGGAGGGTGACTGAGTTGGTTACTGACTACCTTGTTCTCGAAGGCCATGGGGTCTGGGTCTATGAGCTCATAGTGACCACTGTCTAGGTCGATGAGGGACTACCTGAGAGGGTACCTCATTGATTTAGGACATGGTTTCTCCGTGGGCTCAATGGATACAGAGTTGGTCCCCTCTAGGATTTTGAGGTCCTCGCTGTGGTAGTCAGGGTACAATTGACCATCTTGATGATGTTGCGGTGGACCCGATGCCCCCGGAGCCTGTGGAGTCCGAAAGATTGATGAACACATCCAAATAGTGGACCATAGGACAGTTTTCTTTTTGAGGGTTGATCTTTTTGGTAGATAGATTAGTATTGTATATAAACTAGCTTGTTTATAAAGTTTGGTTTTTGTGAAAATTGATTGTCTTGTTTTTCTATCCTAAGTTGATTGTTATCGAGGATTTGTTTATTTGCTTCTGCATGTGCAATAAAATAAATGGGTTGGCGACGCGTCTTGGGATATCGCAATTTCATCAACCATTGAAGGATGTGCGTGTGCTCGAGGTTCAGGGCATGATAGTATTAACCCTTCGTAAATTGGGTTAATATTGAAATGTCTTAATAACGTGAGTCAAGTCGGATATGACTTATGTTGGATATGAATCATTATATTTGTAATGCATGAAAATTAATTAAAACGGGTTAAATGAATCTATTTAAGTTGTATCAAACTCGACCTGGCCTATTTGTTTAACGGGTCTAACTTGGCTTACCTATTTCTCCACTGTCAAAACAAGAAAGTAATCAAGAAGTTAAAGTACAACCCAAATTGGGAATCCAGGAGATGGAACACGTGACCAAGTACGTTGAACTCGAGGCAAAACAAATGTCTTATATGGCCATATTTCAATTGCCTTTTTTGACCCGACTTCTTTTATTTTTTTTCCAATTACAAAAAATAACAAACACTACCGAAGAAAAGATAAGTTAATGTAAAAGATAAATTTTGGGTAAGCATTCCTATAGACAGCATGTAGATTGACATTAAAGAGTCAAATACAAGGAAAATGTACAAACTAGGAGAGCCGACTATGGTACATAGTGTCATTTAAAGAATAAAATCTAGCATTTAGGAAAATGTACAAACTAGGGGAGCCCACTATGGTACATAGCGTCGTTTAAAGAATAAAATCTAGCATTTAGGAACACTCTGAACTGAATTCAAATGGGCAAACTTCATCACAATATTAGATTTCTTGCTTGAAAATCAACACTGAATAGTAGGTGAATAGTTACGTGAATGGAATATGAAAAAGATGCCAATGCCAATTTTAGATGGCTTGATAGTTTGGTGAAGTATATGTATAGGAAAAAATCCCAACGAATGAAGTTGATTGTGGCAAGTTTAAGGAAAATCATCCATTTTTTACAACTCTGAACTTGCCAATTTATACTCAGATGTACTTCCATATGAGCTCAAATTAATAATGGCAGATACATACACGAGTAAATGCTCTCTCCCTATAAAAAGCACACGAGCTTGTATCTGCCGATACCACATCACTGAGAACACCCTAGCTGTTGAATCAAAGAGAGCCAAATCATCATGGAGAAGGCCAATGAGAAAGAGGTTGTGGTGGCCATTGTTGGCGCGGGCCCTGCAGGCCTAGCGGCAGCGGCATGCTTGAACCGCCAAGGAGTAGCCAACGTCGTGCTCGAGAGAGAGGACTGTTCTGCCTCTCTTTGGAGAAACCGGGCGTACGATCGATTGAAGCTCCACCTAGGCAAGCAATTCTGTGAGCTCCCCCACATGCCCTTCCCCTCCAACTCACCCACATTTGTCCCTAGGGCCCAATTCATAGAATACCTCGACAACTACAAGTCGCAATTCGAGGTAAAGCTGTATTGCCAAAGGTCCGTCGAGAGCGCATCATACGACGATCAAACCGGCAAGTGGCGGATTGTGGCGAGAAACACAGGCTCTGGCGAGCATGAGGTCTATGTGGCGGAGTTCCTGGTGGTGGCGACCGGGAAGAATAGTGAGGGCACGATACCAGAGGTTGACGGCTTAGAGAGCTTTGGCAGGGAAGTGATGCACTCGAGCAAGTACCGGAATGGGAGGGGATTCAGAGGGAAAAACGTGCTGGTGGTGGGTTGTGGGAACTCAGGAATGGAGATTGCGTATGACTTGTGGAGCCATGGTGCCAACACGTCCATTGTTGCTCGAAGCCCTGTATGCAGACTCTTTCTATAATTCAATTCATGCATTTTTCCTTTTCGGTGGGGATGGAAACTAGCAAAGTTTACCTTCCTAAGAACATTCGGTCGTGAGTTGATTGGAAGAAGAGAGTAGTTGATTTCATATTGCTCCCATATATTTAAATGTTAATATCTGTAACAAGTATAGCCTAATAAAGAGGATTTGCAGGTGGATGTTTTTACCAAGGAAATGGTGTTTATCGGCATGGTTTTAATAAAATTCCTTCCGCGCCGAATCGTTGACATTTTGATGAGGCTACTTAGCAAGCTAAAGTATGGCGACTTCACCAAGTACGGCCTTCAGAGGCCGAAAAATGGTGCGTTCCATCTGAAAGCAGCGACCGGACAATCCCCCACCATTGACGTCGGGGCAATGGAAAGGATCAAGGACGGAGAAATCAAGGTAGATTGAGTAATTATAGGCATTTTTTCTTTGAAAAAGAATTTAATATCTAATGGAAAGCAAGTTAAACCTTCACAAGTTATAATAAAGCAAACGATGCAGGTTTTCCCCTCCATCAAAAGGATTCATGGCAAGCTGGTCACTTTTTTAAACGACACAACAAGTCAATTTGAGGCCATAATCTTTGCCACTGGCTACAAAAGCAATGTCCGGAAATGGCTCCAGGTAAATTTCATTTATCTTAATTCTTTCCCTTAAGTCACTTAATAATAATTGCTTTAGCTATTAGAAGAAAGAAAATCAATTGATAACTTTTCCTTGTTCCTCTTGATATATACGGTAACTTAATTAGGGTGGAGATGACCTCTTCAATGTTCAAGGCATGACCAAGGTCCGGGACCAATGGAAAGGAGAAAATGGCTTGTACAGTGTCGGCTTCTCTCAAGTGGGCCTGTTCGGCATTGCTAGGATGCGCGGAATGTAGCTAATGACATTAACTTCGAACTCCGGCGCCAAAGTAAGAGCAAGTGAGAAAAATAAGAATGCGATGCTTGTGTCACGGCCAAGAGGTTTCTGCAGCTAAAGGGTCATGCCTTTCCATGGAGGACCTCCTATGATCGCTAAGATTCCCAACAAGAGCTCTTTCGGAACGTTCCAAGAGCGGGCAATACGGTAATTGAGCGAAAGTTTAGAATTCTCTTGTCATCAGTGTCGGTAGTTAGTTGATTTGGCGGTGCGATCTCATTTACCAGACGAATTCTCAATCATTGGAGGTAATTAGAGGGCCTCTAGTATAAGAATGGGTGCTCTCTCCCTCATTTGTAACCATCCAACCATTAAGAAATACAAATGCTCATTTCTTTCTAGAGCTTCTCTCTTTAGGAACTTTCTAACTTTGTGATCCGGGTGAGCAAGCAAGTGTGCGATCGATCAAGCAAGACTTGGCTTAGGCATCCTGACGATCCATGTTGATCCAAAAATACCTGAGTCGTCGCACGGTCACAATCCCAATCGATTAGCCTGTGACACTTGCATGTCGTACATGCGGCTTGTACTGATGAATTGTAGAGGGTCCATGATAACGTTGCTCTATATACAGTAATCAAGCTTTATCAAAGCATAAATTAATAATGTGTTTTGGCTAAATTTTGATATGCGAGAACTTGCCACATAATTGGGACCAAAACAGGATCGGTCGCAATCTAAGACTAGCAAGAAAAACTTGAGAACCTCTTAAAGTACGATTCAATATTCCTTATATGAAGCCACTTCTACATTGTTCAAAGCATGGTGGGAACACATTTTACCCACTTGTCTCGGAAAAGGAAAAAAAAAAATCTTAAGGATAAGCCATATTCCACTACATGAGAAATGATTGAGTGAGAGTTTTTATTTTACTGTGAAAATAACAGTATGTTCTAGACAAAAAAAATTAAATAGCAAATAATTATAAATTATTGTGGGATTCGCTTTTTTAAGAATTTATGGCTCCCTAGAAACTGTTATTCTCAAAAATTGTTATGCTATCAAAGCCTATATAGATATATTCATAAACTTATGTACAATAACATGACTATCCATAAAGAAATTGAAATGGGAGTATCGATTATGGGCACGGGTCCTCGAGCGTCGCTGCATCGGCATGCCTGAACCGCCTCTTCATCGCCAACATTATTTTAGAGAGAGAGAGAGGATTGCTGTGCCTTTCTCTCCGGAAGAAGAGGACCTGCGACCGGTTGAAACTCCATATTGGCACGCGATTCTACGCGCTTCGACTTCCACCGTCGCTTATAATCCAATCATCTCTCTCTGTATACACATGAAAACAGTCGCGGTCTTCTTTAAGGGTAGTGTCATAGACAAGGATCACGTCCTTCATAAAAAGATAGTTTCAAGTAATCTTACTCCTCTATGGGCAAAGCTCGTTTGAGTTTTTTTTTTCTTTTTTTTTAATTGTGAATTTTGAGCTTAAAATGAAAAGCTCATATAGGAATATGAGTCAAAAGAATTAGGTCATATATTAAATCATCTTGCACCTTGAATATACGTGGCTTTGTGCACATGGTAAAACCAGAATAGAATGAGCGACTTTATTATGCTACGGGGGAAAAGTACTAAGGAAATTCTAAATACATTGCATTGGTACCAATTAACTTTAAATCTGTCAATTGGACTGATTTAGGGCCTGCATGGTCATTTCTATTTCTTTCAATTTCTGTTATTTTAATCCCTAGAACAAAAAAAGAACAAAAATCTGCTTGATAATGTCAACTTATTTTTCTATTCCCCGGAATAGAAAGGTGGCCGGGGCATAGATTTGGAACAGAAAAAAAAAAAAAAAAAGTAGCTTCTTGTTCCTGGGAACAATTTCTTGAAATAAGCTTTTTTTTTTCTTGTCTATTTTTCTTTTGTTCTTCTTCCATGTTGCAGCCACCGCTGGCCGCCTGCCAACCATTGGCCACCTCCTGCTGCCTACGGCCCACCGGCCGATGACCGCCACCATCCGCCGGTAGCCTGCCATTTCCAACCGCTGCATGACCGCCGCCTGCCACCGCACGACCACCGACCATCGCTGCCAACCATTGTCGCAGGACCGCAGCCCACAACTCATTGGCCATCGCCCCCTCCCACGGCCAATGGGCCGTGGGTGGCAATCCTGCGGCGGCGACAGTCAATGGTCGTGAGGTGACATTCAGCGGTCGTGCGTAATTCGTGTGGCGGCAGGCGGCGACCGGCGGTCCATGAGTAAGAAGAAAATACAAATAAATACAAAAATTTATAAATTTTTACCAAACGCATTTCTATTCTTTTTCTATTCCAATAATATAAATTTTGTATAATTACCAAACACCTTATTTTACTCAGAAATTGTTCTCGGAGTATAAATAGAAAAAAACTATTTCTGAAAAGAAATAGTTCCCCGGAATAGAACGTTGTTATGTGCACTTATAAATGGGTAAATTTAATCTCCCTATTCAATTTCTTGCTTGAAAATCAACTCTTAATAGAACACGTCATTGCATAAGATTTTTGTTTCCATTGAGAAATTAAGAGGAATTAAGCACAGGTCAAAGACTCATCCAGTGAAAGATTCCAATGCGAATTTTAGATGACTCCATAGTTAGATAAAGTATATATAATAGGAAAAAACAATCCAATGTAATTTTTAAGGATGAAGTGGACCAATGGCCATTTCAAGTAAGCTTTTGAACCTGCGCATTGAAATTTCCATATGAGCGAAGGTTAATCGAGGCATACCATGAATGAGTGTACACTCTCCCTCTACAAAAAGCACCCGAGCTTGCATCTACCAAAGCCACATCCCTGAAAACACCATAACTGTGGAATCAAGGAGAATCAAATCATCCATGGCGAAGGTCAGCAAGGAAGAGGTTGTGGTGGCCATTGTTGGCGTAGGGCCTTCAGGCCTAGCGGCAGTGGCATGCTTGAACCGCCTCGGCATAGCCAACATCGTGCTCGAGAGAGAGGATTGCTCCGCCTCTCTTTGGAGAAACAGCTCGTACGATCGATTGAAGCTTCACCTAGCCAAGCAATTCTGCGAGCTCCCCCACATGCCCTTCCCCTCCGATTCACCCACCTTTGTCCCTAGGGCCTGATTCATAGAATACCTCGATGACTACGAGTCAGAGTTCGAGATGAAGCTGTATTGCCGACGGTCTGTCGAGAGCAGTCACCCTATTTATTGCTTCATTACCTATAAGACATTCACTTTACATTTTGAACATACGCAACGTTATCAGCATCAACTGGCAATTTACTAAAGTTAACGCCTATTAAGCAATATTTAAGCCATCCACGGGGTGCCACCTAAACTGCACATTATTTCAAATCCTATCTATTCCGCAAAAGAATTGGAAGGTCTTACACAAGATTTCTTACACTTTATATTTGCTAAAGTTTTGAAGGTAATGAAAATATCTCATCACATGTGACGCAAGGGACCCACTGATATTATTCTCACTAGGGAAATTACCCAAAAAAATTTCTAAATCTATCATATTTGTCCTAATTCAATCTTAAACATTTTAATTATGTCAATTGAGTCCTAAGCCTTTTGACAATTTACCAATTTAATCATCTTGGCCAATGTTAGTAGAAAGTTGATGACATTAACGCCAACTATCCTACTGCCACTAGTGGGGGCCAGCCCTCGCCTACATTTGACCAAGGGCCACCACCGTTGCACAAATTTGGGGGAGGGCCTATAGGCCTTCACTTGTGGTTAGTGAGGGTTGCTGGCCTTCACTCGGGGTTCGGCAATCCCGCCGAGCGTTGGTCAGGCATCCCCCACTATTGCTGGCCCAGTGATAGGAGGATGGCCATAGTGGCAAGCACCTGCAAGGCTCTTGTTGTTTTTCCTCCTATTTTAATTTATTTTTTAATATAATTTAAGTAGTATTTATATTAAAAATAATCATATTTTGACCAAAACGGTGTTGTTTTAGCCTAACGTTTCATGTTTTAGCCATGTCATTGCCATGCATGAGAGAGAAAACAATTAAGAAAACCATTTCAGCATTAACCATAAGCTAAATTGGACAGAGTCTCGTAAGGAGCTCCTCCCTCTCTACAATGGAGAGCTTTCTTCCCACTTCTTTAATGGAGTGTTCAGCCAACCAAAATCTGAAATCCTGAGTTGATCCACCATTCCATCACCACCTTTGTATAAAGTCTCCTCTAAAACCCACACACCCATGATCCGAATAGCACCTTGACTCTAAAACCCACACACCTCTTCCGCTACTGAATCCCTTGAATACATCCACACAAATGAGCTCCCTTCAATCAACAAACTCCCTAAATAGTCAGCAAAAACAACAGTAGAATATGGATCAGTGCACCCAAGCAAGTTATCCAGAAGATGCTTCGGTCCTCATCTCCAAAATGGTGTAGGTGTGGCCTACTTACATCTTTGCCTTATTCTCCATTTTGAAGAAGCTCGTTATTGGCTGTGTAGTTGTTATAAGATTACCTGCAATGGAGACAGAATTAGTAAGAGAAAAGAGGATGGTAGCACTCTGTAAGAGAATGGGAAAAATGTGGATGGAAAAATCTGTAGTTAAAGTGCTCGATGGAATTCCCGAAAGGAAAATGAAAGAATGTCAGCTAACTTTACTTGGTAAACTTCATTCAAAACCAAGTGTTAACCTCCAAGCCTTCCAATCCACTATGTTTAAGGCGTGGAAAATAGAGAATGTTGTTTGCGACCAGCCACAACAGGGCTTATTCACCTTCACTTTCAAACTGAGGAAGAGAGACAACGAGTTCTAGATGCTAGTCCCTAGTCATATTCTGGAAGTTTACTAATCTTGAAACAATTAAACCCCAAAATACCTCTCCATCGCCATACTTTTACTCATTGCTCCTTTTGGATACAACTTCATGGACTGCCCTTGGGGTGTATTACAAAATCCATAGTAAGAAACATAGCATCGAATATTGGGGAAGTGATGGAAGTGAAGCTTGTCACTAAGGAGGGTAGCCTTTGCAAGGTCGGAAAAGCAAGAGTGTCAATAGATATATCAAAACCACTCATATTATGGGTTATGCTGCAACTCGATGAGGTGGATTCTTGGATAGACTTTAGATATGAGCGCTTACCTCATTTCTGCTACTCATGTGAGAAAATTGGTCATTATACTACTAATTGTGGGGAAATGCCTTATAAAGAAATGGAACAAAAACTGATTGAAGAAGGTTTATTGGGCTACTAGCTAAAAGCGGAGGCTAAAGTGCACAGCCCTTTCTGGAAGTTACTAAATAAACTGGAGAGTGAAGAAGGGGATGTGGAAGAAGTTATGCTCGAGATGCCCATTATACCCGAGACGCCCATGAATACTAACTCTCTAGAAAACAGGCCAAGTGTGGGGGATATGGAAGCGCAACAAACAGAAATTATTCCCTATAGTCAAGAGAATCAAGGAGGTATGAGTTTAAAAGCTTTGGGCAAAAGACCATAGGGCTCTACCTTACTGATTTCTGACACTCCATGGATGGAAATCCCTATGTTGTCGACCTCCAGCAAGGCCAAAAGTCAACGAAAGGAACTAAAGGCCCTGGTTACTAAAAAGATTAAAAGGCACAGCCCCTATGCATCTCAAGGGGTAATGATGAAGCAGGCAGATGAAGAAGCACTACATGAAACTCCAATTCTGGTGAAAGAAGATCCCAAAATATGGGCTCTGGTGGCTAGCCCTAATAAGCCACTGGTGAAACCATGAAGATTCTAAGCTGGAACTGTCAGGGGTTGGGCAATCCCCTGACGTTCCAAGAATTAAGAACTCTTGTGGCTCTAGAGAGGCCCAGTTTGGTGTTCCTTATGGAAACCAAAAATAAAGAGGAGATGGTGGAATGTGTAAGAAAGCACCTCAATTACCCAAACCTATTCTTAGTACCACCAGAAGGTATTGCGGGATGATTAACCATTATGTGGAGTGAAGAGGTCGATTTGAAGGTGACTAACAGCACAAAGCATTTTATAGAAGTGGACTGCATAGACCCTTTCAGTACACGTCATATGCTAATCACTTTTATCCATGCATCAACGAATTTAGGCGAAAGGCTACAACTATGGCAGCAACTCAGAGCCTCTTAGAACAACCCACACCCTTATGGGTATGCATGGGTGATTTTAATGAAATCTTGTACACTTGGGAGAAAGTTGGAAGAAGAGAAGCCAACCAAAGTAGAATGTTTGCCTTCCGAGAATTCTTAAATGATTGCTCGCTCATGGATCTAGAAGGTAAGAGATGTGCGTATACATGGTCTAATAAAAGGGAAGGAGAAAACCTTGTGAAGAAGCGGTTAGACCGAGTACTTACCATTATGGAATGGAGGGTAACTTTCTCAAACGCAGAAGCATTAGCTTTACTAGTTGTTGGGTCAGATTACTGCCCCATTATGCTCACTCTTCACCCTGAATACAGAAAAAAGAAGAAAGACTTTAAGTTTGAGTCCTATTGGCTAGAAGATCCAGAATGTAGCAAGATAATTACACGCATATGGCAGCGACAAACAACAAAAAATCAGAGCTTTCCAAGGAAAATCCATGAACTATCCTGAGATCTAGTCGAATGGAGCACCAGGAAATTCTCTAATGCATCAAACAAGATTAGAGAACTGAAAAAACAGCTTACGGAACACATGAACAGACCGGGACCCTCATCAAAGCAAGACATCCAACAGTTGGAAGAACAAATAGAGAAACTATGGAGGCAAGAGGAGATGTATTGGGGATTACGGTCTTGGATCAATTGGCTTCAATGGGGGGATAGAAACACTAAGTACTTTCACGCAACAACGGTGCAAAGGAGACAAATGAACCGAATTATTATGCTGAAAATAGATGAACAAACCTAGTGTCGGGAACCCACAGCCCTTAACCAGCACATCATAAACTTCTACCCCACATTATATGAATCGGAAGGCGCCATAAACTTCGAACCAATCTTGAATCAATGTCCCAAAGTGGTTAGCGAGGAAATGAATGCTGATCTGCTTAAACCAACAACTCTAGAAGAAGTGAAAGAAGCTGTCTTCCAGCTAGGAGCACTCAAAGCACCAGGTCCTGATAGACTAAAAGGCCAATTTTATCAACATGCTTGGGAAGATATTAAAGTCGACCCCTTCCAACTAGTTCAAGAGTTCTTCCTAACAGGTATACTCGATCCCCTCTTAAACAAAACATACATCACACTCATCCCAAAGATAAAGAATCCATAAAGTGTTAGCCAGTATCGACCAATTAGCCTTTGTAACATTAGCTATAAGATCATATCGAAAATCATGGCCAATCGGCTAAAGAAGTGGCTGCCTATGCTCATTGAAAATGAACAAAGTGCTTTCGTGGAAAACCAACAAATACAAGACAATATTCTAATTGTTCAAGAAGTATTGCACCAACTGAAAATCAAAAACAAGAAAAAGAAATTCCAAGCTATCCTAAAATTGGATATGCAGAAAGCTTATGATCGGGTTGAGTGGGATTTTTTGAGGGCTAGTATGCTGAAAACGGGCTTCTATGAAAGATGGGTAAGACTTATTATGCAATGTGTATCATCTGTCTCCTTCAGTGTGAAAGTTAATGGAGAACCAACACCATATTTCTCACCATCACGTGGGATACGACAAGGAGATCCCCTATCGCCATATTTATTCATTCTTATGGCCAATGTCTTGTCTTGGATGATGCATGGAGCGCTGGAAAGATGAGATATAAAGGGGATAACTCTCAACAGGTATTGTCCAACCCTAACACACCTATTGTTTGCTGATGATGCTATATTTTTCTAGAAGGGACTGTCAAAGAATGCCAACAAGTTGCCTCAATCTTAAATCAATACTGCTATGCCATAGGTCAAGCAATTAACCTTAACAAATCAGGTGTGTACTTTAGTAGGGGTTGCCCTATGAATCGTCAACGAGATATGGCACATGAATTACGAGTTTCGATAATCGAAAAGACATGGTAATACCTCGGTATACCTTCTAATTGAGGAAGTTTAAAGAAAGAAATGTTTGCATAGATATTGGCGAGGGTGAATATGAAGCTCGAAGGCTGGAAGGAAAAGATTCTTACAAAAGCTGGGAAAGAAATTCTAATCAAGAGCGTGGTGCAAGCAATCCCTCAATATGCAATGTCAGTATTTAAAGTTCCAAATTCTGTTTGTAATGCTATTGAAAGAAAAACTGCTTCCTTTTGCTGGCGGCAAACTGAAGCAAAGAAGGGACTACACTGGAAAAAATGGGAAGTTCTCAAAACCAGAAAAGACGAAGGGGGTCTTGGTTTCAAAGACTTGAAAAGGTTAAATGTCGCCATGCTAGGTAAACAAGTGTGGAGATTATCACAAAGTCCATCAACCTTGTGGGGAAAAATTCTAAAAGGCATCTATTTTCTTTAATCAGAATTCTGGTGAGCAAAGAAGGGGAACCATCCTTCATGGAGATGGCAAAGCATCCTTATGGGTAGAGAAGCCATAGAACCAGATATGAAATGGGTAATCGGAGATGGCAAATCTGTTAAGATTTGAGAAGATAGATGGCTTTATATCGGGATAGTTGGGGGACCAGCAAATTGAGATGATCCAGTCATGGTTGCTGAGTTGTTTAATGAACAGAAGACAGAGTGGGATGAAAACAGAATAAGAACTTTCTTTGATGAGAGAACGGCCAACGAAATTTTAACCATCCCTATTGCTCCCAACCCAAAGGAGGATAAACTAATCTGGTCCGGAAATAAATCGGGTACCTACTTAGTGAAAAGCGGCTACAACAAGGTGCAAGCAAAGACTATAAATCTAGACACAAATATAGCATCAGCATCTTTTCAGCCCCCCGCTCCTTATGGACTAAGATTTGGAACCTACAGATCCCCCCAAAAATAAAGATCCTCCTTTGGAGTTTGTGCCAAAATGCCTTGCCAACACGGGAGAATTTGTTTAAGAGAAAAGCTTTACCTAATCCGCTTTGTCCTTTTTGCACTCGAGAACCGGAAACAACAGAGCATTTGTTTTTGCTCTGCGAAGAAACAACCAAAGTGTGGTCAGATCTAAGAGTAGAATTGAACATAAATGCCCTGAACATCACTAGACTAGACAAATGGCTGCTGGAAATTTTTGGAACAAAAGCAAAAGCTCCAGGAGATGAACTACTTGCAACAACACTATGGTAGATATGGAAAAGTAGAAACAACTTCATCTTTCGGGCTAAAAAATTCGACCCACTTGGTCTGGTTTTTGCAGCAACAACGCAAGTCAAGAGCTTTAGCTGTTGGATTCAAAGGAAGAAATCGAAGGAACCCAGAGACAAAAACTCACTGATTTGCTGGCACCCACCGGCTAAAGGCTTTCAAACCTTGAACGTTGACTGCTCATGGATAAATCCAGACAAACCGAGCTCAATCGCAGGAGTTTTACGCGATTCGAGAGGCCTCTTGGTTGATGGCTTCACGGTAGAAATATGGGCAAGTTCTCCCCTTCAAGCTTAAACCCTAGCACTTGTGAGAGGAGTTCAGTTTCTGAACCAAAGACACGTACATCACGTGAAGCAAAAAGGGCATCAGAAAGGCAAGTACAAATGTGAAAGTGATAGTTCCTCAACTGTTGAGATGTTTATGGGCCAAGAAGAAATCCCATGGGCTTTGCGCAATATAATGGAAGAAGGCAAACTCTTGCTGGCCCAATTACCTTTAATGAGTATTACGCATATGCCGCGGGAGTCTAACCAAGCAACCGATTGGATTGCAAGATCACACCGCACAAAGACTCTTCCTCAAGGGTGGAAATCTTCGCCCCCCCCCCCCCAACCTCTGTGGGACATTTTATGTTCTGAATCTTCTCTTAGTGTCGCTTGTAGCACTTCTACTGATGAATGAATGAATGAAAATGCTTTTACGACCAAAAAAAAAAAAAGTGACTTGATTGCAGCAATTTGATAAGTTTTATAACTTGATTGCACTTATCTTTTTTTTTTTATAACTTTTACATTTCAATTTAGGACTTTTAATGCACTTATCCTTAAAATAAATAAAAATACAAGCCTAAATGTCGAAGACAAATGGGAAAGGATTTTAGTAGAGAGAATGATGAAATGGGGGTGGTCACAGATCGCTTTGCATGATTAAGACTTGCGGGCGAGCTCCATTGTCGTTCGACATCACAACCCTGCCCAGTCGACATTGCAAGCCTAGCACGAGCCACTGCACCTTCGCCGACCAACCTCATTCCATCGTAGTCTCTCCCTTCACTCTCTCTCTCTCTCTCTCTCTCTCTCTCTCTCTCTCTCTCTCTCTAGATCCATAAGGATTGATGTGGTCTGACATTGTAGATCTCGAATTTGAGGCGTGCAACCTCACATCCGAGGTTACTAAGCCTTAAGGAACCTTAGAGCCGGGGTCACCTGAGGTTGGGCCTCAACCTCGGCATCGACTGCGGCCTATGTGGTCGCATCCACCATCGGAAGTCACGTGTATTTTACCGTCTGCCTTCGTGGACAGAGGGGCCAAAGAACGAGATTGACGACATCAACAGATCTTGCACAAAGGCGACAATCGTGGTGAGGCGATGGCTAAAAGGTTCGAGCGATAAAAGCAACATGGGGGTAGGGATGAAGGCTCAATTAAATCGCGACAGAGTAATTGGGGAGAGAAAAATAAAGAGTGGCGAGCATGGCGACTACCTTTACTTGTCCTCTCTCTTCGTCGCTGGTTAGGCGGTGGTCGTACAACCAAGCAAAGAATATAATTCTCTTTTTGGTTCTTCACAGCAATTCCTAGTTGACGGGATAATTTTTATCAGTCGAAGAGTTTCTAATCTGTCGAGATATGTGCGTATAAATGCTCATGTTAAAAAGTTTTATTGGGCACATCGCATGGAAAAAAATTGCCATAACAAAGTTCATCATACATTTATCACCGTATGTCTATTGTGGTGAAATTACTTTCGTATGTAATCCTAATCATCTATGACAACGTATGTATGTTAGAAGACCAAGAAGAATGTCGAGAGGAATGTCGAGAGGAAGAAATTCTTTGTATATTTAGTATATTTTGTGTTCTGTACAATCTGTATTTAATTACAGAGCAAGAAATTAATAAAGGAAAAAAAGTATTCCTCTATCTTTCTAACCCTAAAATAAACATGGTTCTTTGTCTATCAATAATTGTACATGATTTCAGGAATCATATCTTCCAACACTCCCCCTCAAGCTAGTAGCTTGTAGATGTCCAAGACACCAAGCTTGCTTAGAAGATATGCATGTTGTCTTTGGCAAAGTGGCTTAGTAAACATGTCTGCTGGTTGCTCTGAAGTCCTGATTCCTTTTGTCTCGATCACTCCTTCTTGGATTTTCTCTCAAGTAAAGTGACAATCAACTTCTATGTGTTTTGTCCTCTCATGCAATACAGGATTTGCTGCAAGTTTGAGTGCCGAGTCGTTGTCACAAAAGAGTGTAGTTGGTCCTTCGACTCGTGCCCCGAGGTCCTTAAGTAAACCCCTTAGCCAAACTATTTCACAAATATTCTTGGCCATGGATCTATACTCTGCTTCGGCTGAAGATAAAGATATAGTAGATTGCTTCTTCGTCTTCCATGTGAGTAATGATTCCCCAAATTTGATGCAGAAATAGGTAATTGATCTCCTACTCATAGGGCATGTGGCATAATCTGCATCACAATAAGCCGTCATCTTCATGTTGCATTTCCGAGAAAGGAGTATCCCCAACCTTGGACATGTCTTCAAGTATCTCACAATCTTCAAGGCTGCATTCATGTGAGATTGCTTTGGACTATGCATAAATTGGCCGAGAGTCTGCACTGCATAGCAAATATCTGGCCTAGTCATAGTGAGATATATGAGTTTCCCTACCAATCTCTGATATCCCGATGGATCTCTTAACAATAGATCATCAGAAGAGGAGGATATGCTAGTATCATATTCAACAGATGTCAGCTTGGCATTTTGTTCAATGGGAATAATGGTTGGTCTACAACTTGATAATCCTGTTTCTAATATGATCTCCATTATGAATTTCCTTTGACTGAGAGAGATTCCCTAATCTGAACGAGCTATCTCAATTCCAAGAAAATACTTAGGTGGCCCTAAATCTTTGATGTGAAAGGTGGAATGTAGATACTCTTTAAGCTTCTTCACAGCAGAATTATCATTTCCCATGATAAGTATGTCATCAACATAAATTATCAAGTAAATAGATGACATACCTTTTGTCCAAGTGAATAGGGCATAGTCATATTTGGACTGTTTGAATCCAGCAACCATAAGTGCATTAGTGAACTTGGCATATCATTGTCTAGAGGCTTGCTTCAATCCATAAAGAAATTTATGGAGACGACACACCTTAGACTCCCCTTGTCTCCGTAACCTTGGTGGAAGATCCATGTAGATTTCTTCATCCAAATCACCATGTAAAAAGGTGTTATGCACATCCATCTAGTGTAGTGGCCAGTCACGAAAAGCAACAATAGATAGAAAGGATCGAACAATGACATCCTTTGCAATGGGCGAAAAGGTTTCATGATAATCAAAACTTTCTCGCTGTGTGAAGCCTTTGGCCACCAACCTAGCCTTATATCTCTCCACAGAACCATCTGCCCTATATTTGATCTTGTAAACCCACTTACAGCCTATGGGTTTGTGATGAGCAGGCAATGTCACAACATCCCAAGTATGACTTTTGGTTAGAGCATGTAGCTCAGCCTCCATGGCCTTTTACCAACGAGGATCATCTTTGGCCCCATTATAATTAGACGGCTCTCTTTCTTGAGAAATGCGGCTCATGCAACATAAGTGTTCTGGTGATAGCCTATCAAATGAGATGTAAGACGATATGGGATAGAGAGTACTTAACAACTTCGAAGAACCACATATGTAATCCTTTGTCCAAGTTGGTGGACGAGCTGCTCATCTAGAACGCCGTAAAGGTTCTCGTGGTATTAAGGAAGACTCTTTTGCAGCAGGGCTTGGTTATGGGAATTCAATTAATTGTGATGATTCTTCTTCATGGGACTCTTCAGAGGAGTGATTTGTAGATATCTCAACAGGTAATGCAGATGATTCACCAGTTGGTCTTGGTAAAGGAGTAGCAATAAATGTGTCTCCTGAAATCACATCTTCTTCCAATAAGAAAGACGAATTCCTTGTCTTTTCATCTTCAGGTGAAGAAGTAAGAGCTTGGAAAGGAAAAATATTCTCATGATAGACAACATCTCTATCGACAAAGAATTCTCATGTGGATGGTGCATAAATCCGATACCCCTTTTTTAAGGTGGGATATCCCATGAATACGCATTCACTAGCACGTGGTGCCATTTTATCCCTGTGTCCGACTATAGTGACATAACATAAACATCCAAAAACCCTGAGATGGCTCAGATTCAGTTTCTTGCCATATAACATTTCAAATGGCATCTTTCCTTTTAGGATCCCTGATGGCATTTGATTAATCAAATATGCTACAGTAACCACACAATCTCCCCAAAATTTTTTAGGAATAGACGCTTGAAACTTGAGGGCACATGCTACTTCCAAGAGGTGATGATGTTTCCTTTCAACAACACCATTTTGCTGTGGTGTATAAGTGCAAGAACTCTCATGCAAGATTCCATTTAGTGAAAATAATGAAGCACACTCACAATTGAAAAACTCTCTTCCATTATTAGTTCTAATGCGATGAACTGTCTTTCCAAATTGAGTTTTGGATAAGCTAAGAAATGTTCTTAGGCGAGAAAAAACCTGATTCTTGGACTGCATGAGAAATATCCATGTCGCACGAGAGAAATCATCAACAATTGTGAGGAAAAATCACGACCCATCGTGATGCTCTGTATGATAAGGCCCCCAAATATCTGCATGGATTAATGAAAAAATACTATATGCTCGGGAATTACTATTTGGGAAAGGAACACGTGTTTGTTTTGCCAAAGGGCAGATAGGACAGTGTGGACAAGGGAATGAGGCACTATGTGCCAATCTTTTATGACAAAGGGAATTTTTGTCATTGATAACATAGTTACACAATGATTTATTGAATTCAACAGATGATAATTTAAAACTGCTGGGGAAATCCATCCAGAAATAGAGTCCTTGATAAGCTTTACCCAAGCCCATCAGTTTCCCAGTCGAAAGGGCCTGAAAGAAACAATTATCTGGAGTAAACAAGACATGACATGAATTTTCTTCAGAAGCTCGATTAACTGATATGAGGTTGAATTGGAAGTTAGGCACATAAAGCACATTTTGAAGTGTGATTAGGGGACTAAGAGTCACAGAGCTGGCCATGACAACTTGTGTGGAGTTTCCATTTGGAAGCTGTACTGATATAGGGAAAGACAACTTTTTGATCTTTGAAAAGAATCCCTTATCATAGGCTATGTGATCACTGGCACCTGAATCTATAATCCATGCATTCTTTGAGATTGAATTCGAGCAATAAGATGTACCTGTGAAGCTTCCAACCTTATCAGATGTATCCAACCTTTTCAAAGCCTCCATCAATTCTTGATACTGTTCATGTGAAATTGATTTTTCTGTCGGCTGACCCAGTACCTGAAAAACCTGTGAAGATTTCCCTTTTTCTTTTTCTCCAGGTCTCCCATGTAATTTCCAATAATTCTCAATTGTATGGTGCAGACGTTTACAAAATTCACAATACAATTTACCTTTTACCTTTTTGGCTATTTTTGGCAGTTGAAGGAAATTTATTGTTGGGTTGAAAGATTTGGGTCGAAGTAGGCCCATATGGTTCTGGTTCAGTGGGCTAAAAAAATCACGGCCCACTGACTTCTCGCTGCTGGACTCTTCCTCACGGCCCGTTTGCTCTAGCGAATCTATTCCGTGGGCCTGCTGAGAAGGGCCCAGTTGCAAAATAATAGGGGCCGTCGGATTGTTCGGCCAGATCAAAGCCATCCATTTGCTCTCCAAAATTAGGATTAGGGTTTCGTAACCTTGCATTCGCCCCCTTTCGTTCTCCGATTCCAGGGTTTCTTTGTGGGGGGCGAAAATGGCCTCTGGCGGCCAGAGCCATCGCCTTGCTTCCTCTTCCATAAGCCGCCGTCCTCTATTGGCTTTCTTCCTGGACGGTGAGTTAATAGATCCGGCCAAGATTTGGCATGGGATCTATCATCAGAATCTGAGATCGAAACAAAAGGTACGTTCGTTTAAGATTAGGAGAAACCTAATCGCCTTTTCTCTCTCGCACATGTTCTTATACTGCTGCAAAATGGGTTCGAGCCAGTTGAATTTCTCTTCGGTTGACTCCAATTCGTTCCACAGCGCTGACAGTTTATTGTAAACCGTCATGATACTCATAGTCCCCTGTTTCAGATCTTAAATTTGCTGTGTTATGGAGAAAATCTTGACCTGATCTAGTTTTCCAAACCTTTCTTTAATATTGTCCCACATCTCTTTTGCATCTTCCGTCGGAGGGAGTCTCGCTGGGACTTCGGTCGTGATGCAGTTTCCGATCCAAGTTCTAACGAGTTGGTTGCATTTTCTCCAAAAACGGGCCATTCGCTCATTAGTTGGGATCGGAATGGTTCCATCGAGAAACCCTTCCTTATCTTTTGTTACCAGGGCACGCTAGAGCTCCCGCGACTAGGTCGAGTAGTTATCTGGGCCCATCAGTTGCTGACTGATAAGCTTGAGCTCTGGTCCGTCGGCATTTGACGTGTAAAGGTCGCCGGGCTCCGACCGTCCTTCGGCAGCAAGGATTTGGTAAGGAAAAAAACCATGTGAAAAAGTCGGGTAGGTATTCGCCCCTACATTCGACCTGCTTTCTTGACCCGCATTGAAAAAAATTGGGTAGGGATTCGTTCCTCCCGATTCGCCTAATTCGCCCGTCGCTCCGGCCGAAGGTGCTCCACTATTGGTCGGTGCGCTCCGTCGATCCGCACATTGCCTTGGTAGCCTGGCTATGATGTGTGTGGGTTTATCCCATGGATCCATGGATATGGCATCCACTAGTATGGATGGCTCGAGAAGGGCTGCTCCAGATTGAACTGAGCCGAAAAGTTCTGCCAACGCATTTGACGTGTAAAGGTCGCCGGGCTCCGGCCGTCCTTCGGCAGCAAGGATCTGGTAAGGAAAAAAACCATGTGAAAAAGTCGGGTAGGTATTCACCCCTACATTCGACCTGCTTTCTTGACCCGCATTGAAAAAATTTGGGTAGGGATTCGTTCCTCCCGATTCGCCTAATTCGCCCGTCTACTCCGGGCCGAAGGTAGAGCCTGCTCCACTATTGGTCGGTGCGCCTCCGTCGATCCGCACATTGCCTTGGTAGCCTGGCTATGATGTGTGTGGGTTTATCCCATGGATCCATGGATATGGCATCCACTAGTATGGATGGCTCGAGAAGGGCTGCTCCAGATTGAACTGAGCCGAAAAGTTCTGCCAACGCATGTGTGGGGGCTAGATCTGGCTTTGGCCGAGTTGTTGCTCCGCCACGGTCGACACAACAGTTGAATCTTGATTGGGTGTACTCTGTGGCATCGCATCCCTTACTAGCTGGTCATCTGTTCTGATGGTAAGGGTTGCTGATGTACTCATTGTAAAAAAAATTTCTTCCAAGAGAGACTGACTCCTTTCAATAACTGTTTCGCAGGTTATAGTTTCTCAAGGGCTGCTGTTTTTGTTTTGCGATGTGGCAACAACAAGTAACAGATGAAGAAATGCAGGCAATTCAAAGAGATGGAAGCTACGCCAGGATTGGCATAAGCTCTGATACCATGTCAGAAGACTAAGAAGAATGTTGAGAGGAAGAAATTCTTTGTATATTTAGTATATCTTGTGTTCTGTACAATCTGTATTTAATTACAAAGCAAGAAATTAATAAAGGAAAAAAAAAGTATTCCTCTATCTTTCTAATCCTAAAATAAACATGATTTTATGTCTATCAATAATTGTACATGATTTCAGGAATCATATCTTCCAACAATGTAATTTATATAATGCAATGGTTAGGGGATTGATTATTTAAAAATAACCTAATCGACTCGGATTACAAAATATATAGATATTGCATGTAAACTTCTATAACGAAATATTTTCTTTCTTGATAAAACTTACCCCATATTATTGTTGTGAATTGAATAATTCTCAGCTAGAGGGAAAAAAAATAGCAATGGGCCTAGTTTCCTATAAATTTTTCCAGTGAAAAAAAAATCATTTGAGAACCTCTTTTAAATTGCGAAAATTATTTATATAGTCGTCCTGGCTCGCTTCTTTTTCGTTCAGTACATGCCAACTTTCAACTCTCTCTTTCAGGCACGCACGCGAAAAGTGGGGGCGGGGAGACAGTCAAATGAGATATTTTCATTACCTTCAAAACTTTAGCAAATATAAAGAGTAAGAAATCTTGTGTAAGACCTTCCAATTATTTTCTTTTGTGGAATAGATAGGATTTGAAATAATATGCAGTTTAGGTGGCACCCCGTGGATGGCTTAAATATTGCTTGATTGGCGTTAACTTTAGTAACTTGCTAGTTGATGCTGATAACGTTGGGTATGTTTAAAGGGGTGTGAGTTTCATATGTCAATTTCTCTCTTTCAAATGAGATATTAGTGATTTTGATGAATGAAGAGATCTCATTTGATTCCACATTAGTATATCTAAACCTAATTTTATTTTACTAATGTTTTTTTTTTCAACGGGGTTACATCATAGGACCACTAACTCATCCTCTATTCATAAATCAAGTTCATAAATCAATACACGTAGCCTTTCGCAATTCATTTCATTGAGCATAATTCATTTCATATACCATTTCTTAAAAAATTTCACAAATAATCAATTCACAGGCCATTTTGAGAGATGCTTTAATAAGTCATTTCATAAAATAAAAAAGGTAGTTAATTCCCGATCCAATTCATTTTATCAAGCTTTTTTTAAATGCTTGTTGAATTGATCCCAACGCATTTTCATTGCTAGGTGCTTGTTATCCCGAACAATAACCTCAGTGACCTCTGTATTGTACAGCCCATATGCCATTTCGCAACATAACTATCATTCTGAAAGACTATATACACTTGAGTTGTATATCCATTCAACTGAATTTGTTGAAGGAGGTTTAGAGGGTACGATTGGACAAAGCCATGGGAGCTGTCAAAAGAACATGGCAAGTTTTGTTATTCCCATCAGGCCTACGTGGACTTCCCAATGGACAAACTCCATTTCATCCGGCAACCCCATTCCTTCCCAAAATGTCTGTGGTGAGCCACTCACTAAATTAAAGATTATATATGCCTAATAATTAATTTTACTAAGTTGTACATGCAAAAAAATCGGCCACGAATTTTCAGTGATTTTGTTCTGATTAAAAGGAAATATTGTTCAAAAGTTTTATTGAGCACATTGCAAGAAAAAATTTGGCCTAAAAAAGTTCATCATGCATTTATCATTGTTATTTTCAGTTCCATATGTCTACTTGGTGAAATTTACTTTCATTTGTAATGGTAATCATCTATGCCAATGAACGAAGTTTTTAATGCGCGATGTCATCGTATTGTTAGGGGATTGATTATTTTAATGATTACCCAATCGACTTGGATTATAATATATATAGATATTGTAGGTAGACTTTTTACTTATATATTTTCTTCTTGATAAAACTTACCTTTTATGACGAAAAGTATCTTCCTCCCAGAAGCCCCAGTTGTGAGTTGAATAGTTATCAGCTAGAGAGGAAAAAAAACAACGGAGCTAGATTCCTAAAATTTTACAAAATAATAAAAAAAAAATCATTTGAGGATCTCTTTTAATTTGTGAAAATGATTTATATAGTCAAGTTTGGCCATTGGTCATGATTTAGGAACTACTAACATTCTTCGAGAGCTTTCGTATCATGTCAACCATTCTGGCATGTGTCTGACACTATCCAACACTCCTTAGTCAACATGTGTCAAAAAATCCGATACCTAGTCAATTTCTCGATTAACACTCAAGTCGGAATTCCAACGTGTGAGTTTCCGACATGTGAAGTTAATTTTAAAAATTTTCAATAAACGAAGGGTAAAAAAAAAAATATGTGAACAATAATAATAATAATAATAATAATAATAATAATAATAATAATAATAATAATAATAATAATAATAATAATAATAATAATAATAATAATAATAATAATAAATGGGAAAAAGAAAAATCTAGTCTTCTCTTCTCTTTTAACTCTCACTTCCCATGATATATAATTTACCCCCTAAAACTTTTTCTCTTCTTTTTCGACATGTTTGACACGCGAGTATAAAATATGAATTACTTATTTTTCTCCAAATTTTATGTATTATTGAAATTGAGTTGAATTTGTCGAATTGAAACAATTAATAATATTAATAAATGATGGATTGATTTTTTTAGTATAAATTCATTCTAGACTTTTATTATTATTTATTTATTTATAAATTTGAATCAAATTAATTTGATTGAAATAATTATAAAAATGATAATTTATTATGTATATATAAAAATATACATTTAATATATAATATGTCCTAACATATCGGAATTCTCTATTTTTTGATAAACAACGTGTCGGCGTATCGTGTGGTATCATGGCATATCGTGTCGTGTCATATCACGTATCGCATGTCAGTATTGATGCTATTTAGATCCTGACTCGCTTCCTTTTCTATCAATTCACGCCACCTTTCAACTCTCTTTGAGGCACGCACACGGAGGTGAGGGAGGAAAGGATAGATCGCTTATAATTATTCTTCAAATTGAAACACTGGGAAATATATATTTAGATATCATAAGAGACTTATGGATTTTCATTTCTCTTCAAGGAACTTCTTGCACCGTCTCCTTTTCCCTCAAGGTCTCCTATGAAACTCTCTCCTTGTTGGCATTCGCACTCACAGCTCAACATGTAACAATAACAACAACCTGGTGGGCCGCAATCTTCGTCTGCAAAGCAATGTTTTGCTTCCACGTTCACTTGCAACCCTGGCAAATCACATCAATTTATTGTCAACATCTTCCTTATCTCATGCGCGCGCGTACACACAGAAAAAGAGAGGTTACCAATGGCAATTAGCAAAAACATAAGCAGAATAATGGATGTGGATGATGGTTTCAACATTGCTCTTAAGTCAAAAGGGCTTTTGCAGGGATAATAGAAATGATTTTTGGTTTGGAGGCACGCTTTTGTGATCTATTTGGTCAACTATGCATGTAATATTAGAGTATATATATTTCAAGCCAGTAATGTTGGAATCAGAGAAGTTAATTTGTATCAGCTGGCTAATCAAAAGAGGACGCCAGATCTTGTCTTTCCATATACATTGATGTGCGATTGCCTTATATGTTTCTTCATTACATTTAAAACACTTGACTTTACATTTTAAACATACCAGACCTTATTAGCATTAACCATCAATTTGTTAAACTTAATCCCATTATTTGAGATAATTAAAGATTTTTCTACGATATTTTCCTGTGTTAAAGTAATTAGAATATTTTAATTGTTCTCCATATCTTTCAAGATTTCGGATATATCTTCGTTTGATTGATTTTTATCTTAAAATCATTATCTAAGCCTAGAAATTGATGGATGTATTTTTCATTATTGTAACATGAAATATAAAGAAATACCATATTTCCCTCTTTCGCATTATATTCTTACGAACACCTCGTAAGATGGGATAATTGTATAGTCAATTTCTCTTAAGTCAAAAGGGCTTTTGCAGGGATAATAGAAATGATTTTGGTTTGGAGGCATGCTTTTGTGATCTATTTGGTCAACTATGCATGTAATATTAGAGTATATATATTTCAAGCCAGTAATGTTGGAATCAGAGAAGTTAATTTGTATCAACTGGCTAATCAAAAGAGGATGCCAGATCTTGTCTTTCCATATACATTGATGTGCGATTGCCTTATATGTTTCTTCATTACATTTAAAACACTTGACTTTACATTTTAAACATACCGGACCTTATTAGCATTAACCATCAATTTGTTAAACTTAATCCCATTATTTGAGATAATTAAAGATTTTTCTACGATATTTTCCTGTGTTAAAGTAATTAGAATATTTTAATTGGTTCTCCATATCTTTCAAGATTTCGGATATATCTTCATTTGATTGATTTTTATCTTAAAATCATTATCTAAGCCTAGAAATTGATGGATGTATTTTTCATTATTGTAACATGAAATATAAAGAAATACCATATTTCCCTCTTTCGCATTATATTCTTACGAACACCTCGTAAGATGGGATAATTGTATAGTCAATTTCTCTTAAGTCAAAAGGGCTTCTGCAGGGATAATAGAAATGATTTTGGTTTGGAGGCATGCTTTTGTGATCTATTTGGTCAACTATGCATGTAATATTAGAGTATATATATTTCAAGCCAGTCATGTTGGAATCAGAGAAGTTAATTTGTATCAACTGGCTAATCAAAAGAGGATGCCAGATCTTGTCTTTCCATATACATTGATGTGCGATTGCCTTATATGTTTCTTCATTACATTTAAAACACTTGACTTTACATTTTAAACATACCAGACCTTATTAGCATTAACCATCAATTTGTTAAACTTAATCCCATTATTTGAGATAATTAAAGATTTTTCTACGATATTTTCCTGTGTTAAAGTAATTAGAATATTTTAATTGATTCTTTCAAGATTTCAGATATATCTTCGTTTGATTGATTTTTATCTTAAAATCGTTATCTAAGCCTATAAATTGATGGATGTATTTCTCATTATTGTAACATGAAATATAAAGAAATACCATATTTCCCTCTTTCGCATTATATTCTTACGAACACCTCGTAAGATGGGATAATTGTATAGTCAATTTCTCTCTTCGGCACCAAAAAAAGGTTTAGGACTAAATTGGCACAAAACCAAAAAGTTTAGAACTTTTTTGGCATTTTTCCCGTCATTTTCCTTCCCCAAACAACACCACCATACATTCATGTTACTATGATTAAGCATTTAAAACGTTAACTGATGTCTTCCTGACTCATAAATGCATTTGCTCTTGATGCTGATTGGTAACAACTAGTATTCTGCTTATGCACTGAACACGAACTTCTTCAAAACTGCCCGTTAGTAGATTCAAGTGAACTGGCACCCGAAACTCATATTTAAGAAATTGAACAGCATCAAAATTTAAAATTAATTGCCCAGACCTCATGAAGCAGATGACGGCATCAAGCTGACATTTCACCGATTAGATTAGGAAAACTTTATTTTGGTAATTTTCTTAATCATTTGCAGATTTTACAAACTCGTATCGAAAAGTGTTTTGCGGTCTCAATTGAGAAATGTCAAGTGAACGCTGTGACTAGTACAGGGATTACTTAACAGTGGGCAAAAGATGTCCATTTTGGTTAAGTTTTAGTCATTTTTCCTTCCTCAAATAAGACCGCCATATAAATTTATAAATGTAACCTATTGCCTCAACTTGGTAACAAAATACAAAATAGAGGAAACATATTTCATAGAAGTTCTCGATAGCAATGACAAAACCAATTTTGATACACGCTGAACAGAAAATATTAATTATTTGATGTGCTAAAGATCCTACACTAATTATTTAATTGATGATGCTAGGTATCTTACAAAATTCACTTAAAACCCTATGACATTTTATTGACCGTTGAAGTCCATTTTTTTTTTTTTAATATTACTCAGTTAAGGATTTCCAGGTATTTTGGCTCGCTAATGAATCCTAGTTGTCATATTTAGGTGTTAAATTTGTCTCAGAATCAATACTTTATAATTATTTAAAAATGATATCGCAAGTGTCATAACTTTCTCTTAAAAAAAGTCCCATAATTTTTTTAGATAACTTAAGTGTCATAACTTATGTACAACACTCAATTGAATGCTATAACTTTTCTTTTTTTCCGACTACTTGAATGCCATACAATTTTTCATTAGATCACTTAAGTGTCATAACTTTTTTAAAAACATTCACCACAAGTGTTATGTCAAGTTAGATTTTCAGCACTTGGGTGAATGTCTTTAAAAAATTTTGCCACTTAATTGATCGATCAAACATTATGGCACTCAAATGCATGATTATGGCATTTAAGTGGTTGAGAAAAAGATTATGGCATCCAATGAGTGTCGGATGAAAATTGTGACACTTGTAATGTGTTTATCCCTAAAATCATAAATGGGTAGCATAATCTCCATAGTTAATGGTTAGCCCATCCATTCAACAAAGCGGCCGTTTACAAGTTGGATTTATCAACCCACTTAAACACTGAAGGAGGTAAAGCGATACCACCAGGCGTGCCATGTAGCTCATAAGTTACAAGACTAGCCTCCAACCATGCCGAAATTCAATCAACGACACAAATCGAGGATAAATACAATACTAGAATCTAATCAATAGCACCATACCAAGATAGTGAGATACAACATCAGCATTCAATCAAGGACAATGCACCAACATAAAGAAACACACTGAAATCTAATTGACGATAGGAATCTATAAATTATAACTATGGAAATTAAAGTGTAGTACATGAAAAGTAAAGTTAAAAAGATAACATTTTAATTGATTTATTGGGGGTCTCTTTTGTTGGATGACTAGTGGCATTTATAGTGAAAATTTGATAACCATTCAGCAGTTGTGTTTTCTCTAGTAACTACCCCTACCCCTAGTTTTGTTGATGCGGGAGCATTGGGCTTTGTCGATTGATTCAAGATGAAGATATCAATTATGCAAGAGAGTTATAGATTCAGTGTTGATTTCATGGTTGCTGATCGACTACCCAAACATCGATACTTAAGTTTCTTGTTGATCCAAGATTATTAAAAGACTATCTAACAAGTGAAGGCTATTTTGGACAATTTCCAATGTTGTTTGGCGATCTTCAAAGATAACTATTGGGTTGTCAAGGAGACAAAAGAATTTAGAGTAATTACTTTGGGCAAAAAACACTTCAAGTACCATAACTTTGCACAAAAGGACACTTAAGTGCCACATTTGAAGAAAAATGGATCACTTAAGTACCACTCCAGCCAAAACGCCAACGTGATATTTTTCCGGCGAAGCGAGCCCAAAATGATGCCGTTTTGCACACCGACGTGGCCAAATAATGTACAAACGGCATCGTTTTGGGTTGAAGTGGTAAAAAAATAATATAAAAAAAAATTAAAAAATTAAAATTAAAATTAACATTAGTTAAAATATTAAAAATAATAATTTAAACATCAATACATTGTAAACATCTTTCTTATTCTCATGCGGGCGTTCACAGAGAGAGAGAGAGAGAGAGAGAGAGAGAGAGAGAGAGAGATCACCGATGGTAATTAGCAAAATCATGAGCAACATAATGGATGGAGATGATGGTTTCAACATTGATCCCAAGTCAAAAGGGTTTTGCAGGGACGATAGGTTTATGATTTTGCTTTGGAAATATGCTTTTGCGATCCGTTTGTTCCACTATGCACCTAATATCAGTATATATAAGTCAAGCCACTGATGACGGAATTAGAGAAGTCAATGTGAATCATCTGGCTAACCAAAATAGGATGCCAAAGTATTGAAATTGTATCTTGTCTATCCGTATATTTTATGTGCAATCGCCCTATATGTTTCTATATTACACCTAAAAAACTTGACTTTACATTGTAAACATAGTATAAACCAACAAGTTATTTAACTTAATGCTAATCAAGCAATATTTAATCCATCAACTTGGCTTTTAGAGATAATCAGGGATTTCTCTACAGTATTTTCTTATGTTAGAGATAATTAGGAATCCTCGTGGAATGGTATAAAACACATTGTTTCTTACGAAGAAATGCAAAACGGCATCATTTTATGCCATCCATCATGGACAATCTTAAGCCACGTCGACTTTCTTTTTTTTTTTATATAAAAGCCACATACTCATTTTGGTCAGAATCTCTCGGTGGTTGCACTAAAGTGATCGTTTTTCTCCGATTTGACACTTAAGTGATCCGACAGAAATTTTTGGTTGTGAGCGTCGTACACAACTTATGATAGTGTACGACGAAATGTATCTTCCTCCCATAAGCCCTAGTTGTGAATTGAATAGTTATCAACTAGAGAGGAAATAAACAACAGAGCTAGATTCCTAAAATTTTACCAAAAAAAAAAAAAAAAAATCATTTGAGGATCTCTTTTAATTTGTGAAAATGATTTATATAGTCGAGTTTGGCCATTGGTCTTGATTTAGGAAATACCGACACTCTTTGAGAACTTTTGTGTTATGTTGAACATTCCGACATATGTTTGACACTATCAACACTCCTCGATCAAGATGTTACAAAAAAATCCGATACCTGATCAATTTTCTTGATTGACACTTGAATCGAAATTCCAACATGAGAGTTTCCGACAAATGAAATCAATTTTAAAAATTTTCAATAAACGAAGGGTAAAAAAATATATGTGAATAATAATAATAATAATAATAATAATAATAATAATAATAATAATAATAATAATAACAATAATAATAATAACAACAATAATAATAATAATAATAATAATAATAATAATAATAATAATAATAATAATAATAATAATAATAATAATAATAACAAATGGAAAAAAAAAAAATCTAGTATTCTCTTCTCTTTTAACTCTTACTTCCCATGATATATAATTTACCCCCTAAATTTTTCTCTTCTTTATAGACATGTTTAACATGCTAGTCTAAAATGTGAACTGCTTATTTTCTCCAAGTTTTATGTATTATTGAAATTGAGTTGAATTTGTTGAATTGAAACAATTAATAATATTAATAAATGATATATTAATGTTTTTAGTGTAAATTAAACTTTTATTATTTTATTTGTAAATTTGAATCAAAATAATTTGATTCAAATAATTATAAAAATGATAATTTATTATGTATATATAAAAATATACATTTAATATATAATATGTCTTAACATATCGAAATTCTTTATTTTTTTGGTAAACAACGTGTCGGCGTATCGTGTGGTATCATGGCATATCGTGTCGTGTCATATCGTGTATTGCATGTTAGTATTGGTGTTATTTAGGTCCTGACTCGCTTCTTTTTCTATCAATTCACGCCACCTTTCAACTCTCTTTCAGGCATGCACACGGAGGTGAGGGAGGAAAGGATAGATCGCTTATAATTATTCTTCAAATTGAAATACTGGGAAATATATATTTAGATATCATAAGAGACTTATGGATTTTCATTTCTCTTCAAGGAACTTCTTGCACCATCTCCTTTTCCCTCAAGGCCTCCTATGAAACTCTCTCCTTGTTGGCATTCGCACTGACAGCTGAATAGGAAACAATAACAACAATCTGGTAAGCCGCAATCTTCGTCTTTACGGCATACTCTTGCTTCCACGTTCTCTTGCAACCCTGGCAAATCACATCAATTTATTGTCAACGTCTTCGTTATCTCATGTGCGCGCGTACACACAGAAAGAGAGAGAGATTACCAATGGCAATTAGCAAAAACATAAGCAAAATAATGGATGTGGATGATGGTTTCAACATTGCTCTTAAGTCAAAAGGGCTTTTGCAGGGATAATAGAAATGATTTTGGTTTGGAGGCACGCTTTTGTGATCTATTTGGTCAACTATGCATGTAATATTAGGGTATATATATATATATTTCAAGCCAGTGATGTTGGAATCAGAGAAGTTAATTTGTATCAACTGGCTAATCAAAAGAGGATGCCAGATCTTGTCTTTCCATATACATTGATGCGCGATTGCCTTATATGTTTCTTCATTACATTTAAAACACTTGACTTTACATTTTAAACATACCAGACCTTATTAGCATTAACCATCAATTTGTTAAACTTAATCCCATTATTTGAGATAATTAAAGATTTTTCTACGATATTTTCCTGTGTTAAAGTAATTAGAATATTTTAATTGATTCTCCATATCCTTCAAGATTTCGGATATATCTTCGTTTGATTGATTTTTTTCTTAAAATCATTATCTAAGCCTAGAAATTGATGGATGTATTTTTCATTATTGTAACATGAAATATAATACCATATTTCCCTCTTTCGCATTATATTCTTACGAACACCTCGTAAGATGGGATAATTGTATAGTCAATTTCTCTCTTCGGATTAGATGTTAGTGATTTTAAATAATGAGCACTCAATAGAGTCCTCATTAGTATATCTAAACGTGATTTAATTATAGCTAATGTTGTTTCTCAATAAGGTTACATTATAGTACTTGCAAGCATCAAACCACAAACTCATCCTACGTTCATAAATCAAGTTCATAAACCAATACATATACCATTTCATAACTCATTTTGTCACAACCCCTTTACTTGGGGGTCGAGATGTGGGTTATTTTGCAACATCCCAGGCTTTGTCATCGTCCCGAATTCATTTGTCTTATTTGTGCACATGCGGAAAGGGTAATCAAACACCACTAACATACTCCGGGTGCGTTTGGTTCAATTCCCAAGGACTTGAAAGCCCTTTGGGAAAATATTGAATCGTTTGGCAGCCATTTTAAAATAGCTTTCAATTGAAAGCTAGCATTGGGAAAATTGAAAGTCCAATGCTAGTAGAGACTAGCTTTGAACTTTTAGCATTTGGGCAAATGCTAAAACTTATTTTTTTCTTCCAAAACTATCGTCACTCATTTTCAAATTTTTAATTTTGCCATTGTTATTACTTTTTTAAATGCCAAAATAATGCTAAAAAAATTAAATATATTTTGGTCTTTTTAAAAATTATATATTTGATTTTTTTAGCAACATTGTCAAAATTAATATTTAAAAAGTTGCATACATTATTTTTTTCAATTTTGAAAAAAAAAAAAAAAATTACTACTAAGGGTTTGGTCTTTTAAAAAAATTTATATATATTTGATATATATTTTTTTTTTTTCTTAGCATCATTTTCAAATTTATATTTAACAATTCACATACATTATTTTTTCAAACTTTTAAATTAAAAATTAAAAAATTCGACGAAGGATTTGGTCTTTTAAAAAAAAAAAATTATATATACGTATTTGATTCTTTTAGTATTATTGTCAAAATTTATATTTAAAAAGTTGCATACATTATTTTTTCAATTTTAAACAATTAAAAATTTAAAAATTCTGATGATGGGTTTGATCTTTTTAAAAAAGAATTATATATGTATTTGATTTTTAGCATTATTTTTAATTTTATATTGAAAAAGTTGCATAGATTAGTTTTTCAATTTTAGACAAATAAAGATTTAAAACTTTCGATGAAGGATTTGGTCTTTTATATATATGATATTTTTAACATTATTGTGAAAATTTATATTTAAAAAGTTGCATACATCATTTTTTTCAATTTCAAGCAAATAAAATTAAAAATTCTACCCATCTCGTAGGTAGCCGAGATGGTTTGGGCTTTACTACCTCATCGTCAAAAGAACGAGTTCGACTCTCCAACTACTAGCCTCTTAAGAGGGGAGCCCTGGTGGTGGGGTCCTGAGCTAGCTTCCCCTCAGGTATTGATGCTTGGTTCAAGATACACTGTGCATTATATAGGTTGTGGGTTGTCAACTAGCATAAGCGAAAGGTGGGCCCACGAATCTGGGTCACCAAAAAAATTTTTAAAAATTCCGATGAAGGGTTTGGTCTTTTTCTTAAAACAATTATATATGTATTTGAATTTGTTAGTATTATTAAAAATTTGCATACATTATTTTTTTTCAATTTTAAAAATTTAAAAATTTAAAAATTCGATGAAGGGTTTAGTCTTTTTTAAAAATATATATGTATTTGATTTGATTTTTTAGCATCATTTTCAAATTTATATTTAAAAATTTGCATACATTATTTTTTCGATTTTAAATAAATAAAATTAAAAAAATAATATTAATCACCCAAAAACTTTTCAAATGTGTTTTCTACTAAATAACATTTCTCTTAAAGTTATTTCTCAAAGCATAATTTACCAAACGACCATTGCATTTGCCTAAAGTTCTTTAAGCTAAATTGCTTTACATTTTCTCAATGAGCTTTCAAAATGCTGAACCAAACACACCATTTATATATTATATGAGTAGTGATGATTATAAGCCTATCTTTTATACACAAAAGAGGCTTGGGATATCCCTATCTCCTTTGCGATGGTCACTAACCAAAATTGGGAACTCTTCTTTTATTACATAGGGCCGGTGCACTTATCTTAGTCTAAAGCCTCAGACGGTTCATCCATATCATTGAGATTCAAGTTAGGTTGTCAAATCCGCAAAAGGATCCTATCTATATGTCTTTGTATTTCCTATACCAAGCTTCGAAATGCATCGAGACAAGCTCACTTAGGCTTTTTTTATCCATACAACATATGACACTTTACAATAAGTAATATCAATTTCTGCATCTACCATGTCCGTCGTAGTGGTATATATCTTTATAGGGCAACCAAAATGCACTGTAGCCATAATTCTAAGTACTTGTAAAAGAAAAGGGGTCAGTACTTAGAATACTCAGTAAGAATAGCCTCTAGCCTTCAAATACAATATCGATTCATCATCAACATTAGTCAATCATTTCATGCAAACCATGTCGAAGGCAAATCAATTGTAAAGATACAATCAAGGCACATATGAATGACAATTCTTGCAATCATTCGTACATATGATGCATGCCCAGAGCTTATGCACTCTAGCCTTTCTTTCTTGCTCATGCATGCCATACTTATTAAGCTTTTCCTTTATGCTTGAAACTTGAACCCAAGTCTTCCCGAAGCCGTCTTGGGCCTCAAACCCAATTCAATTCAGGCTTTTGGCTTTTTGCCAGCTTCTGGGACTCAAACCTAGTTAATATGCTCGAGACTCGAACCCAAGTCTTATACTAGCCTCTGGGACTCAAATCTAGATCTTGCCAAGAATTTGGGGACTCAAACCCCATTCTTATCTTTTCTTATCTTTGCTCGACTATTAATCCCTTCTTGGGAGTGTAGTCGAGTCTTATACACATGCCATGAACTATGCATTTTATGCTTAAACATGATGCACGTGCCATGAACTCATGAATTTCTTTATCAATAGCATCACAAATGAGCCTAAGACCAAAGCCTCACTAAAGTAACAAGCATAAAGGAACCCCACACCAATCCAAGACATGAATTCAGTATGCCTCAATACCAAATCACATCTTATGGCTATAGGCGAACCTCGACTTGTACCAAACAAAGGTTATGAACCATGACTTTGTTCTAATCATACAAGGAATTCAAATACATGAACAAGTCATAGAATACATCAAATATCCAAGAATCAATCAACCTACCATCGGCTTGTTCACAAGAGGATTTCCTAGACTTGAAGACGCCCCAGATGTTACTAGAAGAAGGAAGAAACTACACTTACCTGGATGAACGTCAAGCTAAAGCACGAGCTACAAGAGATGGGCAGCTTTGCTTGGAGGCCGAAAGAGAGAAAGAGTTAGCGTGAGGAGGAGGGGCGACTATGGAGGAGGAAGGAGGAAATGGAAGCAAGGTGAGGAAAATGAAGAGGCTCCTCATGTTTATAGCTCTTTGTGCCATCATTATTAAGTCAAGCAGTCAATTCCAATGTTTCCAAGTGTCCTACTTAAAATCCTTAGTTGGCAAGCCTATGGGTCCAATATTTGTGGCCTAGGTAATGAGTTGGAAAGCTAGAACATCTTGCTTGGCAATCTAAGCTCGCAGGCATCATCAATGATGACCCACTTCTCACTCTTCCATTGGTCCACCTACACTTCACATTTAATGAGCATTTAATGAAGTTTGACAATAATGGTGTCATAGTTGCCAACTCGGTAATCCTAGAACATTCAGTCATTAATAAGGGCTAGTGTATTGCTTTGTAATTGGTCCACATACATGCCGCCTTTTTCTAGAATATCCAAAGATATTTTGGCCGCCATCATGACTTTTGAATATTTAAAGGACAACTCACCCCTTCATTTAATGAGGGGGTTCTAGAATTTTCCTTATTTTGTCATTTTCTTCATCAAGAAGGCAATCTAGACAATTATATCATCCAAGTTGGTTCCAGGATCGAAGAAGAAATCACTGGTACATCTCGAAAAATCAAATCATGCACACCAATGTTTGGCCATCACGCCCCATATTCGCCCAAATCGTCCCCTTGGATGTTTGGTCGGCCTAGGGGGTTGGCATTGGTCGTCACCTTGGTCAGCCTTTCATTCGGCATGGTTGTGTTCGTATAAGTCTAGGACTAGCCCTGGGTCGGTCATTGGCCTTTCGTCGAGCTTGTTGTGACCAATGTCTTTTATTTTTGGTCCTTAGTCCTTCAATTGGTTCAAGGTCAATTTTAAGGCTACCTATGGCCTAGCACTAAGCTAAGGGACTCATGGACCTTAGAATTAATGATAGAATAGCAAGGTCTATTTCTAAGCTCATTCCAATCGGCACCCGATCCACCAGTAAAGTTCATGGCTAGTGCATTACCAATCCATAATCGAATGTCACCAATTCGAGATTCCATTCCGATCACTAAGAATAAAATATGGAATGATATATTTTTGGTTATAAGACGGTCACATTTGATCAATTTGGGTCATCCATGTATTAGTGCATAGTCGAGCGAAATCACTCATGGCTAGAAACTACAACCAACAAATCGACCCATGATCATCTACCGATCTAAAATCATCCAGCAATCAATTCTCGTGATCAAAAAGTCATCTTATGAGCTGGTGATCCTATCCCTTCAATATGATCGGTAGAAATTCACGGTCAACACCTCGACCAATTCGTGACCAATCGATCGGTCGGTCGGACCATGACCGATCTATGATTCCTTGCCGATTGAACCAATTGATCCATGGCCAATGGCCCATGATTGATTCTCTTAGGACCTTATGGTCGATTCTCATAGCGTCGGAATCAAGAATGTTACACATTTCATCAAGCATAATTGATTTCTTATAGCATTTTATAAATAATTTCACGAATAATCAACTCACGGATCATTTCCAGAGATACTTTATTAAGTTATTTCATATAACCAAAAGGATAGTTAATACATGATCCAATTCGTTTCTTAAATAATTTCTCAAATAGTCAACTCACAAGTCATTTCACTGGTGGTTTAATAGGTCATTTCATATAACTTTTCGATAGTAAATGCCCAATCCAATTTATTGAAGCAACTCTAGACACTGCTTTTCCTTTTTAATATACATCATCCCATATGATTTCTCTTCCAAAGCTTATAATATATTTAATTCTATTATTTTCAAGGCAAGAGTATCCAAATCATGGAAACTCACCCAACAATACGATTAATTAAGTGAGAAATAAATGTCAAAATCAAGTAGAAAACTATCTTAACTAAGACTCAATAAAACAAAGTTTATTAGGTAACAAAATGACCTCATCACGCTAATGAGAGACTTGCCCAACGCAGAACAACCATTGCTGTCCACGGCGGCTCGCTTACTTAATTCGAAACGGTTCATCTGAACTCTACCGAGCCCCTTTCAAGCCAGCCCTAAATCATCGAACAGTTAACTTGATTTACTTTAAACACAAATTTGCCTCTCACTCAAAAAATGATCAAAGATAGATAAAAACTATGGCCAAATGCAATAGTTTGAATCTGGCTTCAATAATGCACAATAAACTTCAAAATTTCACTAGGACAAAACAAATTACAAAATTGACTTCTATACAAGTCCACGGTTTCATGACCCCGTAAGTCATTTAAAACATGATTTTATTGCTCAACAACCTTTGGAATCAACCCAGCAGCTCAATATCCAAAACAATCCTAACTTACAGCTTCACTAAGAAAATTTCTCCCATTAAAAGAAAGGTTTGGAATTCTCATCGAGCACTTGGAAACGACATTAATTTGGCGTGCCAAGATGTCCAATTGTTATAGTTATTGCTATTCGTCTCCGAGTCCTCTGGTTGATTAAGCTTTGATTTTTGGGAAATGCCCATTTGGTTTGAGTTTTAGTCATTTTTCCTCCCCAAACAACACCACCATACATTCATGTTACTATGATTAAGCATTTAAAACGTTAACTGATGTCTTCCTGACTCATAAATGCATTTGCTCTTGATGCTGATTGGTAACAACTAAGTATTCTGCTTATGCACTGAACACGAACTTCTTCAAAACTGCCCGTTAGTAGATTCAAGTGAACTGGCACCCAAACTCATATGTAAGAAACTGAACCGCATCAAAATTTAAAATTCATTGCCCAGACCTCATGAAGCAGATGACGGCATCAAGCTGACATTTCTTCACCGATTAGATTAGGAAAACTTTATTTTGGTAATTTTCTTAATCATTTGCAGATTTTACAAACTCGTATCGAAAAGTTTTTTGCGGTCTCAATTGAGAAATGTCAAGTGAACGCTGTGACTAGTACAGGGATTACTTAACAGTGGGCGAAAAATGTCCATTTTGGTTAAGTTTTAGTCATTTTTCCTTCCTCAAATAAGACCGCCATATAAATTTATAAATGTAACCTATTGCCTCAACTTGGTAACAAAATACAAAATAGAGGAAACATATTTCATAGAAATTCTTGATAGCGATGACAAAACCAATTTTGATATACGCTGAACAGAAAATATTAATTATTTGATGTGCTAAAGATCCTACACTAATAATTTAATTGATGATGCTAGGTATCTTACAAAATTCACTTAAAACCCTATGACATTTTATTTGACTATTGAAGTCCATTTTTTTTTTTAAAATATTACTCAGTTAAGGATTTTCAGGTATTTTGGCTCGCTAACGAATCCTAGTTGTCATATTTAGGTGTTAAATTTGTCTCAGAATCAATACTTTATAATTATTTGAAAATGATATCACAAGTGTCATGACTTTCTCTTAAAAAGAGTCACATAAGTTTTTTAGATAACCTAAGTGTTATAACTTATGTACAACACTCAATTGAATGCTATTACTTTTCTTTTTTTGACTACTTGAATGCCATACAATTTTTCAATAGATCACTTAAGTGTCATAACTTTTTAAGAACATTCACCACACATGTTATGTCAAGTTAGATTTTCGGCACTTGGGTGAACGTCTTTAAAAATTTTTGCCACTTAATTGATCGATAAAAAATTATGACACTCAAATGCATGATTATGGCATTCAATGAGTGTCACATGAAAATTGTGACACTTGTAATGTGTTTATCCCTAAAATCATAAATGGGTAGCATAATCTCCATAGTTAATGGTGTAGCCCATTCCTTCAACAAAGCGGCCGTTTACACGTTGGATTTTCAACCCACTAAACACTAAAGGAGGTAAAGCGATACCACCACGTGCCATGCAGCTCATAAGTTACAAGACTAGCCTCGAACCATTACGAAATTCAATCAACGACACAAATCGAGGATAAATACAATACTGAAATCTAATCAACAACACCATACCAAGATAGTGAGATACAACACCAGCATTCAATCAATGACAATGCACCAACATAGAGAAACACACCAAAATCTAATCAACGATAGGAATCTATAAATTATAACTAAGGAAATTAAAGTGTAGTACATGAAAAGAAAAGTTAAAATATAACATTTTAATTGATTTATTGGGGTCCCTCTTGTTGAATGACTAGTGGTATTTATAGTGAAAATTTGATAACCATTCAGCAGTTGTGTTTTCTCTAGTAACTACCCATACCCCGGTTTTGTTGATGTGGGAGCATTGGGCTTTGTCGATTGATTCAAGATGAAGATATCAATTATGCAAGAGAGTTCTAGATTCAGTGTCGATTTCATGGTTGCTGATTGACTACCCAGACCTCGGTACTTAAGTTTCTTGTCAACCCAAGACTATTAAAAGACTATCTAACAACTGAAGGCCATTCTGGACAATTTCCAACATTGTTTGGCGATCTTCAAAGATAACTATTGGGCTGTCAAGGAGACAAACGAATTTAGAGTAATTACTTCGCATCTACTCAAATGTCATTGATAAGTCTTTAAGTGCGTTGTTAGTTTCAAAAAGTCAAAGTTCAAGTCTCTAGATGTTTTAATGCATTTTCTAGTTTCTAGGTTTTCATTATGTTTCTAGTTTCCATGACATTAATGTTGGGTACATATTTGTGAGTGGAGGGCGGAGGAAGAAAGGTTGAGATCTAGGCGCAGATCTGGAAATCCGCGTGAGAGTCGCTGTCGCCTGCCGTTGTTGCCTCGCCGAGGCACGCCGTCGATCGCCGCTGTGCTGTCCACACCCCGATGCCATCGCCGTGACCTACCCCCAAGCCGGCAGACTTGAAGCAGTTAACGCCGTCTCGCCAACCAGCAACGCCGCCGTGCCACACTCTTGCCACTAGCAGGTAATGATAGCTGCCGCCCTCACACCTCATCGCTACACCAGATCTCACCCCAAGCCAGGCCACTGCCATCCCCGAAAACCCAGCAGTCACCTGTCGTCGTTGCCGCCGTTGTTTTTTAGGACCCAGCAGCCGCCTGTCGTTGTCACCGAAACCCTAGCCGCCATCCGTCGTCGAGTCACCGCTCGGTGACATTCCAACCACCCCTCCTGACGCCGCGGATCGCCAGATCTCGAGGGTTCCAGAGTCGGGTCGGCAAGGGAAGAAGACGGGTCGTCAAATTATATTTCCAAAAAGTCTAGGTAATAATCCCTCTATATAATGAGGCAAATTCTCAATGTAAGTAATGAATTTTGAGTAAATGAATATTCGAGATTTTCCTCTTTGTGAGAGAATATCTTTAGAGTGTGGATTACTTCTGGTTTCTATATCATTGGAAGGTGGATTCTTCCTTAGTGGCGAGCCAAAGAAGCACTATATCCTTGGTTGATGATTTTCCTGTGGGCTTTGGTGAGAAGCTTCTAGACTAGTGATTTATGTAGGCCTTGGTAGTGAGCTTCGTCTATCCCAATCTTGATCCTTGGCTAGTGGCACATCCTATACACCTTGGTTCCAATCGTATTCCATCTCTCATTTTGTAATTACCCATCGACATTCAACCCCTATATACTTATCCATCTTCAATAATCACTCGAAACAACCCTCGCCCATCTCACAACCGCATCATTTGTCCATGTTCCATTTTTCTTGTAGATCACTCTGCCCATGCCTCATACAACTGCCTTGGTTATGTTTTGGGGGTTTTACAGTTATTGATGGTCATACCATGATTGAGTCTTCCAATAGTAACCGCTCTTTCACAATGCGCACCCTTAGTGCCTACCATCTAGGTGCCCTAAGTAATATTTAAAGTGTCTTTTATTGGAAAGTTTGCCGCCAAGGTCCATACAAGTGGCCACCAACCATTCGCCATGGTATTTTAACAACTAGACACATGGCATTTCCTTATCTCGTCGTTGATTGCTGAGTAGTTACAGTCTATCGATGGTCAAGCATGTTTCAAATATAACATACGTGTTGCATACATGTTATGCACATGACTGTAACCCATTTCTGCCAAAATGTTATATTTTTCTTTAGTGACAAGCACGTGAGAATCAGATCAATTTTAGGTGTTAACATGCCCTTTTCTGGGGTTATGGTCAAAGTCACCAAAAGATTTTACAAGTTAGATTATACAGCTAACGTGGTGAGAAGAACGTGCGCCGAAGAGGTGTAATTAATGCATAATTCAAATGTGAATAGAGTAAATCAATGGACAGATGACAAACAGTCATTTTCCAGATAAAAATGGCATGCTTTTTTTTTTTTTTTTTAAGGTCAACTTTTAGCCTCCCAAAGCTCTCTCACGCAAGAATCTTCTCTTTTTCTATTTTCTTTTTTTAAAAAACAAAATAAAAAGTAAAATAAAGTGAAAGAGGTAGCATTCAACAAGGACCTCCATAGCCTTTGTTGTCGCTGCCCCACCATCACCGAAAAGGCTGGTGACTATGGGGTGAGGGTTGGCTGGGATCACTAGGCCCCAGCCAGTGGCCGACGACCTTAGCCAACCACAAGCGAGGGCCTACAAGCCCTTGCCCAAAATCTAGGCGAGGGTGGCGGCCTTCCCCTAAATTTGTTGAAGGCTACCAACCCTCGCCAAGAGGGGCCAAGGCCACTGCTAGCTATGGTGGGGTTGCCAACCCTAGTCGAATCAAGGGGAGGGCCCCGACCCCTCGCCCCTTGCCCTCGCTTGTAGTTTGCTAGGGTCATTGATCACTAGGCAAGGCTTGGCAATCCTAGCTCCCCCCACTATCGCCAGCCCTTTCTGCAACCCTTTTTGGCAATGGTGGGGGCGGCAATGATGAGGGTTGTGCAGTCCCTCATTGAATGCTGCCTCCTCTTTTTAAATTTAATTTAATTAATTTTATATTAAAAATCAAATTTCGAGGCAAAACAATGTCATTTTGGGACAAGTATTATTAAGTAAATGTTTTGGAGAGCCATGTAGACCAATTTTATTATTAAAATAAGGTTACGTCAAATTTCTAGTAAGTCTCACCATAATTGGCATTCAAGTGTTCAATTTTCAAGAAAAAAAAAAAGTAGCATTTAAATGTTCCTTTTAGAAGTTTTAATACTTATATGTCCACTCATGTCAAGTTTTAGTACTTGGGGTGTCTGGCACTTCTTTTCTTTTTTTCTTTTTTGTCCATGAGCTTTGACAATTGCTAACAGTATGAACAGTCTGTATTTTTCACGACAACCCTTTGCAATCTGCCACAAACACGCATTGTCTAGAAAACAGTATAAATGCTCGTATTTATGCTAGAATGATCCCGGATTGGTCTAAAAGTAATTTCATTTTGGTCATTTGTCTAAAAATAATTTTATTTTGGTCATATGTCTAAAAGTAATTTGGTAAGCAGTACTTCTAATCATGATTAGCGGCACATGTAAGAATACTTGAGTACAACTTCAGCAAACACTTCGCCCGTTAATGGTTTCGTGGAGGAAGATCTGTGATGCCAATCCCTCTCCTTCTAGTTGGAAAAATGATGAACAAGAAGCTTTAAACGACTCGAGCTCCGAGCGGCAGATTCATCACCAAATCATTTTCCATTGTTCCTGCTTCAGGAAAGAAACAAGAACACACGTTCGGGTTGCTAAAGGCAAAGATCAAGAATACAAAGATTGGCACACAAAGGTATGGACCACGCTATGAAGCTAATCCTCAACTTCTTCATCTCTGTTTCATTTATAAAGTCTTCTTCACAATCACGATAATTGAATATGTAAAATCCTCTGAACGTTCTAAAGCTCTCCGTGAATGAAGAAAGTTAACAGACTAACGGCAAACAGCCCTATTAAGGAGCTAGCCGTTGTTGGAAAATAAAGTTATGAGTGCTTGGAATGATAGGACGGTGCCTGTGGGAAGAAGATTGGCAAGGTTAGAAGCACTTGCTAGGGTTTTTGCAGGGCATGCCGTGAGATAGGTTTTGAAAGAGATTTTGCTGGTGTTGGTGTTGCTAATTGGCCTTCAATGTTTGGGAATGGAAGAGATGGATCAACTTCTTCTTTTTTTTTTTTTTTTTTTTGGGGGGTTGGTTTGGGGGATGGGAGAGAGAGAGAGAGATGGGTCAGCAATTTGCATGAGGTATGTGCACGGAGATGGGAAAGTTTTTATAGAATCATCAAAGAGCCATATGCTTTCGGTGGTTCTGGGTTTAGAAATCAGTTGACCATGGATATGTTTACCATATGATCTCGTGAGTTTTACTGTTGTAGAATGACTATGTCAGGGACACCCTCGTGCTGCCTTATTTGTACGCTTGAAGAAACATAGCTGAAATGAAACATTGCCATTTATTCCATTATCCCTTTTTCATTTCAGTATGGGAAACATATTTTGTGGTGCAAATCTTACACCAATCGTTTTGACCAAACAATTTAGTGATTTTGTGCTTTCTGAGTTCGATTGAAGGTTGCTAGAGCAATTTAACTATTTGCAACCACAGCAACGGGGCAGATGCATTCAAATATGTGTATAGGTAGCTTTGCTTATTGAATTGATCCCAACGCATTTTCCTTATTAGGAAAATAATATTCCCAACAATAACCTCCATGACCTCAGTAGTTAATCTTATAGCCCATATGCCATTTTGCAACATAATTATAATTCTGAAAAACTATACAAACTTGAGTTTTCTATCCATTCAAGTGGATTTGTTGAAGGAGACTAAGAGGGTATGTTTTGCACGTAACCATCAGAGTTGTCAAAAGAACATGGGAAGTTTATAATTCCCATCAGGCCTATGTGAACAGAAATGATTGTATGACAAATCTTTAATGTACTATGATAAGCACATTCCTCTCTCAAAATGTGTGTGGTAAACCACTCACTAAATATAAGAATTTATGTACTGACTGAAAAAAATATATATATAAGAATTTACATGCCTGACAACTAACTTTAATAAGGCCTTCACGCAAAATTAGCCACTGTTTTTTAGTGATTTTGTCCTGATTAAAAGGAAATACTGTTAAAAAGTTTTAATGCACACTTTGCAATGAAAAAATTGCCATAAAAAATTTCATCATGCATTTAGCACTTTTTAATGATCCATATTGTCTACTGTGGTGAAATTTACTTTCTTATGTAAGTATAATCATTTATCCCAATGTACATAATTTATATTTTATAATATCATCATACTATTAAGGGATTGATTATTAAATAATAACCAACCGAATTGGATTATTGAATATATAGATATTGTCTGTTAATTTTTATACTGGTGTATTTTAATTTTTTCTTTATTTTCTTTTTTTTTTTTGGTAAAAAAAAAAAAACTTACTTTTTTAAAGTCGAAATTTATTTTCCTCCCAGCAGCCCCATATTTTTGTTCTGAATTGAATAGTTCTCAGCTAGAGAGGAAAAAATAACAATGGGGTCAGTTTCCCATAATCTTGCAAGAAAAAGAATCAATTGAGGACCTATTTTAATTTGCGAAAATGCTTTATTGGCTGCGTTTGGCCACTGGTCCTGACTTGCTTCTTTTTCGATCAACACAGGCCATCTTTCAACTCTCTTTCACGGACGCACGCGGAGAGAGAGAGAGAGAGAGAGAGAGAGAGACGCAACAACTGGTATATATTTATTTTGACGTAATAAGAGACTTATCAATTTTCATATCCTTTCAAGAAGCTTCCTACCCCCATTTCCGTTACCCTCGAGATCTCCTGTGAAACTCCCTCCTTGTGGGCATGTGCAATAACAGTAGAAGGCTCTACACATACAACAAGCAGGTGGTCCGCACTGTTCGACAGTAGAGCATGGAGATGTTGCTTCCTCGCTTTCTTGCACACCTGCCATATCACATCAATCCATTGTGAACATCTTCCATATTCTCATGCGTGAGCGCACAGAGAGAGAGAGAGAGAGAGAGAGAGAGAGAGAGAGAGAGAGAGATACCGATGGCAATTAGCAGCAACATAATGCATGTTAATGATGGTTTCAACATTGCTCCCAAGTGAAAAGGGTTTTTGCAGGGATAATAGGCTGATGGTTTTGCTTTAGAGATATGTTTTGCGATCTGTTTGTTCCACTATGCGTGTAATACCAGATATATATAAGTCAAGCCACTCGTGATGGAATCAGGGAAGTTTATCTGTATCGACTGGCCAATCAAAAGAGGATGCCAGAGATATTATCCTTCCATATTCATTAATGTGCAGTTGCCCTATATGTTTCAAATAACAGAATTTGGATTATAAACATACCCGAATTTTATTAGCATTAACCAGCAAGTTGTTTAAGTTAATGCCAATCAAATAATTTTTAAGCCATCAACAGGGTGAACTTGCCACTTGTTAGAGACAATTAGATATTTCTCTAAGATAATTTCCAATGTTAAAGATTTTGACAATTCTGTTGATTATCTATAGTTATCAAGATTGCACTTGTATCACTCTTCGATCATGCATATCTTCTTCTTCTTTTTTGTCGAAGATTGTGTATATCTTGATTGATATGTTTTGTTAGATAGTCATCTAATAAAATATTCTTCTCAAACACACATCAATTTTGACCAAAGAAAAAAAATACGTTGAAATATACGGAAAATTCTCCAATTCACTATTCTACATTATTCTTATCTAATTGTACATATTTTTGGTCAGTTAATTGTACATATCTTCATTTTTGTGGAGAATAATGGGAATTATCAACATATCCTTCCCATAGCAAATTATCCTAGACAAATCCCTAATTATCTCTAATACCACATAAGTTGCTAATTACTTCAAATCTTATCCATTGCACACAAAAATTGGAAGGCCTAACGGAGTATCTCTTTATTTATTATCATTCTTGAGATAATGAAATTCTTCTCACATAAGACGTGAGGGGTCCATTGATATTGTACATACTCCTTATATGGAATCCTCATAAAATCAAAATATTAGAAGCATTTTCCTTCTTTTAAAATTGGTGCGATGCTGTGAGAGCAACTTCACTACCGAATTTCCATGGTGATTAAAACTCGATAAGCAGGTAAGCCATCACAATCACAAAGCATAGTTCTTCCATTTGGCTTGAAGACTGCACTATCATTGTTCCAAAAGGCTATGTACAAGACATTCCAGCCCATTATTGTGAATACGTAGATATACATCGATGACATCCTCATTTACTATGATAAGGAGTTTAAATGTAAGTTGCTTAAGTAGTTTGCTCATCTAATTAAGCAATATGGCATCATGTTATCCCTAAAAAATATACATTTTTTTTCAAATGACATAAAAAAGATGTTGAAAATGCACGAGAATAACCTTTTGCCGAAAACTCATATTTCAACACCTGTAGCCTTAGGTCAAATTGTCGCCAATGGTTTAAAAAGTACATAAGAAACCAGTATTTCACAAAAGTACAACTGTAAGCACATAGCGCTTCAACTCCAATTAAAAGCATCAATTGGACAATTTTTTTCGCATGGAAAACGTTTTCTACCTCCTCCAAGACCTTTATCATAAAAAATTATAAATTTAACCTATTGCCTCAACTTGGTTACAAAAATACCAAATAGGGGAGACATATTTCATAGAAATTCTTGATAGTAGCAACAAAACTAATTTTGATATACACTGAACAGAAAATAATAATTCTTTCATGTGCCAAAGATCCTACAATGATAATTTAATTGATCATGCTAGTTATAATACAAAATTCTTTTAACGACCTATGACATTTCATTTGATTATTGAAGGCGTAAAATCTTTTTGATATTTCTCAGTGAAGAATTTCAAGACATTTTGACTTGCTAAGGGACCCTGATTGTCATTTTAGGTTAAATTTGTCCCTTGGTGAAATTCTTTTGTTAAATTTTCCTTACGTGGAAAAATTTAACAATTGAAAAAAAAAGCTCCGAACCCTAAACTAAGGAACTAATAATTTTAATCGTGACCTAGAAGAAGGAATAAAAGAAGAAACAATACTTTATAATTATTTGAAAAGGATATATAAAACATGTGATAAGTGCAATAAAAGTCCTAAAACTAATTATAAATGTGCAATTTAGTCCTAAAACTTTCAAAAAGTGCAATAAAGTTTTAAAACTTATCATAAAAGTATAATTAAGTTCTAAAACTTTACAAAAGTGCAAAAAAGCATAATAATTTTACGCATGTCTGGTCATCTATGCACATGGTGTGCAATGCAAGGAAGAAGAATGAGAGAAGGAGGTGGAGGGGCTGGGCGTGGGGGAAGAATGGGCCCAGCCTTGGGTGAAGAAAAGAAGAAAATGGGTTGGTTTAGGCTTAGCCGCAAGCCATTTAAATTTTTAATTTAATAATAATTTTTGAATTTTTTAAATTATATTTATCCGAAATGCAGTAAAATAAAGGAAAATAAAATTAAAATAAAACTTAATTGATGCAAACAATATTAATGCCTATGTGATGTGAAAATCCTTTTTTGTTAGGGCCAAATCGGTCCCTAATTTTCTATGCAATTTAACTCTAAGTACTTAGCCAATATTTATGTGTTAACAAGGACTAGTTTGTAGACTAAGCCAATATCATAAGAAACAATGTAATTACATTTGGTTTCTTTATTTTGATTGATTTCATCTATCACATCTTCAATAAATTAAGGGTGTGTCTTTTTCTTTTTTTTTTTTAAAAATATTAATGGCATGTTTGATAATAACATTAAGTGCTAAAAAGCTGAAATCAAACTTTTGAGCACTTAACATCATTGGGTGTCTTTGATAATCTCTAACTAGATGTAATTTAATGAGTTGTCGAATGAACAAATATTGAAGCTGGTTAATGATGAGAACTTTCCATAAATCTTGGAGGGCAAAACTATACCAAGCTGCAAAGCAGTACTTTATATGCTTAACAACCTGATTAAACATGGACAAGGGTATCAAGTGTTGGTCCTTAGATTTAGTGTTCCCTCTTTCTTTTCTTGAGATTAAAAATTTACAATCATATGTGAAATGTTAACTACAGGTTAATAATACCAATACGAATGCAAGCAGCGAATATAATTCCCTTTTTGGTTCTTCACGGTGACTGACGGCGCACAGCCCAATCAAGGAGCTAGCCATTGTTGGAGAATAAAGGCACGAGTGCTTGGAAATATAGGACGGTGCCTGTGGGAAGAAGATTGACAAGGTTAGAAGCACTTACTAGGGTTTTGTGGGGTATACCGTAAGCTAGGGTTTGAAAGAGATTTTGCTGTGTTGGTGTTGCTAATTGGTCTTCAATGTTTGGGAATGGAAGAGATGGATCAGCCGTTGCGGGTTTTGTGGGGTATACCGTAAGCTAGGCTTTGAAAGAGATTTTGCTGGTGTTGGCGTTGCTAATTGGTCTTCAATGTTTGGGAATGGAAGAGATGGATCAGCCGTTGCGGGGAGAGAGAGAGATGGGTCGGCGATTTCCATGAGGTATGTGCACCATATATCATATCAAGAGCCATATGCTTTTGAGGGCTCTGGGTTTAGAATTCAGTTAAGCATGGGGATGTTTACCTATGACTATGTCAAGGACTCCTCCGAGCTGCCTTATATGTTTGCTTCAAGAAACATAGCTGAAATGAGACGTTGCCGTTTATTCTCTCTCTGTCTCTCTCTCTCCTCTCCTTTCGCGTGGGAGTGTGAAAGAAAGTTGAAAGATGGCATGTATTGACTAGCATAAATATTTATCTTGGGTCTCAAAGAATTGAAACCCCAATCATATGCATGACTTGAAAAAGGAAATTCCCTTTTTACAATATGACTAAAATCCAATCGGTTAGAATCAACTAATCATAATTAGGTAATTAAATATTCAAATGAGCAAGTAAACTGGGTAGTCACCTAAATTGGATTCTGACATCAAGTAATACCGGTGGTAAGCAGCAAGGCTCTGGGTGAAGCTTGGTCGACGTTGATGTGTGAGCTTGGCGAGGAAGACGCAGCAATGAGGAACGCCGAGAAGCCTGCAAAAAGTTTAAACGCGGTGAAAGTGCAAGAGTTGGTTACAACGCTGGAATTGCAGGCTCCGATGGTTGTGTAGGGTGGCATTGGACAGCATTTGTGGCGACAGGATTGGATCGGGAGGTGCGGTGGAAAAACACACGACGCGGGGTTAGACTGGCAAGGAAACTCAGCAACGGTGTGAGGGCATGGTGAGCACGGGCAGGAGGCGCAGCGCATAGTAACTGGGGAAAGAGCTTGCTCTTTATCTTCAACATGAATGAGAATCGGGAGCTCTTTTTCTTTTGTGCGACACCTCTCTATAATGTCCAACCTCTTTTAACTTTGAAAAAAGTGTACTTATATAGGCAAGGATTAGGGCTTTCTTTTCATATGGGATTTGCTAATTTGAATCAAAGCGTATCCCTATAAATTCAAGATTAGGCAATCACATTTATATTCTCATATGACCTAAATTTGATAATTAATAGTTTAATTACTTCCCAAGTTTGCCTCAATAAATCAATCTTTCCACATGCACAAGTATATTCGATCACTTTAGATGAATTATGGACTTGTTCAAATTTTGCACGTTCTAGGACTTAATCTAGATAATTCAAGCTCAAAGCTCCATTCCTTAAGTCGGTCCAACTGTAATGCATTTTGTGTGATCTTTTACTATTAAATGAAAAATGCTTCTAATTTGCAAATTAATTACTTTTTTGTTTTGGGATCAAAGTCGATCCCGAATTTTCTATACAATAAATAATTAAATAGATTTAAGAATCAACAATATCTCAATTAAATATTCTAGAAAAATTTAAGTTGCCCATGTCTGTTCGACCAAAAGTGATCCATCTTCTTAATGTTATGGAAGAGATCTTATTTTTCAATATGCCTTGATTGGAAAGATTTACCCCACCAACTACATCAGTAATCTTACACTTGCATGCGTGGAATTTACTTAAAATCCAATATTATCATAATGCAAAATAATCTACCGATATAATGTCATGGTAGAATTATGTCATGTGGAAAACACTACCTTCAATTGATATGCACTGGTGGGATGACGGGAAAAATCTTCAAAATAATCAATTTACTGCCAGCAAAGAAAAAAATAACTAATCAGCATATGATGAGTGTGGTAATCAGTGTACCTATAGAACACTATACTTTATTTTCTCCAATAAATGTTTAGTGTCATATATAGAGAATAAGTGTGCCATAGATCCTAAAAACGCGACATAAAGAAAGTGCAATAAAGTTAAAAAAAAAATCAAAAAGAATGGAATTAAGTCATAAAACTTGCCAATTTTGTGCAATCAACTCTCTTTGTTGACTCTATTTAATTTGATTAACGAAAAATACTGATGTGGCTTCCTTCAGAACTTTTTTTAAGAAATGTCAAGCTGATGGTTTAAACTTATTGAGATTGAGTGTCCTCTGGTAGTGCTAAATTCTATTTTGCAAAGTTTTTGCCGATTTGGCCACATGTGATGAGCAGTTTGAGTATGTAACTCTTTAAAACATGCTCAATTTAAGTAATGCACAGTGGATCATCTACATGAAAATGGGATAGTGCATTTCCTTGTCCACACTATCGTTGGCCAGGTTGACTTCCTCCTTCATGTCCCGACCCAAGCTTCGGAGCAATTGAGGCCCAAAGAGCAATTCACAAATTCGATAATGCCTATGGCACCCTACTGAGATACAAGTTTATATTGCTGCGGGAGGACTTGATAAGTGCTGGTAAATTATGGCTTCAAATTATGTAGAATAATAAGATTCATTGGACTATCATATGGGAGAGTTACCTATGATGTGATCGAGGAAATTGCTTCAAAAATAGGAGTAGTTGTGGAAGTAAAGCGGAGGAAAAAGGAAATAGCACCTATAAAATGGGCAAAGCAGTGACATTGTCATTAAAGCAACCTCTCGAAGAAGGCGGCGTGATAGTGAATCTCGATAATAAGAAGCTCTGGGTTGAATTCAAATATGAGAGACTACCCTTTTACTGCTATTCCTGTGGCAGAATAGGTCATTACACTACAGAGTGTGCGTTGAGCTACCATATAAGGAGTTAGGGCTGGAACAAAACTTACCGACCAGGTATGGAGATTGGCTGCGAGCTGATGTGAAGGAACTCAGTCCCTATGGGAAAATCTTTTATGGGCAAAAAGAACTCCCCCCTGAAGAAGTGGAGGTAGTACCGGAAACACCTCTATCTCCGATACCTGACACTGAGCAGATCAGTTCATCAACATCCCAGCAAACACATGTTTACAACACCCAATCAAAAGGTCTGGACACCTACACACCATCCTCCTCTCGAGACCTAATTGTGCTAGACTCAACAAACCTCCAGAAAAGGGGAAACAGCTGTATCGATGAGGAACATACCCTGGCATCTCATGAGGAACACGTGAAGGAAGCTGCAGGAGATATGATGAGGTCCCCCCCTACAAAACAGAAAGGAAAGAGTGTAAAGGTGGCCAACGCAAAAAAAGCAAAGAGGTTCTGCCCATACGGAGCACAAACATTAGCTCAGCATGCAGAAAGCTGTATTCAGCTTGTGGAAACACCCATTACGGTGGCAGAAAAGTCAGAACAATGGGCTCTGGTGGCTAGCCCTAATAAGCCACCAAAGTACCCATGAAACTCCTAAGCTGGAATTGTCAGGGGTTGGGCAATCCCCTGACAATCCAGGCCTTGCGAGTCACGCGTGACTCGGAACGGCCCAACCTAGTTTTCATTATGGAAACAAAGAACTCGGAACAGAAAGTGCTTAGAATAAAACGAAGACTTAACTTCCGAATAGCTACATCGTTAATCCCAGGGTACGGCGGGGGCTTGGCCCTATGCAGGATGATCGGCTGCGGATTATCAATTGAATCCTCCTCAGCCACAGCAATATTTACCCAATGTCACCTGGCAGACCGAGATCAGCAAATGAAAATCATTTTTATCCATGCGCCTAATGTATTCAGAGAAAGAACTCAGTTATGGGAAAGAATCTACTCAGTCAGTATGTATTACCGGCTACCATGGCTTTGCCTGGGTGACTTCAACGAAATACTAAATCACTGGGAGAAAGAGGGCAAGTACAGGGCAGAAAATTACAGACTAACAGCTTTCAGAGATTTTGTTAATCAGTGCTCCCTCATGGACCTGGATTCCAAGGGATGCTCGTTCACCTGGTCAAATAGACGTGAGGGAGAGAACCTGGTTAAAGAGAGACTCGACAGGGCTTTATGCTCACACCAATGGAGAATTACTTACCCTGAGGCAGACTGCACTGCACTCCCAGCAATAGGCTCAGATCACAGTCCTATCCTGCTAACTCTGGATCAACCAAAGAGAAGAAAACGGAAGCAGTTCAGATATGAAGCTTGCGAGTGCAGGAGAAGCGAAAGTAAAAGCATTATTCTGAGATACATGGAATGACCCAACTGCACAAAATCTTAACCTGGTGGAGAAATTGCAGCAAATACAACAAAAGTTATTGCAGTGGAGCAAGAGCAAATTCGGCCATGCAAAGAAGAGAATCATCCTGCTCAAAGAAGTTCTCCAGAACCTGATGAACAGCAAACAAACCTGTGAAGAGACAGCTCAGGAGAGAGAAATAACTAAAGAAATTGACCAACTATGGAGACAAGAGGAGATGTATTAGGCCATGCGATCGAGATTAAGTTGGATTAAGTGGGGCGATAAAAACACTCGCTTTTTTCACGCAACGACCATACAGCGAAGGTGTCGAAATCAGATAAAATTATTGAAAAATGAGAGTGGAGAATGGGTAAGAGGGGAGCAGCAGATACAGGGTATGACAGAACAGTTTTTCAAAAACTTATATACATCAGTGGGTGATCGTAACTGGCAACCTATCTTACAACATATCCCTACTTTAGTGGATGATCAGATGAACTGTACCTTAACGGCTCCAATCACTGAAAAGGAAGTCAGCACCGCTATGCAGCAGCTTGGAGCTCTTAAGGCACCTGGGCCTGATGGGTTCCACGGAATATTTTATAGAGATCATTGCCCAGTGGTCTCCAAAGATATTCAGCAAGCACTGCAGCTCTTAGTCACAACAGGCAATCTAGATCCTGCACTAAACAGAACACAAATCATACTGATACCCAAAATCCCACAGCCTGAAAAACTGGAGCAATATCGCCCTATCAGTCTCGCAACTTCCTATATAAAATAATCTCTAAAGTACTCACAAACGAGGCTCAAACCTATCCTACCCCACATCATAGCAGAGGAACAGAGCGCGTTTGTGGGAGGCAGGCAGATTCAGGACAACATACTGATTGTACAGGAAGTGCTCCACAGACTTCGAACTAGCAACAAGAGGAAGAAAATTCAAGCAGTTTTAAAACTGGACATGCAAAAGGCTTACGATCGCATCGAGTGGGATTTTCTTAAGGCATGCCTAACAAAAATAGGCTTCTGTGACAAATGGGTAACGTGGATAATGCAATGTGTGAGCACAGTATCCTACAGCATAAACCTCAATGGAGAATCACTACCCTTCTTCAAACCTACTCGTGGCTTGTGCCAAGGAGACCCACTCTCACCTTACCTCTTCATCATTGTAGCCAATGTGTTGTCGTGTCTGATGAAAAAAGCTATGCAGGAGGGCACACTCACAGGAATCAGACTAAACCACCACTGCCCTACCTTGTCCCACCTGCTCTTCGCTAACGATTCGATTTTTTTCCTGCATGGAACAGTGGTGGAATGTCAAAATCTCGCCAATATACTCAATCAATACTATTTTGCTTCTGGCCAGGCAATTAATCTCAAAAAATCAGGCATCTACTTTAGTAAAGGATGTCCTACAGCTCTAAGGAGAAATATGGCATCTGCTATTAGGGTCCCAGAAATCACAAAGACAGGGAAATATCTGGGCATACCTTCAAACTGGGGGCACTCCAAGAAGGACATGTTCGCATGGATCCTAGCTCGGGTAAATTCCAAGTTGAGCGAATTTGGAAGGAAAACTGTTATCAAAAGCTGGAAATGAAATTCTCATAAAAGCGAGTGGTACAAGCTATCCCTCAACACGCGATGTCAATATTTAAAATTCCTATATCAATCAAAAAGCAATAGAGAAGAAGGTTGCATCCTTTTGGTGGAAAAGCAACGAGAAAAGGCGCAATCCTTTGGAAAAGGTGGGATTTGTTGAAAACGGGGAAAAGCGAAGGGGGACTGGGTTTTAAAGATCTACAGACCGTCAATAAAGCACTGTTAGCAAAGCAGATGTGGCGTATAATTCAAAATCCAGACTCGTTGTTAACCAGATTATGGAAAGGGCTCTATTACTCACAGGGAGACTTCTGGACTGCAGGTAGAGGGTTTAGGCCCTCGTGGGGATGGCAAAGTATCATCATGGCAAGGGACTCCGTTGCTCCTCAGGTCATGCATAGGATTGGCAATGGTAAAAACACTCCAGTCAGAACAGCCAGATGGTTAAAGAGCGGTCTAATAGAAGGCCCAACATCACAACATGAACCAGAAACAGTCGCAGAACTCATAAATCCAGATACAAGTACATGGAATGAACCCTTAATACATTCTATGTTTGATGAAAGGCGAGTACAGGAAATTCTAGCCACACCCATTGGCTTACCCGATGAGAATGACAAGCTGGTATGGATGAACACAAAAACAGGAGAGTACTCAGTAAAGAGTGGCTATTCCACATTTAGGAAAGCCACTGCAACCACATAGGACACACAAGCAACTCCATCTTATCAGGCTAGTCCCGAACTATGGAAAAATATATGGCAGTCTGCAATCCCACCCAGAACAAGAATTTTTCTTTGGAATGCATGCAACAATGCCCTCGCTACAATGGTAAACTTGCACCACCGTAAAGTTGTACCTTCTCCCTTGTGTCTTCTATGCAAAAAAGAAGCAGAAACGCTCGAGCACACCTTCCTTCTCTGCCCATGGGTTTGTAAATGTCGGCGTTCAGCTCCCTTGCACATCTGATTTCAGTGGGCCTCACCCGACTTGAAGAATGGATGCGACATACAAAAGTCCTCGGTTGCCTCGGGTAATTTCAACCTAATAGCTGAGGTACTATGGAGCATTTGGAAGGAACGAAATCATTGTATATTTAATCAACAGATTCCGAGACCCAACTCAATCATAGCCAGAGCAGAAGCATTTACAGAAAGTTATAGAGCTTTGAACGGCGAAAAGAACAGCAAGATGAAAACCGAGCACTTATCTGACTCTTGGCTTCCACCTCCTCCAGGAACGATTCGCATTAACGTGGATGCAGCTTTCGACCAGATCGGAAAGAAACACAACAACCCCGACACGCAGAACCTCCCACCGAGACGGCCGACTCTCCCGCCATCGTGCGGCCATAGCATGTGTATGTAGAGATCACCGAGGCCTCATAGTCGATGGTTTGCGAAGCCGATCGGCTGCGGCTTCGGCTCTCCGAGCGAGACGATCGCGATTGTCGAAACCCTAAATTTCATCGAGACCGGAACTTTCTCTCTCCTCAAGTACACTCATTTGCTTAGTTCTTGTGCACGCTTTGAAGACTTCAAACGAGTTAAGTTGGGAACTGAATCCGCTCGTGAGACGGGCCCAGGCGAAAATGCTTCAACTTCCGGCACGATCTTTGGCTTTGCAACGAAACTCAAACCGACCAGCGGATTTGGATTGCGAAGGCATGCGAAGTAACTTTTACCCCAATTTGGATTTATAATCCCCCTGTTTTATTTGATCTATTAAGCTTGGACCCTTTGAGTGTTTTGTTTCACCATATGAAATAGTAAATAAAACTATGATGGTTTCTGATCAAAAAAAAAAAAATTATGTAGAATAATGAAGTCGGATATTTAGAGTAATTAAGTTGGACTTTAAGGCGTGATATCACTTTCTTTAAGGATTTATTTATTCCACAAAGTTGCTAATAGTCACCGACAAATATCCTCTAGGATACAACAATGTCTCAAAAATGAGAATACTATACAACAATTCTAGTATTTCTCCAATATCTCTCTAAAAAACAACTGAAAAGATGGTTGTAGTTTTTCAAAAAAAAATCTTGAAAAGATAAAAATGATCACACACCTGTTCTTCTAAAAAACTAACATGTATATATAAATCGGTCTTAAAATTGTAGGCAACTCTTTGTGAAAAAATTGCAAAGTGAACAAATGTATTCTTTTGCAAAATTGCCAAAATGAACAAATGCGTCCATTTGGAAAAAGTTGAAAAAATGAACAAATGCAACCCTTCGGAAAGGTTGCAAACTAAATGAGTATTTCTTTTTTCAAATGTTGTCTTGAAAAGACATAAACAAAAATTTGGAATAATTAAATAATATATTATTTTTTTAATAAATAAAATTTCGAATTTTTTTAATTTCCAAAAATTCTCAATAAACAAAAGCAACATTTGAATAAATTAAAGTTAATAAGAAAACCGTACGAAAAATAAAATAAAATAACAAAGGGGTTAGTGCGCTTAATAATTGTGCTAAAATTGCACAATTATTTGCACACCCATCTGTGGTATGGTGGGTTTAAGCCCACACCCGATTATTTCTTTAGGTACACTAAAGAAACTACATACTTATTAATTGACTCACTTCCTCCTACTTTTCCTACGTTGAACAAGAAAACATACACATAGTTTGTTTTACAAACAAACTTCCAAAAATAAATTCTTGGGTTGAACATTCCTATGCATAAAGAGTCATCTATAATGTGATCCCATAGTTTTTTTTTTTTTTTGGAGATATGGTTTTTAAAATAAAAATTTATCCTTAGGCATTGACCCACTTTTCTCTTTTAAGTGACAATTATTCCACATACGGTTTTCCACGTTTTTATATTTTCATGACAACAGCCCATTTAGAAACCATTTTAATGGGAGGCAGTTCATAAAGACAATAATTCATTTATGTAAGGGAAATCACAAAATCTAACACAATCCTTCTCATTCAAAAATATACCATTAGTATGCGAGGGGATTTGGTTAGTAAAATATGCCCATAATCACTGTGGAACCTCCACAAATTTCGACGAACATAAACTTGAATAATGGCCAGAGGTCAGGATTACTTTTTATCCTATTTTCCACATATGATTCTAATTGATGCTTAATATTGTTCTTCAATGAATAATTAGAATAGTTGGCTTTTTGCTAACATTTGATATTAGAGTAAGATTAAAATTTCTGCCTTATTTTTGTGAATTTTGGCTGTATATTTTCATGGTTTTTCAATGAACAATGTATCAGGCATTTTGGGGCCAAAAGGAGAATTGCTGATTCTGGCCAAATTCTAGCAACCCACCTACTCGACTCTAAACCAGTACGGTCACACCGCCATGTGAAAGAATAGCCGTAAGCTATTTTGGCATATCGGTAATCACCAAAGGCTAATAAAGCGACAAAAGTCGTAGTGGTTGTGTGCTAATCAAAATAACAGATGATGAAGACATTTTTTTTGAAGTTCTTGATAATAAAAATAAAACCAATTTTTGATATACACCAGATAAAATATAATAACTCTTTGATGTGTGAAAGATACTATAATATAAATTGAAAGAAATACACCCCAAGTGTCAAAACATAGCACAAGTGGGCACATAAGTACCAAAACTTCCAAAATGTACACGTAAGTGTTACTCTTTTCGAAAATTAGATACTTAAGTGCCAACTTTGGTAAGACTTGCCTAAAATCCAACGTTGCATTATTTTATTAATGAAACCAGTCTACATGACTTGCCAAAATGTCCACTCATCATTCTTATCCCAAAATAATGTTGTTTTTCCCCTAAAAATTATTTTTAATATAATTATTAATTCAATCAAATTTAAAAAACTAATTTTTTTGAAAAAGGGAATCATATTTGGGGCTATGGAGGCCCTTGATGCCGTTATCCCACCATCACTAGCAAGGCCAATGACGGTAGTGCAAGGGTTGGCTAGGGTTGCCGAGCCGACAACCTTGGCCAACTGCCGATAAGGGCTTGCAAGCCCTCACCCAAATCTAGGATGAGGGGATGTGGCCTTCACCTAGATGGAGGGAGGGTCGCCAGCCCTTACCTAAATCGGCCAAGGGTTGCCACTGGTTGGGGCAAGGTTAGGCGATGACCCTTAGCCCCTCTAGGGGAAGGCCAACAACCCTCACCCGATCCGGGGGAGCACCATGACCCCTCACCAGTGGTTGACTAGGGTTGTTGGCTAGTGGCCGAGGGCCGACAACCCTAGTCGACCCTTGCCCCCATTGTCACGAGGCCCATTCTAATGACAGTGGGGCGGTGGTTACAGTGAGGGCCTCTACCGCCCCTATATTTGACTCCATTTTTTAATTTAGTTTTAAAATTTAATTTAATTAACATTTACATTAAAAATCAAATTTTGAACCAAAACAACGTTATTTTAAGATTATTTAGCCATGTTAGCTCCACATGGATAAAAATAGCCACATTAATTAAAAATCTCAGCGGAAAAAAAGATTTTCACGTTGGTTAGTTCCTTACTCTACACTCACTATCAAACTTTTGTCAAAAATTCTCATCGTTGGGCACCTTGGAGCGAATCCCAGTGGTTTCAAGTAAGCATTTATTTCTTCTTCGAATTTTTGTTAAGGGTGTCCATTGGAAGTTTTGGCTCTTATATGTCCACCCATGCCAAGTTTCAACACTTTAGATGTCCGCACCTTAGTATAAATTAATTTCAGCGACAAGTGCTAATTGATTGTGCTAGTAATTAGCAAATTTCACTTTATAGCCTATGACTTTTATTATTGTGTATGTATTTTGTACTAATATTATCTTTTTTGATAAAATTTACCTTTATATGATGAAATTTGTCTTCCCCTAACAACCTCATATTATTGTTGTGAAATGAATAGTTCACTATTAGAGTTAAATAAAGAAGTGAAAATGAGGCTATTTTCCGGTAAAATCTTGCAAGAGAAAAGTTTTGTAAAATGGTAGGTTAATAGATTAACGAAAGTGAGCAAAATGAGATATCTCTTCAATTCATATATTCCTTGAATTCATGTATATCTTTAATTTGTGCATCTCTTGAATTCATGTATCTATGGAATTCAATTCTCATTAGTTCATGATTTCAAACTCAATGACTTGATTTGAACTATTCTTCATTCAAAAAAAGTTCACCCACATCTCATCATTTCAATTTTTCACTAAGTATGCTAGTTTCAAAAGTGTTCGACAAAATCCTATTTGCATAATGCTACTTCAAACAAGTTGAATGTATTATTTCTTGGAATGCATAGTTTGAAAAAACTACTTAACAATGATAACATCATTGATAAGCACTAATTGCCTTAAAGAGATTCGGTTTGATGTTACTTTTTTTTTTTTGTCGGTCCTACTCTACTCCTATTATAATGTTCACTTTCAGATTTTTACCCTACCTCCTTATAGGGTGTGGGAGTTAAAACCCACTTCTAAAACTAATGCATCCCACCTCAACCCCCTTGAAAAGGTGGGGATTGAACCCCCCACCTTCCTCCTCTCCAAGTTAGAAGGGTAAACTGGTTTGATGTTACTTCACTTGTTTATTATTATTATTATAGCTTTCTAGTTACACCAAATGGTGATGCCGTACTTTTCCTCCAATACGTAAGTTTACCTTTCCAATAAAATGAATCATTTGAGGACCTCCTTTAATTCGCAAAAATGATATATAAAATCACGTTTGGACACCGGTCCTAACTCGCTTCTTTTTCGATCCATATACGCCATCTTTTAACTCTCTTTTACATGCGTACATGGAGAGAGAGAGAGAGGGGGTAGGGAGAGACAGACAGACAGACAGCTTTGGCTTATTGTTATTCTTCAAGCCTAACGCATTGATTTTGATCCCCCACTCTTACTTGCAAACCTATCAAATCACATCAATTCATTGTCAAGAGGTTCCTCATTTTCATTTGGGGTTTTTGGGGGCGGGGAGAGATCACCAATGGCAACTAGCAAAAACACAAAATAGATGTGGATGATGGTTTCACCATTGCTCCCAAATCAAAAGGATTTTTGCAAGGACACCCCCCATATAAAAGTCCAACCACTCATGATCGAATCCTGTGTGTTTCGTAAAAAATCGCATCTCATTAATACCTTCCTTCTTACTAAGATCATGTCGTGGATTTGTTTTTCCAAATAAAAAAATTTCCTTGCATGTTTCTTCATTATGCCTTGATATTGAAGTTAATGCCAACTTTATTAGCATAAACCGGCAAGATATTAATTTCACTTGCCTCAACGAGCTATCTGAATCTAGTTTTGCCGCAACACAAGTTCTAATCCCTCGCTTTTGCTGGACGCGACTCCAGAAGGCGTGAACCCCTCGATCTTGTGAGTGAAATTCAAGAAAACGAAACAATGACGGTCGGGATTGAGAGAGAGTGGTCGGCGAGAGAAAGACGTGAGAGGGAGAGGAAGAACGAGAGAGAGAAATGAGAGGAGAGAGAGAGAGAAAATCATGGCTGTTATTCCTCTTCAAGACTTCTTGCACGAAGCTCCATTGGTTGCATGGGGCGGGGCGGCACCAAGTGGCGTAAGGAAAAGGGCAATTGGCACGACCACTTTGCCAAGTGGCGAAGGAAAAAGAGAAGAGGGAGGAAAGAGATGGGGCGGCTAATAATGAGAAAATGACACTAGTTGTGTCTAATTTTACATATTCATTAGGCACTGGGAACCGAGAACCATAACCACATCTCATCCCAATCAGCACACAAAATGGCTTGGCTAATATACAGGCCAAGTACCTTTATTTCAAAAACCTATAATTGACACATTTCAAAATAGTGTCTAATTATTGTTACTCAGCTCATTAAACTAATTGTTCTGAAAATTTGGACGTTACATGTCATGCCCCGAACCCGAGCACGCAAACATCCCTCGGCAGTTGACTAAAAATGCGACGTCGTAGGACGCATCACCGACCCGTTCTTTTTATCTTTTAATTAAGTACATACGAAAGCAAATTAAATACAACACCCGGCCAATAAACAAACATAGAGATAGTAAAAACCTGCCAGTGATTTTTCACAAACTGCGCTTTATATATATATACCAAGTTAACCCTACGAGTTGATATTTGCAAGTCTGCTAAAAATGAACTCCTATATGACCTGCTAACAAAAAAAAAAGGTCAAGGTCGGGCTAACATCCAACTATACAACTACCACAATCTCCTACAACCTACACCCCAGACTCCTCGACTCGGGCTGTAGGTCCACCACGACACCATCCAGGATGTCGATGTCCATGGGGTAACCTACCTTCCCATCATTTGTTTCGACGGGCGGTCCATCAAAACCCTACAAGGGACCCTCCATTGTGCTTATTAATGAACCACACTTTGAAGCGATGGGGCACAATATTAAAGAAACCCTCATTGACCCAAATCGTGGTCACAACTAACTCACGAGTCCGAGTGGTCCTAGGGATAGGGAAGAATGTAGACTCCACCTCCATATCCCATGGAACCCCGAATCGGACTGGACGGATCTCCATACTAAGGACCTGAAAAAAGGTTAATCACAACGGGATGAGACAAATCTCAACGAGTCAACAACCTAAGCCTCAATTAGGACACAAATTCGTCTCGGAGACAGCTTAAATAGGCACCACAAACAAATATACCTCGACTTGGCACATCCCGTAGGTTAGCACATCACATATACCGATATCAATACAACAAGCATAATTAATAATTGGAACACAAAATTCTCACTCTACAAATAGTTGCACACATCCCGATTATAAGGTAAAATCGTTTTGACATGTTGCATACCATGCCAAAAAATTTTGCCATATAATCAAGCGCAATACAACACAATCATACACAAGTGTTCTGATTATTACAAACCATTGACCATGGCCAACTCAAAAGTCGGCGGCCATCCGGCGTAACCGGACATCATCCTGCCCCATTGGGCACGATAATGTCTAGCACCCTTGCCTAGACGACATTCCATAAAGGAGCATCGGTCTAACCTCAACCGCGACTTGGTATCCCGTTGACGTGGGGGCATCCAAACTTAATCAAACATTGTCTTGTGTAAACACATTAGGACTGGTTCTGATAAGTGACCATATGAACACATATTTAGCCAAGAACACCATGCTTTGCGTTTAAATACCTCGTTTTCAAATAATGAACTTGGCCAATTTTTCTTCGTATTAAAAATTCCAGGTAAAATAATTGTGCGTGGTCACGTATTTAAATTAAACCATCAAATTTAGTACACTCTCATTTTAAAACTCAACAGTTTTTATATATTACATAAAGATTGGCAACCAAAACCGACACCTGACATTTTTCCATTTAAAAGCCCATAAAATCAAGTTTTATACTAAAAATAAATAACTACCATCAAGCAATCAATTGCATATTATAGCACATTCAAGCCATCAAAATTACGCATAAATCCATCCAAGAAAACAAGCGTAACATTCTATGAAATGGCTAATCCATCACTAATTACGCTAATTACGATTAATTAAGTAAATCATGATTAATTAAGCTAATCCAACTTAATTAACCTAATAATGATTACTTAACCTAACCATGATTAACTAACCTAACCATGGTTAAGTAGCCTAACCATGGTTAACTAACTTAACCAATGTAAATTAACCTAACCAATGTAAACTAGCCTAACCAAGCTTTGATTAACACTAATCCATCTTAGTACTAGTCTAACCATGATTAGCATTAATCTAAACATCCATTAGGCACAATTAATGGCCTAATCAAAGATTGAGGAGTTAATTCACGGGATTGCGATAGCAGTGGGCTCATAGTGATGGCGACGAGAACATGAAACAACCGTGTCTTGAACGGAGGCTTGACGGAGGTGGTGGCTGCCCTACAAAGTTCTTGACCAAGGGGGAGCTTGGCTCGACCTGGGGCTGCTGGGCTGGTCTCGGTAGCTGTGGGCAGTGGTGCGGTGGAGCTAGCGGCGGGGACAAGCGGCTGTTGGACTTGGAGACTGCTGGCTGCAGGGGGATGGGATGCTGGATGTGGAGGGTGGCGAAGCTGGCTGCAGGCAGTGAAGCTGCGTCTGCTGGTCGTTGGTGGTGTGAGGAGGGGAGGGGCTGCGGTGGAATAGAGATGGAGATGATGGAGAATGATGAAGGTGGCGGTTGATGATGAAGATGAGGAGAGATGATGAAGATGGGATGATGGGCGTGTCTGCTGGAATTGGACAGTGCGGCAGCAATTAAAGGGGAAATGGAGAAGAGGCTGGCGGTAGTGGAATGAAGGGGGTGAAGACTTGAAAGAAAAAACGTGAGGAAAAGAAATAAGGAAAGAAGAAGGAATTGGTCAGCTGCGGAGGGTTGTGCGCAAGAGAGGGAGGGGGAGAGAGAAAGAGAGGGAAAAGAAAGTTAAATGAACCACCAATGAGAAGCTTAGCCAAATATCTAAACACTCATCACAAGCCCCAAAAGCCTTCATGCCAGCAAAGTCTTGTGCCCAACCAATCCCAATTTAGCTATAATTTCCCTAAATTAAGTCATTTTGGGCAGCAAATTCCCATTTTTCTTCTTAATCCGAATTTTTTCTTTTTGCCTTTTTTTTTTTTTAGACTTTTTTTTTGCCTTTTTTTTTTTTTTTTGGTAAGAATTTTTTTTTTTTGCCTTTTTGTTCGAAAATCATTTTTCCACAAAATTTTCGGACTAAACGAAAATTCACCAAAAAATAAGACGATGTCCAATAAATAAATCATGACATGCTCGAACATCTGATTCTTGAAACCGAATTAAATTTCATGGTTTAAAATCGATCGAATGTGACTTTAGTACGATCTAACCTGTCGGGTAGCTTTTAGAGATTTTAGCACGTTTGACCTGTAGTTGATAATTTTGTATTCATGTCCAAATTGTAGATGCCATTCGGTTGTTATAAAATCGCAAGGTATCAATTACGTATCCCGAGTATAATATCAATAGAAAATCGATTTATTGCCATTCGACACGAATATCACAATCGTATGGAACCACCCACAATTCGACTACGTACTTCCATCGAATCGGCTTATATCCATTTGCTAATCGATTTATAACAGTATCATATTGACCCTTGCCGATTATTATGACTGTGCGATCGATTTCTGATTAAATTCTCTAGTCTGTCGCGTTTATATCTCTTAATGATCTCACCTAATAGATTAGTTAACTCGTGAGTGGCCAGCTCCGAGTAAAATAACTATAAGCGTGTTGATGAATTAACCATTTCATATATTTGAATCAGGGGCCAAATTTCGGGATGTCACATTACATAATTGAATTGATAAAAGTACAATAAGTTTAATATCTTTTTAGTAATTTCCCCCTCAAAAGAATGCTTATTAGTGAACTCGCTTTCATTAGTTATTAATTAATGACTAGTTTTACTCTCTCTCTCTCTCTCTCTCATATACTTAAAGGTAGTATGATGGGATACCCATAATCCAACGGTGTACATCGCTCGCTTGAATATATGTGAACACTCTGCGGTAAGAGAAAAACGAGTTGGGTAATCGTGGACAGGTTAAGCTCTCTAGAATGAATTGACGATTCAATTTGAACATAAATAGAACTTGTCGCCAATCTGCTGTCCCCTGTCTTATAATTTTCCATGGCGTGAACATTTTGTAGAGTGAGGTATTTTAAAACAATTGATTACGCGCAAAAAGAGGTGCCAAGAGTGACAAATGCAAAAGGCGATTCGATCTGCTTCGTTTCTGGGGTGGGTTCTGTTTAGTTCTGCGAATACGGTTGTCAGAAATTGTGTTTGGTGTGTTTGCGCAGAGATTGTTCACGGATTCTTCGACATGGCTTATCTGATGAAGTTGGTGTCGTCTGTTAGAGCCATCATCAATACAGGTTGCATTATCTCGATCTTTGTTCGTGGGTAAAAATAGGCGTTTTCAAAAAATTTTTTTCAAAGATTTTGGCAGCAAATTTACCTTTTGAAGGGAAGGACCCAGGCTGGTTCTTGCTGCGTTGGGCATTTTGGCTTTTCCAAGCCACTTTACTGTTCAAAGCCCTTTATATAACAATAGGTGTTTGGCAAAAAAATTTGCAAACACCTTTATCTTCAAACTTTTTGTTTTTCCGTTTTTTGTCCTTGTGAGAAGCACTGTTCATCTTCTCCGTCGAGGGTGGCCTCAGCGGCAGCTGCTTGGGTCACGTGATCGCCAGCGAGGTCGCACGACCCAAGCGCGGCCCTCGTTGAGGTTGCGTGACCTCAGGCGAGGGTTGCGTAGCCTTGGCAACGGCCGATCGAGGTTGCACCAAGGTCCCCCGACCTCAGGCAAGGGTTGCATTGCCTTGCGACGGCTAATCGGGGTTCTCGGAGGTTGAGGCGGTGTCGCGCGACGCGCGCGACCTCGCCGGCCCAAATCTAGGGTCGCCGGAGGTCGTGATGGCGTCGCGCGACCTCATCGGCCTAGATTCGGGGTCGCCGGAGGTCGCGGTGGCGTCACATGACCTCGCCGGCCCAGATCCGGGGTCGCCGGAGGTCGCCACCGCCCTTGCCCTTGTTGGTTTTCATTTTTTAATTTTTTTTATTTTTCTTTTGATAATTTTTTTTTTCACAAAAGTCCTTTGTCCCCCAAACACCATTTTACTCAAAAATACTTCACAAAAGCTTTTAAATTACAATTTACCAAACACAATTTGTATTTTGAAAAACACATTTAATTTAAATGTATTTGCATTTTCCTAAAAATTTTCCCCAAAAATTTTCCCAAACCACCCAAAGTCAACACCTCGGAACAATGTTTTTGAAGTTTTGGGGGTCAATTGTTTGATGAAGATTGTTCGTAAGGAGTTATGAGACCATGATTTTTTGAATTAAATTGCAGGTTGAAACTCTGCAGTGTGATGACGGTACCATTTTGCCGGGACATATATGCATCTAATCATCATCGTGGCTGGTCCGGTAAGCTCCCGTATACACTACGAAAGGGTTCCAGTGTCTCGATTGAAAGGCAGCTCTAGTGACATTATATTTTGCACCTTCATGTAGCCCGGGGAATACTTGCCCCAATCAGAGTACCGGACGCAGAAAAAAGATGGATTGTGGGGGCCGATTGACGTTCACAAAGCATATGTTCCTTCCGAAGAATGTTCATCTTACTATCCAGTATATGTACTATTTAATGCATTAATATTAATAATAACTGCATTATTATTTTTTTATAAATAAAAGCTTGGTTTTTTTTCATAAATATAAAGTGATATAGTGAAATAAAATTTTCTCCTATACTTTCACTATCAAATAGATATTTGGTGTTCGACTTTTTTTTTTTACTTTTTTTATTATATATTTGCAATTTACAGTATTTTATAATACGTTTGTTTGCGTTTTGTTCAAAAATCATTTTTATTCCCAAAATAAAAGTAATGAAAAAAAAAAGAAGTTATTTTTGTTTCATAAAGCACTTTTAAAAATTTACCGACTGAGTAAATAATTTTTACAATTTTTGCGAGGTATGTCTTCTTCTTATTTTCATTAATCAGAAAAGAAAAAAAAAAAGAAAGGAAAAATAAAATAAAAATATAAAAAATTAAAAGAATAAAAAGAAGAATAGGGTTTTAAGGGTTTTAACCACGAGCACCGCAATCTCCCTCTCCTCCCTCACCAGGACTCGCATTCTCTCGTCTTCGCCGCCGCCGCCGCCGCCGCCGCCGCCGCGGGCGCCGTCCGAGCCGAAGAGATGCCAACCGTGAGCGTGGGCCGGGACCGCCTGTTCGAGGCGCTGGGAAGAACTTACAGTGAGCGCTCCCGACTCCTCTCCGGCTCTCTCTCTTTTCCCGATTCTGGTTGTGGGGGGGGGGGGGTCGGTTTTTTTTTTTTTGTTCCTTCCTTCTTTGGATCGCCTAATTTTCTCTGTTTTTCCCTTTTTTTTTTTTGGGAAATGGCAGCGCAGGAGGAGTTCGAGGATGTGTGCTTCAGCTTCGGAATCGAGCTCGACGATGTGGTGAGCGGAATTCGTCGTACGTTGTTTTGCCTGTTTTTTTTTTTTTTTTTTTATTAAGGCTGAAGAGGTTGGGGTTCTTTGTTTGTGCTGGCCAGACGACGGAGAAGGCGATCATCAGAAAGGAGAAGCACCTGGAAGAGGAGACTGATGAAGACGAGGAAGTCATCTACAAAATCGAAGTTCCCGCGAACAGGTGACTGCGAAGCTGATTCAGCATTCGGTTAAGATGTTGTGTGTTTCGGATGGGTTTGGAGCTGTTTCGCTGGGTTGCGGGTGAATGTTGGTTCGGGGGTTTAAGATGCTAGTGTCCGTCCTCAGATGGGTTAAAGTCTTGGGCAGACTGGGTTGCTCGTAGTGGCTATCGAGATGCTGTGTGGTTCGATCTTTTCTTTGATGTTATGATGTTGCCGAAGGTCTTTTTTTGTTATCTTTTCAGTCGATCAATGTGAAGGACCAATTGCATGTAAATTAGAGACTTCATAAACACATTACCACCTGAAAAAGGCTCAGCTTTTGAGTAGTCCATGTGATGTAGCATTTATAGTGTGCATCGAGGCTTTTCTTACTAATGTGTAAATAGTTTCTTTTAATAGTCTACAAGTTAGGACATTTTTTTCACCACTTTGTGAAGAATTCTAGTTGTATGGGGAAGCAAGTTGATATTCTGACCCTTGGGATTCCTGGTTCATGATAATGGTTCTGAAAGGGGTCAATCTTGAATTTAGTTTATGTTCAACACCTTGTCATGCTAGATGGGTCAATCCCCAAATTTTATGGGTATTATCGTTGGCAAGAAACGTAACAAGCCCTTTTAGATTTGGTCAGCAGGTTAAGATGTTGACTCCTTAATGCTGTTGGCTTTATTTTGAATCGTGTCATCTAGAAACTTCATTATTTAGTTATAAGTCAAGTTTTTCAAAGAGATGACGGGTTTATCATCATTTTAGTCTGTATTGGTAATTAATGATTATTCTTCTTGATAAATTCGTGCATGTACTATAGAAATGACTATACTATTATAATAATAAGGTATCCTCTGGGAAATGCACAGATATGACTTGCTTTGCCTCGAAGGGCTTGCTCAGGCCCTACGTGTATTCAATAAGCAGGAGGAGACACCTCGATACAGTCTTCGTAACATTAGCAGGGGATCAATGCTTAAGATGCATGTAAAACCAGAGGTACTGATATGTGAGGATTGATCTGTCTAGGTTGATCAATGCTGGAATCATTTATTACTTGAGTGACCATTTATGTGTTGCAGACCTCACAAATCCGTCCATACGTTGTTTCTGCTGTCTTAAGAGGGATAACATTTGATGAAGCCAGTTATAACAGCTTCATTGATCTTCAAGACAAGCTCCATCAGAACATTTGCCGGTATTAATTTTTGGATCTTTAACATGCAGCATAATACCTGTTTTCCTTCTCTATTTCAAGATTTTAGGTTTGAGAGGTAGTGGTGGGAGGACAACACATTTTTGGGAAGCTTTTACTGTGTTCATTTGAACCTTAAATGTAAAGAAGAGAGACTGTGATCTTACATTGAGATGCAACGTCCTATATGGCTTGTCCAGAGCAATGGTTTTAAAAAATTTCCAGCATGCAGCCAATTGTCTTTGCAAGCGTGCATTTTAGTGTGATACAATAATGTTACTTTATAAATTAAAGATGTGAGGGAAGCATATATATATATTTTTTAAATAAATCATGGCTTCACTGTTGCTTATGCTCTATGTGCTCAGTAGGGGCCATATATATTATTACCCTTAGGAGGGCTATTAATGGTGAGAAATGCCTGGATGTGAAGAGAGGACTCTGCTGAGTTGTTTTGAATAATTTGGTGAAGTGGTGATGATAGATATGTTGCTTGAACTAGTTTTCATTCTCGAGATCTATATTCAATTTGATATTTTATTTGCATGTAATAGATGCCCAGCCCCCCAATCCCTCCACTTAGTACATCAGATGCTTGTGCTTACGCTAGATCCTCAAAATGTTCTGCTTGGATTGACATGCTTGGATTCTCTCGATATTTTAGGCGAAGAACACTGGTTGCAATTGGGACTCATGACTTGGATACGCTAGAAGGCCCCTTCAGCTATGAGGTGTGTGTTTGAACTAATCGCCTAAACTAGAATCTAAAATGAAGAATTCTGCACATGTGTCCTACTATCCTCGCTTGAAGCTTAGGCCCAGCTAGAACGTAAATGGAAGATTTTCAGATTGCTGGCATAATGGATCTTGTCATGATAGAGTGTTATCTGGGCTGGAAGCTTGTGCTCACCTATTCTTTCCTTTTTTTCTCTCTATATATTTAAATGCCTGAAGGATTCCCTCTTGAAGCTTCTTTCTACCCCACACTTTGCCTCAGCATCTATTAAATGTTTTCGAGGAGTTGCAGCTAGCTAGACAATCTTTGACCAGTTCAAGTTTTGTCATCCTCTGAGCTTGTGCCAGAGGATGGTATTACTACATATATATACGCTATTTTGATCCCAAAAATTTGTAGTATTATGTTTTTCTATCAGGAGTGCTCATCTACTAGATAAAGCATAGACGAAAACAGACATGACAAGGAATTGCACATTTGGTTTAGCTTAATATGTATGAGTTATATATTTGCTACAGCTAAATGTTTCTTCTTAATATGTACGAGTTATATATTTGCTACTGCTAAATGTTTCTTACAGCAAAGTATGATAAAATGTTACGAGAAGTGCAGCGTATCACCGACTCATGTTCCTTTTCTTTTGGTCTCAGGCTTTGCCGCCTTCCAGTATAAGCTTCGTCCCCTTGAAGCAGGTAGTTTCATGATAAATATTGTATTTTTCTGTTCATGCATGTGCCATAAGTCTGATCTGTAGTGAAGATCTATGCTATGTATCTGTTCTCTAGGGGCAATTCTTAAGTAGTTGATTAAGAAATTTTTATGGTTTTCAAATGGATGCACAGATTGTTCTTGTGGTATTTGTAATTTTTTCTTTGGAAAGTGAATCATATTAAATAAGCATGCTGAACAAGTGCCCTTTTGTTAAAAGTGCTCTAAGGAGACTTACTAAGTAACTAAAAAGGAAATTTTGTAGTTTCCAATGCATTAGCGTGTTATTTCTAATTACTGTTTTGCAAAGTGAATTATTCCAAATTAAGTATGCTTAACATGTTGATGCCACTTTTGAGTTCATGAGATTGCTTTCATTTATATATTTGTTTTTTTTCTTTACCAACTGTGATTGATGTGTTGGCTGATCGCGCCTTAGTTTCTGTTCTGATATTAGGTAAAGAACTTCAGAGCTGATGAACTAATGGAATTTTATAAGGTGGGTCCTCAATAGCTGCTCCTTTTAATGGTCTTTTTATAACTGTCATATTTGTTTTGTTACATATATCTTATGCTTGGAACTTGCTTATTCAGTGTGCGAGTTGATAACTTCCTGTAAATGAAGAATTATGTAATAGTTCCTCATTTTTGCCATGTTGTTTTACCTGTTTTTCGCTACTTTGTTGCAGTCAGATTTGAAATTGAAGAAGTTCTTGCACATAATAGAGAACTCGCCTGTGTTCCCTGTTATCTATGATTCAAAGAGGTATCTTGGTCTCTTCATACACTCTTCTTTGCAATGTGAGTTCCATGTATCAATATGAAGTGTGTATATTGATGTTAAGGGAAAATAATAAATAACCACTTAAATGTAATGACATGTTGACTTAGTTTTGATTCAACCATTGCCACTTAAGTCATTAATATTGCAACCTTGAGGTATTTGGGGGTTGATCAATGCATTGGGTTCAATTTGCAAAGAGAAAATAATCAAGGCCTTCAAGCATCTTCTGCCACGTTAAGCCACTAAGTGCTTGGTCTCATTTATGAGTTGAAGTGAGATCAACTGTTCTGTTTAAGTGTCACTAGTGTTCTCAAAAGCACTGGAGTTGCCTGGGCAGGCACCCAATGTGGCGACTTCAAAAGCACCTCAAGTAAGGCTGGTCATTCTCTGAGGCATTCCCTCAAGGAAAAAGATGAAATTAGGTCATGTTCTTTGACCCTTTTTGTTCCTTTCTCTAAACAAAACTGAGAAAGGAGGTATATTATTTTAGTAAAAGGGTGAAGTTTTTAGAAAAGCAGCTGTCGACTCTACATTAGCACAGTCGGAGACTTCCAGAGCCTAGTCTTATGCCTATAACATTACTTTTAAGAGAGCCAGGGAAAAAGATGAAAATGTGTAGTCTTCTATACATTTTTGCTTTTCTTTGAACATTGTCTTTCCTATGTACACCTGTACACTGAACTTAGCAGTCCATTCTTATTTCATCTCTCTCTCCACCGGTTGCTAGGTACCATATCAGGAAAAAGAACTTTGCGTGCGGTGTCACAAAATTTGATATGGGAAAGCAAGTGCCTAATGTCAATAAGAAAGATGCTATAATGTAGTACAAAATTAATTTTTTTTGGAATATCATTTCATGACTTAAGATCTACCTTGCTAATACATTCTTTGGGTTCATTTAAAGAAAAGGTTAAAAAAATTTCTTGCTAAAGGATTCATCCCAAACTTTTAATGTAACATGTCCCTTATTTTAGGCTAGGGCCTTGCTTGACAACAGTGAATGATATTTTCTTTTCTGACGTCCTGAATAATTAGAAATGATACAGTTGATTGCTTCATAAATTCTTGATTAGCTGTGGACTGATGTTTATTGGTAATGTATTAATTAGGCAACAGCCAATTATGGTTGACCATTAAGCTGTTTATCCTGTTTGAACAGGAATCAGCTTTTTTAAAAGATTGGTTTCAAATTTTTTTGCACATGGGGTTCTAATCTAGCTCATTCAGGTTCAATGATATTTGGTTACTCCAGTTGTGGATAGATTACACTGGCCATTGGCTTTGCAATTTTGGTTCCCATTGAATATGCTCAATGTGAACAAATTGTAGTGACTATTTAGCTGTCATAGCCAAACAGTGTGGGCAAAGTGATGCTTCATCCACTTTTTGGGTGTATTGCAATCAACAATTTGACAGATATTTGTGATGTATAGTCTGATTGATTAGCGAGCATCTACATTGACTGAAATGATACAGTTGACTAAGCTTCTTATCACTGAAAAGGCTGTTTTTTTACTACATGCAGAACTGTCCTGTCTCTGCCACCAATTATCAACAGTGCACATTCGGCAATAACTTTAAAGACGAAAAATGTTCTCATCGAATGTACCGCGACGGACTTAACGAAGGCTAAGATAGTTCTAAATACAATGGTGAGCATACTCAATTGTTTGTCCTTTTCTCTACACCCATCCTTCTATATAGAGGACTAATGCGGGCAAGTGTTTTCCTTTAGGTGACAATCTTCTCAGCATACTGTGGGAAGAAGTATGAAGTTGAACCAGTTGAAGTGATATATTCTAATGGAGAGTCATTCGTTTATCCTGATTTGTCCCTATACAATATGGAAGTGTCCTTATCTTATGTCAACGATTCAATTGGAGTCACCTTGAAAGCTGAAGAGGTATTGTGAATATTCATTTCAAGCTGGAGTTTAAATCTTCACATTAGGCGGATGTGAGCTTATATTAGAGTTGGTTGGTTTTATTATTCTCTCATCAGTTGAGTTAAATTTTTTCTTCGCCATGTGCTATTGTGCCTAATTTTAGCCCGTGACTATTTGGTTATAATCCAAGAAGTACCGACACTCTTTGAGAGCCTTCGTATCGTGTCGGATACTTTGACACATGTCCGACAATCTTGCACACTCTTAGACACTCAAACAACATGTGTCGAAAAATCTGACACCTAGTCAACTTTCTTGACACTTTTAGACACTTGAGTCGGAATTTTGACATGCGAGTTTCCGATTCCAATACGTGAGATCAATTTTAAAAATTTTCAATAAATGAGGGGTCAAATGTATATGTATGAAAAAATAGTAAAAATAATAAATGGAGAAAGAAGAGAAACTTAGTCTTCTTTCTTTCCATGATACAAAATTCACACCCCAGGTTTTTGAATCTCTTTCCGATACAGCATGTCAATTGCTTGTTTTCCTTCTCCAAATTTTATAGATTATTGAAATGGAATTGAATTTGTTCAATTGAAACAAAGAATGATATTAATCAATGGTAGATTAATATTTTTAGTATAAATTAATTCTAGAATTATTTATTTATTTATTTATTTATTTATGAATTTGAATCGAATTAATTTGATTGAAATAATCATAAAAATGATAATTTATTATGTATATATAAAAATATATATTTAATATACAACGTGTTCTAACATGTCGAATATTCTATTTTTTTAGAAATGACGTGTTGCGTGTCATGTTCGCGTGTCGTGTGTCGCGTGACGGTGTATTTAGGTTATAATGCTAAAGCTAGTTTCCTTCCTTCCTGAAGCGCATAAGGTCATGATGACTCCAACTAGTTAAATTTGTGTCGGAAGGCTTCTGAGAAGCCATTTCTATGATTTCGTGGATGTTTTGTTGAAAGATCTAGCCTCAATTGCCAACACGAGCTTCTCTGCTATGTCTTTGGACTTGCTGAGCTTATGGTCATTTTGCCATCATTGAAGTGTTGTGTGCTATATCTGGAATTGCTGTTTGGTGGCTGCACTGAATTATGTTGATGAATGAGTTCATATGGAACGAGAATTTGTCTTTTAGACTGGTTGATGCAGTTTGAAAACATTTAGGAACTAATTTGACAAGACCTGTTTCAATCCAGTCACTTATGCAAGTATGTGCCATGGAGAGCATTTCAATGGAAAGAAGGCAGAGAAGCCTCCCTTTTAACTTGAGTCAGTCTCTGATGTCACAGGCTGTATAGTGTGTGGCAATAGAGCTGATGGAGCATCTGATAGGCCTTGTTCCTTTTTCTTTTCTCTCTTTTTTTTTTAGGCCTTTTCTCTTTGACATTTGCATGTTGACTGATGCAGTGATGGGGTTTGTTTTGGCAATAATGTTTTGAAGATGGGAGGGAATGGGAAGGGTCAATAGACTATATTTTCTGTACATGGCAATTGATGGGTTAGTAGAGGTTTTTCTAAGTGGGGCCTTGGAACAATTAATTGGTGCAGATACTTTTTGGCAGGAACTTTTTTATAAACACAGTAGGTCTCCCTCCCAATTAATTGCATTCAACCATGTCTGACTTGAGGCTGCCTTTCTGAACACTTTATGATGATGTTGGAAGTCGCATTGTACTGTCGCTTTATGTATCAATAGTTCAAAAGAAAATTTATATTTAGCTGAACTATGTGAATGGACCTTCTTAAGCTCAGGTTACTAGCTTGTTGAACCGGATGCAATTAAGTGCCAAACACACTGTGCCAAAAGAGGGAGAATGCCACATCACTGTCTCGGTACCTCCTACCAGAAGTGATGTTCTACATCCATGTGATGTTATGGAGGTAATGTATTTGTATATCTCTATCACAGTTGTGGCTACAATTTGTCGTTCTTTATTTATGTATATGCCAGTCTTTCTATTTGGATTCAGGATGTGGCAATTGCTTATGGATATAATAACATTCCAAAAAGAAAGCCCGCATCTTTGAAGCCTCTGCCCTTGAACCAGCTCACTGATCTTATTAGATCGGAGGTAGGCTAATTTGGTATTTTTATTATTTGCTGTATATGATCGGTATTTCTTTTTCTCATATGCATAACGTATCTTTACTTTTGTCTTTTCATTTCTTTTTAGATTGCCATGAATGGGTTTACGGAGGTCTTGACATGGATATTATGCTCCTACAAAGAGAATTTTGCTATGTTGAACCGGAATGATGATGGATCAGCAGTAATAATTGCAAATCCTCGATCCTCTGATTTTGAGGTTTGTACACTTGATTTCATCGTTGATGAATCAAAAGATCCTTGTAAAATATTGTGTTTTGGCTCTCAAATTTATGTTATTGACAATACTATTTCTTGGTTAGTTGACAGCAGTTTCTTTAAATTATGACCAATAATCATTTTCACCACGAATCGATATTCTTTAAAATAGTTGCCTTGATTAGAAAATGATGGTCTGGTTTCTCTTTCTAGAATTTGCTTTAATTTTTTGCTTTTCAGTTTTGCTGCCTGTGTTATATCTTTGACAGGGGAGCTTATCCTGACTACTTGTAATTAGCAAATTTAGTGTTATACCTTAATTTTTTTTATAAATAAAATTATCATGTTTGGTCGTTCCAAGTATTGGCTTTAGTTTGTTCTCTGAGGAAATTTGCGAGCTGTGTGAGGAAACTCTCTATCTAAGCCCTGATCCCTCTCTATTTATTTAAAGTTCCTTCTCCTTTTCCACAGGTAGTTCGGACAAGTCTTATGCCTGGCATACTGAAAACAATTGGACACAACAAAGATCATCCAAAACCTATTAAGGTATCCAATTTTCAGTCGGCCTGTTTTATACCTTGGAGTATATTATGGTAACTGCCAAAGTTCTTCGCTAGAAATTCTGGCATACCTTAGTTGGAGCAACACATAAACATATGTATTTGCATGCGGGATTACTCAATTCGACATTGTAATGAAGTATGAACAATAGGCATATCAATCCTCTTTCAATTTGCCTATCATATAGGCACAACGTGATTATACAAGCCTCTCTGCTATTTCTTGTCTTTCATTTGTGCAAAGAACAACACTATATTGTTGTGGTGTCTTTTCTTTCTGACTGAGTTGGTTGCATATTGAAACAACACATGCAGCATTGTTAATTGACTTTTATTAGAACGTACACATGGAAAAACAGTCCTTCAATTATGTCTGAAAATATTCTCTAGGTTCTGCATTTGTATCTATAATGTTTTCCCCATCTTGTTAATTTTAGATTTATGAAGTGGGTGACATAGCACTGCTGGATGCGGGAAAAGATGTGGGTGCAGCAAACCGTCGCGTTTTGGCAGCATTATATTGTGGTGCTAACTCTGGATTTGAGGTACTACAATATCAAATTACAGTTTTGAGACACTAACTTCAGTGTTTTGCATGATTATTCCATTTGAACATCTAAACGTCATGGTTGGGTGCCTTCTTCATTGTTTATTATTTTCTTCTGATGTGATAATTTTCATATTCTTGAGTTTCAACTTCTATGCTGCAGTTGATTCATGGCCTGGTGGACAGACTTATGGAAGTGATTGGAGTTCCTTTTGTTCCTGCTGGCGACAATACAGGCTATTATATTGAAAAATCTGATGTGAGTTTCTTCTTCCCTTCTCGTTTTTTGCTGCCTCTGTAGTAGGCTGTTCTGTTAACCCTTTTCATAATCAAGGAGCCGGAGTTTCTTGCGGGGAGGCAAGCAAGCATCATTTTCAAAGGCAAACAGATTGGAAATTTTGGCATTGTCCACCCTGAGGTATCTTATCCTCTTTCTGCTGAGTCCTTTGAAGAGAGAATTACATTATTCAATTTTTCTTGGATTTCGGATTATTGATAGAGCCGAGATTTGTCAGTGGTGTATGAAGTTTATCATTGACTTCGTTGCATTTGTTTTAGGTGTTGAAGAACTTTGACATTACAGATCCATGTTCATTCGTCTCGATAAACATTGAGAATTTCTTGGATTTGTGATGAGCGTGAGTCTATCTTCTCACGTTATGATTCCACTTTCTAATTTCAGATTTATATCACTATACACTGACTACTTTGGATAGCTCTCTGATTGCTGTAAACTCTTCAATCTGCAGGTACAGTGGATGATAGACAATAGCTAAATGAATGGAAGCAATTCCGAGACATGGACGGGAATTTTGAGAATGAATCCATTGAATTCAGATTGTCTCCATAATTTTATGTGATTCTCCACCTGATGTGGAGAAAATCTGGGCCTCCATTTCTGTTTTCAAATTTGGTTTCTCAATGTATTCTAACTTTTCCTTCAGTTCACGCATGATATACCTGACGACAGACCCTAGGTAGAAAATGGAATGACAGCTAAAGGAAAAGAAAGGATTATGTAAACTGAGGCATTCTACCGATGAAGAGTAAAGATCTATTTTGTCTGCCCAGCTATTAAATGTTGGCATGTATTTCGACTTTAACGACCTAGAGAACACAGGATTCGGTCGTTACTAGGCCCCTGGCTAAGAATGGCAGGCCCTGGGAAATGGTTCTAGAGATCTGATAGGCGCACCTTTAGGCTTTATGTGCCGAGTCAAAGACCAACCTTGGGTCTTCTACTGGGCCAAGGCCCATCTAAGCTAAACAGATGCCCAAGTCAAGGTTTGTGGTCTGAGTGGGCCAAGCAAGGTCCAAATTAACCGGTTTATGGGCCTTAGAGGGGCATCCACATGTGCCCTAAACGGCCCACTCAGGCCCAATCTGGTGGAGCCTACATTTGGGCTCTGTGCCCCATGGGCCTTAACGGCCATGAAGATCCACGTTGGCCTTAGTATTAGGCCTTGTTGGCTCGATCTGTTTTAGATGAGTGCCGTATTTGGAATTTGCTGGTGGCGGTTCGGTTGGCGGTGGGCATATAGGTGGTGGCTAAGTTTTCCTCGGTGGTGGTGCTGGTGAGGCTGAGGAGGGTTAGACCAGTAGGTAGCGGTCAAGTCGGTGGTGGTGGTGACTTCTGAGTGCACGGATGGTGACGAGTTGCAGCAACGGCGGTGTTATTGCTGATGTACATTTTCGTTTTGAGTGAGAGGAGACAATGCCAACGGCAGTTTAGTGACTTTAGTGTCCCCATTAGCTATTGCCGTTAGTTTTCCCAACGAAAGGATTACAATTAGCGAAATTCAGGAAGTTTGGGGATACATCGACCAAAAAAAAAAAAAAAATTAAGGACGGCATTGAGTGTCAAGAAATTTTTTTGGGACTATCCATATCATTACCCGTTGACAAAAAGATAGGTGCATTTGTATGATAGACATGATGGAGTCATCTATGCCTCTTCTATTCTTTGCCTTTTGTTTTTTTTTTTCCATTGGATTGGTGCGAAAGTATTTTGCACCGTGTGATTAACAAATACAGAGAGACAGAGAGCCACTAACAAGTTACACCGCAATAAACTTTGGATATCTGTGTGTTCCTAGAGAGAAAAAGGTATGGTGACATTATATATAGTGGGAAATTCAATCATATACTTACATATATATATATATACCAATATAATCTTAAACTTTTTAATTTTGTGAATAAAATTCTAAATCTTTGTGCAAAATCACAATATAGTCATTCTAGTTAATTGATACCGAAAAATGGCTGACATGGTGGCAAAGCCCAAGTTGTCCTTGTCAACATGTCTTGTAAAACAATGGGCCATGATTGGAAATTCGTGCAAAAATTTAAAATATATTAGCAAAATTAAAAATTTTAAGATTAAATTAACTTATTTACATTAATTTTAAAACTGAGTTGATATTCCTAGGTATAGTCAAGCAAAGGCAGGTTTCTATAAAACAATTTGAAAGGACTTGAGGGCGATTAAAGCGCATAGGCGTAGAACATGCATCAAATTAGAGAAATACGGGCATTGACTTTTTACATGCATAGGCACTTAATACATGCATTTTTTTTTACACATGCTAATGTTTTCAGTTGCATGCCTATATTAAAAAAAAAAAAAAATTATACTACATATATCATTATGTGGAGTGTAAAATAGCGTGGACTTCCATATATTCACACGCACAATTACTAGACTCGGTATATTACTCAGCAATTCTTTTTATTTCCACTGCAATTGTTATCAATTTGGGAAAGAAAATCAACAATTCAGATCAACTAAACGAAGCTTCCTCAACCCAATTTTTATGATTCAGCAATGTTCAAAATCCACCTCACAATTTGCACAATTGAAAAGCTGCTGAACTGTTGTACTGAACATAAACCAAAAGAAAATTATCCAATCAATCGTAAATTTACTGCCTATGCTGATTTAGTCCAAAATTTTTCAATTTTGCCAATTTAATCCCAAATTTTTGCGCAAAATTCTAATGTCTTCCTCCTAGTTAATCTTCGCCAAAAATCACTAACACGGTTTAGGTGAGAGCCGCAACCCTTGTTGGCCACAAAAAAATAATAATAATAAAACAAGAAAACAGAAAAGAAAAAATATTAAAAGTTTGTCCATGTTGGTGTGTCATTAGTGCCACATAAAACAACTGATGTTTATATTAATGATTCCGGCGAAAATTAACAAAATGAACTTAATTGGTACAATTACAAAAGGTTTTAGAATAAATTGATCTAATTGAAATGTTTATAAGCTTGACTTTTTTGATATTTTTCCCATGCCACATGTGTAAATTGACTAGCGTAAGCAAAGAGCAACGTGCTGCTCGACTCGAGCTCGACTAACAAACTAACGCAAGCGAAGAGAGATGCGCTGCTCGAGTTGAGCTCAACCAACAAGCTCAATTCCTTCTGGTAACAGGTTGAGTTCGAACAGGTCGGAGAATTTATGGAGATGGGCAGAGTTCGAGCTTGAAAAGTGCTAAGACTTGACTAGTTCACTAGCCTCATGCAGCAGTAAAAGTAAAGTATCACAAATTTGACAGAATATATCCATAACGGGCAACTATGAGGTACACATGCAATATCGTTTTCATTTGCACCCTTCTAAGTATAATTCAGTCCTACGCCATCTGAAGATTCGGGTGGCTGACCAAACGTGTATGTATTCCTTCTCCTATATCACGTTATATGAGAGCATCCCAGAAGCAATCTTAAGAGAATCGTCAGTACATAAGTAAAGCTTCTCTCCTTTTCCTTCCTTCTCTGATGGAAGACACCTCTTCTTGATTTGTCACGTTAATCTATTATTTTCTTTATTCGTTTCCGTTTTGATAGGTTAAAGAGAGCTTGCAAGCCCTCGCCTCATGAGCGTGCTTCAAGCAGCACCTTGTTGGAGCTCGGCCGGGCTATTACTCTCTCAACCATTTTAGAACACAAGTGGCAATCAACATGACAAGTCTTTATTTGATTGAGCGTGTAGAATCTAAGCAATTATGATAAAACCATGAAGAAAGACATGGATGCAACAAAAATATCTCTCATGTACACTGATCTCGATCTCATGACCCTGGCTTTTAGACATGGTCTGCATGCGACAAGACAGGAAATGAGAGAGCAACTAGAGACTCTCAAAGTCATCACTGGCTCGACAGTTGTCTTCATGCCGTGAGTGGGTTCATGGCCGCCTGTATTTCTTCCAACGTTCGACCTTTGGTTTCAGGCACCAGCTTTGCCACAAACAGTATAGTCAAGCCGGCTATGGCTGAAAATATGAAAAACGTTCCTGGAAGAGAAGAAGAGTATGAGAGTCCACAAAGTTGGCTAAAACTTTTGCACATTGATAGGGAAATTGAGCGAGCGAGCAAACCTGCTGTACTGAGTTCCATCAAGAAATTAAAGATGTATGTCACGATCCAGGAAGTGAACCAGTTGACCAAAGACACTAAGCTTCCAGCTGAACCCTTCATATTTATGGGAAATATCTGGAGCAGCAGACACCAATCAAAATGAGCCTCACAAGAATTCACTTGGTTTTGTAATCAAAACTGCAGTTGCTGGGATTTACTCACCTCAGACATTATAAGCCACGGTATTCCGGCAAGGCCCAATCCGAATGACGCATTATACAACTGATTTATAAATTGAAGACATCAGCACATAACTCGATTGAATGAGTACAGATATGTATACAGTAGTCGAAAAGTATCTTTGGATGCTTGTAATTACCACTATGCCCACAAAAACCAAAGCGGGAGCAACTTGTGTCCACCGGTGAAAATCCTGTCAAGGCAAAGCTTAAGCGAGTCCAAGTAAATTCAACAGACAACTCTTACAGAGAATTTTTCAGGGTCACTTGATTACAGATCGAACCTCCAGCAGAAATGATAGTCCAGCAAGAAAGCAACCTAAGCATGTTCCGCTTGCAGATATCTGTCAAAAATCAATTGACCTCGAGTCATTACTTTCACTTCTATCATATATAGCAAGCTTAACATCAGCTTCTTGGGATCACTGTACCAGAAGCAATGGTCGTCTTCCTGACTTATCCATCAAGAGCACACCAACAATTGTCATAGGAACCTGCAGGAGAGAATAAAAAAAAATGACCTCTTTTCCAGCCAAGTTATTCTATTTTATTTTCAAATGAGCCAAAGACCTGAATGACAGCCATCGTTATGGTTCCTACATTGGCAGAAAAACCTACAATCACAAGAAGATTTTGTAAGTCATCGGCTTCCATAGTATCTTCCCAAGAGATGATCCTTCAAAAGTAATCATTTACCTGCAGATTCAAAAATAGAGCTCGCATAAAAGGCAATGGCATTAGAACCGCCAAATTGTTGCAGAGCCATCAGCCCGACTCCAACCTGCAGTGTCTCAGTTAGGCTGAAATAGAAGTTAATTGACAGGTGAGAAATAACACCACTAGGAGATGCATTAATGTCTCACAAGGAGAGAGCGAGCATATGTCTTCTGAAATAAGTCCAAAATTCTACCCTCCGAGATTTGTTGAAGAGTCAGCGTGTACTCCTGCGGACCAGATAGTTAGCTTGCTTGGGATATGATGTAAATTTATCACAAACTATTTGTGTAATAAGAATGATTAAGCAAAATTACTTTGATCTCAGTTGATTCCTCTGAAATATCTGAATTTTTCCCTCTCAGGTATCGAAGAGCTGCTTCGTACTTTCTGTCCCTACCAACTTTTGCCTGCATTTAGATCAGTAAACTCAAAATATTTTCCATAGGACATCAGAATCTTGAAAGAATCCAGTGAACTCTGCACATTTCAATACTTGTTCCACTTCTTTCAGTTTCCAAAGTTCCAAAATACTTAAAAAGCAACCAAACTATGCTTAGGTCAATTGTTTGGTGCTTATATATGTTCTTCGATTGGGTGCGTGACCTTTGACTCACCAGCCATCTTGGTGACTCTGGGATGAAAAATAGACCTACAATTTGAAGCACGCATGGACCAGCACCTGCAGATGATATCACATAAAAAGTGATTTGTTATCAGAATTATAATCATCTTAGATATTAAACTGTAATGAAATTACCTATCAGAGCTAAAATACGCCAGTTGACAACAGTTCCGATGAAATATACAAGTGCTGAGCCAAGAGAGAGCATGAACTGTCGAATGGAATCAATCACACATCAAGCTTCATCAAAATGCCCAAACACATACTCAAGCTCTCACAGTTACCTGATGAGCTGTTCCAAATCCCCCACGAAGATTTTTAGGCGTTATTTCTGAGATATACACTGGAACCTACTTCATGATGGAAAATACTATAATATAACTAAACTGAATCAGCACCAGCAAGCAAGTCCCAACTTCACATTGAAATAGCACGTTTACCACATAGGAAATAAGCCCAACTCCACATCCTACCAACAGCCTTCCAATGTCGAGCAACCAAGCACCCTACTAGCATCAGCCAAAAAACTAGTTAGTGGCATTAACACCAAGTATCTTATCAATTCCTTCAATCCATTATACATCTAGTAATGCCTCTCAACTTATGTGCATGCAATCAAAGGAAAAATGCGAGTATGCAGATACCTCTGAGAATATTATTGCAATCCATCCAGAGAGACAGAGTATGTCAGAAATCCCCATTGCCTGTTGATATTTGCAGATCACATGCACACAGTAACAATCAAATGTTTCGCCTCTTTCAGCCCCTTAGATAACAATACTCGGGACACAAGTTGAACTTAAAGAATAATGAGAACCAAAAATGAGGCCACGACCCTAGCTGAGACCGTGGGTGAATAACTAAATAAAGAGGAGTTCATTAATTATCTAGGCTCAAGGATGCATGAGAAAAAGACTTACACCTCTGCGTCCAACTAGATCTGCTAACTTTCCGCTCATTATGGCACCTAATATTGCTCCAACCGTCATAATTGAGCCAAAAACAGAGTACTGCATGAACAAAAAGGCTCCACACATAAGCATGAGATTAAGTCAAAAAACAAGAAAATAGAAATGCCCAAGAGTTTTAGACTACTACTAATAAGCACATAAAATGAACAGCTGCTTTATGAGACAGAGCCCTAGAATTACATATTCAAAAGACCATACAGCAAATTTTAAGAATTATGAAAATACTTATTTCTGAACAATATGGTCCAAATTAAAGAGCCAGTAATATGCACTAGAAAATATCATTTAAGAGTCATAAACCTTGGTCTCTGTACCACTTTTTTGTTTTGTTTTTTGGTCAGCTGGCTCTGTACCGGTGTTTTCAAATCACCCTTTGAAATGATAACATGTGCTTAAATTGCGTGGTCCAACAGACAAAAGGAATTGCTCATCCTTCAACCACTATAACGTGTGCTTAAGCATCACAGACTCAATGAGTCAGTGTAAATGGGAGAATTCCACCAGATGGATTTACTGATATTAAGTCTATAGGATGATCTATTAAAGGTGAAAGTACCCTCTTAATAACTGGGGTTTTGACCGGTAAAAAATGTCATGGAGCGGCAAAATTCAGCAAAGAGATACAAAATCATATAGATTAAAAAAATCTACATGTCTATCCCACAAATCCCTTCCCAGCGGTGTCCACGATTAGATTTCCCATTGATTTGAGACTCGACATATCCCCACAATATCCACCATGTTTGCATACCTCAGCCAGAGAGAGACCTAAGTCCTCCATGATTCCAGATTCAGCAGGTGACGAATATCCTATCTGCAATTATGACAAAGCAGAAACTACCGTCATTCAACTGATTTAATATATATATTCTGGTCGTGCAACATGGGACAGAACCAGCCAATTGACATTTGAACATGGCCATTTCATATGCCTTTATTATAAGTAAAGCATTCAAACGCATGCCCTCAACATGACACTGGTAAAAGCATTCAAAGCAATGTCTACACAACTCCTTATTCATTTCTAAAATTAGATGAAAGCTTTTTTTAGAATTGCACATGAAAAGGATCAATAATCCCCAAGTCACAACTCAAAGATGCTCCTAATGTTTTATCGGAAGGTCTGTCTTGCATTCTGCTAACAGGGACAAATCAACAAATAACATGCAATCACTTTAAAAATGCATCCCATAATAACAGGATTAACCACATCGCCAGTGTCAATTTGCATCATGCTTTGCTAAATGTAACAGCAAGATACTTTCTGAGGCATTGGAAATGAGTGAAGCAGAATTCTTGTCGCATATCATCATTCATTACCCTGTTTATTTCCAAGGAATCGAGTACCCAATATACATTTTGCCTTCCAACCATGTGCACTATCTAAAGTTCAATCCCCACATGAGCACTCATAATTTCAAAGCTCAGTGCATCCAGGAAATTCAGTGATCCAAGCACAAACCACCCCACCACAGTGAAACAAAGATATCATCTTTAGATTGGTCTCCAAGTGTTAAGAGGGTCACTCACAGCTGCCCCAAACTCCAAGGAACCGCATACGGCCACCAGAGTGCTAAGCAGCAACACCCCCGTGGCAGAGCCGCCGCCGCCGCCGCCCCCTGACGAAGTTGCCGTCAAGAGCCCCTGTTCCGCACCTTCTTGTCTGTCCATGTCTCTGTTTTCCCAAAAAAGCAGGGGACCCGTGAGGATCAATTCGTTTTGTCAACAAAGTAAATTTAGTTACCAACGACCCACGAGTGCAGCTGCTGGTCAACGCGTTCTAAAACTGACGATACTCTTGAAAATGCATCGCACCTCCTACGTTCGTCGTGGCAGGCTTGAAAAGCCGATGAACAGGTCGGTTGCAGACCCACGGGTCACCTTTGAACGGTGCTTACACAGTCGTGGGTGAGTTAGGGATGTTCGGTTGTGACGTCCTTCGTTCTTGGTTTGACGATGCTGATGAGATTTACTGTGGTTGTGTCGAAAATAAAGGAAAGAACTTGAGTTGCGACGCGATGAAAAGATTGATCCTTTGACGGACCAGTCATGGCCGCCATGGATGAGAAAGAGGTATGGATCAATGGCGACATAACAGCACAGCAGGACCCGAAAATGCTCTCCGACAGGTCTCCCTGTTACTTTTGGAGAAGAAAAATGACAAATGTCTACGGTCCTAAAATTTTTCTGAATTTTGAATCTCATTATGAGTATATAATCGAGCCATAAAATTTTTAAAAATATAATTAAATTTTAATTTATTGAAAATGTAATCGATTTTAAAACAAATGAATTGATTGAATAATTTGATAAATTTTAGAATTTAATTGTATTTTTTGAAAATTTTAATATTTAATTGTTTTCATAATAAAGTTTTATAACGTAATTGTATTTTTTAAAAAAGTTTTAAGACTTTCGATGCTCTTATTGTAATATTTTATTACAAATTTTATTTTTGAAAGGATGTAGAGCATTATTATGCAATATATTAAGTAAGAATTTATGGTGTTTGATATAAAATAAGAGTCATGTTTCGAATTAAAAAAAAAAAAAATCAAAGCAAAAGGAACTCAAAGTCATTACTTTGCCCTTGTCTTTAATTTTTCAGCTCAGTTCACTCCATCTCGTGGAATTACCTTATACTTAAATAGGTGCTACAAATTGCATCTATTCATTTTGTAGCACCTATTTATGTGGGTACCTAACTAATTTGAGCTCGATGCATGTGAGCCCCTAAACCTTATAAATCTCGCGAGATCCTCGTCTCGATATGTATGCATCCGGTTTGTATAAGCTGGTTCATCTAAAATTTGCTACATAAATTAGTATCGATATCTTGTTAGCATCGATAGAAGGGTAAAAAAAAAAGTGACAGTCACCTCATTTTTCACTCTCTATTATCTCGTTACCCCTCAGCAAATCAACTCCAATGAAATTAGATTTGTGGGAAACTACTAAAAAGATTTCGGACAAAATATAGTCGATTACAAATTGATTCCCCCATACTATATACGTGCTTATAATGGGAATCAACTCTCAACAATCCACAAGATAGTTTTCCTGAGTATAGGCATTTTAGTAATGCATGGTCTTATCTTTGAAGGTTAATCTTAATAATAACGAACTTAGACTTCAGAAAACTTGTAGGGAAATATAGTGTTACTTTTTATAAAAGAATCATTCATGTCCCTAATTCACATCTAGCCATTTATTTTCAAATCACAACGCCAACTCATTATATTGCTTGCCCGACATCTATTGTAGTCTAAGCAACGATTGTGAAAAGTTCAAAAGAAATAAACTCATGGTTCAACATGTTATATTTATAATCGAAAGTGCAGCTTTGCCTCTATTTAAAACAACAAATACATTTTCTAACCAAAATAAGAAAAAAAAAACAAAACAAAACAAAACGTTCGGTTTACAGATATAAAATTCAAGAAAAGAACAACAAATGTTCTCTGAAGGTTGAGCTTCTAAACCGTGTCATTTGCCTTCCATGCCATCAAACAGAACTCCCACGACCTAATACACATATTGAGAAAACATTCCCTAAGTGGTTTTGATGGTTGACAAAACTTAGAGTGTTTTTTTATTTTAGTAACAAGTATATTCAGGTGGAAAGTCTAATGGGATAATATCAGAACCAGAGTCATGGCTTATTTTTCCTTCCTTATATATATTCTATCAAATGGCTAGGAATGAGTCAAATATTTGTGCAACAGTTAATAGCGATTGATTGAATTTCCTATCAAATTTATAAGGAGTTCCAAAAGGAAAGTCTTCCCATAACCATGGGAACAACTTATTTGAGATGAAACATTTTTTTCCAATTCGAAGCACTTGACTTTTGAAAACCCAAATTACTGTATGGGTGGCAAAACATATTGAAAGCTTCACCTCAGCAATCCTAAAGCAATTAGATCTTCTCAGTTAGATCCAGGCCAATGAGTATATTGGCTGGACAATCCTCCTGGAGATATGACCAACGGATAGCTTGGACTAGGAGGAGTATAAGAGGAGGTCTCAAAGCTAAAGAGTTTATCTTTTATGTTGAGAATTGAAGTTTTTAATTCCAAAGTCTAAAAGTGCTTTGTGATATTTTACATTCGTCTCTATGAGCAACCTTGCACAACCTTTTAAAGGCCGAGAGTGTGTGAGAAGTTGTTCACACAAACTTAAGTATCATTAGCTCAGATCTTGTAACCTCTGATTGATTTTTATTCGTGGATTTCGGCCAATAAACTATAGTGCGGGAGAGTACATGTAAGCTTGTAAAAGTCCTCTAGTGTGCAATTCTCTATCCTAACTCTTTATATTTATTGTGATAGTATTGTATACCGGTAAGATTTGATCACTTCATCAGAAATTGTTTCACTGTTATATCTATTTAAATTCATTCATTTCCGCATTATCACCTATTCACCTTCTCCTAAATGATAGTTTTAACCATAACAACAAATGCATGTTCATGTACAATGGGACGGCTTCATTGTTGTGTAGATGTATTGACGTTCAAAGCACGGTGATATTATTTCAATCAAATATTGAGTCGATGCCAAATCGTAGTGATTGAGGTTACACAAGACACAAGATCAGGCTTGCGATACGAGCATCAACCCGAGGGGATCTAAAATATTGCAGTACAAGTAGGTTGTTCATGTCTCCCCTGAGATCCAGGAGAAATCGACAACGAAAGTGGTTAACGTAAGCTAAAGAGCCATTTTCGAATGTACTCAAGCGAAATGGACTCTGATTATTAGATCTCGAGACTAAGTTGACAGTTCCACCGTCACATCGTCTCATCGACCTCCTACATGATAACCATGGAAACAAGATCGTGCCGAATGTACTATCTCCTCTTGGCTCAGACATGTCGAGAAACTGGGTACTGCATAATTGGCGACGCATCTGCAAGAGAAATTCCGGCGTTACTTTCCTACTTAAAATGGATTCATGGTAGCCTGTATTTCTTCCAGGGTACGCCCTTTAGTTTCCGGCACCAACTTTGCTACAAATAGAACAGTGAATCCGCATATGCTCGAGAATATGAAGAACGTTCCTGAAATAAAAGAAGACAGGTCAGTGAACATTTGTTGTAGATATAATGTGTACAAGCATGAGAGATCATGTGCGTGTACAATGTGCATAAAAGAAGTTGTTTTGTACAACAAAGTTGCAGACTGACTCGTTTTCTTATTTACTTCTCTTTAGAGATGATTACTTTACACTTCATGGGTTGTGATGTCTTTCACTTCGCGAATGGTGCGAAGTGTTGAACATTTTGATGCAGCACATCATTCTACAACATGATGAAGAAGTGAACGCAAGATTATTCTTCATGAGCTAGAAAATACCACGGAAAATCTAAACCAAAATCATTGGACAAGGCAGTGTCTCTCCAAGATTGGAGCATAGAATATCTATTGTCAAAAGGTAAGCAATGTGTGTGTGTGTGTGAGAGAGAGAGAGAGAGAGAGAGGAAAAGTTTACCTGCTGAACTCCAATCCATCATGAAGTTGAAGGCATATGAGATAATCCAAGAACCTAACCAGCTCACAACCGTCACGAGGCTACCAGCCGAACCTTTCATGTTTATAGGAAATATCTAACAGCAAAAGACATTTCTCAGTCAAGATATTACTTGCCGCTGTTCTTTTTCATTTTCGGTAGTAACAACTTGATGCAGAAGTTAGAAAACAAAGCTACCTCCGACATTATAACCCACGGAATTCCTCCCATGCCTAGAGAGAATGATCCCGTATAAACCTGTAGGGAAGTCAAAGCCGTAATTACTCTGTTGCTTCACAACCGAAATCTGTGTTGGATGTAACTTAAAACATACAATTTGCTACAAGACTCAGGTAAATCTAAAGCATCCAATTTCAGAAGTAATATTAAAATGTTAGCACCCCCTGATAAATATATCAAGCACAGTTAATCTGCAGTACCAGAACACCGACAAGAGCCAGGATCGGAGTGAAAGCCTTCCACAGTTGAAGGTCCTAACATAAAGACAGATTAAATTCATGAGCCAAAATGCACATGGATTGATAAAAAGCTAAATCCCAGAGAATATGATGCTCATCACTGAAAAGAATACCTGGAAGTAGAATGAGAATCCTGTCATCAAGCAACCGAGGCATGTTCCTGCTGCTGAAACCTGTCAAAGTTGGTCAACCTCAGGATCAACACTTCGACTTGACGAAATGGTGGAGTAAAAGGCACTTCAGTGCTTACCAACAAAAGTGGCCTTCGGCCAGATTTATCCATCAAGAGCACACCCAGTGCCGTCATTGGAATCTGCACACATGAAATTAATCTCTGCCCTCTAAAAGGAAAAGAAATAAAAATGCCAAGTCAACGGCCAAAACAGGACTGAGAGAAGCAAGAGGGAGAAACCTGAACGACAACCATCGCTATAGTCCCGACACTACCAGAGAAGCCTATCAAAGGACCATAATCGGTGAATAAACAAATCCATTTCTTGCTTTTGTTTGTCAAATCAAAGACAGCTTTACAAAATAAAAAATCAGATGTACCAGCTGATATGAATATGAAGCTAGCATAGAAAGCAATTCCATTCACCCCTCCAAATTGCTGCAGTACCATTAACCCTACTCCAACCTACATCTCAAAGTTATTATCAATTTTCACACTTGTCCCTCTAAAAGTAGTGGAGCTGCAAGATTTAAACTAACGTAGAATACCGACAATAAGTGAGTAGGCATATTTCCTCTGAAACAAATCTAATATCCTGGCTTCTGAAAGCCGTTGAAGGGTTTCTGTGTATTCCTGCAAAATAGTACAACCCACATCAGCATCTATTACCTGCAAGGAAAAATGTATAAGGATTCCACGCCAGAGAGCTGTTTAACAAGAAAGTAAAAGAGCTACCCAAATCTCAGCTGCTTCCTGAGAGATATCAGCATTCTTCCCCCTCAAGCGAAGCAAGGCAGCTTCACACTCTTTACTCCGACCTGTCTTTGCCTGAACAACATCAATGTATTAAATTTAGATTTTTTTGGGACACTTTAATTGCGGTGTTGAATTCATCTCCTTAATCATTGACAAATGCAAAAAGTTCATTTTTTTTTTCTGTGGGTCTTCTAGAAGGAAGGCCATTGAAGAGAAAATCTTTCAGCACGACTCACCAGCCATCGAGGAGATTCCGGAATGAAAGCCAGACCGATGACCTGTAGAAGACATGGAATAATGCCTGAAATGAAATCAATAGCAAATTGTAACACTATTCGGATGAGATTAATACAGCATCACCAAGTTACAAACTCACCTATGAGAGCCAATGCTCGCCAAGAAACAAATGCTCCGATAAGGTAAGTCATTGACACACCACAACAGATCATTAACTGTTGAAATTGAGATGTTCACGGATGAGTTAGGTACAGGAGCGATAAGAGTGAAAAGATGTAGTTATATTTATAAGTGATTTTGCATTACCTGATGTACTGTTGTAAATCCTCCACGAAGGTCTTTTGGTGTAATTTCTGCTATATATACAGGGACCTGTTTAATCAAGTGAGAAAGATTAACAATTACAATAAGAAAGGAAGTTCTGATGAATTTTAACTTTCAACAACAGTTACCACGTATGAGAGAAGCCCCATTCCACATCCTACCAGCCACCTCCCAACATCAAGCCACAAAGAAATCTTTCAAGAATAATTGAGCAAATTAGTATAAAGTCATAAGAAAAACGAAAATGCACTTGCCTTTTTAAGATGATTTTTGGCATGGGAGATGCATCTCTACTTAGTAATTGGCATTAAAACATCAGTAGGTTCCCTAATTATCATGAAGCAAATTCAAAAATGAAAAATGGTACTCACTCGCAAACTTCATTTTCTCAGTGCAGGCATTTGAAGTTATGATAAACAAAGCACATCCACAAATTTTTAACAAAAAAATGGTTCAAATGTGCAACATGTACAATTTGCAGGCAAACTGATGTGCTTTTTGCATAAAAGCTGATTAGATGAGGTAAATTTCAAAGATAGAGAGCTCAAAAGTAAGTGAATCTGAGTATACTTGAAATGGAAATAAGATGAACGAACCTTCGATAATGCTATAGCTATCCAACCTGTTGTGCATAATATCTCTGAAAGTCCCATCGTCTGCTTCACCAAAACTAAGAAGTTGAGGGAAACTGATATTTCGCAGAAAAGGACGATGTCATATGACAAAACCATATGGGACAGGGGAGCTACTTACACCTCTTCGACCTATGTAATCTGCAATTCTCCCGCTGATTGCTGCTCCCATCATAGCTCCAATTGTCAATATTGAGCCAAAAAGCGAGTACTGCAGAGTGACGGCCAGAGAGAAATATATATGCAGAAGACAATGCAGATTGCGGACACCAAATCTTTGAACTGAAACATATTTTCTCATATCACAATTTTGTTAATTAAGTTGAAAAGCATTTTCCCACATAAATGAATTTCAATTCCTCCAACCTTCTAAGTTGTCTACCCAATGATGAAATTTATACGCTAGATGACCACCATGGTGTAGGTACGCCAAATTGTAAAATGTGGGGCATGAACAATAACGTAATGCAAGGCAGGTATCCAACCATTAGATGTGCATATATTTGTACGTGATATAATAGTAAAATGAATGACAATTGCTTTACTAGAAGAAGAACAAATGAATGGCAATTGCTTAACCAGAAGAAGAACAAAGACAAGTGATGAACAGCACGCTGCAACGTCCTACTACCTCTGCAGAAGTGAGGCCCAAATCATCCATGATTCCAGACTGAGCAGGTGATGAGTATCCCACCTTCAATCAGAATCAAAAGCATCAGTTCTTGTGAACCAAGTGATCTAATTGTGAATCACACTCAAACAGTGTCTCCAAGTTCTCCCAAATCCTAGTGAATAAAAAATTATGTAAGAGTAATTCGAATTGTCAAATCTCTGAATAGTCCTTCCTCATGTCAGTTTGCCACTAACATAGACAGATTCCTCTCGTGGATCGTGCAAGACTATCCTTTTCACCCCTGAATCAACATGTAAAGCTTAAGCAAAATGCAACACGACTTTGACTTACATCACAAAAATTCTATGATAAAGCCATATCAATCAAAACCATCGTGTGGTAAACAACTTTTATTATATAAACCGCCAAAACCATATTTGGAATACACATGGTACAACAAAATCTGAACGAAGAGCTTGCAATGATATAAACCCGAGAAGGCAGCCATATGATCAAGAACTCAAACTAAACAAGTCAGACCCAGGTAATAAAAAGATTGTTTTTGCAAATACTCACGGCAGAACCGAACACATATGAACCGCAGACAGCGACCAAAGTGGTGAGAACAAGAACAGGCGTGGCTGAAGAAGAAGATGAAGAGGAAGATCCACCATCCCCTTCATCAGGACCGGTGATGGTTCTCTTCACAAGCAGAGGAGTTCTTGATGGCTCTGCTGCTTTTGACTCTGAACTCTCTCTGTTCATTCTGTTCTTCCTTTCTTGAAAGACCAAGAACTGGAGTGATGAGACTGAAGGTGAGGGTGGCCACTGAAATCTCTGGGAGAAGAGAGAGAATGTGTGGAGCGGAGTAATGAAGACACGGACAAAAGAGTGAGGACTTCCTGCGAAACCGGGCAAAGTGACTCAAGGCAATTGCGAGGTGCGAAGCCTGTCGTGCAAGCAGTTTGTCGTTTTCTATGTCTGCTCTGATGTCAGCGCCGACGAATTCTTTTATAGGACATTGTCCACCTAGACCACATGATCATAAACGTACTAATTGTGTTATTTTTACTATTTTTGAGTAATTTTATACTAATGAGTAACGATGTGCATGAAATATAAATATCGTCAAATAATTAAAAGATATACAATGTTTTCCATAACTTGTTGAAATTTAAATAATTTTGCTTCTTTCACAAATTTTGGAAGGAAAATTGAAAGGTAAAAGTCAATAGTAGAAGTTTTCCAAGCAGGTTTGATTTGGCATGGACTACAGATTTTTGAGAAATTACACAAAAGAAAAGGTATTGTTGCCTCTATTTCATTTTCGATCTTTTAACTTTATTTGGTGAGAAATGTGGCCACTCAAGTAATCTTCAATCACAATGTCGGAATTGAATTGGCACTACCATGATAATGGAGAATGCTAGGAAAATGGACACCGTTAGTGTCATAATCTTCGTATAATGCTCACTTGAATATCTTAACTTTTTTTTTATTACTTAAGTGCTATAACGTTACTCAAGTGATTGCCTTTACTTTTTTCCTACACTCACTTGAGTACCACAATTATTTTTTTCAATCAATTGAGTGTCATATAATTTTTCAATCAATTACTTGAATATAAAAAATTCTTGAAAATGTTGACCACTAGTACCATGCCATGTTGAATTTCCCGCACTTGTATAAATGTTTTTAAAAGTTTTGGTACTCAAATGATCAATTAAAAGTTATGTAATTCAAGTGAGTGTCATACAGAAATTTTGGCACTTGTGATGTATTTGTCCCGAAAATGCCACATAATATTTATGATGCTTTGGTATCACATCAACTATAATTTTGTGATAAGATTTATTTTTATTTTTATACGATTAAGTTGAATTCTTTATGGCTTCCTACTTTATTTATTGAAAGGGCAGCTTTATGATTCCCTCGAGTCTAGTACGAACTGGAGTGTGACAGAGTTTAAGAACTTTGGTTTGTGGTAAAAGAACGAATAAGGACAGGTGCTCTACAAAACTCTACTGACTAAATCAATAAGGTGTTGATTTAGATGATAACAAATTCCACTTCTGTTTTGTGGTCTTGGGTTTAAGCCTTATTGGGAGGGAGCACACTATACTGATCAGTCAAAGTTGGCCGGCACCATCTGACCGTTAAATATAAATAAAAACTTGACTAGTGCTCTGTAAAAATCATCACCCAGCAAAAGGACAAGAATTCACAATGCTTTTGCTCTTCCATTTCACGTTGCAGCTCACTCTTTACAACGATCAGGAACAAAATGTTGATCCCACAATGGTCTTTTGACATCCCAGCAGGCATAATACTAATAGAAGATCCGTGAATTTATGTCACCGCAGAAAAATGAGCAAGCGATGCTTGCAGTTCTTCCAGGGCTCGCCCTTTGGTCCCGGCACTAACTTCACGGTAAACAGGATCGCTAAACCACAAATGCCAGCGAATATGAAAAATGTTCCTGGAAAAAGCACAGCCAAGATGCAAAGAAAATGACTATCAGATAATGCTCCTAATATATCCAAGCGCACAGTCACATGCGCTTAAGCTCCAAAATACTGAGATCATACTGCGTAAAGGAAGTCAACAGAGACAGCAAGCATACCGGGTGCACTCCATTCAAACATAAAGTTGAAACTGTAGCTCACAATCCAGGAACAGGACCAGTAGGTGAAGATCACCATGCTTCCTGCTCTCCCTCTTACATTTACTGGGAATATCTACGTAAGGTGGAATCACAGCAGTCACTGGCCTTTGATTTTAGTCTTAGTCATCATAAAATTCAATAAAGTTATTATCGATTCGCACCTCAGACATTAGAACCCATGGCAGTCCTTGCATGCCGACTGACAGAGATATAAAATATGCCTGATTGCATTACTAGTCTATCAGCAACTTCAGCAAAACTCACCACACAGTTATAGACTAGCTTCGCTAAGCTCTGGTATAATGATTTACCAATATAGCTAGGAAAACCAAAATTGGAGTGACATCCTTGAAATTGTGCAGATCCTGTAGACAAGGGGCAAGGACATGAAAGAACAAAAAGCAGGTCAAATTCTTAAAGAACCCCAAGTGTGCTAGTGGTTGATTTATTTATAGTATAGCTAACCTGCATGTAAAATGAAAATCCTAGGATTAAACAGCTTAAGCACATTCCAGCAGAAGAAACCTGCAAATCAAGAACAACCTCAAGCTCAAGCTCAATTTCAGCTTTCTGATGACTGATTCTTTTAGGAACCAAAAGAGAACGAGTTTCTTTTCCTAACCATCAAAAGCGGTCGCCGTCCAGCTTTACCAGTCAAGAATACAGTAATTGCAAGTGCTGGTATCTACAAATCATGTCAAACTATTTGTAAAAGCAACATGCAGAAGTCAAATTTCATGACAATAGTCCATAATTGAGTATCTAAAAAACTCTCCTGAAGACAGAAAAACGGCTTACTGTGACAATAGCCACGCTCCTGGTGCCAATGCTAGTTGAACAATCTGTCATGACAAAATTTTGTCGTAATTATCTCTTCACACTTCTGAAGTAGTAGAGAAGCATTTTATTTTACCAGCTGATTCAAAAATGGTGCTTGCATAGTACGAGAAAGCGCTAGCTCCACCAAACTGCTGAAGCAGCATCAGTCCAAGTCCTATCTAAGATTAAGAATCATTCAAAAATGAAGTCCTCACTAGACAGCATGGCATATAGATGTGTGCATAAATGTTTTTATGTAGTTGAAGAGAAGCTCACTGTGAGTGCATGAGCATATCTTTGTTGAAACACATCTAGAAATCTTGAGTGAGATTGCCTTTCAAAGGTTTCTGTGTAGACCTGTGGGATTCATAGAAGCTGAGAATGCGAAGTCCTAGAATTCATCGGTCCTTGAGGGGAAAAAATCAGCTTTTCCTTAGAAAATTGAGAAGGGAATGAGAATTTTACTCTGATGTCAGCTGCTTCCTGGGAAATGTCAGTGCTTTTGCCTCTGAGTCTCTGTAAGGCAGCTTCAAACTCCTGTTTTCGACCCACTTTTGCCTGTAAAATCATTCACATAAGATTGCATAGTTCTTGGAAGCTTAATAGTACAACTTTAAATTTAATTTTCTCACATATCAAATTGTCACTTGTACACAACTAATGGAAAATCCTGAAGGAACTTACCAACCATCTAGGAGACTCTGGTATGAAGTATAAACTGAAAATTTGTATTACGCCAGGAATTCCACCTGAAAAATAAAATGCAAGAGGTGACCCTTTCTTTTATTTTCTCAACTCTTTTTCTCAGGAATTACTGTAAATAGAGAGTCCCAGACATTACCAATCAAAGCCAAGGCGCGCCAGGAAACAATAGTTCCAACAAAGTATGTCAATGAAAAGCCACAGGCTAGCATGAACTGCAACTCAAGAAGAATAGACCAAAAGGTGATGTATTTGCAACATAAAGCAAGATCATAATGTTCCAATTTTATTCTCACCGAATTGAATGAAGCAAATGCTCCCCGAACATTTTTAGGTGTTATTTCTGCGATGTATACATGTACCTGAGGGGAGAAGAGAGGTAATGATCATCGTGGTTCCCATAAGTGTACCAGAAAGTCCAAAGTGCATATTACCACATAGCCTGTGATTCCAATGCCAAATCCTATTAATGCTCTTCCAGCATCCAGCCACCAAGCATTCTGCAAGTGTACGGTTAAGAGATAATGAAAAATATTGCAGCCAGTTAAATTCTGATGGAACTTCCCCAACACTAGCAAGTAGTGCTGCTTGCATTCTGCCTACCAGACTGCAGTGGATTTGGACCCACGAGATGGTAAAGAGGAGAGCTAGAATTGGGTGTGGAAATGTGATGTGACTTCTAGAATCAAATTATTTGGTTGCTTCTTCATAACAGTACTGCCACAAGGCATCTGCTTGTTCACAGAGGCATGAATGACAAGTGTGTCCCTTATGTGATACTCAAGGCAAGACTATAATTCATTTGCTAAGAGATTTTCCATTTTTGCTCAGAAACTCTGGGATGACATTGAACTTCCTCCTTCTGTGGTTGGAAGCTACAAAAATCCTTAAGGGAGTGGATTAGGGATGTGACAACTAAAACTTGGTACCATAGGCCTAGGATCTATTGTTGTACTTTCTCTTAATAGGATTGTGGGTTCTTTGCATATAGGAATGCTGTTGCTTTTTCAATCACTATTCTAAACTAACTAACTTGGCATCTTTTTGTTCAGATAAAGCAGGGAACATCTGCTGCATTTACAAAGATTAAACAATGCTGAAAGAAGTCCAGATCAGGATCAAAATGGGAAATTTCAGAAGCTGGCTCAAATTGAATTTTGATGGAGCAGTGGTGGAGAGTACAGGAGTTGCTGGAATTGGGGGCATAATAACAGGAGCAAGGACAATGGGTGAAGGGTTATACCCATTGTTTGGGAAAGAATTCTGCATTTGCTATGGAAGTGTGGGCTATCAAGGGGGAGAAACTATTGCTTTAGATTCAAATATAATATGTCTAGAGATTGAAGCTGATGCCAGTCATCTGATATATGCCTCACAAAATACTAGTGTTGACATCCATAACTTGAACTCAATTTTGAATGAATGCAGGGACGTGTTAGGTGAAATGCAGCAGATGAGGATTAAGCATGAAATTAGGGAACCAAATCAGTGTGCAGACAAGCTAGCAAAGATGGGATGGCATCTTACAATATATTTACTTTCAATTGTATTCCTTCTGAATGAGAAACTTTGGTTGTATCGGATAAGCAAAGAGCAATATGCTCGGAGACTCAGACTAGAAGTTCGCCTTGATTTGTACTTTTGTATTTGGAGTATTTATATAAGCATGTTTCCACTGAAAAAAAAAAAAAGGCACCCATTGAAAGTGATGTCAAGAAACTGAAAAGTCGTAATATGTCTAGCCAACTTAAAAATTCTTCTTCATAGTAATATGAGAACACGATCATGTAAACGAACAACAGATGGAAATCAATATCTTCCCTGACCACACCGAACTGGAAGTTACCAGTAAATTCTCTTTAGAGCATTTCCTATTCCGTTCGCTAAGTTCAAATTACGCAAGTGCTGGCCACTTATGAGGAGAACTTGGAGAGGCGAGAGAAAGGGAAGGAACCTTGGTAAGTGCTATAGAAAGCCATCCAGCTGTGCAAAGTATTTGAGAGAGCCACATTGTCTGCATCACAAGATACAACAAAAGCAATTTGGTCCAACGCAATTGTGAAATTTTAGAAAGTCTATAGCTCATGAAGTACTTACACGCTTTCGACCAATCATATCTGTAATAGTTCCATTCAGTAAAGATGCTGTTACTCCTCCAATTGTCAGCATCGAACCAAAAAGTGAATACTGCAGCATAATAGGGGAATGATTCATACAGAGAACCTGAACCGTAACTGACTACTTACCTGTCAGCAGTCCTTAATACAAGATATGTTTTTAGCGCTTATCAATTAAGATAAAGAGTTAAATGCTATATTATATGTTAAGGAACAATGTATGTAGAAAATCAGGATTATAATTGGAAGATTAGAGTTTAGATGATAGTTAAATCAATTAAAACTGTGCAGCAATCATCCCATCCTGATCCTATTCCAGCAATTAGCTGAATACGTCAGACCCATTCGACAGATTCTTCATTTGTGAGGAGTAAGGTAGACTAACCGCCGCTACAGAAAGTCCCAGATCTTCCTTTATGCCCGACATAGCTGGTGACGAATAACCCACCTGCGCAGTAAATTGCTGGCCATTGTCAATATGCCTTTGTGACTGCGAGTAACCTCGTGAGGAAAAACAGCCTCAATTGAGGCAGCATAATATGGTCAGCCCAAGCACTGGCTCCTAATTTCATACTTTATTTTCTCTCTTTCCCTTTTCTCCTGATAATGCAACGGAGCTCGAATACTTCATCACTTCCCCAGTGGTTGTAACAGTCCCAATCTTATGCGAACAGATTATTACAAGAACACAAAATACCTATTAATAAGTCCTGCGGATGCTATTTTTTTAGGGACAGGCCATATGATGCAGAACCTGCTAACCAAGTTAATTGTATCTTCTTGAGGCTACTAGATATTCATGAATTGGAAGGAACTGGTGAGTATGACCTGTCCTTAAACTGTAGTCCAACAGAAAGCATCTTGGTAACGATGAACAGAAGAAACATCACAGAGAAAACAAAGACTCCATAAAGACAGTGGATGGCTCATAAATTGCTTTGGAATGCATAGCGTGGTTGGTGCAGCACCAATACTCACAGCGCAGCCAGTTGTAAGAGCCCCGCAAACAGCGACCAGTGTACTAAAAACGAGAAGAGCCGTGACAGAAGAATCACTGGAAGATGCGGGGTCGCCGTGATTGCCACAATTAGAGACTTCTTCTTTGAGAAGCAGAGAGCTTGTTGAGAGCCCATCTTCTTCTGTGCTCTCTCTCTTCATGTCTCTTTATTTCTGATGAGCAAGAACTGCAAGGAATGGAGGTGACAAGAACGAATCTTCTATGCATACAAACGATCAAACAAATGGACTTTCGGGTGTGTGAAACTATGACGGAGACTCACCAGAAAGTTTCTGGTTCAAGGCTATATGATTACTGCACGTTCAACTTATTAGTTTTTTAAGTTTTTCCTATTAAATTATAACTCGAATTTAAATAGGAACTCCACCCGATCGCATGAGAAAAAGATTTAAATAATTTTTTTGAATGACATATATAGAGAGACTAACTTACGGCACTGTTCCTTAACCGGGGTACTGACTGAACCTGTTGGTTAAGGAACGGTGCCGTAAGGCATGTTCAGCCAGCAGAGGGCATTTCACCCTCACTCATTCATGCCGGGTGAGGGATAGGGATTGGTTACCCCATGCCAGCTTAGTTGTAGCCTAGTTTGACCCAGACGTGGTGTTTACCTTCACCACCATGAGCCTCCCAAATTCCCAGTCAATATTTTCCAACCGACTGAGAGGCTGGGGAAGGCAAGTACGGGGTCACCCACCCTAGGGCGGTTCTCCCACCTTTACCTTCCATGAGCAGTTTAAAGACAACTTATATTTATATATATGTACATTCAAATCTTCCATGGACTGACCTACAAGTGACATGTGAGTCTTGAGGTGTGAATGATAATTCTTTTGTTTCAAAAATTAATTTTTCTATTTTTATTCTACCGATGAAATTTTAAGCAAAAATACATGTTTAATAATGATATAAAATTTCCATTCATGGAATATAAATTTGTTTGATAGAAACACAAAATTCCTCACTCTCGAGTGGCGACGGAAGACAGTCGACAAGTGGGTGATTAGTGAGTGACCGACGGTGAGCAGTGGGGACTAGTGGTAGCCGATGAGCGATGATGATAGTGAATGATAATAAAATTTTTATTTCTTACTTTTATTCTAGAAATAAATAAAAAAAGTAAAAAAATATTTATAATTTATATACCAAACTTATTTTTAGAGTAAAATTTTATTTTATAAATAGAAAAATTAAAAATTATATTAAATAAAGAATAAAAATAAAAATAAAGAAATGATTATCATACACACCTAAATGATTAGAAAAAAGAAAATGAAATAAAAGTAAGGGTTTTGCTTCTGTCAGGTTTCCTTTCCTGTTGGAGGCAAATGGTGGGCTTTACTTTAATGAAAATTTCTCATTTATTTCTCAAATGATTTCATGTTAATTTAATTGTAAAATCTTGTCCATTTCCACGTCACTTTCACTGCACGTTCTCAGTTGGATCACGTGAATGATTGCTTCTCATGATTATAAAATCTGCAGTAGTCGTGGCCGCCATTAATTTATGGATTTGTTTCTCTTTCAAAATTGAACCGTACCAAACCTGCTACCCTAAAATGGGAAAAAAATAGAAGATTTATCGTGACTTATGTTCCAGTGTGTATAAACAAATAGGACAAGTTCAATGATTGAGTTGAAATTCATTTAAAACCATCTCTTTCGTTTGGGTGGCAGCAACTCAACACCAGTTTTGAACCGCTACTAGCCAGGGCGGAGGTTCGATTCTCATCTCAGAACTTGAGCAGCAAAGAACTGTCAGGATCGATTTCAAAATTCTGATAGCGGGGAAAAGCAAAACGACGCTTTTGGGGCTGATTTTATAGCACAATCTTGACGATCCATGCAAGAAATCACAGATTGATTGTTCGCGTTTAGCAACGAACAACTACTTTAGTGTAATTCATAACAGCATCAGTAAAAATGAGTTGACTGGTGACCTGTTTATCTAGTAGTACATACGTAAGTTACCGAAAAATTTACTAATATCTCTAGCTAATCAGAAAATTACCACTTCCATTTGACTTGCACTAGTGGCGACCAAATTTCTGCAATATACAATTCGGTCAGTGTAATCTACTGTCGTTAATGGAAGGAAACTTTTCCTTTTTTCTTTCCTCCCCGCTTCACGTTGCGATAATACTTAGGAAGAAAAAGCCTCCTGTCAGCCTTCCTATCACTACTGCTTGTGTTTGGCCATATCGGACCGACCAAACCGGGAGCCGCTTGGGCCAGATCAAGTCGGATCGGACTGGCCGATTTGGTTCAATTTTTGAGAGTATCAGTCCAGTTTCTGGTTGCATAAAAATGGAATCGGTGATTTTCAATCTAATTCCTAGTTCCAAGGGGAAATTTAACTAAGGGCCGGTTTGGTTCGGCTTTTGGGGAATGCATTTGCCAAAATGCAAATACCTTTGGGTGAATGGGGTTTTCCGAAATGCAAATATCATTTGGTAAAATTTGCAAATGGCCAAAATCGTTTGGTAAAATTTACACTTGTAAAGGACTTTTATTAAATAAAAAAACAAAAAAACATTTGTATTATTTTTTTTTGAAGTCCGGATCGCCGGATCCGACGGCCGGACCGCCGGATCTGGCGACCGGATGGCCGGGCGCAACCCGGCAACGATCGCCTGAGGTCGCGTCATCGCTTGGGTCGCGTGACCTCAGGTGACCATCGTTGGGGTCGCGCGATCCAGGCGACTGTCGCCTGGGGTTGCGCGACCTCAAGCAACCGTTGTCGGGGTCACGCGACCTTAGGCGACCCTCGCCTGGGGTCGCGCGACCCAGGCCATCAGTCGCTTGGGTCGCACGACCTAGATGTCGCCTAAGGTTTGGCGACCCTCAGGCGGCGGTCGCCGGCGCCTCTCCGGCGCGCGGGACCCCTCGGCCGGCGGTCGTCGGCCTCCGTGCGGTGGTTTTCCTCGCCTGATGAACAGTACCCTCGAAGATGAACAGTATCCAAACTTGCATTCTCAAAATATAACTTCCCAAAGTACTTTCGGACCTCCATTTGGCTAAAGGCCCTTAGAGCCACTTGGAGATGTAATTGCATCTCGCCAAAGTTGCCCAAAAAACCGAACTAAACATGTTTGCATTTGGCCAATGGACTTTGGAGTCCAAATGCTCATCCCCAAAGCTGAACCAAACAAGGCCTAACTCTTTTTTTTTTTAATATTTAATTTTTTAAAAATAGTAATAAACCCTAAAATAATAATGACTCTAGTTTTTTTTTTTTAAATTTTTTTTAAGTAGTCGGTTGTAGTGGACCAAAAAGATCCAATCCTTGGTTTCAAAAATTGGGAACCGATCCTTCTGGTTTGATTTCCAGTTCCTAAGTAGGACCGGATCGGAAAACAATCACCTCTAGTTCAAAACAATTCAAGTTCCAACAACTTGCGGCTCATAATCATCAAAGAAAATGGGCAAGTGAGCTTGGATTTCTTCCAATGCTCGCGCCCCTTGGTCTTCGGCACTACCTTCATGGTGAATAAGAATCTACATCACCATTGTACTTGAAGTGACAGTGAGAAGCACTTAGAAGCTGGATATAACAGGCGATTGCTGATAAAAGTGGAGGAACTACACTACCTTAAACAACCTTATCACAAAATTTGAGGATAATATCTCAAGACGAATTATTTCTTCTTATTATATGATAGCTAGTCATCTAGTATAGCTTCCTTATATAGAAGGAAGTGTTACTTATCAATCTCAAAGAATATCTACATGGAAAATACCAATTATGCGCGACCTGTCTGGGTTGATTAACAATCATTCCAAAAACAATATACTCATAGACAAGCTACTTTGTTTTTGGAAACCAAAAATATGATTGTATGGGCAACCAAATCTATGGGAACTCAAGATTGATTGACTCCAACTGCTACATTGATCTACCAGATAATTGTTTGATGGTCTACTTGGAGATTGATCCTCGTGAAGATTGTACAGTGAGAAGATTGGATGCTGCGGAGTGTTAAAGTAGATCAACAAGATGCCAAGAAGAGTATACAAGAGATTCAAAGTGCAAAAAACCAAATTTAAGAGAAAGCTTTACCTTCCTACTTTGTCTTTTTAGCATACTAAAATTGTAAGCTCTTGAGAAGCGTTGACAGTATTATAATTTGTGCTTAGTGGTGCAACAGTGAGATCAAACTTAAAAAAGAAGCACTTGGGTATAAGCAGCACATTCTATGTCTGCTCTGATGTCAGTGCCGACGAATTCTTTTATAGGACATTGTCCACCTAGACCACATGATCATAAACGTACTAATCGTGTGATTTTTACTATTTTTGAGTAATTTTATACTAATGAGTAACGATGTGCATGACATACAAATATCGTCAAATAATTAAAAGGATATACAATGTTTTCCATAAATTCTTGAAATTTAAATAATTTTGCTTCTTTCACAAATTTTGGAAGGAAATTGAAAGGTAAAAGTCAATAGTAGAAGTTTTCCAAACAGGTTTGATTTGGCATGGACTACAGATTTTTGAGAAATTACACAAAAGATATGGTATTGTTGCCTCTATTCCATTTCGATCTTTTTAACTTTATTTGGTGAGAAATGTGGCCACTCAAGTAATCTTCAATTGCGATGTCAAAATTGAATTGGTACTACCATGAGAATGGGAAATGCTAGGGAAATGGACACTATTAGTGTCATAATCTTCATATAATACTCACTTGAATATCTTAACTTTTTTTAATTACTTAAGTGCTATAACGTTACTCAAATGATTGCCTTTACTTTTTTTCTGCACTCACTTGAGTACCATGATTACTTTTTTCAATTAATTGAGTGTCATATAATTTTTCAATCAATTACTTGAATATAAAAAATTATTAAAAATGTTGAACACTAGTACCATGCCATGTCCAATTTCCAGCACTTGTGTAAATGTTTTTAAAAAGTTTTGATACTCAAATAATCAATTAAAAGTTATGTAATTCAAGTAAGCGTCGTACAAAAATTTTGGCACTTGTGATGTATTTGTCCCAAAAATGCTGCATAATATTTATGATGCTTTGGTATTCACATCGACTATAATTTTGTGATAAGGTTTATTTTTATTTTTATACGATTAAGTTGAATTCTTTATGGCTTCCTCCTTTATTTATTGAAGGGCAGCTTTATGATTCCCTCGAGTAACTGGAGTGTGACAAAGAGTTTAAGAACTTTGGTTTGTGGTAAAAGAACGCATAAGGACAGGTACTCTACAAAACTCTACTGACTAAATCAATAAGGTGTTGATTTAGATGATAACAAATTCCACTTCTCTTTTGTGGTCTTGGGTTTAAGCCTTATTGGGAGGGAGAATACTTTATGAGTAAAATCCTGAATGCACTAGGCCAACGTGGGAGAGTGCATGATTCGGACTGCCTCAGAAGGTGGACTTGTCCAGATCAGTCAAAGTTGGCCGGCACCATCTGACCGTTAAATATAAATAAAAACTTGACTAGTGCTCTGCAAAAATCATCACCCAGCAAAAGGACAAGAATTCACAATGCTTTTGCTCTTCCATTTCACGTTGCAGCTCACTCTTTACAACGATCAGGAACAAAATGTTGATCCCACCATGTTCTTTTGACATCCCAGCAGGCATTATACTAATAGAAGATCCGTGAATTTAAGTCACCACAGAAAAATGAGCAAGCGATGCTTGCAGTTCTTCCAGGGCTCGCCCTTTGGTCTCCGGCACTAACTTCACGGTAAACAGGATCGCTAAACCACAAATGCCAGCGAATATGAAAAATGTTCCTGGAAAAAGCACAGCCAAGATGCAAAAAAATGACTATCAGATAATGCTCCTAATATATCCAAGCGCACAGTCACATGCGCTTAAGCTCCAAAATACTGAGATCATACTGCGTAAAGGAAGTCAACAGAGACAGCAAGCATACCGGGTGCGCTCCATTCAAACATGAAGTTGAAACTGTAGCTCACAATCCAGGAACAGGACCAGTGGGTAAAGATCACCATGCTTCCTGCTCTCCCTCTTACATTTACTGGGAATATCTACGTAAGGTGGAATCACAGCAGTCACTGGCCTTTGATTTTAGTCTTAGTCATCATAAAACTCAATAAAGTTATTATGGATTCGCACCTCAGACATTAGAACCCATGGCAGTCCTTGCATGCCGACTGACAGAGATATAAAATATGCCTGATTGCATTACTAGTCTATCAGCAACTTCAGCAAAACTCACCACACAGTTATAGACTAGCTTCGCTAAGCTCTGGTATAATGATTTACCAATATAGCTAGGAAAACCAAAATTGGAGTGACATCCTTGAAATTGTGCAGATCCTGTAGACAAGGGGCAAGGACACAAAAGAACAAAAAGCAGATCAAATTCTTGAAGAACCCCAAGTGTGCTAGTGGTTGATTAGTTATAGTATAGCTAACCTGCATGTAAAATGAAAATCCTAGGATTAAACAGCTTAAGCACATTCCAGCAGAAGAAACCTGCAAATCAAGAACAACTCAAGCTCAAGCTCAATTTCAGCTTTCTCATGACTGATTCTTTTAGGAACCAAAAGAGAACGAGTTTCTTTTCCTAACCATCAAAAGCGGTCGCCGTCCAGCTTTATCAGTCAAGAATACAGTAATTGCAAGTGCTGGCATCTACAAATCATGTCAAACTATTTGTAAAAGCAACATGCAGAAGTCAAATTTCATGACAATATTTCATAATTGAGTATCTAAAAACTCTCCTGAAGACAGAAAAACGGCTTACTGTGACAGTAGCCACGCTCCTGGTGCCAATGCTAGTTGAAAAATCTGTCATGGAGAAAATTTTGTCATAATTATTTCTTCACACTTCCTGAAGTAGTTGAGAAGCATTTTATTTTACCAGCTGATTCAAAAATGGTGCTTGCATAGTACGAGAAAGCGCTAGCTCCACCAAACTGCTGAAGCAGCATCAGTCCAAGTCCTATCTAAGATTTAGAATGATTCAAAAATGAAGTCCTCACTAGACAGCATGGCATATAGATGTGTGCATAAATGTTTATATGTAGTTGAAGAGAAGCTCACTGTGAGTGCATGAGCATATCTTTGTTGAAACACATCTAGAAATCTTGAGTGAGATTGCCTTTCAAAGGTTTCTGTGTAGACCTGTGGGATTCACGGAAGCTGAGAATGTGAAGTCCTAGAATTCATCGGTCCTTGAGGGGAAAAAATCAGCTTTTCCTTAGAAAATTGTGAAGGGAATGAGAATTTTACTCTGATGTCAGCCGCTTCCTGGGAAATATCAGTGCTTTTGCCTCTGAGTCTCTGTAAGGCAGCTTCAAACTCCTGTTTTCGACCCAATTTTGCCTGTAAAATCATTCACATAAGATTGCATAGTTCTTGGAAGCTTAGTAGTACAACTTTTAATTTAATTTTCTCACATATCAAATTGTCACTTGTACACAACTGATGGAAAATCCTGAAGGAACTTACCAACCATCTAGGAGACTCTGGTATGAAGTATAAACTGAAAATTTGTATTACGCCAGGAATTCCACCTGAAAAATAAAATGCAAGAGGCGACCTTTTATTTTATTTTCTCAACTCTTTTTTCAGGAATAACTGTAAATAGAGTCCCAGACACTACCAATCAAAGCCAAGGCGCGCCAGGAAACAATAGTTCCAACAAAGTATGTCATTGAAAAGCCACAGGCTTGCACGAACTGCAACTCAAGAAGAATAGACCAAAAGGTGATGTATTTGCAACATAAAGCAAGATCATAATGTTCCAATTTTATTCTTACCGAATTGAATGAAGCAAATGCTCCCCGAACATTTTTAGGTGTTATTTCTGCGATGTATACATGTACCTGATGGGAGAAGAGAGGTAATGATCATCGCGGTTCCCATAAGTGTACCAGAAAGTCCAAAGTGCATATTACCACATAGCCTGTGACTCCAATGCCAAATCCTATTAACGCTCTCCCAGCATCCAGCCACCAAGCATTCTGCAAGTGCACGGTTAAGAGATAATGAAAAATATTGCAGCCAGTTAAATTCTGATGGAACTTCTCCAAGACTAGCAAGTAGTGCTGCTTGTGTTCTGCCTACCAGACAGCAGAGGATTTGGACCCACGAGATGGTAAAGGGGAGAACTAGAATTGGGCGTGGAAATGTGATGTGACCTCTAGAATCAAATTATTTGGTTGCTTCTTCATAACAGTACTGCCACAAGGCATCTGCTTGTTCACAGAGGCATGACTGACGAGTGTGTCCCTTGTGTGATACTCAAGGCAAGACTATAATTCATTTGCTAAGAGATTTTCCATTTTTGCTCAGAAAATTTGGGATGACATTGGACTTCCTCCTATGGTTGGAAGCTACAAAAATCCTTAAGGGAGTGGATTAGGGATGTGACAACTAAAACTCGGTACCTTAGGCCTAGGATCTGTTGTTGTGCTTTCTCTTAATAGGATTGTGGGTTCTTTGTATATAAGAATGCTGTTGCTTTTTCAATCACTATTCTAAACTAACTAACTTGGCATCTTTTTGTTTAGATAAAGCAGGGAACATCTGCTGCATTTACAAAGATTAAACAATGCTGAAAGAAGTCCAGATCAGGATCAAAATGGGAAATTTCAGAAGCTGGCTCAAATTGAATTTTGATGGAGTGGTGAAGAGTACAGGAGTTGCTGGAATTGGGGGCATAATAACAGAAGATCAAGGAGAATGGGTGAAGGGTTATACCCATTGTTGGGAAAGACTTCTGCATTTGCTGTGGAAGTTTGGGCTATCAAGGGGGAGAAACTATTGCTTTAGATTCAAATATAATATGTCTAGAGATTGAATCTGATGCCAGTCATCTGACATATGCCTTGCAAAATACTAGTGTTGACATCCATAACTTGAACTCAATTTTGAATGAATGCAGGGTCATGTTAGGTGAATTGCAGCAGGTGAGGATTAAGCATGAAATCAGGGAACCAAATCAGTGTGCAGACAAGCTAGCAAAGATGGGATCAATGGCATTTTATGATATATTTACTTTCAATTGTATTCCTTCTGGAATGAGAAACTTTGGTTGTATCGGATAAGCAAAGAGCAATATGCTCAGAGACTCAGACTAGAAGTTCGCCTTGATTTGTACTTTTGCATTTGGAGTATTTATATAAGTATGTTTCCACTGAAAAAAAAAAAAAGCACCTATTGAAAGTGATGTCAAGAAAATTAAAATTTGTAATATGTCTAGCCAACTTAAACATTCTTCCATAGTAATATGAGAACACGATCATGTAAACTAACAACAGATGGAAATCAATATCTTCCCTGACCACACTGAACTGGAAGTTACCAGTAAATTCTCTTTAGAGCATTTCCTATTCCGTTCACTAAGTTCAAATTTCACATGTGCTGGTCACTTATGAGAATTTGGAGAGGCGAGAGAAAGGGAAGGAACCTTGGTAAGTGCTATAGAAAGCCATCCAGCTGTGCAAAGTATTTGAGAGAGCCACATTGTCTGCATCACAAGATACAACAAGAGCAATTTGGTCCAACGCAATTGTGAAATTTTAGAAAGTCTATAGCTCATGAAGTACTTACACGCTTTCGACCAATCATATCTGTAATAGTTCCATTCAGTAAAGATGCTGTTACTCCTCCAATTGTCAGCATCGAACCAAAAAGTGAATACTGCAGCATAATAGGGGAATGATTTATACAGAGAACCTGAACCGTAACTGACCACTTACCTGTCAGCAGTCCTTAATACAAGATATGTTTTCAGCGCTTATCAATTAAGATAGAGAGTTAAATGCTATATTATATGTTAAGGAACAATGTATGTAGAAAATCAGGATTATAATTGGAAGATTAGAGTTTAGATGATAGTTAAATCAATTAAAACTGTGCAGCAATCATCCCATCCTTATCCTATTCCAGCAATTAGCTGAATACGTCAGACCCATTCGACAGATTCTTCATTTGTGAGGAGTAAGGTAGACTAACCGCCGCTACAGAAAGTCCCAGATCTTCCTTTATGCCCGACATAGCTGGTGACGAATAACCCACCTGCGCAGTAAATTGCTCGCCACTGTCAATGTGCCTTTGTGACTGCGAGTAACCTCGTGAGGAAAAACAGCCTCAATTGAGGCAGCACAATATGGTCAGCCCAAACACTGGCTCCTAATTTCATGCTTTCTTTTCTCTCTTTCCCTTTTCTCCTGATAATGCAACGGAGGTCGAATACTTGATCACTTCCCCAGTGGTTGTAACAGTCCCAATCTTATGCGAACAGATTATTACAAGAACACAGAATACCTATTAATAATTCCTGCGGATGCTATTTTTTCAGGGAGAGGCCATATGATGCAGAACCTGCTAACCAAGTTAAGTGTATCTTCTTGAGGCTACTAGATATTCATGAATTGGAAAGAACTGGTGAGTATGACCTGTCCTTAAACTGTAGTCCAACAGAAAGCATCTTGGTAACGATGAACAGAAGAAACATCACAGAGAAAACAAAGACTCCATAAAGACAGTGGATGGCTCATAAATTGCTTTGGAATGCATAGCGTGGTTGGTGCAGCACCAATACTCACGGCGCAGCCAGTTGTAAGAGCCCCGCAAACAGCGACCAGTGTGCTAAAAACGAGAAGAGCCGTGACAGAAGAATCACTGGAAGATGCGGAGTCGCCGTGATTGCCACAATTAGAGACTTCTTCTTTGAGAAGCAGAGAGCTTGTTGAGAGCCCATCTTCTTCTGTGCTCTCTCTCTCCATGTCTCTTTATTTCTGATGAGCAAGAACTGCAAGGAATGGAGGTGACAAGAACGAATCTTCTATGCATACAAACGATCAAACAAATGGACTTGCGGGTGTGTGAAACTATGACGGAGACTCACCAGAAAGTTTCTGGTTCAAGGCTATATGATTACTGCACGTTCAACTTATTAGTTTTTCAAGTTTTTCCTATTAAATTATACCTTGAATTTAAATAGGAACTCCACCCGATCGCATGAGAAAAAGATTTAAATAATTTTTTTGAATGACATATATAGAGAGACTAACTTACGACACCGTTCCTTAACCAGGGTATTGACTGAATCCGTTGGTTAAGGAACGGTGCCGTAAGGCATGTTCAACCAGCAGAGGACATTTCACCCTTACTCATTCATGCCGGGTGAGGAATAGGGATTAGTTACCCCATGCTAGCTCAATTGTAACCTAATTTGACTCAAACGTGGTGTTTACCTTCATCACCATAAGCTCCCCAAATTTCTAGTCAATCTTTTCCAGCCGACTGAGAGGCTGCGGAAGGCAAGTACGAGGTCACCCACCCCAGGGCGGTTCTCCCGCCTTTACCTTCCATGAGCAGTTTAAAGACAACTTATATTTATAAATATGGACTTGCCTTGACATGGTGAGTCTTGAGGTGTGAATGATAATTCTTTTGTTTCAAAAATTAATTTTTCTATTTTTATTCTACTAATGAAATTTTAATCAAAAATACATGTTTAATAATGATATAAAATTTCCATTAATGGAATATAAATTTGTTTGATAGAAACACAAAATTCTTCACTCTCGAGTGGCGATGGAAGACAGTCGACAAGTGAGTGATTAGCGAGTGACCGACGGACCAAGAATGGGACCTGGTGGTAGCCAACAAGCGGTGATGATAGTGAATGATAAAGAAAATTTTTATTTCTTACTTTTATTTTAGAAATAAATAAAAAAAGTAAAAAAAAATATTTCTGATTTATGTACCAAACTTATTTTTAGAGTAAAAATTATTTTACAAATAGAAAAATTAAATTATGTTATTAAATGGATTTATGTTATAAATCTGTTTCTAGAATAAAAAAATAAAAATAAAGAAATAGAATGATTATCATACACACCTAAAGTAATTAGAAAAAAGAAAATGAAATAAAAGTAAGGGTTTTGCTTCTGTTGGGTTTCCTTTCCTGTTGGAGGCAAATGGTGGGCTTTACTTTAATGAAAATTTCTCATTTATTTCTCTAATAATTTCATGTTAATTTAATTGTAAAATCCTGTCCATTTCCACGTCACTTTCACTGCACGTTCTCAGTTGGATCACGTGAATGATTGCTTCTCATGATTCTAGAATCTGCAGTAGTCGTGACCGCGATTAATTTATGGATTAGTTTCTCTTTGAAAATTGAACCGTACCAAACCTGCTACCCTATATTGGAAGAAAGAAATAGAAGATTGATTGTTAGTTGTTACTTATGTTCCAGTAGGTATAAATAAATAGGACAAGTTCAATGATGGAGTTGAAATTCATTTAAAATCTTCTCTTTGTTTGGGTGGCAGCAACTCAACACCAGTTTTGAACCGCTACTAGCCAGGGCGGAGGTTCGATTCTCATCTCAGAACTCGAGCAGCAAATAACTGTTAGGATCGATTTCAAAAATCTGATAGCGGGGAAAAGCAAAACGACGCTTTTGGGGCTGATCTTACAGCACAATCTTGACGATCCATGCACGAAATCACAGATTGATTGTTCGCGTTTAGCAATGAACAACTACTTTAGTGTAATTCATAACAGCATCAGTAAAAATGAATTGACTGGTGACCTGTTTATCTAGTAATACATACGTAAGTTATGGACGAAATTTACTGATATCTCTAGCTAATCAGAAAATTACCACTTCCATTTGACTTGCACTAGTGGCTGCCAAATTTGTGCGATATACAATTCGGTCTGTGTAATCTACTGTCGTTAATGGAAGGAAACTTCTCCTTTTTTCTTTCCTCCCGTTTCACTTTGCGTTAATACTTAGCAAGAAAAAGCCTCCTGCCAGCCTTCCTATCACTGGCGCTTGGTGTTTGGCCATATCAAACCGACTGAACCAAGAGCCGCTTGGGCTGGATTAGGCCGGGTCGAACCGGCCGGTTTGGTTTAGTTTTTGAGAGTATCGGTCCAGTTTCCGGTTCTATAAAAATGGAATCGGTGATTTTTAATCCGATTCCCAATTTCAAGGGGAAACCCAAATAATCTTTTTTTTTTAATATTTAATTTTTAAAATAATAATAAACCCTAAAATAATAATGACTAGTATTTATTTATTTATTTATTTATTTATTTTTGCTAAGTAGTTGGTTCTAGTAACCGATCTGGTTCTCAGTTTCAAAAATTGGGAACCGGTCCTTTTGGTTCAATTCCCAGTTCCTAAGTAGGATCGGATCGGAAACCGATCACCTCTAATTCAAAACAATTCAAGTTCCAACAACTTGCAGCTCATAATCATCAAAGAAAATGGGCAAGTGAGCTTGCAATTCTTCCAATGCTCGCGCCCCTTGGTCTTCAGCACTACCTTCATGGTGAATAAGAATCTACATCACCATTGTACTTGAAGCGACCAGTGAGAAGCACTTGGATATAATAGGGAAGTATGATATAACCAAAATCTATATCACCAAAAGCTTGGTATAGGCATAAGTCTAATATCACCTAGAAGTTGGATATAACAGGGGATTGTTGATATAAGTGGAGCAACTACACTACCTTAAACAACCTTATCACAAAATTTGAGGATAATATCTCAAGACAGAATTATTTCTTCTTATTATATGATAGCTAGTTATCTAGTATAGCTTCCTAATATAGAAGAAAGTGTTAATTATCAATCTCCAAGATTATCTGCATGGAAAATACCAATTACGTGCTATATTTGGGTTGATTAACAATCATTCCAAAGACAATATACTCATAAACAAGCTACTTTGTTTTTGGAAACCAAAGGTATGATTGTATGGGCAACCAAATCTATGGGAAATCAAGATTGATTGACTCCAAATGCTACATTGATCTACTAAATAATTGTTTGACGGTCTACTTGGAGATTGATCCTCGTGAAGATTGTACGATGAGAAGATTGGATGCTAAGGAGTATAAAAGGAGATCAACAAGACGTCAAGAAGAGTATACAAGAGATTCAAAGTGCAAAAAACCAAATTTAAGAGAAAGCTTTACCTTTCTACTTTGTCTTTTTGAGCATACTAAAATTGTAAGCTCTTGAGAAGCGTTGACAGTATTATAATTTGTGCTTAGTGGTGCAATAGTGAGATCAAACTTAAAAAAGAAGCACTTGTGCATATCAAATTTACTGCTCATATTCGATATTATGCTTATATTAAACTTGACCTCTTTAATTCCCCAATATTTTGTTAAATTTCTTAAAATCACTTATTCACCCTCTCTAGGTGATACTATTAGCCAACATCATGACAGACAAAATTGAATTTACTAAAATCTAGTTAATCAGAAAATTACCCATTTCACTTGACTTGTACCAGTGGCTCCCAAATTTATGTTGTACTATCAGTACGGAATTATAGAAATTTAGTTGCTTAAACTTGAAATTACCCCATGCACAATTCGGTCTGTGGAGTCTAACGTCATTAATGGAATGTCCTACTACGGAACTTCCTGTCAATGCTGCTTCTGTTTGGCTCTCACAACAATTCAAGTTTTTTAACAACCTGCGGCTCACACTCATCAAAGAAAATGGGCAAGTGATGCTTGCAGTTCTTCCAATGCTCGTCCCTTGGTCTCCGGCACTAGCTTCATGGTGAATAAGACCGTGAGACCGCATGTGCACGCGAATATGAAAAATGTCCCTGAAAGAAGCACAAGCCAGATTAAGCATAGATACTGAATATATCACACACACACAGACAGAGAGAGAGAGAGAGAGAGTACCGGGTGCGCTCCATTCAAACATGAAGTTGAAAGTGTAAGTCACAATCCAGGAACAGGACCAATTCACAAATGTCACCAGGCTCCCGGCTGACCCTTTAATGTTTACAGGGAATATCTGCAGAGAACATATCACTGAGAATGGTCTTGTGATATGAAAGATTGCCGAGTGCAAATTTAGACTGAAGCCAAGTTACCTCAGACATGATAACCCATGGTAACCCTCCCATGCCAAGCGAGTAGCCTACGCAATACCCCTAAACAAAATAGTCGTCTGTCAGCAAACTTCAAGAGAACGAGTCATTGCATAATGGTTTAAGATGAAAAGAGACAAGGAAAAAAGGCACTCCTATAGAAACTTACGATTAGTGCTACATACGCCAGAATTGGGGTCACTGCCTTCCAATGATTAAGTTCCTGGTTCAACAATAGAAAAAATAGCCAGAAAAAATAAGGTCACTTAAAAACATCAAAAACCGCAATCAGGAATAGTTATCGTTCACGAAACCTGAATAACGAACGACAATCCTAGAAGAATGCAACTTGACGACATTACGGCTGAAGAAATCTGCAAATAAAAGTTGGGTTCAGGCTCAGTATCTTGAAAAGTGATCTCGTTAAGACAATTATAGAAAATTTGTCATTTTCCTAACCATCAGAAGTGGTCGTCTTCCGGCTTTATCAGTTAAGATTACACTAACAGCAGTTGCTGGGATCTGCAAAACAAGTGTAGAATTTCTAGAACATACAATGAAAAAACAAAATTCATCTTTCACCACAATTCTGGATGTCTAGTACCTCGATAATTGCTATGCTTCTGGTACCAAAGCTACTTGAGATGCCTGCCAAGATAAAAAAAAAAAAAAAAAAAAAAATGATAAAGATGACCGAGACTTCATTATTTGTAATTTACTAATGTATTTAGTGTTTGTATTACCAGCTGATTCAAATATGGAGCCTGTATAGTAGGCAAATGCATTGCTCCCACTAAATTGTTGAAGCATCATCAGCCCAACTGCTATCTGACAGTTATAAGATTAGGAAAAGAATCGCAAGCAACTTGAATAATTTGGAGGGCATTCTCACCATAAGTGGACGAGCATATCGTCTTTGGAACAAATCAAGAATTCTAGACTGGGACTGCCGTTCAAAGGTCTCTGTGTAGTCCTATAAGAATAAGTGAAATGAGAGCACATCATTGCCAAAATATCAGATGCTTCCAAATTATAAGAAAGACATGTGAGATTGAGGTATTACTTTGATTTCGGCTGCTTCCTGAGTAATATTGACACCTTTGCCTCTGAGTCTCTGTAATGTGACTTCAAAATCCCCCTCTCGGTGGACTCTTACCTGCAAGTGACTATGTGCTAGGAATCTTCCTTACAACAAAAGTCATCCATTTCTATAATCTAGCAAGTTCTTACTAGGGTAATCAACACCAATTGGATTGCTTTCCATAGCTACCATTAAAATGCTAACTCTATGCCTCAACTCCACTAACAACTTACCAGCCATCTAGGAGACTCTGGAACAAAGAACAAACCCACAATTTGTATGACAGAAGGAATAACACCTGAAGATGAAATCACCAAGAATGACCCTCCGAAATTTTCCCAACTTATTCACCGCTTAACATAAAAGAAGGGACCAGAGAGACTACTGATCAGAGCCAAGATGCGCCAGGAAACGATGGTTCCAAGAAAGTAAATCATGGAAAAGCCACAGCATAACATGAACTGCAACAGAGGCCAAGTGTGTTGGTAAGCAAATGAATTGTCTCAACTCAAATTCAATTTCTACGTTGTCCAAACTTTTTGACCTGATTCAATGTCGTGAATGCTCCCCGGACACTTCTAGGTGTTATCTCTGCAATGTACACAGGTACCTGTTTGGAAACAGAGAAAATAATCAACAGCATGTTGGCAAGCGTCAACTTCTATAAAATTTATTAGGACAATAAGTCCGAATCTTCCTGCATATACCACGTAACATGTAATCCCAATGCCAAGCCCATTTAGCAGTCTCCCAATATCCAGCCACCAAGCATTCTGCAGATTCAATGGATATACCATTAAGTGCTTACGCTCTATCTCACTGACTAAACCATGACTTGATCATTCACAAAAATAAGATGTAAAAATATTCCTTGCATCTTAGCTGGAAGAAAATCAATTGCATGAACGTGATCCCTTAACCAGCTAGGCAGATAGTTTGAAGTGCAAAATTTTACAATTGCAGTGAAAAATCACAAAAAACATCCTACAGGACTGATATCTGAATGAACTCATCCATATGATAAGCATGAAAGATGGAAAATGCAATTTAAATTATTAAGCCTGTTTTTCGAGTAATCAGCAATGAAGGAAAATTCTGAAGACGTGAGAGGAAGGGCAGGAACCTTGGCATATGCTATAGAAAGCCATCCTGCAGCGCAAAATATTTGAGAAAGCCACATTGCCTGCATCGAAAAGATATGAGCCTCCCCTGAGATCTGATGGGTTTTTCATTGAGCTTTCAAGAATAAAACGGAGAGGTAGAGGATCACTTACTCGTCTACGCCCAATCAAATCTGTTACCATTCCATTTACCAGAGCTGCTATTAGGCCTCCAACAGTTACTAATGAACCGAAAAGCGAATACTGCAACACAAAAAAGGGGGAGAATATGAATCCAAGTTGTGTTCCACTTTCCATTTCTCCGTTTGGTGTCACTGATACAGAAGTCACTTTTAGGTAGTCTACTAAGTCTCGTGCATTTTATTTTACTCCAACAAATCTCATTTGACAGTATATTGATGGAATTTTTATAGCGGCTGATAGATGAACAATCCTAGAAATATAGCATGGATGCTTGATAGGACTTGCCGCTGCTGTGGAGAGGCCTAAATCCTCCATTATGCCTGACTCGGCTGGTGAAGAAAAACCGTCCTGCATTACAAAAACATGCCATCAGTTAATGGTACCTTGTACTTGGCAGCTACTAATCTTGTCAAGAAATGCAGCAAAAAGCACAATTGTCGAGAAAATTCTACCATGGATGCAAAATAAAGAGGCAGAGCAAAAGTCCAAATCCAAATGGCATCTTTCTCACAAATGTGATTGAAGTAATAATAAAGATCATTTGACATCTTTTTTGCATCACTAGAGTGATCCTGAATCAGCTACATGCTTTATTGTGGTTCAAGCTGATATTATTATATGAAAACACAGTAACAAGTATCAGATTCTCCGACACAGCCTATCCTCCTTCGTCCCGGGTTATGAGAGGAAAATATTACAAAGTAGTTGTCGGAATAAATTATTACATTCTAAAATAATCAAGTCACCTAATATGGTATCAGCCAAGTGACCAAGAACATGACATTCAGGTGCTTCTGGAAAATAATTTACCAAGTTTTAGGCACCAGGAACAGTAGTAGACACACTTTCAACCGGAGTTGCAGACACAGATCTCGGTTGCTTCATCTTACTTCCACCAAGGACAAAATAAAAACCCAGATTTTTCATGAAAACACAATGTTGACCAATAATATAAGAAAACAGAAAAACTTTGACTAAGTAATCTGCTTCTTTCCTCTTATCGTTTCCCAATAAAATATTTCAGTAAAGCTTGAAAGAAATCATGACACTGCCTCCTTAGCAATCATCAGGTACACCAGAAAAAGCACCCCCATTGCCAAATACACCTCCAATTCAATACAGATGTGGGAGAAAATGAGAATCAAGAATCAATAAAAGAACATAGAGCTGGTTTATCGGTGATGAATCTAACAGTTGATACAGTACTCACAGCACACCCAGTAACGAAAGAGCCGCTAACGGCAATGAGAGTGCTAAAAACGACAAGTGGCGTGACTGCAGGATCACTTGAAGACATGAAGGAGCTGCCATGACTGCCAAGGGCAGAGGCTTCTTGGGGAAGCAGAGGGTCTGTTTGCAATCCATCTTCTCCTAACCTTTCTCTCTCCAAATATTTCATTTAAAAGCTCTTCGTGGCGAGTCTTCGAGGAACGAAATTCGGCAAGAACGAGTCGTGAGTGAGTGTGAGAATTGAGTGAGATAGTGGTGAGTTAGTGAGGCAGAGATAGAGAGCTCCAAATAACGGACTCCGTTGCATGAGAAGTTTTCTTCACTCTAAAGCTTCCTCGTTATTTTATGTTCGTTTTCCAAGTTTCTTTTTTTTGTCCTTTTGATTTATCACCTGGGTAGTTGCTCAGAATTGTAGTAGTTGCAGCGGCCATTCATTTCTGGTCGATGGAAGCTAGATCAAACTGCTAGCGCTACTTATCCGAAATATCTTGGACTAAAACTTGACATGAGAGAGAGCATCTTAAAGAGTTTGAAATGAAAATCTTAGATAACAAGCATTGTGGGATACTTTAATACTTCCTCTCACATGCAAAACAAACTGATAGCACGGAGAATTGACAATGACAAATAGGAAACCTCTCTTGCCTTCGTCGTCGGTCATCAATTCCTCAATGCTGATGCAAAGCCGCAATCGCGACTTTGTTGCCATCCGGAAACTTTGGGCCATATGACAATCGCGATTCGATCTTCTAGTCAAGCTGCGACATATAAGTCAAGATCGTAATCTAGCTCTAAAACCCGGAATGGATCTAGAACTCTTCTTTAGAGTGTGTTTATTTGAGTTAAAGCATTTTCCACAAATTAATTTTCTGGACTTTCACGTGTTTGGTTTGCTGTAAGTGATTGGTCAACGGAAAATTATTTACGGTCAAAGAAAATAAGGCATGCTAGAAGTTAGGAAAATTAATTTAATGTAGAATGCACAGTTCCCAGTATTTTCACTTAAATAACATAACTATATAGGTGTGAGAGATTATAAGATGGTAGCCATATAGCTTCCTATGCTTGATGGGACTCCCTGCTACCGTAGGAAGCCCTGAATCCTCAATTATGGTAACCAGAATGCATTATAGAAATCGGCCAGTAGTTATGGTAACTTCTTTTGGGGGAAAGTAACCTCTTGAGAAACAACAGCCTAAACATAGCATCTCTTCTCAAAAATGCAATTCCAAGTAGTGAAATGTGCAAAAAGACAAGCGTTGATGGAACGATTTTCTTCCTCCTTCGTTCTCTAATGAAATGCTCACGCGAATTCGGAATTAAACTCATGGATCTTGTTATTCTATTGAATTTCGGTACATGAATGATTAATTAATCTTTGATTAGTTTCTCATGGTTCAAATTGAATTCGAAGATCTGGTCTATCGTTTTTAGTTTGAATTGGATTGTCAGTTGATTTTGAACAAAATTCGAGTTTTAATTCCAATTGATACTCGCAATCAGATAGTCGCAATCAATGCATGTACTCCATAATCCTTAATACTCACGTGTTTTATCATTAAATTAAGGTCGAAATAATATTTAATTTGGTGGGCTATCCAAATAGTCCGAGTTCGACAAGTGGAAGTTGCCGCTAGCGAAAATATGACTTTATTGCATGACTTTCATAAACATTAAGATTTCCGATCTAATTTCTCAATCATAAAAATTATCATATCTTTTGCGAGTGCAAGACATTTTCTTAAATAAATAAATAACTAAAAAGAGTGAAATTTAAGTTGTGCCGTTAATATTGTATTTTGTTGTGGGGACTTGTTTGTTTAGGAGTGCAAGTGAAAACCATTCTATTCCCGAGAAAAAAATTATTTGTATTCTAGAAAGTTTATAAGTAGAGATGCATTTGCTAACGATACAAAATTTTTATTCCGGAAACATAAATTCATTTGATATGAGTTCGATGGGCAGCTGACGACGAGGGTAAGTAATGAAAAGAATTTTTATTTTTTTTCTATTCCAGAAATAGAAAAGTAGAATATTTATATTTCTCATTTCTATTCCAAACATATTTCTAAGCTAAAAATTTATCCCAAAAATTGGAAAACTAAAATTATGTATTTTCTATTCGAAACCTGTTCACGAGAATCCAAAAATAGAAAGATAAAAAATATAATAATTATCATGCACATCCTAAATACTTAAAGTTAATTAAGGGAGAGAGCAACCACAAGATGAGAGAGAAATTGGAGAAGGGGCTGTGACTACTTTCAAGCTCTCACCTAAACTGCGTCGTCCGTCTACATAACATTTGTTTTCCCGCTTTCCTTCGAGCTTTAAGCATTTAAGTTTCAATGGCGATATTCACGTTAGTCTTCATCATTTCCGCGATAGCAAACTCCAAGCGCTTCCTTGCTGAAGCGGAGGGAAATGCTGTCCTCGCCGACTCAACTGTTGTAATATATTAAAGTGGAAGCTAATTAGGATCTTGCAAGTTAATGCAAAATCACCAAGAAAATAAACGAGGAACAATAAATAGCACCGAAAATTTATGTGGTACGGTCCGAATATCGTACTTATATTCACGATGAGAGTCAATAGCAAATAATTTACTAATAATAAGATAATCAAAATTATAACAATTTAGGCTGCATTTGTTTTCATTTCTTTTTTCTGTTTTTAAACAACATTTTTGTTTTTTTTGTTTAAAGGAACAAAAAGGAACATAAACGCATTTGTTTACATTTTTATTCCAAAATTATTTTTTTGTTCCCAGAAACACATCTGGAACAGAAACAAGAAATTAAAAAAAAAAGTTGTTTTTTTGTTTCTAGAACACATTTTATGAATACTTTTTCTCTCTCTTCCATTTTCTTCTCTTTTTTTCTTCTTCTTTTTTCTTCTTCTTTTCTTCTTCTTTTTTCTTTCTTTTCTTTGTGGCCGGTTGCCGGCCTCAGCCATGGCCGGCGATCGGCCGTCGAGGGCCGGCGACCTCGCTGGAGCGTCACTAGCCCCTGGCGAGGGTTGGCCTCGCCTTGGCTGGGAGAGCTCGAGCTCACCCAGCCAAGGCAACACCGAGCTTCGCCGGCCGCTGGGCGAGCTCGGCCTCTCCGAATCTAGGCGAGCTTGCCTTGCCAAGGCGAAGCCCATCCTCGCCCAGCTACGGCAATGCTCGGCCTCGCCGAGGGCCGGCAAGCCTTGCCGTGGCTGGGCGAGGCCGCCGGCTCTCGTCGGCCCGTTGTCGGCCATGGCCGAGGTCGGCGACCGGTCAAAAGAAGAAAAAAGAAGAAAGAAAAAGGAAAAAAAAAAAAAAGGAAAACAAATAAGAAAATAAGAAAGAAAATAAAAAATAAAATAAAAACATTAAAATAAAAACATTAAATTTTTAAAAAAAAAAATAAAAATTATACAAATTTATCAAACGTGTTTCTATTCTTTTTATATTTTTGGAGCATTTACTAAACGCGTTTTTGTTCAAAAATTGTTCCTAGTAACGTAAATATTTTTTTCTATTTTCGTTTCGAAACAATTTTTAAAAATAAACGTTACTAAACGCACCCTTATACGCTTTGAGTGTTTTTCAAAATATTTACAAATAAATAACTCTTTTGTATATAAAACTCGGGGCACAAATTTCCGGATATTTTAGGATCCACCTGCGACAAAGCAAAAGATAAAAGAACTCAAACTCATTTGTTGTGCGTGCGGCTTCGTTCAACAAAGCTGCTAGCAGCTCGACTCCTCTCCAAAGGAGTCCCCCCATGTGGCTGCTTCTCACTTTTCCCCGGCAGCAAGGACAAGCTAGGACAGTGCTGTCGCTGATGGGAGCCCGTCATTTAATCATTCACCGTGCGGCCGCATAAAGGAAGGATAAAGGCAAGGGCCAACCTAGGGTTTTCTTTTCTTTTCCTTCTTATTTTTAATTCACTTGGCCCCACTTGCCTTTCTTTCTTTCTTTCTTTCTATCTTGCACGGCCACAAGGTGAAAACAAATGGTGCCCCTTCTTTTTGTCTCTTTAGTGTCTGCTCATTTTACGGAAAACATCATATTTTCAAAAATATTTTCTAAAATGTCATTTTTCAAAAAAGTGATTATATTTTTTGATATTCAACTAAAATTTGAAATTTGAGTGGAAAATGTTTTCCATTATTCGTTATATAAATGGATTTTTATGGGAAAATTTACCAAAAAAAAATTGAATTTTAATATTTTTAATTGACCAAAAAACTAGTTTTTATATATATTTTTAAAAAATGAATTTTTAATTATTTTTACTTTTAAAAATCGAATTTTTTATTATTTTAAAATTTTAAATCTTCTTTCTTTTTCTTTTCCTTCCTCCTTCCTCCTTCCTCCTTCCTCCTTCTTCCTCTACTGTCATATGCCTAACGATGGCAAGCTGCCCAACAGCTGACCAAGACACGATCACCAAATCTGACAAGCTTGAGCTTCACCTAAGCCGGCAAGCTCGAGTCGGCCAATCCAAGCAAGCCGTGAGCCTCACCTAGCTCGCCGAGCTCGAGCGAGACAGAGCCTCGCCACAGGCTAACGAGGCTTGAGCTGGCTCAAGGCCAGTTGCTGGTTGTCACTGTGGCCAATGATCAGCCAAGGTCAAGGAAGAAGATGAAAAGGAAAGAAAGAAAAGAAAAGAAAAATTAAAAACTCAATTTTAAAAAAAAATGAAAAAATGAAAAAGAAAAAGAAAGCATAAAAATAAAATGAAAATGTGTTTGATAAAAAGAAGTAATGTGGAAGAAGTTATAGAAATTTTTTCCACTTTTGAAGGTTATTTTTTCCAATAGTGAAAAGCATTTTCCTTGATTAGTTTATTTTCCATGAAATAAACGTCGGAAAATTCGAAAACATTTTCCTAAAAGTTATTTTCCATAAAACGAACAGAGCCTTAGTGGCTCAAGAACTTCTCCATCTTCTTTGTCCGATCAAAACTTAGATATTTATGTAATTGGGTCGGGCCATATAAACAACTCAAATCCAAGACATAAATTTAATAATTCTCTATTTTGACTCGATCTTTGAAGCCAAGTCATAGTGTTCATCATTCATGCTACTCTCCTAGCGCCCTAATGGACACTAAGTCTCTTTCTATGTCAATTATACTCAATTAAAGCTAGATATTCGCAAAAGGAATAGGCGTTGTCACTATCTTCTCCACAACAACCTTATCCTTCGCCAGGACATCTTGGATAAAATGGTACTTGATGTTATTATATTTCATTTGCTCGTGATAAATCTAAGTGTATGCTAGATATTTCGCACCTCGGTTATTAGAGGGTATATCAACACATTTATGCTTCAACCCAAAGTCCAAGAGCAAACCTAAAGGTTAATATCATGTACTCTGCCTCAATTGAAGACAATGCAATATACTCTTATAAAGACGCCTTCCAACTCGTTACACCCACTACTAGCGTAAACTCATACTCTACTAAAAACCTACATTCATCCAAGTCACTATGTGATTCGAATCCAAATAACCAATAGACTCATTATCATTTTGTCCCTCTGGTACACTATACCAATATGTTCTTAGCTTAAAAAATCTAAGGATTCATTTCACAGCTTCCTAATGAGTTTTACTAAGATGTTTCATGTAACAACTAAATGCTTTCATAACTTATACAATATCAGGCCTAGGGCAATACCATGATAGACATAATATTACCTAGTGCACTAGCATAGGGAACACAGGATACATTGAGATTTGTTTTGAAAAACATGAACACGTGCATAGGTTAAATGAATCAAAAAATCGATTCGTAGTGGAAACAAAATCACCCATACCCGTATCTTCAAAATATTGTTCATGCATTTCAATATTAAGCACATAGAAATGAAAAGGAGAGCTAATTGCATTAACCTTGTATCGTGCCAAAGCAATTTGGTTTTGAACTTCCTCAGATCTAGACCACAAATGTTTGATCTTCTCGTAGTATTGGTTTTGATGTTCTTCAAATATAGGCCACGGACATCTTATCCTCATAGCGTACCTAATGTATTCCGGTTATGATATTCTTCAATTCTAACTTCACAAATGTCAAATCTTTAGTTCAACACACCACCAACAGCGCATTGAACAGTAAAAAGAAGGGTTAATACCCTGCAAAACCAAAACTGGTATACATGTGACAAATTTACCATAAACTATTTTTTTGACCATGAAAAACCCCAAATTAGTACACATGTGATAAATTTATCCTGACTGACCATAAAAAACTCTAAACTGGTACATTTATGACAAATTTACCCTAAGCTAATTTATTTGACAACAAAAAACCCCCAAACTTGTAAATTTGTAACAAATATACCATCCACTAAATTGGATTAATACCACCAAAAAAAAAAAAAAATTATAATATATGACAAACGGAACGTAAAATCTCAAATCGGTATACCAGTCAACGGTCATATGTCATTTAACTTAATAATTTGACAGTAAAATATATTGTCTCAACAATCTCGCACCAGAGGAAGAGTGCACAAATGCTCCCAAACTAGCGACTAGTTCATTGTTCCTGCGATTTCTTGTGCACTTGATTCCTGGTGCTTTGACCATTCGTTGAGCCTGATTTTTGGTGAGTAGGGGCGCCTGGTATCACTCTTCAAACCCCCCAAAGCGAAGCCTGGTACGTTTCCTCTCTTGGGCTATTCATGGCTGAGTTCAGGTAAGGTTTTCATTGGTATGCTTGGCTATTCGCGACCCGTTGTCACAATGGAGTCTGCTTTGATTCAGGCCCATAATGCGGGTGTAGGGCCTAGTTATCGTAGTCCCTCACCCCCCGAACATGGACAACCAACTTTGGTTGGTTCTCCAAGGGAAGAACCTAGTCGCACACTCTCAGGCCCTCCCATTCTGAAGGATAATACAAACCAGATGAGGCCCCCTCGTGTTCTTGGTGGATGGCAAGCCAAGAGCAGGGGCAAGTCTCGATCAAGATACCCTCATAATAGGGGTGGTTCAAAAAACCCAAAGGATCACACTTGGGCAGCTGTAGCTAAAGTAGCAACTAAGGGTTATGATTTAGAATTCACCCCGCCTACTTATGTCAATATTAAACCAATGATTGAGATGTTTGATTTGGATCTTCAAGTTGCTAACCCCATGCTTCAGGAGTGCCTGGTTGGGTATTTTCTTGGCAAGCGTCTTCCATTTAAGGTCATTGAGGAGGCCCTCAAAAAAGCATGGAGTCAAAATATTGTAGAAGTTATGTTCAATGGACAAGGGTTATTCTTGCTACATATTCCAGACAAAGACTTCCGTAGGAAACTCCTTAAAGGGGGTCATATAACTGTTGCAAGAGTTCCACTAGTTCTTCAGCAATGTAAACCAGCATTGGAGCTTCATAAAGACACCCATTTGACTATGCCGATATGGGTAAGGTTGAGAAATCTGCCCTTCTTCTTTTGGTCTGCTCGATCAATTAGCAAAGTGGCAAGTGCATTGGGTAAGCCCTTATATGTGGATCAATGTACTGAACATATGAAAATGCTAGCTTTTGCCCGTGTTTGTGTAGAGATAACAACAAACTAACCCACTTGTGATTTTATTGAGCTGGTGCATAATGGTATAACCTGTGAAGTTGCTGTGGAATATGAATGGAAACCAGTTACTTGCTCTGGATGCAGCATCTTTGGTCTTAATTGCAGCTCGCCTGCTATTCGGAATTCTGCTGCTCATGCTTATGCAGATGTTCATGCTGCTACAGTTGCAGTTCCTCAGGAATTGGTGAATCGTGCAAGCTCCTCCCATGTTCCTACCTCGAATCCTACCTCCCCTATTGCGTTGGTTGCCCCTGCTTTATCTTAATCCCACCAGAAGAAGAGTATGGAAAGAGTATAAGATCCTCTAGACCCTCATAAACCAGTAGATGAATAGACTGCACCTGAAGTAGGTTCCTCTGCCTTGAAACTTATACTAGGAAATCCATATCAGACTATGCCTTTAGACACTATTGGTGTTGGTTGCTCTATTTCTAGTGATGATCGAGAGGTGGCCTTGGCTTTGGCCTCAATTCCTGCTGTTGCTGATCCATCTCCAACTGATATGGAATGGAAGCAAGTTAAAAGAAAGAAAAAGAAACTACCTGCTGCTAAAGAGGATGCTTCTTTCAGCTTATTCTAGCCCAGCGACAAGGGCCAGTAGTTAAAATTGAAGGCATCTGCTCCTGTAAAAACCCCCAACGATTCCTCCACTTAGGATTTCTAAAGGCCTCCTTAAACCGTCGTCCAAGCAGGATGTACGTGCAAAGAAGGTGGATCTACCTGCCTCCTTGGAACCTCCTAATTGTTCGGATGAAATCTGCACCTCCAGTGTCCAAGCTGGTTACGATAATGAAGACTTGCTGTCTATTAACTCTCCTTCCCCACGTGCCCTTGCATCAACTGCTAGGGCTGTAAGTATCCAAGACCAATTGCTTCTACTGCAACCTGATCCGCCTCCCTCGGTGGTGCCCAAAGCGACCATTCCTGGTCGCAAGCCCTCTAAAAAAAGGTAACCCTATTCCTTCCTTTGTAAATATGTATACAGGCTTTTGGAATATTAGGGGTATGATGGATCCTATCAAACGTGCGAAGATTAGAAGATTTGTTTCTTCAAACAAACTTTGTTTGGTTGGCCTTATTGAGACGAAAGTCCCTAAATCCTTGTTTGAGTCCATCTCCTCTACCTTGTTAAGAGGATGGAAGTGGACGGCAAATTATGAGTTCTCTCCTCATGGCATAATTTGGGTCGGTTGGGACCCGGGTGTTGTTAGCTTCATTCCTTTTTCTACCAATGCCCAAGCTATACATGGTTGCCTTTAAGCACAATCTCTCTAACACAAGTTGTTGTATCTCGGTGGTTTATGGTGAACATACATTTTTGCGGCGAAGGGCCCTCTAGGAGGACCTCATCCACTACAATGAAGTGTTGCAGGACCAAGCTTGACTAGTAGCGAGAGACTTCAACGCCATAAAAGATCCTTTTGATCGGGTTGGAAGCTCCAATGCCTGGATACCTTATTTTGACAAGTTCGGCCTTTGCTTAGCTCAGACTGAGCTAGCGAATCTCAAGTATGTTGATCTTTGCTTCACTTGGTCTACCTTGGCAGGTGCTACGAGGAAGATGAGGAAGATTGATCGGGTTTTGATTAACACCAAATGGAGTCTCGATTTCTTGTTCTCGGAAGCTTCTTTTTTGAACCTGGGGATTTCTGATCATTCTCCTATGATTGTCAAAGTTCTCGACCCTACCTTTAGAAGGAAGACTTTAAAATATTTTGATTTTTGGTTGGATCACCCAAATTTCTTTTCTATTGTGCAACCGTCTTGGGATAGCCCAGTTATAGGTGTGCTTATGTTCAGACTCGTTTCCAAGCTGAAAATTCTCAAAGGTCGCCTTAAGACTCTTAATAAGGAGGCCTTCTCGAACATCTCGATGCGGACGGCGGAAGCAAGGGAGGCCCTTCGTGCTACCCAGGTTGGTCTTCAAGATGACTCTAATAACTTTACTCTTGCCAAGCTTGAAAAATTACAGTGCCGTATCTTTGTTAACTTGAGGAATCACGAAGAATCTTTCTATAGACAAAAGTCAAGAGTGAGGTGGCTTAAGGAAGGGGATAGGAACACTACATTCCTCCACCATTCCGAAAAGAGTAGACAGCTTAGTAATCGGATCCTTTCTATTAAGGATCGTTTGGGCTCCTTGATTATAGACCCTGTCTTATTGCCGCAAGTCTTTGTCTCTTTCTTCTCGGACCTACTCTCACCTCAAGTGGCTCTTTCCAAGCCCTCACTTCAGGAGTTGAAGTTGTATGTTCACCAACTTCTCTCAAACGCTCAAGCCTGTTCTCTTGCCAGCCCGGTTACCGACCTAGAGATAAAAAAAAACACTCTTTTGTCCCTTGCTAGAGGCAAAGCCCCGGGTCCGAATGGCTTCACAGTTGAGTTTTTTAAGACCAACTGGGGAATTGTGGGGCCTTTGGTCCTACAAGCGGTCAAGGATTTCTTCTCTTCAGGCTGCCTTCTAAGGGAGGTAAACAATACTATCCTTGCGCTCGTCCCTAAAGTTCCAAATGCTTGTGCTATCACTAAGTTTAGGCCCATTGCGTGCTGTAATACTATTTATAAAGTTATTATTAAAATCCTGGCTAATCGCCTAGCGGTAATCCTAACTGATGCGATTAACCCTTCCCAAAATGCCTTCGTGAAAGGAATGAGGATTAGAGATAATATCCTTCTAGCACAAGAGTTGTTTGATGGCTTTCATTTAGAACCTTATCTTCCAAAATGTGCTATCAAAGTTGATTTTCATAAGACATATGATACCATCGATTGGGATTTTTTGGAGCTTACACTCATGGCCTTCAGATTTCCTAAGTGGATCATCCGTTCAATAATGGTTTGTGTTTGAACGCCGAAATTTTCTATCTCTATCAATGGCGAGTTGCATGGTTTCTTCTCTGCTAGTCGTGGCCTTCGTCAAGGGGACCCCATATCGCCCTATATGTTTATTCTTGTCATGGAGGTGTTCTGAGGTATCTAAGTGCTTGGACTTTGGTCAAAGAGTTCTAGTATTTTTGGAGGTGTAAAGTGGTGAAGCTTTCACACCTCTTCTTTGCCGACGATGTATTTTTCTTTTGTCAGGCTGACTGGGTTTCTGTGACTATGCTTAAAAGGAGTTTGGATATATTCTCTTCCTGGAGTGAATTGATTCCAAACAAGGACAAGAGTGAGATTTTCCTCTTGGGTGGTCCTCCTTCCCTTCGTGATAATATTCAGTTAGCATTTGGATTTCAAGAAGGGAAGCTTCCCGTTCATTATATGGGTGTACCTATTATCACATCTAGACTTGGCAAAGTTGATTGCATCATCCTCATTGACCGAATCACCGCAAGAGTTCAATCCTTGACTCAACGTTTTTTGTCATTTGCTGGCAAAGTTCAATTAATAAGGTTAGTTCTACATTCTATTCAAGCATTTTGGGCCAGTGTATTCACTTTGCCTTCCGTGGTTTTAGAAAGTATCGAACAAATTCTAAGACAATTCTTATGGAAGGGCACTACCCTTGGTCCCGGGGGGTGCAAAGTTTCTTGGGACGACGTTTGTCTTCCGAAAGTTGAAGGAGGCTTGGGTATTCAGAAGTTGAAGGATTGTAACAAAGCCTCAATGCTCAAATACATATGGATCTTCTTTATTGACAATGAACATTTATGGTGCCGTTGGATTCATACTAATTTCTTAAAGAAGAAGAATTTTTTGATTACTTCCTGTCCCGCCATGTGCTCTTGGGCGTAAAAGAAAATCCTGCTTCTTAGGAAATACTTTAGGCTATCTTTTTTCTAGGAGATTGGCAATGGCTTTGACATATCTTTATGGCATGACAATTGGCTATTTTGTAGCCCTCTAGACTCTTTGGTTTCGACTACTCTCTTGGACAGCTTCGAACTCCCGAGCTATGCAGTAATGGCGGATCTCTTTTCCCTCGTGGGTCACACGCTTAAACTGTTCCTAGAGAGTTGGAATATTTCTCCCCTGGTTCTTTCCATTTGTCAGGATCGTTTCTCCTGGCGCCATGATCCTTATAGTTTGTTCTCAATTGCTTCTACTTGGAATACCATTAGAGCTAAAAAAAGACCGTGTGCCTTGGGCCTCTTTCGTTTGGGATAATGCAAGTGCCCCTTGATTTCAATTCAATTTGTGGTTGATCACAAAAAATTGGCGTCCTACTCAGATGCTCCTTCTCTCATATGGAAGAACTGATTATACGGTTTGTGCTTTCTACAATGCCGTTCCGGATTCTATTGACCAAAATCTTTTTTTTATTGTGACACCTCGGCGACACTTGCTTACTTTTGGGCTACCAAGTGCAACCTTCGTTGGAGGAGCAGATTGTGGATGGACAATCTCTCTTGGGCGCTGAAGTTCTTAACGGGTAATGATTTCTTCCATTGTATTGCGCGTTTCTCCTCTGGTACCATGTGCCACCTCATTTGGAAGAAGAGGAATAGCATCATCTTTCGGGGGGAAACCTTGGTGGACTCGGCCCTAAAGAATCACCTTATCAAGGTTGTCAAAGACAAAGCTCTTACATTTAAGAATGTCCCGAGTAATCCAAGGAACAAGAGACTTCAGAGAAATTGGGGTTTCGACCCCATGGTCTTCATGCAATCGTCCACATCTCCTTAAGCAGTTGTGTGTGTTTTGTTTCTTCTCTACTAGCCTGTCGTTACTTAGGCTCTCCATTCTTCGTCTTTCTTTGTGCTAGTCGAGGTTTGTTGAGCTAATTGTAGTGTGGCTTGTTCTTCGGCCTTAGGCTGTTGTTATAGATAAAGCCAAATATTTGTTTTTAGGGGCTTTTTTTTTGTCTTTTCTATTAGATTTCCTTTTAGGTTAAAAGTGGTACCTATATATTAGCGATGGCAAAACCCTAGCCGTAAAGACGCTAAAAAAGGAAATAGAGAAGCAAGAAAAAGAGAGAAGAAAAAAGTGAGTTTTTTCTTGATGAGGGTTCTCAATCTCTTTGTGCCCTGATCTTGAGAGAAGATCGTCGTTGTATTCCAACTTTTTCCGAAGTTTAGTGGATTCGCAGAGTGCCTCTGCGCGGAGACGTAGCCCAAGTTTGGGTGAACTTCGATAACAAATTTTCTGGCGTGTTCATCTGATTCTGCTCTTTTATTACTATATTATGTCTAGTAAATTGTTTGCGAGCGTTATTTTTCTGGAATCGACGTGAGATTTCATAACAGCTGTGTTGTTTTGGTTGTTGTTTCCTTTGGCTTTTACTTCGGCTCTCTTTCACTCTTGTTGCTATTGCAGCTAGAGTGTAAGTTTTTGGCGCCGGATGTTTGTATATTTGTCCTTAGCTCATTATATCTTACTTTTACAAAAAAAAAAAAAAAAAATTGACAGTAAAATTTAACGAGAGTAAATTTGTCACAAGTGTACCAGTTTTTGGTATTAGTTTGGGATTTTTTGTGATCAAGAAAATAATTTGGGGTAAATATGTCACAGTTGTACCGGTTTGAAGTTTTTTAGGATATTAACCCTTTATTTTTATGATAATTTCATATTGATTTAATTACAAAATCATGTCAGTCTTCACATTAGTATCACAACATGTTCTTTGCAGGATCACATGAATGATTGCTTCTAATGATTCCAAAATCTGCAGTAGTTGCGGCTACTGCAACTCATTTATGGATTTGTATTTCTTTGAAAATTGAACTGAATCAAACCTGCTACGCATCCGGCATATATATTGGAACGACTTAGAAGATTGATTGTTACCTATGTCCCAGTGTGTGTAAATATCCGTAAACAAATAGGACAAGTTCAATGATTGTGTTGAAATCATCAGCTAAAACAATCTCTCCGTTTGGGTGGTACCAATTTAACACTACTTTTTGAACCACTAGGCCTTCGCTTTAGTGGCAACTGCGCATCTCTCTTGGTGTGCGAGAGCCAGGTCGGGATTCGATTCTCATATAAGAATTCGAGAAAAAAAAAAACTGCTAGAATTGAAGCACCGTGACACCTTAGGGCTGATCCTATAGCACAATTTACAAGAAATTTCAGAATGATTGTCCATGTTCAGTAACGAACATGTACTTTAGTGTAATTTATAACTGCAGTAGTAAAATGAGGTGACTAGTGACCTGTTTATCTAGTAATGTACAAGTAAGTTACAAACAAAATTGAATTTAGTAATGTCTAGTTGATCAGAAAATTACCACTTTCATTTGACTTGTACTGGTGGCTACCAAATTTCTGTTTTACCATCAGTATGCAGTTAAGCAAATTTAGGTGCTTAAACTCGAAATTATTGATATAAAGTTCCGTCTGTGAAATCTACCATCGTTAATGGAATGTATTACCATGGAATTTCTCCTTTTTCTTTCCTCCCCGTTTCACATTGCATTAATACTTTGCAACAATTAGCCTCCTTTCAGCCTTCCTATCAGTGCTGCTTGTTGTTCGGCTCATACTATTTCAAATTTTAGGAACCTGCGGCTAATAACCATCAAAGAAAATGGGTAAGTGATGCTTGCAGTTCTTCCAACGCTCGCCCCTTCGTCTCCGGGACTACCTTCAGGGTGAATAAGACTGTGAGACCGCATATGCACGCGAATATGAAAAATGCCCCTGAAAGTAGAACAATCCAGATTGAGCACAGACGCTGAATGCATCACAGACAGGAGAGAGAGAGAGAGAGTACCAGGTGCACTCCATTCGAACATGAAGTTGAAAGTGTAAGTGACAATCCAGGAACAGGACGCATCCGCAAATGTCACCAGGCTCCCGGCTGACCCTTTAATGTTTACAGGGAAAATCTACAGAGAACATATTCACTGAGAATAGTCTTGTCATAAAGATTCCCCAGTGCAAATTTAGACTGAAGTCATGTACCTCAGACATGATAACCCATGGTAACCCCGCCATGCCAAGTGAGTAAGCTATGGAATACGCCTAAACAAAATAGTCATCTGTCAGCAAACTTCATCTGAACGAGCCACTGAGCAATGGCTTAAGATGAAAAGAGATGAGGAAAAAAGGCACTATTATAGAGACTTACAGTTATTGCTACATACGCCAAAATAGGGGTCACTGTCTTCCAATGATTAAGGTCCTGGTTCAGCAACAGAAAAAATAGAAGGAAAGAATAAGGTCGCTTAAAAACATCGAGAGCCATGAGTGGGAATAGTAGTCGTTCATGAAACCTGAATGAGGAATGACAACCCTAGAAGAATGCAACTTAAGGACATTCCAGCCGACGAAATCTGCAAATAAAAGTTGGGTTTGGGCTTAGTATCTCGAAAAGTGGTCTCATTGAGGCGATTATAGAAAATGTGTCATTTTTCCTAACCATCAGAAGTGGTCGTCTTCCAGCTTTATCAATCAAGATTACACTAAGAGCAGTCGCTGGGATCTGCAAAACATGTGTAGAATCTTCAGAAAATATGATGAAATAACAAATTCTTGTTTCACCGCAATTCTAGATGGCTTGTACCTGGACAATTGCTATGCTTCTGGTACCAAAGGTACTTGAGAAGCCTGCCAAGATAAAAGATAAAGATGACCAAGCCTTTATTATTCATAAGTTACTAATGTATTCAGTGTTTGATTTTACCAGCTGATTCAAATATGGAGCTTGTATAGAAGGCAAATGCATTACTCCCACCAAATTGTTGAAGCATCATCAACCCGACTGCTATCTAATAGTTACAAGATTAGGAAAAGAATCGCAAACAACTTAAATAATTTGGTAGGCATTCTCACCGTAAGTGGACGAGCATATCGTCTTTGGAACAAATCAAGAATTCTAGACTGGGACTGCTGTTCAAAAGTCTCTGTGTAGTCCTATAAGAAAAATTGAAATGAGAGCACATCATTGCCAAAATATCATACGCTTTCCAATTATAAGAAAGACATGACAGATTGAGGTATTACTCTGATATTGGCTGCTTCGTGAGTAATATTGACACTTTTGCCTCTAAGTCTCTGTAATGTGACTTCAAACTCCTCCTCTTGGTGGAGTCTTACCTGCAAGTGACTATGTGCTAGTAATCTTCCGTACAACAAAAGTGCATGGTTTTGGCTTCATCATCCAGTTCTATGATTTTACACAATTAGCCTGTTCTTATAAGGGTAATCAACGCCAATTGGCTTATTTCCAGAGGTGCCATTAAAATGTTAATTCTATGCCTCAACTCCACTAACAACTTACCAGCCATCTAGGAGACTCTGGAACAAAGAACAAACCCACAATTTGTATGACACAGGGAATTACACCTGAAGATGAAATCACCGAGAATGACCCTCCGATATTTTCCCAACTTATTCACATAACGTAAAAGAAGGAAGCAGAGAGACTACTGATCAGAGCCAAGATGCGCCAGGAGACAATGGTTCCAAGAAAGTAAATCAATGAAAAGCCACAGCATAACATCAACTGCAGCAGAGGTCAAGTGTGTCGGTGAGCAACTGAATTGTCTCAACTCAAATTCAATTTCTAAGTTGTCCAAATTTTTTGACCTGATTGAGTGTTGTGAATGCTCCCCGAACACTTGTTGGTGTTATCTCTGCAATGTACACAGGTACCTGTGTGGAAACAAAGATAATAATCAACAGCACATTGGCAGCTTCAACTTCTAGAAATTTATTAGGACAATAAGTCCGAAGCTTCCTGCATATACCACGTAACATATAATCCCAACGCCAAGCCCGTTTAGCAGTCTCCCAATATCCAGCCACCAGGCATTCTGTAGATTCAACAGACATACCATTAAGTGCACGCTCTATCTCACTGCCTAAACCATGACTTGATTATTCACAAAAATAGGATGCCGTCTGTCTTAGCTAGAAGAAAATCAATTGCACGAGCGTGATCCCTTAATCAGCTAGGCAGATAGTTTGAAGTGCAAAGTTCCACAATTGCAGTGAAAAATTACAAAAAAACATCCTACAGGACTGATATCTAAATAAACTCATCCATAAGATAAGCATGAAAGGTGGAAAATGCAATTTAAATTATTAAGCCTGTTTATCGAGTCATCGACAATGAAGAAAACTTCTGAAGAGGCAAGAGGAAGGGTAGGAACCTTGGCATATGCTATAGAAAGCCATCCGGCGGTGCAAAATATTTGAGAAAGCCACATAGCCTGCATCAAAAAGATATGAGCCTCCCCTAATATCTGTTGGGCTTTTCATTGAGCTTTCAAGAATGGAAGGGAGAGGTAGAGGCTCATTTACTCGTCTACGCCCAATCAAATCTGTTACCCTTCCATTTACCAGAGCTGCTATGAGGCTTCCAACTGTTAATAGTGAACTGAAAAGCGAATACTGCAACATAAAAAAGGGGAAGAATATGAATACAAGAGGGGTTCCACTTTCCATTTCTCCGTTTGGTGTCACTGATACAGGTATCACTTTCAGTTAGTCTAGTAAGCCTCGTGCGTTTTATTTCACTCCAACAAATCTTATTTGACAGTATATTGATGGAAACCAATTAGTATAGCGGCTGATAGATGAACAATCATAGAAATATAGCATGGATGCTTGATAGGACTTGCCGCTGCTGTGGAGAGGCCTAAATCGTCCATTATGTCGGACTCAGCTGGTGAAGAATAACCGCACTACATTGCGAAAAGTATAATTGTTGAGATAATTCCGCCACGGATGTATAATAAAGAGGCAGGCCAGAGGTCAGTTTCCAAATGGCATCTTTCTCACAAATGCGATTGAAGTAATTCATAAAGATTATTTTTCATCTTGTTTGCATAAATGAGTTTCGTGTCTGCTACTTGAGTGATCCTGAACCAGCTATGTGCTTTATCGTGGTTCAAGCTGATATTAAAATATGAAGACACGGCAACTACTATCGGACTGTTCGACACATCCTCTCCCCCTTTATCCCGGGTTGTGAGAGGAAAATATTACAAAGTAATTGTTGGAACAAATTATTACATAGTAAGATAATCCAGGTCATCTTATATCTTGGTATCAGCTAAGTGATCAAGAACATGACAGACAGGTGCTTCTGGAAAATAATTTACCAACTTTTAGGCACCAAAAATAATTTACATATTCGACCAGAGTTGCAGACAGATCTTGGTTGCTTCATCTTACTAACACCAAGGGTAAAATAAAAACCCAATTTTTTCTTGAAAACACAATGTTGACGAATAATATAAGAGAATAGAGAAACTTTGACCAAGTTATGTGCTTCTTTCCTCCTATCTTTTCCCAGCAAAATATTTTAGTAGAGCCTGAAAGAAATCATGACACTGCCTCCTTAGCAATCATCAGGTACACCGGAAAAAGCACCCTGATTGCTAAACTCACCTCCAATTCAATACAGATGTGGGAGAAAATGAGAATCAGGAATCAATAAAAGAAAATAGAGCTGGTTTTTTGGTGATGAATCTGACAGTTGATACAGTACTCACAGCACACCCAGTAACGAAAGAGCCGCTAACAGCGATGAGAGTGCTAAAAACGACGAGTGGCGTGACTGCAGGATCACTTGAAGACATGAAGGAGCTGCCATGACTGCCAAGGGCAGAGGCTTCTTGGGCAAGCAGAGGACCCGGCAATCCATCTTCACCTAACATTTCTCTTTCCAAATCTTTCACTTAAAATCTCTTCGGGGTAAGTCCTCAAGGAATGAAAATCGGCAAGAACGAGTCGTGAGTGAGTGTGAGATTGAGTGAGATGGTGGTGAGTTAGAGGCAGAGATGGAGAGTTCAAAGTAAAGGACTATGTTGCATGAGAAGGTTTCTTCACTACAAAGCTTCCTCATTATTTTATGTTCGCTTTCCTACTTTTTTGCTCTTTGAGTGATCATGCGATAGTTGCTCAAATTTGTATTATTACAGCGGCAATTCACTCATTTCTGGTCGATAGAAACAACACCAAACTGCTAGTGCTACCTATACAAAATATTTTGAAGAATAATTAGAGACGAGAGATAGCACGATGGGATACTCTTAAAGATTTTGAGATAAAAAAACTTAGACAACAAGCATGGTGGGATACTTTAATACTTCCTCTTACATGCGACTTTCACCGTAAATTGCACAATTTCCAGTATTTGTTTTCTTTAACAGAACCATGCAGGTCTGAGAGATTATGAGATGGTAGCCATGTAACATTGTATGCTCGATAGGACTCAACGCTGCCATAGAGAGTGAATCCTCAACTATGCCGAGCTCGGTGGGTGATGAATAATCAGCCGGCATTGTAGAGATACGCCACCAGTTATGGTAACTTCTACTTGGTGGAGAATTACCTCATTAGAAGCTCCAGCCTAAGTAGAGCAGTTGCCTAGGAGATCACCAAAAATAAGAGATTACGTCACCAGAAAGTGTTTTTGTCAGAAGTAATTTCTTTTTTCTCCAAAATGCAATTACAAGTAGTGAAATGTGAGAATTTTACGTCTCTTTGCCAAATTGAGTTTCCATGGCAAACATAATTGATCCTAGAGGAGCAACTTGAGTCTTTTCATATTGTCTGAATCAGGACATCTTTATTCTTAAACAATCCAGATCAACCTACTCTGTGGGGTCTATTAACCCATGTGATTCACGACATCACACGAATGGAAAAAAAAAAAAAAAAGTTTGATCAATCACACAAGCAACGAGGCAAACATTGACGGAGCACTTTGTTTCTTCCTTGTTCTTTCTCTACTGAAACATTCTTTTGAATTCAAAATTAAATTCACGGATCTTGTTACTCTATTGACTTGCGGTACATGAATGATTAATATAAGTGCACTAGAAGTCTTAAAATTTATCATGTAAGTGCAATTCAATTCTAAAACTTTCAAAAAGTGAAATCAACAGAAAAACTTAATTTGACCAATTTGACAAGTTTTGGAACTTGATTACACTTTTTGAAAATTTATGGATTCAATGGCATTTCATGATAAGTTTTAGAACTCAATAGTACTTTTTGAAAATTTTAGAACTCAATTGCACTTTCGTAAAAAGTTTTGGGACTTCTAATACACATATCCCAATGATTAGTTAATCTTTGATTAGCCTTTCATGGTTCAAATTGAAATCGAAGATCCTGGCTTAGGGTTTTTAATTCAAATTGGATTTTCAATTGATTTTGAATCACATTTGAGTTTCAATTCCAATTGATAGTCACAATCCATCCATATACTCCATGATCGAAAAAAAAAAATCTTGTTTATCAATATAAGTATGGTCCAAATGATACTTAATTTTGTAAGAAATCCAAATAGTCCGAATACTGACAAGTGGATGCTACACTGGCGAAATTATGACTATATTGTGTAAATTTCAATGCATTTTAAGTCTTGATTTTCGCCTTTCAAACGTTTCTAAGGCTCAATTGCATTTCACACAAAATCGTAAGGATTTTTGGTCTAATTTTCTCGATCATAAAAAATTTCATATCTTTTGCGAGTGCAACAGCTCGACATTTTCTTAAATACATAATGAAAACAAAAGGCTGAGAGAAGTGAAATTTAAGGTTGTGACGTTAATATCGTAGGTTGTTGTGAGGACTTGCTTGCTCTTTTAAGTGTTCAAAGTCAATTGGGAGAGAGAGAAACCACAAGACGGGAGAGGAAGATCGGAGAAGGGCCTGGGGCCGCTCCCAAACGCTCGCCGGCAACCGGATAACTCCATCGCCGGTCCACGTAACATTCGTCTATTCTCGTAAGTCTCCATCATTTCCGTGGCAGCAAACTCCGAGCGCTTGCTTGCCCGAGCGGGGCGCTCGGAAGCGCTCTCCTGGCCGACTAAACACTTGAGGCTTTGACGGGAGCATGCATATTTCAGAACTGGATCCAGCGTTGGATATTCTCAACAATCTGAGCATTGTGGAAATGTATTATAAAAACATGCATATGGAATATGTCATCATGATAATATTTATGTGTTAGCATTGAGGAGTTGCGTTATTTGATTTATCCTTGCCGTCAATCCACGCGAGGTGATTTTACGAAATTTGTGTACATGCGTAGTTTGATCTTATTTTGGGGCTTAATCATGGTCGACGTGGTTTCCAGGTAATCACAACCGGTGTTATTTTCGGGTCATAGCCATAGCCGACATGGTTTTTGGGGTCTTGTCACCGGGCGAAGCGTGACTGGAGGGTTCATGACATTAGCAATTGAGTTTTAGCTTATGTTGATTACTATTGACTTGTCGCAGTATATATATTGATATTTATGCCGCATTGTGTTTGGACTACTTGTTTGATGTGAATGCAAATATTTCTTAAAATTGCATTATAGAAGTGGTATTAGCTACTTGCTGGACTATGGTTTTGCTCACCCCCTATTTACCTTTTACAGATTTCGAGGATAACGACTAGTGATTGTTATAAATTGCAATTGAGAGTATGCAGGTACTTTTTTCTTTGGTCTATCCTATCTCTAACTCTCCTCTCTTTCTCGAACTTTTACTTTACCTCTTTACAAAATGTGGAATCAAACCTATGCGGGAATTGTTTGTGAAGATGAGTTTTGTTAATTTTTTAGAACAATGTTAGGAACTTGGAAATTGTTTTGTTAGTGAATTTTGCCTTTTAAATATTCATGATAGTGATTATAATTTGCTTGCGCTAGTTCCATTCCCTTTTAAGCTCACCCCTCTACCTCGATAATGAAGAAAAAAAATGGTTAGAAATCATCTTAAATTAAAAGTGGGATCTGCAAAGATTAGTGTAATCAATCCAATGTAATAAAGAATGTCGGGAGCTAATGAAGCGTGGAAATACAAAGGGTCTTATGATTTTGCAATAAGAGTTATATTTAAGAACTATTGTAATATTAAATTGAATTGTCTTAGGGCTTTGCCCTTTATTTATTAAAGGATGGTAGTGTCACTTCCTTTGAACCATAGTACGGACTGGGGTGTAATAGCAACCTTATACAGCTTTGGTCTGCAAAACTCCATAGGAAGATTTCATCTAAGGTGTTGACAGATGACAAATGACTCTTGGTTTAAACCTTTTGGGGAGCACATTTCATGTGTAAATCCAGAATAGACCAGGGGATGTGAGCGAGTACGTGATTAGGTTTGCCCGGGAAGCTAGATTTGTCCAGGCCGGCGAAACCTGGCCTGGACTATCTAACAATTAAATAGAAATATAAACTTGACTAGTGGCGCTGTACAACCAATTACTCAGCAAAAGGAGAAGTAGATCACATTGCTTTTGCTCTTCCATTTCAAGTTGGCATTCATTGTTTGCAAATAGGAACAAAATGTTGATCCTACAAAAGTCTTTCGACATCCCAATAGGCGCAATTACAATGTTGTTAGGACTTATAGAAATCACATTACTTTAACTCTCTGCAGAAATATGGACTAGTGATGCTTGCACTTCTTCGAGGGCTTGCCCTTTGGTCTCCGGCACTAACTTCACAGTAAACAGGACCCCTAAACCACAAATGCCTGTGAATACGAAGAATGTTCCTGGAAAAAGCATAGTCCAGATGCAAAACGACTATCAGATAATGCATCAAATTTATCCAAGCGCAGTCACATTCGCTTATGCTCCAACTTCTGAGATCATACTACATAAACGAAGTCAACAAAGATAGAGAGCAGACCAGGTGCGCTCCATTCGAACATGAAGTTGAAAGTGTAGCTCATGATCCAGGAACAGGACCAGTGGGCGAACGTCACCATGCTTCCTGCTTTCGCTCTTACATTTACTGGGATATCTTCATAATGGGGAATCAAAAGCAACCAAGGGTCTATTGCTTTTAGTATTAATCATCATAAAATTCAATTAAAAGTTTAGGAATCACACCTCGGATATTAGAACCCATGGCAGTCCCGCCATGCCGACTGAGCGAAATACAAAATATGCCCGGTTGCATTATTGGTCGATCAGCGACTTCAGCAAAACTCACCACGCAGTTATAGACTAGAATTCACTAAGCTCTGCAACATCCTTGCAATTGTGCAGATCCTGTAGAGAAGGGGTAACAAAATGAAAGAACAAAAGTGAGTCGAATTCATCAACAACCCCAAGGGTATTAGTAGCAGACTTACCCGCATGTAAAATGACAATCCTAGTATTAAACAGCTTAAGCACATTCCAGCAGTAGAAACCTGCAAATCGAGATCAAGCTCAATTTCAACTTTCAGGTGATTGATTCCTTTTCAAACCAAAAAACAGAGTTTCTTTTCTTTTCCTGAGCAACAGAAGTGGTCGTCGTCCACCTTTATCAGTCAAGATTACGGTAATTGCAAATGCTGGAATCTACAAAACATGTCAAACTATTTGGAAAAGCAACGTGGGGAATTCATACTTTAGGATAATGTTTCATACTTGAGTGTCTAGGAAATTCTCCCAAAGACAGAGAAACAGCTTACCACGACAATAGCCACGCTCCTGGTGCCAATGCTACTTGAAAAATCTGTCATGGACGAAAGTTTGTTGTGATTATTTCTTCACACTTCCTGAAGTAGTAGAGAAGCCTTTACCAGCTGATTCAAAAATGGAACTTGCATGGTACGAGAAAGCACCAGCTCCACCAAATTGTTGAAGCATCATTAGTCCAAGTCCTATCTAAGCTTTGTAATGATTGTAAAACGTAAGTCCTCACTAGACAGCATTGCATATAGATGGGCAAATAAATGCTTATATGTAGTTGAAGGAAAGAGCACTATGAATGAACGAGCATATCTTCATCGAAACACATCTAGAAATCCTGAGCGAGATTGCCTTTCAAAGGTTTCTGTGTAGACCTGTGAGATTAATAGAAGAGAATGTGAGGCCCTACAACTCATCAGTCCTTGAGAGGAAAATCAGCTTTTCCCTAGAGGATTGTGAGAAATTGAGAATTTACTGTGATGTTAGCTGCTTCCTGGGAAATATCAGCTCTTTTGCCTCTGAGTCTCTGTAAGGCAGATTCAAAATTCTGTTCTCAACCCACTTTTTCCTGTAAATTCATTCCCATAGTGCATAACTCTTGAAAGCATTGCAGTCCAGCTTTAAATTTAATTTTCTCACGTATCAGAGTGCCACTTGTACAAAACTAGGGCAAAACCCCGAAGGAATTCACCAGCCATCTAGGAGACCCTGGTATGAAGTATAAACTGAAAATTTGTATTATAACAGGAATTCCACCTGAAAAACAAAATGCAAAAGGCAGCCCTTTTCTTTTATTTTCTCAACTTTTTTTATCAGGAATACCTGTTAATAGGGGATCCCAGACACCTCCGTTCAGAGCCAAGGTGTACCAGGAAAAAATGGTTCCAACAAAGTATGTCAATGAAAGCCACAGGCTTGTGTCACGGGCCGAAAGATGGACGACCCGAGAGGTTCCCCAAAGTCAACCCCGACTTGCCCGTAGACCTCCTGCTCTCACTCGGATTCCCACCAAGCCTTCTCCCCGAATTGCAAGGGCGGGCGAAGCTGTCATTAAGCTAGATTACAGAAGTCTATTCCTTTTATTTATGTCGGTAGATGGTAGCTCAATACTTATGTCGGTAGTTGAGGTGGTGCGATTCTGTCCACCGATGAATTCTAGATCAACGGATGTAATCCGAGACCCTCACCTATAAAAGGGGTGTCCTCCTTCATTTGTGAATCATCCACTACTTCCGCAATACAAAGCAAGTCTTCTTTCCAGAGCTCTTCTCTCTAGATTCTTTCTCTCTCTACGATCCGGGTAAGGCGAGCGAGTGAGCTTCCGCAATACAAAGCAAGTCTTCTTTCCATAGCTCTTCTCTCTAGATTCTTTCTCTCTCTACGATCCGGGTAAGGCGAACGAGTGAGCGTTCAACTGTGTAAGGCTTGGCTTAGGTGCTTCGGCGATCCAATCCGATCCTAAAGTGCCCGAGTCGCCGCGTGGTCACGATCCCTACCGATCGGCCCGTGACAAGTGGTATCAGAGCTAAAGAGAGATCCATTTCCAAGAGATTGAAGAGCACCAACTGTTTGAAAGAATGTCAAGCCAGGAAGCGAATATAGTTGGAGAGGCTGTGCCAGTCAAAGAGAACCGCGGCCAACCAAAGAAAAGGGATGCCTCGATGGATGCTACGGCCACGTTCAATGAGAAGATCGGCAAGGTCCGGAGTGCTGTGCTCGAACTCATGGAAGGTCTTGACGACGTGCGAGACCGGATCATGGAGGTTGAGGGCCCGCTCCGCGAAGACTTTACGACCGGCCTCAACCAAGCCACGGCTCCATTGTTCGACAAGGACGAAGCTCTCGAAGCATCGATCGATGGTTTGAAGGAGCGCGTCCAAATAATCGAAGAGGTAAGCCCGTGTAGGGACGAGGTTGAAGCCATGAAGGTGGAGATCCAAGAGCTCAAGACCGAGCTCGCCCTATGCAAACTTAGCATCACGAATGATGCGGTGCCTGCTCAAACGGTGACCAAGATCGAGGTACCGAAGCCAAAAGAGTTCAAAGGCAACCAGTTCGCCCAAGAGGTGGACAACTTCATGTGGAGCATGGAACAATACTTCGGCGCCGTCAACATACACGACGAGTCGATCAAGGTACGAACCGCGTCCATGTTCTTGTCTGATACGGCGATACTGTGGTGGCACAATAGGTGCGATGAGATTCGACACGGTGTTGATCCCGTGAACACGTGGGACGACTTCGTGAGAGAATTCTGCGACTATTTCTTCCACGAGTTCGCTCAACAAGAAGCCCGAAGCATGCTCCATCGCCTCGAGCAAAGAGGCACGATCCGAGAGTACGTGAAGGAGTTCACAGAGCTCAAACTCCAGATTCGCAACCTAAGCAAAGAGGAGGCATTCGGAGCGTTCATGGATGGACTGAAGTCATGGGCACAACTTGAGCTGAAACGGCGGGACGTGAGTAGTCTTGCACGTGTGCTGAGCATGGCCGAGTCTCTCATTGACCTCACCAGGGTTGAGCTGAGGAACCACCGAGCAAAAGACTGGAGATCGGATCGACCCGACGATGAAGGAAGAAACACTCCCCGAGGCACGCCCGATCAAGGCGACCGAGCCAAGGCGTGGGGAGAAGGGTCTTCCAAGCCGTCCTTCCAAAGAGGTCAACCACCGATCGACTACGCGAGTAAGTTCGATCAACCTCCGCCCTCTCTTTGCTTTATTTGCAAAGGTCCGCATTGGACCCAGAAGTGCCCGAAGAGGGGATGAATCAACGCTCTCCTGGCCATCGACGAGGTGGAGGAGGAGCCCAAAGAAGAGCAGCAACAAACCCGACTCGGAGGTGTGAAGACAATCAACTCCGTCCGAGCTCGATCACCGCCCAAAGGAATCACACAAAACACTGACATGTTCTTCGTCGAAGTCGAAGTGTGTGACCGAACGCTTTATGCTTTGGTTGACACTGGCGCGTCGAACATGTTCATGTCGACCGAGGTTGCAAAAGCCTTGAAGCTTCGCGTGGAGCCAACTGGGAACATCTTCAAGCCAGTCAACTCGGAAGGCGTCCATGGTGTTGGGTCGACTTCGGATGTAGCTGTCAAGATCGATGCATGGAAGGGAAAGATGGACTTCGAGGTAATCACACTCGATGATTATGATCTCATCCTTGGTATTCAATTCTTCCATAGTGTGAGATCTATGATCGACATGAGGACCAAGTGCCTCGTGATCCTCGACCCGTAATGCCCAACGATGATCCCCATGATCAAAGGGGTGGTCGACACCAAGAGCATCGCCACGATCCGCCGTCTCGACAAAGATTTGAAGTCCGTGAAGCGACTCAACAAATTGTCCGAGGCGAAGCCGAAGGTCAATTTAGATCCGACTCCAACACACGCCATGCCCATCCAAGCACTTTTCCCCGAGGTCGAGTGCGCACCGCGTGCTCCGTCCAAGCCAAAGACCAAGCCGCGTGCCAAGTCCGATTTCATTATTGAAGAGTGTGGGCCATCATACGTGAGCATCCGCACCAAACGAGGTCGAAACAATAAAGCTCGTGCCAAAGTCTGTGCTCGTGCGAAGAAAGCTGACCGCCAAGCTGAAAGCGACGAGGACGTCACTCGATTGAGTGGGGGAGAATGTCACGGGCCGAAAGATGGACGACCCGAGAGGTTCCCCAGAGTCAACCCAGACTCACCCGTGGACCTCCTGCTTTCACTCAGATTCCTACCAAGCCTTCTCCTCGAATTGCAAGGGTGGGCGAAGCTGTCATTAAGCTAGATTACAGAAGTCTGTTCCTTTCATTTATGTCGGTAGTTGAGGCGGTGCGATCCTATCCACCGATAGAATTCTAGATCAACGGATGTAATCCGAGACCCTCACCTATAAAAGGGTGTCCTCCTTCATTTGTGAATCATCCACTACTTCCGCAATACAAAGCAAGTCTTCTTTCCAGAGCTCTTCTCTCTAGATTCTTTCTCTCTCTACGATCTGGGTAAGGCGAGCGAGTGAGCGTTCGACTGTGTAAGGCTTGGCTTAGGTGCTTCGGCGATCCAATCCGATCCTAAAGTGTGCTTCGGCAATTCAATCCGATTCTAAAGTGCCCGAGTCGCCGCGCGGTCACGATCCCTACCAATCGGCCCATGACACTTGCATGGACTACATTTCAATATTGGCAGCATAAAGCAAGCAAATAATGTTCATTAATATTACCTGATTGAATGAAGCAAATGCTCCCCGAACATTTTTAGGTGTTATTTCTGTGATGTATACAGGTACCAGTTGGGCAAAAGAGAGGTGATGAACATCTACGTTCACATAAGTGTACAAGGAAGTCCAAAGTGCGTATTACCACATAGCTCTTCCGGCATCCAGCCACCATGCATTCTGCCAGGTGACATGTAGTGTACAGTTGAGTGATAATGAATAATATTGCACCCGGTTAAATTCTCATGGAACTCCAACACTAACGAGTAGTGCTGCCAGCATTCTGCCTACCAAATTGTGCTGGATTTGTACAGTCAAACCTTCTGTGGACTCTAATTGTCTACATAAGACTTCCTTTTTTGGCCGTACAAGAGAAAGCGCGGGTCAGGAAGTGGTTAGAGAAAAGGAAATGAGATAAAAGCTAGGCTTTTGCTTCTTTTGGGTTTCCTTTCCTGTAGGAGCCGAACAGAGGGTTCTTTTAGTAGCAAGCTGCCGCACTAAAAGAATCGAATTATGTAAATTTCTGGTGAAATTTTCCCATTTATTTTTCTGACAATTTCACGTTGATTTAATTACAAAATCATGACTGTTTTCACGTTAATGTCACAACATGTTCTTTGCTGGATCACAAGAATGATTGCTTCTAATGATTCCAAAATCTGCAGTAGTTGTAGCCGCAAATCATTTACGAATTTGTTGCTCTTTGAAAATCAAACTGAATCAAACCTGCTAGCAGTCCGGCATATATATTGGAAAGAAGTAGAAGATTGATTGTTATTTATGTCTTAGTGTGTGCAAATATTCTTAAACAAATAGGACAAGTTCAATGATTGAGTTGAAATCATCAGCTAAAACAATCTCTCCGTTTGGGTGGTAGCAATTTAACACTACTCTTGAACCACTACGCCTTCGCTGTAGTGGCAACTGTGCATCTCTCTTGTTGTGCAAGACCCAAGTTGGGGTTTCGATTCTCATATCAGAATTTGAGAAGAAAACAACTGTTAGGATTGAAGCAACATGACACCTTAGGGCTGATTCTATAGCACAATATACAAGAAATTATAGACTGATTGTCCGTGGTCAGTAACGAACAGGTACTTTAGTGTAGTTTATAACAGCAGTTGTAAAAATAAGGTGACTGGTGATCTGTTATCTAGTAATGTATAAGTAAGTTACTGACAAAATTGAATTTACTAATATCTGGTTGATCATAAAATTACCACTTTCATTTGACTTGCACTAGTGGCAACCAAATTTCTGCTGTATTATCGGTACACAGTAAGACGAAGTTAGGTGCTTCAACTTGAAATTACCGGTATGCAATTCAGTCTCTGTAATCTAGCGCTGTTAATGGAATGTATTACTATGAAACATCTCCTTTTTCTGTCCTCCCCATTTCCCATTGCATTAGTACTTTGCAACAGCCTCCTGTCAGCCTTCCTATCACTGCTGCTTGTGTTCGGCTCATACCAATTCAAATTCTAACAAACTGCAGCTGATAATCATCAAAGAAAATGGGCAAGTGATGCTTGCAGTTCTTCCAATGCTTGCCGCCTGGTCTCTGGCACTACCTTCATGGTGAATAAGACTGTGAGACCGCACATGCACGCAAACATGAAAAATGTCCCTGAAAGTAGCACAATTCAGATTAAGCATGGATACTGAATATATTACACTCACACAGGAGAAGAAGAGAGAGAGAGAGAGAGAGAGAGAGAGAGAAAGAGAGAACCGGGTGCACTCCATTCAAACATGAAGTTGAAAGTGTAAGTCACAATCCAGGAACAGGACAAATTTGCAAATGTCACCAGACTCCCGGCTGACCCTTTAATGTTCACAGGGAATATCTACAGAGAACATATTCACTGAGAATGGTCTTGAGATAGAGATTGCCAAGTGCAAATTTAGACTGAAGCCATGTACCTCAGACATGATAACCCATGGTGCAGCCATGCCAATTGAGTAAGCTATGCAATACACCTAAATGAAATAGTTATGTGTCAGCAAACTTCATCAGAACAAGTCATTGAGCAACGGTTCAAGATGAAAAGAGACAAGGAAAAAAGGCACTCTTATAGAGACGTACAATTATTGCTACATATGCCAAAATTGGGGTCACTGCTTTCCCATGATTAAGGTCCTAATTCAGCAACCAAAAAAAAATAGAAGGAAAAAATAAGGTCACTTAAAAACATGGAGAACCCGAGTAGGAATAGTTATTGTTTGCAAAACCTGAATGAAGAAGGACAATCCTAGAAGAAAGCAACTTAAGGACATTCCAGCTGAAGAAATCTGCAAATAAAAGTTGGGTTCGGCCTCAGTATCTCGAAAAGTGGCCCTTGTTAGGCGATCATATCAAATGTATCATTTTCCTAACCATCAGAAGTGGTCGTCTTCCAGCTTTATCAGTCAAAATTACACTAAGAGCGATTGCTGGGATCTGCAGAATAAGTGTAGAATCTTTAGAATATACGATGAAATAACAAAATCCATCTTTCACCGCAATTCTAAGTGTCTAGTACCTGGATAATAGCTATGCTTCTGGTACCAAAGCTACCTGAGAAGCCTGCCAAAATAAAACATTAAGATGACCAAGCCTTCATTATTCATCAAACTACTAATGTATTTATTTTTCGATTTTTACCGGCTGATTCAAATATGGAGCCTGCATAGGACGAAAATGCACTAGTCCCACAAAATTGTTGAAGCATCATCAACCCAACTGCTATCTAACACTTTGACAAGATTAGGAAAAGAATTGCAAGAAACTTGAATAATTTGGAGGGCATTCTAACCATAAGTGGATGTGCATATCGTCTTTGGAAGAGATCCAGAATTCTAGACTGAGACTGCCGTTCAAAGGTCTCTGTGTAGTCCTATAAGAAAAAGTGAAATGAGAGCACATCATCGCCAAAATATCAGATGCTTCCAAATTATAAGAAAGACATGCGAAATTGAGATATTACTCTGATATCGGCTGCTTCCTGAGTTATATTGACATTTTTGCCTCTGAGTCTCTGTAATGTGACTTCAAACTCCTCTTGGTGGACTAATACCTGCAAGTGACTATCTGCTTGTAATCTTTCTTGCGACAAAAAATGCAGGGTCTTGGCTTCGATATCCAGTTCTATAAGTCTACACAACTAGCAAATTCTTACAAGGGTGGTCAACACCAGTTGGATTATGTTTCAGAGTTTAATTGCCATTGATATATTAGTACCTATGCCTCAACTCCACAGACAACTTACCAGCCATCTAGGAGACTCTGGAACAAAGAACAAACCCAAAATTTGTATGACACAGGGAATGCCACCTGAAGACGAAATCACCAAGAATAACCCTATGATATTTTCCCAACTTATTCACCACATAACATAAAAAATGGGAGCAGAGAGTCTACTGATCAGAGCCAAGATGTGCCAGGAGACGATGGTTCCAAGAAAGTAAATCAATGAAAAGCCACAGCATAACATGAACTGCAACAGAAGCCAATTGTGTGTTGGTGAGCAAATGAATTGTCTCGACTCAATCAATTTCTACATTGTCCATACTTTTTGACCTGATTAAATGCCGTGAATGCTCCCCGGACACTTGTAGGTGTTGTTTCTGCAATGTACACTGGTACCTGTTTGGAAACCAAGATAATGATCAACAGCACATTGGCACGTCAACTTCTAAAATTTATTAGGACATTTAGTCCGAATCTTCCTGCATATACCACATAACATATAATCCCATAGCCAAGCCCGTTTAGCAGTCTCCCTATATCCAGCCACCAAGCATTCTGCAGATTCGATGGATATACCATTAGGTCCTTACTCTCTTTCTCACAGCCTTAACCACGATTTGATCATTCACAAAAAATAGGATGTCGTAAAAAATTTCCTTGCATCTTAGCTAGAAAAAATTTATTAAGTAAACGGTGATCCCTTATTCAGCTAGGCAGATAGTTTGAAGTGTAAAATTTCACAAATGCAGTGAAAAATCACAAAAATAACCTGCAGGACTGGCATCTGAATGAACTCATCCATATGATGAGCGTGAAAGGTGGAAAATGCATTTAAAATTATTAAGCCTTTTTATTGAATCATCAATGACCAAGAAAGATTCCTGAAGAGGCGAGAGGAAGGGCAGGAACCTTGGCATATGCTATAGAAAGCCATCCCACGGCAAAAAATATTTGAGAAAGCCACATTGCCTGCATAAAAAAGAGACGAGAATCCCCATAACATCTGTCGGGTTCTTCATTGAGCTTTTGAGAATGAAAGGGAGAGGTAGAGGACCACTTACTCGTCTACGCCCAATCAAATCTGTTACCCTTCCATTTAACAGAGCTGCTATTAGGCCTCCAACTGTTAACATTGAACTGAAAAGCGAATACTGTAACACGAAAAATTGGGAGAATGTGAATACGAGTTTTGATCCACTCTCCAGTTCTCCGTTTAATATCACTAAAACAGATGTCACTTTCAGTTAGTCTACTAAATCTCGTGCGTTCAACAAATTTTATTTTACGGTATATTGATGGAAATCAATTAGTATAGCGGCTGCTAGATGAACAATCCTAGAAATATCGCATAAATGCCTGAGAGGACTTGCCACTGCTGTGGAGAGGCCTAAATCCTCCATTATGCCTGACTCAGCTGGTGAAGAATAACCAATCTGCATTGCAAAAGCATGCCACCAATTAATGGTACGGTCTACTTGGCGGCTGCTAATCATGTCAAGGCAAAAAGCACATTTCCCAAGAAAATTCCACCACGGATGAAAAAAATTAGTCAGGCCAACAGTCAGTTTCAAAGGGCATCTTTCTCACAAATGCGATTGAAGTAATTAACGAACACCATTTGACATCTTTTTGGCATAAAGTGATCCTGAATCAGCTAATTGCGTTATCATGGTTTGAGTCGATATTATTATATGAAAGCACGGTAACAAGTATCAGTCTGTTTGACACACCTCCTCTGTCCCGGGTTGTGAGAAGAAAATGTTACAAAGCAGTCGTTGGAACATGTTATTACAGTCTAATAATCCAGGTTGTCTAACGTGTTGGTATCAGCCAAGTGATCAAGAACATGACATATAGGTGCTTCTGAAAAATAATTAACCAACTATTAGGCACCAAAAACAGTAGTAGACACACATTCAGACCGAGTAGCCGACACAGATCTTGGTTGCTTCATCTTACTTGCACCAAGGCCAAAATGAAAACCCAGATTTTTCTTTAAAATACAATGTTGGCCAATGATATAAGAAAACAGAGAACTTTTGACCAAGCTATGTGCTACTTTCCTCTTATCATTTCCTAACAAAAAATTTCAGTGGACTTGAAAGAGACCGTGACACAGCCTAGTTGGCAATCATCAGAATCATTTTTGAAAAAAAAAAAGCACTTCGATTGCAAAAGTCAGCTCCAATTCTATACAGATGTGGGAAATTATGAGAAAAAAAGTATATAGAGCCGGTTTCTTGGAGATGAATCTAAAAGTTGATACAGTACTCACAGCACACCCAGAAGTGAAAGAGCCGCTAACGGCGACGAGAGTGCTTAAAATGACAAGTGGCGTGACTGCAGGATCACTGGAAGACATGCTGGAGCTGCCATGACTGCCTTGGGCAGAGACTTCTTTGAGAAGCAGAGGACCCGTTGGCAATCCATCTTCTCCTAACGTTTCCCTCTCCAAATCTTTCATTTGAAAGCTCTTCGTGGTAAGTCTTCAAGGAATGAAAATTGGCAAGAACGAGTCGTGACTCAACGTGAGAATTGAGTGAGATGGTGGTGAGTCAGAGAGGGAGAGACAGACAGCTCCAAATAACGGACTCCGTTGCATGAGAAGGTTTCTTCACTCTTTATATCCGTTTTCCAAGATTTTTTGTTCTTTGATTGATAATTTGAGTAGTTGCTCAAATTTATGGTAGTTATAGCGGCAATCCATTCATTTCTAGTCGATGGGAGCTACACCAACCTGCTAGTGCTACCTATATCCCACAATATTTTGGAGTATTATTTGAGATAAAACGTAGCACAGAGGAGGGATACTATTCATGTTTGGTCATTTGGATTTATAATCAATATATGACTTGATAGGATATGAAATTCATGGATTTTACTATATCATGCATTTGGTAAATCGCAATACATTATTTAGTATAAACGACATAATGAATGTAAAAGCTCACCAATGCATACGGTAAAAATCTCTCACAACACTCTTGCCTACTTTATTTTCATTTCTCTTTTCTTTTTAATTTTCCTCTTGTTTTTTTAATTATTTTCCTTTTTATTTCTTTTTCCCTCCTATACTCTCTAATAAAAAATTTATTAAATAATAAATTGTGCTAATATACTTAAAATACATAATAATATCAATATATAGATAAAAAATAATATTAAATTAAAAAATTGTTATTTTTTTATTTTGAATTTTTTATACTAGAATTCAAATATTATTCATTTTGATATATAATATTAATTTTATTAATTTAAGAAGCTTGTTATTCAAGAAAATAACTTTCCTAGTATGAATATTAAAAATCATTTCACCTTTATTGCACCTCTCATATGGAATAGTTTTATCCGAGCAATGTCCCTCTTATATCCGACTTCATCATATCTTGAGTAGGCATCAAATGTAGGATGGGATAAATTTTATCCTATCATGAATTTTATCTAGACATAGCTTAAAGAGTTTGAAATCAAAAGCTTAATTAACAAGCATCGTGAAATATTTAATATTTTGCCTCACATGCAAACCACACTGATAGCACGTAAAATTGACAAATAAGTTATGTCACAGGCCTTCATTGTCGGGCATCAATTCCTCAGAGGTAATGCAAAGCCATGATCACGACTTCATTGGTATTTGGAAACTTTGGGCCATATGACAATTGCGATTTTGATATGTTGGTCCAGCTACGAAATAAATATAGGTTGGAATCTAGTGCTGATACTCAGAATGGATCTAGAACTTTATTTAGGGTATGTTTATTTGGGAAAAAACATTTTCCGCGAATTAGTTTTCTAGTCTTTCGCTTGTTTAGTTTGCTATAAGTGATTGGTCAACGTAAAATGATTTACAACCAAAGAAAAATAGACATGCTTGAAGTTAGGAAAATTTTGCCAAAAAAAAAAAGTTAGGAAAATGAATTATTTAACATGAGAATGGGAAAATATTATCCTAAAAGTGATTTCCAAGAAAGTATTTTCTTTTATCATGGGAAAATATTATCCTAAAAAGTAAGGAAAAGAATTCACTATAGAATGCACAATTCCCGGTATTTTCCCTTAAATAGCAGAACTATATAGGCCTAACATATTATGAGATGGGAGCCGTGTAGCTTCGTATGCTTAATAGGACTCACCACTGCCTTAGGGAGCCTCGAATCCTTCGTTATGCCCGACTCAGCGGGTGATGAAAACCAAAATGCATTGTAGAAATAGGCCAATAGTTATGGTAATTTCTTCTTGGAGGAGGATACCACAAGCTAAAAACAGAAGTTGCTTAGGAGATCACCCAAAAAAAAAAAAAAAAAAAAAGATTGCACGGCCTGAAAATTGGTTTTTCAGAAGCATGTCTTCTCAAAAATGCTATTCCAAGTAGTGAAATGTGCAAAAAGCCAAGCATTGACTGAGCGATTTGTTTCTTCCTCATCCTTTCTCTAATGAAACATTCACTCGAATTCAAAATTAAACTCATGGATATTGTTACCTTATTGAATTTCGGTACATGAATGATTAATTAATCTTTGATTAGCTTCTCATTGTTCAAATTGAATTCGAAGATCCGGTCTATAGTTTTTAGTTGGAATTGGATTTTCCGTTGACTTTGAACAAAATTTGAGTTTCAATTCCAATTGATAGTCGCAATCAATCCATGTACTCCATGATCGTTAATATTCACGTGTTTTATCATTTAAATGTGGTAAAAAAAAATACTTAATTTGGTGGGGAATCTAAATAGTCCAAGTTACGACAAATGGACGTGATTTTAAATTTCAAATGATAGTGGCAATCACTAATCAGTCCATACACTCAATTATCGCTAAAATGGACCTGTTTTATCCGTTAGTTGCGGTCGAAATAATACTTAGTTTGGTGAGAAATCCAAATAATCCGAGTTCTGACAAGTGTAAGTTGCCACTAGCAAAATTATGACATTATTGCGCGAGTTTCCTAAACATTAAGATTTCCAATATAATTTTCTCTATCGTAAAATTTATCATATCTTTTGCAAGTGAAATGCATTTTTTTAAAATAAATAAACAACTGAGAAAAGTGAAATTTAAATTGTGCCATTAATATTAAATTTCATTTTTCCACTGCATTTAAGTTTCAATGGTGATACTCACTTAAGTAAACCATTTGGAAATGCTCTTCTTGCCGACGACCAATATGGCAATTTAAATCAATGCGAATCACCGAATAAATAAAGAAGAAATAATAAATGACACTAAAAATTTAATAATTATCTGAGTGTCAATACCTACATATATGGGAAGTGTCAATAATATAATTTATGAATAATCGGAGAATCAAAATTAAAATCGTTCGTAAATCCAAATGTTTCTCATATCTAAAATATACTAAAATTCAGAATATTTATAAATAAATAATTCACTGAAAACTCGCAGCATAAATTATCAGGTAGCTTAGGCTCGAGGAGTTCGCTGTGCGGCCACCCCATTTCCCCAGGTGTACTCCCTGAAGGAGTCCCTCTCTGTGGCTATTATTCACTTCTCACTTGCTGCTGGACTTTAAGAGAAAACAAGGACAACCTAGGCTGACAACCTAGGGTAGTGCTGTCGCTGAAGGAGACCCATCATTCACCGTGCGGCTACATATAGGAAGGCTGTAGCTATAAGCAAACCTAGGGCTTCCTTGTCCTATCTCTTTGAATTCACTTGGCTCCACTTGTCTTCTTAGTTTCGCACGGCCACAGTGTGAAAACTAGTGTGCCCCTTCTTTTTTTTTTTTTTTTTTCGAGTGGCTAAGAACTTGTCCTTCTCCCCTGTGCGATTAAAACTTAAAGATATTTATCTAAACGATTTTGTAATATAACTCAAACATGAAACATAAATTTAACATTTCTTCACTTGACTTGACGTTTAAAGTCAAGTTGGATAGCTCATCATTCATGCTGCTCTCCCAGCACCCAAATAGGCACTAACTCTCTATAGACCTTCGATTGTGCTCAACTAAAACTTCAGCTTCATCAAAAGAACATGCGTAATCATCACGTAAGGCGGGTTCTCCTTTGTCGCTAACTTCTTCATGACAACACTTCTCTATTCGCTAAAAGATATCTTGGATGAAATGGTACTGGATGTCTTGAATAAAATGGTATCTAATATCAATATGTTCCGTTTGCTCGCGATATATCGGATTATATACTAAATATATGGCACCTTGATTATCAAACCTAAAGTCTAAGAGCAAACATTTTAGTCATATTGTCTCCTTCTCTATAAAGGTCGATGCCCTGTATGGGTGTGTAAAGGAACTAGGTGATGTAGCTAGCAAGTACCACATAGAGGAGGATGAGTAGGCGATTCTATAAAATCTTGACAAATTAAATTGGAATAGAAATAATCAAGATCAAAGTGCAAACAAGGTTTGGATTTTGAAATAAGGTTCAAAATCATTTGCGGAGTAGAACAGACTTTTAAAGCACCTTGCAACTATGCAATACTATAACAATAAACAACAAGAGTTTAGGGATAAGAAAAATTGCATACAAAATTTATAGTGATTTGTCTTAGATTAAACATACGTCAACTCTTCCACACTGACAACTTATTAGTTGGATTCCACTATATAATCAATAAAAGATTACAATATTGAGTAATAGCACTTAGTGATAAAATCACACGATCTCACTCATTCGCCCTTTTTGTGCTTCTCTCACGATCACAAAATTGAAGTTCACAAGAGAAAGTGTATTGTTGAAGTTTGCTCAGAATTAGAAATTATATATTATAGGCCTTGTCTCTATTTGCTTATCGGTACCTTGGTCTTCTTAAATACTCCTTCACTTCCAAAATAACCATTGGACAATCTCTAAAGAATCATCTTCTAATCTACCCATTAGACATATCTATATCAAGAAGATTGAGGCCCCGTTTGATTTAGCATTCCCAAGGAGCTTTCAGCCTCGAAAGCCCCTTAGGAAAAAAATTTAGGTGTTTGGTTCAGCATTTGAATATGTCATTGGCCAAATGCTAGCCTTTGAAATGCTGAAAGCCCAAAGCAGGTGAGGACTTGCTTTGAGCTTTCAACATTTTGGAAATGCAAGTCCATATCTACTATTCATCCATTAACTTCTTTTTTTTAAAAAAACCAATCATCTTCCTTGCACCCCCAACCACTATTAATCGGCAACGAAGTTTCATCAGATTTTATTTTTATTTTTTTAAAAAATAATAAAAACCTTTGCAAATGTTGGGTTCACCTTCCTCTTTTTTTGACATTTTTATCTTTTGACAATCAATAGCCCGGCTTTTTATCAATACACTAGAATGATCATTAATTAATGAAGATGATTAATACTACAATAATTTAAAAAAAATTATTCAAAGTTGAAAACAAATCTAAAAGAACCCTTGGCCAAAAGTTGAGCTTTACATCTAATCTATAATCAAATTCTTTTAATATAATTTTTAAATAAATTTACTAATATATATCTTTTACATTACTCCCAACATGAAAATGTAAAAAATTATATAGTTATTGTTTCTTTTTGCAATTTTAAAAATACTAAAACTAAAAAACTTAATTTTGTCACACTAAAGGGCTTTTGAAATATATGTTTACCAAAGGTCTTGTATTTCTCTAAAGCACTTTTCAGTTATAGTTTACCAAACAATCTAGCATTTCGAAAAACCCCTTTACCTCAAAGGTATTTACATTCTCCCAATAACATTTCCCCAAAGCCGAACCAAACTGGCCCTGAGTGGCTGTTGAGTGACAAAAGCTAAATTTCCACTTGATTCTAGTTGCCTATACAACTAAAGTCTTAGTTTCCAAGAGTAGAGTTTTTCTGTATAGAAGGGACTTGTCTTGAAATTGATTTGTCAATGGAATAAAATTGAGTCAATCAAATCTTTCTAAGTGTGAAATCAAAACCATATCACTAGCCATTATTCATTCTAGACCGGTATTGTTCAAAAACTGTCACCTTTTAGACTTGCTACATTTTGAAATTGCTTCATTGTGAACTTGTCACATTCTGTCTAAACTTGCATCAGGATGGGAATGAGAGTTATTCTTTTAGTCTTTGTCTTCTGTATAAAGTATAAATTTAAGTCTACTCCATCTAAAGTAGACTTTACATATCGTGCATGAATTTGAGCTAGATCAAGATAACTTCATTCCAAGATTATTTTCCTAGATCAACACGCTTCAAAACAACTATTAGACTTGCTTAAGTCTCATGGATAGTTTTGTTAGCTACAAAATCTATTAGGAGTTTTTTCAACATTAAAAGATGCTATATTCACTAAGAATCAGACCAAACCAATAGTTCCCATGGGGATTGGGATGATTCTTGGTTTCAGGCGTGAAACTGCCCACTCGCCCACCTAGACCGAATTGATATATATTCTTTAAAAAAAATTACTTAATTATTTTATATTTTTTTAACCAACATATATGTACATATATATTTCTAGTTATCGGACACTATGGACTAATTTTGTCTCTTGAGTTTCTAATAGGATTAAGTCCCTACTTTTTGTTTATAGAATAAATCATTTTCTTGCTTTCTCGGGCAAAATATAAAATACAAACAAAGAATGAGATGACCAATTGGAAATGATCATAAATATTGCGGCGCTTGTCGTCATAATACTGAATTAAGAGCCATGGCTCGTTTTAATAGTATAATTAGGTCTCTTCTTATCCATCTCCGTGATTAAATTAGGTTGACGTTGAAAAAAATGGATCAAGCGATTAATGTTTTTAACTTCTATGGAGGTTAGAACTTCTAACATAAAGTTTAATTCTCCACATGTTCCCGGTGTCAAGAAACTCTAGGAAGACCATACCATGACCTTTCAAAAATTAAATTCCTACCTAATGAGCATTGTCTATTCGTTCAACCCTTTAGTTTTCAATCCTTATCAAAATTTATGACTCGCAATTCAACCCAAATTTAAGACCGAACAAGCTTCGGTGTTCTATATAGAAACTAGGTTCATTATGATATTGATTGATAAATGCAATTAGACGAGAAGGATTCCATGGACTCACTTGGAGATCAAACAAGACCGGCAATCTAGTTCCTAAGTTAATCCATGGAACCAACAGACGATTCCTAATTCCAATTTTTCAAACCAATCCTTAGTAGACGGTTTCCAATTCCAAGGTGGGAATTGCCCACCCAAACCATGCTCATACCAAGTGCCATATACTCTGCCTCAATCAAAGATAATGTAGCATGGTCTTGTAAGGATACCTTCTAACACAACGTAAACACATACCCCACTAAAAACGTGCATTAATTCAAGTCACTGATTCGAATCTACATGACCAATGGTCTTACTACCATTCTTGTCCTCTAGTACATTATACTAATGTTTGTTGTCCCCTTCAAATTTTTTATCCACTTCACAACTTTCTAGTGAGTTTTACGAAGACACATCTTGTAACAGATAACTATAATATTAGGCCTAGTGCATACCATAGCATACATAGTACTACTCACTACACTTAAAATAAAGAACACGTGATATATGCTCAACTTCATCCTTGGTCTGCGGTGATAACTTATTTAGAAGTTTAAAGTCTTCACTAAAGATGTACTCACAAATTTCACTAACTTCATCTTAAAACGTGTCATAATCTTCTCAATATATTTCGTTTGAAATAGGCGTAAAACCCTTGTTGTTCTGCCATGCAAAATCTCCATTCCCAATATTTTCTTTGCAGCACATAAATCTTTCATCTCAAACTTAGTACTCAACTATCTCTTCAGAACATCAATGTCAAACATATTCTTAACTGCTATTAACATATCATCCACATATAATAATAAATAAATCAAAGATCCATCCTCCAATTTCTTAAGATAAATATAGCTATCCATCTAACTTTTCAAATAGTTATGACTAGCCATTAAAGTCATCAAAATTATTTATACCACTACCAAGTATATTGTTTTAGTCTATACAAAGATCCTTTTTAATAAGCAAACATGGTCTTTTTCACTTGGAATAGCAAATCTCTCAAACTGCCTCATGTAAATCTGCTCCTCCAATTTACTGTAAACAAAGGTTGTTTCACACTGCCTCATATAGCTACCGTAAATCTGCTCAAGATCCTATGCAACAATTAAGGAAAGTAAAATACAAATATAAGTTATCTTGCCACAAAAGCGAACATCCCGTTGTAGTTAATGCCCTCCCATTATATATACTCCTTCGCAATAAGTCTCACCTTATATCTCAATACCTTGATACTAAGAATGCCCTATTTCCATTTGTAAACCCGCTTACTTCCAACAATCTTCTAGCTTTTAAATACTTTGATTAGCTCCTATATTTGATTTTGATGTTGTGATTCCATCTCTTAGATCATAACCCCTAGCTGTTGGGATAACTTTCAACTAGCATTGCCCCAAAGTAAAACGAAGGCTCATTTGTCTCAATCTCGTCACCTACAATAAATACATAAGTAATATATGTATAACCATAATACACTGATAGTCTTATTTGACTTCCATGTCTCATAGAGACTATAATCTGCTACGATTGTATTGGTGGTTGTCTAGTATCACCAATTTCAAGAACTACAGACTCGTCTGTAGTTTCTACCCTTGTTACCTCTGAGATCTTCGGGGTCGACCTAAAACTCCACCTCACTACTGACCCCATGATCTATCTACTCTGTTGATTATGCCGCAGGACTCCTTTGTTGAAGCATTATAGTCTCATCAAAGATCATGACTTTGTTGATTAAAAAACCAAGTGACCTAGGATCAATGCGCCATAGTCGGTAGCATTTCCACCCATGTGCATAACCTAGAATTATACATTTTTAGCCTTGGCTCATACTTACCATCACTCACATGAACATCCTTGCAATCTAGAGTAATCAATAGGTTTACTCAACCATACTTCCTGAGGATTTTTCCGCACAGTAGTAGATGATGGCGATTGATTAACCAGGTAAAATGCATTGTTTAGTGCTTCGGCCCATAATTGCTTACCTAGTCCTATATGCTAAGGCATGTATCGAGCTCACTTAAGTGAAAATCTATTTTTCTGTCCTATTATGACATTCTACTATGGTTTCCCAAGTCTGTGCTCATAATCCCTTCTCTCTCACAAAACTCAGTAAAATCTTTACCACGTAACTCTATACCATTATCAGTTTTAAAGCTCTTGATTTATTTATCTAATTATTATTTAATCAATGCCTTAAATTTCTTAAATTGATTGAACACATCGGATTTGTAGTTCAAAAAGTATGCACATACCTTCATCAAATAGTCATCAATAAATGTTAGCATATATTGGACATCTCCTTTTGAAAGAATCAAAGATGGGCCTTATGTTTGAATGAAATTACTCAACCGGTTGCTTGGTCAAATGAATAGCTATGGTAAATTTAATCCAACCCTATTTCCCAAAAATGCAGTGCTTACATAAGACCAACTTCCCTATCTTTTGACCCTTCAACAATCCCCACCCCACCTAACATCATCATACCTGCCCTACTCATGCACCTTAACCACATATGCTATAATTGAGTCAAGCTAGAGACTGACTTACTTGATGAAGCTACAACAACTTTGGTCACGGTATATCCTAGTAGAGAATGGAGAGTATTAACCTTCTTCCATTTTATTACTGTCATGACTCTTCGAGAGATCTTCAATACTCCACCTTTAGCGGAATACTTACACCTAATGTCACTAAGTGTCCTAGGAGAAACAAGATTCTTTTTTAGCTCTAGTACATGTCTCATGGTTGTTAGTGTGTGCACCACTCCATTGTGCTGAATTCAAACTGTTCATATCCTAACAACCTTGTAGGCTACATTATTCCCCTAGTAGAACTCTACCACCATCTGTAGTCTAGTAAATAGTAAATTAGTTCCTATGAGGTGTCATATGATAAGAACACCCCAATTATAGCATCCACTTGTCTCTTGACTAATCAGTAGTCACATAAAAAATAGCCTATGCCTCACAAGTGCTCATCTCAACAATGTTCGTCACACTACTTATGGCATTCTGCCTATCCCCTTAGTTTCTCCACTTCAGACAATCTCTTCTAACATGCTCATTCTTGTGATACTCAAAGCACTTCATGCATCCCTAAACTTTCTGTGGCATCACTTCGACCTTCTTTTACCTCTGTTCCTATTGGACCCCCAATGTTGATATTTACCTCGAATCACTAGTCCTTTGCACGAAATCCTGCACTAGATTGTCATCTTGCAACTTTCTCTGCTATTTCTTAGAGAACAAGGTGGATTTTACTACTTTCAAAATAATCTTTGTGTGCCCCTATAGTAATGAATAAATAAAGTGGTCACATGACTTTGGTTAAGAAGCTAGTAACATCATGCCTTGCTCTTCATCATGAGTTTGTTAAACTTATTTAGGTGGGATTTGATAGATGTGTAGTATTTTTAAATTGAAACACCATGTTCAATATGTATAAGCGATTGTTCAAACCCTTCGTTACATGGAGTACCTGAGATTTTGCCAACAACATTGTGGTGTCATTCTCTTCAACTACCTCTATTAACACCTCATCCAATAGGTTCAACGGGAATATATTCATTGCCTTCCTCATTAGCCCTTTCGTCATTTTTCATTGTTTCAGGCAACTTACCATTGCTTTTCAATGCTTCACCAAACTGAGTAATTAATAGCGCGTCAATCTTAATGTTCCATAATCAAAAGTTGATCCTTTCGTTAAATTTTTCAGCTTCTATTTTTGCTCCAGACATAATTGCAATAAAAAAATTCATATAATAATCAGACAAGCAAAAGCTCCAAGTCAAAATCTAGAAAATCCTATCTTGAAGTTTCAATATCAATTGTTTAATATATTAATGCATAAGTTAATAGAGATCTTGTAAGATAAGTCAATGCAAAATTATTGAAAAAAAAAATACTAAGCAATAAAGATCAATAAAGATTTACATAGTTTGGTCTAAATGTCGATACCTATATTCATGAAAAGAGTTAGTAACAAATAATCCACTAATAATCAAACAATTAAAGTTATAATCGCTCATATGTTCAAATAACTTACACACCCAAATTATACCTAAATCTAAAATATTTATAAATAAATAATTCATTTGGATGCAAATTCTTTGCGCAATTACCAAGTATTTTTAGTTCTGCTCACGACCAAGCAAAAGATAGAAAAACTCAACTCACGGCTGAGGAGTTCACTGTACAGCAGCCCCGTTTCCCTTCGTTGTGCGTGCGGCTTCCTTAAACAAAGCCACTAGCGGCTACACTTCTCTACGACGGGGTCCCGTCCCATTGTGCGGCTTCTATTCACTTCTCGTTGAAGGAGCCCACCTCCGGCCGGACTTGAAGAGAAAACAAGGACAACCTAGGCTAGTGCCTCGCTGGAGGAGCCCACCACTTAATTTGACACCGTGCCGCTACATATAGGAAGGTTATAGCCAAGGGCAAACCTAGGGTTTTCTTGTCTCTTTCTTTCAATTCGCTTGGCTCCACTTGCCTTTCTTTGTTTTTTTGGCACGGCCACAAGGTGAAAACAAGAGAAAATGGTGCCCCTTCTAACAATTTGTGATTGTTACATTGCAAATGAGAGCATGCGGGGATTTTTTTTCTTTTCTTTTTTGGGTCTGAGTATGCAGGCAATTTTTTTTTGGATCTATCATATCTTTAACTCTCCTCTATTTTTACTCTGCATCCGTACAATCAGTATGCAGTTATACAAATTTAGGTGCTTAAAATTGAAATTATCGATATAAAATTCGTTCTGTGTAATTTATTGTCATTAATGGAATGCATTACGATGGACCTTCTCCTTTTTCTTTTCTCCCCGTCTCACATGGCATTAATACTGTGCAACAAATAGCCTCCTGTCAGCATTCCTATCGATGCTGCTTATGTTCAGCTCATACCAATTCTAATACCAACAACCTGCGGCTGATAGTCATCAAAGAAAATGGGCAAGTGATGCTTGCAGTTCTTCCAATGCTCGCCCCTTGGTCTCCGGCACTACCTTCATGGTGAATAAGACTGTAAGACCGCATACGCACGTGAATATGAAAAATGTCCCTGAAAGTAGAACAATCCACGTTAAGCATACACAAACGGACAGGAGAGAGGGGGGGAGAGAGAGAGAGAGAGAGAGTACCGGGTGCACTCCATTCGAACATGAAGTTAAAAGTGTAAGTCACAATCCAGGAACAGGACCAATTCACAAACGTCACCAGGCTCCCGGCTGATCCTTTAATGTTTACTGGGAATATCTACAGAGAACTTATTCACTGAGAATTGTCTTGTGATAAAGATTACCTAGTGCAAATTTAGACTGAAGCCATGTACCTCAGACATGATAACCCATGGTAATCCCCCCATGCCAAGTGAGTAAGCTATGGAATATGCCTAAACGAAATAGTCATCTGTCACTGTCAGCAACCTTCGTCTGAACGAGCCATTGAGCAATGGTTTAAGATGAAAAGAGACGAGCAAAAAAGGCACTATTATAGAGACTTACAGTTATTGCTACATACACCAAAATTGGGGTCACTGCCTTCCAATGATTAAGGTCCTGGTCCAGTGACAGAGAAAAATAGGAGGAAACAATAAGGTCGCCTAAAAACATCGAGAACCCTGAGTAGGAATAGTTGTTGTTCATGAAACCTGAATGAAGAATGACAATCCTAGAAGAATGCAACTTAAGGACATTCCCGCCGAAGAAATCTGCCAATAAAATGTTTGGTTTAGGCTTAATATCTCAAAAAGTGGTCTCATTAAGGCGATTATAGAAAATTTATCATTGTCCCAACCATCAGAAGTGGTCGTCTTCCAACTTTATCAGTCAATATTACACTAAGAGCTGTTGCTGGGATCTGCAAAACACGTGTAGAATCTTTAGAAAATGTGATGAAATAACAAAATTCGTGTTTCACTGCAATTCTTGATGTCTTGTACCTGGATAATTGCTATGCTTCTGGTACCAAAGGTACTTGAGAAGCCTGCCAAGATAAAAGATAAAGATGACCATGCCTTCATTATTCATAAGTTACTAAATGTATTTAGTGTTTGATTTTACCAGCTGATTCAAATATGGAGCCTGTGTAGGAGGCAATTGCATTACTCCCACCAAATTGTTGAAGCATCATCAGCCCGACAGCTATCTGCCAGTTACAAGATTAGGAAAAGAATTGCAAGCAACTTGAATTGGAGGGCATTCTCACCATAAGTGGACGAGCATATCGTCTTTGGAATAAATGCAGAATTCCAGATTGGGACTGTTGTTCAAAGGTCTCTGTGTAGTCCTATAAGAAAAATTAAAATGAGAGCACAACATTACCAAAATATCATATGCTTCCATATTATAAGAAACAAATGCCAGATTGAGATATTACTCTAATACTGGCTGCTTCCTGAGTAATATTGACACCTTTGCCTCTGAGTCTCTGTAATGTGACTTCAAACTCCTCCTCTTGGTGGACTCTTACCTGCAAGTGACTGTGTGCTAGTAATCTTCCTTACTACAAAAATGCATGGTTTTGGCTTTGTCATCTAGTTGTATGATTTTACACAATAAGCCAGTTCTTACAAGGGTAATCAACAGTACACCAATTGGATTGTTTTCCAGAGCTGCCATTTAAATGTTAATTCTATGCCTTAACTCCATTAACAACTTACCAGCCATCTAGGAGACTCTGGAACAAAGAACAAACCCACAATTTGTATGACACAAGGAATAACACCTGAAGATGAAATCACCAAGAATGACCCTCCAATATTTTCCCAACTTATTTGCCACATAACATAAAAGAAGGGATCGGAAAAACTACTGATTAGAGCCAAGATGCGCCAGGAGACAATGGTTCCCAGAAAGTATATCAACGAAAAGCCACAGCAGAACATGAACTGCAACAGAGGCCAAGTGTGTGTCAGTGAGCAACTGAATTGTCTTCACTCACATTCAATTTCTACATTGTCCAAACTTTTTGACCTGATTGAAGGTCGTGAATGCTCCTCGGACAGTTCTAGGCGTTATCTCTGTAATGTACACAGGTACCTGTTTGGAAACAAAGAAAATAATCAACAGCAAATTGGCCACATCAACTTCTAGAAATTTTTTATGACAATAAGTCCGAATCTTCCTGCATATACCGCATAGCATATAATACCAATGCCAAGCCCGTTTAGCAATCTCCCAATATCCAGCCACCAAGCATTCTGCAGATTCAATGGATATATCATTAAGTGCTTATGCTCTATCTCACTGCCTAAACCGTGACTTGATCATTCACAAAAATAGGATGTCACAAAAAATTTCCTTGTGTCTTAGCTGGAAGAAAATCAATTGCATGAACGTGATCCCTTAACCAGCTAGGCAGATAGTTTGAAGTGCAAAGTTCCACAATTGCAGTGAAAAAGAAAAATCCTACAGGACTGGTATCTGAACGAACTCATCAAGTCATCAATGATGAAGAAAAAAATTCTGAAGAGGCAAGAGGAAGGGTAGGAACCTTGGCACATGCTATAGAAAGCCATCCCGCAGCGCAAACTATTTGAGAAAGCCACATTGCCTGCATCAAAAAGATATGAGCCTCACTGAAGATCTGTTGGGCTTTTCAATGAGCTTTTAAGGATGAAAGGGAGAGGTAGAGGTTCACTTACTCGTCTACGCCCAATCAAATCTGTTATCCTCCCATTTACCAGAGCTGCTATGAGACCTCCAACTGTTAATATTGAACTGAAAAGCGAAAACTGCAACATAAAATGGGGGAGAATATGAATACAAGATGTGTTCCACTTTCCATTTCTCCGTTTGGTGTCACTGATACAGATGTCACTTCCAGTTAGTCTACTAAGTCTCGTGCGTTTTATTTCACTACAACAAATCTCATTTGACAGTATATTGATGGAAATAAATTAGTATAGCAGCCAATAGATGAACAATCCTAGAAATTTAAGCATGAATGCTTATTAGGACTTGCCGCTGCTGTGGAGAGGCCTAAATCTTCCATTATGCCTGACTCAGTTGGTGAAGAATAACCGCTCTGCATTGCAAGAACGCCACCGGTTAATGGTACCTTCTACTTGGCAGCTACAAATCTTGTCAAGAAATGCAGCGAAAAGCACATTTCTGGAATTCAATCTACTTGGTATCAGCCAAGTGATCAAGAACACAACATACAGGTGCTCCTGGAAAATAATTTGCCAACTTTTAGGCTCCCTTTATTTCATTAAAAATGAATATTTAGATAATATTTTTTTAAATGATCATTTGTATTACTTGAGATAATCAGTCAACAAAAAAAAAAAATCATTATCAACAATAACTCAAGTCTAAACATTTTTATGGATGATAAAAATATTTTTTGTTTATTCAATTTTGTAAGTGATAGGGATAATGTCACAAATAGTCCCTAAACTTCCACTTAATGTGCAATCTCGTCCCCAGACTTTTAATTTGTTCAATTTGGTTCATGAATTATCGATAAATGTCCGATCTAATCTCTGACTATTTGAAAATTGACCAATTTCATCTCTGAGTTTTTGATTTGCTCAATTTGGTCCATAAACTATTAACAAATGTTCCATCTAGTCCTTCCATTTGTTCAAACCGTTAAATGATGACGTGGAGCATTAATTGATGACGTGGAACTAAGTTGGATTACTAGAATTATGAGTCAATATATATCTTTAAAAAGGAAAACAAATTAGGGGTTAGCTAGAGATGAGAGCACTGATCACAAAAGCAAAGAGAAGAAATGGTTCCGTATCTTCTTTTTTTTTGGACGGTGGCCACAATTTGACTTGTTTTAAAGGTAATTTCCATGTGGATATTCCACATGTCCTTTTTATTTTATATTTAAGAGACTAAAAGCCATGGAAGCCAATTTTGTTAACTTTAACTAATGAAAGGACGCAATTAGTCAATTTTCAAATAGTTAGAGAGTAGATCAGATATTTATCAATAATTCATGGATCAAATTGAACAAATTAAAAGTCTAGAGATGAGATTGCACATTAAGTGGTAGTTCAGGGACCAAATTGAGCAAATTGAAACCTCATTGATGAAATTGAACACTAAATGAAAGTTCATGGACCATTTGTAACATTTTCCCCAAGTGATACAAGCAATCATTTTTAATGAAAAGTTTTTTAAATCATTCATTTTTCATGAAATAAACACAATTTTAGACACCACGGTAGCAAACACATTTCAACCGGAGTTGCAAACACAGATCTTGGTTGCTGCATCTTACTTACACCAAGGCTAACACAGAAGCTCATATTTTTCATAAAAACACAATGTTGACCAAAAATACAAGAGAACAGAAAAAACTTTGACCAGGTTATGTGCTTCTTTCCTCTTATCTTTTCCTAACAAACTATTTCGGTTGAACTTGAAAGAAATCAAGACACCACCCTACTTTGCGATCATCTGGTACATCAAAAAAGGCGCCCTGACTGCAAAATTCACATCTAATTCAATACAGATGTGGGAAAATAGAGCATCAAGAATCAAAAAGAGAAAATAAAGCTAGTGTCTTGGTGATCAATCTAAAAGATGAGACAGTACTCACAGCACACCCAGTAACGAAAGAGCCGCTAACGGCAACGAGAGTGCTAAAAATGACAAGAGGCGTGATTGCAGGATCACTTGAAGACGTGATGGAGCTGCCATGACTGCCATGGGCAGAGACTTCTTCGGGAAGCAGAGCACTTGTTGGCGATCCATCTTCTCCTAGCCTTCCTCTCTCCATATCTTTTGTTTAAAAGCTCTTCGAGTTTTCAAGACATGAAAATTGGCAAGAATGAGTCGTGAGTGAATGCGAGAATTGAGTGCGAAGAGAGGCAGAGATATAGAGTTCAAAGTAAAGGACTCTGTTGCATTAGAAGGTTTCTTCACTCCAAAGCTTCCTCGTTATTTTATGTTCGCTTTCTAAGTTTTTTTTTTTTTTTTTTTTTGAGTGATCATGCGAGTAGTTGCTCAAATCTGTAGTAGTTACAGCGGCGATTCACTCATCTATGGTCGATAGAAACTACACCAGACTGCTAGTGCTACCTATCCAAAAAAAATTTGGAGCATAACTAGAGACAAGAGATAGCACATAGGGTACTCTTAAAGAGTTTGAAATCAAAAACTTAGATAACAAGCATGCTGGGATATTTTATTACTTCCTCCACGTGCAAATTTCACCGTAAATTGCACGATTCCCAGTATTTTCCCTTGAATAACAGAGCTACACAAGTCTGAGAGATGATAAAATGGTAGCCACGTAACATTGTATGCTCGATAGGACTCAACGCTGCCATAGAGAGTGAATCCTCAACTATGCCGAGCTCGGTGGGTGATGAATAATCAGCCGGCATTGTAGAGATACGCCACCAGTTATGGTAACTTCTACTTGGTGGAGAATTACCTCATTAGAAGCTCCAGCCCAAATAGAGCAGCTGCCCAGGAGATCATCAAAAATAAGAGATTACGTCACTAGAAAGTGCTTTTGTCGTAAGTAATTTTTTTTCTCCAAAATGCAATTAAAAGTAGTGAAAAGTCAGAATTTAACATCTCTTTGCCAAATTGAGTTCCCATGGCACACATAATTGATCCTAGAGGAGCAACTTGAGTCTTTTTATATTGTCTGAATCATGACATCCTTATTCTTAAACAATCCAGGTCAACCTACTCCTTGGGATCTATTAACCCATGTGATCCCCGACATCACGCGAATAAATAAAAAATAGAAAAATGAAAGTTTGATCAATCACACGAGCAAAGAGGCAAACATTGACGGAGCACTTCGTTCCTTCCTTGTTCTTTCTCTAGCGAAACATTCTTTCGAATTCAAAATTAAACTCATGGATCTTGTTACTCTATTGAATTTCAGTACATGAATGATTAAGATAAGCGTACTAGAAGTCCTAAAATTTATCACGAAAGTACAATCGAGTTATAAAACTTTCAAAAAGTGGAATCAACGGAATGACTTGATTGAACCAATTTGACAAGTTTTGGGACTTAATTGCACTTTTTGAAAGTTTATGAATTGCACTTTGTGATAAGTTTTAAGATTTAATTACACTTTTTGAAAATTTTAGAACTCAATTGTACTTTCGTAATAAGTCATGGAACTTCTAATGCACTTATTAATAATTAATTAATCTTTGATTATCCTTTCGTTGTTCAAATTGAAATAGAAGATCTTGTCTTTGGTTTTTTAGTTTTAATTGAATTTCAATTGACTTTGAGTCAAATTTGGGTTTTAATTCCAATTGATAGTCACAATCGATCCATCTACTCCATGATCGATAAAATTTGCCTGTTTTATCCATTTAAGTATGGTCCAAATGATACTTAATTTGATGAGAAATCAAAATAGTTAAAGTTCCGACAAGTTGATGCTACATTGGCGAAATTTTGACTTTATTGCATAAGTTTCAATACGCTTGAGACTTGATTTTCACCTTTTAAATCTTTAAGACTCAATTGCACTTTACACAAAATCGTAAGGATTTCTAATCTAATTTTCTCAATCCCTGTGCACCGCCGCCTGGTGTCACGCCCCGATCCTCGGGCACGCACACTAGGGGTGTCAGGAACTGAACCGAAAACCGAACCGAACCGAACCGAACCGAAAAATTCGGTTTTTTTCGGTTCGGTTCGGTTTTCGGTTCGGTTCTCGTTAAAAACTGATATTTTTTTATTGGTTCGGTTTTTATCGGTTAACCGAACCGAACCGAACCACAAATCGATAAAATTTGTCCTGTCCCATTTCGCCTAGAGCGCTCCATAACTCCATCTCTCCATCTCCTCTCGGCCTCCCGGGTCTTGAAGTTCCTCCGGAAGCCTGCATTCCGGGCTCGCTTCTCAAGTGGGTCGCGCTTGAGGAGGCTTGGCTACAATGGCATGGTAGTGAACAACTCCGTGTTTCATGCTTCTCCGGGTCGTGTTGAGGCGAGAGGCGGAAGAAGAAAAGGGTCCTGAAATGGAGGGTTCGAGTGTCAAGAGCGAAGGCACCGAGGGAAGGAGAGATGGGTTTTGCGGGAAAGTCGGTGAAGTTGGAATTTTGCGGATTTGATCGAGGAAGAGAGGCGGGAGAGCAGCTCAAGCTCTGCTTTTTGACATCGAAGTGAGGGAGATGAAGAGCAGAGTCGAATGCTCCGAGGTGTCGTACTCGCCGCCTCTGTACTTGCATTGGTCGGTGGACAAAGCTCCGACGTCGGACCCGTGCGTGCCGGTGGAATGGCGTCGTGGAAGATGTAGAGAAATTCCACTCCAGTGATAAAAAGTTGGAGAAACACGGCTCTACAATTTCAGGTTTGAACCAAGACAAATCGAAGCTGAAATTTATGTAATAAATTTTGTTTATTTTGATGTTATTACGATTATTGTTTGTTTGATGGGGGACGGAGAAGAACGCAAGGAAGAAGAAGATTTAGGGAATAAAAAAAATTGAAAATAAAAAAGAGAAAGAATTGAAAACCGAAAAAAAAAAAAAAAGAGCTGAAAATCAAAAACCGAAAAACCGAACTGAACCGAAATTTTCGGTTCGGTTCGGTTTTTCAAAAAAACCGAACCGAACCGAACCGTTGACACCCCTAACGCACACATCCTTCTCGTTTGGTCGATTATATGATGCGATATCCTAGGACTATGTATCGCCGACCCTTTCATTTATTAAGCACATGCGAAAACAATTATAATCCCCAGACAATAAATCGATGGGATAGAAAAGCAGGGCCACATTTTTCATATTGAAACTTATAACCAAACTTTTATACAAAACACAAACCAGAGTACTTCATAACTATTCACATCAACATGAAGTTCTAAAAGAAGATAAAATCTCAGTTCACCCGGACCGTACTCAAGGCCCCTCTAGGTATTATCTTCTTCTCTCAAAAATCCTCCTCCTCAGGTTTCAACTCAAAGTTCTCCTTCTCAGATTCCTCCTCCTCAGCTCCTCACCGGAATCCTGAAATGTTTTCCCCAAATCGGGATGAGATTACGTCTCAGCGAGTTCTACCCCACTAAGACTCAATTAGGGAACCAATACACCACAAGGTTGCCTAAGCATAGCACGAGTCGGAGGACTTACCTTGGCCTTAGATTTCACCTGCATATTAGCACAGTTCAAATAAACACCCAAACAATCACATCACTGATTGAAGCATCGATCAAATCGACCCAGTCGATTACACGTCAACAAGACCACTCATGGTCATTTCCATTCAATCAAGCAATTCGTAACATCAGATCAAACAATGATTAATCAACCTAGTCGATTACATGTCAACGATGACCTTTCCCTGGCCAATTCAGTTCAATCAGTCCATCCATGACAAACGAATCAAACCATATCGATAATGTCATCTATACTCGATAATTAATCTCAACATTTCCATTCAACATTCCCACTCAAATATAGGCTCAAGGCACTAGAGGTGACCCCAACACGAAGTCTCGTCATCGTGTAGCACTTAGTCCTTGACCACAAATAACAATAGTATAAGGCGCTAGAGGTAACTCACACGAAATCTCGCTATCGTGTAGTACTTAGTCCTTCACTACAAAACGCAATAGCATAAGGCGCTAGAGGTAACTCACACGAAGTCTCGCTATCGTGTAGTACTTAGTCCTTCACTACAAAATGCAATAGGGTAAGGCGCTAGAGGTGACTCACACGAGATCTTCCATCGTGTAGCACTTAGCCCTCCACTATGCATAACAATGCAGCAAGGCGCTAGAGGTAATTCTCATGCGACTCAGGTCGCCATGTAATACTTAGTGCTTAACTACAATAAGCAATGGTATAAGGCGCTAGAGGTAACTCACACGAAGTCTTCTACTTGTGTAGTACTTAGTCATTTACCTGCTCATGATCCATTGGTTTCCCTCAACACAACACACATCACATCAACTTCCGATAATCATCTTGCTTCAACTATAAGCCAACACACGATTAATCCATCACGGCCCAATGACATTGTGCCTCGCACTTAACTTCCTCAATTAAAGTAATGTCTTGGCCTTATTTCTTCGTATTAGAAATATCCAATAAAATATCGTGCGTGGGCACACGGCTGACCTTAGCCAAAATCTAATATTTTCCTTTCCATAACTCCCACATTTTCCATAGTCCGCTCAAATAGTTTTGGCATTATCAATCGATGCCTGGTTATTTTTTAATTAATAACCAATGATTTTCCAATTAAAGAATAATTTCCATCATTCGCAAATAATTCAATTCAACACAAAATAAAGCTCCATTAAATAAACGGATTTCACCACGACGATCGCCACGAAATTTCGATCGTCGACTAACCCAACTTTAATTTCCGAAAAATAAATAAATAATTAATTAATTTCGAAAATTAATAATTAATTACAATAAATCAAATTTAGCTCAAATTAAAGCTCAATTAAATAAACTACTGCACCACGATCATCAGCATAAAAATTCGGCCACTAGCCATCCAAGTTGAATTTCCAAAAATAATTAATTAATTTATTTATTTTAAAAAAATAATATTTAAACACAAGAAATTCAATTTAGCTTAAAATAAAGCCCGATTAAATAAACGGACTTTCCACAGTCATCAACATAATATTCCAATCACTGGCCATCACTGCTGAATTTTCGGAAAATAAATAATTAATTAATTTAATCCGAAAAATAATATTTAAATACCAAAAATCCCACTTAGGCTCTAATCGCCAAATTGAAGCCTAATTAGGGGTTGGAAAATTCCCAAGATGCTTCCAATAATTAGTAGACCACGTCTACTTGCTAATTGTGCAATCAATTTATCTAAATCGCATCACAATTGACTAATAATTGCTAATTTATTCTAATATAACAATCTAAACATAATTAATTAAAACTAACCATCAATAAATGTCATTAGCTCACTAAGCAAGGATTAGTGAGATTACTATCCAGAATCGCGCACAAATAGGATCAATCTGACAGGGACGACGCGAGGAACGATTCCTCCCAAAGTGACTCACGGATCCGGGGCCCGGAAACGGCCCGAAACCAACCACGAACCGGCTGGATACCCACACGACTGGGTTGCTGGTTCGCTGCAAAACAGAGAGAAATAGAGAGGGATGGGGGCGGCAAGAGTCGGGAAGGATGGGCGGAGCTCCGGGGAGGTTGCATGGCGGCCGATCGGAGCTGAGCGGCGGTCCGGCGGTGGCTGAATAGAGGCCGAACAGAAGCTGCAAGGGTTGGGTTGGGTTGCAGGGGAAAGCGGCACACGCGGCCAGGGGTGGTGCAGCCGGCGGTTCAGCGAGGTGGCGTGCGGTGACGGAGCATGGACGGCGACGGCGAGTGGCTCTGATCTTCAAACGACGGCGGCTGCTGCTTCTGCTTTGCTGTCTTCGCTGGTTCGCACAAACAAGGGAGAAAGAGAGAGGAAGGGCGGCGACGCTGGCTGAGGGGGGTGATGGAGAGGCGGAGGCGAGGGGCGGAGCGCGAGCGGCGTGCGGGTGGCAGAGCGCAAGCGGCGACGGCGAGCTTCCTCGGTTTTCTTCCCTCGACGGGGCTGCCTCTGTTTCTGTCTTCTGCTTGAACCGTGAGGGGGAGAGAGAGTCGAGGGAGAGAGAAGGAGAGATGAGAGAGAAGAAGGGATAAGAGTGAAAGAGTTTTGACTGGTCAATGAAGAAAAGCAAAGTGGAAGCCAGCAGGGCAATCGGTGGGGGTTCACGCACGAGGGAAAAGGGGAAAGAGAGAGAGAGAGAGAAAGAAAAAAAGAAAGAAAGAAAGAAAAAGGGGGAGAAAGGGAAAAAGTGTGTTTGGCTACAAACGGTAAAGAAATGGAAATATCACAAAAATAAAAGGATTTTCTCAAATAAAAATCATAATCCTAATTTCTTTTAAATTAGCTCATAGAAATTCAAGAGAATATCGACTTAGATTTCTTGGTCCCCACTTGCCATCAAAGTCCCTCTTAAATTTCTCTCAAATAACTCTCCCAAAATCAATTGATATTTCCATTATCAAATTGATTATTTTCTTTATCCAAAATCCCCACACTCCTCAATTTCACCATCAAAATTAATTTAGCTCAACCGAACGAAAACGGCCCTAACCTCGACTTTTTCCCAAAAAGTCTCTATTAGAAAATCTTTCGAGATCGAGTCGTGGATCCTAGAATTTATGTGATACGACAAAACTTTCAATTTCGAAATCGGACTTGAATCGACGGTTAATTTCCATTTGGCGCGTTTTTAGCGTAACTTAATTTCATTTGGCGCGTTTTTAGCGTAACTTAGTTTACCGGGTGGTTTTCAGAACTTTTTAAGGCAAATAATCTGTGGTCGATTTTCTTCAAACCACTATGAACCCATTCAACTCAATGGCAACTCTCGATTGTCGTGAAAATCTCGATGATTCAATTACGGACACAGGGTACCAAAACGACAGTAAAATCAAATTAGTGTCGGTCGACAAGAATTTTCCAATTTAGTGGAGTCACCCACGATCGGCCATACATCTCAGTCGAACAAACCTATCTCTGATCTTAAATCGATTTTTAACTGTGCCGCAATGTCCTCTAAAGATGAGCACGGTTGAGAAGCCGATCCTTGATCAAACTCTCAAGTTTATTGCCTTAAATTTTCTTAATTACTTACCCAAACAGTCTAGTTATCTCAAGAGTGATCGGCTCTGAGAATAGCCCTATAAACGCATCAACGAAATGCCCGATTAATTCAGTAGAAAACAGGTTGAGAAATTCAGAATGTCACGCCTGGGCCGTCACATCAAGCATCCACGTTTCGGTGGCGATACTCTCGTAAGTCTCCCTCATTTCCGTGGCAGCAAACTCTGAGCGCTTCCTCGACGAAGCGGGGCACTTGGCAGCCCTCTCCTAACTGACTCAACACTCTCGCCTTTGACAGGACGCGAACCCGACGGCCGGTTTGGGAGGACCAACCTTCCAGACTTTCTGTCCTAACTCGGGAGCGTGCATATTGAACGCGATTTCTCAACCTCTTTGATTAGTTTTGCGGTTGGAACTGGTTACGCCTTCGAAGTATGTGGCGTGCTCTTTCCGCAGACGCCTAGATCACCCAATTTGGTCTTGTATCGAGAGAGAACGAACGTTGCAAGTTTGGCGTCAAGCCTGGCCCGAAACTTGATATGAAAATAATTCATCATGGTGATATTTGTGTGCCTAGTATTGAGAATTTGCCTTACTTGATTTATGCTCGTCGTCAATCTACGTGAGATGATTTTATGAAGGGCATAATCATAGCCGACGTGGTTTTCGGGGTCTTGTCACCTGGTAAAGTGCGACTGTAACACCATTTTTTTTTCTATCCTATCTCTAACTCTCCTCTCTTTCTCACACTTTTCCTTTACCTCTTTGCAAAGAACAGAACTAAACCTATGCGGGGATTGTTTGCGAAGATGAGGATTGTTAATTTTTTTTATAACAATGTCAGGAACTTTGAAATTGTTTTGGTAGTGCATTTTGCCTTTTAGATATTCATGATATTGATTATAATTTTGCAGAAAGATTTATATAGAAAAAAACCATTGTACTATTAAGTTGAATTGTTTTAGAGCTTCATCCTTTTATGTATATCCTCGAACCATAGTACGGAGTCTACGGACTGGGGTTTTACAGCGACTTTATGCAACTTTGGTCCGCAGAACTCCAGAGGAAGATTTCATACGAGGTTAACTTTGGGAGGATACTTCATGTGTAATATCCAGAATACATAAGGGGACGTGGCCGAGTATGTGATTAGGTTCGCCCGGGAAGGTGGATTTGTCCAGGTCGGCGAAACCTGGCCCGGACACTATCTGACAGTTCAATAGAAATAAAAGCTTGACTAGTAGTAGCTCGGTAAAATCAATCACTCAGCAAAAGGAAAAGGAGATCACAATGCTCTTGCTCTTCCTTTTACTTGTTGGCATTACCAGTTTGCAATCAGAAACAAAATATTGATACTACAGAAGTCTTTTGACATCCCAATAGACGCAATTGCAATGTTGTTAAGACTTACAGGAGATCGCATTACTTTAACTCACTGCAGAAGTATGAACAAGCGATGCTTGCACTTCTTCCAGTGCTTGCCCTTTGGTCTCTGGCACTAACTTCGCAGTAAACAGGATCGCTAAACCACAAATGCCCGTGAATATGAAAAATGTTCCTGCCGAAAGCAAAGTCAAGATGCAAAAACAACAATCAGATAATGCATCTAATTTCTCAAGGTGCAGTCACATGCGCTTAAGTTACAAATTCTCAGTATCATACTACATAAACGAAGTCAACAGAGACAGAGAGCAGACCGGCCGTGCTCCATTCAAACATGAAGTTGAAAGTGTAGCTCATGATCCAGGAACAGGACCAGTGGGCGAACGACACAATGCTTCCTGCTCTCCCTCTTACATTTACTGGGAATATCTTCATAATGTGGAATCAAAAGCAATCAATGGTTTATTGCTTTTAGTATTGGTCACCATAAAATTCAACTAAAAAATTTAGAAGTCGCACCTCGGACATTAAAACCCATGGCAGTCCCGACATGCCGACTGAGAGAAATACAAAATATGCCTGGTTGCATTATTGGTCGATCAGCAACTTCAGCGAAACTCACCACACAGTTATAGACTAGGATTCACTAAGCTCTGGTGTGATGATTTACCAATACAGCCAGGAAAACCAAAATTGGAGTGGCATCCTTGCAAATGTGCAGATCCTGTAGAGAAGGGAAAACAAAATTAAAGAACAAAAAGCGAGTCAAAGTCATCAAGAACCTTAAGGCTAGTAGTAGCAGATTTACCTGCATGTAAAATGACAATCCTAGTATTAAACAGCTCAAGCACATTCCAGCAGTAGAAACCTACAAATAGAGATCAAGCTCAATTTCAACTTTGAGGTGATTGATTCCTTTTCGAACCCAAAAAAAGAGTGAGTTTCTTTTCCTGACCATCAAAAGTGGTCGTCGTCCAGCCTTATCAGTCAAGATTACAGTGATTGCGAATGCAGGAATCTACAAAACATGTCAAACTATTTGTAAAAGAAACGTGGGGAATTCATATTTCAGGATAATAGTTCATAGTTGAGTATCTAGGAAATTCTCGCAAAGACAGAAAACAGCTGACCACGACAATAGCCACGCTCCTGGTGCCAATGCTACTTGAAAAATCTGTCATGGACAAAAGTTTGTTGTGATTATCTCTTCACACTTCCTGAAGTAGTAGAGAAGCCTTTACCAGCTGATTCAAAAATGGAGCTTGCATAGTACGAGAAAGCACTGGCTCCACCAAACTGTTGAAGCATCATCAGTCCAAGTCCAATCTAAGCTTTGAAATGATTGGAAAATGTAAGTCCTCACTAGACAGTATTGCATATAGATGTGCGAATAAATGTTTATATGTAGTTGAAGGAGAGCTCACTGTGAGTGAACGAGCATATCTTCTTTGAAACACATCTAGAAATCTTGAGTGAGATTGCCTTTCAAAGGTTTCTGTGTAGACCTGTGAGATTCATAGAAGTAGAGAATATGAGGCCCTAGAACTCATCTTTCCATGAGGGGAAATATCAGCTTTTCACTAGAGGACTGTGAAGGGATTAAGAATTTACTGAGATGTCAGCTGCTTCCTGGGAAATATCAGCGCTTTTGCCTCTGAGTCTCTGTAAGGCAGCTTCAAACTCCTGTTCTCGACCCACTTTTACCTGTAAATTCATTCACATAATACGTAGCTCTTGAAAGCATTGCGGTACAACTTTAAATTTGATTTCCTCACGTATCAGATTGCCACTTGTACAAAACTAGTGCAAAACCCTGAAGGAACTCACCAACCATCTAGGAGATTCTGGTATGAAGTATAAACTGAAAATTTGTATCACACAAGGAATTCCACCTGAAAACAAAATACAAAAGGCAACCTTTTTCTTTTATTTTCTCAATTTTTTATCAGGAACAATTGTTAATAGAGAATCTCAGACACTACCGATCAGAGCCAAGGTGCGCCAGGAAACAATAGTTCCAACAAAGTATGCCAATGAAAAGCCACAGGCGCTCACGCACTGCATCTCAAGAAAAATAGGCTAAAAGGGGATGTATTGGCAGTATAAAGCAAGCAAATAATGTTCCGAGTTTATTCTTACATGGATGAATGAAGCAAATGCTCCCCGAACATTTTTAGGTGTTATTTCTGCGATGTATACAGGTACCTGATTGGCAAAAGAGAGGTGATGATCATCTAGGTTCACATAAGTGTACCAGGAAGTCCAAAGTGCACATTACCACATAGCTTGTGACCCCAACGCCAAATCCTATTAATGCTCTTCCGGCATCCAGCCACCAAACATTCTGCAAGGCGACATGTAATGTACAATTAAGTGATGGTGAAAAATGTTGCAGCCGGTCAAATTCTGATGTAATTTCTCCGACCCTGGCAAGTGCTGCCTGCATTCTGCCTACCAGATCGCGATGAATTTAGACCCAAGAGACAGCAGTGAGAGAACTGTAATTGGGCACTGAAATCTGATGTAACCCCAAAGCATCAAATTCTTTATTTGGTTGGTTCTTCATAACAGTATTGCCACAAGGCATCTGCTTGCTCACAAAGGCAGGAACGTGCAAGATGTGTGTCCCTTATGTGTTACTCAAGGTGGAGACTATTTTATTCGCTAAGAGATTGTCCTTTCGCTCAGAAATTATGGGATGAAATTGGAATGACCTCTTTCTATGGTTGTGAACTACAATAAGCCCTTAAGAGATTGGATTACGGATATAAGAATTAAAATTTGGTACAATAGGCCTAGTATCTCTGAGAATACTGTTTTCTTAATTGTATTCTGAGGTCTTTGGATATATAGGAATGCTTTTGCTTTCAATTGTAATTCTTAACTAACTCACTTGGCCTCTTTTGTTTAGATAAGCAGGGCACATCTTCTGCATAAAAGGCAAATCCCTCATGATACACTAGATCCAATATTGATAGAGTGAATAAATCTTTCATTTCTTGAAAGTTCTCATGATTCAAATCCGTGGTGTAATGTGTATCCCCTCTTGTTCCAGTCATAAAACAAATGAAATAAATCAAAAATTCATATTTTTGTTCAAGAATGAAATCTTATGGGAACTGTCCATATTCAGTTCATCTTTCAGAACCATATCACATCCAGGATTTGATGAAATAAGATAAATTGAGACAGTATTTTGTAAATACATAATTATCTTGAATATGTTAAACAATTTTTGTATTTTCCAATTGCCTAGAAGGGACAAAAGAAACATCTTGAATTTCCTTCAACAATATCTGATCTCTAGCAGGCCTCTCAGTAGAATTTGAATTCAAATGAAGTTCTGACAATCTGTTAGAGAAAAAAGAAAGAATGGGTCTTCTCGGATTCCCAAGAAATTCTATGATTTCTTCTGGAAGCATATGATTCTTCATCTCCTTCTCAGTTCCATGAAAGAAATCCGGACCAGGATCGAAATGGGAAATTCCACAAGCTGACTGGTTCAAATTGAATTCTGATGGAGCGGTGGAGTGTACAGGAGTTGCTGAAATTGGTGGCATAACAAGGGATGATGAATGGAAATCGGTGAAGGGCTGTACTTGTTGCTTAGGAATAGATGTGACATGTCTAGAGATTGAATCTGATGCCAGTAATGCGAAACATGCTTCGCAAAACACTAGTGCTGACATCCCTAACTTGAAGTCAATTTTGAATGAATGCGGGCACGTTTTAGCTGAATATGCAGCTGGTGAGAATTAAGCACGCATTCAGAGAAGCAAATCATTGTGCGGACATGCTAGCAAAGATGGGATGGACGGCATCCTACAGTACATTTACCTTCAACTGTATTCCTTCTGGATTAGAAACTCGAGTTATATTGGATAAGCACAGAGCTTTATCCTTGGTGACTCAGACTAGGCATTGGCCTTGATCTGCACTTTCTTATTTGGAGTATTTATACAAGTATGTTTTAAAAAAATTGCACCCGCGAAAGGGCCGTCAAGAAACTTCAAATTTTTCCTATCACTAACCAAATAGACATACTTCTATAACATACGAGAACACAATCGTGTAACTGAACAACAGACGCAGAAATCATTCTCTTCCCTGACCACACCGAACTCGGGAAGTTACCAGTAAATTCTCTTTAAGGCATTTCCTATTCCGTTTGCTATAAGTGAAATACAATACACATGTGTTTGGACACCTGTGAGGAGGATTTGGAGAGGCAAGATAAAGCGAAGGAACCTTGGTGAGTGCTATAGAAAGCCATCCAGCTGCGCAAAGTACTTGAGAAAGCCACATTGTCTGCATCACAAGATACAACAATAGTAATTTTCTTGCTCCAGTGCAATTGTGATATTTTAGAAAGTTAATAGCTCATGGAATACTTACACGCTTTCGACCAATCACATCTGTCATGGTTCCATTGAGCAAAGCTGCGACTAGTCCTCCAATTGTCAGCATCGAACCAAAAAGTGAATACTGCAGCATAAGAAAGATAGGGAAAAGATTTGTACAGAGAACCTGAACTGACACTGACTGCACTTATCCCTCAACGGTCCTTAGTACAAGATATGCTTTTACAGCTTATCGATGAAGATACAGGATTAACGTTATAAGGTATGTTCAGGAACAAGATACAAAAAAAAAATTAGGGTAACAATTGGAAGATTAGAATATAGATGATAGTTAAATCAAGTAAAACTTTGCAGCAATCATGCCATCCTGATCCTATTTCGGCAATAAGCTACATACGTCCAACCCAACAGATTCTTCATTCATGAGGAGGAAAGTAGACTTACTGCTGCTACGGAAAGTCCCAGATCTTCCATTATACCTGACATAGCTGGTGATGAATAACCCACCTGCGCAGTAGGTGCCTTTGTGAGTGCGAGTAACCTTGCAAGGAAATACAGCCTAAATTGAGGTAGCACAATATGGTCAGAAAGATTGTGGAGTCAAATGGAGAGGCAGCCCAAACACCGGCTCCAAATTTCATGCTTTCTTTTCCTTGTTCCCTTTTTTCCTGATACTTCCCCAATAGTTGTAATAGTCCCAATCCCACGCGAACAGGTTATTGCAAGAGCACCAAATTCCCAATTAATATAACTGTGAATGATTTTCTTTTTCCGGGGATAGGCCATATGTGTATTTATCTTCTTGCCAAGAAATATTAATGAATTGGAAAGAACCTATCAATATGACCTGTACTTTTACTGTAGTCCAACAGAAAGCATCTTTGTAACGTTGAACAGATGAAACATAACAGAGAAAACAAAGACTTCATAAAGACAAATGATGGCTCATAAATTGCTATTGGAATGCATTGCATGGTTGGTGCAGCACACTCACAGCGCATACTGTCACAAAAGACCCGTAAACAGCGACCAGTGTGCTAAATCCGAGAAGAACCGTAACAGAAGAATCACTGGAAGATACAGAGTCGCCGTGACTGCCACAATTTGAGACTTCTTTGAGAAGCAGAGAGCCTGTTGAGAGCCCATCCTCTTCTTGACTCTCTCTCACCATGTCTCTCTATTTTTTCATGAATAAGAATTGCCAGAATTGAAGGAGACAAGAATGAATCTTCGATGGATGTAAAGGAATCAAAGAAATGGACTATTGAGTGTGTGATATTATGATAGAGACTTCACATCAGAAAGTTTCGTAGTCAAATAAATAGACTTTTGAGCGGGTAATAGTATGACTTAAAGCCAAAGAAATAGACTTGTGGGCGTGTAATAGTAGGACGGAGACATTGCATCTGGAATTTTCTGGCTTATGGCCTCATAATTAGAAAGATTGTGGAGTCAAATGGAGAGGCAGCCCAAACAATGGCTTGGAATTTTCTTTTCCTTGTTCCCTTTTTTCCTGAAACTTCCCCAGTAGTTGTAATAGTCCCAATCCCACGAGAGCAGGTTATTGCAAGAGCACCAAATTCCCAATAAATATAACCGTGAATGGTTTTCTTTTTCTGGGGATAGGCCATATGATGAAGAACAAGCTAAACAAGTTGTATTTATCTTCTTGCCAAGAGATATTCATGAACTGGAAAGAACCTACCAATATGACCTGTACTTTTACTGTAGTCCAACAGAAAGCATCTTTGTGACGTTGAACAGATGAAACATAACAGAGAAAACAAAGACTTCATAAAGACAAGTGATGGCTCATAAATTGCTATTGGAATGCATTGCATGGTTGGTGCAGCACACTCACAGCGCATCCTGTCACAAAAGACCCGCAAACAGCAACCAGTGTGCTAAATCCGAGAAGAACCGTAACAGAAGAATCACTGGAAGATACAGAGTCGCCTTGACTGCCACAATTTGAGACTTCTTTGAGAAGCAGAGAGCCTGTTGAGAGCCCATCCTCTTCTAGACTCTCTCTCACCATGTCTCTCTATTTTTTCATGAGCAAGAATTGCCAGAATTGAAGGAGACAAGAATGAATCTTCGATGGATATAAAGGAATCAGAGAAATGGACTATTGGGTGTGTTATGATAAGAGACTTCACATCAGAAAGTTTTGTAGTCAAATCTATAGACTTTTGAGCGTGTAATAGTATGACTTAAAGCCTAAGAAATAGACTTCTGGGCTTGTAATAGTATGACGGAGACATTGCATCAGGAATTTTCTGGCTTACGGCCTCATGGTTATTGAATGTTCCATTTATAAGTTTGTTCTTTGCTGAAAGACATGAATAATTACTTTGGATTATTTCCAAATACTAGTCGCAATATGTTTATGGATTTGTCTCTCTAGGATATTGAACTGAATCAACCTAGTGCATGTTCAGAAGATTTGTAAAGAATAGCGGATTCATTGTTACTTTTGTCCTAGTGTCTGTATAACTGTCAATAAAAAGATGGGACAATCATCGGTCAAATCAATCTCTTCGTTTGAGTGACAGCAATTTAAGATTACTTTTGAACCCTTACGCCTTTGGCTACTGGGTACTGTGCATCTCTCTTGATGTGTGAGAGCCAGGTCGCAGGTTCGATTCTCATCTCAGAATTCGGGAAAAGAGGGAAAAAGAAACAAAGCAAAACGAGAATATCAGTACTTATAGCTATAAACATCTAGAAGAGTACTGTTAGGATTGATTGTAAAAGCAACATGACATTTCAGGGGCAATTGTATAGCACAATTTTGATGATCCATATAGGAAGTTACAGATCGATTGTCCATGGTCAGTAAAAAAATATATATTTATAACGGTAACCTATAAAAGCATTCGTAAAAATTAGGCGGCTGGTGTAACTGTTTACCTAATCATGTATCAGTAAGGTACCAACAAAAAAATAAATTTACTAATATCCAATTAATTGAAAATTACCACTTTCATTCGACTTGTACTAATGCTTGCCAATTTTTTGCAGCCGACAGCCGCGCCGTAAACCCCCAGGTGACACTTAAGCAGGAGAACCCACCACCCCTGAGTCACACTTAATACACCTAGCGCCTCCCCTAGGTTTTGAACCCTTCACCTCTTCGTTGAGGATCAGCAGAGTCTTATCCAGCGGAGCCATCACGGCCGGTGGTCTTTTTTTGCTGTATTATAGGTATGCAGTTATTCAAATAGAATTAAAATTGACATTTACAATATACAATTTGGTTTGTGTAATTTACCGACATTAGTGACATGTACTACAATGGAACTTCTCTCTCTCTCTCTTATTTCCTCCCCGTTTCACATTTTATTAATTCTTTGCAACAAAAAGCCTTCTGTCAGTCTTGCTGTCAGTGCTGCCTGCGTTTGGCTCATACCAAATCACTTAAGAAAATTAGCAAGTGATGCTCGCAGTTCTTCTAATGCTCGCCCCTTGGTCTCTGGCACTACCTTCGCAATGAATAAGACTGTGAGACCGCAAATGCATGCGAATATCAAAAATGTCCCTGAAAGTAACACAGTTCAGATTAAGCATAAACACTATATAGAGAGAGAGAGAGAGAGAGAGTACCGGGCGCACTCCATTCGAACATGAAGTTGAAAGTGTAGGTCACAATCCAAGAACAAGACCAGTTGATGAATGTCACCAGGCTTCCGGCCGACCCTTTAATGTTTACAGGGAATATCTACAGAGAACGTATTCACTGAGATTGGTCTTGAGATAGAGACTGCAGAGTGCAAACTTAAAAACTGAAGGCATGTACCTCGGACATGATAACCCACGGTAATCCTGCAATGCCCAGTGAGTAAGCTATGGAATACACCTAAATGAAATAGTCGTCTGTCAGCAAACTTCTTCAACGAGTTATTGAGCAACGGTTCGGGATGAAAGAGATGAGGAAGAAAGGCACTCTTATAGAGACTTACAATAACGGCTACATACACCAAAATTGGGGTCACGGCCTTCCAGTGATTATGTTCCTGTTTCAGCAACAGGAAAAATAGTGGGAGAAAATAAGGTCACTTCAAAACATCAAGAAACAGGAGTAGGCATAGTAATTGTTCACGAAACCTGCATAAAGAATGACAATACTAGAAGAATGCAACAAAAGGACATTCCAGCTGAAGAAATCTGCAAATAAAAGTTGGGTTCAGGCTCAGTATCTTGAAAGGTGATCTCCTTAAGGGGAGTATAGCAAATTTATCAGTTTCCTAACCATCATAAGTGGTCGTCTTCCGGCTTTATCTGTCAAGATTACACTCAGAGCAGTTGCTGGGATCTGTGAAACATGTCGAGAATCTTTAAAAAATGCGATGAGGCAAGCAAATTTGTCTTTCACTGCAATTCTACATAGCCCAGTACCTGGACAACAGCCATGCTTCTGGTACCAAAGCTGCTTGAGAAGCCTGCCAAGATAACAGATTAAGATGACCCACAATGGGGCTTCAATGAATGACGACCGTAACATAATTTAGTTCAATTGAATTGGAGATTGCCATTAGTTTTTCTAATTGTCTTGTTTTGTTGACATCACGAAGTCACCCACTTTTAGAAGTGGAAAAATTTTTCATGACTTCTTCAACCATACTTTGTTTCACTAAACACATTTTTATTTTTTCTTTTTATGTTTTATTTTTTCTTTTTTAAAATATCAAGTTTTTAATTTTCTTTTCTTTTCTTTCTTTCCTTTTCTTGGCCTTGGCCTTAGCTAGCTAGCTGTGGGCCAATTTGAGCCTCGCCCCACTGCATCGCCTAACCAATTTGAAGTATGTGACATCGATCTAATTCGCCATTTTCATTGATGAACCATCAATCCAATCGGGTCAATCTTAGATATTAAATCCTACCCTTTTTTGTTGGCACAAAAATTATTCCAAGCAAGACTTAAGTGCTGCTCACATAGACTAGAACTCTTCAAATAAGAAAATAAATCGATGATCCATTCTTTAATTCTTTTTTTTATTGTTTAAGAGCTTCATCCTTTTATGCATGGGTGTCATTTCTCCGTCCTCGAACCATAGTACGGAGTCCACGGACTGGGTTTCACAGCGACTTTATGCAACTTTGGTCTGCAGAACTCCAGAGAAAGATTTCATACGAGGTCAACTTTGGGAGCATACTTCATGTGTAATATCCAAAATTTGGTCTGCAGAACTCCAGAGGAAGATTTCATACGAGGTTAACTTTGGGAGCATACTTCATGTGTAATATCCAAAATACATCGGGGGACGTGGCCGAGTATGTGATTAGGTTCGCCCGGGAAGGTGGATTTGTCCAGGTCGGCGAAACCTGGCCTGGACACTATCCGACAGTTAAATAGAAATAAAAGCTTGACTAGTAGTAGCTCGGTAAAATCAATCACTCAGCAAAAGGAAAAGGAGATCACAATGCTTTTGCTCTTCCTATGCCAACGTATTACACGTTGGCATTCACCGTTTGCAATCAGGAAGAAAATGTTGATACTACAGAAGTCTTTTGACATCCCAATAGGCACAATTGCAATGTTGTTAAGACTTACAGGAGATCGCATTACTTTAACTCACTGCAGAAATATGAACAAGCGATGCTTGCACTTCTTCCAGTGTTTGCCCTTTGGTCTCTGGCACTAACTTCGCAGTAAACAGGATCGCTAAACCGCAAATGCCTGTAAATATGAAAAATGTTCCTGCCGGAAGCAAAGTCCAGATGCAAAACGAAAATCAGATAATGCATCTAATTTATCAAGGTGCAGTCACATGCGCTTATGCTCCAAATTCTCAGTATCATACTACACAAACGAAGTCAACAGAGACAGAGAGCAGACCGGCCGTGCTCCATTCAAACATGAAGTTGAAAGTGTAGCTCGTGATCCAGGAACAGGACCAGTGGGCGAACGTCAAAATGCTTCCTGCTCTCCCTCTTACATTTACTGGAAATATCTTCATAATGTGGAATAAAAAGCAATCAATGGTCTATTGCTTTTAGTATTAATCATAAAATTCAATTAAAAAATTTAGAAATCACACGTCGGACATTAGAACCCATGGCAGTCCCGACATGCCGACTGAGAGAAATACAAAATATGCCTGGTTGCATTATTGGTCGATCAGCAACTTCAGCGAAACTCACCACACAGTTATAGACTAGGATTCACTAAGCTCTGGTGTGATGATTTACCAATATAGCCAGGAAAACCAAAATTGGAGTGACATCCTTGAAATTGTGCAGATCCTGTAGAGAAGGGATAACAAAATGAAAGAACAAAAAGCGAGTCGAAGTCATCAAGAACCCCAAGGGTAGTAGTAGAAGATTTACCTGCATGTAAAATGACAATCCTAGTATTAAACAGCTCAAGCACATTCCAGCAGTAGAAACCTGCAAATCGAGATCAAGCTCAATTTCAACTTTGAGGTGATTGATTCCTTTTCCAACCCAAAAAAAGAGTGAGTTTCTTTTCCTGACCATCAAAAGTGGTCGTCGTCCAGCCTTATCTGTCAAGATTACAGTAATTGCAGATGCTGGAATCTACAAAACATGTCAAACTATTTGGAAAAGCAACGTGGGGAATTCATATTTCAGGATAATATTTCATAGTTGAGTATCTAGGAAATTCTCGCAAAGACAGAAAAACAGCTGACCAGGACAATAGCCACACTCCTGGTGCCAATGCTACTTGAAAAATCTGTCATGGACAAAAGTTTGTTGTGATTATCTCTTCACACTTCCTGAAGTAGTAGAGAAGCCTTTACCAGCTGATTCAAAAATGGAGCTTGCATAGTACGAGAAAGCATTGGCTCCACCAAACTGTTGAAGCATCATCAGTCCAAGTCCAATCTAAGCTTTGAAATGATTGGAAAATGTAAGTCCTCACTAAACAGCATTGCATATAGATGTGCAAATAAATGTATATATGTAGTGGAAGGAGAGCTCACTGTGAGTGAACGAGCATATCTTCTTTGAAACACATCTAGAAATCTTGAGTGAGATTGCCTTTCAAAGGTTTCTGTGTAGACCTGTGAGATTCATAGAAGTTGAGAATGTGAGGCCCCAGAACTCATCATTCCCTGAGGGAAAATATCAGCTTTTCCCTAGAGGACTGTGAAGGGATTGAGAATTTACCATGATGTCAGCTGCTTCCTGGGAAATATCAGCACTTTTGCCTCTGAGTCTACGTAAGGCAGCTTCAAACTCCTGTTCTCGACCCACTTTTACCTGTAAATTCATTCACATAATACGTAGCTCTTGAAAGCATTGCGGTACAACTTTAAATTTGATTTCCTCACGTATCAGATTGCCACTTGTACAAAACTAGTGCAAAACCTGAAGGAACTTACCAACCATCTAGGAGACTCTGGTATGAAGTATAAACTGAAAATTTGTATTACACAAGGAATTCCACCTGAAAAATAAAATACAAAAGGCGACCTTTTACTTTTATTTTCTCAATTTTTATCAGGAATAATTGTTAATAGAGAATCTCAGACACTACCGATCAGAGCCAAGGTGCGCCAGGAAACAATAGTTCCAACAAAGTATGTCAATGAAAAGCCGCAGGCGCTCATGCACTGCATCTCAAGAAAAATAGGCTAAAAGGTGATGTATTGGCAGTATAAAGCAAGCAAATAATGGTCCAAGTTTATTCTTACTTGACTAAATGAAGCAAATGCTCCCGAACATTTTTAGGTGTTATTTCTGCGATGTATACAGGTACCTGATTGGCAAAAGAGAGGTGATGATCATCTAGGTTCACATAAGTGTACCAGGAAGTCCAAAGTGCGTATTACCACATAGCTTGTGACCCCAACGCTAAATCCTATTAATGCTCTTCCGGCATCCAGCCACCAAACATTCTGCAAGGCGACATGTAGTGTACAATTAAGTGATGGTGAAAAATGTCGCAGCCAGTCTAATTCTGATGAAACTTCTCTGACCCTGGCGAGTGCTGCCTGCATTCTGCCTACCAGATCGCAATGAATTTAGACCCAAGAGACGGCAATGAGAGAACTGTAATTGGGCACTGAAATCTGATGTAACCCCAAAGCATCAAATTTTTATTTGGTTGGTTCTTCATAACAGTATTGCCACAAGGCATCTGCTTGCTCACAAAGGCAGGAATGTGCAAGATGCGTGTCCCTTATGTGTTACTCAAGGTGGAGAAAATATTTTATTTGCTAAGAGATTGTCCGTTCGCTCAAAAATTATGGGATGAAATTGGAATGACCTCTTTCTATGGTTGGGAACTACAATAAGTCCTTAAGAGATTGGATTACAGATATAAGAACTAAAATTTGGTACAATAGGCCTAGTATCTCTTAGAGTACTGTTTTCTTAATTGTATTCGGGGGTCTTTGGATATATAGGAATGCTGTTGCTTTCAATCGTAATTCTAAACTAACTCACTTGGCCTCTTTTGTTTAGATAAAGCGGGGCACATCTGCTGCAGAAAAGGCATATCCCCTCTTGTTCCAGTCATAAAACAAATGAAACAAATGAAAAGTTCATATTTTTGTTCATGAATGAAATCTTATGGGAACTGTCCATATTCAGCTCATCTTTCAGAACCATATCACATCCAGGATTCGATGAAATAAGATAAATTGAGACAGTATTTTGTAAATAAATAATTATCTTGAATATGTTAACAATTTCTGTATTTTCCAATTGCCTAGAAGGGACAAAAGGAACATCTTGTTTTTCCTTCAACAATATCTGATCTCTAACGGGCCTCTCAGTGGAATTTGAATTCAAATGAAGTTCTGACCATCTTTTGGAGAAAAAAAAGAAAGAATGGGTCTTCTAGGATTCCCAAGAAATCCTATGATTTCTTCTGGAAGTATATGATTCTTCATCTCCTTCTCAGTTCCGTGAAAGAAGTCCGGACCAGGATTGAAATGGGAAATTCCACAAGCTGACTGGATCAAATTGAAATCTGATGGAGCGGTGGAGTGTACAGGAGTTGCTGAAATTGGTGGCATAACAAGGGACGATGAATGGAAATCGGTGAAGGGCTGTACTTGTGGCTTAGGAATAGACGTGACATGTCTAGAGATTGAATCTGATGCCAGTAATGCAAAACATGCTTCGCAAAATACTAGTGTTGACATCCCTAACTTGAACTCAATTTTGAATGAATGCGGGCACGTTTTAGCTGAATATGCAGCTGGTGAGAATTAAGCACGCATTCAGAGAAGCAAATCATTGTGCGGACATGCTAGCAAAGATGGGATGGACGGCATCCTACAGTACATTTACCTTCAACTGTATTCCTTCTGAATTAGAAACTCAAGTTGTATTGGATAAGCACAGAGCTTTATTCTTGGTGACTCAGACTGGGCGTTGGCCTTGATCTGAACTTTCTTATTTGGAGTATTTATACAAGTATGTTTTAAAAAAATTGCACCCGTGAAAGGGGTGTCAAGAAACTTCAAATTTTTCCTATCACTAACCAAATAGACATACTCTATAACATACGAGAACACAATCATGTAACTGAACAACAGACGCAGAAATCATTCTCTTCCCTGACCACATGGAACTCGGGAAGTTACCAGTAAATTCTCTATAAGGCATTTCCTATTCCATTTGCTATAAGTGAAATACAATACACATGTGTTTGGAAACCTATGAGGAGGATTTCGAGAGTCAAGATAAAGCGAAGGAACCTTGGTGAGTGCTATAGAAAGCCATCCAGCTGCGCAAAGTACTTGAGAAAGCCACATTGTCTGCATCACAAGATACAACAATAGTAATTTTCTTGCTCCAGTGCAATTGTGATATTTTAGAAAGTTAATAGCTCACGGAATACTTACGCGCTTTCGACCAATCACATCTGTCATGGTTCCATTTAGCAAAGCTGCGACTAGTCCTCCAATTGTCAGCATCGAACCAAAAAGTGAATACTGCAGCATGAGGAAGATAGAGAAAGGATTTGTACAGAGAACCTGAACTGACACCGACTGCACTTATCCCTCAACGGTCCTCAGTACAAGATATGCTTTTAAAGCTTATCGATTAAGATACAGGATCAACGTTATAAGGTATGTTCAGGAACAAAATATAAAAAAAAAAAAAAATTCGGATAACAATTGGAAGATTAGAATATAGATGATAGTTAACTCAAGTAAAACTCTGCAGCAATCATGCCATCCTGATCTTATTTTGGCAATAAGCTACATACATCCAACCCGACAGATTCTTCATTCATGAGGAGGAAAGTAGACTTACTGCTGATACCGAAAGTCCCAGATCTTCCATTATACCTGACATAGTTGGTGATGAATAACCCACCTGCGCAGCAAATTGCTTGCCATTGTCAAGGTGCCTTTGTGACTGCTAGTAACCTTGCAAGGAAATACAGCCTAAATTGAGGCAGCACAATATGGTCAGAGAGATTGTGGAGTCAAATGGAGAGGCAGTCCAAACAACGGCTCCTAATTTCATGCTTTCTTTTCCTTGTTCCCTTTTTTCCCGATACTTCCCCAAGAGTTGTAATAGTCCCAATCCCACGCAAGCAGGTTATTTCAAGAGCACCAAATTCCAAATTAATATAACTGTGAATGATTTTCTTTTTCCGGGGATAGGCCATACGTGTATTTATCTTCTTGCCAAGAGATATTCATGAATTGGAAAGAACCTATCAATATGACCTGTACTTTTACTGTAGTCCAACAGAAAGCCTCTTTGTGACGTTGAACAGATGAAACATAACAGAGAAAACAAAGACTTCATAAAGACAAGTGATGGCTCATAAATTGCTATTGGAATGCATTGCATGGTTGGTGCAGCACACTCACAGCGCATCCTGTCACAAAAGACCCGCAAACAGCAACCAGTGTGCTAAATCCGAGAAGAACCGTAACAGAAGAATCACTGGAAGATACAGAGTCGCCTTGACTGCCACAATTTGAGACTTCTTTGAGAAGCAGAGAGCCTGTTGAGAGCCCATCCTCTTCTTGACTCTCTCTCACCATGTCTCTCTATTTTTCATGAATAAGAATTGCCAGAATTGAAGGAGACAAGAATGAATCTTCGATGGATATAAAGGAATCAGAGAAATGGACTATTGGGTGTGTTATGATAGAGACTTCACATCAGAAAGTTTTGTAGTCAAATCTATTGACTTTTGAGCGTGTAATGGTATGACTTAAAGCCAAAGAAATAGACTTCTGGGCTTGTAATAGTATGACGGAGACATTGCATCAGGAATTTTCTGGCTTACGGCCTCATGGTTATTGAATGTTCCATTTATAAGTTTGTTCTTTGCTGAAAGACATGAATGATTACTTTGGATTATTTCCAAATACTAGTCGCAATATGTTTATGGATTTGTCTCTCTAGGATATTGAACTGAATCAACCTAGTGCATGTTCAGAAGATTTGTAAAGAATCGCAGATTCATTGTTACTTTTGTCCTAGTGTCTGTATAACTGTTAATAAAAAGAGAGGACAATCATCGGTCAAATCAATCCCTTCGTCTGAGTGACAGCAATTTAAGATTACTTTTGTACCATTACGCCTTTGGCTACTGGCTACTGTGCATCTCTCTTGATGTGTGAGAGCCAGGTCGCAGGTTCGATTCTCATCTCAGAATTCGGGAAAAGGAGGAAAAAGAAACAAAGCAAAACGAGAATATCAGTACTTATAGCTATAAACATCTAGAAGAGTACTGTTAGGATTGATTCTAAAACTCAATTGACGTGTAAAAGCCACATGACATTTCAGGGGCAATTCTATAGCACAATTTTGATGATCCATATAAGAAGTTACAGACTGATTGTCCATGGTCAGTCAAAAAATATATATTTATAACGGTAACTTATAAAAGCATTGGTAAAAATGAGGCGGCTGGTATAACTGTTTACCTAATAATGTATCAGTAAGGTACCGACAAAAAAATAAATTTACTAATATCTAGTTAATCGAAAATTACCACTTTCATTCGACTTGTACTAATGCCTGCCAATTTTTTGCTGTATTATTGGTATGCAGTTATTCAAATAGAATTAAAATTGACATTTACAATATACAATTTGGTCTGTGTAATTTACCGACATTAGTGACATGTACTACAATGGAACTTCTCTCTCTCTTTTTATTTCCTCCCCGTTTCACATTTTATTAATTCTTTGCATCAAAAAGCCTTCTGTCAGTCTTGCTGTCAGTGCTGCCTGTGTTTGGCTCATACCAAATCATCGAAGAAAATTAGCAAGTGATGCTTGCAGTTCTTCTAATGCTCGCCCCTTGGTCTCTGGCACTACCTTCGCGATGAATAAGACTGTGAGACCGCAAATGCATGCGAATATCAAAAATGTCCCTGAAAGTAACACAGTCCAGATTAAGCATAAACACAATATATATATATATATATAGACAGAGAGAGAGAGAGAGAGAGTACCGGGTGCGCTCCATTCGAACATGAAGTTGAAAGTGTAAGTCACAATCCAAGAACAGGACCAGTTGATGAATGTCACCAGGCTTCCGGCCGACCCTTTAATGTTTACAGGGAATATCTACAGAGAATATATTCACTGAGATTGGTCTTGAGATAGAGAGTGCAAACTTAAAAACTGAAGGCATGTACCTCGGACATGATAACCCACGGTAATCCTGCAATGCCCAGTGAGTAAGCTACCGAATACACCTAAATGAAATAGTCGTCTGTCAGCAAACTTCTTCAACGAGTTATTGAGCAACAGTTCGGGATGAAAGAGATGAGGAAGAAAGGCACTCTTATAGAGACTTACAATAACGGCTACATACACCAAAATTGGGGTCACGGACTTCCAATGATTATGTTCCTGTTTCAGCAACAGGAAAAATAGTGGGAGAAAGTAAGGTCACTTCAAAACATCAAGAAACAGGAGTAGGCATAGTAATTGTTCACGAAACCTGCATGAAGAATGACAATGCTAGAAGAATGCAACAAAAGGACATTCCAGCAAAAGAAATATGCAAATAAAAGTTGGGTTCAGGCTCAGTATCTTGAAAAGTGGTCTCCTTAAGGGGAGTATAGCAAATTTATCAGTTTCCTAACCATCATAAGTGGTCGTCTTCCGGCTTTATCTGTCAAGATTACACTCAGAGCAGTCGCTGGGATCTGTGAAACATGTCGAGAATCTTTAGAAAATGCGATGAGGCAAGCAAATTCGTCTTTCACTGCAATTCTACATAGCCCAGCACCTGGACAGCAGCCATGCTTCTGGTACCAAAGCTGCTTGAGAAGCCTGCCAAGATAACAGATTAAGATGACCCACAATGGGGCTTCAAGCGCTAATTTGTGGCACCTGAACTAAGCTTTCATTATTCATTCATTACTAATGTATTTATCTGTTGATTTTTACCAGCGGATTCAAATATGGAGCCTGCGTAGTAGGCAAATGCATTACTCCCAGCAAATTGTTGAAGCACCATCAGCCCAATTGCTATCTATTGCTTCGACAAGATTAGGAATATAAGAAAAGGGTATGACAATTGCAAGCAATTTGAACAATTTTGAGGGCCTTCTCACTATAAGTGGACGAGCATAGCGTCTTTGGAACAGATCCAGAATTCTAGACTAAGATTGCTGTTCAAAGGTCTCTGTATAGTCCTATAAGACAAGTGAAATGAGAAACCTCAGTAGCAAAAGTCATATGCTTCCAAATTATCTTAAAGACAAACGAGATTGAGATATTACTCTAATATCGGCTGCTTCCTGAGTAATATTGACACTTTTGCCTCTGAGTCTCTGTAATGTGACTTCAAACTCCTTCTCTCGGTGGACTTTTACCTGTAAATGACTTTCTGCTATTCTTACAATGAAAAGTTCATAATCTTGGCTTCGTCATCGAGTTCTATGATTCTACACAACTGGCATATGCTTAGAATGGCGATCTGCACCACTTGGATTGTGTATCAGAGTGGATTGCCACTGAAATGTTAATGCCTATGCCTCTACTCCACTAACAACTTACCAGCCATCTAGGTGACTCTGGAACAAAGAACAGACCCAAAATTTGTACGACACAGGGAATGCAACCTGAAGATGAAATCACCAAGAATGACTTTTTGATATTTTCTAACTCATTCACCACATAACATAAAAAGAGGGAACTGAGACACTACCGATCAGAGCCAAGATGCGCTAGGAGACAATGGTTCCAAGAAAGTAAATCAACGAAAAGCCACAGCATATCATGAACTGCAACATAAGCCAACTCTCTTTTAATAAGCAAATGAATTGTCTCCACTCAATTTCAATTTCCACACTGTCCAAACTTTTTGACCTGATTGAATGCCGTAAATGCTCCCCGAACATTTGTAGGCGTTATCTCAGCAATATACACAGGTACCTGTTTGGAAACAAAGATAATGATTAACAGTACGTTGGCAATTCAACTTCTATAAATTTATCAGGACAGTAAGTCCGGAACTTCCTGCATATACCACATAACATATGATCCCAATGCCAAGCCCGCTTAGCAGTCTTCCAATATCCAGCCACCAAGCATTCTGCAGAGTAGATAGAATGTACCATTAAGCGCTTACACTTTATCTCACAGCCTAAACCATGACCTGATCATTCACAAAAATAGGATGATGTAAAAATTTTCCTCGCATCTTAGCAGGTAGAGAATCAATTGTATCTTTTTTTTTTTCTGGACGGCGATCCCCTAACCAGCTGGACAGATAGTTTGAAGTGCAAATATCACAAATGCAGTGAAAAATTACAGGTAGAGAATCAATTGTATCTTTTTTTTCCGGACGGCGATCCCCTAACCAGCTGGACAGATATTTTGAAGTGTAAATTTCACAAATGCAGTGAAAAATTACAAAAATTTCCTACAGGACCAATCTCTGAATGAACTTATCCATATGGTAAGCGCAAAGGTGGAAAATGCGATTTATATTATTCAGCCTGTTTATTGAGTCATCGAAGGTGAAGAAAAATTCTGCAGTGGCGAGAGGAAGGGCGGGAACCTTGGGCAAATGCTATAGAAAGCCATCCTGCAGCACCAAATATTTGAGAAAGCCACATTGCCTGCATCAAAAGATATATCTTTTAAGATTCCTGTAAGATCTGTAGTTCATTGAGATTTTGAGAATGAAAGGGAGAGGATTTCTTACTCGTTTACGCCCAATCAAATCCGTTACCCTCCCATTTACCAGAGATGCTATTAGGCCTCCAACTGTTATTAATGAACCGAAAAGCGAATACTGTAACACAAAAGAATTGGGGAGGATGTCTCTTGGGATATTGACCCCATTATCTTCTCCGCTAGGGATCAGACTTAGAGTTTTTGGCCGGTTTGGTTGCCTTTGGCTGCCGGTTGTGCTTGCCACCTGGGCCTTTCTTTGCTGTTCTTGTTGTAGTCGTTTGGCTTTTCTTGCGGCTTCCTTTCACTCATTTAGAGCCTGTTCTTCATGAGTGCAAGTTTTTGAAGCCGTCTCGTTTGTACAGTTTGGCTTCCCCATTATATTGCTTACTTTTACCAACCAAAAAAAAAAAAAAAAAGAATTGGGGAGGATGTCAATACGACTTGTGATCCATTTCCCATTTATCCGTTTGACGTCACTGATAGAGATGTCATTTTTAGCTAGTCCACTAAGGCTCGTGTGTTATTTTACTCCAACAAATCTTGTTTTAGAACCCAATTTGTATAGCGGCTAACAGATGAACAACTCTAGAAATATAGTACGAAAGCTTGGTAGGACTTGCCGCTGCTGTGGAGAGGCCCAAATCCTCCATTATGCCAGACTCGGCTGGTGAAGAATAACCGGTCTGCATCGTAAAAATGCCGCCTGTTAATGGTACCTTCTACTTGATAATACTAAACTTGTCGTGAAATGCAACGAGCAACACATTTGCCAAGCAAATTCTGCAAAGGATGCAAACTAAAGATGCAAGCCAAAAGTTAGTTTTTGAATGGCATTTTCTCAAAATTGTGATTGAAGTAATTAATGAAGATCATTTGACTTCTTTTTTGCATATACGAGTTTCATGCCGTGCCCTGGAGTGATCCTAATCAGCTACTTGCTTTATCGTGGTTCGAGTTGAAATCCTTACAAGAAAACATGGAAACAAGCATCAGACTCCCGGGTAGTGAGTGGGAAAATGTTACAAAGGAGTTGTCGGAACAAATTGTCACATTCTTAAATAATCCAGGTCAACCTAATGTGGTATCAGCCTAGTGATCAAGAACATAGTACACAGATGCCTCTGGAAAAGAATTTACTTATGCTTTCAGGCACCAAAAGCAGAAGTAGACACGCATTTAGCCTGAGTTGTAGGCACAGATCTTGGATGCTTTATCCTTACACCAAAGGCCAAACTGAAGACCCAGACTTTTCTTCTAAAAACACAATGTTGACCAATCATACAAGAAAACAGAGGAAACTTTGACCAAGTAATCTGCTTCTTTCCTCGTATCTATTCCTAACAGAAAATTTTCAGTAGACCTCCGTAAGAAATTGTCACACTGTCTACTTGGCAATCATCAGAATCGTCACAGAAGGCACCAAGACTGCAAAATTCACCTCTGATTCAATAGAGATGTGGGCAACGGGACGTGAAACTAAATAACCTTCAAAAGAAAACAGAGCTGGCTTCTTGATGGTGAATCTTAAAACTTGATACAATACTCACAGCACACCCGGTCATGAAAGACCCGCCAACGGCAATGAAAGTGCTAAAAACGACGAGCGGCGTGACTGCAGGGTCACTTGAAGGCACGACGGGGCTGCCATGACTGCCACGGACAGAGACTTCCTTGGGAAGCAGAGTACTCGTGGGCAGTCCATCTTCTTCTAAGCTCTCTCTGTCCATGTCTTGTCATTCGAAAGCTCTTCGGAGTAATAAGTTTCCAAGAAATGAGAATTTGGTGAGAATGAGTCGCGAGTGATTGCGGAGGCAGCGGCAGGGGAGCTCAGAGCAATGGACTGTCTGTTGAAATTGACAAATAGAGAAACCTGTACGCGGTAGGGCAGAGCCTCTGTTCTGAATTTAAGACGGATGTAGAACTCATTTTTTAGGGGGCCGAACTTAACAGTTGATGATATTTTCTCTTAGATGTTAATAATTATAAGGCTCCATTAATTTCACAAAACGTAACTTCCGAAAAAAAAAAAAAAAAAAAAAAAACGTTTTTCTCAATTTTTCAGCATTTATTTTATAAAAAAAAATTAATCAAGAAAAACGTTTTTCACTATTAGAAAAAAATCTTAAAAATGGGGAAAATGTTTTTTTTTTTTTTTTTGGTGAAATGTAATAAATATATTGAGGAGAGGCCAATTGTACACAAAATCACGACTTTAAAACTTGCACTCCAAATGAGAAGATCAAAAGGAGTGGAAGGATGCCGTGATGTAAAAGCCACAAACAATCAGCACACACCCTACAACGCAACGCTAAAGACAGGCACGGCATAGACAACCGGCATTCAAAGCAAAAAGCGACAGCTAGGGAGGAGAGTAGCCCACGGCTCCAAAGCAAAGAGGCTCCAACAAGGCTACGAGTCCCCGGAGAAAATGATCGGATCAATACCCCAACTTTGTTGCAACCTTCTGTTCCTAAAATTATCTTCAACATTCCTGATGATGATAGCCTTGTCACGGACCACTTTGAAAATATGGTTCTTCATGGCCGGGACCGTAAGAGGCTGATCTCTGAATATGATGCTATTCCTAATTTTCCAAATAATATGACAAAGAGTGCCGAAGGAAAAACGACCAATGCATTTATAAAAATCTTTACCCATCAAAAAGGTAGCAGCCCAATGTAAATTCTCCCTCCAAGACCTATTACACCAAGGCAAATTGCATCTAGTAGCCCAAAAGAAAGCGAGACTAGCTGTGACGCCGCAGCCAAAAAATAGATGATCAATTGAGTCGGGCATATCCTTGCAAAAGTGCAAGCCCCACTAGCTATTCTTCCATGAGAAAGTAGGAGAGCTTGGGTGGGAAGCCTGCAATTGGCAATGAGCCAAAGGTTAAGTTGATACCGGGGCGATATGGCATTATTCTAAACGAAGGCATGCCAATAGACTCAGGCCCTCTTCCGTTTGACGGAATCCCATGCCGAAGCCACCGTGAAATAGCCCGACAGGCTATCCCTCCAGCAGCAGCAATCCGAGTTCTGAGAGAGGGTCGGGAGAGGAAAACCCCACGACTCAATCACAGCCTTAAGAGCCTGCCCATCGTCTGAGAAGAGATCAGCCACAGAAGCCTGTCTAGAGAGCCTTGAACTATAGATAAGTGAGTTCGAAAAAATCAAGTTCAAAGGCCCCATGGGGTGCCAATTATCAAATTATAAAGAGGTTGAGAGAACATCACCAATTTCCTAGAAGAAGGCCTTTTGGAAATCGTTCCTGAGGTTCAACAGGCTCTTCCAAGCCCAAGAACAATAGGTTGTCTTCCCCACTACACAGAAATTCTTGTTTTTTTAAGAAGGTGGAATGAATTCATCTGCATCAGAGCGCCTCCTTGTCTGAAAATAGGAGCTAGATGTGCTTCAACATGGCGGCCTTATTGCAGTCTCGGAGTCTCCTTATACCAAGCCCTCCCTCCTCTTTTGGAAGGCAAACATCCTCCCAAGCTCCCTTGGCACCACCCCTACCTAACTCTAGGCCTTTCCACAAGAATTGTCTAAGGATCTTCTCAATCTGGTCTAACATGGCTATAGGTAGGACAAAAACACTCACCCAGTAGGCTTGTATGGCATGAAGAACTGACATGATGAGCTGAAGTCGTCCAGAAAGAGAGAGAAAGCGGTGAGTCCAAGACTGGACCCTCGCTGTAATATAGTTGACAAGGGCACAACAATCTCCTTTACTAAGCCTCGAAGTAATAATTGGAATCCCCAGATAACAATCCGGCAAGTTGCCTTCATGGAATCCAAGTTCGAAGAGAATCTCATTCCTTAAAGAAGCGCCTCCTGCCAGGAATATTTCAATTTTGCTTGGATTTGGATATAAGCCACTCTGAGAGGGGGGAAAATGTGTTTCACTTTTCATAAGTGGAAAATTATGTGTTTCACTTTTCAAAAGTGAAAAACATTTTTCATGACTTCTTCAACCATACTTTGTTTCACTAAACACATTTTTATTTGTTTTATGTTTTCTTTTTTGTTTTTTAAACAATCAAGTTTTTAATTCTTTTTTCTTTTTTCTTTCTTTCCTTTTCATCTTCTTCCTTGGCCAGCTGGCCACGGGCCAGTCGAGCCTCGCCCCACTCCATCGCCGACTAGTTCGAAGTATGTGACATCGATCTAATTCGCCCTTTTCATTGATGAACCAACAATCCAATCGGGTCAATCTTAGATATTAAATCCTACCCTTTTTTTGTTGGCACAAAAATTAGTCCAAGCAAGACTTAAGCGCTGCTCTCATAGACTAGAACTCTTCAAATAAGAAAATAAATCGATGATCCATTCTTTAATTTTTTTTAATTGTTTAAGAGTTTCATCCTTTTACGAATGGGTGTCATTTCTCCGTCCTCGAACCATAGTACGGAGTCTACGGACTGGGGTTTCACAGCGACTTTATGCAACTTTGGTCTGCAGAACTCCAGAGGAAGATTTCATACGGGGTTAACTTTGGGAGCATACTTCATGTGAAATATCCAAAATACATCAGGGGACGTGGCCGAGTATGTGATTAGGTTCGCCCGGGAAGGTGGATTTGTCCGGGTCGGCGAAACCTGGCCTGGATACTATCCGACAGTTAAATAGAAATAAAAGCTTGACTAGCAGTAGCTCGGTAAAATCAACCACTCAGCAAAAGGAAAAGGAGATCACAATGCTTTTGCTCTTCCTATTACACGTTGGCATTCACAGTTTGCAATCAGGAACAAAATGTTGATACTACAAAAGTCTTTTGACATCCCAATAGACGCAATTGCAATGTTGTTAAGACTTACAGGAGATCGCATTACTTTAACTCACTGCAGAAATATGAACAAGCGATGCTTGCACTTCTTCCAGTGCTTGCCCTTTGGTCTCTGGCACTAACTTCGCAATAAACAGGATCGCTAAACCACAAATGCCCGTGAATATGAAAAATGTTCCTGCCAAAAGCAAAGTCCAGATGCAAAACGACAATCAGATAATGCATCTAATTTATCAAGGTGCAGTCACATGCGCTTAAGCTCCAAATTCTCAGTATCATACTACATAAACGAAGTCAACAGAGACAGAGAGCAGACCGGCCGCGCTCCATTCAAACATGAAGTTGAAAGTGTAGCTCATGATCCAGGAACAGGACCAGTGGGCGAACGACACAATGCTTCCTGCTCTCCCTCTTACATTTACTGGGAATATCTTCATAATGTGGAATCAAAAGCAATCAATGGTTTATTGCTTTTAGTATTGGTCATCATAAAATTCAATTAAAAAATTTAGAAATCGCACCTCGGACATTAAAACCCATGGCAGTCCCGACATGCCGACTGAGAGAAATACAAAATATGCCTGGTTGCATTATTGGTCGATCAGCAACTTCAGCGAAACTCACCACACAGTTATAGACTAGGATTCACTAAGCTATGGTGTGATGATTTACCAATACAGCCAGGAAAACCAAAATTGGAGTGACATCCTTGCAAATGTGCAGATCCTGTAGAGAAGGGACAACAAAATGAAAGAACAAAAAGCTAGTCAAAGTCATCAAGAACCCCAAGGCTAGTAGTAGCAGATTTACCTGCGTATAAAATGACAATCCTAGTATTAAACAGCTCAAGCACATTCCAGCAGTAGAAACCTACAAATAGAGATCAAGCTCAATTTCAACTTTGAGGTGATTGATTCCTTTTCGAACCCAAAAAAGAGTGAGTTCCTTTTCCTGACCATCAAAAGTGGTCGTCGTCCAGCTTTATCAGTCAAGATTACAGTGATTGCGAATGCTGGAATCTACAAAACATGTCAAACCATTTGTAAAAGCAACGTGGGGAATTCATATTTCAGGATAATGTTTCATAGTTGAGTATCTAGGAAATTCTCGCAAAGACAGAAAAACAGCTGACCACGACAATAGCCACGCTCCTGGTGCCAATGCTACTTGAAAAATCTGTCATTGACAAAAGTTTGTTGTGATTATCTCTTCACACTTCCTGAAGTAGTAGAGAAGCCTTTACCAGCTGATTCAAAAATGGAGCTTGCATAGTACGAGAAAGCACTGGCTCCACCAAACTGTTGAAGCATCATCAGTCCAAGTCCAATCTAAGCTTTGAAATGATTGGAAAATGTAAGTCCTCACTAGACAGCATTGCATATGGATGTGCCAATAAATGTTTATATGTAGTTGAAGGAGAGCTCACTGTGAGTGAACGAGCATATCTTCTTTGAAACACATCTAGAAATCTTGAGCGAGATTGCCTTTCAAAGGTTTCTGTGTAGACCTGTGAGATTCATAGAAGTTGAGAATATGAGGCCCTAGAACTCATCTTTCCCTGAGGGGAAATATCAGCTTTTCCCTAGAGGACTGTGAAGGGATTGAGAATTTACCATGATGTCAGCTGCTTCCTGGGAAATGTCAGCGCTTTTGCCTCTGAGTCTCTGTAAGGCAGCTTCAAACTCCTGTTCTCGACCCACTTTTACCTGTAAATGCATTCACATAATACGTAGCTCTTGAAAGCATTGCAGTACAACTTTAAATTTGATTTCCTCACGTATCAGATTGCCACTTGTACAAAACTAGTGCAAAACCCGGAAGGAACTCACCAACCATCTAGGAGACTCTGGTATGAAGTATAAACTGAAAATTTGTATCACACAAGGAATTCCACCTGAAAAACAAAATACAAAAGGCGACCTTTTTCTTTTATTTTCTCAATTTTTTATCAGGAACAATTGTTAATAGAGAATCTCAGACACTACCAATCAGAGCCAAGGTGCGCCAGGAAACAATAGTTCCAACAAAGTATGCCAATGAAAAGCCACAGGCGCTCACGCACTGCATCTCAAGAAAAATAGGCTAAAAGCTGATGTATTGGCAGTATAAAGCAAGCAAATAATGTTCCAAGTTTATTCTTACGTGAATGAATGAAGCAAATGCTCCCCGAACTTTTTTAGGTGTTATTTCTGCGATGTATACAGGTACCTGATTGGCAAAAGAGAGGTGATGATCATCTAGGTTCACATAAGTGTACCAGGAAGTCCAAAGTGCACATTACCACATAGCTTGTGACCCCAGCGCCAAATCCTATTAATGCTCTTCCGGCATCCAGCCACCAAACATTCTGCAAGGCGACATGTAATGTACAATTAAGTGATGGTGAAAAATGTCGCAGCCGGTCAAATTCTGATGTAATTTCTCCAACCCTGGTGAGTGCTGCCTGCATTCTACCTACCAGATCGCGATGAATTTAGACCCAAGAGACAGCAGTGAGAGAACTGTAATTGGGCACTGAAATCTGATGTAACCCCAAAGCATCAAATTCTTTATTTGGTTGGTTCTTCATAACAGTATTGCCACAAGGCATCTGCTTGCTCACAAAGGCAGGAATGTGCAAGATGTGTGTCCCTTATGTGTTACTCAAGGTGGAGAAAATATTTTATTTGCTAAGAGATTGTCCATTCGCTCAAAAATTATGGGATGAAATTGGAATGACCTCTTTCTATGGTTGGGAACTACAATAAGTCCTTAAGAGATTGGATTACAGACATAAGAACTAAAATTTGGTACAATAGGCCTAGTATCTCTTAGACTACTGTTTTCTTAATTGTATTCTGGGGTCTTTGGATATATACGAATGCTGTTGCTTTCAATCGTAATTCTAAACTCACTTGGCCTCTTTTGTTTAGATAAAGCGGGGCACATCTGCTGCAGCAAAAGGCAAATCCCTCATGATACACTAGATCCAATATTGATAGAGTGAATAAATCTTTCATTTCTTGAAAGTTCTCATGATTCAAATCCGTGGTGTAATGTGTATCCCCTCTTCTTCCAGTCATAAAACAAATGAAACAAATCAAAAATTCATACTTTTGTTCAAGAATGAAATCTTATGGGAACTGTCCATATTCAGTTTATCTTTCAGAACCACATCACATCCAGGATTTGATGAAATAAGATAATTTGAGACAGTATTTTGTAAATACATAATTATCTTGAATATGTTTACAGTTTCTGTATTTTCCAATTGCCTAGAAGGGATAAAAGAAACATCTTGTTTTTCCTTCAACAATATCTGATCTCTAGCGGGCCTCTCAGTAGAATTTTAATTCAAATGAAGTTCTGACCATCTGTTAGAGAAAAAAGAAAGAATGGGGCTTCTAGGATTCCCAACAAATTCTATGATTTCTTCTGGAAGCATATGATTCTTCATTTCCTTCTCAGTTCCGTGAAAGAAGTCCGGACCAGGATTGAAATGGGAAATTCCACAAGCTGACTGCTTCAAATTGAATTCTAATGGAGCGGTGGAGTGTACAGGAGTTGCTGAAATTGGTGGCATAACAAAGGATGATGAAGGGAAATCGGTGAAGGGCTGTACTTGTTGTTTAGGAATAGATGTGACATGTCTAGAGATTGAATCTGATGCCAGTAATGCGAAACATGCTTCGCAAAATACTAGTGTTGACATCCCTAACTTGAACTCAATTTTGAATGAATGCGGGCATGTTTTAGCTGAATATGCAGCTGGTGAGAATTAAGCACTCATTCAGGGAAGCAAATCATTGTGCGGACACGCCAGCAAAGATGGGATTGATGGCATCCTACGGTACATTTACCTTCAACTGTATTCCTTTTGAATTAGAAACTCAAGTTGTATTGGATATAAGCACAGAGCTTTATCCTTGGTGACTCAGACAGGGCGTTGGCCTTGATCTGCACTTTCTTATTTGGAGTATTTATACAAGTATGTTTTAAAAAAATTGCACCGGCAAAAGGGGTGTCAAGAAACTTCAAATTTTTCTTATCACTAACGAAATAGACATACTTCTATAACATACCAGAACACAATCATGTCACTGAACAACAGACGTGAAAATCTCTTTTAAGGCATTTCCTATTCCATTTGCTATAAGTGAAATACAATACACGTTTTTGGACACCTATGAGGAGGATTTGGAGAGGCAAGATAAAGGGTAGGAACCTTGGTGAGTGCTATAGAAAGCCATCCAGCTGTGCAAAGTACTTGAGAAAGCCACATTGTCTGCATCACAAGATACAACAATAGTAATTTTCTTGCTCTAGTGCAATTGTGATATTTTAGAAAGTTAATAGCTCATGGAATACTTACACGCTTTCGACCAATCACATCTGTTATGGTTCCATTTAGTAAAGCTGCGACTAGTCCTCCAATTGTCAGCATCGAACCAAAAAGTGAATACTGCAGCATAGAAAGATAGGGAAAAGATCTGCACAGAGAACCTAAACTGACACTGACTGCACTTTTCCCTCAACGGTCCTTAGTACAAGATATGCTTTTAAAGCTTATCAATTAAGATACAGCATGAACGTTATAAGGTAAGTTCAGGAACAAAATACAAAAAAAAAAAATTAGGATAACAATTAGAAGATTAGAATATAGATGATAGTTAAATCAAGTAAAACTTTGCAGCAATCATGCCATCCTGATCCCATTTCGGCAATAAGCTACATACGTCCAACCCAACAGATTCTTCATTCATGAGGAGGAAAGTAGTCTTACTGCTGCTACCGAAAGTCCCAGAGCTTCCATTATACCTGACATAGCTGGTGATGAATAACCCACCTGCACAGTAAATTGCTTGCCATTGTCAAGGTGCCTTTGTGACTGCGAGTAACCTTGCAAGGAAATACAGCCTTAATTGAGGTAGCACAATATGGTCAGAAAGATTGTGGAGTCAAATGGAGAGGAAGCCCAAACAACGGCTCCTAATTTCATGCTTTCTTTTCCTTGTTCCCTTTTTTTCCTGAAACTTCCCCCAATAGTTGTAATAGTCACCAATCCCACACAAACAAGTTATTGCAAGAGCACCAAATTCCAAATTAATATAACTGTGAATGGTTTTCTTTTACCGGGATAGGCCATATGATGAAGAACAAGCTAAACAAGTTGTATTTATCTTCTTGCCAAGAGATATTCATGAATTGTAAATAACCTATTAATATGACCTGTACTTCTACTGTAGTCCAACAGAAAGCATCTTTGTGACGTTGCACAGATGAAACATAATAGAGAAAACAAAGACTTCATAAAGACAAGTGATGGCTCATAAATTGCTATTGGAATGCTTTGCATGGTTGGTGCAGCACACTCACAGCGCATCCTGTCACAAAAGACCCGCAAACAGCAACCAGTGTGCTAAATCCGAGAAGAACCGTAACAGAAGAATCACTGGAAAATATAGAGTCGACGCGACTGCCACAATTTGAGACTTCTTTGAGAAGCAGAGAGCCTGTTGAGAGCCCATCCTCTTCTAGACTCTCTCTCACCATGTCTCTCTATTTTTTCATGAGCAAGAATTGCCAGAATTGAAGGAGACAAGAATGAATCTTCGATGGATATAAAGGAATCAGAGAAATGGACTATTGGGTGTGTTATGATAAGAGACTTCACATCAGAAAGTTTTGTAGTCAAATCTATAGACTTTTGAGCGTGTAATGGTATGACTTAAAGCCAAAGAAATAGACTTCTGGGCTTGTAATAGTATGACGGAGACATTGCATCAGGAATTTTCTGGCTTACGGCCTCATGGTTATTGAATGTTCCATTTATAAGTTTGTTCTTTGCTGAAAGACATGAATAATTACTTTGGATTATTTCCAAATACTAGTCGCAATATGTTTATGGATTTGTCTCTCTAGGATATTGAACTGAATCAACCTAGTGCATGTTCAGAAGATTTGTAAAGAATAGCGGATTCATTGTTACTTTTGTCCTAGTGTCTGTATAACTGTCAATAAAAAGATAGGACAATCATCGGTCAAATCAATCTCTTCGTCTGAGTGACAGCAATTTAAGATTACTTTTGAACCCTTACGCCTTTGGCTACTGGGTACTGTGCATCTCTCTTGATGTGTGAGAGCCAGGTCGCAGGTTCGATTCTCATCTCAGAATTCGGGAAAAGAGGGAAAAAGAAACAAAGCAAAACGAGAATATCAGTACTTATAGCTATAAACATCTAGAAGAGTACCGTTAGGATTGATTGTAAAAGCAACATGACATTTCAGGGGCAATTCTATAGCACAATTTTGATGATCCATATAAGAAGTTACAGATTGATTGTCCATGGTCAGTAAAAAAATATATATTTATAACAGTAACCTATAAAAGCATTCGTAAAAATTAGGCGGCTGGTGTAACTGTTTACCTAATAATGTATCAGTAAGGTACCGACAAAAAAATAAATTTACTAATATCCAGTTAATTGAAAATTACCACTTTCATTCGACTTGTACTAATGCCTGCCAATTTTTTGCAGCCGACAGGCGCGCCGTAAACCCCCAGGTGACACTTAAGTAGGAAGACCCACCACCCATGAGTCACACTTAATACACCTCGCGCCTCTCCTGGGTTTTGAACCCTTCACCTCTTCGTTGAGGATCAGCAGAGCCTTATCCAGTAAAACCACCACGGCCGGTAGTCTTTTTTTGCTGTATTATTGGTATGCAGTTATTCAAATAGAATTAAAATTGACATTTACAATATACAATTTGGTCTGTGTAATTTACCGACATTAGTGACATGTACTACAATGGAACTTCTCTCTCTCTTTTTATTTCCTCCCCGTTTCACATTTTATTAATTCTTTGCATCAAAAAGCCTTCTGTCAGTCTTGCTGTCAGTGCTGCCTGTGTTTGGCTCATACCAAATCATCGAAGAAAATTAGCAAGTGATGCTTGCAGTTCTTCTAATGCTCGCCCCTTGGTCTCTGGCACTACCTTCGCGATGAATAAGACTGTGAGACCGCAAATGCATGCGAATATCAAAAATGTCCCTGAAAGTAACACAGTCCAGATTAAGCATAAACACTATATATATAGAGAGAGAGAGAGAGAGTACCGGGCGCACTCCATTCGAACATGAAGTTGAAAGTGTAGGTCACAATCCAAGAACAGGACCAGTTGATGAATGTCACCAGGCTTCTGGCCGACCCTTTAATGTTTACAGGGAATATCTACAGAGAACGTATTCACTGAGATTGGTCTTGAGATAGAGACTGCAGAGTGCAAACTTAAAAACTGAAGGCATGTACCTCGGACATGATAACCCACGGTAATCCTGCAATGCCCAGTGAGTAAGCTATGGAATACACCTAAATGAAATAATCGTCTGTCAGCAAACTTCTTCAACGAGTTATTGAGCAACGGTTCGGGATGAAAGAGATGAGGAAGAAAGGCACTCTTATAGAGACTTACAATAACTGCTACATACACTAAGATTGGGGTCACGGCCTTCCAATGATTATGTTCCTGTTTCAGCAACAGGAAAAATAGTGGGAGAAAATAAGGTCACTTCAAAACATCAAGAAACAGGAGTAGGCATAGTAATTGTTCACGAAACCTGCATGAAGAATGACAATACTAAAAGAATGCAACAAAAGGACATTCCAGCTGAAGAAATCTGCAAATAAAAGTTGGGTTCAGGCTCAGTATCTTGAAAAGTGATCTCCTCAAGGGGAGTATAGCAAATTTATCAGTTTCCTAACCATCATAAGTGGTCGTCTTCCGGCTTTATCGGTCAAGATTACACTAAGAGCAGTCGCTGGGATCTGTGAAACACGTCGACAATCTTTAGAAAATGCGATGAGGCAAGCAAATTTGTCTTTCACTGCAATTCTACATAGCCCAATACCTGGACAAGAGCCATGCTTCTGGTACCAAAGCTGCTTGAGAAGCCTGCCAAGATAACAGATTAAGATGACCCACAATGGGGCTTCAATGAATGACGACCGTAACATAATTTAGTTCAATTGAATTGGAGATTGCCGTTAGTTTTTCTAATTGTCTTGTTTTGTTGACATCACGAAGTCACCCACTTTTTAGAAGTGGAAAACATTTTTCATGACTTCTTCAACCATACTTTGTTTCACTAAACACATTTTTATTTTTTATTTTTATGTTTTATTTTTCTTTTTTAAAATATCAAGTTTTTAAATTTTTTTCTTTTCTTTCTTTCATTTTCTTGGCCTTGGCCTTAGCTAGCTAGCTGTGGGCCAATTTGAGCCTCGCCCCACTGCATCGCCTAACCAATTTGAAGTATGTGACATCGATCTAACTCGCCATTTTCATTGATGAACCATCAATCCAATCGGGTCAATCTTAGATATTAAATCCTACCCTTTTTTGTTGGCACAAAAATTATTCCAAGCAAGACTTAAGTGCTGCTCACATAGACTAGAACTCTTCAAATAAGAAAATAAATCGATGATCCATTCTTTAATTCTTTTTTTAATTGTTTAAGAGCTTCATCCTTTTATGCATGGGTGTCATTTCTCCGTCCTCGAACCATAGTACGGAGTCTACGGACTGGGTTTCACAGCGACTTTATGCAACTTTGGTCTGCAGAACTCCAGAGGAAGATTTCATACGAGGTTAACTTTGGGAGCATACTTCATGTGTAATATCCAAAATACATCGGGGGACGTGGCCGAGTATGTGATTAGGTTCGCCCAGGAAGGTGGATTTGTCCAGGTCGGCGAAACCTGGCCTGGACACTATCCGACAGTTAAATAGAAATAAAAGCTTGACTAGTAGTAGCTCGGTAAAATCAATCACTCAGCAAAAGGACAAGGAGATCACAATGCTTTTGCTCTTCCTATTACACGTTGCCATTCACAGTTTGCAATCAGGAAAAAAATGTTGATACTACAGAAGACTTTTGACATCCCGATAGGCACAATTGCAATGTTGTTAAGACTTACAGGAGATCACATTACTTTAACTCACTGCAGAAATATGAACAAGCGATGCTTGCACTTCTTCCAGTGTTTGCCCTTTGGTCTCTGGCACTAACTTGGCAGTAAACAGGATCGCTAAACCGCAAATGCCTGTAAATATGAAAAATGTTCCTGCCGGAAGCAAAGTCCAGATGCAAAACGAAAATCAGATAATGCATCTAATTTATCAAGGTGCAGTCACATGCGCTTATGCTCCAAATTCTCAGTATCATACTACATAAACGAAGTCAACAGAGACAGAGAGCAGACCGGCCGCGCTCCATTCAAACATGAAGTTGAAAGTGTAGCTCGTGATCCAGGAACAGGACCAGTGGGCGAACGTCAAAATGCTTCCTGCTCTCCCTCTTACATTTACTGGAAATATCTTCATAATGTGGAATAAAAAGCAATCAATGGTCTATTGCTTTTAGTATTAATCATCATAAAATTCAATTAAAAATTTAGAAATCACACCTCGGACATTAGAACCCATGGCAGTCCCGACATGCCGACTGAGAGAAATACAAAATATGCCTGGTTGCATTATTGGTCGATCAGCAACTTCAGCGAAACTCACCACACAGTTATAGACTAGGATTCACTAAGCTCTGGTGTGATGATTTACCAATATAGCCAGGAAAACCAAAATTGGAGTGACATCCTTGAAATTGTGCAGATCCTGTAGAGAAAGGATAACAAAATGAAAGAACAAAAAGCGAGTCGAAGTCATCAAGAACCCCAAGGGTAGTAGTAGAAGATTTACCTGCATGTAAAATGACAATCCTAGTATTAAACAGCTCAAGCACATTCCAGCAGTAGAAACCTGCAAATCGAGATCATGCTCAATTTCAACTTTGAGGTGATTGATTCCTTTTCGAACCCAAAAAAAGAGTGAGTTTCTTTTCCTGACCATCAAAAGTGGTCGTCGTCCAGCCTTATCTGTCAAGATTACAGTAATTGCAGATGCTGGAATCTACAAAACATGTCAAACTATTTGGAAAAGCAATGTGGGGAATTCATATTTCAGGATAATATTTCATAGTTGAGTATCTAGGAAATTCTCGCAAAGACAGAAAAACAGCTGACCACGACAATAGCCACGCTCCTGGTGCCAATGCTACTTGAAAAATCTGTCATGGACAAAAGTTTGTTGTGATTATCTCTTCACACTTCCTGAAGTAGTAGAGAAGCCTTTACCAGCTGATTCAAAAATGGAGCTTGCATAGTACGAGAAAGCACTGGCTCCACCCAACTGTTGAAGCATCATCAGTCCAAGTCCAATCTAAGCTTTGAAATGATTGGAAAATGTAAGTCCTCACTCAACAGCATTGTATATAGATGTGCGAATAAATGTATATATGTAGTTGAAGGAGAGCTCACTGTGAGTGAACGAGCATATCTTCTTTGAAACACATCTAGAAATCTTGAGTGAGATTGCCTTTCAAAGGTTTCTGTGTGGACCTGTGAGATTCATAGAAGTTGAGAATATGAGGCCCCAGAACTCATCATTCCCTGAGGGGAAATATCAGCTTTTCCCTAGAGGACTGTGAAGGGATTGAGAATTTACCATGATGTCAGCTGCTTCCTGGGAAATATCAGCACTTTTGCCTCTGAGTCTCTGTAAGGCAGCTTCAAACTCCTGTTCTCGACCCACTTTTACCTGTAAATTCATTCACATAATATGTAGCTCGTGAAAGCTTTGCGGTACAACTTTAAATTTGATTTCCTCACGTATCAGATTGCCACTTGTACAAAACTAGTGCAAAACCCGGAAGGAACTCACCAACCATCTAGGAGACTCTGGTATGAAGTATAAACTGAAAATTTGTATCACACAAGGAATTCCACCTGAAAAACAAAATACAAAAGGCGACCTTTTTCTTTTATTTTCTCAATTTTTTATCAGGAATAATTGTTAATAGAGAATCTCAGACACTACCGATCAGAGCCAAGGTGCGCCAGGAAACAATAGTTCCAACAAAGTATGTCAATGAAAAGCCACAGGCGTTCATGCACTGCATCTCAAGAAAAATAGGCTAAAAGGTGATGTATTGGCAGTATAAAGCAAGCAAATAATGGTGCAAGTTTATTCTTACGTGATTGAGTGAACCAAATGCTCCCCGAACATTTTTAGGTGTTATTTCTGCGATGTATACAGGTACCTGATTGGCAAAAGAGAGGTGATGATCATCTAGGTTCACATAAGTGTACCAGGAACTCCAAAGTGCGTATTACCACATAGCTTGTAACCCCAACGCCAAATCCTATTAATGCTCTTCCAGCATCCAGCCACCAAGCATTCTGCAAGGCGACATGTAGTGTACAATTAAGTGATGGTGAAAAATGTCGCAGCTGGTCAAATTCTGATGGAACTTCTCCGACCCTGGCGAGTGCTGCCTGCATTCTGCCTACCAGATTGCGATGAATTTAGACCCAAGAGACGGCAATGAGAGAACTGTAATTGGGCGCTGAAATCTGATGTAACCCCAAAGCATCAAATTTTTTATTTGGTTGGTTCTTCATAACAGTATTGCCACAAGGCATCTGCTTGCACACAAAGGCAGGAATGTGCAAGATGTGTGTCCCCTATGTGTTACTCAAGGTGGAGAAAATATTTTATTTGCTAAGAGATTGTCTGTTCGCTCAAAAATTATGGGATGAAATTGGAATGACCTCTTTCTATGGTTGGGAACTACAATAAGTCCTTAAGAGATTGGATTACAGATATAAGAACTAAAATTTGGTACAATAGGCCTAGTATCTCTTAGAGTACTGTTTTCTTAATTGTATTCTGAAGTCTTTGGATATATAGGAATGCTGTTGCTTTCAACCATAATTCTAAACTAACTCACTTGGCCTCTTTTGTTTAGATAAAGCAGGGCACATCTGCCACAGAAAAGGCAAATCCCTCATGATACACTAGATCCAATATTGATAGAGTGAATAAATCCTTCATTTCTTGAAAGTTCTCGTGATTCAAAATGGTGGTGTAATGTGTATCCCCTTTTGTTCCAGTCATAAAACAAATGAAACAAATCAAAAATTCATATTTTTGTTCAAGAATGAAATCTTATGAGAATTGTTCATATTCAGTTCATCTTTCAGAACCATATCACATCCAAGATTTGATGAAATAAGATAAATTGCGACAGTATTTTGTAAATACATAATTATCTTGAATATGTTAACAATTTCTGTATTTTCCAATTGCCTAGAAGGGACAAAAGAAACATTTTGTTTTTCCTTCAACAATATCTGATCTCTAACGGACCTTTCAGGAGAATTTGAATTCCACTGAAGTTCTGACCATCTGTTAAGAGTAAAAAGAAAGAATGGGTCTTCTCGGATTCCCAACAAATTCTATGATTTCTTCCGGAAGCATATGATTCTTCATCTCCTTCTCAGTTCCGTGAAAGAAGTCCAGACCAGGATCGAAATGGGAAATTCCACAAGCTGACTGGTTCAAATTGAATTCTGACGGAGCAATGGAGTGTACAGGAGTTGCTGAAATTGGTGGCATAACAAGGGATGATGAAGGGAAATCAGTGAAGGGCTGTACTTGTTGTTTAGGAATAGATGTGACATGTCTAGAGATTGAATCTGATGCCAGTAAAGCGAAACACGGTTCGCAAAATACTAGTATTGACATCCCTAACTTGAAGTCAATTTTGAATGAATGCGGGCACGTTTTAGCTGAATATGCAGCTAGTGAGAATTAAGCATGCATTCAGGGAAGCAAATCGTTGTGCGGACATGCTAGCAAAGAAGGGATTGATGGCATCCTACAGTACATTTACCTTTAAATCTATTCCTTCTGAATTAGAAACTCAAGTTGTATTGGATAAGCACAGAGCTTTATCCTTGGTGACTCAGACTGGGCGTTGGCCTTGATCTGCACTTTCTTATTTGGAGTATTTATACAAGAATGTTTTAAAAAATGGCACCCGCAAAAGGGCTGTCAAGAAACTTCAAATTTTTCTTATCACTAACCAAATAGACATACTTCTATAACATACGAGAACACAATCATGTAACCGAACAACAGACGTGGAAATCATTATCTTCCCTGACCATACAGAACTCGGGAAGTTACCAGTAAATTCTCTTTAAGGCATTTCCTATTCCATTTGCCATAAGTGACATACAATACACGTGTTTGGACATCTATGAGGAGGATTTGGAGAGGCAAGATAAAGGGATGGAACCTTGGTGAGTGCTATAGAAAGCCATCCAGCTGTGCAAAGTACTTGAGAAAGCCACATTGTCTGCATCACAAGATACAACAATAGCAATTTTCTTGCTCCAGTGCAATTGTGATATTTTAGAAAGTTAATAGCTCATGGAATACTTACGCGCTTTCGACCAAGCACATCTGTCATGGTTCCATTTATTAAAGCTGCGACTAGTCCTCCAATTGTCAGCATCGAACCAAAAGTGAATACTGCAGCATAAGAAAGATAGGAAAAGATTTGCACAGAGAACCTGAACTGACACTGACTGCACTTTTCCCTCAACGGTCCTTAGTACAAGATATGGTTTTAAAGCTTATCAATTAAGATACAGGATCAACATTATAAGGTATGTTCAGGAAGAAAATACAAAAAAAAAAAAAAAAAAAAATTAGGATAACAATTAGAAGATTAGAATATAGATGATAGTTAAATCAAGTAAAACTTTGCAGCAATCATGCCATCCTGATCCCATTTCGGCAATAAGCTACATACGTCCAACCCAACAGCTTCTTCATTCATGAGGACATTGAGGAGGAAAGTAGACTTACTGCTGCTACCGAAAGTCCCAGATCTTCCATTATACCTGGCATAGCTGGTGATGAATAACCCACCTGCACAGTAATTGCTTGCCATTGTCAAGGTGCCTTTGTGACTGCGAGTAACCTTGCAAGGAAATACAGCCTAAATTGAGGTAGCACAATATGGTCAGAAAGATTGTGGAGTCAAATGGAGAGGCAGCCCAAACACCGGCTCCTAATTTCATGCTTTCTTTTCCTTGTTCCCTTTTTCCTGATACTTCCCCAATAGTTGTAATAGTCCCAATCCCACACAAACAGGTTATTGCAAGAGCACCAAATTCCAAATTAATATAACTGTGAATGGTTTTCTTTTTCTGGGGATAGGCCATATGATGAAGAACAAGCTAAACAAGTTGTATTTATCTTCGTGCCAAGAGATATTCATGAATTGGAAAGAACCTCTTAATATGAAGAAAGCATCTTTGTGACGTTGAACAGATGAAACATAACAGGAAAAAAAAAAAAAAGACTTCATGAAGACAAGTGATGGCTCATAAATTGCTATTGGAATGCATTGCATGGTTGGTGCAGCACACTCACAGCGCATCCTGTCACAAAGACCCGCAAACTGAGACCAGTGTGCTAAATCCGAGAAGAACCGTAACAGAAGAATCACTGGAAGATACAGAGTCACCGTGACTGCCACAATTTGAGGCTTCTTTGAGAAGCAGAGAGCCTGTTGAGAGCCCATCCTCTTCTTGACTCTCTCTCACCATGTCTCTCTATCTTTTCATGAATAAGAATTGCCAGAATTGAAGGAGACAAGAATGAATCTTCGATGGACATAAAGGAATCAAAGAAATGGACCATTGGGTGTGTGATATTATGATAGAGACCTCACATCGGAAAGTCTCGTAGTCACTAAAAGCCAAAGCAATAAACTTTTGGGCGTGTAATAGTACGACGAAGGCATTGCATCAGAAATTTTCTGGCTTACGGCCTCATGGTCATTGAATGTTGCATTTATAAGTTTGTTCTTTGCTGAAAAACATGAATGATTACCTTGGGTTATTTCCAAATACTAGTCGCAATATGTCTATGGATTTGTCTCTCTAGGATATTGAACTGAATCAACCTGCTACATGTTCGGAAGATTTGTAAAGAATAGCAGATTCATTGTTACTTTTGTCCTAGTGTCTGTATAACTGTTATAAAAAGATAGGACAATCATCGGGGGTTGGGGGTGATTGATGGGGCCGGGGAGCAGGTGCTGTCGCTGTGGGGGAGGGGGAGAGAGAGAGAGCAGGGAAGAAGTCGAGGGGAATATTTTGGGGTGGCGTGGGGAGCAGGTGCTGTCGTGCAGCGAGGGGAGGGCAGAGAAGAAATCTAGGGGAAGATTTTGAGGTGGCGTGGGGGATAGGGGGAGAGAGAAACGGGGGAGGGAAATGATTTTTTTTTTAAGGATGAGAGTTTAGAGAGAGAAGAGAGAGAAATAATTTTTGGGAGCTTTTTCAAGTGGAATAATTTTGAGCGGCAAATTATTTTGTTATAAAAATAAAAAAAAATGAGTTAAAAAGTGATTTCGAAAAATAAATATATTAAATGTTAAATAATAATAAATTTTGATGATCGTAGAATATCATAGATTTATTTAAATAAAGTGGATTCTATGTTTTTGTTAGTCATTAGTTTTATTCATAATTTTTGTTAAAGTTAAAAATATATTCCCAAATATAGTTACGCATTAATTATGAATATATCTTTCAAATTTTCTATGAATATATTTATTAATATTATTAGTATAAATTTATTGTAAAATCTTTTTATTTATTTATTTATTTATTTATGAATTTGAATCAAATTAATTAGAAATAAAAATATTTATTTAATAATAAAATGTCCTAACGTATCGGAATTCTCTATTTTTGAGAAATGACATGTCGGCGTGTCATGCCATCTCGCGTATCCGTGCTACTTAGTGTGATAGCCAGGTCACAAGTTTGATTCTCATCTCAAGATTCAGGAAAATGAGGAAAAAGAAACAAAGTAAAAAATGAGTACATCAGTACTTATAGCTATAAACATCTAGAAGAGAACTACTGTTAGGATTGATTGTAAAAATCTATTGACGTGTAAAAGCAACATAACATTTCGGGGCAATTCTATAGCACAATTTTGATGATCCATATAAGTTACAGACTGATTGTCCATGGTCAGTCAAAAAATATATATCTATAACGGTAACTTATAAAAGCATTTGTAAAAATTAGGCCGTTGGTGTAACTATTTACCTAATAATGTATCGGCAAGGCGACAAAAAAAATAAATTTACTAATATCTGGTAAATCGAAATTACCACTTTCATTCAACTTGTACTAATGTCTGCCAATTTTTTACTGTATTATTGGTATGCAGTTATTCAAATAGAATTAAAATTGAGATTTACAATATACAATTTGGTCTGCGTAATTTACCGACATTAGTGACATGTACTACAGTGGAACTTCTCTCTCTTTTTTATTTCCTCCCCGTTTCACATTTTATTAATTCTTTGCAACAAAAAGCCTTCTGTCAGTCTTGCTGTCAGTGCTGCCTGTGTTCGGCTCATACCAAATCATTGAAGAAAATTAGCAAGCGATGCTTGCAGTTCTTCTAATGCTCGCCCCTTGGTCTCTGGCACTACCTTCGCGATGAATAAGACTGTGAGACCGCAAATGCATGCGAATATCAAAAATGTCCCTGAAAGTACCACAGACCAGATTAAGCATAAACACAATATATATATATATATATAGAGAGAGAGAGAGAGAGAGAGAGAGAGAGAGAGAGAGTAAGTACCAGGTGCACTCCATTCGAACATGAAGTTGAAAGTGTAGGTCACGATCCAAGAACAGGACCAGTTGATGAATGTCACCAGGCTTCCGGCCGACCCTTTAATGTTTACAGGGAATATCTACAGAGAACATATTCACTGAGATTGGTCTTGAGATAGAGACTGCAGAGTGCAAACTTAAAAACTGAAGGCATGTACCTCGGACATGATAACCCACGGTAATCCTGCAATGCCCAGTGAGTAAGCTATGGAATACACCTAAATGAAATAGTCATCTGTCAGCAAACTCCTTCAACGAGTTATTGAGCAACGGTTCGGGATGAAAGAGATGAGGAAGAAAGGCACTCTTATAGAGACTTACAATAACTGCTACATACACTAAGATTGGGGTCACGGCCTTCCAATGATTATGTTCCTGTTTCAGCAACAGGAAAAATAGTGGGAGAAAATAAGGTCACTTCAAAACATCAAGAAACAGGAGTAGGCATAGTAATTGTTCACGAAACCTGCATGAAGAATGACAATACTAGAAGAATGCAACAAAAGGACATTCCAGCTGAAGAAATCTGCAAATAAAAGTTGGGTTCAGGCTCAGTATCTGGAAAAGTGGTCTCCTTAAGGGGAGTATAGCAAATTTATCAGTTTCCTAACCATCATAAGTGGTCGTCTTCCGGCTTTATCTGTCAAGATTACACTCAGAGCAGTTGCTGGGATCTGTGAAACATGTCGAGAATCTTTAGAAAATGCAATGAGGCAAGTAAATTCGTCTTTCACTGCAATTCTACATAGCCCAGTACCTGGACAACAGCCATGCTTCTGGTACCAAAGCTGCTTGAGAAGCCTGCCAAGATAACAGATTAAGATGACCCACAATGGGGCTTCAAGCGCTAATTTGTGGCACCTAAACTAAGCTTTCATTATTCATTCATTACTAATGTATTTATCTGTTGATTTTTACCAGCGGATTCAAATATGGAGCTTGCGTAGTAGGCAAATGCATTACTCCCAGCAAATTGTTGAAGCACCATCAGCCCAACTGCTATCTATTGCTTCAACAAGATTAGGAATATAAGAAAAGGGTATGAAAATTGCAAGCAATTTGAAAAATTTTGAGGGCCTTCTCACTATAAGTGGACGAGCATAGCGTCTTTGGAACAAATCCAGAATTCTAAACTGAGACTGCTGTTCAAAGGTCTCTGTATAGTCCTATAAGACAAGTGAAATGAGAAACCTCAGTAGCAAAAATCAGATGCTTCGAAATTATCTGAAAGACAAGCGAGATTGAGATATTACTCTAATATCGGCTGCTTCCTGAGTAATATTGACACTTTTGCCTCTGAGTCTCTGTAATGTGACTTCAAACTCCTTCTCTCGGTGGACTTTTACCTGTAAATGACTTTCTGTTATTCTTACAATGAAAAGTCCAGAATCTTGGCTTTGTCATTGAGTTCTATGATTCTACACAACTAACATATACTTAGAATGGCAATCTGCACCACTTGGATTATGTGTCAAAGTGGATTGCCACTGAAATATTAATGCCTATGCCTCTACTCCACTAACAACTTACCAGCCATCTAGGAGATTCTGGAACAAAGAACAAACCCAAAATTTGTATGACACGGAGAATGCATCCTGAAGATGAAATCACCAAGAACGACTTTTTGATATTTTCCGACTCATTCATCGATCAGAGCCAAGATATGCCAGGAGACAATGGTTCCAAGAAAGTAAATCAACGAAAAGCCACAGCATCTCATGAACTGCAATAGAAGCCAACTCTTTGTCAATAAGCAAATGAATTGTCTCAATTCACTTTCAATTTCTACGTTGTCCAAACTTTTTGACCTGATTGAATGCCGTAAATGCTCCCCGGACATTTGTAGGTGTTATCTCAGCAATGTACACAGGTACCTGTTTGGAAACAAAGATAATGATTAACAGTACGTTGGCATTTCAACTTCTATAAATTTATCAGGACAATAAGTCCGGAATCTTCCTGCATATACCACATAACATATGATCCCAATGCCAAGTCCGCTTAGCAGTCTTCCAATATCCAGCCACCAAGCATTCTGCAGAGTAGATAGAATGTACCATTAAGTGCTTACGCTTTATCTCACAGCCTAAACCATGACCTGATCATTCACAAAAATAGGATGATGTAAAAATTTTCCTTGCGTCTTAGCAGGTAGAGAATCGATTGTATCTTTTTTTTCTGGATGGCGATTCCCTAACCAGCTGGACAGATAGTTTGAAGTGCAAATATCACAAATGCAGTGAAAAATTACAGTAGAGAATCAATTGTATCTTTTTTTCTGGATGGCGATCCCTAACTAGCTGGACAGATAGTTTGAAGTGCAAATATCACAAATGCAGTGAAAAATTACAGGGAGAGAATCAATTGTATCTTCTTCTTTTTTTTCTGGACGGCGATCCCCTAACCAGCTGGACAGATATTTTGAAGTGCAAATATCACAAAAGCAGTGAAAAATTACAAAAAAGTCCTACAGGACCAAATCTGAATAAACTTATCCATATGGTAAGCGCAACGGTGGAAAATGCGATTTATATTATTAAGCCTGTTTATTGAGTCATCGAAGGTGAAGCAAAATTCTGCAGTGGCGAGAGGAAGGGCAGGAACCTTGGCAAATGCTATAGAAAGCCATCCTGCAGCACCAAATATTTGAGAAAGCCACATTGCCTGCATCAAAAGATATATTTTTTAAGATTCCTGTAAGATCTGTAATTCATTGAGATTTTGAGATTGAAAGGGAGAGGATTACTTACTTGTTTACGCCCAATCAAATCCGTTATCCTCCCATTTACCAGAGATGCTATTAGACCTCCCACTGTTATTAATGAACCAAAAAGCGAATACTGTAACACAAAAGAATTGGGGAGGATGTCAATACGACTTGTGATCCATTTCCCATTTATCCATTTGGCGTAACTGATAGAGATGTCATTTTTAGCTAGTCCACTAAGGCTCGTGTGTTTTATTTTACTCCAACAAATCTTGTTTTAGAACCCAATTTGTATAGCGGCTAATAGATGAACAACTCTAGAAATATAGTACAAAAGCTTGGTAGGACTTGCCGCTGCTGTGGAGAGGCCCAAATCCTCCATTATGCCAGACTCGGCTGGTGAAGAATAACCGGTCTGCATTGTAAAAAATGCCGCCTGTTAATGGTACCTTCTACTTGATAATACTAAACTTGTCGTGAAATGCAACGAGCAACACATTTGCCAAGCAAATTCTGCAAAGGTTGCAAACTAAAGATGCAGGCTAAAAGTTAGTTTTTGAATGGCATTTTTCTCAAAATTGTGATTGAAGTAATTAATGAAGATCATTTGACTTCTTTTTTGCATATATGAGTTTCATGCCGTGCACTGGAGTGATCCTAATCAGCTACTTGCTTTATCGTGGTTCGAGTTGAAATTCTTACATGAAAACATGGAAACAAGCATCAGACTCCCCGGTAGTGTGTGGGAAAATGTTACAAAGGAGTTGTCGGAACAAATTGTCACATTCTTAAATAATCCAGGTCAACCTAATGTGGTATCTGCCTAGTGATCAAGAACATAGTACACAGATGCCTCTGGAAAAGAATTTACTTATGCTTTCAGGCACCAAAAGCAGAAGTAGACACGCATTTAGCCTGAGTTGCAGGCACAGATCTTGGATGCTTTATCCTTACACCAAATGCCAAACTGAAGACCCAGACTTTTCTTCTCAAAACACAATGTTGACCAATCATACAAGAAAACAGAGGAAACTTTGACCAAGTAATCTGCTTCTTTCCTCTTATCTATTCCTAACAGAAAATTTCAGTAGACCTCCGTAAGCAATTATCACACTGTCTACTTGGCAATCATCAGAATCGTCACAGAAGGCACCAAGACTGCAAAATTCACCTCTGATTCAATAGAGATGTGGGCAAGGGGACGTGAAAATAAATAACCTTCAAAAGAAAACAGAGCTGGCTTCTTGATGGTGAATCTTAAAACTTGATACAATACTCACAGCACACCCGGTCATGAAAGACCCGCCAACGGCAATGAAAGTGCTAAAAACGACGAGCGGCGTGACTGCAGGGTCAGTCGAAGGCACGACGGGACTGCCATGGCTGCCACGGACAGAGACTTCCTTGGGAAGCAGAGTACTCGTGGGCAGTCCATCTTCTTCTATGCTCTCTCTCTCCATATCTTGCCGTTCGAAAGCTCTTCGGGGTAAGTTTCCAAGAAATGAGAATTTGGCGAGAATGAGTCGCGAGTGATTGCGGAGAATCGAATGAGATGGTTTGGTGAGTCAGAGAGGCAGCGGCAGGGGAGCTCAGAGCAATGGACTGTTCGTTGCATGAGTAGGTTTCTTCCCTCCAAAGACTCCTCACTATTTTATGTTCTTTTTCCAAGTTCTTCATTCTTTGATTGTATCACGTGTGCAGCATTCTCAAACCCGGAGTAGCTGTAGCCTATAGCGGCAATCCATTCATCTTTGGTCGATGTGAACTTCACCAACCGGTGGTGCTACCTACTCCCTGCTAATTTGGAGAATTAGTGGAGATGGCGTGGAGGGATTGGTTTGATTAAAAAAATGGATGCCGAAGATTTAAAAAGAGGGGACCACGGAGAATACTCTAACACCTCCTCTGACGTGCAAACCAGACCGATAGCCTGTTGAAATTGACAAATAGAGAAAACTGTACGCGGTAGGGCGGGCCTCTGTTCTGAATCCAAAGCGGATGTAGAACTCATTTTTTTAGGGGGGCCGAACTTAACAGTTGATGATATTTTGTCTAAGATGTTAATAATCTATAAGGCTCGATTTGTTTCACAGAAAGTAATTTCTACAAAAAAGTTTTTAGGATTTTCCAACACCCATTTCGGGGAAATTGAACAAATCAAGAAAAATGTTTTTCGCTATTAGAAAAAAAAAAAATCTTCAAAAGTGGGGAAAATGCATTCCACTATTTCATGGCTTGAGACTACCTCAGGCCTTTTTTCTACTACCTCAACATGGGAGGCTCTTCATGCGAAGTGTAATGTGGTTCCTTGGCATTCCTTTGTGTAGAGTAAATCTATTTCCCCGAGGCATCGATTTCATTTTATGGCTCGTCACGAGGAACCGTCTTCCCACTCAAGTCTTTCTTCTTTCCTTTGGTAGGATTCCTGATGGTGCTTGTGTTTTTTATAACTCTAGACCGGATTCCATTAATCATCTCTTCTTTGGGTGCCAAATTACCACTAGCTTGGCTTTGTTTTGGGCTTCTAAATGCAACTTTATATGGCATGGTACCAAACCATGGCAAGATACTATCTCCTGGGCCCTTAAAGTTCTCTCAAGCGATTGCTAGATTTTCCTTCGTTGCGCTTTGCCATCTTATTTGGAAAACTATGAATGGCATTCTCTTTTGGGGCAAGACTCTCGTTGTGCCTACCATGAAGAACCACCTACTTAAAATTGTGAGGGACAAAACCATCTCCTTTAGCCAGGTGACGGATACTCCAAGAAATTGAAGAACTCAACAAATTTGGGGTATTGACCTAGCCATCTTTGCGGACTAAGTGCTTCAGCCTTTGCTGTTTCATCGCCTACCAGCGTGTCAAAGTCTCATTGCCTTTTCTTTCGGAGGGTTGGTGTTGTTCTTGGCCGTTGGCTCCTTTTGGTTTTTTCGCTTGTCTTGTTGTATTTTCTTGTAGCTTTTCTTTCTGTTTGGCTTTTTCATGGATGCTGTTTGGCTTCCTATTGCTACCTTGGTAGCTTTTGGCTTCCTTTTCCGGGCATCCTTCCACTTGACCTGGCTTGTTGCCTCGTTGAGTATAAGTTTTTTATACCAGTTTCCGAGTTGTATAGTTTGGTTTTTGTCAATATATTCTTACCTTATCAAAAAAAAAAAAAAAAAAAAAAGCGTTCCACTTTTTAAAAGTAGAAAGCATTTTTCATGACTTCTTCCACCATACTTTGTTTCACCAATCACATTTTCATTTTATTTTTATATTTTTATATTTTTTTCTTTCTTCCTTTTCATCTTCTTTCTTGGCATTGGCCAACCATAGGCCAATTCGAGCCTTGCCCCACTCCATCGCTTGACCGATTCGAAGTGTGTGAGATCAATCTAATTTGCCCTTTTCATTGATGAACCAATAGTCCAATCAAGTCAATCTTAAATATTAAATCTTACCTTTTTTTTCTTTGGCACAAAAATTATTCCAAGCAAGACTTAAGCGCTTTTTGCATGGACTAGAACTCTTCAAATAAGAAAATAAATCGATGATCCATTCTTTAAATTCTTTTTAGTTGTTTAATTATCACATAATTGATTAATATAGTGATCGCTTAATTACTCAAAATTGAAACACGTTTTTAGAGAATTAATATATATTAATAGAAAACTACTATCAACAAATTATTGCATATTGTGCGATATGCATGATGTAAATGTACAGTAAAAGTGAAACCAATCAATTTTTGGTTTGATTATTGCAACCAACAATGTTGTGAAGATAGTCATTGGGAAGTTCACTTTTTTAACCCTGACGTGTGATTGACTTTCCTCATGTGTGAGGGGTAAACTTGGAAGGGTAAACTTGGAAGAAGTAGATCATCTTTGAAAAAATCAAAACGTTTTTCGAATTATTTATTTCTCACGAAATAAGCGGAATCTAAGTTACTATCGTCAAATTTATAGTATTTAGAATAATGGGTTATGTATGTATGATAACAGAATTTGTCCGTGAACTAATTATTTCTTAATAACTGCACAATTTGTCTATAAATGGTTCCTAATTAAGTGGCAAAATTAAGGAAATGTAGGGACAATAGCTTCTCTTGCAGGTTTCTTTCGGAAACTCTCGAAGGGGCAAATTTGAAAAATATAGCAAAACTAAGGTACGGTAGTACGCCGTCAAACAGTGAGTGGGGGACGTGCCTCCACATCACATGTAGCATAAATCCGTCCCTATTACAAAAGATTAAGCAAATCAAAGTATCATTAAAAAGGATTATCTTTTTCCCACCTAAATGTCACGTCCAACATGGTCCTACCGTTACTTAAGTCAATACCCGATCCAACCGCCCCTCCCTCTCTCTACCAGGCCAAAAGAAAACAGAGACCCACTCCCCGTCCCATCACCTTTTCCTGAGTTTTATGGCAAGGCCAGGAAGAAGATGAAAAGGAAAGGAAAGAAATTAAAATTAAAAAATGATTTTAAAATAATTAAATAAAAATTTATGAAAAATAAGTGTGGATAGAAAAGATTTTTCTTACCAAACGGTGAAAAGTAATTTCTAGTTCATCTTCAAATTTCTATCGAACATCAGAAAATATGATTATTTTCCTGAAAAATAACTTTTTAAAAAATATTTTCTAAAAAAATCGTATTTTCTGCAAAACGAATAGAATTAGTATTCATTTATTTCATTGAAATTGAATTATTTGAAAAATATTTTTACAAAAATGATCGCTCAAAAAAATATTTTCATCGTCCACTAATTATCATTGATGAAATCATTTTTTACAAACTAATTACTTAATGCTATACAAGAGATCATTTCTGAAAAAACCAAAAAGTTTTTATGAATCATTTATTTCCTGTGAAATAAGCGGAACCTAAGTTAATATTGTCGAACTTATGGTATTTAGAATAATGGGCTATGTATGTATGATAACAGAATTGGTCTATGAACTAATTATTTCTTGATAACTGCACAATTTGCCTATAAACGGTCCCTAATTAAGGGCAAAAATTAAGGAAATGTAGGGACAATAGCTTCTCTTGCAGCTTGCTTTCGGAAACTCTCGAAGGAGGAAATTTGAAAAATATAGCAAAACTTAAGGTAAGGTAGTAGGCCGCCAAACAGTGAGTGGGGGATGTACCTCCACATCACAAAAGCTTAAGCAAATCAAAGTATCGTGAAAAAGGATGTTTTCCCCCCTAAATGTCACGTCCAGCATGGTCCTACCGCTACATAAATCAAATAGACCCGACATGGCGGTCCAGGGGGACTTAATCATTCAATATCCACATTCAAATTTGAATTTAATTGCACGTTTGAAACTCAAGTGCATTCCATTGAAACTTTATTTCCCACTCACATTTCGTGATTTGGAATTGATGAAATGGAAGTCTAATTCGTTTATAACATGCTTTATCAGAAACAACTAAACAAGTAATGGGCGAACTCGACTAAGTTTCAGAGCCTTAATTTTTTGTACATCAATCATCATACCAATATGCCAGTATCCAACAAAGTTGACCTGAGCATGGTGAAATCAATCACTGTAAAAGTCAAACAAATTGCAAGGAAATCTCTCTTTTCTTCCCCCCCCCCTGATATTGTATATATTTGTCGCAATTTAAATAAGGGCTTAAGCGAGCACATGCATTTCACATGCCACTTTTTCAGGGGCATTCTCATCCCAAACAGATTTTTTCTTTTTCTTTTTTTAATTTCTATGTTCATCTTCTTCCTCCTCTTTATTCGTCCGGCCATCGTCCTGTTCACTTTCTTCTTTGTCGGACGCAACCTTTTCTTCATCATTTGCATGAGCTAGTCGATGACGATGGCTTGAGCTTGGACGGTGGCTAGCAGCAAGCACCTCGTGGACGTGCCAACATTGGCAACTCCAAAATCAGGCAGCGGGGATTCAAAACTAGGCAGCGTCAAGGAGCGCGACGGCCTCCTTTCTTTAGCTTATGCCCCATATTTATACAGAGGTGGTTCTTCTTTTCAATTCGAGTGAGATCTTGAAAATTCAAACTCCATCTGAACAAATCAGTTTTACTCCTGTTATGAAAGCAGACAATCGAACAATAAAATAGACAAGACAAGAAAATAAATTGAACAACAAATCTACGTGATTTGGTTATACTGATTTACATCTAGATAGAGAGTAACAATGAATTTCACTAGATTAAGTGATACAATAAAAATCATAGCCACACTCAAGTCACTTAAACACTTTTAGTATTTCTTAAGCCTTAATTACACCTAATAACTCATGCAACGTTTAGCCCCACAAATTTTTTTATGAAATAATCTCTCAATCCCATAAATGAATTATGCATAATTTCTTATTATAAGAATTTAATCAACTTCAACAATTAAATTATTGACGTAATTTCACGGAGAAAAATCTACACCAAGCGCTTGGTTGAAAACCGCACTTCAAGACCTCTTAACGTCAATCACGACCATCGAACCAACGCATGAGCCGAGGAAATATAATAATCCTCTAGACCTTGGCCGACTTAAACAAGGAAAAATATCGATGATTAATTTTTACAAATATTCCCACCGCCTCAAGGAGTCCAAATTGAATGTGTCGAAGGCGGTTGACTTCGGTGTAATTCTTGACCCTGCCAATCATGTATAACACAAAAACAATAATCCTTCTGCAAATTGGACTCGTTACACTGAATCGGAAATCTTAATTTCCATAACACAGTTGGATGTTCACAATATTACAACTTCCGCACTTTCCTTTAATCAAATGGACTTCCTTATAATTTATCTCAAATCAGATTGCGTTGGGCTCACACTCAAGATATAGTATAACAAATCCTTGCACATTTTTATTCTTTATGTTCAAAATCCCATTTTCTTATCTCTTATCTTTCCTTCTTTCTATTTTTTTTTTTTTTTAATTTGCCGAATGTGTCTACTTCGAAATCCACTTTGGCCGGGTTTGGTGTTCTCTTTGGTGTTCTATCCAAATCTTGCAAATAACCGAATGGATTTCAAGATTTTAGCGGGGATACAAAACCAGGCAGTGGCAAAGACGAGCCCTCCAATGGTGGTAGCGATGATCGGCGAATGGCGGCAAAGGCCTGAGTGGCTTCCACAACGAAAAAAGCGGCTGTTCTCGGTGTGGTGCAGCTTAAACCGTCTCCTAGGGCCCGATTTCAGCGGCAATGAATGATCGTTTGTAATTGGGGAGAACTTGATGTCAATGAATGACGATTGTAACATAATTTAGTTCAATTGAATTGGAGATTGCAGTTAGTTTTTCCAGTTGTCTTGTTTTGTTGACATCATGAAGTCACCCATGAACCTGTTGTCCTTGTGATCGGCCATAGGCCATTACCGCAAGTGAGGAGAGAGAATGGCAACAACATCCATCCAACGATGGATAAACGAGCCGTCGTCGATGATGTCAGTGGAAAGGCTTAATAGTGACTTCATGATGTCGAGTGAGATCAAGCACCGGAAGTGGTTCTATGCATGTGCGGAAGGAGGGACAACAACGAGGAAGATGAAAGAGAGAAAAACTAAAAGAAAAAAAGAAAGAAAACAAAAAAACTTAAAAATGCCCTTTTATGGTTGGAAACACAATGATCCTACCAATTCAGATCCCAGCAAAGTACAAATCATTGCCGAAAATGGGCAAGTGATGCTTGCAATTCTTCCAATTCTCGCCCCTTGGTCTCTGGCACTATCTTCGCAGTGAATAAGATAGTTAAACCACAAATGCATGCGAAGATAAAGAAGGTTCCTGAAAGCAGCATAGTCGAGACATAGATCTATTAGTACATATAACAGACATAAGAACTCATGCAGTTCCTGGATTTAGACTCCAGAGAAGCATACCCGATGAAAACTAGAGAACAAGAATGGAAAAAAAAAAAAAAAGGAGGATTAATTACCGGGTGCACTCCATTCAAACATGAAGTTAAAACTGTAGCTGACGATCCAAGAACAGGACCAATTGGAGAAGGTCAACAGGCTTCCAGCTGACCCTTTAACATTTACTGGGAATACCTATCAAAAAGATGTCCACCAGTATGACTTCTAGTCCTATATAAGATCTTGAAGTAGAGACCATAGAGTGCAAGTTAGACAGAAGGTATCTACTTACCTCGGACATTATGACCCATGGTAACCCCGCCATGCCAAAAGAGTAAGCTATGGAATACACCTGATTGCAATAATCATCCGTCAGCAAATTCAGTACAACTAGTCCTGGAAAGACGGTTGAGGACTTGAAGCAGCGATATTATAATGAAGGTTTCTTTGGTCGAAGTGTGCTCTCCAATGTAATATTGCCTGGTAAAGTAGGATTGAGCAGCAACTCCATATGACCTCAACCATAAGAGATAGCCATATACGAGTTGAAAAACAAGAAAGCAGGAAAATATTTGTTACACAGACTTACCATAATGCATACGTACACCAAAATGGGAGTGACTTCCGTCCAGTACTGCAGGTCCTGGTTTCACATGAAGGTATTATAAATAAATAAATAAATAATCAGTCCATTTCATGAGATCAAGAAGAATGGGTAGACTTAGTCACTGTTCATACCTGCATGAAGAATGAGAATCCTAAACCAAAGCAACTCAAGCACATTCCAGCTGAAGAAATCTATAAATGGATGTTAGATTTGGTAATGCTTAAGAGCAACTTACTTTAGGAGAATGCATCGATATGTATTGGTTTCCTCACCATTAAAAGCGGTCTTCTTCCAGCTTTATCCGTCAAAATTACACTAAGAGCTGTTGGGGATCTGCAAAACAAGTGAGAAAATCTTGAAAATGTGACAAATAAAATTCATCTTCCAGCTTAATTCTTCAGAGTCTATTACCTGGACAATAGCCATGCTTCGGCTGCCAAAGCTGCTTGAAAAGCCTGTTAGGACAATTAGTAAAGATTACCAAGTCTTTGTTCTTAATGACTAACTAACGTATTTATAGCGTGATTTTTACCAGCTGATTCAAATATAGAGCTCGCATAGAAGACAAATGTACTTGACCCTCCAAATTGTTGAAGGATCATCAATCCAATTCCAATCTAAATTTTGAAAAAATTAGGAAATAGGAAGAAAAAACGGTGCGAAAAATGGCAAGCAATTTGAATATTTTGGAGACAAGGCTTACTATGAGGGAATGAGCATATCTTCTTTGAAACAAATCGAAAATTCTAGATTGGGAATCCCGTTCAAAGGTTTCTGTATAGTCCTGCAAGACAATATGAATTGAAACATTAAAAAGTTCAAGGAAAAGGGAAAACTTTCTCCTATTGATATGTGAAATGGAGAAATTACTTTGATATCTATTGCTTCTTGGGAAATGTCAACACTTTTGCCCCGGAGTCTTTGCAATGTGGCTTCAAACTCCTTTTCTTGACCGACTTTTACCTGTCAGTCATAACTACACTAATCATCTTCCTTGCAATGGAAAATGCAGTCCTCACTCCAATATTCCTACAACATTAACTTCATTTCATCTTATGATTTCAGATTTATTGATAATTAGTGAACTCTCACAAAAACTGATCACACGAATTGTCTTGGCATGGAAATTGCAATGCCTATACCTCTAGTCATTCTCAGTTTACCACTAAGACTTCAATTTCAGCCATGAGTAAAATTATTCTTTGGTAAAATATTGACTTCATTACTACTCTTCCCATCATCAGTCTATGATCTTTAACAAAGTAATGTGTTTGCGCACGAGAATGTTAAAAATGATTTCCATGCCTTGCGATCAAAATACTCCACATGGCATGCAGCATGCTACTTGTGCTATTTAGACAGCCCCAAATTATCCAAGTTCCATAATGAGATGGTTACTCAACCATGAAATCGTCACCATTGAATGCCAAATTTGGACATAACACTGTGAAGCTACATAGAGCAAAGTGATGACCACATTCGAAATTGAAGTTTCAGATAAGAACGACATAAATCACCATATTACGGGGCTCCTCAATAGTACCTCGTACATCCCATAAACAACTTACCAGCCATCTAGGAGACTCCGGGATAAAGAATAAACCGGAAATTTGAAGTACGCAGGGGATACAACCTGAAGATAAAATCATGGACAGTGACCTTATCCTGTTTCCCATGATAAATCTAATAAAACAAAGCAGGAGAGAACTGAGACAGTACCTATCAAAGCCAGAATACGCCAGGAAACAACAGTTCCAAGAAAGTAGATCAACGAAATGCCACAGCATATCAAAAACTGCAACCAGATCCAGCAAAGGTCGATAGGCAATGTATTGAGTTGACACCATTAACATCTTACAGTGGCCCAAAATTTTCACCTGATTTAAAGCTGTGAATGCTCCCCGGATACTTTTGGGTGTTATTTCGGCAATGTACACAGGTACCTGTTTGGCAACAATATCATGACCAACAATTTCAAGAAATTAATTATGATAAGAAATCTGAATGTTTCTGCCTTTACCACGTAACATACAATCCCCATGCCAAGTCCAGTTAACAGTCTTCCAATATCGAGCCACCAAGCATTCTGCAAGGTAAGATGAAATACGCCATTAACTGCTTCTCGGCCTTTTTGGAGAATAGACAACTCAGAAAAGTAGAATATGATTGAAGTTTTGTGGATCAAGTCATTGAAAATTTATGAAGCAAAATTCTGAAGCGGAATAGACAGAGCACGAACCTTGGCAAACGCTATAGAAAGCCATCCTGCAGTGGAAAATATTTGTGAAATCCACATTGTCTGCATCACCTTACATCAATTAAGAATTCTGTAAGATTTTTTCAGGTTCTTCACTGAACATGCATGATTTTCAAATTCACGAATAGCTGGAAAGGCTAGAGAATAACTTACACGTCTGCGACCCATCATATCTGTCATCTGCCCATTTACCAAAGCTGCTAATAACCCTCCTATTGTTAATATAGAACCAAAAAGCGAATACTGTAACATGAGAAAGCAGGAATATTACTATTAGAGAACCCGGATCGTGACTGAAAAATTCCCTAATTCCAATAGTCTCACAGATAAAGAAGTCATTATTAGCCAGCTTAGGTCGTGTTTTACTTGGCATCAACCATGCAATTAGGGTAAAGTTCAAATGCAATTCGCGGCGATAATATCAGAGGTTCTGCACAGGATCTACTGAACAAGGAATTGGCTGAAACTGACCAAAATCATTCGGACTTTCAAGCAATGTACTGAGGACATGTTAAATCTCAGTTCCTGATAGTAAATTTTATTTTAAGATGCGCAATTCCTAGTATTTCGCCTTGAATAACAGAACTATACAGGGCTGAGAGATTATAAAAGGTAGCCATGTAGCATGTATGCTCAATAGGACTCACCGCTGCTGTAGAGAGCCCCAAGTCCTCCATTATGCCTGACTCGGCCGGTGATGAATAACCAGACTGCATTATAGAAGACCACCAGTTATGGTAACCTCTACTTGGTAAAGAGTAATCTCATAAAAAAAACTACAGACTGAACAGAGCAGTAGCCTGGGTGATCACATTACAGAGGCAAAACGAAAAAATATAAAAGATCACCTGAAAACTGGCTTTTCAGAAGCATCTTTTTTGAGAAATGCAATACAAGTAGTGAAATGTGATAATTTCATGTCTCTTTGCCAAATTGAGTTTCCATAACAAAAGTAACTGATCATAAAGGAGCGACTTCAGCTGTGACATTTTTATTCATAAACAATCCAGGTCAACCTAGTATCTTGGGCCTATTAAGCCATGTGATCCACATAATGCCGGCAGGTGCTTCTGCAACATTATTAATTAACTTCCGCTCCACACCCTTGCAGGTATAGGTATAGCTCGTTGCAACATCATACGAATGCCAAAACAAAAACCACCATCTTGAATGAAACTGAAAGTTTGACCAATCACAAGAGCTGATAAAATGTCTCGAATTTGAGCCAAAAAAAGGGAAAGTTTTTTAAATCAAGTAAGTTTCCTATTTTGAATATGTTTCCTAGCTAGAGAAGGCTTCTTAAAAAAGAGGTTTCATATTTTAGATCCAATTCTTGTCTATATATAAGAAGTGGATGTTCTTTGTGAAGATTTTCAAAGAGGAGCTTCTGCTTGTGACTTATGCCCTGAAAATATCCGGGTGTGTTGAAGCCGATTAAATTCTTGTGTTAATAATTAGTGTATAATTCCTTCGTAAGATTGAGAAATTATTTCAGGAGGAATTGTGGGGCTAAACACTGTGTGAATTAATCAATGTAATTGGGGCTTGAGAAAGCCTAAGAGCATTTGAATGAGTCAAATGTAGTTATAATCTCCATAATATTGCTTGATTTATAGTGAAATTCATTAATGCTCGCCCTGTGTGGATGTAAGTCACTACGACCGAATCACGTAAGTCTGGTGTCCAATCTATTTTATTGTTCTGTCGATTTTATTGTTTGATCGCTTTCTATCCGCAATACAAGCAAAAAGACAAACATTGATCGAGCAATTTCTTTCGTCCTCTTTCTTTCTCTAACGAAACATTCACTCGAATTGAAAAGAACCTCTAACAGAAATGCAAGAAAGGAAAGCAGAAAACGGAAAACGGAAAACAGAGCCGGGTTCTTAGTGATCGAACTACATGCAAGCAATTCACGAAAAGCTCGATCCAATGTTACTCACAGCACACCCAGAGACAAAAGACCCGCAAAGGGCAACGAGCGTGCTAAGAACGACGAGAGGCGTGACCGAGGGATCACTTGAAGACGTGGAGTTGCCGCGGTTGCCATCGCCAGAGACGTCTTCGAGAAGCAGAGAGACTGTCGGCAACCCATCTTCTTCTGGGCTCTCCCTCCCCATGTGTCCTTTTCACCGTAAAGCTCTCCAGGAGAACGAGATTTGCCAAAAAATGGAGGAGGCAAGAATCAGCTGTGCATGACGTGAAGGCCAGTGGGTTGTTGTGTGTGTGTGTGTGTGTGTGTGTGTGTGAGAGAGAGAGAGGTAGATATGGAATTCAAAGAAATGGACTTTCGGATGGATGCTTAGGAAATTTATCGGCCAATTAGCCGCATACGATCATCTAACTTTACCTTATTTATGTCCTTATTTCTTTGAGAGAGAGAGAGAGAGAGAGAGAGAGAGAGGTAGATATGGAATTCAAAGAAATGGACTTTCGGACGGACGCATAGGAAATTTATCGGCCAATAGCCGCATACGATCATCTAACTTTGCATTATTTCTGTCCTTAATTCTTTGCTTGAGTATGTGGTTCAATTCGCTTTTTGTCTATACTTATTTCTAAACTTGAATTGACGCTCCGTTCATTTCGCAGAAAATGTGACATTTTGGAAAATATTTTCCAGAAAGTCAATTTCCAAAAGAAATAATCTTATTTCCCAATGCTTGGCTGAAATTTGAAAATAAATAATTTAAAAATATTTTTCAAAAATGATCATTTATATCATTTACAAAAATAAATTAGTAATAAATATTTTCATCTTCCATAAAAATATTTAGACACGAATTATTATCTGTTATGAAAATATTTTTCATTAACTAATTATTTTAAGTAATATAAATACAAATAATATTTTTTTCAAAATTATTTTTCAAATCATTTTTTTCAGCAAAATGATTGGAATTTTAAGCTTCAATAGAGGGCCAAAAAACAACGAGCGGGGGCAATTGCCTTCACATCACACGGCATGGATCTGTCCCTATCGCAAAATCTTATGCAAATCAGAGTACCATGAAAAATGATTTTATTTGTAGATGTCACTTCTAGCACGGTCCTACCGCTACAAATCGAATAGACCCAAGTTGGCGGTACAGGAGGGACTCAATCATTCGATACCGGCATCAAAACTCAGACTTAATTGCCCATGCAGAACTCGACCGCACTCCGCTAGAACTTTTATTTCACACCTCACGTATCGTAAATTGGAATTGATGAAATGGAAGTATAACTCGTATATAACATGCGGAAATCCGTAACAAGTAATCGCGAAGTTGACAGAAGTTTTAAAGCCTTAGTTGTTTGCACATCAATCGTCATTGGTAATGGCAATTAGCCAGAATCCAACAAAATTGACCTGAGCGCGGTGAAATCAATCAATGTAAAAGGTTAAACAAATTGCAAGGAAATCTCTTTTATTTTTCCCCTTTTGATGTTGCAATTGTTTGCCGCAATCAGGCACGAAAAAGTCAATCCTACAAAAAGGCTCTCGGCAGCCTGACGCAATGCCTTATATGGCTGCCAGCACAATGATCCTATTCCTGAAAATGGGCAAGTGATGCTTGCAATTCTTCCAGTGCTCGCCCCTTGGTCTCCGGCACTAGCTTAGCAGTAAATAAGATAGTTAAACTGCAAATGCACGCGAAGATCAAAAAGGTTCCTGAAAGCAGGATTGTCAAGACATAGATTTGTTAGTATGTAGGCCCGACGTAAGAACCCATGCAGTTCATGCATTTAGGCTCCAAAGAAGCATTGCCAGTGAATACTATAGAGCAAGAATGGAAAAAAAAGAGGAGGACTAATTACCGGGTGCGCTCCATTCGAACATGAAGTTAAAACTGTAGCTGACGATCCAAGTACAGGACGAATTGGAGAAGGTAAGCAGGCTTCCAGCCAACCCTTTAACATTCACTGGGAATATCTATCGAGAATATGTCCACCAGTATAAATAGGCTTTTAATCCTATATACGGTCTTAATATAGAGAGACTATAGAGTGCAATGTTAGAGAGAACGTATCTATTTACCTCAGACATGATGACAAATGGTAAACCTGCCATGCCAAGTGAGAAAGCTACTGGAGTACACCCGATTGCAATTATCATTTGTCAAGAATTCAACACAACTAGTCCTGGAAAGACGGTTGAGGACTTAGAAGCAGCAATTTTATAACTAAGGTTTCTTTGTGAAAGTGTGCTCTCCTTCAATGTATTATTGCCTGGAGAAGTAGGATTGAGCCGCAACTCGATATGCCCTCAACCATAAGAGATAGCCGTGTGAGGGTTGAAAAACAAGAAGGCAGAAAAATATTTGTTACATAGACTTACCATAATGGATACATACACCAAAATGGGAGTGACTTCTGTCCAAGATCACCGATCCTGGTTTCACATGAAGATATTTAATGAAAAGGAAAAAAAAAAAAATCAGGCTACTTTAAGAGATTAAGAAAAATGAGTGCTTGGTTAGTTCGAATACCCGCATGAAGAATGATAATGCCGTAACAAAGCAACTCAAGCTCATTCCAACCGAAGAAATCTCGCAAATGAAAGTCAGATTTGGTAAGCTTACGAGCAACTTACTTTAGGAGAATGCATCGATATGTGTTGGCTTCTTCACCATTAAAAGTGGTCTTCTTCCAGCTTTATCTGTCAAAATTACACTAAGAGTCGTTGCCGGGATCTCGCAAAATAGGTGAGAAAATCTTGAAAATGTGAAAAATAAAATTCCTCTTCCAGCTTAATTCTCCGAGTTTATTACTCGGACTATAGCCATGCTTCGGCTACCAAAGCCGCTTGAAAAGCCAATCGGGATAATTAGTAGAGATTACCAAGTCTTTGTTCTTTAAAATTAACTAAACTCACGAAATTATAGCATGATTTTTACCAGCTGATTCAAATATAGAGCTCGCGTAGTAGACAAATGTACTCGCCCCTCCAAATTGTTGAAGCATCATCAATCCAACTCCTATCTAAGTTTCGAAAAAAATTAGGAAATAGGAAGAAAAAATGGGGCGAAAAATGGCAAGCAATTTGAATATTTTGGAGGCAAGGCTTACTATGAGGGAATGAGCATATCTTCGTTGAAACAAATCAAGAATTCTAGACTGGGAAGACCGTTCAAAGATTTCTGTATATTCCTATAAGACAATTGAATTGAAACATTAAAAAGTAGAAGGTAAAGGGAAAACTTTCTCCAATCGATATGCGAAATGGAGAAATTACTCTGATATCCATTGCTTCCTGGGAAATGTCAACACTTTTGCCACGGAGTCTTTGCAATGTGGCTTCGAACTCCTTTTCTTGACCCACTTTTACCTGTCAGTCAAAAACTACACTAATCATCTTCCTTGCAATGGAAATTCCTGAGTCCTCACTCCAATATTCCTACAACATTAACTACATTTCATTTTATGATTTCAGATTTTTAGATAATTAGTGAACTCTTACAAAATCTGATCATTCTCAATTCACCACTAGACTTAAATTTCATGAGTAAAATTATTCTTTCGTAAAATATTGACTTCATTACCACTCTTCCCATTTTCAGTCTATAATTTCCAACAAAGTAATGTGTTTGTGCATGAGTATGTTCAAAATGATTTCCGTGCCTTGCGAGACATCAAGGTGGGCTACAAAATACTCTGCATGGCATGCAGCATGCTACTTGTGCTATTTAGACAGCCCCTAATTATCCAAATTCCATTACGTCATGGTTACTCAACCATGAAACCTCACCATTGAACGCCAAATCCGGACATAACACCAATGAAATCGTCACTGTCGAATGAAGCTACACAGAGCAAAGTGATGGCCACAATCGAAATTGAAGTTTCAGATAAGAAAGACACAAATCACCATATCACGTGGCTCCTCTTTAAGTACTTGGTACACCCCATAAACAACTTACCAGCCATCTGGGCGACTCCGGGATAAAGAACAAACCGAAAATTTGAAGTACGCAGGGGATACAACCTGAAAAAAAAATCACGCACAGTGACCTTACCATGTTTCCCAAGATAAATCTAACAAAACAAAGCAGAAGAGAACTGAGACAGTACCTATCAAAGACAGGATACGCCAGGAAACAACAGTTCCAAGAAAGAAAATAAACGAAATGCCACAGCATACCAAGAACTGCAACCAGATTCAGCAAAGGTTGATAGGCAATGCATTGAGTTGACACCATTAACATTTTACAGGGGCCCAAAATTTTCACCTGATATAAAGCGGTGAACGCTCCCCGGACACTTTTGGGTGTTATTTCAGCAATGTACACAGGTACCTGTTTGGCAACAATATTATGACCAACATCTTCTAGAAATTAATTAGGGTAAGAAATCCGAATGTCTGCCTTTACCACGTAACATACAATCCCAATGCCAAGTCCAATTAACAGTCTTCCAATATCGAGCCACCAAGCATTCTGCAAGGTAAGATGAAATACACCATTAACTCCTTCTCAGCCTTTTTGGAGAATAGATAACTCAGACACGTAGAATATGATTGAGTTTTGTGGACAGGTCATTGACAATCTATGAAGCAAAATTCTGAAGCGGAAAATAGACAGAGCACAAACCTTCGCAAATGCTATAGAAAGCCAACCTGCAGTGCAAAATATTTGCGAAATCCCCATTGTCTGCATCACATTGCATCAATTAAAAATTCTGAAAGATTTTTTCAGGTTCTTCGTTGAACATATATGATTTTCAAATTCACGAATAGCTGGAAAAGGCTAGAGAATGACTTACACGTCTGCGACCTATCATATCTGTCAACCGCCCATTTACCAAAGCTGCTACTAACCCCCCTATTGTTAATATAGAACCAAAAAGCGAATACTGCAATATGAGAAGGCAGGAATATTAATATTCGAGAACCCGGATCGAGACTGAAAAATTCCCTAATTCCAACAGCATCATAGATAAAGAAGTCATTATTAGCTAGCTCTTTAGGTCATGAGATTTTTGGCATCAACCATCCTTTTAGGGAAAGGTTCAAATGAAATCGTAATGACAATATCAGTGGTTATGCACAAAATCTACTGAACAAGGAATTGACTGGCCATGTTTCATCATACTTCCTAGCATTGCACGGAGGACATCTAATATCTCGGTTCCTCACAGAAAATTTTATTGTAAGACGCACAATTCCCAGTATTTTTCATTGAATAACAGAACTATACAGGGCTGAGAGCTAATAAAATGGCAGCCGGGCGGCGTGTACGCTTGATAGGACTCACCTCTGCCGTGGAGAGCCCCAAGTCCTCCATTATGCCTGACTCGGTGGGTGATGAATAACCAGACTGCATTATAGAAATACATCGCTAGTTATGGTAACCTCTACTTGGTGGAGAGTAATCCCATGAGAAACTAAAGACTGAACAGAGCAATCGCCTGGGAGATCAAATTACAAAAGGAAAACATAAAAGATTACATTACCCAAAAATTGGTTTTTCAGAAGTATCTTTTCTCAAAAATGCAATCCAAGTAGTGATTTGTGATAATTTCATGTCTCTTTGCCAAACTGAGTTTCCATAACAAAAGTAATTTATCATACAGGAGCAACTTCAGTTATGACATTTTTGTTCTTAAACAATCCAGGTCAACCTTGCATCTTGGGTCAATTAAGCCATGTGATCCCCCAACATGCCAGCAGGAGCTTCTGCAACGTTATAAACTAATTTCCACGCCTCAAAAAAAAAAAAAAAAAGCAATCAGACATTCAACAAGAGTTGCAGTTATAGATCTTGCTTGCTTGCTTGCTTGTTGCGGCATCATACGAATGCCAAAACAAGAACCACCATCTTGAATGAAAATGAAAGTTTGACCAATTACACAAGCAAAAAGACAGACATTAATCGAGCAATTTGTCTCTTCGTCTTTCTTTCTCTACAAAACATTCCCTCGAATTTCAAAGAACCTGTGACAGAAACGCAAAAAAGGAAAAATAAAAAAAAGGAAGCAAGACTGCTCCACAGAAAACAGAGCCGGGTTCTTAGTGATCGAACTACGTGCAAGCAATTCACGGAAAGTTTGATGCAATATTACTCACAGCACATCCAAGGACAAAAGATCCGCAAAGGGCAATCAGCGTGCTGAAAACGACGAGAGGCGTGACCGGGGGATCACTCGAAGACGTGGAGTTGCCACGGTTGCCATCATGGGCGTCTTTGAGAAGCAGAGAGCTTGTGGGCGACCCATCTTCTTCTGGGCTCTCCCTACCCATGTGTCCTTTTTACTACAAAGCTCTCGGGGAGAACGAGATTTGCCAAGCATGAAGGAGGCAAGAATCAGCTGTGCATGCCCATAAAGGGCAATGGATTTGTGAGAGAGAGAGAGAGAGAGGTAGATATGGACTTGAAAGAAATGGACTGTCGGACGGCTGCATGGGACATGTATCGGCCAATAGCGGCATCCGATCATCCAACTTTGCATTATTTTTTGTCCTTAATTATTTGTTTAAGCACTGGGTCGCTTCGCTGTCTCTTCTTACTTCTAGACTTGAATTAAGTATCCGGTCGTCTGGGAATAACGAACGTAGATTAAACTCCACCCCACAGATCTCGATCTGCGCCGTCGACCTCAGATCAACCCAAATACGAGGCCGAGGAGGACATTCAAGGCTCAGGTTCGAGGCAAGTCTCAGGGGCTTCGCCTCTCATCCTCATTGGAAACAATAATATAGTACGCAAATATGTAGATTTTATTGAGAGTCTGATTTATTCTCTCTATTGGAAAGTACTGAACAAGGGTCCAGGGCACCCTAGGTGGGGGTCGTAGGAGGCAGTGCCCCATGAAGCCAGAGAGCTTTTATAATTTGTGCCTATATTTTAAATATATATATATATATATATATATATATATATATATATATATATATATATATATTATCATTTTATTAATAATTGAGAGTTATAATAAAGAGGTGGAATGTGCTAATTATAGTAGAATATAATATTGAATGTAGCTTTAATCTTAGAGTAATTTGGGATAAGTCTCGTGTGTTGATTTCTCTTTCTCACTTTTAATATTTTATATTTTGTTGTGTCCGTCACTTTTACTCTTCATTTCTTTGTATTTGTACGCACCTTTACTATTTTATATTTTCTGTCACTTTTACTCTCTCTTTCCTTGTATTTGTGCGCATAATCTTATTAGCTTGATTGGTAGGTGACCTCTTTCTCACAAATGTGATTGAAGTAGTTAATGAAGATCATTTGACCTCTTTTTTTTTTTTCTTTTTGCATATGTGAGTTTAATGCCGTGCACTTAACAGACCCTGAAGCAGCCACGTGCTTTATCGTGGTTCGTGTTGATATAATTATATGAAAACCTGCAACAAGTGGATCCTCCAACGCATCATCTCCTCCCTTGTCCCGAGTTGGGAGTGGGAAAATGTTAGAAAGTAGTTGTTGGAACAAATTATTATATTCTTAAATAATCCAGGTCGACCTAATGCCTTGGGAATCAGCCAAGTGGCTAAGAACAGGATACACAGGTGCTTCTCGAAAAGAATTTACTGTTGTTTGCACCAAAACAACGACCATGTGGTCGATATGGGCAGACACAGTACTAAAGCAACATGTCGGTGATTATTACCGATCACAAGGATCAACATCAATATTGGCACATGTCGGTTATTATTACCGATTAGTTGTCGATATACGATAACGTATGGTTAATGATGATCTACAAGGATATCGATTAGTAATATTGAGGTAAGTCACTAACGTATCAAAAGAAAGTAGAACACGTAAGGGGCGTCAAGATGCGATTCTAGGTTTGAACTCAGTGGAGAACAAAGCAATTGAGAGCATGGAACAACTAGCACATGTTTTTAAAGGAACAACCAACTAACGGCGAGATTGTGACATCATGAGGATAAGGGCACAAAACTTTCGGAAATAAAGAAACATGGATAATCACAAGAGAACTGCTTAAAGACAGTTATAGCATGATCATTATAAATACCATTGCTCGCCTATTAAAGAACCCCCATGCAAATAAAACAAATGCTTTTCTTTGATTATATTTACTTTCCTACACTGCACTTTTAGTTTCCATACTAACATCATCGATTAAGTTACAAGTGGGTTTTTAACTATAGTTTCTATACCCGCATCGTTGATTAAATTCCAATCATATCTCTATTCTTAGTGTTGCATCGTCGATTAAATTAAGACGTAGCATTTTTGCATTCTCAAGTTTTGTTGTCAATTAAATTTCAACATATTTGTTTACATTGGTTCCATTGTTGTGGTTATACTTCCTAAGTCTTGTCGCCAATTAAATTCTAGCACAATTTGTGCTTATTTGTGATTAGGGGTGTGCATAGTCCGGGCGGGCGGTTCCTGACTTAGAATCGGGAACCACTTGCTAAGGACCAGTTCCAAAAAATTGGAACTGGGATCCATCCATTTGTTGCATGGATCCACTGGGGAACCGAACCGCCAGTTCGGTCCGATTCCCCGGTGGATCCATGGAACCGATCTCACAATAATAATAATATCACTTTCTAAATCTCACCATGAGAACTCTTCATATCGAGTAATATACTAAAAACCAAAAGCTATAACAACTAGAAATCAAAACATAAAGCAAAAACAACAACTAATTTGAGAAGCTACATTAAGGTTTCACTCAAACATTCAAGAATTAGCCAGGAGTTTTAGCTTCTCGGTCATTTTGCTTCATAAAAGCTACAACATAAGGATAAAAAGAGAATCCTAAAATGTTGCGAAGACCTCAGAATTCAGAATCAATGTTCAGCTACTTGTGCTTTTGTCTCTATTCTATTGAATAAATTATGTGAACTTCGTGTTTCTCATTATTGTTTCTTTTTCACATCCACAGTCCACAAGGCAAAAGAAAATAACTACCTAACCAGTTATCCCTGGGCATAACCGATGTTCATACTACTCTCACACTCCAAGTAAATTTGGTTTCAAGAAGTGGTTAAAGGACTCGATTGTCAAGAACCTTTCCTAGTGGTTTACCATCTCACTGCATCTTCTTCACTCCTCCATGGTTTTTGCCTCTTCAAGCGCCTCATAAAACATGGAGACAGAGCTCTCTATCCCATTGATGGAACCTTCTCAGAATTTAGTTCTTCACCTGAAAAGGGGACTGAGAAAAACTATTATTTCACTCTTCCTCTCTCTTTTTTTTTCCCCTTTAAACCTAGACTTCACCTGTTTTTTTCAATAAATTGCCACCAATGAAAATAAAGAAAGAAAAACCAAATTTAAGTACATGGAACAAACTCATCAAATAAAGTAAATTAGACAAGTTTACACTTTACAACGATGCAACAATTGCAACAAGATTCTTTACCCAAAAAAAAACAATCGCAACAAGATTCGCCTAAAGGTTCACGACTTATAAAGCTTGTGAATCACAAGTTTTGAGCTCTTAAATTCCAAGTTCCAGTCTTAAGAAAGTAAAACAATAATAAATAGATGATTGCTCAACATTAGTAAAAATTGAACTCAAATAATTATTGAAAATCTCACAACATATATTCCTCCCACTTCAACTTGTAAACTCTATGGACCATCAATATCTGTGTTAACATGATCCATATCTAACAAAAAGAAGATATTAAATAAAGTATTAAGTTATTAGATAATAGATATACAAAAGAATTAAATGATGAAATGATATGAACTTACCAAATTCAAACTTTTCCGCATTCTCGATACACTCTTCAACATTAATCGGCTCAAGAACCGCTCTCAACCAATCTTGAGTGCAAATCAAAGCTTCCACAACTCTAGGAGTCAAAGAACTCCGGAAACCATCAAGCACACGACCAAAAGTACTAAAAGTTGATTTTGAAGCAACGGTAGTAACAGGAATAGACAAAATATCTCGAGCCATTAAAGATAAGATTTTAAACTTTTGGCCAGCAACACTCCACCAATTCAAAATGTCAAGATCACGACCATCTTCAAGTTCATCTTTAAGATATCGATCGAGCTCAGATAAGTTGCCATCAGACTTTTTCTTCTCCTCATTAAGAAAATCATCATACGAAGGCTCTTGCACATAGAAATTTAAGCTACAATCGTCCTCTTCATTTCCCTCGTTGAAATAAGAATCGCAGCTACTACCGATATTACTAGAACTTACCAATTTGCCATCCAAATTTTTGTCTCTAGAAGTGTAACAAGATTTCTCATAAAATTTAAACACACATTCCAAGGCAAACTTTGTCACGCCTCGATTCTCGAGTGCGCGCACATCCCTCTTTGGTCGATAAAAATTTTGCGACATCCCTAGACGAGTCACTGACCTTTTCTTTTTATTGCACAAGTGGAAGCAAATAATAAATCCCCTAACAGTAATCATCTCGGGATAGAAAAGTAAAGGAACAGATTTTCAAACAAACATGCTTTTAAATACACACCGAGTCAAATACAAAAGTCTACAACCACAAGACTTCAAATGATTGACTCTTAAAAAGAAATTGTCCTATCTGACTTACACTTCAGATCCCCTCAACTCGGCTTCAAGTCTTCCACCCTACGGTCCTGAAAAATGAAGCTCACGACAGGGTGAAATATAAATCTCAGCGAGTTCACTTGCTAAACCCCGATTATGAGGGTAATACGCCTAAGACGTCTTAACCATATAATCATACAATCACAAAGGCTTACCTTGACCTCAGTTCATTCTTGCAGGTCAGCACAGTTCATATCACAATCATGTGTATATATCAAATTCATACACCAATTTAGAACATCCAAACCAATCATTACTCACACAAGCCAGAATTATAATTAAATCACTACTCACACGAGCAAGAACTACCGATACACATCAAAGCAAGAATTATCGACACACGCCAATCCATCAATTCAACTCAACCAGCATTCAAATTAATTAACTATTACTACCCACACGAGCAGTTTTATCCGACACACGTCAAGAGAGAAAATAATTACCGACACACACCAGGATTCACATAATCACAAAATCCAACACATTCAGCAATTGAAAATGTTTGTTCATTAATTATAATCATCCGAATAAGCATTTGCCTACATTTCTCTAATCAAACTTCCATGTCGTTAAAAATTCCACCACTCCCAATGCTACTAGTAGTATCTCCTCCTATCATTTGAGTTCCATCTACTCTTTGTGATGCAAACAATTTTTTCCTTTTATCCATATTGCGAGGATACTTATTGCATTTTTTCAAGTGTTTCAACATTTTGAAGTACCATTATCAACGTGGTACGAATACTTGGATCTGCAATAATTGCAAAATACATCAACTTTCCCATTTGTGTGAGTTGTTCCTTTTCGAAAATGAAGCCAAGCTGCTGATTTTTGCTTACTTGGAGGAGGACATGGACAATAATTGAATACCTTATTTGTTTTAGATGCTTCTTCAAATTTTTCACCTCCTTCATGTTCTTGTGATGTTGATTCCACCATTGGCGTTATTGCATCATAGGATTCCTTTACTTCCATTGACATGTTAACGAATCACTTGCTCGAATCAAGCAATGCGTCATCAACACTAAAACACTTCTCATGAAACTAAATCATATTTTACTTACAACAAAAAATAGATATAAAATCAAATTTTCTTTTCATATTTTGGACCTGACAACTTTTTAACAAACGACATTCATGCTGTCAAAAGATATAGAGCCTTAGGAGTAAGGATACAGTCTTCTAGCATTGGAAAGATTGACAAGGAAATCTAAGATGGACAAACTACAAGTATTGTCAGGCTATTCAGTATCCAAATATAAACCAGATGAACACATTTTCAACTGGGATCTAGTGTTTGGGTTGAAACAGAACTCTTAGTGCATAACCCGGAAACTTCAGGGACAAAAGGTAAAGGAATTGATCGATAATTAACAAAATCATTAGAATGGGACAGTCCCACCAGATGTAACTATGCTAAAACCTCCAGAAAAGAGCACTCTATATGGGAGATGAGATCATCTTCTAGTAGTTTGACCAAGGCAAGTGGAAAACACAGACATTTACATACTTGCATGCTGTGTTCAGAGAAAATAGGATCAAATTCATCCGTGCATTGAAGTAATAAAAGGATCGAAGATGCTGTAGCAAACCAAAGTATATAAATGTTCAGTTGTTAGATTTTCTAGATAACTTGGGGTTGATGGGGAAAAAATGGTGTTCTACTGCATCCTCAAAGGTCAACTGCAAGGTACACTTAAGGTTTATCATAATAATGCAAGTTGTAAGTTTTCAATCGAGAGGTATAAAACGTATAAAATTTGAAAAATTAAGGATCTTTCTGCAAGTTATCCTTTTATTTTGCTGAAGCAATACGGAAGACAAATAGCAATGAATAGTAATCAAGACAATTCCTTTTTCATGTTTCAATTTTTTTTCCCTCTAGGTCTCTTTATTAATCTGAAGGGAACAGGTCATATGATGCAGGGTCCCATCAAAGAAATGTAAGAATGGGAAACCTATTTCTCTAATTCAATTATCAGATCCTTTTATATCCGTCTAAAGATGCATGTGAGCAGAACGACTGAGAAACAACCATTGATCCAAGGGACTACAAGATTTCACAAGTATCGGAGAGAGCCTCTGGACCAAATCTTTGAATGACCTGTACTTGATGTCAACACCTCATTTCATTAGGAGGACAGACATGACTAACATGTAAAGTCAAACACTAGATATAACAACCAATTGGTGGGCTATCTTGTGGCATCCCTCGACAGCCTCCGATCCGTTTGGGTCGCTACAGTTCGCTTACCTTTCACTTGCCCTAATAACATGTCACTCTAATACCATTTCAATTGCAGCGGGTCCATACAACCTGGGGGTTTACATTTTTTTTTAAATCGGTCCCTTGCGCAATTCATATAACGGAAGCATATCCAACAACTCCCTTCCCTATATTTAAAAATGATGCACACCTACTAAACATTAATAGGTAAAAGCCGAACACTTTTATTTACTTAAACCAAATGAACATCATTCATCGGTACATCAAAATGCCATGGTTCTCTATACTTGGCTATACTTCAAAAAGATAACCGATATCTCCTCCAACAGTCGTATACTTAAAGTCCATCGATCAGTGTTGGCGTCCAAAAGTTCATTCCTTTGCTATCCTCCTCCTCGCGGTCATATCCAACCACTTGATCCATCTACTGGTGGCAGTGGCAGCAGAGGTATCTTATCTATTCTGAAATGTTAATCCTCAAAAAGCGTCAGTACAACCACTCAACATTAAAGATCCATCAAACTACTCATTGCGTCAAACAGAACAATCAAGGCATCATAACAAAGCACATATCATTCATGCATTCAAGCATAACTTACCTTGCAGCCATACATATATCATCATATTATATGTGCATATACTATCATGCACTCATCATCAAGCATTCATGCATATATCACCATGCCATATGTGCATATACCACCATGCACTCATCATCAAGCATTCATGCACATATCACCATGTCATATGTGCATATACCACCATGCAATCATGCATATACACCATGATTCATGCCTTCATGATCGCATTTTCAATATCAAGTAGCATTAATTTACTTTCATAAGCAGATCATGCATCATGCCATATGCATACACCCATGCACATTATTCATTTTCAATTCTTATCTTTCACAAGGATCTCATCAGTTTTTCTTTCTAGGGACCAATGTTTGCATCCCACAATTTATCGCTCGCATCCAACCAGGCATCGCGAGGAACCTCCGGGCATCCGGCCCCCCACATTCCAGACATCTCGCATCCCAACTAGCATCACGAGGCATCTCTCCGGGCACAAACCTCCGGGGTTTTCGGAATTACGTACCGACATATCACTAGGATTCCCCCCTTGAATTACGTACCGTATACCACCGGGCATCTCGAAACTCCTGAGGACCCTCTGGAATTACGCCACTAGGCCACCAGGCATCCGGCACCCCCACATTCCGAGCATCCTGACACTCCCAGGGCATTATCGGCTCACCGCCAATAGTTTCCTCATTCATCATAATTCATATTCACCAATTTATGTCTCACAATCAACATGTCACATGATGTAATGGCAACAAAGTCAAATTCAGCATTTGATTCTATATGCAATGCTAAATATCATCACGTGCTCAGCAAAATTCAATCACCTCAATCAGTATAATTTATGGGGCTCATCCAAAACGGAATAGTCATAAATTACAGCATTTGAAATTTGCACAATCCAGCTTGCACAATTTTAGAAAATATTTCCATTAAATACCCAATTGACCTTTAAAATTATAAAATTCGAACATGTGATAGTCAAGACATAATGGCAGATATTTCAAGAAGGACATTGTACCAAAAGACCCTCATATCATGCGGTATAGACCAAACATCACAGCACCATTATCATGACCACTCAACTTGCACAGTTTTCGAAACATTTTCAATTAAATAGGCAAATGAACTTCAAAAATTATGAAATTTGAATATGTTGCAGGGAAGACATAAAGAAAGATACTTTGTGCAGAACACTATGCCGAAAGAGCTTCATACAAAATGATATGATCCATGCATTGAAACTGACTAAATCCAAACGCGTCAGATTACACGGTTTTAGAAGCATTTCCGATTAAATACCCTAATGGTCTTAAAAAATTATGAAACTCGACTATGTGGTATTCAAGACCCTAAGGTAGATTTTTCATGAAGGAAGCAAAGTCAGATTCGTCCTAGGTAATTAAATATAGGCGGTTAAAACTTCTGTTCTTAGTACCAAAATTTCCAGATCTAACTACCTCCAAAAAACCACGATTTCACCTACCTATTCTTGTTGGTTTTCTCTAAATTTTTTATATGTTAAACCTCAGGATGTCCTTTACAACTTTCATTAAAAAAATTGAAGTGAAATTTCAACAAGAAGGTTACTTTACAGACCACGAAACCACTGAAGGTCATCATGACGAATTCCAGATCTAGTCTCTCCAAAGGAAAATCGTTTCACCAAAAAATACTTGTTTGTTTTATCTCAAATTTCAGTATGTTATTCTTCAAGATTTTCTATACAACTTTCATGAAGAGGTCGAAGTGAAATTCCAAATAACAAGTCACATGCAACACACGAAATCACCAAGAGGTCAACAAAACAGTTTCCAGATCTAATGTTTTCGTAGAAAAAGGGTTTCACCCCTCAATACTTGTACATTTTGTCTCAAATTTTATTATGTTATACTTCAAGATGTTCTCTACAACTTTCATGAAGAGGTCAAAACAAGATTCCAACTAAAAAGTCACATGCAACACACAAACTCGCGGACGGTCGGACTGGTCTTTCCGAAATCGGCATGCATGACCAACGAATCTCTCTTCAAAGCTCCGAAATCTCATCCCATCTACCACAACCAAGACTTACCATCTACTACACATACACACAGCAATGCAAAGAGTAGGTTTTAGGACTTCACTTGCCTCAAATCAAAGGAAAACACAGCAAAAATGACGGTGGGACTAGGCGGGCTCGACGGCGTCTCCTCTTCCTCTCTTCCTCTCTTTCTCTCTTTGGACGGTCTCTCTCCCTTCTCTCTCTTCTGGTCGAAATCCCCCTCCCCCTTTTCCTTTTAGTCAAATTAAAACCCTTGCATGCTCCCATTTTTGCATGGAGGGACACTTGGTTACAAAGGGGCAACACTTGGCAAGTTTTTCTTGCCACTTGGCATTTTTGCCATGCACATGATGGGCCTTCAATGGGCCGAGCTTGGGCCAGCTTGGTCGACCACTTCATGGGCTCCTTGGGCCGGGCCTCTTGGCCCACTTTAGGCCAACACTCTTGAGCCTAAAGTCCAAACTTAAATGGCCCAAGTTCATTTTTTTAATAATACATCTTAATCCTCATTTAAATAAATATCTAATTGCATAATAAAATGGCCAAAAGACTTTGTGACATTAATCCATAAAAATCAAATCTATAAAGTGCATAGTCAAGAACAAAGTCTTCTTTACTAAATTGCCCTATAGCACCAACCTTGATCATCCATTAACATAAGATGTATTTCTACTCAAATAATTCTCTATTAAAATACTCAGCATTAATCTATTAAAATTCTTTGGTCTAAAGGCCATCAATAACACTTCCATCACCTTTTCATAGGTCATAATGCATCCAGAGGTTGCCATGAAATTTTTGGGATGCCACATATCTATCAGCTATCATCAATGATCAAAATTATGTTGTGAAGATGAAGTTATTAAATTCTAGGAATAGAGAGAAAAAGAACAAGCTAAAACTTAAAAGAACCAGTACTGAGTGAGGAGAGTCAACTACATTTAATACATAACAACTATTACCATGACATTGCTACTCTTTCCCCTTCAAGTGATTCATAAAAAGCTCTAAAATATATTCTTAGCCGCAACTCATCAAGCGAACTAAACATCTATTGCAAGATATATGCAAGGTATCTTAAGTTATAACATGTAAGACAACTTTGATGCACAAAGAAGCATGGCATTAAAGATATGGATTAAAAATAATGTATTTGATATTAAATTTACCCTACTTGACTGAAATCTTCCTTACCTGATTCAACTTCTTTGCCAACTGAGGAACACCACGGCAATCAGTAAGGCCGTTGTATACCTGCATAGGATACCAAGAAATGTATAAAAACAAAGCTCAAAATCTCCAACAAATACATAATTCCTTATAGGTAGGAGTTCACATATTCATACCGGACATCATCACGGATTCAACCCCAACATCATCACGCAAGTACGCAACCACACAAAAAACAGCACTAATTCTCAACCCGCGCAATCACGACAAAAGTAAGCTCATGTCGCTCCGTCGAGACTCCCAAGAACACTACTAGAATTCGACTTCAATCTCAATCAAAACAAATTCGCATAGACAGAGACAGAGACAGAGACAGAGACAGAGACAGAAGGTATGTGTAGGTGCCGACGAGAGGGGCGAGGAGGAGGGTGGCGCTGCCCCAATTCTCGGAGATCTTATGGTGGATCTTGTTGGGCATATCCTTCCACACGAATCTGTTGCTAACTTGCTGTCGAGGGTGACGGTGCCGAAAAATCGACATCAGAGGGCCAAGTAATGTGACAATGAAAGAATTGGACGGACGGACCTACTGTTGTCGAGGGCGACGGCGATTTTCCGAAGTACCGAATAGAGAAAGGGATGAACGGATGGACGGCTGCTATCAAGGGCGATGGCAATTTTTCGGAAGGCCGAATAAAGAAAGGGATGGACGGCTGCTATCGAGGGTTTCCTCACAAACCCTAGCCTGAGGGGGTTCCTAGGTTTCTTCTTCTCCTCCTCCTGCAACCCTGCTTCTTCGCATGCTAACCTTTTGAGTCTTGCCCACTCGGCGTTTTGTCAAGGTCCACTTTGGAGTTTGGACTTTTTAACTTCTGGTTCTGGATGTCTCCATTTGCTTAGCGTTTTGTCAAAGGGTTCATGCTTGCCTTTTGATGCCGATTGCTGGGTTTGTTAATTAATAATTTTAATTTTTTTAATTTTAAAAATTAATCGGTCCGATCCGGGTGGGCGAGTGGACGGATCCGCCCATGGAACTGGGAACCGGACTAGTACCCATTGATTCCCATAAATTGGAACCGAGAACCGGACTAGTACCCACTGGTTCCCATAAATTGGAACCGAGAACCGGACCAGTTCCCTCAAGAACCACCAGTTCCAGGCGGTTCCTATTCGGTTCCGAGCGGTCCGGACGGATCCCGATTCTTTTGCACACCCCTAATAACAGATAACTCACAGATGTTAGTTAGCCATATAGAAATTGGGACAAGCCATAAATTGGGATGCCTATTCGAGCTTATCTTAAGATTCTAAATGCTCTTAGTGGCTATGCTACCATGGTATCCCCTACAACTTGACATTCTCAGTTAGGCCATGCTTTTTTTTTTCTAGATTGGTCATCCGATTTCTCGGTCATCTAAGCTCTATTGACAATAAGCATTTTGATTGTTTACCATGTAAGTTGGGAAATCATCACATTTCACCTTTTCATCTTAGTGAATTTATCTCTCATGTGATTATAATGGGTAGAATCAAAAAACCATGAATCAGAAGTACCTAGAGTCACAAACAAAGTAGAAGTGCTTGGGACATAGAAGCTAGAAGTACCAAATTCTCGAAGAACGTCACAAAGATCATCTAAAGATAAAGTAACAGACAAGCTGCTAACCCTCAATAGTAACAATAGTGTTGGAAAAGCGTGTAGTTTGGACCTTTGTATCCGAATTGGTTATTTGTCCCTATAGGTTGCCTAGGCTATCATCAATAGCAAATGGATGCAAGATGATCAGTTCAATGACAATATGTGCAATATGGTGTTCATGATGAAGAAGAGGTGGGGGTGGTAAGCACCACACTGTAGGGAGTAGACAAAATAGGGGTGACGGGGTGCCTTCAAAGTAGCAAGTCAAATCTCTTTAGTTGATGATTTTGAAACAACTACCTCAAGAGGAGGTGATGAATCTCGGTGTTGAAGTGAAGCTCGTGTAGATTCAACTCATCATCAAGTGACATTAGAAATTGCATAAATGGCATAGGATCACAATATTTAGCGAACTAGTGAGCATCAACATCAACTTTCCATTGTGGATTAGAGTAATCCAATTGATCCCAAATAGAATGCACAAAGGACAAAAAATCGTTAATAGACTAACTTGTCTCTTGAGGCATGTGATGCAAATTTTTAATAGCTGATACTGGTGAGCAATATCTGAGGTGAAATATTAGCCGTGAAGCAAATCCCATGCCTCAAAAGTGAAGCCTGATAGAAGGAATTGGAGTATTTCAAAACCATGTTAAAATCTAATGGTTCTTACCGACCCACCCCTCCAAATGCTCAATAAGTTTTCTCCAATTTCTTCAGCGTTCCTCGTAAGCCCGCAAATTTCCCCAGTAACATAATGCCAAAATTTGCATTCTTTCAAAAAACTTGACATTTCTTCAGCCCATAAAAGATAATTCTATCCATTCAAGATAGTTTGAATGGGTATTGGCAAGTCCATTTTATTAAGAGAAAAGACCACCAAAAACCCTAAACTTTGCCTAAAGTGACAGATTTACCCCAAACTTTTTTTTATGACACGAAAAGCCCCAAACTTTACAAACTGTGACACATTTACCCCATTAAAGACATTTTTGTCTTATTCTTTCTGTTTTTTCTTTTATTTCTCTTTTTATTTTTTTTCTTCTTCTCTCCGCCGCCCCGACAGAGGGAAGCCGGCGCCGGGTGAGGGCTACCCTCGCCGGACGCCGGTGAGGGCTACCCTCGTCGGACGCCGGCGAGGGGTGCCCTTGCCCGACGCAGGCGAGGACAGCCCTCGTCGGTATCGGGCGAGGGCCTCCCTGGCGAGGGTCGCCCTCGCCTAGGCCGACGCCGATGAGGGGTGACCTCACCCGACGCAAGCGAGGGCGGCCCTCATCGGCGTCGGGCGAGGGCCTCCCTGGCGAGGGTCGCCCTCGCCTGGGCCGACGCCGATGAGGGGTGACCTCGCCCGACGTAGGCGAGGGTGGCCCTCGTCGGCGTCGGGCGAGGGCCTCCCTGGCGAGGGTCGCCCTCGCCTGGGTCGACGCCGGCGAGGGCCTCCCCCGCCAAATGCCCGGCGAGGGTCCGGGCGAGGAGGCCCTCGCCCGACGTCGACGAAGGCACCCCCTCGCCGGCGTCGGGCAAGGGTGCCCTCGCCAGATCTGGCGAGGCAGGCCCTCGCCCGACGCCGAAGGGGGCCGACCTCACCCTCGCCGGACGCCGGCCTCCCTCCGCCGGAGTCAACGGAGGGAAGAAAGAAGAAAAAGAAAAAAAGAAAAAAAGTTTTTAAAAGTAAAAAGACGAAAATGTCCCTATGATTTAGGGTAAATGTGTCACAAAAATGAAAGTTCAGGGTTTTTTATGTCACAAATGAAAGTTCGGGGTAAATGTGTCACGGTTAACAAACTTCAGGGTTTTTCATGTCACAAAAAAAAGTTTAAGGTAAATTTGTCATTTTTGACAAAGTTTAGAGTTTTTGGTGGTTTTTTCCCTTTTATTAACTTAAATGTACTAATTTATATATTAAATACCAAGAAACTAGTACTGGAAATGAAAATACGGAGATAATAATGCCAAAATGAAATCAGCACATTGAAATACCTCCGAAACCGATCAGTCAACTTTGGGTCAACGATCAACAGTTAACAGTAAACTGTTAGTGGTGAGAGGCAGACGACGAGGCAGATCACACAGCAGATGACAGCAGGATGACTTAATAGTGACATAAGCAATACACGGCCGGACTTCTAATCATGTGAAATGCATGTGAGCGTGTGGATCTCACATGCGGGCTCCTTGGTGGCAAGGTTTGGCTAGTTGGATTCGTTAAGAGTGATGTTGAATCTGTTTGTGGTCTTGGATTGTAAAAATAACCAGCTCAATGTGTCTAAAATTGACTTACGATTGACGGATTCATTGACTCTGAAACTACGGCACGTGGTGGAAAAACGAGAGCGACACGGCCTATACAGCTGACATCAAGATGATCATGGTGGAGCAATGCGGCCCATGCAGTTGGCGTTGCAAAGTAGAGTCGACTACACCGCCTATGAAGTTGGCATTGCAAAGCATAGTTGATTACACTTATCAGGAAAGAGGTTTTGATACTGAGTCAAGAATGATGCGGAAGTGACGGATTTGGAGAATTTTATGTGCATTTCAAAATATTTAATAATAAGTATAAGAGCCTATTTATAGACTTAATAACAAAATATTAAACATCAATTATGATCAATCGCAAAAAATATCCAAAATATTAAAAAATTTCCATAAATCATAAATAATTTAAATGTATCTAACAAGAAGGATTCTTGATGAACACCGTAATGAAACGACTAACTACTTGATGAAATAGCTCGTGAATGTGGTCAAACCAATGATTATCAACACCTTCCATGAAATCATCCACTGGCAGGGAGCGTTGAGCCATTCAATTCAAATGCAGGCAAATCCTGCTACTCCGGTGCCTTCTAGGTATGTTCCTGCTTAAGTTACTTTTCGTACCGTTGGACAAATTATAACGCCTCCACCACCTCCTAGGATTCAACGCATATAAAGGAGATGAGAGATGGCATGGAGGGATAGGCAAAAATTTAAAAAGGCAAGGTAGCGGAGAATACTGTAGTACCTCATCTAACATGCAAACTAGGCTCGTAGCATGTGGAATTGACAATAGAAAACCTATCGAATCCATGACGGATGTAGAACATTTTTTCATGGGCCAAACCTAACAATTAATTATATGTTTTCATAGATTTAAAGGGTGCGTTTGTTTCATGAAAAACTCAACAATAGAGAAAAATGCTTTATTGGAAAGCATTTTCTAATAATATAGTTAATCTCCCTTTGTTCAATGATAAATGATCGAAAATATTTTTTGATGTTTGGATCTCATTGAAAAATGATTTCAACCTCACAATTTTATTTCAGGCAAAAAAAAATCAAATTTTTATCTTTTTTTTATTTTTTAAAACGATTTTTAAATTAATTTTATTTTTCTTTTTTAAAATTTTTAATTTTTAATTTTCTTTTTTCTCTTTTCTTTCCTTTCTTTTTCCCTCTTCCTTTGTCGCAATTAGCTAGCGATTACCATAGGTGAGCTTGAGGCTCATTTGGCGATGGCCATAAGCAAGCCATGAGCTCACCAGCCTCGGCGGAGACCAAGCTCACTTGGATCTGGCGAGCTCGAAGATCACTAAAATCGACCAAGTTGCAGCTCGCCTGGATCTGGCAACCCTCATGCTCAATGGCCTCGATTAGCACAAGCTCGCTTGGACCAGTCAAACCTCTAGCTCGTCAGCCCACATCATGGTTGATCACTAAGCCACACAACCAGCAAAAGGAATAAGGAGAAAGGAAAAGAACAAATAACAAAAATAAATTTGAATTTAAAAATAAAAATAATTTAAAAAGTCTATTTTTATAAGAATAAACATTTTATCAACAATAGGAAAATATTTTGGAAAATGTTTTCAGGTTCTTTCAAAAGGTAAATCATTTTCTTGAATTTAAGTTTCCATAGGAAAACCTCTTTTTGTTGATTAGGAAAATATTTTCTATTGACTCATTTTCCTAAGCAAACCAAATGCTGGAAAATAAGGAAAATATTTTCCTTGACAAGTTCCATTTTTTCACGAGAAATGCATAATTTGAAAAATATTTTCTTAAAATGATTGCTCAAATCGTTTACAAAATAAATAAATAAATATTATCCATGAAAATATTTAAACATAATTTTTTATCAATAATGAAAGTAATTTTAATCAACTAATTATTCCAAGAAATGCAAACAATAACTCTTTAAAAACTGTTTTCTAAATCGTTTATTTCTCATCAAACAAATAGAGCCTAATATTGTCAAACTTGTGGTATCTAAAATAATGGGTTACGTATGTATGATAACAGAATTTTTTGTGAACTAATAATTTCTTGATAAATATATAATTGTCTATAAACGGTTCGCAACTAGTGGGGGCAAAAATTAAGGAAATGTGGGAATAAATAGCTTCTCTTGTAGCTTTCTTTTTGAAACTCTTGTAGGGGCAAATTAAAAATAAATATTGCAAAATTTAGGCTCTATTTTATTAATGGAAAATGAATAATTTAGAAAATATTTTTCAAAAATAATCATTTATATCATTTACAAAAACAAATTAGTAATAAATATTTTCATCGTCCATAAAAGTATTTAGAAATGAATTATTATCTGTTATGGAAATATTTTTCATTAATTAATTATTTTAAGCAATATTAATACAAATAATAATTTTTTGAAAAATAATTTTTCAAATAATTTTTTTCAAAGAAATGATTGGAGTTTAAGGTTCAATAGTGGGCCATCAAACAACAAGCAGGGGGCAATTGCCTTCACATCACACAGCATGGATCTGTCCTATCACAAAATCTTATGCAAATCAGCGTACCAAGAAAAAAGATTTTATTTCTAGATGTCACTTCTAACACAGTCCTACCGCTACAAATTGAATAGACCCAAGTTGGCGGTATAGGAGGGACTCAATCATTTGATACCGGCATCAAAACTCGAACTTAAGGAGCGTTTGATAACGTTTCTATTAAAAATTGTTTTAGAAAACAAAAATATAAAAAATTATTTTGTTTAGGAACAATTTTTAATGTAAGAATGTATTTGGTAATCGCACAAATTTTTTATTTCTAGAATAGAAAAGAACGAAACACATTTAGCAAACTTGTATAATATTTATATTTTCTTTTTCTTTTTTCTTTTTCCTTTTTCCTTTTTTTCTTTTTTTTCTTCCTCTTGGCGGTCGTCGGCCCTCGCCATGACCGACAACTAGCTAACGAGGGTTGGCGGCCTCGCCCAGCCACAGCGAGGCCAAGCCTAGCCGGGGGCCGGCGACGCTCCGGCAAGGTCGCTAGCCAAAGAAAAAGAAGAATAAAAGGAAAAGAATGAAAAAATATAAGAAAAAAATTGTTTCTCGGAAGTGTTCTAAAAATAAAAACAAATTTTTCTTGTTTCTTGTTTCTGTTAAAAATTTGTTCCCAGGAACAAAAAATAGATTTGGAACAAAAAAACGTAAACAAACGCGTTTATATTCTTTTCTGTTGCGAAACAATAAAACAAAAATTGTGTTCATGAACACAAACAAACAGGACCTTAATTGCCCATGCAGAACTCAACCGCACTTCGCTAGAACTTTTATTTCCCACCTCACGTATCGTAAATTGGAATTGATGAAATGGAAGTATAACTCGTATATAACATGCGGAAATCCATAACAAGTAATCGGCGAAGTTGACTGAAGTTTCAAAGCCTCAATTGTTTGCACATCAATCGTCATTAATAATGGCAATTTGCCAGTATCCAACAAGATTGACCTGAGCGCGGTGAAATCAATCAATGTAAAAGGTTAAACAAATTGCAAGGAAATCTCTTTTATTTTTCCCCCTTTTGATATTGCAAATGTTTGCTGCAATCAGGCTCAAAAAAGTCAATCCTACAAAAAGGCTCGGCAGTCTGACGCAATGCCTTCTATGGCTGCCAGCACAATGATCCTACCAACTCAGATCTCAGCTAAGTACAAATCATTCCTGAAAATGGGCAAGTGATGCTTGCAGTTCTTCCAGCGCTCGCCCCTTGGTCTCCGGCACTAGCTTAGCAGTAAATAAGATAGTTAAACTGCAAATGCACGCGAAGATCAAAAAGTTCCTGAAAGCAGGATTGTCAAGACATAGATTTGTTAGTACGTACGGCCGACGTAAGAACCCATGCAGTTCATGTATTTAGGCTCCAAAGAAGCATTGCCGGTGAACACTATAGAGCAAGAATGGAAAAAAAAAAAAGAGGACGCATTACCGGGTGCATTCCATTCGAACATGAAGTTAAAACTGTAGCTGACAATCCAACAACAGGACGAATTGGAGAAGGTAACCAGGCTTCCGGCCGACCCTTTAACATTCACTGGGAATACCTATCAAGAATATGTCCACCAGTATAAATAGGCTTTTGATCCTATATATGGTCTTAAAGTAGAGAGACTATAGAGTGCAATGTTAGAGAAAACACATCTATTTACCTCGGACATGATGACCCATGGTAACCCTGCCATGCCAAGTGAGAAAGCTACAAAATACACCTGATTGCAATAATCATCTGTCAGAAACTTCAACACAACTAGTCCTGGAAAGACGGTTGAGGACTTAGAAGCAACAATTTTATAACTAAGGTTTCTTTGTCAAAGTGTGCTCTCCTTCAATGTATTATTGCCTGAGAAGTAGGATTGAGCCGCAACTCGATATGCCCTCAACCATAAGAAATAGCCGTGTAAGGGTTGAAAAACGGGAAAGCAGAAAAATATTTGTTACACGAGCTTACCATAATGGATACATACACCAAAATGGGAGTGACTTCTGTCCAAGATCTTTGCTGGTCCTGGTTTCACATGAAGATATTTAACGAAAAGAAAAAAATCAAGCTACTTTAAGAGATTAAGAAGAATGAGAAAGTCTGGTTAGCATTCGAATACCGCATGAAGAATGATAATGCCGAACAAAGCAACTCAAGCTCATTCCAGCTGAAGAAATCTGCAAATGAAAGTCAGATTTGGTAAGCTTACGAGCAACTTACTTTAGGAGAATGCATTGATATGTATTGGCCTCTTCACCATTAAAAGTGGTCTTCTTCCAGCTTTATCCGTCAAAATTACACTAAGAGCTTTGCCGGGATCTGCAAAACAAGTGAGAAAATCTTGAAAATTTGAAAAATAAAATTCCTCTTCCAGCTTAATTCTCTAGAGTTTATTACGGACTATAGCCATGCTTTGGCTACCAAAGTCGCTTGAAAAGCCTGTCGGTATAATTAGTAGTAATTACCAAGTCTTTGTTCTTTATGATTAACTAAACTCACGAATTTATAGCATGATTTTTACCAGCTGATTCAAATATAGAGCTCGCGTAGTAGACAAATGCACTGGCCCCTCCAAATTGTAGAAGCATCATCAATCCAACTCCTATCTAAGTTTTGAAAAAAATTAGGAAATAGGAAGAAAAAATGGGGTGAAAAATGGCAAGCAATTTGAATATTTTGGAGGCAAGGCTTACTATGAGGGAATGAGCGTATCTTCGTTGAAACAAATCGAGAATTCTAGATTGGGAAGACCGTTCAAAGGTTTCTGTATATTCCTATAAGACATTTGAATTGAAACATTAAAAAGTAGAAGGTAAAGGGAAAACTTTCTCCTATTGATATGCAATATGGAGAATACTCTGATATCCATTGCTTCCTGGAAAATGTCAACACTTTTGCCACGGAGTCTCTGCAGTGTGGCTTCGAACTCCTTTTCTTGACCCACTTTTACCTGTCAGTCAAAAACTACACTAATCATCTTCCTTGCAATGGAAATTCCCGAGTCCTCACTCCAATAATCCTACAACATTCACTTCATTTCATTTTATGATTTCAGATTTTTAGATAATTAGTGAACTCTTACAAAATCCAATCATGCGAATTGTCTTGACATGGAAATTGTAATGCCTATGCCTCTAGTCATTCTCAGTTCACCACTAGACTTAAATTTCAGTCATGAATAAAATTATTCTTTTGTAAAATATTGACTTCATTACCACTCTTCCCATTTTCAGTCTATAATTTCCAATAAAGTAATGTGTTTGTGCATGAGTATGTTCAAAATGATTTCCATGCCTTGCGAGACATCAACGTGGGCCACAAAATACTCTGCATGGCATGCAGCATGCCACTCGTGCTATTTAGACAGCCCCTAATTATCCAAGTTCCATTACGTCATGGTTACTCAACCATGAAATCGTCACCATTGAACGCCAAACCAATGAAATCGTCACCACGAATGAAGCTACATAGAGCAAAGTGATGGCCACAATCGAAATTGAAGTTTCAGATAAGAACGACACAAATCACCATATTACGTGGCTCCTCTTGAGTACTTGGTACACCCCATAAACAACTTACCAGCCATCTGGGCGACTCCGGGATAAAGAATAAACCGAAAATTTGAAGTACGCAGGGGATACAACCTGAAAACAAAATCACGCACGGTGACCTTATCATGTTTCCCAAGATAAATCTAACAGAACAAAGCAGAAGAGAACTGAGACAGTACCTATCAAAGACAGGATACGCCAGGAAACAACAGTTCCAAGAAAGAAAATCAAAGAAATGCCACAGCATACCAAGAACTGCAACCAGATTCAGCAAAGGTTGATAGGCAATGCATCGAGTTGACACCATTAACATTTTACGGGGGCCCAAAATTTTCACCTGATGTAAAGCGGTGAATGCTCCCGGACACTTTTGGGTGTTATTTCAGCAATGTACACAGGTACCTGTTTGGCAACAATATTATGACCAACATCTTCTAGAAATTAATTAGGGTAAGAAATCCGAATGTTTTTGCCTTTACCACGTAGCATACAATCCCAATGCCAAGTCCAATTAACAGTCTTCCAATATCGAGCCACCAAGCATTCTGCAAGGTAAGATGAAATACACCATTAACTCCTCAGCCTTTTTGGAGAATAGATAACTCAGAAACGTAGAATATGATTGAGTTTTGTGGAGAGGTCATTGACAATCTATGAAGCAAAATTCTGAAGCGGAAAATAGACAGAGCACAAACCTTCGCAAATGCTATAGAAAGCCATCCTGCAGTGCAAAATATTTGTGAAATCCCCATTGTCTGCATCACATTGCATCAATTAAAAATTTTGAAACATTTTTTCAGGTTCTTCGTTGAACATATATGATTTTCAAATTCACGAATAGCTGGAAAAGGCTAGAGAATGACTTACACGTCTTCGACCTATCATATCTGTCAACCGCCCATTTACCAAAGCTGCTATTAACCCCTATTGTTAATATAGAACCAAAAAGCGAATACTGCAATGCGAGAAGGCAGGAATATTAATATTAGAGAACCCGGATCGTGACTGAAAATTTCCTAATTCCAACAGCAACATAGATAAAGAAGTCATTATTAGCTAGCTCTTGAGGTCATGAGATTTTTGGCATCAACCATCCTTTTAGGGAAAGGTTCAAATGAAATCATAATGACAATATCAGTGGTTCTGCACAAAATCTACTGAACAAGGAATTGACTGGCCATGTTTCATCATACTTCCTAGCAATGCAAGGAGGACATCTAATATCTCGGTTCCTCACAGAAAATTTTACTGTAAGACGCACAATTCCCAGTATTTTCCCTTGAATAACAGAACCATACAGGGCTGAGAGCTAATAAAATGGTGGCTAGGTGGCGTGTATGCTTGATAGGACTCACCGCTGCCGTAGAGAGCCCCAAGTCCTCCATTATGCCCGACTCAGTGGGTGATGAATAACCAGACTGCATTATAGAAATACGTCGCTAGTTATGGTAACCTTTACTTGGTGGAGAGTAATCCCATGAGAAACTACAGACTGAACAGAACAATCGTCTGGGAGATCAAATTATAAAGGGAAAACAAAAAAAGCATAAAAGATTACATTACCCAAAAATTGGTTTTCAAAAGTATCTTTTCTCAAAAATGCAATCCAAGTAGTGATTTGTGATAATTTCATGTTTCTTTGCCAAATTGAGTTTCCATAACAAAAGTAATTGATCATACAGGAGCAACTTCAGTTATGACATTTTTTTCTTAAACAATCCAGGTCAACCTTGTATCTTGGCTCAATTAAGCCATGTGATCCCACAACATGCCAGCAGAAGCTTCTGCAACATTATAAACTAATTTCCACCCCTCAAAAAAAAAAAAAAAAAAAGCAATTAGACATTTAACAAGAGTTGCAGTTATAGATCTTGCTTGCTTGCTTGCTTGTTGCGGCAGCATACGAATGCCAAAACAAGAACCACCATCTTGAATGAAAATGAAAGTTTGACCAATCACACAAGAAAAAAGACAGACATTAATCGAGCAATTTGTCTCTTCCTCTTTCTTTCTCTAACAAAACATTCACTCGAATTTGAAAGAACCTGTGACAGAAACGCAAAAAACAAAAAAACAAAAGGGTGAAGGTGGGGTGGTGAAGGAAAGCAAGACTGCTCCACAGAGAACAGAGCCGGGTTCTTAGTGATCGAAGTACGTGCAACCAATTCACGGAATGCAATATTACTCACAGCACATCCAAGGACAAAAGATCCGCAAAGGGCAACCAGCGTGCTGAAAACGACGAGAGGAGTGACCGAGGGATCACTTGAAGACGTGAAGTTGCCACGGTTGCCATCGCCATGGACGTCTTTGAGAAGCAGAGAGCTTGTGGGCGACCCATCTTCTTCTGTGCTCTCCCTACCCATGTGTCCTTTTTACTACAAAGCTCTCGGGGAGAACGAGATCGCCAAGGATGAAGGAGGCAAGAATCAGCTGTGCATGCCTATAAAGGGCATGGGAAATGTATCGGCCAATAGCCGCATCGGATCATCCAACTTTGAATTATGTTTGTCCTTAGTTCTTTGCTTAAGCACGTGGGTCGCTTCGCTGTCTCTTCTTACTTCTAGACTCGAATTAAGTATCCGGTCATTTGGGAATAAAGAACGTAGATTAAACTCCACTCCACAGATCTCGATCTGGGCCGTCGACCTCAGATCAACCCAATCCGAGGCAAGTCTCGGCGGCTTCGCCGGTCATCCTCATTGGAAACAATGATCCGGGGCACCCTAGGTGGGGGTCATAGGCGGCAGCGCCCCATGAAGCCAGAGAGCTTTTATAATCTGTGCCTATATATATATATATATAATCCTTTTTTTTAATAATTGAGAGTTATAATAAAGAGGTGGAATGTGTTAAATATAGTAAAATGCAATACTGAATGTAGCCCTAATTTTAAAGTATACTGAGATAAGTCTTGTCTGTTGATTTCTCTTTCTAACCTTTACTATTTTATATTTTGTTGTGTCTATCACCTTTACTCTCCATTTCCTTATATTTGTGCGCCTGATCTTGTTAGCTTGATTGGTAGGTGACCTCTTTCTCACAAATGAGATTGAAGTAGTTAATGAAGATCATTTGACCTCTTTTTTTTTCTTTTCTTTTTTCTTTTTTTTTCTTTTTTTGGCATATGTGAGTTTAGTGCAGTGCACTTGACTGACCCTGAAGCAGCGACGTGCTTTATCGTGGTTCGTGTTGATATAATTATATGAAAACCTGCAACAAGTGTATCCTCCAAGGCATCATCTCCTCCCTCGTCCCGAGTTGGGAGTGGGAAAATGTTACGAAGTAGTTGTCGGAACAAATTATTATATTCTTAAATAATCCAGGTCGACCGAATGCCTTGGGAATCAACCAAGTGACTAAGAACAGGATATACAGATGCTTCTCGAAAAGAATTTACTATTGTTTGCACCAAAACAGTGACCATGTGGTCGATATTAGCAGATACATGACTAAAGCGTCCAATATTATCAAGCGTGTGACCCATCATCAACGATCACAAGGATCGACAACGGCATTGGCACATAGTGATGATTATTACCGATTAGTTGTCAATATACGATAACATATGGTTAATGATGATCTACAAGGATATCGATTAGTAATATTGAGGTAAGCCACTGACGTATCAAAAGAAAGTAGAACGAGTAAGGGGGCGTCAAGATGCGATTCCAAGTTTGAACTCAGTGGAGAACAAAGCAATTGAGAGCATGGAACAACTAGCACATGTTATTAAATGAACAACCAACTAAAGGCAAGATTGTGGCATCATGAGGATAAGGGCACAAAATTTACAAAAATAAAGAAACATGAATAATCACAAGAGCACTGCTTAGAGACAATTATAGCATGACCATTATAAATATCATTGCTCGCCTATTAAAGAACCCCCATGCAAATAAAACAAATGCTTTTCTTTGATTATCTTTACTTTCCTACACTGCACTCTAGTTTCCAGACTCGCATCATCGATTAAGTTACGAGTGGGTTTTTAACTATAGTTTCTATATCCGCATCGTCGATTAAATTCCAACTATATCTCTATTCTTAGTGTTGCATCATCGATTAAATTGTGACGTAGCATCTTTGCATTCTCAAGCTTTGTTGTCAATTAAATTTCAACATATTTGTTTACATTTGGTTCCATTGTTGTGGTTGTACTTCCTAAGCCTTGTCGTCAATTAAATTCCGTCACAAATTGTGCATATTTGTGATATTTCCTATTCAAATTTGCCACAAAAACCTATCTCCCTTAATTAAAGACCAAAGAATGGCTTTCTGTGAAAGATAATTTGTTGCAGGAGAACTTCCGGCAAAGTGTCTTTTTGGCATGCTAGGTGGAACGTTTATGGCCAATTTACAGAAATACGATGGTGAGAAAAAGGAATCAACTCGATCCTGACAATGTTGATGGTAACAACCCGTCACCACTACTTGGTAATGACAGAATAGGACATCCCGAGTTATCGGCTACACAGCTGATGGCAGAACAACAAGAATAGGAAATGTTGATATCCCAAGACAACTCACTAAAGAGCATAAGAGGCAGTAAGAGCCTAATCCTATGATGTTGGCTAGCATGAGAAGAGTTAAAAATGACGCGGAAGAGAGGAATATGGAGAATTTGTTGTGTATTTCAAAAAGTATAATAATGAGGTGTACATAAGCCTACTTATAGACTTTATAGGATAACTATATGTAGTAAGGATAACTATATGTAGTAACAAGATATTGCAAGATCAATTACAATCAATCACAAAGACATCCAAAATATTATAAATTCTCAAAATATCATAAATAGTCTAAATATATCTAACAAGGAGGATTTTTTACTAACATCATAATGAAATGGCTAATTACCGGATGAAATAAATGTGATCAAGCCAATTATCATCAACACCTCCCATGAAGTCATTGATGGGCCAGGAGCATCGAGCCATTCTATTCAGATGCGGACAAATCCTACTATGTTACTTGCTCGAGTTACTTTTGATAGTGCTGGACAAATTGTGCCATCTCCACCACCCATTAAGACCCGACGCATATAAAGGAGATGAGAGATTGCATGGAGGGATAATTTTTTAAAATTTGATGCCAAAAATTTAAAAGACAAGGTCGCTGAGAATACTGTAACACCTCCCCCAACTTGCAAACTTTGTTGATAGCACGTGGAATTGACAACAGAAAACTAAGAAAATTCCATAAATTTCCAAATAAGAGCTCAAAGTGGACATTATTTCAAATAAAGATCTGAAGTGTCCTCATTTTTTCAAATAAAGACCTGAAATAAATCTTATTTTAAATAAAGATATAAAGTAGTCATATCAGTTTCAAAGAAATGCTTCAACTCATCGGCTAATAAAGGGCAATTTCATCTTTTAGATTTTTAATTTTTTTCTTTTTACTTTCGGACTCGGCGATCCTCACCCAAGTCCCTCCTACTTGTGGCCATCACCCCATCGTCGGCAAGGCGATGGCAATGGCCAGCAGGGTTGCCAACTAGAGGCAAGGGTCAGCAAACCCTCATCAACCAAAGGCAAAGGCCATTAGACCGAGGGCCCTAGGCAAGGGCCACTAAGTTTGTGTAAATGCCAACAACCTTCACCCAAACCAATGCGATGGCAGGCAACCGTCAACCAGATTTGGGAGAGGGTTGCTACCCTCTCCTATTTCTAGCGAGGGCCTAGCCCTCCCTAGGCACCAATAGCCCTATATTTTTGCTTTTTTAATATTTTTAATTTTTAATCTAGTTTAATTAAATTTTGTTTTGACGAAAATATCCCTAATTGGCTATAATTTTTGCCCGGCCGACGAGGCTAATCCTTTATTTGAAACAATCATAATTACTTCAAACCCTTATTTGAAAGATGATCTTATTTATACCCTTATATAAGAAAATGATAGCACTTTGGCCTTTTATTTGGAATTTTTCCTCGAAAACCTACCGAATCTAGGACGAGTGGATGTAGAAATCTTTCTTAGTGGGCCAAACTTAACAGTTAATGATATTTTTCATAGATGTTAATAATCTAAATCTCCGTTTGTTTTATAAATAATTAATAATTTGAAAAATATTTTCTTAAAAATGATCGTTCGAATTGCTTACAAAAATAAATGAACAAAAAATTCTATTGTCCACGAAAATGTTTAAATATAATTTTTTGTTGATAATGAAGATATTTTCCATTAATTAATTATTTCAAGTAATGTAAACGATTGTTCTTTAAAAATCATCTCTTAAATCATTTATTTTTATCAAACAATCAAAGCTTTGTTGGATTTGTGGTATATAGTAATAATGGGTTATGTATGTATGATAACAGAATTTGTTTGTGAGCTAATTATTTATTGATAAATGCACAACTGTCTATAAACGGTTCGCAATTAATGGGGCAAAAATTAAGGAGATGCGGGAACAAAAAGCTTCTCTTGTGGCCTTCTTTTGAAACTCGGGGCAAATTTGAAAAATATTGCAAAACTTAGGCTCAGTTTCTTTCTTGAAAAATTGATGATTTTGAAAATATTTTCCAAAAAATAATAATTTATATTACTTACAAAAATGAATAGATGATAAATATTTTTATTGTCCACAAAAATGTTTAGACATAAATCATTGTCAGTAATGAAAATATTTTTCATTGAATAATTATTTTAAAAAATACAAACCATCATTTTTCAAAAAATATTTTTAAAATTATTCATTTTTTCCCGAACAATCAAAACCTTTAAGATCAAGCAGTAGGCCATCAAACAATGAGCGGAGGCAATTGCCTTCACATCACATGGCATGGACGCGTCCCTACCACAATAGCTTATGCAAATCGGAGTACCATGAAAAAGGTTTTTCTTTCTAGATGTCACGTTTAACATGGTCCTACCGTTACATAAATTGAGTAGACCCAAGTTGGCGCTAACGGAGGGACTTGATCATTTGATGCCAACATCAAAACTCGGACTTAATTGCCAATTAAAACTCGATTGTACTACGCTAGAACTTTTATTTCTCACCTCACGTGTCATAATTTGGTTCTGATGAAAAGAAAGTATAACTCGTATATAACATGCTTAATCGGTAACAAGTAACCAAGTTTTAAAGCCTCAATTTTTTGCACATCAATTATCATTGGTACGGCAATGTGCCAGTATCCCACAAAGTTGGCCTGAGCATGGTGAAGTCAAACAGTGTAAAAGGTTGAACAAATTGCAAGGAAATCTCTCTTTTCTTTTCCCCCCTTCTGATATTGCAAATGTTTGCTGCAATCAGGCACAAAAGGTCAATCCTACAAAATGGCTTTCGGCAGCCTGACTCAATGCCTTTTGCGCTTGGCAACAACAGTATACAAATCATTGCAGAAAACGGCCAAGTGATGCTTGCAATTCTTCCAATGCCCGCCCCTTGGTCTCTGGCACTAGCTTCGCAGTGAACAAGATAGTTAATCCGCAAATGCATGCAAAGATCAGAAAGGTTCCTGAAAGCAGCGTAGTCAAGACATAGGTTTGTTAGTACGTACGCTGGCATAAAAACTCATCCAGTTCATGTATGTAGGCTCCAAAGAAGCGTAGCTGGTGAAAACTATAGAGCAAGAATGGAAAAAAAGAGGAGGATTAATTACCGGTTGCGCTCCATTCAAACATGAAGTTAAAACTGTAGCTGACAATCCAAGAACAGGACCAATTGGAGAAGGTCACGAGGCTTCCAGCCGACCCTTTAACATTTACTGGGAATACCTATTGAGAACATGTCCACCGGTATAAATAGGTTTCTAAACGTATATATGGTCTTGAAGTAGAGACTATAGAGTGCAATGTTAGACAGAAGGTATCTATTTACCTCGGACATTATGACCCATGGTAAACCTGCCATGCCTAGTGAGTAAGCCACGGTATACACCTGATAGCATTAATCATCTGTCAGCAACTTCAATACAACTAGTCCAGGAAAGACAGTTGAGGACTTAGAAGCAGCAATTTTATAATGAAGGTTTCTTTGTCAAAGTGTGCTCTCTTCCTATATATTATTGCCTGGATAAGTATGATTGAGCAGCAACTCAATATGCCCTCAACCATAAGAGATAGCTGTATAAGAGTTGAAAAACAAGAGAGTAGAAAAATATTTGTTACACATACTTACCATAATGCATACATACACCAAAATGGGAGTGACTTCTGTCCAGTACTGCTGGTCCTGGTTTCACATGAAGATATTCAACGAAAAAGAAAATGAATCGGGCCACTTTATGAGATTAAGAAGAATGAGTAGGATTGGTTAGTGTCTGAATACCTGCATGAAGAATGATAATGCTAGAACAAAGCAACTCAAGCTCATTCCAGCTGAAGAAACCTGAAAATGAAGATCAGACCCGGTAATGCTTATAAGCAACTTAATTTAGGAGATCACATCGATAGTATTGGTTTTGTCACCATTAAAAGAGGTCTTCTTCCAGCTTTATCTGTCAAGATTACACTGAGAGCGGTTGCCGGAATCTGCAAAACAGGTGAGGAATCTTGAAAATGTGAAAAATAAAACTCATCGTCCAGCCAAATTCTCAATGGTTGTTACCTGGATGACAGCCATGCTTCGGGTACCAAAGCTGCTTGAAAAGTCTGTCAGGATAATAAGTTGAGATTACCAAGGCTAAAACTCTTTATGATTAACTAACGAATTTATAGCATGATTTTTACCAGCTGATTCAAATATAGAGCTGGCATAGTAAGCAAATGCATTCGCCCCTCCAAATTGTTGAAGCACCATCAATCCGACTCCTATCTAAGCTTTGAAAACATTAGGAAATAGGGAGAAAAAAAGAACAAGAACAGAGCAAAAAATGGCAAGCAATTTGAACAGTTTGGAGGGAAGGCTTACTATGAGGGAATGAGTGTATCGTCGCCGAAACAAATCGAGAATTCTAGACTGGGATTCACGTTCAAAAGTTTCTGTATAGTCCTGTAAGACAATATCAATTGAAACATTAAATAGTAAAAGGAAAAGGGAAAACTTTCTCCTATTAATATGTGAAATGGAGAAATTACTCTGATATCTGTTGCTTCCCGAGAAATGTCTACACTTTTTCCGCGGAGTCTTTGCAATGTGGCTTCAAACTCCTTTTCTTGACCAACTTTTATCTGTAAGTCAAAAACTATACTAATCATCTTCCTTAGAATGGAAAATGCAGAATCATCACTCCAATATTCCTGCAACATTAACTTCGTTTCTTTTTATGATTTCAGATTTTTTGATAATTAGTGAACTCTTACAAAAAATGATCATGCAAATTGTCTTGACACGGAAACTGTGATACTTATGCCTCTGGTCATTCTCAGTACACCCCCAGACTTCAATTTGAGTCATGAACAAAATTATTCCTTGGCGAAATATTGACTTCATTACCACTCTTCCCAATTTCGGTCTAAAATTTTAACAGAGTAATGTGTTAGCGCATGAGAACAATTCAAAATGATTTCTATGCCTTGCGATACATCGAGGTGGGCTACAAAATATTCCACGTGGCATGCAGCATCCTACTTGTGCTATTTAGATTGCGCCATCATCTAATTATCGAAGTTCCATTATATCATGGTTACTCAACCATGAAATTGTCACCATCGAATGAAGCTACATAGAGCAAAGTGATGGCCACATTCATAATTGAAGTTTCAAATAAGAAAAACATAAATTACAATATTACGTGGCTCCTCAAGAGTACCTGGCACTCCATCAACAACTTACCAGCCATCTAGGAGACTCCGGGATAAAGAATAAACCAAAAATTTGAAGTACGCAGGGGATACAACCTGGAGATAAAATCATGGACAGTGACCTTATCATGTTTCCTGAGATAAATCTAACAAAACAAAGCAGAAGAGAACTGAGACAGTACCTATCAAAGCCAGGATACGCCAGGAAACGATAGTTCCAAGAAAGTAAATCAACGAAAAGCCACAGCATAGCAAAAACTGCAACCAGATTTAGCAAAGGTTGATCGGCAATGCGTTGAATTGACACCACTAACATTATACAGCGGCCCAAAATTTTCACCTGATTTAAAGCTGTGAATGCTCCCCGGATACTTTTGGGTGTTATTTCAGCAATGTACACAGGTACCTGTTTGGCAACAACATTAGGACCGTCTTCTAGAAATTAACTAGGATAAGAAATCTGAATGTTTGTGCCTTTACCACGTAACATACAATCCCAATGCCAAGTCCATTTAACAGTCTTCCAATATCAAGCCACCAAGCATTCTGCAAGGTTAGATGAAATACACCATTAATTGCTTCTCAGACTTTTCGGAGAATAGACAACTCAGAAAAGTAGAATATGATTGAAGTTTTGATCATTGACAATCTATGAAGCAAAATTCTGAAGCAGCATTTAGACAGAGCACAAACCTTGGCAAATGCTATAAAAAGCCATCCGGCAGTGGAAAATATTTGTGAAATCCCCATTGTCTGCATCACATTGCATCAATTAAGAATTCCGTAAGATTTTTTCGGGTTCTTCATTGAACATATATGATTTTCAAGTTCACAAATAGCTGGAAAGGCTAGAGAATGACTTACACGTCTGCGACCCAGCATATCTGTCATCCGCCCATTAACCAAAGCTGCTATTAACCCTCCTATTGTTAATACAGAACCAAAAAGCGAATACTGTAACATGAGAAAGCAAGAATATTAATATTAGAGAACCCAGATCATGACTAAAATTCCAACAGTGCCACAAATAAAGAAGTCATCAGTAGCTAGCTCTTTAGGTCATGAGTTTTTTGGGATCAACCATGCTTTTACGGAGAAGTTCCAATGAATTCGCGATGATTATATCAGAGATTCTGCACAGAATCTACTGGACAAGGAATTGGCTGAACTGGCCAGAATTCATCATCCTTTCTAGCAATGCACTGAGGACATCTTATATCTCAGTTCCTGACAGTAAATTTTATTTTAAGATGCACAATTTTCAGTGTTTTCCCATGAATAACAGAACTATGCAGGGCTGAGACATTATGATATGGTAGCCATGTAGCATGTATGCTTGATAGGACTCACCTCTGCCGTAGAGAGACCCAAGTCCTCCATTATGCCCGACTCAGCGGGTGATGAATAACCAGACTGCATCATAAAAATACGCCACTAGTTATGGTCACCTCTACTTGGTGGAGAGTAATCTCATGAGAAACAACAGCCTGAACAGAGCAGTCGCCGGGGAGATCACATTACAGAGGCAAAACAAAAAAACATGAAAGGTTACATTAACTGAAAATTGGTTTTTCAGAAGTAGCTTTTCTCAGAAATGCAATCCAAGTAGTGAAATGTGATAACTTCATGTCTCTGCCAAATTGAGTTTCCATAACAAACCTAACTGATCATAAAGGAGCAACTTCAGTTTATGACATTTTTATTCTTAAACAATCCAGGTCAACCTAATACCTTGGGTCTATTAAGCCATGTGATCCCACAACATGCCAGCAGGTACTTCTGCAACACTATTAACTAACTTCCACCCAAAAAAAAAAGACAAAAGGATAGAAAAGGCAATCAGACGTTTAACAAGAATTGCAGGTATAGATCTTGCTTGCTTGTTTTTTGCAACATCATACGAATGCCAAAACAAGAACCGCCATCTTGAATGGAAATGAAAGTTCGACCGATCACAGAAGCAAAAAGACAAACATTGATGGATCGAGCAATTTGCTTCGTCGTATTTCTTTCTCGAACGAAACGTTCACTCGAATTCGAAAGAACCCGTGACAGAAATGCAAAAAAAGGAAAGCAAGACTGCCCGACAGAAAACAGAGCCGGGTCCCCAGTGCTCGAACTACATGCAACCAATTCAGGAGAAGTTCGATGCAATAGTACTCACAGCGCACCCAGTGACGAAAGACCCGCAAACGGCAACGAGCGTGCTGAAGACGACGAGAGGCGTGACCGAGGGGTCGCTCGAAGGCCCGGAGTTGTCATGGTTGCTATAGCCAGGGACTTCCTTGAGAAGCAGCAGAGAGCTTGTGGGCAACCCATCTTCTTCCGGGCTCCCTCTTCCCATGTTTCCTCTTTTATCATAAAGCGCTCGTGAAGAGCAAGATTTTGCCCAAAATGAAGGTGGCAAGAATCAGCTGCTCTGGCATATAAAGGACAGAGTGTTGGAGAGAGAGAGAGAGAGAGAGAGGTAGATGTGGAATTCAGACAAGGACTTTCGGGTAGGCGAAAGTGCCGCAAAGACGGCTGCATGGGAAATTTACTGGCCAAACTCCGCATATGCTTTGTTCAGTTTTGTACTTCTTTTTCATTCTGTCTTTATTCTTTGCTTGAGCAAGCGTGGCTGGCTTCCCCCTTGGTCTATTCTCTTTTTCTAGACTTGAATTAAGTATCCGCGAGGAAAGTAGATCGACTCCCTCGGCCGATGTCCATCCCAGGCCATCGACCTCAGATCGACCTGAAACCAAAGGCCGAGTGAAGATTCGAGGCTCGGCCTCAAGTCGAGCCTCGGTGGATTCGCCACTCGTCCTAGTCGAATGACAGTGATTTAGTATGGAGATTGTAACTTTAGGTGATTGAATTAAGCAAGTCCTTGCGAATGAAGAAGAAAAGATCTAGGCGAGCCCGTTTCGCCACTCCAGGGTCTATCTAAGACGAAAGAACCTAGAGACCCTTTTTCATTTTACCTTAAAGTCTGGTTTTCGCTTTATCAGGTGAGGGTAGCGATGTGGTTTCATCGTCACGTTTGTCTGAATTCGATTGTAGTTAGCCAAGTGGATGAAAGCAACGTGTGAAAAAGAAGATGAAGCCGAAGGAGAGACGGAATACTGACAGGAAGGATACGTACCAAAACGCCGGAAAATGGACCATCTTGAAATGTGGTTACGACAGGAAAGATGTCTGCATAAGATTGTCGGCTTCTCGCTTTTCAACTTGCAAAGACGGTCAGACTACTGGGGCTACTAGTATCATTAGTCGTCGATGGAGCCCATAAAGAAACAAGCGTGATCTGGGCCTAGGCAAATGAAAGAAGGGGGGTGTGAGATGGGAGTTGAATGTCGGATGAGGTTCGTGTCCGAACCGGGTGTTGGAAAGGTGGAGACGAGGAACGTGAAAATCGTGTGGGATCATCCAAGGGGAAGGGCAAGAAGATACAGATTAGGACCGTGAAATATAATATCCTGTCTTTCAACCTCTCTCTCTCTCTCTCTCTACCTATCTACCTGTTTGGAGGGCAGACCAGATTAAGGTGTGAAGCAAGAAATGGAGAGTCTTTCAGGAGATGGGAGGATCTGATGTGGGGGGACCCTTCCGGGCTGCAAATCCTCTTGAGTCCACGGTGAGGGAAAACGACATATTACACGGACAGCAACCGGCCCGGCTTTGCTCATCAGAATGTCAACTTAGTTCTTGAAAGTTCGCGTCCTAAGCTGCGTTTGGTTCGCCTTTTGGGGAAAGTTTTGAGGAAATGCAAAGGATATTAGCTTAAGGGTTTTCATGAAAAGCAAATTAAGTGCAGAGTCAAGGGAGGAACTAAGCTAAGAGGTGGATGTGATGAACCGGGCAAGAAACCAATGCAAAGATGTAGATCTAGGTTTTATTTTTTCAGAAGGGGTAAAATTACCCTTTTAATAAGTTTTTGAGGGCAAGAAAAGCAATTGAGGAAATTTTATTAATTGACGGAAGTTGCCTTTTGAAAATGCTGAAAGCCAAATGCCAACTGGGGACTTTTAGCTTTGCCAAGGCTAATTTTCACTCAAGGCAAGTTGCAAAAAAATTTTACCAAATGCCCTCAATTTTTCCTCCTAGAGATCCAAAGTCCCTTAGGAAAAAGATAAACCAAACATTGCCTTAATCCCCTAGGTCGTGTACATTTGTTGAGGCGTAGGGGGGACTTTCAATTGAAGAGACTCAAAGTTATCGGGATTTAACCGATTCACAAGACTTGCACATTGTTCCGTGAGTCTCTAGAAGCAATGGCTATGCTCTCGTGCCCTCAATTATCAGAAAAAAAGAATTGGACAATGAAGTTTCCATCTTAATAGAGAACCCAAACATCTAGATCTAAGGGCTCTATCTATGGGATGAATATCGCAGTACAAATGAACCGTGATCGACTCATCTACTCTGATGAGTACCTTAGATCGCCTACCTAAACAATGCAAAATAAATAATAAGCTTTGGCAATTGGTGAGCACGATTAGAATCTTTACGACCAACTTGACCTTCTACTAAAGCTAGCACATGTCCGTGATGCTCTTTTTGACCATTCCATTTTCACGTGAGTCTCGTTGCTATACCCGATCAAGGGCCTGCTAACATTTTGGGCGGGCTTGAACAAATTCCTAGACCCGTCGAATCGGGTCGGATCAGGCCCAATCAGCACCTCTTAAGAGATGGGTGGGCTAGAGGACAAGGGGCTTCTCTTATAAACATAAGCTCTACTAATTTTATGTAGAGATGTTATTAATCTCTTTTATATGTCAAAGAATACTATTGTAAGTAAACTCAGAGTTCATGCATAATCAAATTGACCGTCCAAGTAAGATGCAAGCCGAAATATAGAATCCCATGCAATAAAAATAAGTTAAGGATCATTTACATGCGATAGGAAGGAGAATATGCTATACATCTTATTCATGTCTTCATGTAAGATCTATCGATTGCTAAAAGTTAACTCTTGGGGATTCGTGAGAACCTAAATGAAATTTAAAGTGCTATTGGAAAACCCAGAGGAAGAAGGAAAGCATATGACTGAAATTCCAGGAACGATGAAGAAAGCATCCTATGTGATTGGAGCATGTTTGTGCAGATAGTACTTTTCCAACGATTCATAGGGCACGGTCATTGTCGCACTCGATCACGATCACGATCACAGGCTGACCCGTTATATGGGCTGGTTCCAATAGGGTTTCCGCGTCGAGTTGAGCAGGACTAGGCTGCAATAACCCAATCGAGACCTCTTTAATTTTATCAAAGAATTGCGGCTTTCTCATTTCCTTTAGTCTCGGCTTTAATATCAACTTGGGCAATTGGTCAAAAATCAGCAAGTTGCTTCCTTCTTGGCCTGTCCTAAATCCGGAACCTTGAACGTCACGAAGTCCAGACAATTCTGATTTTAAGGCGGGCAAGCACATGAATACACTTTTTCTATAAATGATATCTACCTTCGTACGATGAACATTTGAAATTCAAAGTCACCTTAGGGCATACCAAAATCTCAAAGCTATAATTTTTTTCTTTTTTTCGTGATATTATCTAAAAGAATTAAGTGATCATCTCCAAGACTCCAACCATCATCAACGTTGACAACAAGGTCGACAAAACAAAATAGCCAACTCTTAAATGCAATTGCCGGTTGCCAATATAAACGGGTGCTTCATTCAAAACTACGTAGATTGCAGATTAAAAACCTAAAACTACTACGTCAAAGTTGATTCCTGATTTTGGGATTGGGAATCAAATTGATTCTATGATTGACCCTAAAACTGAGCCTAACATTTAACTAATATGACTATTACTTTAGGGCAACAGATCACGTGATCAATTTATGGCATAATAAATTAAGTAATATAACTTACAACCAAAGACCGGTTATCTATCTTTTGATCTAAGAACCTACTCAACCCTAATGTGAACTATATAACTACAATATCTGATAGAACCAAAGTTTTACATAAAAATCTAAAAGCCAAACCAATCAAGACCGGTTATCTATCTTTTGATCTAAGAACCTACTCAACCCTAATGTCAACTAGTGGGGTAAGACCAATTTAGTTCTAATCTCGAATTAAATCAGTCCAGTTGCTCACCCCTAATATCAAGATCGATTGAGGTTTGTTACTAATTAATGCTCTAACCTAAGCCGGGTAGACACAAAAGCCTAATTAGATAGTGCAAAGAATCGCACAAGTAAATAGTAAAACGCTTTCGGTGCTAAAACGGTGCGTTTGGTTTGGAGCCGTGCAGGTGCAGTCTTGCAGAAGCCTCCATTAATGACTTGTACGCAATCAACTTGCGTCCCTTGAACCTGCAATCATTGGAGCCGTAAGGCCAATTCCCACGGCCTTTCTCCGACACAACAAGAAGAAAACCTCCAATTCGAGGACCAGTTTTTTGGCCTCATGTTGGACCAGGTTACAGACACATTTAATATGGAATGGTCTCATCTTTATAGAATCGGTTATGCATGTCGACACCAAAAAAATACCGACTCTTTACTATCGAGAGGTAGTAAATTCGGTCGACTAGAGCAAAGTTGGGTCAAGATAGAAGTCATTGGTGAACAAGATTGATCAGGAAGTTATAAGCTTGTTGATAACATGGGAAAGTGATGATACAGTATGGAAAGTCATCGATAAGAGCCTTCATTGAACTTTAAGAGAAGTTGATTGATGGAGTCATTGAGATTAAGCGACCTCAGATTTTGGTCAAGTGTCGAGGCGGTGCCATTAATGAACGGAGCGAAAGTGTGCCGACACACCAATTGAAGATAGAGATGGTGGATCAACATTTGTAACTTGTAGATAATCATTGCTAAATAACATACGATCTCGCATATGGGTTTTAACATCTTATTAATATCTGCAAATAGGTTTAACAAGTTATTGATAAATTCAAAATCAGTAATTTCTTATAAGTAAGCACCGATGGCAAATAGGTTTACCTTTCCAGCATTTTAATTTCCTTTTTCAGAAAACTTTTCACTTTTCCGGTGAAAAAATGTAACGCAGGGATAGTCAGTGATAGGATGAGATAAAGTTTACTTAATTGATTGCTTAATGCGTGTTTATGGATATCTCTAATTTGTTATGATTGATTTAAATGACCCAGTTTTTATTTCGGGAAAAAGATGAACTCCATTTAAATTTTAGAAATGTTTTTCTTCTATTATTTGAAATGTTAAAGATTTTTTTCTTTTTTGTAAACTGGATGTGGCTTTTGCGCCAAAAGCCAGCAAAACTCGCCTCTTGGACCGCCTGAATTTAAATGATATAGCGTGAAGAAAAAATACATGACAAATCAAATTCAATCATAGTAATAAGTAGAAGAATAAGACCGCCAAAATTACAAAGGAAGGAAAATAAAAATTAATCCACGTTTATAAAAATCCATATTCATACTTATCACGTGAGCGAGATTGGTCGATCAAATAGTATGTTTAATGCTTATATTGTGATATCATATTCAACATTGTGATTATCATCATTACGTTGACATATAAAATTAATTAACTCCATACACTAACAATTATGTCCATTTTTTATAAGGCACGAGATATCCTATACAAAATAATGCGAAGCGCTGAGCAAATATACTACACGACAAATTCTGTAATTTTGAAATCAGAAATCGACAGCATACTTTCTGAAAATAGCCCCTAGAAACCTACCCAATCAGGTCAATTTGATAGAACGAGCCGAACTCGCGAAACAGAATTTGAGCCAAGACTTTTTTTCCGGACTTGAGTCCCGGGAGTTCTTCCAAAACTTAGGGCTTTTGGTTAGGAAACTTTAGGGAATAATATAGACTCTAGAGATGCAACGGTCTACTTAGTCCCTAGGTGCCAATTTTATTACCACTTAAATTGACCATCTTTTCACACACTAGTGGTGGTGAATTTGACATTGAAATGGAAGTAGAAATGGAGATGTACCTCCATCAAAATGCACATGACCACATGGATGGTGATAGAGCACTTCGGGAAAGAGCAAAATGGGGCTGGGCATGAATTAGATGATGTTGGGGAGAAGCCATGTGAATTTGGGCAGTGTGGCTCAGAAAGAGGTTACTTGGCAACATCGACTTCCACGTCCTCTCACTTCCTATATTTATGACTTGTCAATTTCTTCTTATTTCTTTCTTATTTTCTTTTTTGCACGTGGGCGATTTGAATCACGATTCTATCCAATCTCCACAGGTGTTTCACGAGTAAATTGCCCGATCTACACTTAAGGAATTGCGAGTTTAATTACAAGATAATTTTGAGTCGGAGACACTACGATTTAGCCATGAAATACGGTACTTCTGAAATCATCAGATGCTCTTTTCTTTGACTTGTTTCTATATTTATTTTTATAACTTGTAACCCAACGTGCCCAAATTATTAATAACTGTGAAAATAACTTGGTGATCATATTGTTTGTCTTTCTTTTCCTCCTCACTTTCTTTGTTTTAAATTTGGTTAACCCTAATTCTCTCTCCATTGACAAAATGAAGCCTACTTACTTTATAATTTACTATACATAATTATTTAGGGCGTTGTTTTACATATATATATATATATATATATATATATATATATATATTAAGAAGGTATCTTTTTCCATCTGGTAAGAGACCAATCATTAGCTGTAGCCAGTTACTTTCATACCACGTGCCGTGCAATCAGGCTTCTGACTACGCGGTATGTACCAAGAGTTATCTTTCTTTTTTTTTTTAATTATTAGGAATTTTATTATGGTAGCATTGTTCATACAGAAAATTAACTTGTTGTCAATTTCGACTTTATAGTACCATGTCCAAAATTACCCAAAAAACAAAATCGAGGCAAGCAATTAATATATCTTTTCGGAGACATTCGATGAATTGAAAAAATAAAAAAGAATGAGCCTCAGTACGATAACAAAAAATAACAATTGAGATGATTAATGATTCTATAAATCTAACGGATACAAATACCGAACTAGGAGCCTGCGTACTCAGCCATTACCTTTCTATTTAGGCAGAATCACAAAAACAATAAGCAGGAGAAAATGCAAAGACCCGATTCATTGCATACAACCCTCTGATGAGGTTTTAAGACCCAATCCATTAATTGAATTATAAAAACACAAACTTCCATACACATCTGGATAACCACTAAACCAAAAAAAAGAAAAAAGAAAGTTTAATACATAAGATGCGCATTTATGGTATTTTAGGCTATACCCAGATCTACATGCCATTTATCATCGTTGATTTGGATAGTTATTTAATAATTAGATTCAAATTTACAAGATATCCATGTATTTTTCTTCTTGCTTTTCTTTTGGGGTAAGAATGTAAATAGGGGATAAAAGAGAGGGAGAAAGGGGAAGAAAAGGAAGAGAAAACATCTCGACCGGGGGGGAAGATTGACAGTTGAAGGGTCGACGATATCCTCGTGAAATCAAATTTCCGGTTCGGCATCTCCCCTCCAGATATTCCCATCCTTTGTCGTGACGTAACCCCTTGGTTCTCCGCGCTTCCTGTTTGTAGCCCCCGCCCCCGCACTTTCGAATAATCTCGTCTCGACCCCACCATCGCCCCCGGTCTTTTCAATCATACCCCCCTCCCCCTCCATGATTGTGCTGTCTCATCTACGTGACACACAAATCTTCCCTTAGATTAGAGAGCAACGTTTTTTGTCTCCACCATCTCGATCTTCACTTTCATTGCAACGTCATGCTAGAAAAAGTATAATAACTAAGTCGGCTGAGCAAACTATAAATTGGACTATCATAAAGCGGATGAAAAGCATCTCTTGGGTAAATGCATGCACGCAAAATTTATCATTTCATCTTATCTGATTGCAAATGTGAATGGAAATACTTTCTATCAAAAGCAATGCATTGCATGAAAAAAGGCCAATCGTACCACAAATTCTATGGATGAGCCTTCTAGAAAATAATGGAGGACCACAGGTGCACTTCCTTTTACCGTTGATTTTATACTTTTGCCCCCGCTCTTAGATTCCATCGTTGGCTTAAACATCGAAACATTCAGTTCTCAATCTAGGCTCAAGATCCTCCTCGCATGCACGTGTTCTGTGGAAACACGTCAACTGCTCAAAAAAAAAGATTGGCGGTCAATCATTTCGAAACTATTCATTTCACCTATCGATTCCATCAACGGACTCATTTCATTACAATTTCAGCTCGACAATCCGAACAAACTCAAACTTCCCAAAACATTGAAGTAAGAATAGAGCATCTAATTCTAGAGATCATTCACCAAAAACTACTCAAAATTGCTAAAATGGCAATGGAGTGAGAATAGAGGGAAAACTCCAGGGGCATTTCTGCAAAAATAAAAAATAAAAAAATTGTTTCTACAGGACTTGCTTGTACTGCAATTAACACCAAACAGACGAGGAGAGAGAGAGAGAGAGAGAGAGAGAGAGAGGAGAGAGAAAGGAAGGGGGGAAGACGTTCTTATAGAGAGAGAGAGACGAGGCCAGACGAGAAAAGGAACCGTCTCGGTTAAAGGTCAAAGCACCAACCACAACCACCGCGACAGGGCCGACACGCCACCGCCGACCGCCGCGCCCCGCCTCGCCGCCCCCTCCCTCCGATTCGATCCTCCGGCGATCGGACGGCCCCCCCGGCGCTTTATGCCCTGGGCGATCGCGCTCCCGGCAGCTCCCCGGTCACCGGTGACGACGACCACCACCACCGAGGCCCCGTCGGTCTGATTATGAAGAGCTACGGCGCCAAGGCCAACGGTAGTTTCGCCAACCACAAGAGCAACACTAATGGATTCTTGCCTAATTCTTTGAAATTCATTTCCTCGTGCATCAAGACCGCGTCGTCCGGCGTCCGGTCGGCCGCCTCTTCGATCTCCGGCGAGGCTCACGACCGCAAAGATCAGGTTCCTCTCCGGTTTGTACACACTGTGTATAGCGAAGGGATGTGTAGTCGATGGCGCGCGATTAGTTTAGGGGGATTTTTTTTGCGAGTATCGTTTCGTCGTTTTTTAGGTTTGTGATGGTAATCGGTTGCTGTTGTTGGCTTGTGAATTTCCCGATTGAATCGATGTTGAACTGATTCGGCCGCTCGGGCTGATGCCAATGACTTTCTAGAGTTGTATAATTCGGTGCTGAGGCGTAATTAGAGCTCTTGTTGCTTGTTCGGCAGTTGTTCGGTTCTGAATTTTGGAAGTTTTGGCTGTCGATTAGGTTAGGTCTCGAGTTGCAACTGTGTAGCTTTTGGGTTTTGGTTTCTCGGTAAAAGGAAAATGTAGATGATTTCATGGGAGCCGATGATTAGTTATTCCCATTGTGTTTCGTATGGTGCGTTTGAAACTTTGATCATTTGACTTGGGAACATCCTGGGAGATCGTTCTACCGTGTCGTGATGAAGCTCGATTGTCTTTCAATCTGTTCTTGAGGCTTTAAGTGTGTCTGGAAGTTCGGGTCCATCTTGTGGGCATGCAGGAATCTGCAGTAGATGTATTTTGGTCTCCAGTATTGCACCTTTCTGGTTGGCGGTTATCAAGGGAGTCTTGGATGAAGTCCATTAAAAGGGGGTCTTCTTTGTGATACTCGTTCTGTAACAAAGTTGTGTTTTGAACTGGGTGTGGTGTTTTGTTAGCTCAATCACGGCTAAGATTTGTCATTTTTGCCGAATGATTTCCATCCGAGGCTCTATTTATTTCTAGAAAGTAAATGAGGAGGAAAACGAGATTTTTGCATGGTCGGTTGCATTCAGCTCTGTGCGCGCGCGCGCGCATGAGAGAGAGAGAGAGAGAGAGAGAGAGAGAGAGAGAGAGGTTCTTATATGTACTAAACAAAGATGATTTTTATTCACAAAGAAAAGATAGAAGTTTCAATAAACAGCTCTCCTTTTGTTTACCTCATAATTGCTTTAATATATTTTGATTAATGTTCTTTTATCAACTTGCTATTTCTGATGGTGTCTAGAGTGGAAAACTCCCTCTATGGCTAATTTAATGATTTGAAAATTCTAGGAATATGTTTGATGCTTTGGATTCTCATATCACGTGGGAGAAAAAAAGGAAAAATTGCAAGCATTGTGAAGATTTTGCCTTACTTTTGGGATTTATGGCTAATTTAATGATATGAAAGTTCTAGGAATATGTTTGATGCTTTGGATTCTCGTATCACATGGAGAAAAAAAGGAAAAGTCACAAACATCGTGAAGATGTTGTCTTCCTTTTGGGATTTATGATTTATGAAGCTCGTTTTCATACGAAGAAACCTCTGAGTCTAGAGCCTATCGGTAGATGCAATAGTAAATTTGGCTCAGAATAACCATGGAGACCAGGGTGTTTGATTGGGCTAGACCTTATGAAAAAATATGTTACAGTTGGATTGCATTCATGTAAGAATTCATTGTTTTCATTACTTAGTGATTTTTTTTATAATTCTCTCTTTCTGTGCATTGAACAGGATATGATCGCTTTCATAGCTTCTGACTGATAGTCAAATGCATGTACTCTCTAAATATGAATCTGTGAACTGCACTGATGTATGTGTTTGCAATATTTTGTCCCTCCGTTTACCTGATCACAGGTAGGATAGGATGTACTTCTTTTGTTTTAGGTTGATTACTTATCATTGTGGCTCCGTACAGACATGGTCTAAATTTCTCATTCTGCCAACCAGGTGCTTTGGGCTGGCTTTGACAAAATAGAACTTGGCTCATCTTGCTTCAAGCACGTTCTATTGCTTGGCTATTCGGATGGGTTTCAAGTCCTTGATGTTGAAGATGCCTCTAATGTCAGGGAAATTGTTTCAAGGCGAGATGATCCGGTTACATTTTTACAGATGCAACCCCTCCCTGCAAAATCTGAGGGCTGTGAAGGATTCAGGGCATCGCACCCTCTACTTTTGGTGGTGGCATGTGATGAATCAAAGAGCTCGGTTGTGATGCAAAATGGGAGGGAAGGTTTTCACAATGGCCATACAGAGGATCAAAGTGGGAACCTAATTCTGGCTCCCACTGCAGTTCGATTTTACTCTCTCAGGTCTCACAGTTATGTTCATGTTCTCAGATTCCGGTCAACTGTGTATATGGTCAGATGCAGTTCTCGAGTTGTTGCCGTGGGTCTTGCTGCACAAGTAAGCAATAGTGGTCACATACATCATGTAGTTAATGACATCCTTTCTTAAGAGAATTGGTGATATTTGCATTGTTTTTTATATGCAACTTTCTTACTTGGAGTTCTTTTGGATGGGGCAATAAGAAATTGAAAGGAAAAGATCTTCCCATAGGCATAGTTATGTATTCCTGCGCCTCCTATAAGACAAGCTTAACTTGCTAATGATTTTGCGTATTTTGATGACAGATATACTGCTTTGATGCACTCACTCTTGAGAACAAATTTAGTGTCCTTACACATCCAGTGCCTCAGCTGGGAGGACAAGGAAGTATGGGAGTCAATGTTGGTTATGGACCCATGGATGTTGGTTCACGGTGGCTAGCTTATGCTTCTAATAGCCCCGTGACATCAAACACAGGCCGCCTTAGTCCAAAAAGTCTTACTCCTTCTCCAGGTGTTAGCCCATCTACTTCACCCAGCAGTGGAAGTTTGATGGCACGGTATGCCATGGAATCCAGCAAGCAGTTGGCTGCTGGCCTGATCAACCTCAGTGACATGGGCTACAAGACCTTGTCTAGGTACTATCAAGAGCTCGTCCCTGATGGATCAAGTTCTCCTGTACCTTCGAATTCAAGCTGGAAAGCTGTCCGAGCTCAATCTCATCCAAGTGAAACAGATGTTGCTGGAATGGTTAGTCTTTTGAAATATGATTTAAGAAGCTAGTGATCTTCCTTCTCTAAACTTAATCCATTTATTGCATCGTAGGTGTATTACATGGAAACACTGTTTATTAACCCACATATTGTGCTTTAGACTTTTGAGTTGTTGGATGAGATTTTTATTTTCCATTGAGGAGGTAAGTTTCATGGTGTATCAGCAGCTTCATGGTAAGGCTAGCAACAGAATACTCTTAAGTTTTGTTGGGGAAAACTTTTATGAGAAGGTTATTCTTTTAGCTACTGCTCTAATAGCTTTTTGGTGGTTTGAATATTTGTAACATTTGACTGCTGATTGCAGGTGATTGTCAAGGATGTTGTTTCCAAAGCTATCGTATCACAATTCAGAGCTCATTCTAGTCCTATTTCTGCTTTGTCTTTTGATCCAAGTGGGACAATGCTGGTGACAGCTTCAATTCACGGGACTCATATCAATATCTTCCGCATTATGCCATGCCGCTCCAAAGCTGGATCAGGCACTCAAACTTATGAATGGAGCTCTTCACATGTGCATCTTTACAAGCTGCATCGTGGCATGACTTCAGCTGTGAGTTCTCCCAGCAATAATGCTTGAAGATAAACATATTTCTCAGTTTTCATGTTTTTTTCTTGCTACAGGTTATACAGGACATTTGTTTTAGCCATTACAGTCAGTGGATAGCTATTGTCTCTTCCAAGGGAACTTCTCATATTTTTCTTCTATCCCCTTTTGGTGGTGAGACTGTTCTACAGATGCAAAATTCTCATGTTGGCCAACCCACCCTTTCACCGGCCTTATCTCAACCGTGGTGGTCTACTCCATCATTCATGATTAATCATCAGTCTTCTACTCCAGCTCCCACGCCTCCTCCCATTACCCTTTATGTAGTTAGCAGAATAAAGAATAGCAACTCTGGGTGGCTGCACACCGTCAGTAATGCTGCATCACCTGCGACTGGAAAGGTTTCTGTCCCTTCTGGTGCAGTAGCTACTGTATTTTACAGTTCTACAGCGCGGAATCTGGAGGCCTCCCAGTCAAAGGTTCAAGCTCTGGAGCACTTGTTGGTTTACTCTCCTTCAGGACATCTAGTTCAGTATGAGCTGCTTCCACCAGTGGGAGGGGAATCAACCGAGGCTATTTCTCGAATTGCGCCAAGTTCTCCATTACAGGTTCAAGATGAAGAGTTGCGGGTCAAAGTTGAAACCCTTCAGTGGTGGGATGTCTGCCGAAGATCAGATTGGCCGGAAAGAGAAGAATGTGTTTCCGGGATTGCTTCTGACGGACAAGCTTCTGAGATGGTAATGGATATGTCTGATTCTGAGGACGCTAATGCTGGGGACAAGGAATCAGAAAAATCGTATGAACATTCTCACTTGTATATAGCCAATGCTGAGGTACAAATGAGCTTTGGAAGGATTCCAATATGGCAACAATCTAAGGTATCTGTGATAAGGTAAAGTTTGCATTGTTGATGTCATTGGCCATACTCATGTACCCATTATTTGCAGATACATTTCCATGCCATCGGTCATGAGGGAGCTGAAGAGCAAATCCTCATTCAAGATGATTTTGCTGGTGAATTAGAAATAGAAAAGGTTCCTGTTCACGAGATTGAAATACGGCGAAAGGATTTATTGCCTGTTTTTGATCATTTTCAGCGTTATAATTCCGCCTGGAGTGAAAGGTAAGGGCCAGTCAATGTTGTGCTGTAATTTTGTTAACTATCAACACGATCATTGTCAACCGGCCCCACTTCGCAGTAGCATCTCCACTAGTTAATTAATGGCTCTGGTAGATTATATTTTTTCATGAATTCTGAAGCTAAGTCATACCCATGCTCTTATTTATTTGGTTGATTTTTCAGGGTCAGCACCTTTATTATATTTTGCTGCCCTTTGTTTGGATTTTAAACAGTTGTTTTACATTATCTCTTATTTAATGGTTGGTCCTGTACACTGAAAACAAGGCGTCTGCAATACACTTAGAATTGTGCGAGCTTAATCCTCTTGCTTTTAGAATTTACTAACTTTTCTTTTTACTCATTTCAAGCATGATAAGTTACCATTTGCATGGATGGAATTATTATGTCCTATTAGATGATATTCATCTCTGTCCTTTTGGAAGATAGGTTTTTAAGCCTTGGTAGTCATTTGAAAATTTTAGTTGCTGCTTAGTCCTTCAAGTAATTTAGTTGCTGCTTAGTCCTTCAAGTAATTTAGTTGCTGCTTTTCACTTTGAAAGGAATTTCAGTGGAAAGCCAAGATATTAGGAAAGAAATTCATAATGGGGCTTTGCATATTCAAAACTGTTTGTGTAAAGGTAAGGTCCTGCATTTTTAAATATTGTCTTTAGGGCATGAAAGTGATTCCTGGAATGATGCTGTGCTGGAACTGTTACTGGCATTGCAGAAAGAGGCCATTGGAACATATGGTCTGTTGTCTCTTGTTATCCAAACTAGAGATGAGACCTTCATGGCATGCTCCATATGGGTCCTTAAGAGTTTCTGGGGATGCATCGTTGGACATAATATGTATCAGCTGTATGTAGCAGTCATTAGTACCTGCTGCCAACTTTCTATTACTACTGCTGATAGCACAGTTGCTTTCATTTAGGGGCTTCAATGCGGGCACATTTTCTTCTCCCTATTTTAACATGGACAAGGAGAAATCCTCCGAGAATGGAGTTATATCCTACCCTAAGTTGGATGGCTCAGTGGAAAACTCAGATGCTGGTGAGAGAGATGTCTGGAATTATATTTTTCGAATGTGTTTTGAGTGATTTCCTGATGCATTGAACTTATCTCTGTTACGCTATTTATCAGGATGTTCACAGCACCCTTATCCGGCCACTGTATCAACGGAGCTTAAGAATCATGGCCTAATGAATGGACATTGTGGTCTAGCCCCAGCTTTGCTGAAGCAAAGTTCCCTTAATAAAGATAGTGTTTTGGTTTCTTCTGAGCATTATATGTTGGGTTCACCCCCTGCAGATTGTAAATACCCTAACATTGTTTCATCTTTGCCAAGTGGCTCGCTTCCTGCTCAAAGAAGCACTGCAGATGGTTTTAAGCCATCAGATAGTGGTGGGGCTAGTGAAGTTTCCAACACGAGTTCCAACCGTTCTGATTCCAGCATGAATATTATGGATGAGGGACTGACACATGGTTCTTTGGAATTTGAGCCGTATTTCCAAGAGGGATACTACCAAGCATCAGCTGTAAATAAATGCTGTGATTCAGTTGAAGCAGCTGCTGATGTCGATAGTAACAGCAATCCCTGTGAAAGAGAGAAATCTGAAGAAGATGGTGATAATGATGACTTGCTTGGAGGAGTTTTCGCCTTTTCTGAAGAAGGTAGGAAACTGTCTTATGATGTGCTATATGATGTTTCTCATTATGCAATTCCCATTGAATTTTATAAAATCTGCCAGCTTCTGCTAAATTCAATGTCTTATCTTTCAGCTCTCTCTCTCTCTCTCTCCAATGGGTTATTTGCTGGGCATCTGTGGGAGTTCTTTACTAGGCTGTTGTGCGTTAGTGTTATTTTGATATCTTAGAGGAAGCGATATGTTCCACTCTGAAGTGGTTACTGATAGATATCGATAGCCAAATAATTAGCTAGATCCATGCGTTTCCGCTCGCCGCTTGCTCTTTGGTAGTTATGCTTTCCTGTTAAGCATCCTGTTTGGCTTGGACTTTCACTTTAGCATACACAGCCCACGCAGATGAACGCGTCATGAATTGCGACCACATATACCAAAGCTGTACTTTTGTTGTTGATTCCGTTGCAATCCCTCGGTCATTGTTGCAGGTTGACGTCATCCATCTCGTGTCCAACCTCATGATAAGCTGTAAGATCCAGATGCACCGATTGGACTATTCATTGGAAGGTTTATACGTGGGCGGACAGACTACATATCGTTCGATTTACTATGACTGACGGGAGACGAGCAAAGTGACTTAAATCCAACATGGTATTGGTGTTGCTGAATATGAGCCCAAGATTTGATTCTTCTAATTGTCATCATGTACATACTGTAAAGTTGGGAAGGATATCGACCGAAAAGAAAAAGAAAATCAATTGGTGTGAACGGTTGTTTCGAACGCTTTTGTAACATTATTCATTCTTGAAAAGAAAGGAAAAAGAAGGAAAGGAATAAGAGGAAAAGGAAAAGGGAAGGGTAAATGTGATTAGAATTTTTTGTTGGCATGCTTTAAATGTGCAAAGTCTCTAGCAATGTCAATGAATTAGGTTGAAAAGTCGATTATGAGACAACCGTGCGAAACACAGGTTAACCTAGCGGGAAGCTGAGGCTTTGTCCTCTCGCAGTAGTTTGGTGATTTGGTACCGGATGCGTTTCTTATTTTAACATGTTTCTTATTTTAACATGTCGGTACCTATATGCCCTATCTTCCCAATTCCTAGTAGATGTTTTTCCTCCTTGTTAAATGGGAATACGGGAGGTGACATCAGGGAGTTTCACCCCTCGAGGGTTCTTCTCCCTATTTCTTTTTTCTTAAACCTTTTAAGGCTCTACTCAGATTTAATACCAAACTCTATAAGTTAGGTTTGATTTTTTGAAAGGGGGATCAAGGGATGGGATGGCATGGCATGGCATTCAATTCTCTGAGATCTTCTATTTTTTTGTTATGAAATTATGTATTCTCTCAAAGAGACGGATGAAACTCTAGATGGTAATTAAGGGTATGCTTGTTTTATCGAAACTTCCGTGATAAAAGAAAATGTTCCTCTAGGAAATCGTTTCCAAGAAAAACGGATAGTTTTCACTTATTTTGTGATTTAGGGAAAGCAATTTTCTTCTCGTTAAAAGGCGAGGTTGTTTCCCTTCAGTCAAAGCTCGCTGTTTTCGATCAATGAAAAACGTTTTTTCGTAAATCGATAAATTTTTCGGACATTTAAACATCGGGAAGTGGGAAAATAGTTTTCAGAAAATATGTTTCTTTCGAACGAGTGGAACCTAAATTACGTTGAGATCATCCAATTTGATTTTCTTCATGGAAGGAAATGCATGTTTTTTTCCCGAGGGGGGAGAAACAGATTCCCCAAGGTTTTGTAGTTACTACAGGCGATGAGAATGCACGAAGTCCAGCACCACAACAGGCCACATCAAGCATTTCACCTCACAAGATAGGAGGAGGATAGAGGGGATGGCCACAATATGTAGATCCTCCCATTCCTCTTTGTGGATTTACACTGAATACTCCAGCACCTTTCATCTGATAATAGCACGCGCACAACGATTGTTGACAAGTGTCTGGTCATGGGATTGTAGATTTTTCATGGGCCAATGGGTTGTGTCAACGAGGAGATACGAAGATATCCGAGTGAATGCAGCCACGGCCATTTTGTTCTCCTCCAACTGATTTTTAGTGGTTCGAAATTGGCCCCCCTCCCCAATTAGCTGTGGATTGGAGAAAGATGGGCCAATGAATTACGCACACTATGTCTTTCCGCTTTTCTTGTCCTTCTTTCTCTCCTCTTCTTCTTTGTTTCTTTTCGCCGCTTAATTCAGTGGACAAAAGTTCATTTAAAGAAGAAAGAAGAAAGAAGAAAAACTACGGCTATTTATTAGGATTTGGGAAATGTCTTCGTAGGATGGTGTCCATTTAAAAATGGCACTAGACCATGTTGGACAAGTACTCATGAGTCTGTCGAGGAAGATATTGGGTATATGGTTGGAGATTCCGGAGAAAGTCGGTTGGATATGGCTCTTGATGAGTATGTGGCTCCACGAGTCATTAATTTTTTTTTCAAAATTAATACATCTCATCGCTCGAACAATTTGAGAGATCCATCCGATGCTCTCCCAAGATATTTTTTTCCCTTTTTTTCTAATTTTTATTTTAGTTGAGAAGTGGAATTTTTTCCCAAATTATTACAATCACACGAATGAGAATACTCTATCTGACTAGCAAGCAAATCACAATCACAAGGATCTCTTTTTTTTTTTCTTTTCTTTGGTTTTGGTTCAAAGGTAAGATTTTTGTAGCCGCTTAAATTCATCACAAAAGAGGTGCTTTATTCATAATATACTATTGGAATGCAACGGTCAAATGATAAAAAAAATCCACATTACAATTAATAATCCATTCGACTTGATATAATCACGGGCTCTTAATAAATTAGCATCAATATTAAACTTGGATAATTTTAGTTCGTGCCGCTACTTGAATTTAAGGTAACTAAATCATGTTATATTCAGATTCCTTTATTATTCACTATGTATCTCGTATCATATTCATATTTATACCATATAAAACAGATCACAATCTAGAATAATATCGGATATAGGGTGCATTCTCCTTTGGACATTTTTCCATTTTTCTGGTACTAGCTTTAAACGAAATTCATGTACAATCATTTATTGCGAATCTCCAATTCCAACTGCATTCAAACCCACCCCCCACATTTTCCAACACCTCCCATAAAATTTCCTCAAAAAGCAAACCCTAGAATCAATCCCTCAAATCTGTGGGCCCCAGAAATTTGAATTCCAAGACCTAACTCTCTCTCTCTAGAGTCCCTCCTCTCTCTCTCTCCCGTTTAAAAACTCTCCCTCTCCATCTCATCCTCCTCATCTCTCTATCATCTCAAGAACGCCTCCACCCTCATTTCTCCGCCATAGACGCCCTAGCAAAACCCTAGCCCCTCCACCACCCACCGCCCTCCACCACCCACCACCACCACCAGCTGCCCCGACTTGCCAAGAATGGCCAAGAAGAAGGTGCACCACCACCCCACCCCCACCCCCACCCCCACCCGAACGACACCCACGAGGAAGAAGACCACTCTCCGCCTAGCGAGGACACCCACCACCATCCCCACCAACCCCACCACCCCACCAAGGCCATGGACCATGACGACGACAACCCTTCGTCGGAGAAGCTCCAGAGCCTCAAGTCCCTCAACGCCATTCTCCTCCGGGAGACCTCCGACCGGCGGCACGAGGTCGAGTCCCTGGAGCGCGCCAAGAAGGCCCTGGAGAGCGAGCTGGCTCGGTTCGGCGGCGAGAAGGCGGAGCTGGAAACCGAGCTGGGCCGCGCGGGCCGGGAGGGCGTTGGGGCGGCGCTCGAGAAGGCCGTCGTTTGCGCTTTCCTGGAGACCCAGATGGCCGAGGTCGGCGCTCGGGTGGCGGGGTTGGTGCAGCGGAGGGATGCGGAGGTGGAGGGGCTGAGGGCGAGGGTGAGCGAGCTCGTGGGTAGCCTCGAGAGGGAGAGGGCGGTTCTGGGCGACGTGCGCGGCGAGAGGGATTCGCTGAAGGCGGAGTGCGCGGGCTTGGTGGAGAAGGCGGACCTGCTGAAGGAGAGCCTGAGTGAGATGGAGAAGGTGAGGAGGAATCTGGAGGGGAGTTTCGAGAGGCTGAAGTTGCAGAATGAGAAGCTGGTCAGGGAGAAAGAGGAAGGGGATAGAGTGGTCGAGGCGGCGAGGAGGGAGAGAGATTCCGCTGAGAATAGTTTGGCACGGGCTGGGGTCGAGGCCAGTGAGCTGAAGAGTAGAGTCAAGGAACTTGCGAGGGTCAATAAGGATTTGGAGATGGAGAAAGATGGGCAGCAAGTGAAGATAGATGAACTGGAGAAGGAAATGGCTGTGTTGAATGAGATTGAGGTGAGTTTGAGAAGAGAGGAGGGAAAGCTGAGAGAAAGGGTCTCCGAATTGGAGAACAAATGCGATGCGGGGGTTGAAAAGGAAAAGGAGATGGTTGGGCAGATTAATGTTTTGATTCAGGAGAAGCGGGGAAAGGATGAGACGATCGAGGAGCTGAAAGAAAAGATAAATTCGGTGGAGAGACTATTGAAGGTGGCCGAGAAAGAATTGGAGGAGAAGGTGCGGCTTATGGATGGGATAGTTCGGAAGAAAATTGAGATCGAAGAGGCGAACTATTGTAAGCAGAATGAGATTGCTGGGTTGCTTAGTGAGGTTGGTGAGCTGAAGAAGGAGATTACTGGATTAGAATTTTCGCTTCGAGATCAAGAGGACAAGAATAAGGGTCTGCTGTGTGAACTTGGCTCTTGTAGAGAAGCTTGCGATCGAGTCACTCTCGAGAGGGACAATGTCCAGAAGGCTCTGGACGAGGAGAAACAGAATGCCTCGAATTTGAGCTGTGTGGTTTCTGAAATGAAGAGGAGAGTTGATAAAACCGCGGAGGAGTTGGGTCACGTCAGGACCGAGAGAGATGAATTGATCTCCAAGAACAAGAATATTCAAAGCAAATTCGAGTTGTCTGAGAAAGAGAAGGAATTGCTTGAGAAGAAGGTCTTAGATGCACAGCGAACTATTGAGGACTTGGAGGCAAAAATCGAATCTGCCAGTATCAAGTTGGAGAGAACTTTGGCTATCTTGAAGAGAACTGCAGCTCTTGTGAATGAGGTCAAGGACGGGACCTGTGGTAAAGAAGAGGTGATTGAAGAACAGAAGCTCGAGGAAGATTTTCAACCATTCGCAAGAGAATATGAAGCCATCAAGAGTGCTTTCCTGATCAAAGAGTCCCTGGTGGAAGACCTAAAGCAGCAGATCGGGCTGCTGCAAGACTCTGCAGCCCAGGCACATAAGCAGAAGGGCTTTTGGACATTGCTTTCCTCGGCAACCACATTGTTCGCCGCAGCATCAGTCGCGTACTTTGCGAGGGGACGATAATCAGTAGTAGTTTCTACATTAGCCATAGCAGTCTTTAGGGCTAGTGAGTACTTTCGCTTGCCTGACAGTTTTTGCTGCCCCTTTAAACATGATATGCAGTACAATAATGTACTCAAACACTCTGGAATTGCTTACTTAGATTCTCAGAGTTGTCTGAATCTGAATCCTCCAGTTGAAATTCCATGATGGTAGTAGTTTCTACAATTTTTCATGCTATGGCCGTTTACTTTTTGTCTCTACTGCTCTCTGTAGTGCCATTGCACAATTCTGTTGGTAATGGTTGTCCATGATTAGATGAATATGTCTTCAAACATCAAATGGATGATTTACTGACAGCCGGAACCATGAACTTTGCAATCAAGAAGCATCCTAAAGTTTATATTTTTGCATAAAATTCTACCATCGCCTTAAAAATTTCTAATTTGCATCTCCTCCAAACTGAAAAAAAACACGTTGTACTTTGAAACCCTGCGCCCATCTCTTTCCTCTCTCTCTCTTCCTCACCCTCCTTCAAACTTAATCATACAAAGCAAACTCTCTCCCACCCATTGCCGCGGCTACCACGCTGCTAGCTACAAGCTCAGTACAAGGCTCACGTGAGCCCAGCGAGGTCTGTGGTAGAGCTCACGGCGACCATGCGAGCTCTGTGACAATGCTCGCAGGTCACCCAAGGCAACGACCATCGCCTGCCTCAAGTTTAAGTTTGGCCGCGGTCGGGGACAGCGGGGGCCTAGGCGGAAAGGCAGTGGCCGACCGGTGATGGGAAGGAGAGTTGGAATGGAGAAAGAGAGAAATGTGTGTTCGGATTTGTGGGTTCTCTCTTCGAAAGGAAAATGACAATTTCTTGCGAGGATGCAAACTAAATGAACAAGTTCCATGGTTATTCACATTTCCAAGCGTTACACTAGTGCAGTTTTGGGCTCGCTTTGTTCGTCACTCGTAAATTGGGATAAATTGCACTTTTTGAGTATATTTTATTGCTTTCTTTCATCATTGTAGATGGGAAAAGTCTTTCTGCTGGAAGTAAGGCTGATCAGTGGACACGTTTTCCAATCAATATGTAAGGAAATTTGCATATATACCGGTTTTGTAGCTGTTGTTTTCCAGCTAGTACTGTCCATAATGTGGTGAAAGCTCAACTCCAGCACCCCTTAAAAACCCTGGTGGAAGTTCTCAATGCTTAAGTGGTCCCTTCAACCCATCCAAGAACCAACCACGCCCATACCAACCATCCACTTCCAAAATCAATTCAATTCCAGCATATTTCTTTCCTTTCCAAAGAACAGGGCATCCCAGAATTGACAGAAAAAGAATGAAATACCAAATCAAATCCCAGATAAATGCCAATTGGTCTTTTTAGAAACGTCCTCTCAATAATTGAATCACCACCCCTTTATGTTTTGTGGGCACAATTCGGGGCTCAACAAGCATGCAACTTTATATGGACAGAGATGGTCTGTGTCTGCTGGTTCCTTCCCACTAGCATGCACTTTCAAAGCTGGTAGTGAACCAACGGAGCTGACCCGGTATTCACTTGTGCGTAAGCATCAGAGAAGCTACACTGCACTAGGCGCTTTAAATCCTGAATGACAGCATTCATGCCAGCTTCTCATGAAATCAGTATAAGTGATCACTTAGCTCTCATGGTTATTTGAGAAAGACAACTGAAGAAAAGATCCTTCAGGAAAAGACAGAACAGGAAAAATGGGACTTCACTGACAAATGAAGTCATGGACCTAGTTTCCGAGACACAGCAACATACACGAGAGCAATCTGTACATTTATCTGCTTCTTTCTAGTTGACAGAGATCTCCCACAGCTTATAACATGAATGAGCAAGCATTCAGGGGAGAGAGTCAAACTAAACTAACAAAATACATTACCCAGAAGAGTACCATAGTTAAGACCAGTCCATCGAGAGCTATATTACACATAGATTATATGTTCTATTTACACTTGCCACAAGGGGTAAATTACAAAGATACATTACTACAGAAAAAGCCAGACAATTTTACATATATGGGGACACTTACTATATTTGCTAGGGAAACACCATGGATGATTCCAAATCCATGAGTTCAAATTAGCCATATGATGTTAGGCAGGAACAGCGATCCCAGTTGGTTAGCCCGCCAAATGCTATTGCCAAACCCTTTCTTTCCGTTTCACCAGAGAAGTGGCAATTTGAATTTGGTGGGTGTAGCGGACCAAAATAAATAGCTGCAGAATCACTTGAATATCGCAAGGACAGAACAAAAAGAGATCCAGCTAAATGCTGAATATTGCAAGTACCCAAACAGCCAGCCTAGTTATCTTAACCAAGAAGAACGAGGCCAAAATGGAGCAACTTCAGAGTAATATCATGATAAGAGCCACGAGTAGTAAACAAACACTGCGCATTATATAATACTTAAGCATCACCACCATACCGAACCAGGATTTCAAACTTCAAATCCCATAGCCAATCCTCATTCACGGGTGACACTATTTGCCATCGGGATTCACAAAGCTACTGATTTCATTCATCACTGTGTAGAAATGGTTGTTGTTTGGCAGCAAGTAGAATCCAATTGTTGCCTGCTCCAAAAACAATAGCTTCACCTTCTGGCTGGCCTTCTCTAGCCCTTTAGCATAAGCTAACTGCCAATCCTGAATTAAGTCCAAACCAGCCACAACAACGAGACTCTTGGGAAACTTAATCCCTTCCAGACTTTTCCCTCGGGGACCAAATGGGTTGCATGCAGGATGATCCCGATTCTCACCTTCAGGCAAGAAGGCTCTCCAGTACCAGTCTCGTTCTCGTATGCCAACAAAATATTTCCCATCTAATTTTTTCTCAGACTCAGTTCTCTCCTCTCCACCAAACATTGGATTGAGCAGTATGTTTCCCGACACTTCTATTTCAGCTTCAGCAGCTCTCAGAGCAACACTGTGAACTATGTTTCCACCAGAGCTGTCGCCAGCCAAAAATATGTGCACTTTTGAATCAATTTTACTTTGAAGCCAAGATCTGGAGCTCACCCATTTGAGAGCCAACCACCCATCATCATAGGCACAAGGATATCGATTCTCAGGTGCACGGCGATAGTTCACAGAAACTACGATGGCCTTGCACATGCCTACAAATCTTCGGCATAAAGTATCATATATGGCACTGTTAGCAGATGAATGTGCGAAACTTCCCCATGGAAAAAACAATGACTGGAACAAATTCAGCATCCACAGGCTTCTCGAGATCGATTAAACTTGGCTGAGGTTCCTCAGTAAAGGCCGGGCGGTAAATCCGGCAAAGGAGGTTCGCCGTGCGGTCAATTATAACATCAAAGGAGAAGATGCCATCAACGGGGTTCGCATTTGCTGGAACCTTCCGATCAAGGAACTCTGCTAGATGGCGGTCAAAGTTCCATCCGGGCGACGGAGAAGATTGTACTTCAACTTGAAATTGGAAATTAGGACCCACATATTCAGAGGAACAACCATCTGGGCAGACAAAAACAGCAAACAATGTTGGTGTTGCTCATATATGGAAGTAAATACCGTTTGAGTACAGAATGGATAACAGTAGTAGCAAACCGACCTAAACTAACAAAAGATCATTGACCTACGTTCGTACTGATTACTCAAAACAACATGTCATAAGATAAGCATATAAAAGTATTATGATCATACGGTGGGAATTCATCGACACAGAGCCTCACGAAATAGCGAAAACGAAACACCCAAACTGGTACATCCATCGCGGATAAGTCGGTGAAACCTCAGATTAACAAAAGGAGAAAGACACCCCTTAAATGATCATCCAGTCCAATAAGCATCACAGAAACTGTCCAAAGCCGGAACGTCAGAAAAATCAAACCTTTCACAAGCAAGATGACAAATTCAGAGTCATAGAACATACCCCTCAGCTGATACCAAACACAACCATCCTCCAAGCTCCGACCGAAGTCACGAAAAGGGCAAAAGACTTTACGAAAAAAGCATCATAACCCCACGATCCAAACACACCTCACTACACAGGATGACAGGACGACAGAGCAATCCCGTGCTCATCATCTCTTTCACCCCGAGGAAACACACTAGAACAAGGAAAGAGAAAAAGGGAAACGAGCAAACATCACAAAGAAACAACCAGAAACGAATTACCTTCGATTCACTGAGACCAACTTCATTGCTCCCAGCCATGACGACCACCAATATCCTCGCACCACAGCCCCCCAGACGGTCAGATCCTATCTTCAGACACAACCCAGTTCGCGACTCGCCACATACCACAGACCCGGAAGGAGAACGAACCCAACGGACCCAAAACAGCAGGACCTCGCTGCAGCCCACCCAGGTGCGGACTCGCTCAATGCGTGCTCGAGAGCGGAAAAAGATCGGTCCTTTTTGTGCCTTTGTCCCACGAAAAGGCGCCGGGCGTCATCATGAATCTGTCTCTACAGAGATAATGGGGGAAGATCAAAGAGGGAAAGTGAAAAAACGGGATGTCCTATGGAGGAGACAAAGACAAAGGTAAAATGATAAAAACCTCCCTGTCGCACTTCAAAAGGAGAGTACAGAGAGAGAGAGAGGGTGGGGGTGGGTGAAGGATAAGGAGATGGGCGCATTTTAGCACCTTATGTGGGGAAGATGCTAAAGTGAGCTGGATGATGGTTTGCCAGAGAGGGAGTGAGGGGATAGAGCGCGACACAGAGATTGTGGCTGAAAGTGGAACTGTTCCTGTGGGGCCCACACGTCAAAGCCAATCTCCCATCACTCAAAAAAAAAAAAAAATTAGTTTTTTGCTTTTTTGCGTTTAATGTTTTGAATTCGACTTTAATATCTACAGATATTTCGGAATATTAACAAAAGAAGAAAATATATATATATTTACTTTCCATGTCAAAGGAACTTAGGAGTTTTGTGGAAGGGGTTTGGTCGGATTGTAGAAGAAAGGCAGACAGGGTACAATAAATGTACGTTTAATAGGGTTCAAGAGTTGATGAGATATAATGACGAGAATGAGAGAATGAAAAGGATCCTCAAGCTTAAGCGCTTTCGATGTCTTAGGGCGAGAGCTTTCGGGAGAATTTCGGGAGAAGTGCTTTGCATTCATCTAGATGAGGATGACTTTTGACTCCAATTACCTTTCCGAAATGCAAATAGTACCCCGCTGTCCATGAGTTGGAAGATGCCGATGGACGCCCTCTCCTCCTGTGGCGTCCCTTTCGCCACATCGGTAGGGGCCGAAAGGTTAGGAGCCGGGTGATTGAGCTCGTCCTCCGGCGAGACGCCTCCAATTTCAATCAAGCTCTCCATTAGCCCCACCATCCCAACCTCCCCTTGTCCACTGCTGCCACCCCTCGACCCCCTTGGCAGCCCACGACTCCAAGTGAGGCAATGCCGCCCATCTTTGGAGCTCCTCCGTGTGTACCCAGCCACGATAGTTGTCTCTATCCACAACAAGGGTAAAATAGAAACCCCTAAAGTAGTGAGGGCAAGATTGGGAGAATAAAATTCATTAAACCCCCAAAATAGTATATTGGAAATGCTAAAACCAAACCTGGTCTATTTGTATTGAGTTTAGAGTATTTTTTTTTATGGTAAAGGTAATAATATTAATGAGGAGGACAAAAGTACAAAAGATCGGATCCAAACAAGCACTCTTAACAAAGGAGCAAGAGTGACGGGGATCCGATAAAAGCCCGAAGGCGCCAGCAAGAACACAAAAGCTATGAAGCCAACAAACAAGACGTAACAACAGGAACCCGTAGCCTCCCCATCCCTCAAGCCCTCAAAGCTGAAAGCGGAGAACGGAGGAGGAAGGAACCTGCAACTACAAGAACAAGAGCAGACCGAAACATCAGCAACCTAAGGAGGAATAGCTACAGAGGAAAAGATCATGGGGTGGAATCCCCACCCCCTTTGCAGTCTTCTGTTCCTCGAGAAGGAAGAACTTCCGTGAATGTGAGTGCTTTGTCCTTAACCACCTTGATTAGGTGATTTTTAAGGGCGGGGACCACCAAGGATTCACCCCAAGATAATCACATTCCTCTTCTTCCAAATGAGATGGCACAAAGATCGAAAGAGAATCGAACTATCCTGTGGTAAAAATCCTTCCCCATGAGGAATTTCCTGGCCCAAGTGAGCGCCTCACTCCAACATCTATTCCTCCATGGCAAGTTATATCTGGCCGCCCAAAAAAAGGCCAATGATGCAGAGATGCGACACCGGAAGAATAGGTGTTCAATTGAGTCCGGTTCTTCACTACAAAAGGCACATAGATTAAAATCAATTCGACCCTGATTTAACAACATCACCTGAGTGGGAAGACGGTTTCTAGATATAAGCCACAGAATAAACTGATGGCGCGAGACTATATCGATATCCCAAATCAAAGAAGCCCAATCCACCCGATCTCTCTTGGTTCTAATGACATTCCATGCGGATGCGACCAAGAAGGAGGCTGATGGATCGCCACACCAAATAAACTTATCATTATAAGCCTCCAAAGTATTTTCAAAACTTGTCTTTACACTAAAGGCCATTTAGATTGTATTGCCAAAACTTTGGCACAAGCTTGATGATGACCCCTACTCATATATTAATGTGGCGCCAAACCAGCCTCTGTATAAAAAGATGGGAAAATTATTGAAGACCTTACTGAATAGATTGCAAGCATGATTGATCAAAGAGGAAAGGTCATATGGTGTGTTTGTGGGCAAAGGTGACGTGTCTCAGGGTCGCACGACCTCAACTAAATTGGGCCACGGTACTGTGACCCTAGTGAGATCATGCCTAGGGTCACACAACTCCAACATCATTGGATAAGGTGGTGACTATGCCTGCGGATTTAAGGGGTTCTATATTAAGAAAAATAAAGAAAGAGAAAGTAAATCTAGAGTGAATATTTAAAACTAAGGAAAGACTGTAAATGATATCCAAGTTACAGGATAATAAAAGCAAATAAACATCTTGTGAAGCCAATCATATTAGTAGTAGATGTGATATTAAAGTGATGAGGTGAAATAATCAAAAGAACAAAGATATTTTCATTTGGAATAATAATTTTTTTTTTTTTTGGTGGACGTTTCCACGTTATTTTATTTATCTTAGGAATGGATTCATTCTCCGATCAAAAATTGATCTAAGGGTATTTATTTGATCCGGGGTATTTTCTATGATAAGTTTCTTTATTTAGAAGTAGAGGGCTCATTCATTACTTCTTATGACAAGCCATTTTTCTTCCTTTTTCTATAACTTTAATAAATTCTAAGCTATATTCTTTAGCAAATTCATATGTTTTGGAAATTGGTGATTTAAGAATTTCAGTTATGATGGATTATTTGGCCAGAAGGATTTTGGACAGAACATTATTTTCTTTGTAATTGCTTGGTACGGAGATTTTGGTTTGTATAATTGTCTTGTTCAATTATGTTTCTAGTATGTAAACTATCAGTTTCAGAAGCTATTTTGAAAGAAGAGGCTGTTATTCCATTTTCAAGATATTGGATTTTTAGTTTTTCTAACGGGAGGGTGATTGCATTCAATAATATGGTTATTATCTAATTTTCGTTTGAAAAGTTTATCTAGGGCCTGGATTTTTCTTTGCTCATGAAAATATTTTTCAAGCCAATGTAAGAAAAGAATTTGGTCTTCATGTTTATACATATAATTGTAGCATTTTAATTTGATTTCTCGGATTTGATTTGATAAAGTGTTAAAAAGCCATTGTCTAATTTTTTTCTTCTGAATCGAATATTTGGTTTAAGAACATCTGGTTTTGTCGAAACTGTTTTTCAATAATAAGAAGCTCAGTATTGGTTTTCTGATTTTCGACCGTCGATGTGGGTGAATAATTTGGAGAATCTAATGTTTCCGGATTCTGGTCATTTTGTTATTGGGGATAACGGGTGTAGAAATTCCAAATCTATTATCAAAATCACTAATACTAGCAACAACTTTTGGGTTGTCAATAGAATTGGTTTGAATATTAGAAGTAATTCTTAGATTGAAGGAGCGACTACCACAATTTGTTAGGGAAGAACAGTTTCTAATTCCCATTGATTGATTTAGGAGATCATGGTTCCAATTGATGGATATAGAATAATTATGTTGGCTCTAGGAATATCTTCTTGAAGGAGAAGTGTTTCTCCTTTTGAACTATGTCTTTGCTTCCAAAAGCAGACAGCATAATTTTGTAATGGATTTCTATAAACAAGCACTAAAGAAATAGATCCATTGACTATTTTGTAATTATGTATTCTTATCTAGAAAGTTAACACTCCGAGAATGCTCTTATCTAAGAGAAACTGAAAAATCGGGATAACAATCATGATGGATTAATCCATTATAAAATCTTGTTTTTGACAATTCCAATGATTGATTCTTCATAATTCAATAGGCATAAATCTCTTAAAACTAAAGGGATCGAAGTGTCTGGTCCTTTAATAAGTGGTTTAATACCTACTTGGACTAGTCATAAGTAATGTAATTATATTTTCGTCTATGTTTATTCATCGAAACCCGATTAGAAGTTGAATCATTTCATAAGAATTTGAAGAGGAACATCTTTTTTCTTCTGTTTGGATTACATACTTTGATTTTGAAAAAAAAAGTTGCATTTTGATTACTAATAATTCTGATTATGTTGAATTTTAGGAATTTCCTAGTTTTCTAGTGATTTGTTGAAATCTTTAATATTAATTTTTTTCTCTATAGATAGCTCCGAGATCTAGAGACATTTGTGATATCGAACTAAAAGAAGATATCGATCAAAACTGAAAATGCTAGCATTTTTGTATCTTTTTTTTAACGAAAGGACCGATTCAAACCAAAAGTATATAGTTTAGGGACGCAAATACAATGTACCTAATTGAACAATCTGCAAAATACATGGATCCCAATCTCTTTTACCAAGAATAATTAGCTCTTTTTGCTATTGTAATTGAACAGATTGCTTATTATTAAAAATCCTGGTAATCAACAAATTATTGCCTTCATAGTGAGCCCACATCACATGTCGTGAACCTGAAAACTATGAAATGCCTTATCAATCTCACTGGAGTTGCTGAGATGGAAGTTAAAAGCCAAATAAATGAAATGAAGATAAAGATTTTTTTTTTTTTTATAACTGAGGACTCCACCACGGGCCCCCGTGCCTGGACAGCACCAAAGGGCCGAGCCCCTATACTTTGAGAGAGACTAGCACAGGACCCCACCAAAGACGCTAGTATTTAGAGATTTGAACTTATGACCTCGGCGATGAAAAGTAAGCCAACTATCATAGCTGCCTACCAATGGGTAAGATAAAGATTTTCATACTTGAGGATACGAATAATCAAATCCATGGATGTACTGCTTCCACATTCGCAAGTAAGTTGTCAATACACTTATGATGTTCATAAATACTTTATATGCTCACCACAGAACCTATGAAGAAAAGGAAAAAGAAATTGATGCCCACTTCATTTTGAAGGCATATTTTTCACGATCTGGTTGGTAGATGCGCTTGTGTATTGGCATGGCTGGTTGGTTTTGAGCCATAAACGAATTGGAAGCTTTCATCCTGCAAGAAGGGAGAGCATCTTCCTCTTAGGTCGCTCTCCATGGACATCACTTTCACCAATTGGAGGTCTGCTTTGGATGGCTTTTGCCATTATTGCTGAAGCTGCGAGAAGTGCTTGGATGCATTTGGGACTGGGTCAACAGCAAGGGAACAGTTCTTGGATTCTTGTGTATTGGCCTTTTCCATCAGTCCACATTGTATCAATCCTCACCCTCTAATTTGAAACCCTCTAATTTGAAGAAAGAAAAAAAGACTTTTTTTTTCATGGTCCGGGAGTACGAGCCCTAAATTCGACTACCTAGAGACCCCATAAAAAACAATGTCGATCCCATAATGGTTAAATCCAAATGTTTAGTATGTGTTGATGGCTCTAACTTATAGCAGTTTGTACAAATTTAGCAAGATTCGAACTACTGATCTTTAGTTATTAAGTTGGAAATTCCTCAAGGCTATACACGGCTATGACAACTCGAAGTTGAAAAATGACAAAATGTTTCTATAAGGTTTATGAAGTTAAACTTATTCACGTGATAATATTTTTTAGCAAATGATTTTCAATGTAAAATATGCATTACTTCCAATAAACATTTACTTACTTATACATATGCTAACTATGACATGTAGTAATTCGAAGGTTTAACAATTTTTCACTATATGATGACATTTGGCAATCTCATTGGCAGCCAAGTGATGTATATTTGTCGAAGCACCAAATGCAATAAAGCAAAAAAAAAAGGAAAAGAAAAAAAGGGACTAAATTGAGAACATTGAATTCTTGTATAATTTATATTGAAATATTGAAATAAAAAGGTTAAACTCAATAATGACTTAGTAACTATTTTATTGATAGATGAAGATAAAATAATTAATTTACATGTGTTAAACGAACTCAAAATACTTAGGAAATGAACATGAAATATGGTAATTTTAATTCAAATAAATTTACAAACTTTGAATTGATTTACCAACATTAAAGAATATGGGCGACACATACTGAATACTAATGGGTGAACCGCCGTGGCCAATCGGTGCCTCACAATGATGATAGCAAATTCAAAATGAATGACTGTAGTTTTTAACACCATCGAAAGGAGAAAAGAAAAGAAGAAAACTGAATAAGGAGAGGTTTGATATCTAAAAGGAATTCTGTAATTGTTAATATATAATAACCCAATTATTGATATTAAGTATATATCTGTAATTTCATAATTATATTCTCATTTTTAGTATGTATCTTTGAAATAACAATTCCTTGTGATTAGAGGTGATCGCTTTTCAATCCAATTTGGTCCAACCTCGGAATCAAGAATCGGATTGAAAAGACCAATTCTCAATTTTGGGATTGTAGATTGGATCTGATAGTCTTAGGATTGGAAACTGTATCATGTGGAATTGATCACTTAGCAAAAAATGGTTAAAAAAATACTACAATTATTATTTTAGGGTTTATTGTTATTTTAAATAAATATATTTATTTATTTAAAAGGATAGAGAGTCACTTTGGTTCCCCCTCAAAATCAAGAATTGAATAAAAAATCATTGGTTCCATTTTTATAGAACTGGGAATTGGACCAATGCCTCTAAAAACCGAACCAAACCAATCAATCCGGTTTAGCCAATTCCTAATTTGGATGATCTGACATACTCCTCCCTACTTGTGACGTTATTGGAGCAACTAACGAGGATCTTTCATTCCTTTTTTTTTTAACCTCAAAATGTCAAAAAAGAAGAAGATAATGATATGATAAATGACCTTGTAATAACTATTAAAGAGATTTAATGGAAGATTAATGCATAACTATTTGTAATATCCGAATCATTTTAAAAGTTTTTCCAAGTGAAGAAAACATGAATCCCTCAAAATTTAAAACTATCAAAAGTACTAGTTTAGAATTATACCTTTTTTCCTACATGTATTTAGTTAACTATGAAGTATGAACGTATTTCTTATTGAAATTTAGAGGAAACGCCATTCTATTTTCCCCTTTTTGAGCGGACATGAATTTATGAAGACAGGTTGGAGAGGTCTTCTTTTGTCAAAAACAAAGGACATTAGTCATCCCATCCGACGTACGATGACGCGCTCGAGGTACATTAATCCAGACAAAAAGTCAAATAACTTGCTTGGCCTCGGGATGATGTTCATCCAGTACCAACTGCGCCACCATTGGCGGTGGAACTGGCGACTGGATGAGGCACGCAAAGCTCTCGAGTAGTCACTGCACGATGGCTGTCCCTCTCTAATGATTACTGTTTAATGTTCGTTTAAAATTAGGTTAATACTGTGAAAAACCCCGTATACCTGTGATAAATTTATCTCGACTAACTATAAAAAACCTTAAACTGATACATTTACACAAATTTATCCCAAACTAATTTATTTGATTAAGAAAAACCCAAAATGGTAAATTTGTGACAAATATACGCTACGTTAAATTGGATTAATAGCACAAAAATTGTAAATGGTGACAAACGGAAAGATAAAATCCTAAATTGGATACCGGTCAATGTCACATGTCATTTACTTTAATAATTTGAGAATAAAATTTAACGAAAACTAACAGAGGGTAAATTTGTCACTGGTGTACCAATTTAGGGTAAATTTGTTAAATGTATACCAGTTTGGAGTTTTTTGCGGTCAAAAAAATAGTTTTGGGTAAATTTATCACAAGTGTACCAATTTGGGGTTTTTGAGAGTATTAACCCTTTAAAATTCATCTTCCTCGATTTCGGAGATAAGTAGATTTGAGATTGGGCCACTATCGCCGGCAACCACTGCACGGTGGTCACACGCCCTAGGCGATGGCGGCCTTATGGTCTAGTTCTTATGTGAAGTATCTCTCTTCTTTTCCTAGTGCTCAATGCCAAATAGATCTGTTGTGGTCTCACGCGACCACGGCGACAAAGAGTACCACCATTCGAATGGTCACCACAAATTGGTGACTAGTACTCTACCTAGGTCCAGCGAAGGTTTTACTATAAATCTTAATTTCAGGTTTGATTCTTTTTCAATCCTAATTATTCAGCTTTCTATGTTTTACTATTTGTTTCAAAAGAATATTTCCATATCTGACATAATTTACCAAATAAATGACAAGATATAAATATAGTTAAGAGATTTTATCATCCCATCTTATTATATCCAATCCTAATTCCTATCTGGACAATGGTCACACACCCTAGGCGTTGGCGGCCACCCTATGGCGGCTCCATGTAGTCCAAATCTCATATGAAGTATCTCTCCTCTTTTCCTAGTGCTCAGTGCCAAATAGATCTATCCCGGTGGTCTCAAGCAATCACAGCGACAAAGAGTACCACCACCGAGTGGTCATCATGGGTTGGGGACTTCTGCTCCACATAGGTCCGGTGAAGGTTTCACTATAAATCTTAATTTTGGGTTTTATTTTTTATTTTTTCAATCCTGATTATTTAGCTTTCCATGTTTTCACAATTTGTTTTAGAAATATTTCCACATCCTACATTATGTCTGATAACTTACCAAACAAATGATAAGATATAAAAAAGTTCAGAGAATTTATTATCCCATCTTAGCCTATCCTTGTTCAGCGAGAAATTGAAGACACGGAGGCCGGTGCAATCCCGGAATGGGCCAATTCATAAATACTTTTGATTGGGCCGTTGCTGGCACTTTGCATTGGCCCAAAAAATTGAACGGGCCTAGTATTGCAGGACGTGATATTTTTAGCTTATTTAAACAGTTGGGCATGGTACTTCTAATGAGGTTTTCGTAAAATAAATATTCCTTTTGGCTCCATTTTATTTTATTTTTGCAAAAAGTGAATGAATTGAAAAAATCTATAAATTATTGTAAGATGAATTAATGAAAGGTAATTTCACCATTCATGAAAATGTCGATAAATGAATTGTTATGGATAATTATAATATTTTTCATTGATTAATTATTTCAATCAATGCAAGTAATCATTTTTCAGGAAAATGTTTTTCAAATCATTCATTTCCTACGAAGTGGAAAAAACCTAAAATAAATGAAAATTAGAATGGATAGTTTTTCATCATTATTTATAAGTATTGCGTTGTTCTACCGTAGCATATTTGGTAACGAGTTAGACGTGTCTAATTCTATTATTTTGTTAATCCATTTTGTAACGTTTTCTTTCTCATAAATAAATTTTGAACGGAATCAATAAGTAAAAAAAAATTTACTACTTTATTTTCAGGAATTAATTCAAAATCAAGCCTAGATCTTGTTCCTTTTTCTTTTATTTTTTTTTCTCTTTCTCTTCTTCTTCTCCTAGTCGGTGGCCGGCAACCAGCCATATGAGGTCTGGCAATCTTGTCAGCCCCCAGCTAGGCTGACTTCATGATGGCTAGGTGAAGTCAAGCCTCACTAGTGGTTAGGTGAGGCTCCATCGAGGCCAATGACCGTTATGGGAAGAAGAAAAGAAGGAAAAGAAAAAAAGTGATCAACATATTTCTATTGTGGTAATATAAGATTTTGACAACTATCAAATACTTTCGAATACTCGGAAATTCATCAAATGAAAAGACTATTTTTGAACATAAATTATTCCTAATAACAAAATGGTTACTAAATGTACCATAACGAAAGATGATAAATCAAATGATTAGTTATAACATATCTAAAATTGTGTGTAAAAATATAGAGAAAATAAACAATTTATGATACGCATAGTTTATCTGATTGGACATTGGGTATTTTATTCAACTTTACATGTGTTTCAAAATAATTTCAAAATCAAGCCAAACACAGCAATTTTAGAACGTTGCTCGGATCACCCGAACATGTCTATTTTCGCCCATATCATTTTACTCTTGGAAGAATTAGATATGCGATTAATTTTAATTGAATAATGGTCATTAAATTATGAGAATCTAATGGTTGTTAAATAATGGGCATTTTGCGAACTCATATCAATCGAATCGTCAAAGACAATTCTAAGCATTCAACGAAGAAAATCACTCACGAACTCTAATTTCGGAAAAGATACGGAAAAGTTCACTTGCTCTCAACCCATAAATGAAAAAGAAACGAAAAATACATAAAATTTTGTGGGTTAAGCAAATACGAGTGCCGCAAAAGTATTGGCAGTCAAAAACAAATTGGAGTTAACTTTAGAAGTAATATCACAAAAACCCCAAACGAATATAGTTACGATAAATTTATTACAAACTAAAATTTCGATCACAAAATAACTTTAAATTAGTATACATGTGACAAATTTATCACAAAAAAACCCTAAACTATAACATTTATAATGATTTTACCTTATGTTAATTTTCGTTAAATTAGATTAATACCATGATAAACCATAAATCAAAAATTTGTGACAGACAAAAGGCAAAACCCAAATTAGTATACTTATCAACCAACACATATTATCAAACTCAATAATTTAATATAAAATATAATGAAAATCAACGAACGATTAATTTGTTATAAATATAATAGTTTGAGGTTTTTGGGAGTCGAAAAATTAACTTCGGATAAACTTATTACAAATATACTAATTTAGGGTTCTTTTATGGTATTAATCCATAACTTTATGTTCTATTACTGAGAGAAGAGAGGGAGGGAAAATGCAATGCTAGGATAGAAAAATTTCGAGTAAATTTACTCTTTATACTCCAAATAGGGGGAAAATGTATTTTGAAAACGCTTATTCCAAAGAGAAATTTTTTTTTTTCCGACCAAAAAAAAAAAGAAGAAGAAGTCGGTACATTTTTTAAATTCAAAGGGCTTGGCTTGGCTTCGGACAAAGGGAAAAAGTGCAAAAGAATTTCCAGAGTCCCTCCAAAAGAGAAAAAGGAAACGAAACTCCCTCTCCGCCAATTTTCCCCCCCGCGAGAGCGGGAAATACGAAAAGCAGCGAGCCCCCCGTGCCACGCTGGCGATCCGCGGCACCCCCGCTCTCCACCAATCGCATCGCCCCCTCGCCACCTATAAAATCCACGCCCTCCATCGCTCCTCTCATCACCGAAGCAAAACCCGCGCTCTCTCTCTCTCTCTCTCTCTCTCTCATAATCGCCGTCCGTCCGTCCGTTTAACAGGCTCCTCCACCGGCGAGAATCTCCGGCTTCCGGCGGATCTAGGGTTTTCTGATCCTCTTTCTTTCTCCTTCGCGGGACGCGAGCATGAGTTCGAAGGAAGGAGGCAAGGGGGGCAGGGGCAAGCCCAAGGCCACCAAGTCCGTCTCGAGGTCGCACAAGGCGGGCCTCCAGTTCCCCGTCGGCAGGATCGCCCGGTTCCTCAAGGCCGGCAAGTACGCCGAGCGCGTCGGCGCCGGCGCCCCTGTATACCTCTCCGCCGTCCTCGAGTACCTCGCCGCCGAGGTACCCTCTCCCGATCCGTCTCTCGTTCCGGCTTTTTCCGTTTCTTTTTGCAGATCGGTTGTTGCTTTCTAGATTCTCTTTTCGACTGCTGTGCGATCTCCTCTGTTCTTTAAGCCAGTGGAAGTGATATCGATGGCTTTTGCCTAGCTTTGTCGCCATTTCCGCACTTAAGTTGGACGCTCTATTAACTGTTTTGGCCTCCTCTGGCGGCGGATTTGATCGAAACGCTTTTCCTTGGGTTTCCGATTAAACCGATCTTCAGTTATACTTCGATTCGCATCGATGAAACCCTTCCCGTAATCGTCTGAAATGCGTTCTCTTTTTTCGTGAAAATTCGCCGACTCTCTCTCTCTCTCTCTCTCTCTCGATTTTAACGTTCGGTGCGCCGTTGCAGGTGCTGGAGCTGGCTGGGAACGCGGCGAGGGACAACAAGAAGAACAGGATCGTGCCGCGCCACATCCAGCTGGCGGTGAGGAACGACGAGGAGCTGAGCAAGCTCCTGGGCTCCGTGACCATCGCCAACGGCGGTGTCCTCCCCAACATCCACCAGACGCTGCTGCCGAAGAAGACCGGCGGGAAGGGGAAGGGCGACATCGGGTCCGCTTCTCAGGAATTCTAGGGGGCCTCCGCCATCTCCCCGCCTTCCTTCTTTCAATTTATTTTTTTAAACTTTTTGTGTTTCTGGGTGGGTTCTTCTTCGATCTTGGTGTAGGACTTTAGGGTTTGATCTTTGCAATATACGTCTGCAATTTGTTTCTTTTTTTTTTTTTTTTTTTTTGGTTACCCTTTTTGGGTTGCTATGTTAAACCAGAAAAAGTAGTAAAAATGAGCGATTTTTCATTTCTCGGTTCAAATGGTGTTGTCTCTCGGTCATGTCCATGGAGGGAGTCTTCTCTAATCATCGAACTTTTGCTTTGGCATTTTGTGAATATCGGGCTGTCGGCGATATTGATATTAGCTTATTCTAGAATCAATATGCATATTGCAATTTATTCTAGAAAAATAGTAAGGTTTTGCAGTTATTGGCTTCATTGCGGAAGAAACAAGTAGGAGAGATTGAGAAAGAAATTTCCTGTAAAAAAAAAACAGGCCTTTTTTTTAAAACCCACTCAATTTGAATTATTTCGGGAAGGCCATGGGCTTTAATTTATTACTTAAATTCTAAATGGTAGTAAAGGGAAGACCTTGACTTTTAATTTAGCCATCGTAAAAATCGGATGAAAATGTCATATAGAAGTAGGACATTGAATAAAAAAATTCATTTGCAAATTGGATTGAATAGTATGAGGCCTGTCAGAACCGCACGTTATATTTAAGTGAGAAAAAAAAAGAAGGAAAGAAGAAATAAAAAATTCTTTAACCTGGTATTTTCTGCACTCGACAGTCGAGAAACCAAATAAAATACATGTAAAAACCTAAAAATAAATATAAATAACCTGCAGGAAAATAAATACCGGTAAAAATCCGTTCTTTTTTGATAAATGCCCGTGCAAAGCACGTGCGACGCTGAGGCGTTTTGCAAAACGGACGGACTTTTCCTCGTCTATGGGTCCATTTCCTCCATCCCGATTCGCCATCGATCGAAACACATCGTCACTTTCGATTTCCCGCAGGAAAGCCGGTCGTCTTCGTCGGACGGAGATTGTCCCTCGAATGAATTTTTGACCAGTTCGATCTGAGCTTCGCTCGCCGAAGAAGAGGAAGAGAGAGAGAGGGGAGAGGGAGATGGCGGTGCAGTGGGTTCTGGTGCTGCACGGGCTGGCGACGCTGGTGGTGGTCGTCTCGTTCCTGTGCGGCCAGTGGCCCATCTTCCGCCGCACCCCCATCGCTTCCATCCACCACTTCCTCACCGTCGGTGCCTACGACTACCTCCTGTACTCTCTCTCTCTCTCTCGCTCTCGCGGAGCCTACTTTCCTCGGTTCTGTCGTGCGTCTTGGATCGAATTCTCAAATGGGTTTTTTGTTTTTGGATGAAGGAGGTGTGTTGGGGTGCTGTTTGGAGTGAAAGGCACGAATGCGATTCTGGAGGTGGAGCGCTTCTGCTGCGATCGCCCCAACCCTATTTTGCAGGTTCTTGCTTGATGCGAAAGTTCTTTCTTCCCCCCCACCCCCACCCATGATGTGCAGTTCTTGATTCTTGTTGGAATCGTAGGCGGGGAACCGCTTGTTTCCGAAACGCTTGATTTTGGAGCTTCTATCGCCTGTGGTCATGCGTGTCTTTGAATTTGGAAGTGGGAAATGGAATGTTTTCTGGTGGCTGAAGTCTAGGCTTCTGCTCGCAATGTTGAGTTTTATGCAATTTCACATGCTTTCACCTTTGATGTTTACCCGAAATGGAGTGCGGTTTCTGTATCGTTGTAGTGAATTCGAACTCCTAGATGATGATGATTTGCATTTAAGCGAAGGAACTGGGATACCCTTTTGGTATATGTCAGTGAAGGTGGATGGATTATATACAGAATGTTATAGTTTTTTCTGTCTGAGATGGGATTCTTTTAGTAGTTAGTGTTGGTTTGTGACTTATGTGCTATTGACTGTATTGTTCATTTTAGAGTGTTCTCGCCATTAAATTGCAGCGACACTCTGCTTTCTGCATTTCTGTGGAAATCTTGTCTCCAGCAGCAGCAATTTGTAACTGGTAGCTTTTGTATTTTTGGAGCATTCCTCTAATAGCAACAGACTTTGTGGTTGTGATTTGCGTGTTTGCAGATAATATACTTGGCAATAGTTGGAGGAACTTATTTCATCGTGGCAAAATCATGCTTCAGCTATATTCCTGGATATTATTTAAGTGGAATTCACAGGTACTGTTCGAAAGGATTTATACAATTTCTGTTATGAGTCAATTTGCTGGTGTGGTCAAGGACAAACACTTGGTTTGATAGCCCAATCATCTTGCGGTGGGAAATATTTTTGGCTTTATTTGTCATCTGTGTGATTTTTGTTTGGGGTGTCCTTGCATTCTTCTGATTGTCTTTGAGGTGGAAATTTTCATTTGGAGCTTGAGGTATTGACATTGGAAATAATCTAGAACTTATGAAGAACCAATTTTCCTGCCAGTTGTATGCCTGCCTTTATCTGAATACACATACCCATGAGTCTCTTGATCTCTGTGCGCCTCAGTGGTAGAGTAATTTAATGTGGAATCCATCTTTGGATGGAAACTCTTGAAGGTCAGGTGCCCTGTGGATGGCTTGGAAAACAAATGCTTTTAGGAGAGATATGAATGAGTGCAAATAACTCCCTGGAAAGGTGGAAAATGGGAAGTGGCTGTTTCATGAATTTAGGCTTTCATAAGACAGAAGGAATCGATTCTTTAGAAAGAAAAAGAATATTTGGCTCTTTACATCGAAGACGAGTGTCGTGGCATGTGAAAAGCATTTTTGCATTCCTTTTTTATTTATTTTGCTCCTGCCATATCTGGGTTCCAGCTTTGGAGGTCCTTTTGTTTGGTTCTTTGTAAGCAGGAAGATTGATTGTCCTCTTACTTGATGAATATTTTGTGCTTGCTTATGTATTTCTCTGGATTTTCATTTTTCCGCAAAATCAGGATTCTTCTTTCATTTGTTGCATGAGGTCAATTATCAATCGATATTTTGTGCTTTCTTTATATACATATCATGCATTTAGCTTCTGGCATTCCTGGGTTTCGGCTCCTTAATATATGTGTTGGATATCTTTTTTGGTTTTCTTTTGGATTAACCTTGGCTATTCCTACCCACCCCATTAGTGGTCGCGTGGTTTGCGCTCAATCCCTCTACCGGAAGGGAGTGAGTTCAAATCCCCACGGTCGCTTGTGCAACTCACCCGTGGTCCGGGGGAGGTGGGTCCCCTTGGGTCGCCCCGAGTTTATGCCGCCGGCTGCTGGCTGGCTGTACGGCGGTTCCCAGGTCACCCAAAAAAAAAAAAAAAAAAAAAAAAAAAAACCTTGGCTATTCCTTGTCTCTGATTAAATGGATTTCTTTCTTTGCTTTGAAGTTTATCTAGATCATGTTTCAGACTTTCACAGAATCAGGATTTTTTCCTTCCTTTGGTTGCATGAGCTCAGCCATCAGTCTGCTTGTTCCTATAGATTGGATTTGATTCTAGTTAGGATGATGAGTCTACTACATTGCTGGAGTTTTATCCTTAGTTCTATCAGTGGGTATCATTTTCGGTGAAGCTCACTAGTATTGGACTAGGTGATCTAAAGGCTTGTGTTTCTTTTTCTTCTACAAGTATTACTGTTTCTTGTTGTGGGCTAATTACATGGCCTGACATTGATCAGGAGTTCCTTGTTAATGCAGGCACATGAGCTTGTTGGCAGTTGGCATTGGTGTCCTTCTCTTTGTATTGACTAGCTTTTCTGATCCAGGGACTGTAAAGGATGACAATGTCTCTCAATATCTTACTGCTTACCCCTATGATGATATTATTTACTCTGAGAAAGAATGTCCAACTTGCAAAATTCCAAAGTGAGTTTTTTCGTATACCTTTCAAGATAAACCTTTTTGCTTTGTGAAGCTATTAACTATGTTTTGATTCTCCAGACCTGCCAGGTCCAAGCATTGCAGCATTTGTGATCGCTGTGTTGCAAGATTTGACCATCATTGTGGGTGGATGGTATGCCTTGCTTTTTCATTTATTCCTTGAGAAGGATATAATATGGTATTGCTATCAATGTGCTGGTATTTTCATGCAGAATAATTGTATAGGGGAGAGAAATACTCGATACTTCATGGCTTTTCTTTTATGGTGAGTTTCACATAAATGGCGGCAATATGTGTGCATTGTTTAGTGAAGGTCCAAATATTCCCTCGTCCTATCCTTAGAACAGATAAGTTAATAGATTTAACATATGGTTTTCAGCTTGAGTTCTTCTCTGAACATGACTACTAAACAAAGAGTTCTGATCTACCAAAAGAAAAGGACTGATGCAGGCTTCTTTTGATGTTTAAGAACTTAAGCATCTAATGATATAGCTTGTGCATGGTTCTGGTCAAAGAAAATCTTCAAGAGTGGTCATGCTGGGATGTGTCATGATTGTATTTTATTATTATTATTATTTTTTTTGTTGTAGAAGACATGACATTGATAATTTTGAATTAAACGGCATGGCGACTTTATATTGTCATATTTGTCTAGATTAAGCTTATTTTTATTCCCAGATAGGTAAAGGTCTAAGCTTAAATTAGGAACCATTGCAGTTCGTAAATGATCACTGTGGTGCAAGATGCCATGTTCTCTTTATCTGATGAATTGCAATGATTATTGTGTTCAATTGATATAAAATCACTGGTCACAGACAGCTTCCAATAAAGAATGAGAGAATATTCCTCTAAGCTTAAAAATACAGATGCTGATTACTCACATAAGTTGTATTAGAAGTGGATTAGAGCTCCTCTGCCTTAACAGCTACACATGAGCAAACTTTGTGTGTATTCATTTGGCTACTTTTTTCCAGGCATTTTCTATTGTGTGTATATGGGGCTGTTGCCATTGGATTGGTTCTTGCTGGACAGCTGAAGGAATCAAGAGTGATCTATATACTAACTGGTACATATGCTTTGGCCTATATGTCTTGTTTGTTGATCAATTATGGGTTTTAGATTTATTTGCTTTTCTTTCTTGCAGTGTATTATGGCATAGAAAATTCTTTTCGTAGTTTAGCTCCACATGTGCTTCAGGTTAGTATTTATTTGATTGTTTCTGATCATGTTAATAAGCCTTTGTTCAGAAAATCTCTTGCTCTTCAATGTGTCCGAGTTATGTTAAAGAACTCAGAGAAATATGACATATATCCTTTTGATTCTTCCTTGGAGTTGAAACGGCTATAAGATACTCTTACCTACAACTGAAAAGAAAGTCCACTTTTGCTGTTGGATTTGACTTTAGTGATGTGTTCTGGCCTTACAATATTGCAAGTTAATGATGGTGCTTTTTGCCTTATCATCAATTCAGTTATTCAATGTTTTAATAATATAGTAGTTGATAATCACCTGTTTGTTACGTTAAGGGATCTGAAATAGCAGTTCATCACATGTACAGGACATGAGTTAATTAGAATTAATTTTGAGTAGAGAATGGTAGAAATGACTGCTGTGCTATGAAGTTTCTGATTTTTGGATCCTTTGTTTAATGCCTTTTCTTCTGGGATGTTATTGGTTGCATAAATAGAGGCTTTAACAGGTCTCTTTGGACAATTCTTGAAACTTAATTATGTTTAGGATTGGGGTTGATTATGGTTGCTTGAAATTGTCTAAGACTATTGTCAATGCAAATTTTTACCACTCTGTTGAATTATGGTAGTTGATTGGGCTTGGTGTTTTTTTTAATAAATAAATAAATAAATAATTTTTTTGGGGGATGTTGGGGTTTGAGATGGCTTTTTCTTCCATTACTGCATCTTTTTCTTTGTCATACCATATTCGACTGGTATCTGATTTCCCCTTTGTGTTCTTTTTGAGAATTGTTATGTGGCTATCATCTCTTTCAATCCGTGTTCTTGATGTTTTAGTGCTAGTGGTTTCATAATTTTAATACGTGTTCTCCTCAGTCAATTTTTTTTTTTTCCCTTTTTTAATGTTTTAATCTCTGGTTCGAAACAGTGGTTTGTTGGATCCTATGATACTCAAATATTGCTTATGGTGTTCCTTGCAATAGTTGCGCTGCTACTGGCAGGTTTCTTTGGCTACCATGCCAGCCTCTGCTTCACAAACACTACCACTAATGAGGTTAGTATTGCTAATACTCTGCTGATTTCCTATATGCCCTTGACTTGTTTTGTACTGAGTAGAATTTGTTGTTACTGAATTCTATTCAATGATCTTCTATCCTCAGCCTAAATGAAGTTTCCTGGTTCAGAATTATGAACTAAGAGGTGTGAAAAAGCAAGACGTGATGTACTTTGGTCTGCTTGTAGGCTACATTAGAATTTTTTCTTTTCTTTTCTTTTTTTGGCCTCCACCTGGAGATCATGGAAAACTGCATTATTTAAAGGGAGAGAAACTGGAAATATAGAAATTGTCAGTCAGAGTGAAGAGATTAATGTTAAGCTCATCAAGACTTAATCGAAGAATGAAGGCTCGATCTTACTAGTTTAAGTAACTCATCCATCCTTAGCTTAATATTTTAGATGTGCCTGGTTCCATCTCCTGTTAACAAACATACTAATTTCAGAGTTTTACCCTCGAAAACATAAGATGTCATGTGATGATGGAATATGGTCCAATTGCTACATGTTGTTGCAGACTTTCAAGTGGCAAGAGTACATAAATTGGCAGAGGAAGCTGAATGAAGCAAGAGCAAGCACTGCAGCACTCCGAGCCAGTCTTAATGGGATGAGCAGTGAGGTGTCGCCTCGCAAAAGCAAATGGAGGGCTTTCTTTAGAAGATCACCCTTGGAAGATGCTAAGCCAGTTGTTAAGGAAAACAAGTATGATAAAGGACTCATTCAAAATATCTACGAGATCATTGTTCCTTTATCATTGAGATCGTCATTTTCACAGAAGAAACCTAAAGTCCGTTGAGAATGATTTTGGGCACTGTGACTATAGTTACTGCTGCTCATCTTCTTCACTTTCGTCTTCTGAAATCCCTCAAAGTAATTGGTTGATGCTGTATTTAGGCCTAGAGAGGATAATTCATCAGTGACTTGAAATATTTGGTGTGGTTACCCACCTTGTTGCATAGGATGCAACAGAAGAGATTTAGTTAGATGTACAGGGCTTCACTTTTTTAGCACTGAACATCAGCATTTAGGAGGAGGTGTTCAGCTATTTTGGGTTTTACTTTTTGTTATTTTGACCCCTGACAATCTTTTCATGGATACCAATTGTCCTTTCCATTGGTAATTTCACTGATTTGTATAGGAATTCTCTCATTTTTTCGTCAAAGTATATTATTTTCATAAGTGAACAGTAGAATCGATAGAGGAGAGTGGTCAGCGAATTAGAAAGTTATCAATTTAAGAAGAAAATTACTAGTTGCCAGCATTAATATGAAACCATAGATAAATTCTGTGAATTTATTTGCAGTGCAAGTGCCTGCCGTTTTCCTTTTATTGATGTCATCTAGATTTCTGGTTCGGATGTCCAGTGCACTTGCTGATGTACAATGTGTTTTCTCTCTCTCTATACTTGTGTGATTGTGTGACAAATAAGTTAAAGCATCATATCTTTAACATCGATGTGTATTGTCTGGTAAGAATCAACAAGATTTTGACGAGAATGCATGTCAAAGTCCCTGAATAATTGGCAGCCTGTTCTTGGGTTCCTCAAGTTCAATAGTGTCATCGCCCATGCAGCAAGCTGTGTCCTTAGTTTGTGGTGCGGTACTGAGAACTGGGGGCCTTTGCGGCTTTGAGAGGATTTACTCACATGTTGATATACTCCCTGCTGTATAGAGATGTGGTAGCCCAACTTCACCCAAAACTTGAAGAAAGACCTCATCTTACCATCCATCAGTAAGTCACTCCTTTCTGCTAATGCATTTCCCTTTTGTTGCGGCTGCTGTCTTAATCCCTCGTCAGCCCTCTTTGTTTAGGCTTTTCATTCTGATTATCTGATGCTCCCAGGTATCAACACAACTGATAGGAAATTAATACTTGATGTTGTTGCCTCATTGGTCTTCTTGGGTGTATTTTTTTTTCCCTTTCTTTTGGGCACAATGAATGTGCTGCCCGTGTGCTTTGTGGAGTTGCTAACTGGTGACTAACTAGCTTTTCGATGAAATCACAAGTAGCATGATAGCATTTCGTCGGCTGTGTCGTAAACCATCATAAATATTTTCATTTTATTATGATACACCACAAAGTGTCTTATGCTAAAAAAAATGATGTGGTTTATGATATATTCATCTTATTTGTATTGACAATCACATGTTTCCAAATCAATGGCAAGTTTCATATAGAGCGGTATGGACTATAGTCAGGCTAGGTGTTCTATAAAAGGTTTTCAATTTCAACGTGCCTTGTTGTCAATTAACAACTGCAATTGGTGAAGTTTCTTTCTAAATTGATGGACAAAAACTAAATGAAAATTGATTGATGAATGAAATAATTAGAAATATAGAATTATGTTGATCCCATGCACTCTCTCATCGAGAATAACCACATCAAGACTGATCGGCTTCCTAATCACTTTGCAGTTGATTACATTCTATGGTATGGATACTTGCACTTTGGTTTTTGAATGATCTTTTCCAATCTTAAGCCTTTTCAACAGTGAATAGTTTACATCTCTGGCTAAACCGTGTAGGTTAAAGCAGCATGAAACCTATTCGACACACTTCGTTTTATGTGAAGCATGTAATAAGAAAGATGAGCCGTGAAAAATCTTGAAATTAAAATAGATGTACTTAAAAGTGAAATAGGGGTAAGGCTTTGTTTTCCTCTACTCGAAAGTAAATTAGTTGAAATTGACATAGATGTAGGTTTAGTCATTCATTTTGTCATAGCTAAATTCTCCAGCAGTTGAAAGTGTCGGTACTATCATTTTTTTTTTCATATAAAATATGGGCTATCAGGACGTATTAGTTCCCCAATATTGCCAAAATCTTTAAAAAATAAATAAATGAGTCCTCTCCATTTAGGGTGAAAGGTATATCTATTTTTATATGTGTACGCAGATAGTAAATGATCCAATCTTAACTCTAGGGTAACATTGCATGTGTGTGTACGTACTCTTTTCAGACACGGCCCACGGGCATAAAGTTCCATATTTATTCTGAAGTTTTTCTTCATCACAGAGGTACTACAGGAACAACTGCAAAACTAAACTAAACTTTTATTCATGAAATTGTCAATCATATGCACATGCTTGCGGCATGATTACCAATTTAATCCACACTTTGGCGCTCAGACTGCTTCTGCCCTTCCCAGTTTCAGCTTTTCTAAAGAAGCTGTTTGACAAGGAAAAAAGAGAGATATTAACAGAATCTCAACCCTTCAGTAGCCCCTGTACACAAATCAAGCATGGACACTATTCCTTCGTTCATCTTTCTGGTGTTCAAGCAACTTCAGCACGAATGAAGCTTTGCCGGGAACTGCTCAAAGAGGCATTTGGGTGCGTGGTGTTATATTTCTAGTCCGCATGTAGGTGAGAAATTGTCCAGGAAGCTCCTCCAGAAGAGCTTGAACCACTGATAAACTCCCACCTGCCAACAACATTATAATTTCGCGTAAGTTACTCTTGAGAGAAGACAAACAAAGAGAAAAAGTCATGAGAAAATCAACTCACAATGAACTTCTCGCATTGGAACAAACTGTACAATGTCTCTTGTGGCTACACGACCAGTAGAACTTTCTAATCTGACTCCATTGTCAGCATCAAGTTTCTGAAAGTAGTACAAAAATTAGACCGTTAAGTTCTCTACATCCTCTATAAGAAATATTTTGATGTCACATAATAGGAAGTCTAACTTAAACGACAGAAAACAAACCTACCTCCATTTGTGTAAAATCAGCACTCCCAACTCCAACTATCAGAACTGAGAGTGGAAGATCTGATGCCCTCACCAATGCATCCATGGTTTCTTGTTGATCAGTGAGAACTCCATCCTAAATAAGAAGAAACGACTTCTATTAGCTGCATAGAAAAACATATAAAATCCAAGAAATATTAAATGTTTCTTCCCACTTTACCGTTATTATGAGCAGAATGTGGTACTTGCTATTATCGTAAGAGATTGATTGGGCTGCAGTTTGAGCAGCCCTATTGATCACTGGACCAAATAAAGTGGGTCCTGCCAGGGCCACATTGTGCAAAGCACCAGCATAAGCAGCCATAATGCCTTCTACTCCCTCAACCTATCAATAAAGAATTCTAACTCAGAATTATGGAATTGGATATGATATTTTAGATGTTATCTGAAAGTGAATATACCAAAGTTTCTGCAAATTCAGTTCACCTACCTCATAGCCATCTGGACTTCCATTCAAGTTGAAACAATGGGATACGGTACCACCATATGTCCTTCCTCCAAACCCCCATGCAGAAAATCTTCTATCCGAATCATAAAACTGTATTACTTCTCCAACTTCCATTATAGCCTAAATTGTTAGCAACAAGATTACTCAATGGATAGACTTACGACATCAATTGGTAATTAAGACAGAAAAAGCATGTCAACTGATGACGGACCATGTTTAGAAGGCAAATTAAACATACCTGCTGGTAGGAATTATATCTTCCTGAAGGATCAATGTAATGCAAAGAATCTGGATTTCTGGGATTTCCATTTGAAGCTGAATAGTCCAGAAGCATCAGAACCAAATAAGATCGAGCAACAAATAGATAGAGTTCTTTAGGATTAACAAATTTTCAAAGGTTGATTACCTGTAAAGTCAACAGCAACCATAAAATTGAGCTCAAAACCACTTGATATGTAATCAAGAAAGCTGTATAGTTGCTTCTCACAGAATTGATCCACAAAAAGCTGACTCTTCAGAACCTAAACAGAGAAGTCCTAGATCTGATCAAAAGGCTCATCAGAATGAAGAGTATAAAACTATTTAAAAAGGACAGACACCTTTTCATGGCTGTGATGAGAAGCTGGTAAAGTAAAATTTGCACCATTTCTTTCTTTGTGAAGTTTCTCCAAGTCTGCCATGGACTTCTGAAGTTTACTGTAATGAAGCAAATTAACATACAAGAAGCTGAAGTACTATAAATTGCATGAGAATAGGGATTTACCCTATAAGTGCATGGTTCCCACTAGTCTTGAAGTCAAAGCACTCAATGACTAATGGATCCTCCTGCAGCAAGTCTTACAATGTCAAATCACTAGTGCCTCCAGTAACATATTAGACAATATGATGACAGGCTGTGTGTAAAACTTGCCTTGCTTCCGAATTGCTGCATGCTTAGACATAAGGGCCTCCAAATAGGGTTTAAGTCGTTGTTGATGACTTCGGTTTTGCAAATAGGAAGAGTACCCCCAGACTCAACTACTCTTGATATTCTCAGGAAAGGATCCTAAGAGAAGGTAACACCGGAGAACAAGATATAAAGCGATAAAAAGATATGGCAAGGAACAATATCAAACAGGACCTTTGAAGAGAGATTTTGGAGAGCTTACACTTTTAGAGAACATATCTTTGTTTTCCAAGTGGGAACAGAAGAATGTTATTTCAACAGCAGTCCTGGAAGCAACAGATTCCTCAGCATGGATGGTCAGAGTACCCAGATTTCTCAAGCCTAGTTGTGAATTTTTATTATGAAGCGACAAAGTCAAACTCCGACTTTGCTTTGTGACAATCTGTGGGAAATAGAAAGGAGAAGATGCATTGGACAAGGTCTAGATGGATTACACCTGCACTTCACTAAACTTAAGTGCATGGACAAGGACACATTCATAATGTGACCGGGGAGTAAGTACCTCCGACAGCACACAGCTAGCTTCTCCTAGAAAATCTTGGTCACTCAGCTTTAACGTCTGCAATGGAATCCCAATTAAAGATACTATTGAGATTTCTTCTTCCTCAAATAAAAAGACAAAAGGCAAATAGAGACACAAGTAATCTGAATGGACTAGTAAATATTTCACAAATAAGCATGATTGCAAGGGTAATTGCAAGTCATGATTACTTAATTGCCATTTAACATTTGAATTCCTATGCAAACATAAGATTGTCCAATGCATTCATTCCGTTTTTCCAGAATTCCAAGGATGCAACAATCTGTAGACTACAAGACAACCAAAGCCAATTCACCCCAGGAAAAGTGTCGTCCAACCACATTTGAACATCAAAGGTAAGAAAAAGATGAGCATTTATTGTTATATATTCTGACTTCATGACAAAACCAAAAATTCAGCTGATTCAAAACCATAGTAAAAGTAGCTAGCAAATAAGTTGGAGAAACTTGGCAATCAATCTGAGACCACTCCCCATTTTACTGCAAACTGTCTCCGCATTTTCATATATTTTTACTTAAGACCTATAGGAAGAATTTTTTTTTAACTAAAATGTGACATAGAAACGCAGTCGGAGACATTGTTAATGTATAACCAGGAAAGGCCATGCATAGCACATAGCTTCACATATTAATTTAGAGGGGAAAAAGAACCAAATATAAGGAAAAAAAGAAGAAAAAAGAAACAATGTTAGTGAAAATCTGACAAGGATATCAAAAGATATGATCAAAATGACTAACACGCCTTTAAAGTTGTTAATGCATAACCAGAAAAAAGCATGGCTTCTAACATAAGATTTAGAGGGGAAAAAGAACCAAAGATGGGATAAAGATATGGAATGATTAAAATGATTAACACACCTTTACGGGTACGTTGTGATATTTTGTGTCGACATCATATATATGAAAGCTGAAAAGAGATGAAAACAAGCAAACAAATGGGATTACATAATATAGTCAAGGCAAAACACAGACTGATAAATCATACTTTACATGGAAAACTCACACCAAATGCTGAATGGTCTCAAAGTGATAAGCTAAAGAAATCTTTCCAATCCATGTTGGATCCAAGCTATTTAATATAACTTCTGTCCTCCCAAGTTCCTCAAGCATCCCATCTCTTTTCCTCAAGTACACAACTGCCATTGGGTCACTCTGCAAGAATCAATTGATCAAAGTTCAGAAACCTTAGAGCAAGCTTAAAATTTGTTGTTTTTTGTGTTTGGGGGTGTTGTTTTGTTTGGTGGGGGAAGCAATGAAAGGAGGTACATATACATGCAGAAATCTCCTAGAATCAGTCATTTATTGTAATTATGAGCTACTTAACAATATCACTTCAGTTTCTCACATAGCCTGAAACTTGATCAACAGTATATATAAAAGTTTGGACATGAACTGAAGTGATATGACAGAAAGATTGGCATAAGACATTTCCTGTATATGAAGCACACAAGTGAAAAAGAAAATAACGTAACATACACAAAGACAGACTGTCCTAAACGTGTTTTCTGCATCACAGATTAGTCTTCCAGTCATAAGTTAATTCCAGCAACACACCGGTATGAAGACACAAATAACAGAAATCAACCATTAATGTGTACATCATATGCTGTGATGTCCTAAATTTTATAAGCATAAGCATATGCAGAAGAAGAAGAAGTTATTTGCTTCTTCTGTGACAGCCAAATAAAAAAGAACCAAGAAGATCCCAGGTGCATGTGAAAGCATGATACAGACACAATTGAAAAACTACATACTAGCAGCAAGATATACAACAAAGTCTGCTGAAAATGCTAGATGACGTTGCTCACCTTTGACATGACGTCTCGATCACGTAATTTCGAAGCAGATAAGGATAACTGCAGCAAAGACAGTATGGCACATCATACAAATTGTGGGCACTATATTTCGAGATTGATACTCATGCAGAACACCATATGTAATGCAAGAAAGTTCATATGCTTAATTTGTACTAGCTCCCTCCCTGCTACGCTTAATCAGCAACACCAAATTTAAATTTCATAAGGCAACACACAATTCAGATAGTTAAAAAACTGTTTCTGCAGAATGAATAATGCAATTGCGTATAAGTCCAAAGCTTAGTTAGATTTTTGTCTTAATTTAGCAGCCCCTTTTGAATAAACTGACGAAAAATCCCAATTAAACTTGTTGCAGCATGCAATGCATGAGTTCCAAAAGGCCACGGCTCAAGAAGCAGACCAAAATTTTGGTTCAAAGAAAACAAATCAGATTTACTGAAGTGAAGTCTAATGAGGAACACAAGAAGAAAACTCCAATTAGACGACCATGTTTTCTTCAGATCACGCGCAAAATTTATCATCATGTCGTTCAGATAGCGAGGTTTGAGTAGAATCCACATTGTGAAGAATGCTTCTCAGTTTTTCTGCTAACCATCCTCCGAAAGACAGGTTTCTTTCTGGCCACATCATCGGTTCGCGCGAAACGACAAGAGTAAAATACCGACAAGTGAGAACATTGACTCAGGCCTCAAGAGAACGAAGCGCATCGCTATGCAAAAAAGAAAAAAAGATTCTGCAGCGAAAAAAGCGCGCATGCATGATTACATGGGCAGGCGACAGGTACAAACCTCAATTTGAGAGAAGAGAGCGGGTTGACCGCGAGCTCGGAAGAAGTGGTCAACTGCGTCGTTGGGACCGCCGTTGTTGCCTCCTCCTCCTCCGCCGACTCCTAATCCTCCCATGGGGCCCTGTCGGGTCCCCCCGACCGCTTGTTGACCTCCTTTCACATCCGAAAAGAAACCCAAGCAACCCCCCATGCTCTCTCCCTTCCTCACTTCCTCTCGAACAAGTCCGATTTCACCTCCTCCGTGGATTCGATTCACACCCGCAATTGCTGTCTCTTCCTATCTCTCTGAAAACCTCTGTTTTCCCAGAAACTGCTTCTGGTGAAAATTGTGCCCCCACCCACTCTCTCTATCCCTTTATTTGAGTCGACAGTAACGTCAAAGCGCGTGGGGTTGGTTGTGACGTGTCGATCGAGGTTACGAAGATGTCTATCCAACCAGCGAAACAATCGTTTGCCCTTCGCAAAAGCTGTTCCCTTGTTGAAGGCTAACGAACCGTATCGAAACTGAATCAAGCTCGATCCCAATCAGGGAAACAAACCCTCGTCGAAAGGATCGTGCGCACGGCTAAGGTAAAAGCTGTTTCCTTTTCGGAGGCCAAGAACCGTTTCAGAACTGAATCAAGACCGAAGCTTTGCGCGTGTCTGGGATTCTTGTTGAAGTTTGTTGCCGTATATAGATGTAGGAGTGCAGGCAGACGTGGGATTGGGTGCCTGACTCGCGCGTTTGACGTTTCCCATGTTTTTGTTAATCCGTTTTTCGATGACCAGGACCAGAAGACCAGGCTGCTGTTATCCCCTTCGCTGGGGAAGTTTGGGGAGAGAGGAGAAGAAAACTAGACGAGGGAATGAGAGAGAAAATGATGAACTGACCCATAAAATTATTGTAACTCGTGCTGGGTTTCAAGTCTTTGTGTAATCTCAGGGAAAAAGCTTGGATGACCGCTGACTTGACCGGGTCTTTGAATAATTCGACGGATAAGGTCAAATGTTTGGATTTGACTTTCCATCGCTGCGCGGGGGAAGGGTCAGCAAAAGAAAAATCAACACGAATGGCTCCTCAATTTTAGTCTGACGTGGAATATTATTATTAAAATTTTAATTTATGTAATATGATTCACGAATTTTAATCTAATGAAAAAATAATACTTTAATTTATTCAACATGAAAAAAATAAATTTATTCAACACAATCCTTGAAATTTATCTAAGTTTTTATATATTTTCATATAAGTTAGGGATTCAATGAATATTTATCAATAATTCAATGATCGCGTTTGTGTTTTTGGTCCATTAGTTCCATTCTCCCATTCAACACGTGTTAGTATTGCGAAATTGCAAAATAGGAAAATTGTGTCCTTTGATTATTTAGAATATGTATATATGAAACGTGTTTTTTAGAATAGCCCTTTCTTTCCCCTATCTTTTCTTTACTCTATTCGTGGAATTGAACTGAACTTTTTCCTTCAATAGGTAAAGTGTTTTTTCCTTGATCAATCAAAGACTAGTTACACCGAATCAATCATGAAGTTCTACCCTTGGTACCAAGCGAGGATTGGGGGATCACTTTCATCCGAATCACCTTGCTCTGCCTCTGGCATTCGAAGGTGGGTGGCCCGTCCCTCCTAGAACAGTCATGTTTGGTAGTTCTGAAGGGCACCTGTTCATTCAGATTCTATTCAACATATTTCCCTTAAGTAGTTGATAATGGGGGCTACCGGATTTTCGAATGAATGCTGGGCTAGGCCACCTCGAATGGCGTGAGCCATCTGCAAGTTTGCTTTGAAGTGGATACTTGAATGCCAAGTATGGCTCGTAATAATCTATCTTCTGGGACATTAAACTTTTCTTTTATTGGGAGCATTAGACCATGAAAGATTAATGATGGTCTCTCAAATGCCGGTTTTGTATAGATTCATAATGCATAGCCAATACTAACAAAGGTGGAAATTGGCAAAGTTTTTGAGCCATTGTGTATATACATAAATCGATGTCTGCCTGGTCTAGACAATGAGAGCATCTGCTTGATATCTCAACACTATGTTTTCCTAAGGTTAAAAGGAGATTATATAAACTTAAAAAATTGTGTCTCTTGATAATACGTGACCAGAGAAGTCTTTAATTATTTGGTTGTATTGATGAATTGTTTTGTCATAGGCACAACGGTTCGAACTTTACTTTTGATGAGTGCACGAATATGCTTGGATCACTCGAGCCTATCTTGAGCTTCATGCTCTCCAATGATATATATTAATTTCATGTTTTCACATGAGAGACGGCTTATAAAATCAACATATTAAAGAATTTTAACTATTAAAAGAGTTATACGTGACATAACACATCTAGCAATTGACCCATGGAAAGACATGTTTAAATATTACCATAATTGGAGTCACTCCCTTGGAATGACAATCTTGAGTTAACATGCAAAAATTTAATAATAAGTCCTATTATCCCGATGTCTTTTGCCTATCCAAAAATATTACCATATTTTGTGGATCTTTAATCTTATATTTGAGTATTCCTTATTTACGTTGAACCTAAATCCAAACCAAGAGATTGCACATATAATATGATGGTGATCGATGCCTCTACTTTCACTCTAATATTATCCAAAAAGGCCAGAGAAAGAAAATCACGGTAAAGTTGCTAGAATCTTAAACTCTAGGACCAGGATGTTTTAGTGGGCAGATTGCTTCCAATTTGATCATTACTTTTTGGCTAGAGTTTTAGCACAGCTTTGTGATCCATGACATTCGTTATAATCTGCTCCTTCATGGTGCCGTCTGAGGGCCGTGAGGGGAAGTAGACCAAGGGTAATCGAAGCCCCTTAGGGTGAAACCCCCCAGGAAGATCCCCCTGGTGAAAAAAATCTATCGTTGACCGATACAAAACGATTCATGGTTCGGCCCCTCATGGGGTTCTACACATGCACCCCCCTTCCTTTTCTGCGCTCCGCGTCCGGATGTTTCACCGGGGAAGGCCGCTGGAATCCAGGGTGGCTTCCCTACCCCCCGAAGGGGGGTTGTGGCGGGTAAGCCTGTGGGTTATCTAATTTTATCGAGGGGATAACCATCATCTAGCCCGTCTGCTTCCGGGCTGTCAAAGTCTTTTAAGGTCTTGCTTAGGACCGATTTTTTTTTACAGTGCCCCATTTCGGGGCACCCTCCTTCCTTTTCTGTGCTCCGCGCTCAGATGTTTCACCGGGTAAGGCCGCTGGAATCCAGGGTGGCTTCCCTACCCCCCCGAAGGGGGGTTGTGGCGGGTAAGCCTGTGGGTTATCTAATTTTATTGAGGGGATAACCACCCTCTAGCCCGTCTGCTTTCGGGTTGTTAAAGCCTTTTAAGGTCTTGCTTAGGACCAAATTCACAGTGCCCCTTTCGGGGCAGTCCCTTCCTTTTCTGCGCTCCGCGCCCGGATGTTTCACCGGGGAAGGCCGCTGGAATCCAGGGTGGCTTCCCTACCCCCCCGAAGGGGGGTTGTGGTGGGTAAGCCTGTGGGTTATCTAATTTTATTGAGGGGATAACCACCCTCTAACCCGTCTGCTTCCGGGCTGTCAAAGCCTTTTAAGGTCTTGCTTAGGATCAACACAGTGCCCCTTTTGGGGCACCCCCCTTCCTTTTCTACGCTCTGCGCCCGAATGTTTCACGGGGAAAGGCCGTTGGAATCCGGGGTGGCTTCCCAACCCCCCGCGAAGGGGGTTGTGGCGGGTAAGCCTGTGGGTTATCTAATTTAATCAAGGGGATAACCACCCTCTAGCCTGTCTGCTTCCGAGCTATCAAAACCTTTTAAGGTCTTGCTTAGGACCAAACACGGCTTTGTGATCCATGACATTCGTGATAATCTGCTTGCTCTCTAGCGCTGGTGAATCGAAAGCATAGTCATGGCGATATTGCCAAGGGAAATTACCGGATTCATGGTTTGCTTTTTCTTTTTCTTGGTCTGTTTTATTTTCATTTTCAACTCAATTTTAGATTTTACCCTGTCTCTTTACAGGGCTGAAAATAGAATCTCACACTTGCATATTTGAGATGCAGCAAGTGCATTGTCTTGAAATCCAGGTTCAAAAAAAAAAAAAAAAAACAATTCCTAGTATGTAGTTAATGCGCAGATAATCACTTTTGGCCTCTAGCATATTTGTATCAGGATCCTATCAAAGTGGATAATTGGATGGAAGTTGTTCTATTTCAATGGCTGAGATCCTTGTCATCCCAGTCGAAGGGTCCATATTTGTGGGGACGGCACAAGATCGTTGCCATTGTTCCCTTTCATCTGTCAACTCGCACTCGTGATTCATGACTAGGCAAAAGGCAACCCACTTTCCTTCCCCCCAAATCACAATCGTGCCAAAAGGCAATACCCTTTCACCATTAGACTGGCCTTTTTCAATTTTTAACTTCATTATAAGTACACATCCTCTTTTAAAGGTTTCATTACAGAAATTTATTAGCAAATATTTCAAGATACCACTACGAAGAAACCAAATGAAAAAGTAGATTTCCAAAACATTAAATTTGCCAATCGAATATCTAATCGGCCAATTCTGAAATTAATTATGTTTAAAATAATCCTTCTTTCTTATAATACACTTTTCGCAAAAAAATATAGATAACGGGTAGAATTATTCAAGTCTCAAAAGATTTTCCAATTTTTTTCCCAACTCATAATTACACAATTGGGGTCGAAATTTCCAAATTCCCCGATCAAGATATGGTAATAATTATCCCTATCCACTCCTTCCCACACATGTCCTTCCTCCACATTAAATTTCCAAGAACTTGCCCCCAAGACTTGATTCATCTTCTCAGGATTTGATCCAAAACGCCAACACACGCCTAAGTCAATCCAGCCTCTTAAGACCTCGTCTCTCTCTCTCTCCCTCCCTCCCCCCACTATAATAAACGAATTCCCATTATACGTTCATATTATGTCGAGTCCCCAAGATCAAAAGAGAATCAATCACTATAACTCTAAGCATGGAGTTTCTCTAGCACTTGTGTTTTTTATGGCGAGTAGAGTCTTTAACCTGAAAGATCCAATAAACATTTGCAAAACGACCATAATGAATAAAATGGCTATGATACATCATTGTATGATTGGATCCAGATTTGATTTAGTCTGGTCCTAATTTGTAATGGTTAGCGATTTAATTGATTCGTGAATTCTTGTTGAAATGTTTTGAGTTGACCAATGATTCCCTGAATGATTCTGCCCCTCAACTTTTACAAGAGCACAAGCTAACAAAAACTAATCTGTGTACCAGGCAACATTGCTAGTTTGTTGGAAACAATAATAACCACGCAATCTAGGATATTCTTCCTTTGCATTCACAAAATTCTTCCCATGAAAGAACAATTCCATAAACAAGTATACAAATGGCGATGGGGAACATAGTTGGAGGATTCAATGCGGTCTCTTGAACACCGAAAGCAATAAGCATTCAAGACAACCAACCTGATTTTGCTGCCACCTGATATCAAAGCCTGACTTCACCAAGTACCGCCGAAGCACACTTGGTATCTAACTCAAATGTTGGCCTTACAGCGCACATATGTGCAAGGAAAAAATAATAGAGTATAGGTACCCGATTTAGTACTATTGTGACAAAAGAATTGGATGACCAATAAGAAAAGAAGTTCCATTTTATTTGCAAAAAAGTATTTGTGATATCGGTCGATGACAAACTTGGGGTACAAAGCTCCTCCTGCATCTACATCGAAAAACCACTAATGGGATCATGCTAAAAGAGAATGCTAGTCTCATATTCATTGAAGAGCTTGAGTGTAATTTCTTATGTATGAAATTAGCCAATTTGATCTAATCGATTTCCAACAACTGCAAAACGTCATCAGAATTCAGGTATTTTGAAAGAATCAAGGGTAACATGAGAAGAAGAAGCACTTGGTTAATGACACGGGCGGGCACACAGTTGCAATTGGACAGCTTTTGAAGAATGAATGTTGACCTCCATGATTTTTAACAGATATTCCATCTATTATTTAGTAAAACATGCATGTCAGAAAAATGATGTGAAGGCTGCTGTTGGAGTATTTTTTTGGAGACTGATCATTGGTCAGAGAGTTCCGACCAATTCTCGAGCTCTATAAATTTGTGCTACCATTGCAAATGTGCACGAAACAAGAAAGTTACTAAAATTCTAATATTGAGTGAAATTGAGGTGGCATTTGGGGGACTAAACATGAAGACCAAGAAGATTCAAGTATTTGAAGGACTTGTTGAAGGATAATTTTTTAATTGCGGTACTAGAAGCAGATGAGGGTCAGCCGGTTACACTTGCTGGCATTTAGTAAAAGAAAGAGTAAAGAAAAGAAAATAAAAATAAAAAAAACTTAAAAAACTATAAAAAATTCAAAAACCTATTAATTTTTTTTTTTTAAAATTTCTACATCAGTGCTAGTTATACCATGTTGGACAAGTGACATCCACGGCATCGATTTTCAGCTAAAATTGACTGGTTGGACTTAATTAGAAAAATGTGAAAAATGTTTATGAGTAAATTGATAAAATTGAAAGGTTTGTGATTGAATTGACATTAATATAATAGGTTTGAGACTTTTTTAGATAATTGTCCCATACAAAATCATTTGCACTTATTGTTAAAAAGTTACCGAGTCATTGGTGAATTTCTATCATATGGTGCTACCTCGTTATTATTAACACGAGATGGTATGAGAATGTCCCCATCTTGTAGACTTTAAGGATATTAATTGGGTCACGTTGTCACATAAATCAAAGTGAAGTTATTTTCTGTTCATGGTGATGAAAGAATTCAGAATTACGGTTTTGTCCAAGACTCGCTCAAACGAATATTTGCATATCATAAAAGACAAGTGGAACAAGGCGAAAAGAAATCACAACTTTATCGACACACTATAACTTGCAACCAAGAGGTTTGATTAGAATACATATGGTTGTGAATTGGTTTTTTTGCCTTGGAAACCTTCTCAAATAATTGGTCTTTTGCTGAAAGACTTTTTGATCAACGCTAGGGTCTTTCGTCATGCTGACACCTAAATTTTTGCATAAAAAATGAGTTAATCTTTGCCCAAAAAAATAAAATTAAAATTAAATATAGTTTAGAAACATCTATTTTATTTTATTTTATGTTATTTTATTGGACCGACGGTGAGCGTTGATAAGGCGTGAAGATTTTTATATATTCCAGTGAGATTTTTCACATATTCAAGTAATATACATCGAGACACATTTTTGGGTAGAAATGAAGGTTTCGGATGGAATACTTGAAAAAATACAAAAAAGAATATTGTGTGAGGTGCATATATTTCAATGATATATTCAGGGGGATTATGTACAAGCAAAATTAGAAACAAAATATACCGCGAACATCAAATTCCTTCCCTATACTAAGGGTTGTGCTTGTACGGCAAAGGGGGTCTTTTGCTGGGGTTCATTAGAGTTGGAAATTCAAGAGAGAAAAGAAAAAATTCGTTTGCGGGAAAGAAAAAAAAGTCAAAAAGAGTGCTGCAAAGAGTGGACGTGCGGCCAGAGAGAGAGAAAAAGAAAAAAGAAGAAAAAAACAAAAAACAAAAAGGAGAGGAAGAAGAGGGAGCAGCCCCGAGCGTCGACGCCGCAGCTTCTGCTCCGCCCCCAGCCGCGACGCTTCCGTCGGCCGGCCTCCGCTGCGCCGGTCGCCACCGCCGTTCCGCCACCTCCGCGCCGCCGCTCTGTCAGCCCACCCAAGGCGGCCGCTGTTCTGCCCGCGACACCGGAGCTCCGCCGCCGCGTTTGCCGTCCCTTCTGCCGGCCGCCGCGTCTCCGAGCGACCCACTGCACCAGAAACGATGCCCTTGCTCCGCCTCTGCTCCCATGCCCAGTAGCCCTCGCCGGTCACTTCCGCTCCGCCCTGCTCTGCCAGTCACCGCCTGCAACCCACGAAGCTACTGCTGCTGGTCCGCCGCTTCCGCCCGTCGTCGCCGCCACCACAGCAGCTCGCCCCGTCACCGGCTCCCTCCGCCAGCCCTGGCGTTGACGCCGCCCGTCCGCCTCGCACGCTGCAGCCCCAGCTCCGCCGTCTCCGCCCGTTGTCCGAGCACCGGCATCCCTTTACGCTGGTCCAAGCTACCCGCTGTCGCTGCTCGGTCCTCCTCTGCCCGCTGCTGGTCCGCGCTTGCTGCCCCTGCACCGCAAGCTCGGAACTGCTCCTTGCCTTACGCCCGTGCCTCACTGATCCAAGCCAACCCCCATTCGTCGTCCCCAGCTGTTCGCTGCGACGTCTACATTGTGACAGCAGGGTGGACACTTCCAGCGAGCACTTTCAAGCGAGATCTTGGCCCTGCGTGGCGTTCGTGACACCAGATGCTGCTCATCACGTTGCCTACAACACCAACAGGCCGTCAAAAATTTCAGATTACGTGTGTGTGTGTCAGGTGTCTTCTACAAGTCTTTCCAGCGAATTTCCCACGACGAGTTGCCTTGGTTGTGCCACATCAAGCTGCAGCAACATCATCAGCCGCGGAGTCCCTGGCGAGCTCATTGACTCGCTGTTGCCCTGCCGTGCTGAGCCATGAAGTCCCGACGTGAGCTGCTCTAACGCCATTTTCTAGCCCAACGTCAAGACAAGCTGCCGTCCCGTTGAGCTCATCCCCGAACCAAGCATCCCGGGAAGTTTCTGTTTTGTAGGTTTGTTGATCGTAAGCGCCACCGAGAGGCCCATCGGCCAGCATCACTATGAACCACCACGTGACCCACCGCCACTCAAGTCACCACCGTCAGTTGCGCCATTGGCCACCGGTTGCGAGCCATCCATCGACAAATTCCAATTTTGAATTATATCCGAAAATTAGGTAAAAAATCTCATCCAAATTTGATTTAGATATCATATTTGATGAGATTGATATCTAATTTAATCTTTCTGAGTAATAGGCATAATGTCAATTATGATTTATTGCCTAATCCGTAACCGCACGTCAATTGTTTATTCCATCTATAAGGCTTTAGATGAAATAATTAATTATGCGGAAAAGCTCTCTCCTTCCACGACCAAGCAAATCTATAATCTATGTTTATATTTACTTTTTATTACACCTTTTTATTTTTCTCAAAATTTACCCTTTCAATGCAGTTTATATTTTATTTGCAATTTTCTATTTTTCTCCGCACTTAGCTCCACATTCAGTTCACACTCCATTGAATCCCCTTCTTTATGCACTTTTGGGAGCGACGTATATAACCGTGAAGCGACCTAGGTTGCTCTTGGCGCTATTTTTGTCTTTACTAAATATTGATCAAAATTTTGGATGTCTTTCGTTAAAATAAATTGTCCCTTATAATTTTCTTTCAAATGTTCATCAATATCGGGAGATAACTTTACAAATCTCAATTGGACTGAACTTGTGCTAAAAAATTTAAACAAAACCAAAACAAGGAGATGTGTTTGTGACTATTCATGTCCCTTGTTCAGTGATAGTTATGACAAGTATAGAGTTGGTGCTACCTGAGGTTATCAACAATTTGCTATGATCCAAATGAATTTCCCTAAAACTCAACGATGCTTACCATATTATCTTGTTCATGGAGAAGTAAGAAGCTTATATTCTTTCAAGTTTTTAACTCTAACCAGATACCTAGTGATCTTTATTCAGGATACAGAGGATGATGCCTTGATTTAGAAAAGGATGACAAAATGTGTTAAATAAAATAATCAAGCCGAAATCTAAACTATAATTTTCAACATCTGATCTATCATCAGTTATTATATGAGGTTGAGAGGTACATGGAGCCACAACAAGTCTTGTCAAGTTTGGTTAGATAATGTTGTGCAATTTCACATGCTAAGCATAATAAAATATAAGTCTTAAGTCATGATAACATGGACATCACCCATATTTCTATTTGCACTTAAATGATCCATAATTTGTAATTCTGACTAAAGGCATGGTTAGATAAAGTTTCCTACAATCAAGATGTACAAAAATACAACCCTTTTTAAATATAATATGCTAAATTTCATTTTCTCTTTTTTTTTATCAAATTGAGGAAGTTCAGCTAGTGTGTGTTTGCATAAGACTCTCTATCTCTCCATCCACATGTTTGAAATGTATATTTTTGTGGATCCTCTCGTTTATAAGAAGGACGAAGCGGACTTCAAATAACGATGTCTAAGTTCCCTTTGTTGTAATATACATATATACTTGTACTTCGAATGGTATTTTATAAATTAAGAGCGAGGTCGTCCATTAAAGAAATTTGATGAATAGATATATGAACCAAAGGTGAGGGCTCTTAATTAAAGATTTTCATATACCCACCGTTCAAGAAGAACAGATGATTTTAGTCAACTATTCTAGATCTGGTTGTAGGCAATATTTTGAAAATGTTATCAAAGGTTGAACCGGAGTATGGACTGGCTTTCAATTCTTCTAGTTCGATAGACCCAACTGTTTATACCGATCAGTTAGAATAAAGAATGAAGTAAGAAAAATAAGCAATATTTGAAATGATGATTTTGAAAATGTTATGAGAGAACTCACATGTAATATTTGCCCGCTTTAAAGTATTTTAAGAGTTCTACAATGAGTTTTTTCCTGTCACTTGCAGGAGGCTAAATTGTCTAAATGGTGCGAGTAGAGACCTGCTAATTTTCCAAGATCACCCTATTATTTTCAAGCCGCAGATTAGGCTACCAACAAGAAGATAGCTAAGCGTAATGCCATGCAATGGAAAGAGACGGCACTTCATTTCTTTTTTTTTTCCCATTGACTGTGCTGTTGCGACTTCGACATAGCCGGTTGCGAACAACGAGGGCTGGGGCCAGTGGTCATGGTGGGTTGGGGCATCATCTGAAACTTACACATAACTGGTGTTGCAAGGGTCGATTATAGGGGCAACAACGAGAGATCCGTCAAGACATGGCTTGCAAGCAATCTTGATGGTGATTACCAGCACTGTTCATGTGATTGCTATGAGCAGGTTTGCAATTATGGCCATTCCTTGTGCCAAGTGATGAGAGACTAGACATCCGGTCCTGATAAAAAAAACATGTGAATATTGCGAAAGATGTGCTCTAACTGCATTGTCAATTTTCTTTTGGTCTTTGGCCAAAAGAAAATCCATACTTATGTTAGATTCAATAAGGTTCATTGTGGAAATAGACTTTTAAAGAATGCGATTATCTGGGACCTATATAATCATCTCCTTTACTGGCAATTTTTGCAAGATGAAAGCTGAATATTATCAAAGGCACTCGCTAGAACGAAGAGTATTAAACTATTTAAGAATGACACACCTCTTCATAGCCTTAATGAGAAGCTGGTAAAGTAAAATTTTCACCATTTCTGGTGAAAATTGTGGCACCCACCCCCTCTCTCTATCCCTTTATTTTAGTTGACAGAAACGCCAAAGCACATGGGGTTGGTTGTGACGTCTCGATCAAGGCTATGATGTTCCTTATCTAAACCAGCGAAACAAACCCACATCGGAATGATCGCGCGGCCAGCGAAGGGACGTAACAGCTGTTTCCTTTTTGAAGGCTACGAACTGTATTAAAACTGAATCAAGCTCGAAACTTTGCACGTGCCCTGGAATTCTTGGTGAAGTTTGTTGCCATATATAACAGAGTGCGATTTGACGTGTATTAGGTGTTGATCGGCACGTTGGACATTTCCATCTTTAGTTTATCAATTTACGATGACCATGACCAGCATCGGGTGCATCACCTTTGTTAAGGAAGTTGGGCAGAGAGAGGAGAGGAAATGAAGGTAGACGCGGGAATTGAGAGAGAAAATGTGGGATTGACCAAGAAACGTACTCAAGTCGTGCTGCCTTTGAATCGTCGGAGGAAGTTTATGGGAAAAAGCTTGGACGACTTGCGAGGGTTGACGAATGTTGGGTCTTTTCATAAGTTGATGGATAAGGTCAAATTTCAGATCTTGACCGAATCGCTCCGGAGAGAGAGAGAGAGGAGGTAGCAAAATCGTTCCGACAGCACCGTTTCTTGGTCTTTCTTTTGAATGTTTAATAATTGAGCATGTGCGAGAACGTGCGAGAACGTGGGATTAGTCGACGATTGAGCATGAAATTTCGTGTGTTTGTTGAGCTCACGCTCCCGTTTGAAGCTCTCTCCCTTTTTGTATCCGTCTTTGATAAATGGATGGAGTGCTATTAGCAAGATAGTTAATACAATTTGTGAGTTTGCTTTTGAATTCCTCGATGAGATTTTGAAGTGTATTTTCTTTTGATTTTTAATTTATCGCACTCTGGATAGCCTTATGATATAGCCGGTTAGTTAATGCCAATGCTTATTTGAATGGCCGGAATTATCATTCGATCTCACGGAAGAAAAAAAGAGCACAAGCTTATGCATGTGCCAAAGAAAAAAAGAGACAATACCCACGGTTAAAATTTCAAAGTGATTAAAAAAGTGAGAAAGTATATAATGGCTAAAAGATTTATTAAGTTATTAGATTTGTAACTACGAATATCTTACGCAAAATTTTAATTATCACATTCAAATTATTACAATGTTATATCTACATTAAACATAGGAATAAGTGAAATAGACAGATTATTACCTTTAAAGGAGGATCTCCCTTTTCATATAATAATACGGATATAGATTGACGCTTAATATTTAATGGATAAATTGATATATTCATGAAAATATTGGTCCCTCGGTTTCCTTCCCCTATCCATCACGTGCAATTAGACTTAATCCATCCGGGAGAGCATTATTAGACCATGAAAGATTAATGACATGTTGGTCTCTCAAATACTGGTTTTTAAAACAAATTCTTAACAATAAAGGTAAAATTGGCAAAATTATTTGAGCTAGAATGTAAATGCACAAATTGGTGTCCGGGAGAGCATTCACTTTGATATTTTCACACGATGTTTCTCTAAAGACAAAAATTAGAGAATATATACTCGAGAAATTGGGTCTCTCGATAATGTGTGACTAGAAAAGTCTTTGATTATTTTCTTGGTTTAGGTTGTGCATTAGTGAATTGTTTACTCATAGGCACGATAGTTCCAATTATACTTTTGACGAGTGCACAAAGATGCTTGGATCACTCAATCCTATCTTAAACTTGATGCTCTCCAATGATATATTATTAATTTCATGGCTTCGTAATCCACGACATTCTTGATAATTTGCTTGCTCTCTGGTGCTAATGGACCTAAACATATTCCTTTTCCTTAGACCTTTTGCAAGGTCGTAGTCATAGTGATATTGCTAAGGGAAATCACCGGAGTCATGGTTTGCGCATATATATTATTTTTTTATAGTTGGTCTATCTTATTATATCTCTTGACTTAATCTTAGACTTTCGTGTTGTCTCTTTGTAAAGCATGTGAGCTATACCTTACACCTAAAACTAACGTCCTCACCTCCAACCCCTCTTAAAAAGGTGAGAAATCGAACTCTACATCTCCTCCTTTTCATGTGAGAGGCGACCCTCGGTGGTCATGGTTTGCATATTTGAGATGTGGTAAGTGCGTTGTCTTCAAATCCATATTCAAACAATTCCTAATAGATGGCCCCACTTAGCCATCTATTAGACACACTCATGATTCATGACTTGGCAAGAGACAAGCTACTTTCGTTCCCCCCAAATACAATCATGCCAAAAGCAAATACCTTTTCACTATAGTGGATTGTCTCTTTGCAATTTTTAACTTTATTATACATCCTCTTTAATTTAAAGGTTTCATTGCAGGAATTTATTAATAAATATTTCAAGATACCCACTACGAAGAAACCAAGTGAAGAACTAAATTTTCAAAACATTAAATTTGCTAATTGAATATAAAACCGGCCGTTTCTGCCGTTTCTGAAATTAATTATATTTAAAATAACCCCTCTTATTTATTTATTTATATTTTTTGATGACGCTTTTCGCAAAAAAAAAAAAAAAGAAGAAGATAATGGCCTGCAATTTTCAAGTCCCAAAAGATTTTATAATTTTTCCCAACTCATAATTACTCAATTGGGGTCAAAATTCCCAAATTCGCCCAATCAAGATATTATATTAATGATCCCTATCCACTCCTTCCAGCATCTGTCCTTCTCCACAATAAATTTCCAAGAACTTTACCCCAAGGCTCATTTCGTCTCCTCAAGATTCGATCCATAAAACACCAACGTATACCTAAGTCAACGCAAGAGTCAAGCTAAGCACATGAACTGCTCTTAACACCTCATCATCTCTCCTCCCTCCCCAATCCCCTAGAACCATAATAAATGAATTCCCATTATTTCTTTTGGAATATAATATGCGGAAACGATATGATCTTACAATTTACATCAACGCGAAATCACCAGAGAAATAAATGAAAAATAATAAGGATATCAGAAATTTACATGGTTCGATCCGAGTATCGGTACCTACGTCTATGGAGAGAGCTAGCAGCACATAATCCACTATAATTGGAGAATCAAAGTTTACGATTACTCACGCTCAAGTGTTTCCCACACCTATATTTAATCCAAAACCCAAAATGTTTATAAATAAATAACTCATTTGGGTATAAATTCACGGCACAAAATTATTGCATGTCCCTTTGGCTCAAAGTATAACGCGAACGCCTCTCTCTTCAGCTTGACGTGCAGCTCCTACGTGCAGCTCCTTTTCTTTTCCCGGTTATGTAGGCTTTAGCGGCACCGTCTTTCTCTCTATGTGCAGCTTGCAGCTTCTCACAAAAAATTCTGATATAGATATGCCTATGCCCAAAAGGTCAAACCTTTGACTTGGGGCCCACCTTCTTTTTCTTTATGGCTTCACATGGGAAAGATGCTGCAAAGGCTTCTTTCTACTTTTATACGTGTTCCCAGGTCAAACTTTGACTTGAGCCCACCTACGCTTGGATTCACGCGTACGTGCAGAGGACTCCATCTTCACGTTTCAGAATCCGCAGCAAAGAAGAAAAACTTTGCTTCCTTTTTTTCAATTTTATATTTCCTCTTTTGTGCATTTTCAAGAGTCCAACGAATTTTCTTTTATTTGAGAAATCTTTATCAACAGATTTGATTTAACAAATCGTTATCCAAATCCAAACTCGAGACATTAATTTAACAATTCTCCACATTGGCTCAATGTTTGAAGCCAAGTTATAGTCTAATCATTTATGCTGCTCTCCCAATGCCCCGACGGGCGCTCACTTTCCACAGGTGCCAATAAAGGTCAAGCAGAGCTTGAGCTTTGCCAAAAGAACAAATTTAGTCATCATGTCTGCCGGATTATTTACTGTAGCAATCTTTTTGACAATAACAATACCCTTAGCTAAGACATCTCGGATGAAGTGGTACCTAATATTGATATGCTTCGTTTGCTCTTGATAAACTAGATTATACGCCAAATATATCGCACATTGGTTATCACAGTGTATATTCATACTTTTCTGTTCTAACCCAAAGTCTGAGAGCAAACTTTATAACCATATCGTCTCCTTCACTTCAAAGGTTAGTGCCATGTACTCTATCTTAGTTGAAGACAAGGTAATGTGATCCTGTAAGGACGCTTTCCAACTAACTACACCACCCTCTAGCGTAAACACATACCCTGCTAAAAACCTGCGATCATCTAAGTCATCGGCATGATTTGAATCCACAAAACTAGTGGTCTCACTGCCATTACCGTCCCTTCGATACACTATACCCATGTCTGTTGTCTCCTTTAAATATCTAAGGATCCACTTCACAGCTTCCCAATGAGCTTTACCGGGACGCTTCATATAATGACTAACCACGCTAATAGCTTGTGAAATATAAGGCCCAGACACATCATAGCATACATAATACTATCCACGGCATTAGAATAAGGAACACGAGACATATGCTCCTCCTCCTCCTCCTCAGTCTGTGGTGATAATTTATTTGAAAGTTTAAAGTGCTTTGCTAAAAGTGTACATACATATTTAGCTAACTGCATAGTAAAATGTGCTACAATCTTCTCAATATATTTCTTTTGATATAGGCGTAAAACTCTTGCAGTCCTGTCACGCAAAATCTTCACACCCAAAATTTTCTTTACAACACCTAAATCTTTCATTTTAAATTCAGTATTTAACTGCCTCTTCAGCACATCAATAACAGAAATATTTTTAGCTGCTATCAGCATATCATAAACATATAAGAGTAAATAAATTAAAGAACCATTCTCCAATCTCCTATAGTAAACGCAGCTATCCATCTGACTTTTTGTGTAGTCTTAACCAGTCATGAAAGCATCAAAACATTTATACCACTGTCTAGGAAACTATTTCAGTTCATACAAGGGTTTCTTCAACAAGCAAACATGATCTTCCTTACCTGAAATGGCAAATCCCCCTGATTGCCTCATGTAAATCTGCTCCTCCAACTCACCATGAAGAAACGCAATTTTTATATTTAGTTGCTTTAACTCGAGATCCTGTGAAGCAACTAAGACAAGTAAAACACAAATAGAAGTATATCTTACCATAGGAGAGAACACCTTATTGTAGTCAATGCTCTCACGTTGTGTATACCCTTTCGCCACAAGTCTCGCCTTATACCTCGCTATCTCAACACCGAGAATGCCCTCTTTCCATTTGAAGACCTATTTACTTTCGACAATCTTTTGGCTCTAGGGTACTTTGACCAACTCGTATGTCTGATTCCAATGGAATGATTCAATCTTTTCACTCATAGCCCCTAGCCACTGCGACGACTTCGAACTAGCCATCACCTCAGAGTAAAACGAAGGCTCATCTGTCTCCACTTCATCACCTACAGTCAATGCATAAGCAATATCTGTATAACCATAACGTACTGATGATTTAATTTGTCTTTTCTGTCTATTTGTGGCTATAGTGTGCTACAACTTTGCTCGTTGTTCACTATCACTGACTTCATGAACTGAGGCTTCATATACAGTCTTAACTTCAGTTACCTTCGAGGTCTCTGGAGTCTCCACCTGAAGCTCCACCTCACTAATGACACTATGATTTGTCTTCTTTGCTGGTTGTGTCTTAGAACTCATCCGTTGAAGCATTGCAGTCTTGTCGAAGATCACATCTCTGTTGATTAGAAAATCGGGTGATTAGGAATGGTGCACCACAGCTGGTAGCCTTTCACCCCATGTGCATAACCCAGAAATATGCATTTCTTTGCCATGGGCTCAAGCTTATTATCACTCGCATGAGCATACGTAGGACATTCGAATATACGTAATCCGGAATAATCAATAGGTTTCCTCGACTATACTTCATCAGGAGTTTTCCACTTGATAACAAATGATGAAGATCGATTAACCAGGTAACACGCCATGTTTACTGCTTTGGCCCAAAATCCCTTGCAAAGTTTTATATGCGAAAGCATGCATCGAGCTCGCTCAAGTAAAATTATATTCTTCCGTTTTGTCACACCATTCTGTTGTGGTGTCCCAGGTACTGTGCGGTGTCTCACAACACATTCTTTCTCGCAGAACTTGGTAAAATCTTTACCATAGAATTTCATGCCATTATCGGTTTTCAAGCACTTGATTTGTTTATCTGATTACTTCTCAATCAATGCCTTAAATTTCTTGAATTGATCAAACACATCATATTTGTGCTTCAGAAGGTAGACTCATACCTTCCTCGAATAATCGTCGATAAATGTCAGCATATATCGGGCACCTCTTTTCGAAGGAACCTCAGACGGGTTTCAGATGTCTGAATGAATATATTTAACTGGTTGTTTGGTCGAATGAATAACTATAGTAAACTTAACTCGGTGTTACTTCCCAAAGATGTAGTGCTCACATAAGTCCAGCTTCCCTGTCTTCTGACCCTTCAACAATCCCTCTTCACTCAGTATTTTCATATATGCCTCACTCATGTGCCTTAAATGTATATGCCATAACTGAGTCAAGTTAGAGTCTGACTCACTTGATGAAACTACAGTGGTTTCGGTCACGGTCTCTCTCAATAGATGATAGAGAGTATTCACTTTCTTCCATTTCATCATTGTCATGGTACCTCGAGAGATCTTCAATACTCCACATTCAACGGTATACCTACTGCCGATGTCATCGAGTGTCCCCAGAGAAATAAGATTCTTCTTGAGCTTCGGTATATGCCTCACATCTGTTAATGTGCGCATTATCTCATTGTGCATCTGAATCCAAATTGTCCCTATCCCTATAGCCTTATAGACTGCATTATTCCCAAAAAAAACTTTACCACCATCTGCAGTTTGGTAAATAATAAACTAGTTCTTATGAGACGTCATATGATAAAAACACTCCGAATCCAACACCCATTCGTCTCTTGATGAAATAGCAGTTGCACATAAAACAACTTTTGCATCACTATTGCTCCATTCGGCAATGTTTTTCACACTACTTGTGGTATTCTGCCTATCAATTTTATTCCTCCACTTTGGATAATCTCTCCTGATGTGTCCCTCCTCGTGATACTCAAAGCACTTCACGTGTCCCTTGGACTTTCTATAACGTGATTTTGATATGCTTTTACCTCTATTGCTACTAGGCCATTGATGTTATTCTCTACCTTAAATCGTTAGTGCTTGCGCTACTCCTTACACCAGACCGTCATCTCGCAACTTTCTTTGCCACTCCTTAGAGAATAAGGCGGACTTTACCTCTTCTAAGGTAATTGTAGTACGCTCCTGCAATAATGAATCAGTAAAGTGCTCCCATGACTCTGGTGAAAAGGCTAAAAACATCATGTCTTGTTCTTCATCATCAAGTATCTTATCGACATTCTTCAAATTCATCATGGGTTTATTAAATTCATCTAGGTGGGTTCTGATAGACGTACCTTCAGTATATCTAAATTGAAACATCTTATTTAACATGTACAAGCGATTGGTCGAACATTTCTTCACATAGAGTGTTTGAAGTTTTGCTCGTAACACTATGATATCATTTTCCTCAGTAACCTCTATTAAGACCTTATTCGACAAATTTAATAAGATCGTACTTTCTGTTTTTTCCATTAGCTCTACCCTCTCTGAGGCAACTCATTTTTATTATCCAGTGCCTTGGCCAACCTGTGTTGTCAATAATGCCCGCATCTTGATGCTCCATAACACAAAGTTGTTGCTCCCGTTAAGCTTCTCAATTTCAGATTTCCTCCTAGACATAATTGCAGTAACATAATTTCCAGATAATAATTAGACAAGCAAAAGCTCCAAATCACAATCAAGAAATCCAACCTGATCCCAAGCTCTAATACTAATTGTTGGAATATAATACGCGGAAACGATATGATCTTGCAATTTACGTCAATGTGAAATTACTAGAGAAATAAACGAGAAATAATAAGAACACTGGAAATTTATGTGATTCGGTCCGAATATCAGTGCCTATGTCCACAAGGAGAGTTAGCAGCAAATAATTCACTATAATTGGAGAATCAGAGTTTACAATCACTCACGCTCAAGTGTTTCCCATACCTAGATTTAAGCTAAAATCCAAAGTGTTTATAAATAAACAATTCACTTGGGTATCAACTCACGGCATAAAATTATCGTGCGTCATTTTGGCTCAAAGTATAACGCGCGCGCCTCTCTCTTTGGCTTGACGTGCGGCTCTCATTTTCTTGTCTTGGTTACGTAGGCTTTAGCGGCACCGTCTTTCTCTCTATGTGCGGCTTGCAGCTTCTCACGAAAAATTCTAATACATATATATATATATATATATATGCATGTGCCCAAAAGGTCAAACCTTTGACTTGGGGCCCACCTTCTTTTTCTTTATGGCTTCACATGGGAAAGACGCTGCAGAGGCTTCTTTCTACTTTTATATGTGTGCCTAGGTCAAACTTTCACTTGGGCCCACCTACGCTTGGATTCACGCGTACGTGCAGAGGACTCCATCTTCACATTTCGGATTCTGCAGCAAAGAAGAAAAACTTTGCTTCCTTTTTTATTTTATATTTCCTCTTTTGTGCATCTTCAAGAGTCCAATGAATTTTCTTCTACTTGGGAAATCTTTATCAACAGATTTGATTTAACAAATTGTTAACCGAATCCAAACTCGAGACATTAATTTAACAATATCAAGTCCCCAAGATCATAAGAGGATTAGTCACTAAATTTATATGTATGGAGTTTCTCTAGCACTGGCATTTTCATAGCGAGAAAAGTATTTTAACTCGAAAGATCCAACAAAGATTTGCAAATTGACAATAATAAAATAGTTATGATTCATTATATCATGGTCGGATTTGGATTTGATTTAGTCTGGTCCTATTTTGTAATAGTCGGCGGTTGTATTGATGTGTGAATTCTTGTTACGACATTTTGAGTTGATAGATGATTTTATGACTGATTTTGTCTCTCGACTCTTTACAAGAGCACAAGCTAATTGAAAATAATATGTACCGGCAGTTTGTTGTAAACAACAATGACCACACAGGGCCCGTTTGGTTCGGCTTTTGGGGAATGCCATTGGGGAAATGCAAATATCTTTGAGAGAAAGAGGCTTTCGGAAATGTTAGACCGTTTGGTAAATTTTAGCATTGAAATGCAACTTAGAATAAACACCGTTTGGCAAAATTTACATTTAGAATTAGCTTTGGTTATTTTTATTTTTTTAAAGTCTCGAAATCAAAGTTCGCAGTAGGCCCTTTGCGGGCCAACCCCACGCCACCGCCCGACGGCCGATTTGGCGTCGCCAGGACCGCCGGATCTGGCCGCCGGAGGTCGCGGATGCGATCTGGCCGTCCGGTGGCCGGATCTCGGCCTTCCGGCGGCCGGATCTGGCCGTTCGCGGCCAAATCCGGCCTCAAGACCGCCAGATCTGGCCGTTCTGCGGCCAAATCCGGCCTCAAGACCACCAGATCTGGCCGTTCGACGGCCGGATCGGCCTCGCCCGGTCGGCGACGCCGGCGAGGTCCGCGCGACCTCGGGCGGCGTCGCTGGTCGCGCGAGACCAGGCGATGCCGGCTGAGGTCCGCGCGACCTCCACCGGCGTCGCCTGGTCGCGCGAGACCAGGAGATGCCGGCTGAGGTCCGCGCGACCTCCGTCGGCGTCGCCTGGTCTCGCGCGACCTCAGGCGAGGCTTCTCGGCGGCCAGATCGCGGCTGAGCGCCGCCTTTGGCAAAGAAGAAGACAAACGGCGAAGAAGAAGGCGAACGGCGGAGGAGACGATGAACAGTAACGCGATGAACAGTAAATTCGCATATCCGGAATGCCCAATGCTCAAAGCTCGTCCCCCCCGGCATTCAGCTTTCAGCATTCCAAATGCAAACATTTTGCCAAGTTGCATTTGAAAGCCGAACCAAACACCATTAAATTTTTCCCAAGGGGCTTTGGGGGCTGAAAGCCCCTTGGGAAAGCTGAACCAAACACCCCCACAATCTAGGACATTCTTCTTTCACAATCACCAAAATTCTCCTCATAGTGAGAAGAGTGTTTAACCTGAAAGATCCAACAAACATTTGCAAATCGACCACAATAAAGTGATCATGATACATCATTTCATGGTTGGATCCAGATTTGATTTAGTTCGGTCCTATTTTGTAATAGTTGACGGTTTGGTTCCCGAGGGTGTTGGTCTGGTTCTCGGTTTCATAAAAAATAAACCAATGATTTTTGGTCTTGTTCTTGATTCTGAGGGAGAATCGGACTAGACCAACTCTTTTTTAAAAATTTTTTTTTTTCTTATGTTCATAAAAATAGTAATAAAACATACAATAGTAACAACTCTATTATTATTATTATTATTATTTTTTTAAATATTTTCAGCTAAGTGGCAAGTTCCATTAAATTGGATCGATTGGTCCAGTTGGTTCGATCCCCTATCTAAATAGTGGGAAGTGATCCTCCCAGTTCGGTTCTCGTTTCCTAAGTGGGATTGGACTGGTCCTTGTCCAAATAGTGGGAAGTGATCCTCCTGGTTCGGTTCCCATTTCCTAGGTGGGATTGGACTGGACTGGGAATCAATCACCCCTAGTCAACATTGGCAGTTTGTTGGAAACGATAATGATCATACAATCTAGGACATTCTTCCTTCACAATCACCAATATTCTCCTCATGAAAAAACAATCCCACAAACAAGTATACTGATGGCAATGGGGAACATAGTGGGAGATTTCAATGTAGTCTCTTAAATACCAAAAGCATTGAGCATTTGAGACAAACCAACCTGAATGATTTCACTGCCACCAAATATCAAAGCCTGACCTTCGCCAAATTTTGCTGAACTAACTCAAAAGTCAGCCTTACAATGCACATATTTAAAAGGGGAAAATAACATAGTATAGGTACACAATTTAGTATTATTGTGACAAAAGAACCAGATGATCGATAAGAAAAGAAATTCCATTATATTTCCTAAAATGCGTCTGCAATATAGGTCGACGACAAACTTGGGGTGCAAAGCTCCTCTTGCACCTACATGTAAAAACCACTATGGATGTTGCGACCTCTCAAAGCCCTACCGTGGGCAAGAGGCTAATGATTGGCGCTAAGTTTGGGCTTAGTTCGGGTTGTACCAAGCCCACTAATTCGTGATTTATGATATGGGTTTTTAATTGGCAAGTCATTTTTATATAGGAGTCGCCACTAATTGATTTGTGTTAAGTTGATTAAAAATCTAAATAAAATATTGGGAGAAATATTTTACTCCTTCACATTTAAAGAAACTAAGATTAAGAATTTGATCACACTAAATATCAATTAATGTCCTTTCGATACTTAATTTTGTTTAAAGTTTGAAGGATGATTTTTTTTTTTGACAAATTTTTCATGCATTAAAAAACTCTAAAAAAAACATTTTTAGGCCTTTCCCTAATTTGAGAATTTTTCAAATTTTATAAATTTTTAATTAATTGTTTATTAAAAAATTAAAATAAGAAGATAATGTAAACCTGACCCGGATCGCGCATCCGGATGGTCAGAAGAAGAGCTCCCTTTTTGTCCCTTCTCATTTATTCTTCTTAGCTTTCTCTCTCGTCTTGTCCTATCTTGTGCGTGTGGTCGTACTAGAGAAGAGAGCCGCGCTTTTGTACTCTAGTGACCAAGAGACAAAAGGGAGACTTTTTTATTTAATAAAATTGTCGCTCCTCCTCCCTCCTCTGTCTCTTTTCATTTTCATTTTATTCCTTTTTTTCACGCTTCCCTCTCCTCCACGACCATCTTCTTTACGACCGGACCAATAACGCGAGCAAATTCAAGTGGTAAGAGGGACTCAAAACTCAACCAAAGCTCCGGTACCGCTGCCGGTCGTGTTCAATCATCACACGGCCATCACTGTGACCGGGGCCGCCACCACCCTTCAATCTCGCTGGCCAAGAGTCGGTTGCTTGCGGAAACATGACGCGCAAAAGGAACGTCGAAACAAGAACGTAAGAAGCGAAGGAACAGCTGCGTAGATCTATCAAAACGCATTTCACCAACCACGAACGCCCAAAATGGACGAAGGACTGAGAACAAGTGCGCACGCTTCAGTTAGGCGTTTCGTCGAACAGGTAAGTCGCATTAACTAAAGAGGGGGAAAATGAACCAACAGAGCCCTGACTCACGCCGAAGCTAACAACAATCGGCAAGCAACAACCCAAAAGCCACAGCATACACACGAAGGGGGCCGGAAATCATGCGCGCTGGACAAACGGCAAAATTCGCCATGTGGCAAAACAGGGCACGAAACAGGGGAGGTTCGGCCGGGGGTCCCTACCCGGCTCACGGCATCGGACGGCGGACGACCCCGAAGATCGGGGTACGTCCGTCCGCCTCGCGCGCCCCCGAGCCGAGATCCTTGGGAAGCCGACCCAAGTCGGCACAACCAAAAGAATCGGAACTCAACCTACCGTGGCTTTGGTTCGGGAAGTGGCCTTGGTTCGGGAAGTGGGTAACGTCGACGGATCTTCGGCCGGGTTTCAAGTGTATTTGTCACCGCAGAACACTCACTCTCAGCCTCGCTCTCGGTTCTATCTCTCAGATCTCACTCTCCGCCCTTGGATCTCTCCTATTCTCTTGGCCTCACTCTCTAGAAAACCCCCCGATTTCTCTCTCCTCCACCTCCACCTCACAGCTCTCAGATCTCACCTACTCTCTGAAGAGCTCTCCCGATCTCTCACTCCTTCACCCCCTCAATTCGAGGAAGGAAGGAAGGAAGGACTGAAGGAAGGAGAAGAAGAGGGCCAGGCCGCGAAGTCACCGAGCTGGCGGGCGAGACGGGCCCTGGGCACTTGCGGAAAAGAGAAAAGGGGCTGGGATTAGGCCCAGCCCCCCCAAAGCCAACTTTTTTTTTTTATTAATTAGTAATAATATATATTTTTAAAAGTTCTATTTATTCAAAATGCAGTAAAATAAGGAAATAAAAGAAAAATAAAACTTAGTTGATGCAAATAATATTAATGCCTATGTGATGTGAATTTTTTTTTTGTTAGAGTCAAATTGATCCATAATTTTCTATGCAATTTTGATATTAAATATTTAGTCAAAATTTAGGTGTTAACAACGGGATCATGCTAAAAGAGAATGTTAACCTCATAGTGATGGAAGAGCTTGAGTGCAACTTCTTCTACATGGGACCAGCCAATTTATAATCTAATCGATTTCCAACAAGTACAAAACATCATCAGAATTTAGTATTTCAAAAGAATCGGAGGTAACACATGAAGATGAAGCACTTGGTTAACGACATGGAGGGGCACATAGTTACTGTTTGACGTCTTTCGAAGACTAAATCTTGACATCCATGATTTTTAATAAATATCCAATCTATTATTTAGGAAAACATGCACGTCAAAAAAATAATGAGAAGGTGCTGTTAGAGTATCTTTTTTGGAGACCGATCATTGATTAGAGAGTTGCGACCAAATCTTGAGCTCTATAGAAGGGTGCTACATTGCAGATGTCCACGAAATAGGAAATTTATTGGAATTCTTAATCTAGAGTAAGATGGAGCTGGCATTTAGGGAACTAAATAGATTTACTAATGCAGAAACTAGAAAGAAAAAGAAGATTCATGTATTCAAAGGTCTTGCTGCGGGTAATTCTTGAGTTGCAACAATATTAGCTGGCGAGGTCGGCTGGTGACCCTTGCTAGCCCTCAATTTAAAATAAAAATAAATTAAATAAAGAAAGAAAAAAAATTAAAAAAATTAAAAAATTTTAAAAATGCCTACGTCAATGGTGGGTGTCACATCGAACAACTAATATCCACATCATCGATTTCCAACAAAAATTATTTAGATAGACCGAATTGGAAAAATATGAAAATTTTTAAAACTAAATTGGCAAAATTGAAAGGTTTATGACTAAATTGACACAAAATCATTCACACTCGTTAACAAGTTACCGAGTTGTTGGAGAATTCCTATCATATGATGCTACCTTGTGCTCATTAACACGAGATTATACGAGAATGCCCCATCTCGTAGACTTTAGGGATATTCATTGGATCATGTTGCCATGGAAATCAAAATGAAAAAATTTTCTGATGGGTACAGAATTTGGAATTGCGGTTTTGTCCGATGCTTGCACCAATGAATTATTTGCATATCGTACGAAGACAAGCGGGACAAGGCAACAAGAAACCACAACTTTGTCGATACACAACAACTTGCAATCAAGAAGTTTTATTTGAACACATGGTCGCAAATTGGTTTTTTGCCTGTAAACCTTTTCAAATAATTGGTCTTTTGCTAAAAGACCTCTTGGTCAACGCTTGGGTCTTTGGCCAAAAAAGAAATGTATCACAATACTTATGTTATGGTCCCGTAATCATCTGCTTTACTGGCAAATTTCGCTGGTTATGAGTAGTATGCTTCGAAGATGATGGATCAATTGAGAAATATAATAAAGTTGTGCCGTGTTTGAAATTTTTGTGGAAATCTCTAGGAAGAAGCTTGGGTAAGGTCAATGTTGAAGAAGACTCAGAATTACTGTGGACAAGGAAGTGCAAAGCAATAGGGAGGACCGTGAGGTTTACATTTTACCTTGATTATTAGCGTAAAACCATTCATTATTGAGGATTTTTTAATTTGTGCTTGATGATTTTAATAAGTGATTTAATTAATTGGGATGTGTTGGTAAATTTTTATTTTATTTTATTTTGTGATAGATGACTTTAAAGTTGTGATTTTAGGGAATACAAACATGTAGACCCAATTATCTGGAGGTCCATGAAAGAACCTACATATGTCGCGAACTTATTGAGTTCAATCATTTTGCCTATGCAAGTGGTTATAGTTTAAAGTGGTTTGTATGCAGTTGGTGGGATTCGAATTAGTGGCTTCCAATTATTGAACTGGAAAGTTTCAGACCACTCACAATTGTAGAGAAAGAACTTGGAGCAATACAGTAGCATATAACACAGCCTCTAGAAAAATCTTTTCATAAAACTTATGTGAAAAGTTAAGGGATAATGGAAGCGCCAGTGCCTTTACTTCTTCAATTTATTCAATATTGTCCACGTACTCTCTTTTTCCTAATATGGTCTCTAATTTATATATAATTTTTATCGAGTTAGTCCTTTTGTTAAAATGGCAAAGTTGCTGAAGTATCATCCATTAATGCCACATTTAGATTGATCGGATGAATTGAAGATGAGATGGAACTCTTTTGTTGAAGATAAATTTATTAGGAAATTAAAAAAAAAAATCATAAGCACTAAGTGAGAGAGAAGCCACACCTATGATGAAAATTTAACAATTTCGAAATATTAGCTATCATTACCAAATATAGTTAAGTATAATGAATGCTAATCCAAAATTTATGAGAGGGGAAGAAAAAAGCAGAGAAAGTGCAAGCAACTAATCAGGCAGATGTACAGGCAAGTTGGGGGAAGTAACTAGGGAGAGCTCATGATTGAGTTTGCACGTGGTAGCATTCGTCTTTGAAGTTGGAGTCTCCAAAGAAGTGGACAAATTGGAGTTTCGTGGGTGGTTCTTGTACGTATTGGAGGGAATGGCTATTCCTAGTATTTGGATTGTAAATACCAATGTTTTGGGGATTGTAAAGCTCTCTCTTTCCACAATCAAGCAAACCTACAATCTATGTTTATCTTTAGTTTTTAATAGACCATTTTGTTTTCCTGGAAATTTGCCTTTTCAGTGCAATTTACATATTTCTGGTGGTTTTTTTTTTTCTTTTGAATTTTTCTCCACACTAATCTCCATACTAATTCACACTCCGTTGAATCCCTGCTTCGTGCACTTTGGCAGTGAGGTATGTAACTATGAAGCGATCTCGGTTGCTCTTGGCACTATTTCTTATATTTCTTTAATAAATATTGATCAAAATTTTGAGTTGTCTTTTGTTAAAATAAATTGTCCCCTTTAATTTTCTCTCAAAATGTCCTTCAATATTGGAGATAACTTAGAAATCTCACTTGGATAATCATCAATATTAAATGCGTGCTAAGAAAATCTATTACTCAAAAAATAAATAAATTAGGAGATGTATTTGCGATCATGCACATCTCTTGTTCCATGATGGACACGGCACGTATAGAGTTGGTGATACTTATTGAGATAACTGAGGTTATCGATGATTTGCTATGAGACGGATGATTTTCCCTAAAGCTCAACAATGCTTACTATCTATATTCTCTTGTTTATGGAGAAGTAAGAAGTTCCCTTTCTTTTAAGTTATTAATTGTAACCGGGTACCTAGTGATCTTTATTCAGAATAAAGAGGCTGATGCCTTGATCTAAAAAAGGATGACAAATGTATCAAACAAAACAATCAAGCCGAAAGTTGAACTAGAATTTTCAACATTTTATCTATCATCAATTATTACATGAGGTTGAGAAGTAAATGGAGTACCAACAAGTTGGGTCGAATTTAGTTAGATAATGTAGTCATGTGCAATTTCATGTGCTAAGCATAATGAAGTACGAGTTAGGATAGCACGGACATCACCCATATTTTTATTTGCATGTAGGTGATCCATAATATGTAACTCACTGACTAAAGGCATGGTTTGAGAAAATTTCCTACAATTAGCAATGTATAAAAAGATAGCCATTTGATTATGGTAAATTTCATTTTTACTCTTGTTTTCAAATCGAAGAAGTTTGGTTAGCATGTGTTTGCATAAGACTCTATCTCTGCTTACAGATGTTTGAAATGTATATTTTTGATGGATCCACTTGCTTAGTAAAAGGACAAAGCAATGTTTTAAGTAACAATATCCGATTCCCCATAGTTATAATCTACATATATTTTTGAAATTCACATGTAACTGGTGTTGCGAGGGTCAGGGTACAAGAGTGAGCATGCCATCGTGATCTGTAGGGTCATAATCGGGGTTAATTGATCTGTCAAGACATGGCTTGCAAGCAATCTCGATGGTGATCACCAGCACCGCTTATGTGATTGCTATGAGCAGGTTTGTGACTATGGACATTCATTTTCATTTTTCAGTTTTCTTTTGCTGCGATAAGAGAGATGGTGATGCCGAGTAAGACAAGAATAGTGACCCTGGCCAGAGAAAAAAACATGTAAATATTAAGAAAGATGTGCTCTAAGTGCATTGTGGAAATTAACTTATCGTATTTAATCAACACTTAGGTCTTTCACCAAAAAAAGAATCAATAAGATGTTAGATTCAAGATTCCATCCTGGAAATGAAATTTTACATGATGCTACTCCTTGGGACCTACATAATCATCTTCTTTACTGGCAACTTCTGCAAAATTTACGTTGAATATGATCAAAGGGCTCGTTAGAATGTGGAGTATTAAGCTATTTAAGAATGACAGACACCTTTTCACCGCCTTGATGAAAAGCTGGTAAAGCTAAATTTGCACCATATCTTTCCGTGAAGTTTCTCCAAATATGCCATGGACTTCTGAGGTTTACTGTAATAAGCGAGGAGCAAATTAACATGTTTGATAGAGTTGACCTGGCAGGGCTGGCGTTCCCCACGGCGCATGCCACCACGACGCCGTTTCTCATCGCCTGGAATGTAAGGGAGAGGCTTGCCGATGTCTAGGGAGATGCTCAGTACATCGACTCCATCGCCAATGGTGTCATCTATAGCTACTAAAATGTCCTCCTCAGAGCAAGTGGCTTCCATTTGCTTGGTCCCGTCAGGGATCGCCCAACACACCTTGTTTATGGTCAGGTGCACAAGCAGCGCCGCCTGTGGCAGTGCCCCACGCAAGCCTGCCGAAGGCTGAGACTTCCGGAACCTTCTGGCCTCTGACCGTGGAGGCCGTGTGGGTCCCGTGCCATTACATGTCGCGAGGCGACCGGTAGTCTAAGGTACTGTTGAGAGGAAAGGCATTTACCCTACATGTGCATGATTCCAACTAGTATTGAAGTCGAAGCACTCAATGACTAATGAATTCTCCCGAAGCAAGTCTCACTGTATGTAAAGTCACCAATGCCTCAAGTAACATATTAGAGGATATGGTGACAACGAAATAGGACGAGATCCCACACTCAACTCCTCTGGATATTCTCAGGAAAAGATCCTAATAAACCCGAGTACGAGAGATAAAGCAATGAAAAGATTTGGCAAGGAACCATATCAAACAGGACATTTGAAGAGAGATTTTGGACAGCTCACACTTTCAGAAACAAATCTTTGTTTTCTAAATTGGGAACAGCGAAATATTATTTCAGTAGCGGTCGTGAAAGCAACAGATTCCTCAGCATGGATAGTCCGAGTAACCAGGTTTCTCGAGCCTACTTGTAAACTTTTATTAAGAAGCGACAGGACCAAACTCCGACTCTGCTTTGTGACCATCCGCGGGAAATAGAAAGGAGAAGATGCTTCGGACAAGATCTAGATGGGTTGCACTTGTACTTCACTGAAACCAAGCGCATGGAAAATGACATTTTTATAATGTGATCCAGCAGTAAATACCCCCGATCGCATGCAGCTAGCTTGTCCTAGAAACTCATAAATAATGTTTTAAGCATATTCTTATTGTATACAGATTATGTGAAATTGTGGACATTTGAGTAGTACAAAGATATGCAGTACTTTAGTTGCAAACATTTCATGGTAATGAATATGGTGCTTTAAGTTTGTGAGCTATTTGATGTATTTTATGAACTCATTTGAAACAATTGAGAATCTGATTACTAAGAATTCCTAAGATTGTGGACCCCAAATGATATTTTCCCTAGGTAGGAGAGAATATTACTTGCTAATTCAATTAAAAAACAATGGCATAGTCCATATTGGCGCTTATGGAAAGAGCTATGAGGATGAAGCACCAAAAGCTATAAACACAACTAGACTCCGACAAAAGCAGAAAAGCAGAGTTCGAACATTATCTGCTAATAGCAACTAGCAAGTAAAACTTTCTTCTTCATACCAACCCTCTGAAGAACATACGAAATTACGGTATGCTCAGTAGCTGAGTGATCCTTAGATCATCTGCTTTTGCAGAGGATGCATCTAAAATTGGTGATTTACTAAGAAACTATATCACCTTCAATAACTAGCTCTTTCTCTCTCTATTTCTTTTGGAATTATTGGATACTACTGGTGAGCATATAGGATTTTGAACGTATCTCTCTTTTACCTGATATCAAGCCCAACCTCCAGGGGAAAGCATCAGAGTAAAATGCGGATACTATTGCAATTCGTGAATCTCGGAAATCTGGGATGAGTGGTTTATAAAGAAATTCTATGGAAAACTGGATCCAAGGCCTTTCTCTCTTTTTGATGGTCTAAAGATGTTCTAGCTTGAACTCATTGCAATTTAGAGAGACTCTCATATTGACACGGTCAAACTTGTACAAAACGTTTTTCTCCCCCCAAAGTAAATTGGCAAGAATTTACATGTAAAAAGCAGCAGATCAGATAAGTTCAGAAACAGAACAAAAAGAATGACTAAACAACACCTTATAATCAGTGTCAAAATTATCGACAAGAATAAAATAACTAAATCATGTTATATTGAGTCAATTGATTATTTATCATCACAACACGAAGGCGGGCATAATATCTATGTATCTATATTTTATGAACTCTAGTAAAACGACTGAACAGTAGACAGCTAAACTAACTTAAGTTATGATAATTTGTGTAGGATATTACTTGCCAATCCATGTTATCAGATAATCAACAACTGTGGACCTAACCTTGTAACAATTGTCTGCTAAAAGAAGATGAACCAAACCAACCATCCTTGCATGGACATTCATAATGTTTCAAGAGCAGGAGTCAATGCCGACACCATGTAAAATTGGTGAAATATATATGAAGCTATGATATCCACCACAGAGCTCATCCAAGATCAAGGTAAACTTTTGGACAAAGCCAAAACAAAATCTGAATCCCCTTACTGCCGAACAAACAGTCACTATTATCTACATATAACCAGCAAAAGAAACAACATTACATCTTGCATATTCTCAAAACAATTTCAAAGATGTCAGTATCTTCCTATTAGGAGTAGTGCACATTAACAAGATCGTGCTGAAGGAGGGAAAATCAGTTAAGATAAATTGTAATATCAATGCCACTGTCAATCAGAGATTGAACTACTGCCCTGGTTTTACCTTCAAACTTGTCCCTCTCTCTTAGAGTATAGGAAGCTTGCACACATCAGCTTCCCTCGCCTGGTCTGCCTAACCCGGCCTATGGCCAAACATGCTGGTATGTTCGATTGAGACTGAGCACAGCTCTGATATCCTTAGAATTGGTACCTGCAACAGCGACCCACTTGCACGTGACCTTGTGAGTGAGTGAAGTCGAGATGAGGCACTTGGAGATGAAAACATTTAGTATGAATGGCTTCATGTAGGCTATGGTCCACTGCTCGAAGGACACGTGCTTATTTGGATTCTTGGACTTCTTCCCCTTTTGGTCAGTGTATGGCTGCTGTTGTCGTCATCCAAATAGTCCAACTCCAAAGAACAACTTGTTGTTAAACGATGCTACCCAAAAGCCAACACTCATACCAATTCGATAAAGGATAGAGAGCCCCCACATTCCAATTATTATGCTACACCAGTACCATTATCAAGGAAATGACATACATAGGACATTCTAAACTAGAAAAAGAATGAAATATTCAATGAAGCACCTGCCCATCATGAATACCACATGTCGGCACAAAGATGCCATCTCAAGAAGCATCAACACCATGATTAGAACACCGTTAGTGAACACGTTGCAAAAAGCTCCATTTAACATCTTCCTACAGGAGACACTTTCTAGCAAATGAAAGCAGCCACTTAGATCTTAGCAAGCATGACACCTGAAAGAAACAAACATCATCTGTAAGACATGTCTAATTACTGACAATCTTCAAGATTAACCAGAGAGGTGGGTAAGAATACATTCCCATATAACAAAACCTCACAATCTTCGAAGTTGCACTGATTGAGGTCATGCTAAGCATTTCATCGAACAGCTAGAATGTATGGGTGAGTAAGTGCTCAACAGACCCTAATTGTCGAATCATGTGATAATTCCTTTAAAACCTAGTCGAACTTTCTTTTTAGAAAGACTGACTTCATATGAGCCAATATAGAATTCGAAGAACGCAAATTTCTTCCTTATGACACCAGATTTAGGCACACATGATTAGGCACACAGATTCACCTATCTTGCTAAATTGGGAGTTGCATCATTTCAAGCCAATAAGGTTCGGATGGTGGTATTAAGGTCGCCATCCCAATGCCATTCATCACCCACATAGGAGAGGAGTACTTTATCTAGGTTCGGTGTCCTCAAGGCACCATTGCAGAATATATTCATCTTGGGGCACTTCATGATGACGAGACTCCCCAGCGATGGGAATCTAAAGGTGCAATTAGTGGTGGAGAAGCTCTCAAGGCTTGATAAACTATCAAGTGTCAACCATTGCAGCTTGGGGAAAGAGATCTCCTCCACTCCATTTCCATCATTTGTCACCACGTCTTCCATCGCACCACAATTTCTTAGAATTAGACAAGTAAGGTGCACCAAACTTGTCGTTGCTGAGCAAGTCCCCATATGAACTAAACCGGCACAATCCTGTACTCCTAAACTTGTCAATCTCTGGAACGAAGTCGGGGATGGAAGTACGGTCGATAAACTCAGGCACTCCTTAACCCACATAACTCCAATCTGTTTGAGAATTTCAGCCATCAAGGAGCCATCTTTCCAAACTTGCTTTAGGTTGCACAGCTTATACAGGTCTAGTCGCCAAAGATTTCGCAGTACCTGAAGAGGTTTTTCCATGTCAATTAGTTCTCCACATGGAGTCGCTCCCCAATGTCCAGACGAATCTTTTGGAAATATCTCCTCAAAGGACCTATATCTCACATCAAGCCCTTCTAGATTGGGGAGTCTGCGGAGAAGGAAGTTGGAAAGAAAAGCGACATTTTCATCATGGTAGCATGCCAAAGTTAGCTCTTTGAGATTGTGGAAGACGTAATGTTGCGATATCATCGCAACGTCCTCCCTTGATAATGTCAATCCCTCCAAGTGCAGAATGACCTGCAGGAGGGAATCCGTTTAATTAGGCCACCAAAAGTCTAATGACTAAAACGTCCTTCTATTTAGGGAAAAAAAAAGAGAAACACAACTTTCCGGAAGCAAATGAGCAAGCACCCATGGCCACTATATGGGGGATGATTGTTGTTAGTGGTGTGCCCAATTTTTATTTTTTTTTTTGATGGATGTGGTGTGCCCAATTTAATCACAATATATTTCGTGAATTTGGATAAAGAAAGTTATTAATTAATAATGCTTCAGCTATTTCAATTGTAACTAATTAAATTCAAATGGAAAAATTACATTTGCTTGTTTTAACAAATTGGGTTATTTTTATAGTTAGTTAGTATGTGTCTCAATAGTAAGATGTATTAATGTTGCACATTGTTTTCGAAGCTGCAGTAGTTCTCATATCTATTTTACTATAGACCATAAGTATCATATGGCATCATTTTGTGTAACTCCGAGAAGAATGCATTCAAACTCAACAAATGATTAGCAAAAAAAAAAAAAAAAAAAAAAAAGAAAGAAAAGAAAAATTGAAATGACGGGACATTGGTGAAAAAGCAATAAGACAAGATACATATGATAGTTCAAAATTTCGATGGAAAAAAGAGTAAATAATGAAGACAAGTTGTTCATTCTTACAAAAGCAAAGTGAAACATCATATGAGCAATGAAACAAATAAAAAGTAAATAGCCCCAAATAAATGAATCTTTTTAGCGCTCCGAGCGGTTAAAAAGGAACTTAATTTCGTGTCTGTATATCACTGATATACCACTCAAATTAAATTTGGTAATTTTGATTAAATGTTTGTAACTTGAAAAGTGTTGGTCAGCCATAGGAATAAAAATTGGTAGGTTTTTAATGTAGTTGGTGATCTTGAAAATATAAATATATATTAGTACCTTTCAAGATCTAATAAAAAGTTGGTCAATGATTAAAATTAGTTGGTATCTTAATTTGATGATTGTTGGTACATCAATTAGATTTTTGTTTGTAATTTCAAAATAAAGTTAGTAATTTGAGAGGCGTTGGCTTGTCATGAGAGTAAATATTGGTTGATTATTAAAGTAGTTTGTAATTTTGAAAATGTTGGTACTTTCCAACCTAACAAGATAATTTAAGGTGGCAAGTAACTAAAATTAGTTTGTATTTTATAGAAAATGAATGTTTGGAAAATATTTTCCTAAAAATAATTGCTTATATCGCTTGATAATAATTAATCAATGAAAATTCTTTTCATTGATTAATTATAATTTATATCTAAATATTTTTGTAGATTATAAAAATATTTTTCTTCATTGTTTTTATAAACAATACAAGCCATCATTTTTCAAAAAATATTTTGCATAAATTCATTTTTCGTGAAACGAATGAAGTCTTAATGTGACTAATATTGGTACACCAATCAAATTTGATTTGGTAACTTCAAATAAGGTTAGTAATTTCAAATATGTTGGTAAGCCAGAATAAAAGTTGGTAAATTATTAAAGTAGTTGATGCTTTGAAAATAGAAAAAAAGTTTGTCCTCTTTTAAGCCTATTGATGAGTTACTAATATGTGATTAAATAAGAAAATTATTCCACGGTGCTTAACAATTACCAACCATGTTCAAGATGTTCGAGGATGGAAATTTGTTTTGTAGCTAAGCTAGCAATATTCCAAGTGAACGTAATACCATTTTTTTTTATAAAAAATAAAATAAAATAAAGTTGGTGGACAAGGTTGGTCAAGTTAAATTAAATAGGTAAATCTCAATCATAAGATATGAGTGGCTCATCAAAAGCATGGCTATCTATGCAAGTCAATTTAATAAAAAGTGTTGTTCTTCAAAGTAAAAGCTGGGATCAATATATTTATATTCCAAAGAATATGAGCTGAAAATAATTAGCTACAAATAATTTTTAAATTTCTAAGCAATTCACAAGTGTGGTTAGGAGAGCATCAACAAGCATGAAATGTTTGACAATTTCAATTTCCTAGAGAAAATAACTATGCATCAAGAGCTATGCACATAAACCAATGAAGACAATAGCAAAGAGTTAGAATTTTTGATAAGGGCAGTATCTTTTCAAAAGAAAAAAGTGTTGATTGGTTCTCGTTGGTAGTTGTACATTGGCAGCCTTGAAATTCACAAGCAAATAAGAATGACCTCATCTTGTCGCAGTGTCTTACTCGCAATTGCTTCAAGAGTAGCCGTGCTGAAGTATGACTATTTTGGTAGAAGCTCCCTAGTTTCGGCAACTCAAGTAATCTTAGGTTGGTTAATTGTGGAAAGAAGAGATCACTTGCACTCATCCCTACTTCATCTTTCTCCGCAATAATTTCCTCCACCCCACAATCCATTACTATAAGTTCTTTGAATTGTGTCATATTTTTTGCCACCGATCTTGGAAATAAACTTTTGAGACTCTCACACTCGACAACCTCCATGTGTTGTAAGTGTCCAAAGGTAAGACCTCCTTGAGGAAGTCCATTCCACACGTGTTTCATTTTTGGGAGCCTCGTCAAAACTATTTCTCCCAATTGAAAAGAATTTGTAGAACAAGCTTTGCTAAATTCAAATTCTTGGACTTGAAATGCTACTTCAAAGGATCCACAATCGGTCACAGTTATCTTCTCTAGGTTTTGAAATCTCGTGAGCATATTATAAGATGAAAATATGGATATAGTTTGTCACAATGCTCCACTACTAGTGTTTTGAGTTTGCCAAAGGCATTTAAATCAAGATCATCAAGCCATATCTTCTCCATGTTATCCATGTGCAAGATCTTCATCGACTCCATAGTAGGAAACTCAACCTGTTATTTTTAATTTAATTAATTAGAGCCGATTCTCTATTCCTTCAAAAAAGATAATACTTTGATTTAAAGAACAAAGAAAATCATAGGATGGATATTATCAAAAAATAGAAAGAAAAAAGACTAGACATACGTTATTTCTTTTTAGTGGATACCACCCCTTAAAATTCATTCACCAAGAAGACTAGAAGTACGTTATTTCTTTTTAGCAGATGCCACCCCCAAAAATTTGTTCACCTGTCATATAATTTTAAAGTAGAAAGCATAAATTTTTCTAATATATATTAAGCATTATGTTTAAGGAGTAGCATAACCATAGCCTTCTTAGTTAGACAACCATATTCATTTTGTGCATAATTTGTCTCCCATGAATCTCAAATTTAGCCCATCTTAGATTTGGCTCATTACAACATTGAAAAACACAATAGCCAATATGTTGTCCCATTTCTTTGAATTGCAAACGACAAAACATAAACCAATTCGCACAAACCAATGCTTCATGGATCTTGCACTTCAAAAGTTCTCCACAAAGTATAGACTCAAAGAAAACACAACAAATACTGAAGAAAAGGATTGAACAATTGTTTAATTTATGTTGTACGGGACTCTTCGATCACTAGCTGATTTTTTCTTTATATGTTTGTTATTTGAAATTATCAAGACTTAGGTATTAATCTTAATTTATTCCAGTTAGTAGTTCATCTCTTATTTAAGTTGCCTATAAGTATAAATCAATTAAATATTTTTCTTTAGTATTAATGATAAGTTGATTTAATAACTAAGTTTGCCTATTTAACGCATCTTCCCCCCGGTTGGGCGGAATTGGCCTTTCTATCTCTTCCATATCTCCTTAGTTTCTCCATCTTTTCTTATTATTTGGTTTTCCTCCACTTCCAACAATCTAAACCTAACTTTCTACATACTTTCTTTCAACATTAGTTGGTATTGGATTTAGATCTGCTCTTCATCATTTGGTCATTAAGCTAGATCTCTTCAATATTAATTGGTATCAAAACTTCGCTTTAACTACGTATTATCATTTTGCAACTATTCTAGACCAAGGGCTAACATTATAGTACTCCTTTTAGATGCTACACTTGCATTTCTGATAGGATATGCTAATGAAGATATATGGCATTCATGGCATTCATGCTTGTTGAAACTTTAGCTGCTAGGCTTTCTAATTTGTAGCCACGCTATGTTTGGTAAATTTTCTTTTCAATAATGTTACAATATTTATGAACTTTGATATTTCAAAATTTGAAAAGAGCAGGGTATATAAAGATTATCATGTTGCTCAGTATGGCAATTATTATTATTATTATGATTATCATGCTACTTTAACAATGTTGACTGACAGGAGTATTCCGACTATTGTTGTGATTGTGGTTATCATATATCCTTAATAATCTTCAAGAGGTTGAACAAATTTTACTGGTATGAGAGAATATTTCAACAATTTTAGTGAGAATTGAATAGATTCAATGAAAAACTATAAAAAAAAAAGACAAGGAAAACAATCCAAAATTAGTTCACTATTGAGCAAAATAGCATGGATAAGTACTCTTAATGTCTTCAAGTGTTAAAGAAGGACTATGCTTGTGGGAATAGTGAAGTGAGTGGAGTAAAGTTCTATAACTAATCTAAGATGAATTTATAGAAATGCCTTTTGAAATTTAGTAAAATCTGGAACATAATTTCCCCTATTGATCATTCACAGAATTGCAAATTCATGACGCTAAAATTTGTACTAAAAGACTTAGCATAGCTTTATACTTCCAAGGTGCATATCCAAATCTCCCTTTTGTGGAGAATGATCTAGTACATGATTCTTCAACCATCTTGTTGTTCATTTGTCTTATTAATGAGATGTAGTCAAGTCCTAAACCTTGCAATTGGTTTACTTAAGTTTAAAATATTTTTGAAAAAGCGTGATCAAGTTCTTTTAGTGCACTAGATTGCCTATGTGGCGACCTCAAATTGCATTCATTTGTATTAATTTATGACTTAATTATACCAACCAAAAGGTTTGGGACTCGATTGCACTTTTTGATAAAAAAGTTTGCACCAGCTAACAAATTTATGATTTGATTGCATTTCATAAATATGTTTTAGGACCCGTGGAAAGATTTTCCCATCACAATATTTACAATTGAATTTAGGAATAGTGACAAAATGATTCTAAAACTTATTTCGGTTTGGCATGTTTAAGAATTAAAACTTTTTTTCCCCTTTATTAGTAAAACTTGTTTCAATTCAACATTTGAGTCTTTCCATTGCCGAAAATATATATGGCATTTTTCATTGAATTTTCCTTTTTTTAATTGTAAAAATGTGGTGCTAATTTGGTGATGCCACATTAAAAAAGGTGACAAAAAATTTTAGAAAGTACATGTAAGAAAACAAGGTGGGAGAGAGAAAGAAGGGGCCCGCGGGGATGGGGTCTTTAGGCTTTTTGCACTGGCGACGGTCATAGCCATTCCCTAGGTCACAGCTAGGGTGCTCGCCACCCTCGCCAGGCCACCAATTGTTGCCAAACTTGGCTCTTCGCCACCACGTGAGGGAGCACACTTGCCCTCACCCAAATTGGCAAAGGCGGTAACAGGCCATTGCTTGCTCACGGTGAGGGTTGTTGGCCCTTGTTGGCAAGAAGGGAAGCAGTAGCGGCGTTCCCTATGCAATGCTTCCCCTTTGGCTAGCGATCCCTCGTGGGACTTTTTTTCATTTCTAGTTTCATTTTAGTGCTATTTGTTTTTCTAATTTTCAGTATGCTTGTAATTTTTTTTTTTTTCAATTTTTTGATTTGGCAATAGCGAAATAGCTCCCTTTGTGCTTGAGGAAGCTCCATCACCACATTAAAACCCATGCAGGACTGAAAATATGATAAAAATGCAGTATTTCTCTACAAAAAAAGGGACGGAGTTAACAAGTCTTGAAATGCATCAATCATGCAAATTTTAGAACTAAAGTGCCAAACCAACACAAATTTTAGAACTCGTAGTGTCATCTATCCTTGATCTTACAATGAACAATATTGAAATTTAAGCAAACGTCTTTGGCATTGTCTAGACTCTAGATTAATTAAAAGTTGTTAATTGAAGCTTAGCCTCTCCCTATTATTTGTGCTTTAGCTACAATTTAGTCTAAGACTTGAAAAGGAAAGAAAAAGAGTATCAAATGTTTGAAATTTATGAAAAAGTTTCGATATGCATTTTAATGTTTTTATATTAAAGAAGTAGATTTGAGATGTTTCTTATTTGAGGTCATAGATTTGTAAATGAAAATGATAAGTTACCGTTAGTGATTGCTCATACCCTTAGCTCAAACCATCGGGACAACAAACTAGATATGCCATTAGAGAGGAATGAGTGCAAACCTTTTCGACGAGTAAAAATGGTTGATGTGTTGGACCGCTGCCCTCCAATTTTCTACAACTCGCATCTCCTAGAATCACCTTCACAGCTTTACAATCTTCAATAGTAAACTCTTTCAAGGAGGGCCACTTTGAAATATGCTTATCTTGGCAGAAACTTCTAAGTTTTGGCATGTTGTGAAGATACAGAGTGACAAGTTGAGGAATTACAATTTTGTCGGTTGCTTCTTCAGGTTTCTCTTCTTGTTGGCAATGATGTACTCCATCTCTCCACAACCACCGAGACTGAGATACTGGAGTTGTCCTAGACTTTTTGCCATAAACACTGTAAAAAGGTTTCTCAGACGTGGGCACTCCTGAACCGTCAAGGACTTCATATAGTGAAGCAGCCTCTCTGACATAAATGAGGGAATCGCATTCATTAAGTTGTGACACTGCTTCACCTTGAGGACCTTTAGACAACAAAAGGACTCCACAGGGATTTTATTGTTCCATAGTTCTTCTCGTTGAACTCGCTCGATGTGTAGCTCTTCTAACTTTGGAAATGCAAGCTACAAGTGTATGGAGATAAATCGAAAATACCTAAAATAAATTAGAGGGCCAAATCACAAAAAAAAAAAAAAAAAAAGTAAAGAAATATAACAAATAAGATAAATCAGGATATGATACCTTCTCGCCAAATAGAGGATATAAACCATCGGCAGCACAATTCTCTGAACTAAAACAAATCAAACTCTTAAGATCACCGAGCTTGAGTTTGGTTAAATGACAGAACTCAAATGTCTATGTGGTTTTCCCTTTTCCTTCTTCTGTCACAATTATGTCCCGCAGATTATTGCAACAGGAAATATCAAGCACTACGAGTTCATGAAGAGTTTTGGCCGTGGTACTTGAGAAGAGATATGACAAACTATGACAACGTCTGACGTTCACTTCCTTCAAACTAGGAAATGTCAAGGTTACTTCGCAGTCACCCTTCAAAATGTCTGTCAATCTTGGTAGATTCAACAGCTTCATTTTTTTCAATGTAGAGAGTTCCAATGGCTTTTGCCTTTCCTTAGAGTCGAGGCTTACCGATTCAAATAATGCTTCCAAAGAGGGACACCCAACCACCTCAATTTTACTTAGGCTTTGCAACCTATCCATTGAATTTGATGGAAAGACATGTGACAAATTGTCACAAAGTTCAACAGTGAGTGATGCAAGTTTGCAAAAGGACTGTCTGTGGAGTTGATTATGCCATATCCTCTTTAGTTGGCACATGGACAAAAGCTTCAATTCCTCCAAGCTTGGAAAAAGGACCTGCATACGAACCTCATAGATGTTGAATAACTGAAATATCTAGTACGGAATTTATTATATGCCGATAATTTAGGGACATCTTTAGGAATGAATAACATTATGAGTTAGTTCTTGCACCGTGAATTGCTAAACTTTTGGTATAGAATAATGATCTAGTTTATAAGAAATTGCTTCACTAACCAGAACTAGAAGAATGTTGAATAAAAAGAATAAAAAAAACTATAGATGCTAAGTTGCCTTTTCAATCAATGTTAGAATGGTTTTAATTCTACCTATATAAGAACCTAAGATACCCCCTTTCTCGTCATAAAAAGATTAATTTATGTGGAGAGCTAGTCATGTAGCCAAGAAAAAGGAGTTACTTCATTTAATAAATGATTTTAGCCGAGCATTATGCTTTTGCAATTTGGGTCACATTATAAACATAATTTTAAGATAATTTAAAAAAGGTTTCCCATATTTTTATAATAGTATCCAAGCAATAGTGAACAAATGAATACTAAATGTATTTCTAACAAATACTTTCATGAGTATTTTATTGCAAAAAATAAATAAATTTGAACATGTGCAGCGCACATAATTTTATTATTAATATCAGAAAAATGGTTAGAATGTATTTTTGCAGTAGATTTGATCACAATGGATGGTCAATATTACAACCTGGGGTAAGGAAAACAAATTGGCCTATTGAATATTATATTGGATTTCTCATTTATTAGTCACATAATAGTCCATCAATTAACATATAAGATCATAAAAAGATTTATATAATGGAAGTTTATTTAGAGCCACATTTCCACAAAGAATAAATTGAGGAAAATTCTAAAATCAATACTTTAATGTGTTTATAAACTAAATATCTAAATAATCAAATTTGAATAAATTGAATGCCTTTGAACACAAAACACTAAACAAAATATATGTTAGTAGAAATTTTTGTCATTTGGTGACAAATGCATATAAATTTGTTAAAATTACACAAAATCTCTTGATTGAACTCTTATTGGAAGTAGCTCTTCTAATTTGGGAAACACAACCTATAGAAGCATCACCTGGCTAAAGTCAACATGACTGGCATTGAAGCAAACTTGATCATGTATCCAATGCGTCATAAAGAAGAAAGGAAATCACATAGAAGAAAGGAAATCACATGAGCAAAGATACAGCTGAGATAAAGGAAAGAGGAAAACCTTCTCGTCAAATAAAGAATGTGAACTTTTATCAGAATTGGCAAACCCCTCATTTATCATCTCCACTCTTGGCTTCTGTTGCCTCAGTATGAATGCCTTGAGTTTAGTGCACTCCAGAATTGAGTTCTTAGGGAGGGAAACTCAAATGCACAACTTCCTGAGCTGAAACTAATCAAGCTCTTAAGGGAACAAAGCTTCAATGTTTGTAAACAAGAGAACTTCATTGCCTTTGACTTTTGCTCTTGACTTTCTTCAATGGCAACTACTTCTTGCATCTTATTGCAATCAAAAACATATAGCATCTCAAGTTTATCAAGAGTCCTGGATGTATCATATGTGAAGAGATATCTCAGACTGTGGCAGTTGCACAAGATAACGGTAGTCAGACTAGGAAGACTCAAAGTTGCTCGGGAGCTACTTGTCACTAACGCATCTAGCCTCGGCAGGTCCCACAACTTCACTTTGTTTAAGTTTAAGAAGACCCGACTTTTTGGCCTTTTCTTAGTATTGACAGCAACATGTTCAATTAATGATTCCAAAGAGGTATAGTTGACCACCTCAATCATTTCGAGGCTTTGGAACACCTCTATCCTATTTGATGGAAAAATATGAGACAAATTTTCACAATCTCGAATTGTGATGAATGCTAGTTTGCAGAATGATTCTTCAGAAAGTTCATTGTGCCATATCTTCATCAACCCACATGACACGAGGATCAACTTCTCCAAGCTCAGAAAAAGAACCTGTATGCAACGACCATATGTTAGTTTCTCAACCAAGAATTCCTAAAAATCGTGATTTGGACCATATGTTAGTTTCTCGACCAAGAACTCCTAAAAATCGTGATTTGGACGAAGTTGGTTTACCCATGATACGTGCTCTGTAATATATTCTCAAAAATGATGTTGGTTTACCCATGATTCGTGCTCTATAATATATTCTCAAGAATGAAGTTGGTTACCCGAGTTTATACCATTGTCATAGAAAAACAACAGATGCATGGTGCAGCAGGATTTTTAAAGGACATGCTGACAAACAGAGTTTTCAACAGCTTCATCGGAATAAGATTACTGTTACCAAGAATAATTTCTAGGATCAACACAAAATAGAAAATTCCACACATGTATTGAAAATAATTTCTAGGATATACATAAAATAGAAAATTCCGGACATATTTAAGCACATTTAGATTGAAGAAAAATGTAGCTCTAAACAAATTGGCTATTGAATATTATATTTAGTTTTTCATTTCGGAGTCACATAATAATCCATCAATTAACATATAAGAGTATAAAAAAATTTATATAACGGAAGTTTGTTTAGAGCCACATTTCCACAAAAGATAAAATTGAAGATAATTCTAAACTCAATACTTTAATGTGATTATAATTTAAAATCTAAATAATCAAATTTGAGTAAACTTAATACCTTTTAACACAAAACACTAAACGATACAAATGTTACTAATAAATTTTGTCGTTTGGTTGATAAATGCATATTACTTTGTTAAAACTATACAAAATCTCTTGATTGAATTCACGTTAGACGTAGCTCTTCTAATTTGGGAATATAACCTACAGAGGCATCACCTAGCTAAAGTCACAATGACTAGCGTTGAAGCAAAGTTGCTTATTTATCTAGAGCAACACAAAGAAGGAAGCAAATCACATGAACAACGATCTAGTCAAAATAAAGGAAAGAGGAAAACCTTATCATCAAATAAAGAATATGGACCTTCATTGGAACCAGCAGTTCCCTCATTCGTCGTCTCCACTCTTGGCACTAGCAGCCTTAGTATGAATGCCTTGAGTTTAGTGCACTCCAGAATTCAGAGGTTTGTGAGGGAGGGAAACTCAAATGCACAACTTCCTGAGCTGAAACTAATCAAGCTCTTAAGGGAACAAAGCTTCAATGTTTGTAAACGAGAGAACTTCATTGCCTTCAACTTTCGCTCTTCACTTTCTTCCATGGCAACTACTTCCTGCATCTTATTGCAATCAGAAACATCTAGCATCTCAAGTTTATCAAGAGTCCTGGATGTATCATATGTGAAGAGATATCTCATATTGTGGCAATTGCGCAAGCTAACGGTAGTTAGATTAGGAAGACTCAACGTTGCTTGGGAGCTACTTGTTACTAACGCATCCAGCCTCGGCAGGTCCCACGACTTCACTTTGTTTAAGTTTAAGAAGACCAGACGTTGTGGCCTTTTCTTAGTATTGACAGCAACATGTTCTATTAATGATTCCAAAGAGGGACAGTTGGCCACCTCAATCATTTTTAGACTCTGGAACACCTCTATCATATTTGATGGAAAAATATGAGACAAATTTTCACAATCTTGGATTGTGATGGATGCTAGTTTGTGGAATGATTCTTTAGAAAGTTCACTGTGCCATATCTTCATCAACCCACACGACACGACAGTCAACTCCTCCAAGCTCGAAAAAAGAATCTGTATGAAATGACCATATGTTAGTTTCTCAACCAAGAACTCCTAAAAATCCTGATTTGGACGAAGTTGGTTACCCATGATAATATGCTCGATAATATATTCTCAAGAATGAAGTTGGTTACTTGAGATTACCATCGTCATAGAAAAACAACAAATGCATGCAGTAGCAAGAGGCTTTAAAGGACATGCAGATGGAGTTTTCAATTGCTTCATCGGCGATAAGACTACAGTTACCAAGAATAATTTCTACGATAAACATATAATAGAAAATTCCAGAGATATTTACGCACATTTTGATTAAAGAGTATAGGCAAGGACAAGCTAGAGTTGACACCACCAAATGCTTGTTGTAAACCTGTGTTAGCTGTTATCGTCTGTTTCTTTCCTTTGAATGAAGAGAATGTCATCATTTTGGGGCATCCAGATATCCTCAATCTTGTTAAGGTTGGACAGTGAATACGATGTGTTCCATGAGAGAATGTTCTGAGATTTGGCAATTCCTCAAGAGATAAGGAGGATAATAGAGGGAACTCTAAAGTGTGCACAGATGCAGCTTTCTTTGATTCTTCTTCTTGCGTATCCATAATTTCCTCCAATAGTTTACATCTCGCTATTTTTATTTCTTTTATTTGTTGGAGTGCTTTAGCCATGGAAGAAGAAAAAATAAACCTCAAGTTTTCACAGCCTTGCACCTTCAGTACTCTTAAGTTTCGGAAACACAACGCTGTTCTTGGATTCTTGTTCCATATGTGTTCCAACCTTGGTAAGTCACTCAAGATTAATGTGATCAGTCGTGATAGAATCTCAACATCCCCACTAGCTGTCAGTCCTTCAAGGTCAAATAGTTTTCTTATAACCTGACATCTTTCAATGATAATGGCTTCCAAATTCTGTAGCTTTATTACCAAATTGGATGGAAAGATGCCCATGAGGAACGCGCAATCCTCGACCTTCAAAAATTTTAGGTTGCTGACATCTGAAGGAAATTGAGAGTTCCATATCTCTTTCAATTTGCGAAGTTCAGATAGTGTCAAGGACTCCAACCAGGGCAATGAAACCTTAAAAAGGAGAATCACGTTATGAAGGCATATGCATCGATTTTTCTTTAACCGCAAGGAGTGAATAACACCACATAATCTCACAATGCTTATAACTAAAAGCCATGAACACGTGCTGTCTGTGAAATATTAATAAAGGAAATAATCTCACATGATAGATTTGAAGATGACGGAAAAAAAGGCCAAGTAGTGATTTTTGAATTTTACCTTTTACTTCTTTAAATTTTATCAACTTTTACACTTGACTTATCATTTATGCTCGTATTTTGTGGTTTGTAAATTTTACAAATTAATGGCATAGACTCAATTAATTATTGTTAGTCATTAATTGTGGTCTTATATAACATTTCCAACGACTATGCAAAAAAAAATCTCAATTATTTACACCAAATGGTCATGAACTAACAACATATTAAGTTAAAGAAAGACATAGATCAACATTAAACATAACAGTGACCATTATTTAAAGGGCTTGTAATTGACAAACCGATAAAACTATACTTATAATTGATTATAAGGTGTAATTTGAGTCTGGCATTTTTCTTCAAAGTATTCCCAAAAAAAAAAAAAAGCCTTATCAAAAAATTGAAAGTAAAAAGTAACTATAAATTTATGAAGTAGTCAGAAAAAATTGTTCTCCCCGTGCATAACATGAGCTAAAATTCTAGTATGTCTGTAATGCAGAATGGATGACTTATCGAACCGAAGTTAAAAAGGGGAACATCAATAAAAGATATGGTTAGCCATAAGATCCATGAACGCAGCAACACAATATGGGCATTAAAGTCAATTACAGCAATTGGTTTAATTCTAACTTTATAAGAACCTAAGATACGCCCTTTCTCGTCATGAAAAGATTAATTTATGTGGAGAGTTAGTCATGTAGCCAAGAAAAAGAGTTACTTAATCTAATAAATGATTTTAGTCGAGCAGCATGCTTTTGCGATTTGGGTCACACGATAAAAATAATCTGAAAAAGGGTTTCCATTTTTATCATTTAAATTGACAGAACAGTTAAAGCAATTGCTAAATCAAATCGATAGTGCACATATGAATGTTAGATGTGTTTCTAATTAATATTCTCAAGCAATATTTTATTACAAAAGATAAATTTTTAAAGATGGGGCAGCGCACATAAATTCTACCAATAATATTAGAAAAGTTGTTCGAACAAAGATTAGTGGTAGATTTGATCACAATAAAAAGTTCAATAGCTTACACGAATTAGAAAAAATATTAATTATTCCCCTAACATCTCATTTATATACCAAAGTTACAGAAACAATTTGAACTATCGAATATTATAATTGATTTCTCATTTGTAATCACATAATAGTTCCATCATTTAACAAATAAGAGCATGATGGAACTTTTTTGGAACCACAGTTCCACGTAGGTCCATTCACCGGCAGAAGAACAGTCCAAGTGCCAAAACTTAGCACGGAGAGACACTTAAGTGCCATAACTTCGAAAAGGTACATGTAAATACCAGTTTTGGAGTAAAGTGGAACACTTAGGGTGTGCATGACAAAATTTCTGTTTCTCGATTTCTCTGTTTCTTTGTTCCCTAGAACAGGTTTGGAACATAAATTCGTTTAATAACGCAATTTGATTTCTCTATTTCTGAAATAGATTTCTATTTCAGAAATAGAGAAATTAAAGAAATCAAAAGCTGAAATTTTTAACTTCTCAGTTTCTGAAATAGAAATCAGAAACTGAAATCAAACCATATAAAAAGAATCTTGCGCTTTCTTGCTAACTTAATTCACTCATAACCACAACTTCACAAATTATTGCTAATTTTCTTTTTCTTTTTGCTTATTTTGCTTGTTTTTTTTTTTTTTTTTTTGCATTTTTTTTGATAACTTCCTCTTTAGGATGAAAGGCAATTGAATGGGTCCCCAATTTTCAAAAACGACAAAAGTTCTTAAATGCTTATTTAAAAACAATGAGGCTCTTTCCTCCTAGAAAATGCACGTGCATGGCTAGTTGAAGAAAAAGTTCTTACGTAATAGATGAATAAAAAACGTGCTGAGAAATTTAACCTTATTTTTTTACGGATTCAAAATGCTTGCAAAATCAAAATAATTAGATTGTTACACAATCTTGAATTTTAATTCGAAGGCAAGAGATTCAAGAGAATCTCTTTCTTTGCTATGCAAGGGTCATTAAAGGTTCATTGAGCAACAATAAAGAAATTAGGTATGAACAACTGGATTGATTCAATTCGAGAATCAAAATAAACTGACCTTCCCCCGATTGGTTCCTAACCATAAACATTACCTTAAGGTAGAATTCTCATATATTCCTTTACACCATTAATTTTATTTTGTTGATAATCTTGTATAATACTAGTTTTTGATAAAATGACAAGGCTGTATAGGCGCCATTGATGGCACTCATATTCATGCTTCCATAGTACTTGTCTGAATCTACGCAGGATGAGCTTGCAAACGATACATTGACTCGGGAGGGAAACCAAATAAATACGCTTAGGAAAACAATTGCTAATAAAATGGCAATGGATAATAATATGCCGGAAATTCCATGAAATTGTATTTTCAACTTTTGTAATGTATTAGTATTATTTCGATTATTATTTTGTATTTGAGGATTTCCCATGTTGTTTTAGTATTATTTCGACTATTATTTTGTATTTGAGGATTTCTTATGTTGTTATCTAATCAATTTCTATTCCTAGAAATAGAAATTTTAAGTCGTTATCAAATGGGTTTCTTTGCTCAGAAACTTGTATGGGGAATATAAATTAAGAAATTGATTTCTGGCCAGAAATCAATTTCTGTTTCAGAAATTTTGTCATGCGCAGCCTTAAGTGCCACTCCGACCAAAATCAGATCAAATTGCTGACGTGGCAATTTTTCGGCGAGTTAGGTGCAAAACGTTGTCGTTTTGCTCGGCGACGTGGCGACAAATTGCCAAAACAACGTCATTTTGTGTCGATGTGTAAATAATTAATATAAAAATTAATTAAGTTTAATTTAAACTTATTTTATTTAAAATATTCTAAAAATTAAAAAACCTAAAAAAATAAAAAGCCTATTATTTTTTTTTAAAAAAAAAACAAAGGGGAGCCGAAGGGGGCGGTTGAGGGCTGAGCCCTCGCCACCGCCACCTCTTCGCCACCGCCGGGAAGGGCCGGCAAAGAAGGGGGGAGGGTCAGCCGGGGTCGTCGGCCCCCGACCGACCGGCGGCGAGGGCTTGCGGGCCCTCACCGCTGGCCGGTGGGCGTCGCCAACCCCTGGCTAGGGCTTGGCGACCTCACCGATGCTGCCCCCATCGTCACCGGCCCTTCCCGCTCCGACGAGGGCTTGCGGCTCTCGCCGCCGGTCGATCGGGGCCGGCGACCCCAGCCGACCCTTCCCCCTCCATTGTCGGCCCTTCCCAGCAATGGCGGGAGGCGGCGCGGCGGCGAGGGCTCGGCCCTTAGCCGCCCCCTTCAGCCCCCCTTTTTTTTTTTTTTTTTTTTAAATGTTAGGTTTTTTATTCTTTAGGTTTTTTAATTTTTAGGTTTTATAATATTAATTTTTTAGAATATTTTAAGTAAAATAAGTTTAAATTTAATTTAAGTAATTTTTTATATTAATTATTTACACATCGAGACACAAAAAGACTCATTTTTGCAATTTGTCACCATGTCGAAACAAAGTGATGCCGTTTTGCACCCAACTCGCCGGAAAATTGTCATGTTGGCAATTTGGCCGGATTTTGGTCGGAGTGATTAATAAAATGGAAATTGTGCTAGAAATAGAAATTGATTAGATAACAATATAGAAAATCCTCAAATACAAAATAATAGTCGAAATAACACTAATGCATTACAAAAGTTGAAAATACAATTTCATGGAATTTTCGGCATATTATTATCCCTTGCCATTTTATTGGCAATGGTTTTCCTAAGCGTATTTATTTGGTTTCCCTCCTCGGTCAACTGAATGTTTGCAAGGTCATCCTGCGTAGGTTCAGCCAAGTACATCGGATCTCCATATAGGGAAAAGTTCCTATCCATCTTGTCTTGATCACGGATATAATTATGGATGGCACAATATGCAATTACGATATGTGCTTGCTTTCGAAGTGCAAATGAGGGCATGTGCCTCAAAATGAAAAAGTGATTCTTCAATGCCCCAAATGATCTTTCTATGACATTCCTTAAAGAAGAATGCCTATAGTTGAACAATTCTCTTACAGTTGTTGGCCGTCTCGCTCTACCCCTATACTCATTTGAATGATACCGGTCACCTCTAAAAGGAGTTAAAAATCCCGGAGTTGCTGCATAACCATAATCCATGACATAGTATTTGCCTACAATAATGTATTTATACATTTGTCATAATTTGTAACTATGAATATGATCATAAAGAAAATTACTCCTTAAAGGACAAACAAATACCTGGTGGCGGCCGAGGAAATTCCAAGTGAGAAGTCTCCAATGCTGCTGCAAGCACTCGACAATCGTTGGCAGAGCCTTCCCAACTAGCATATACAAAAGTAAATTTCATATCAAACGAACAAACGCACAGCACATTCTAAGTGGTGGTGCTTTTCCTACCTCTAAATAGGATTTGCTTCGACACAGGTACAGAAGCATGAATGTGGGTGCCATCAATAGCACCTATACAGCCCTGTCATTTTATCAAAGATTAGTATTATACAAAATTATCAACTAAATAAAATTAATGGTGTAAAGGAATATATGATAATTCTACCTTGAAGTAACGTTTATGCTTAGGATCCATAAGAATCTCTTGTGGAACAACATCAAAGGAAGGTGGTATAATAATTTTTTTTGCCAATTTGAGAACTGCTTGCAATACTTTAGTGAAGTATTTGCTTATAGTTTGTTCTGAATGTTGGAATCTCTCACATAAATCTCTATTTGAGTTCTTGTGACAAATCATAGATAAGAAAATCCCGATTTGCTCATCTACCCCAATATATCAGGTATCTTCCAACCAACCTTTTTCCTTCATTAGACCACAAAGGTTGAGAAAGACATGTCTCTCCATTCTAAAAGCTTCATATACTCTATCGGAATGCCCATGAAGAACCTCCCTTATCCATTGCGCTCCTGATAATGAGCTATCCCTAATAGGTTCTCTCGTGTGCATAGACATATCCACTGCAACAGTGGCCAACCATGCCATCAGTATATCAAGATCAAGATCAAGATCAAAATCATCAAAATCCTGTCCAATTGATTCAACTGATGCTACTTGACCATTAGACATGCTACTTTCACTCTCATCCATATTACCTATATCATCACACAAAATAAGAATATAAACACATTAGATAAGGAATCCAATATTAATCAACAATAGCAATAATGTCATCATAATTGCAACATAAAACCATAAACAAACAAAGTCTCAAATACATAAGTCATGGGATGAAATTAAACAAAATAGAAATCTATAGCATGTTTCTTAACAACTACTCAAGAGATTCAATAAGTCCACGCCTCCTTTCAGGTAGAGCAACCATGAAAGCCTCTCTCCAAGTGGCATTAAGGCATGCCTGATTCATAGCCTTATTGTAAAGATTCTGCTCCAAATCGGACATGCCATTTAAAACGGCGACCACAACTGCTATGGAGTAGGGGTCTATAGGAGGTGGGGCCTCTGAGGTTATGGAGTCACCTGTTGATTTGGCGATCCTTAATTTGATCATTTCTTGAGGGGCTTTCATGGTGACACTGAGTTCATGGTTGTTACTCTTTCTTCTCCTCTTGGAATTTGGAGTCCTATTCAACTTGTGTTTCTCACGAAATGAGGTGGGAGTCGCGTCAGATGCAAGGACTCCCGTATCAACATCGTTTTCATTAGATTCCTCCGCATCACCTATGGTATCACCACCACCATTGCCGCCACTAACACCATTGTCTTCTTCAGCCGACACCACATACTCTTTTGCATTTTCTTCTGCATTTCCTGCTGTATACGCCCCACTAGCATATGTATCACCAAACACAATACAAATGTCTGGATATTGAGGAAACCCATCATTCTTGAATTTAGCCCATTCAATATTATCCTGCAAATTTCATTGAAATGACATACATGAATAATATAATTGAAGCTTACACCCACAATAAGAAAAAATGGACCCAATTAAAATGATATCTTGATGTGAGAATCCCATACACTTGAATCCTCCACAGTAACTGTTTTGTTGACATTATCCCATCCAAATCCAGATTGTGAAAGAAGTTTCTTAAAACTACTATATTGCTTCTTTAGTTTGTTTACCCTATTTTTCAATTGAACTACATTATAGTGGAGTTCTGTTTGTTTATTGAACTCGGCATGTATGTTATTCTACCCTACTTTGTTGTAGGTGCAGGTGGGGCGATTTCCCTTTTTCACCTCTTCCACCAACAAACTTATAAGCACATTGGTCAAAGACTCAGTCTACTTTGCTATAAATGCTTCTTTGTGGGGTGCCATTTAACCTTAACTGAATCAGTATTCAATGAAATATATCAGATGATGCACCAATTCAAGAACAAAAGCTTGTGATTAACAAGCACATCATGAAGGATAAGCTGAAATTAGAAGTTAAAGAATAACAAATAACAAGAAAAACAGTTACATAAGATTAATAGAAGCTAAAGGGTGAAATTTATGTTACAACAGTGAATGCTTTATTGCACAAAATGCATGGAATCCAAAAGCCACTAACTGGCCTCGAAAGATGGAATTCTGGCAGAAACAGAGGGCGATCGGAGCAATGAAATTCCAGAAAAGAAGAAGTAAACAATTCTGAGAAAAAAAAAATCCTGGAATTGTTTATTTGTGGACGGCAACCGAAGTCCAGTCTACAATCTCTGGGTGTGGCGTGGTTAAACTAACAGGCTCGCATTAATATGATAGGAAGTTTCAGATGGAGGAAAGACAATCACTTCTAATCAATAACTAACAGAATAGAAGCCAAATTTATCCACAAGACTTGGGAGCTTTAAATAAAGCTTTTTGGTGGCCATTAAGGCTAAGATGTTGCCATGATTCCCAGGTTGATCTTTTTGAGTGCACGTCTAAAGCATATAAAATAATGAAGCTAGTTGCTATCTGCCGAATTATGGTGAACCCTGACAAAAGCATTTGTGATGTGCTATGTCTAAGAGTCCTCATAAAATATGAAGCTTTAGGAAACAGCGTAGAAGTGAAGCAGATTAAAAGCAGCTCGCCAACGTCAAAAAAGAAAAGATTACTAGCCATTTATCAGACCAAATCAATGTTCAGCAAGCTCAATCTAACTTATGGAGAAAGAGAAGCAAACTCAAATATACAGCTTAGTGACAGCAGGACTTTGCATAGAAATCAAAAGTTATGGCCTTTTAAGATAATATGCAACTTTCTATAATTCCAAAACTAAAATTATCCAGGTTTTGAATTGGGTCCCAAAGCTGATGATCTGCAAGCATGATTAACAAGAGAAATGGTGCAGCAAATGTTTCACAAACCAAAAAAAAAGTGATGGAGCTTCTGATGTCACATATACTCAACAATTACATAGAAATAAATTGGTAATATCACCAGTGCAATTGAATGTAATCCCACCTAATATTGAGAGAGAGAGAGAGAGAGAGAGAGAGAGAGAGAGAGAGAGAGAGAGAGAGAGAGAGAGAGAGAGAGATCCGTATTAGAACATTAAAACAGTGAAGAATTTCTTCGGCCAGTTAACAGCAAAACAAAACTAACGTAACATTCACAAACAAAAATGGTATTCACACTCAGTTCTACTAGTCAAAGAAAATAGTAATTAACCCTCCCCACATCCCCAAAATTTAATAGTCAAACATAACAGGAAAAATCATGATCATGTTAGGGTAGATCCAACCATAATTGTAGCAAGACCTTCTTGTATTTGACATGAGAAATCATTCTACTGACACAACAAGTTGCAGAAGCACAAGTCCCAAAACACAAGAACTATCAACTGCAAAATTAGTTAAAGCCCATAAACTAGGGCGTTGAAGAAAGGGTTGAAGCCAAGTAACCCCAAAACCGAAGAAATGAACAAGAACAGAGACAACACATTGATTATGCACAGAAACAGAGCAGCCCATACTCCCAGCACATATTGCAGAGCACAAGCACAGAACAAGCACAGAACAACAAGAAAGAGGCGAAAAGGGAAGAATCGATCGAACCTCGTGAGGAATCGAAAGCAGAAATGGGCGACGGCGACTAGATCCGCGGAATCGAGAGCGGAAGGGGACGCGGACGAAGATGGGCGACGACTGGAGATGGGCGACGGCGACGGCGACTGGAGTTGGGTGATTGGATCCGCGGAATCAAGAGCGGAAGGGGACGCGGACGTGGACGAAGATGGGCGACGACTGGAGATGGGCGCGGCGACTGGAGTTGGGCGACGGCAACTGGAGATGGGCGACGGCGACGGCTACTGGAGTTGGGCGACGGCGACGGCTACTGGGTGATGGCGATTGGAGCGCGACTGGGGACGCGGACGGACGAGGCGGCTCGGACGAGACGATCGGAGCAAATTGGCCAGTGGAGATGAGCGGCGAGGGCGAGGGTGACGGCGAGATGAGCGGCGACGGCGAGGATGAACAGCTTCGGAGTTGCTAGGGTTTTTGGTTTGAGGTGAGGAGAAGGAATGGGAAAGCTACGGTGTAAGGAGAGAAGGAGTCGATATTTGCTCAAGGAAGGAGGGGGATGGATAGAAACAATTTCTATTTTTACTTCAGAAATAGAGAAGCTAAAATTTTTAGCTTCTCATTTCTTACCAAAAACAATTTCTGAAACAGAAATCTGTTTCAGAAATAGAGAAATCAATTTGCGTTACTAAACGGGTTTCTGTTCCAAACCTGTTCCGGGGAACAGAGAAATAGAGAAATTGAGAAACAGAAATTTTACCATGCGTAGCCTAAGTGTTCCACTTTACTCCGAAACTGGCACTTAAGTGTACTTTTCCGAAATTATGGCATTTAAGTATCCCTCCGTGCCAAATTTTGGCACTCCAGTGTCCTAAACTCATTCTCTACCACAACTCTTTACAATCATTGAGGGAAGAAAAAGCAACTTATTCATCTCAACTACTTTAACGCTGATGTACCTGCGATTGAATTTGTAAATTTATAATTAATTAAATTAGATGTTATATGACGCACGGTCACTGTAGTTAAATTCACATAGTTCTTTCTTTCACTTTAATCAACCGGATGCAATAGATTTGTACATATGTCCATTTATTATTAAATAAAGGCCATAAAAATTATATAGGTCGTATATACTTCTTTCAACTTATGAATATATCTATAAACGTTGTGTATGCATATTCAATTTTATCATTAAGCAATGATAAAGTTCTAGATTATTTAAAAGTTCTATACATCGTATGGTGCTTCTTTAACTATGTTGATAACATAACACAAATAAAGTGAGATTTGATTAAATGCTGTATAATTGTTTTTATGGATTCATGCATCGCATATCGCGTAGCATTTCCATTTTGCAAAATTAAGTTATTGTTTGTCTAAATTATTCTGGAAAACAAAATCTCAACAACAAATTATTTATCCAATTTTTTTACGTCCTATTTTATTCTCACATATCCATGCACAAAACTCTCTCTCTCTATATATATATATATAGAAACTCATCAAAGAAATTGTTCAAATGGTCCGTGGTTTTACAGAAACTCATCTTCGGCAAATTTCGTAATGTCAGTCTACGCAAATTGCTTGACTCCACTTCAGTAGCATCAACTATTTCATCTCCGTTTTCATCTGCCTCGGCTTCTGCGACAATTTGCGGCATCAAGTGGCATTTGCTTATTTCAATCTCTTCGAGCTTTGAAATTGTTCTCTTCATGGACAAAGGAAACAAATGTTTAATGCCACCACAGTCATCCACTTTCACAATATTTAATTTGCTAAAGGATCCTGGGTCAAGACACCCGCGACAAATCTTCTCCAAGTTGTTCAGATTCTTGAGAAACAAGGATTCCAATCTCGTAAATGCAGCGCGATGGACATTCTCTATGGAATGAACAACATAATGAAATGAGGGGCTATTTTGTACGTGAAGATGCTTCAATTTTTGAAATCCTTCAATGCACAAATTGTGAATGCTATTGATGCCATCTTGTAATCCATCCAAGTGGAGATCTTGCGTTTTTTGCAAACATTTCTGCACCCACTCTTCAAGAAGAAGATTGTCTGAATCCAGCTCGAGCTTTAAAGTTCTGGGTTCTTTGTATTCGCCGGATCAATCCCAAACGTCCCCAATTTGAATTTGATGATTGTTTAGTTTCCCAAATGGCAGGTCTCTTGGGAGATTGGCAGAATGAGGAATGGCAATGGACAGACTGCTCATGTTCTTCATGCTCTCCAGCTCAGCTAGGCTGGCATTGCTTTGTGGTATTTCATCCTCGGCCTCCCACTAATCAAAACTATCTTCCATTTTCAGTTCTTGTAAATTAACCAAGCCTCTGAGCACACCAGGTTCAATAACTTCGAGCTGGGTACACCCCGTCAAGTCTAAAAATCTCAATTCACTTAATCCACCTATTTGTCTGGGCAGCCGAGCAATTGTAGAGTTAAAGAAGCTCAGGAGCTGCCACCCTTTCAGTTTTCCAAGAATAGTCACATCCTCCAGATAGCAATAATCAAGATTTAGTGACTTGAGGTTTTCAAGGAACTCAATCGATGAAGGCAAAGAGGTGAAAGAAAAGCCAGTCAAGTCCAAGACTTGGAACTTCTCCGTAGATTCGAAAAATGACTTGTGAATTTTGAGAGACGAGTCGTCTTCGTATAACAAAAGCATCCTCAAGTTTGGGCAATGCAATTTTTCAGGGAGCTCATCAATGCCAACCCAAGGGAAGGATATTGCGGTGCATTTACTCAGCTCATCTTTTGACCATCCTTTAAACCCGTAATCCTTCCTCCCGACCAAGGCACTCCAATCCCTGGAGGCAATAGAGATGGCCACATCAACAAATATGTCATGCATTTTGAACTCTACCATGTCATGCGTTTCAAACCGTTCCATGTCATCACTACCTAGTAGCAACGAAGAGTCTTGCGGACTATGTATATCCATAATCAACCTATCTCTATTTTCTTCGAGTGACCCACTGTATTTTGTAAATAAACCCAAACCCATGCAACAGACAAGGGAATGCCCCACAAAAAGTCTTCCAGAGTTTAGAGCACAAAACAAGGACAATGATTTGATCCTCTCATCTTTTAAGTCATTGTTACTTAGTTCCACTAGTGATCCTACATCCGACATATCTATATGGGTCGAAGCAACCCTCCATGCAGCCAAATTTCCGTGCTTCAACCTTGTTGCCAACAAAACAATCAAAAGTGGCAAGCCTCCACATTTCTTGACCACTCCTTCCACCCAGGGTTCAAACTCAAGATCGTTAACTCTGTCCCCCAATGTCCTCTCAAAAAGTCTTCGGGCTTCTCCATACTTTAACAAATTGAGTTGGATTTCTTGGTCAGAGCTCATGTCATCGTGCAAAACATCTCGATTTCTATATTAACATTTTCGCAAGGGATTCCAACATCTTTCAACTCTAGTTTCTTCCACAAATTACCTAAGATTATGAGAATTTTTTTTTTTTTTTTGTGATCACGCTCTAACCTCTCATGCAAACAATTGGCTCTCCATGAGTGGTTTCCACTTTCTTTAGCTTAAGGCCTAGCTCTTCTGCGATTTCTCCCTGGATTGTTTTTAAATCTAGATTGTGTGATACATATGCGATGACAACCACATCAAATAGCTTCTCTTTCTTGACTCGCCTTTCAACATCCTCCAAAAGCTTGGACTTGCCAACACCAACTGGTCCATACAATCCAACCACACAGATCTTATCATCAGTTATAGCCTTCATTACATCCTCTGTGACTAAAGCCCTCGACTCCAGGACATCTTCTATCTTGTCAATAGATCTTGCAGCGGAAGTGTAGCAGTGACAATTCCTTTCGGAAGATTCTCATAGTAGACCTTTTGGAAGTTGCTATTTGCGATATCATGGAGTTCCTGGATGACTCGAGTCATCTTCTTCACCTTCCTGCCAATTGGATGGCACACTATGGGATTGGGAAGCCAACCACGGAAGCAAGCAATTTTTGCACTTTCACATTGTTGTAACAAATTTTGCGCTTCATTAGCTTTATTCTCCACGCTATCCAACCATTTCTCAATATTAGAGTATATAGGTTTTCCGTCATTGAAGGTTTCATCGACGGAGCTCTGCACCCTTTTCCTCGCATTCTTCAGCTTTTCGACTCCATTTTTGAGATCTTGGACGTAGCTATTGTAGCACAACACATCCAAATTGGCGTCCAATGGGAGCAAATAGATATTCACCTAATTTCGACACTAGATTCGATGCAGCGGAGGTAGCAAATGCCTCGGCCATAATTTCTTCTTTAATGTCGAGAAATTCCTTTTCCCCCCCTCTTTTGTTTCTTTTCTTGTTCCCTCCTATGATTAATTTGTTCAAACTAATCTGTGCAAAGGAAACTGAACAGAGAACAGAACTTATCACTCGCGATGCACGAAAAGCAAGGAAGAGCAAAGTGATAAAGCAATGTGAGCAACGAAACAAAACCAACGACGACAGAGAGAAGCAGAGTGCATTCAAAGAAAAAGAAAATGTACAGTTACTCCGCTCGGTGCACCCAGGCAACACGTTGCTGGTCTACATGGACAATTTGCAAATGATCATACGTGGACAAGCAGCACGTTCCTTTGGTTAACCACGTGCAATGGAAGGCTAATTTCTTCCTTTTCATTTTATTTTCTGTTGTCCTTGTTTTCTTTATTTTATGTTTCTTGACAACGGGGACGACTCTTCGAGGGCCCCAACGAATTTTGCAGTCTCCATCACAATTCCACGTAGAGAAAGTCCAAGTGTGTTCCAATTTAAATCCAAAGCATGAGAAGAAACATGATATGCATACTACTATCGATTCTTTTGAGTATTGACAGTTTAAATTATCTAGAACTTTAGCTCAATATTCTAAAACTTAAAACATTTCTTTCATTTTCAGGATTTTTCAGGAAAACAAGAAGTCCTTTTTAAAAATTTAGTGAACAAATAACATTTGATTTCTGGTACATGTTTGGACCATTGGATGTTTCTACCATCCACCATCTGGATTTGAATACAAAAATCGTGGGTGCTTCGACACTTACCACTCGAGAAAATATTAGGGCCTACATGTTTGTGTTTCTTTTTTTTGTTCATGAACATATTTTTTGTTTTTTTGTTCCCGGGAACAAAAAAAGAACAGAAACGCGTTTGTTTGCGTTTTTATTCAAAATCTATTTTTTGGTTCCCAGAACAAAATTAGAACATAATTAAGAAAAAAAAAAAAAGTCATTTTTTTGTTTTAGAAACACTTTTGAAGAACAAATTTTCTCTCTCATTTTTTTTTTTTTTTCTTCTTCTTTTTTTCTTCTTTTTCTTTGGCTGGTCGCCGGCCTCGGCCATGGCTGGCGACCGACCATGGAGGGCCGGTGACCTTGCCGGAGGGTCGCCGGCCCCCAGCCAGGCCGAGCGTCGCCAGCCCCTAGCTAGGCTCGGCCTCGCCCAGCCACCGGCGAGGCCAAGCCTCGCCAGATCTAGGTGAGTCCGATCTCGCTCGGTGAGGCCGAGCTTCGCCTGTGCGGGGCGAGGCTCAACGAGCTCGAGCTCGCCCAAATCCAGCGAGGCCGTTGGCCGTGGAGGGCCGGCGACATTGCTAGAGGGTTGCCGGCCAGGCCGAGCGTCGCCGGCCCCTAGCGAGGCTCGGCCTCACCTTGGCTGGGTGAGCTCAAGCTCACCCAGATCCGGCGAGGTCAAGCTTCGCCTGGGCGGGGCGAGGCTCGACGAGCTCGAGCTCGCCCAAATCTGGCGAGGCCGCCGGCCAAAAGAAGAAAAAGAAAAAGAAAGAAAAAAAGGAAAAATAAAATAAAAATATTAAAAAATTAAAAGAAATAAAAAAAAGAATACAAATTTACCAAACGTGTTTCTATTTATTTTTATTCCCTGAATAAGTTTACTAAATGCGTCTTTACGGTAAAAAATTATTCCCCCAAAATAAAAATATTTTTTTCTATTTCTGTTCTTCAAAACAATTTTTAAACAAAAACATAAACAAATGAACTCTTAATTGCACTTGTGATTGTGATCGGCAAGTTAGCAAAATAATAATCCATTTATTAATTGACACGTGTCCTGTGGCTCCCCACTCTGTCAGATTTAACATAAATCTCTCACTTGCCACCCTCCCTCCCTGCCTCTCTCTCTCTCTCTCTCTCTCTCTCTTCACGGTCTCTTTCCATCCCTTCCGACGCAGCAAGCTCTCTCTTCCTCCCGACTCACGCTTTGCCCTTGGGGAGGGTCTTGGGTGACCAACCGTCAGCAGTGGTCGCACCCCTCCCGGTCAACGGCGAAGCCCATGGTGAAATCACAAGCACCACACCAAGATCGCCATCGTCGGGGTCGGCAACGCGGCATGGCCGCCGAGACCATCCTCACCCAGGACCTCGCCGCGACGCCGACGAGCTGAGCCTCATCGACGCCAAGCCTGACAAGCTCTGCGGCGAAATGCTCGACCTCCAGTAGGTTGCCGCCTTCCTCCACGCACCAAGATCTTGGCCTCCGTCGACTACTCCGTTGTCGGCCGGTCAACCGAGGTCGAGATCTTGATGAAGGAAAGACCAACTTCCACAAACATTGAGATCTCGGCCAATATTTTCTGAAGGGAAGAGACGGAGCAAAGATGGAACGGAGGAAGAAGAAAGAGGGAGGAAGGCAACTGAGAGAGGTTTAGGGCAAATCTGACAGAGTGGGCTCACGGGACACATGTCAATGAACAAATGGACCATTTTTCTGCTGAGTTGTTAATCACAAGTACAGCCAGTATTTTCTCACTTCTCTGAGTGGGCCCACTTTTCAAATATTGGGTCCTCCAGGACCTCGCCACGTGTCCGGAGAGCTCATTTTTTAGATTTCTCTCCCTTCTGCTTATTTCACGTCTAATTTCGAAACACCATTAACGGCGTGCAACGATTTTTTCATGTTTCAATGCAGCTGGGAGACCATTAACGGGTCTCAAGAGCCACCGAAGATGAAGAAGTCGGAGACCTTCGCCACCCGTTCCCGGCCCCACCAATCGGCAGCCGAACCCTGCGACAGGCTGTTCTCCAGATCCAGATCCGGACGGCTGGCTCGCGAACGACGCCGATGCTCGTCCATGGCCGTCGTCGGCGTCCTTCGGCCAGATCTGGTCGGAGGAGGTGGTGAAGCTGGCAGAGGAGCCGCGGGAGGAGGTGGTGGCGGACTTTGAGGTGGAGGAGGAGGCGAGAAGGGTACGAACCATGGAGAGGCGGGGGGGAGGAGCTGGTCCTTGTAGAAGAGCATGTCGGCGACGCAGAGGGTGGAGGGGGAGCGGGGGAGAGAGATGGTGAACTCGAAGTCGAAAGAGGAGGAGAACGAGAAAGAGCGGGAAGGCGACAAGGGGGAGGGTGTGGGAGTGGATGATCCAGCACGGTTTTGTCTCTTCTCTTCCCCATAGCTGATGCTTGATTAAGACCGTGAGCTTGGGTTGGTGAAAGCATTTCAGAGAGATGAAAAGTGGCTGACGTGGAGATTCTTAGGGGTGAGCGGTTCCCGGTTCCTTACAGGTTCCGCTTGGAACCTGGAACCTATCCTCGGGTACAGGTTCCTCATTTTTTGGAACCGGGAACCTACCCGTCAGAACCGAGAACCTGGAACCTACCCTGTCACAGGTTCCGGGGTCGGTTCCAGGTTCCAACAGGTTTTTTTTCTAAAAATTTTTAGTTAAAAAAAATGAAAATGAATGCAGCAATAATACACAAACTTGTCATTCATCGAAGATAATATAACATAAACAGCAAACAGAATTTTAGAAGTAATAAACAAACTGTTTTTACACTCATAAACAAACTGTTTTTACACAAAAGAGCTCAATCACCTCGGTGTCAGCTTCTTGCTGCACATTTTTATCCTGGTATGCTTCATGAGTGGACTCATTTCCTTCATAAACTGTTAAATCAGGATTAGAAGGAAGAGCCACTGAAGAACAAGCAGACTACACCCTCAGCAACATTTCGAAGATCTTGCTTGATGAGATCCTCTGCTGAACCTTCAGAAGAGAAATTAAACAACCAAAAGAAGCCACTTGACAGTATCAATTTGGTAACAGAAGATGCACATGATTCAGAATTAAGTAGAAGCACTCTCCCATATAAATATATTAGACAACACAAGCTCACCTTATGATACGCTAATCCTCTCTGTCAGACACCCAGTAGTTCAGGACAGCAGAAGTTAAATAGCGCCCATAGTAGTACAAGAGAGTATTGATGGCATCCTGGAAGGTATGGCTCTTAGCTGATCAAACTGTGCATTGACAGAATGAAGCTTCTCACTTAAGATCAATACCTACAGTAGTACAAGAGAGTAATTAACAGCAAATTAATCCACCAGAAAATGCATGTCCCATGCCACGTAAAACCACGGTGTAAACCCGAGTATCCTAATCAAATCGATAAGATAACGGGAAGCCGAAGTCTCTCTCTCTCTCTCTCTCTCTCTCTCTCTCTCTCTCTCTCATGTGTGCACGCGTGCCCAGAAAGAACCTGAAAAAGCAAATCCCTCTCACCAGGCACAGGAAATTCATAACAAAATAGAGAAAGGTAAATCTCCAGCAACCTTATAGCATTAGACATGTTACAACATGAAAGAACAGAACTCCTTTATGCGCAGAATGATTCATCAAAATCAGCACCATACATGCGGATCTCAATTTTGTTCTAGTGCAATGCAAAAGTCCCTCCAATTGCTTCTTTAAAACAAGAAAATAAAAATGGTGAAATATATCTGTGCTAGGAGAAAATTCTTCTTAAGCGCAATATCTTATTTAAACAGCAGTCTCCAAGGCCCATACAGAGGCTTAATCATGAAACATCTCAAATAACTCATAAAGCATTACAACAAACTTACGTCCTTTCTATGGAATCTAAAGTCCTAAAGCATTACTTCTGTTTTTCTACCAAAAAAAAAAAAAAAAAAAGTCCTAAAGCATCTCCAGCCTCACCAAATTAATGTTATATGTTTCAATCTAAATAAAGAGTAACTGAACAATTAGTTTCCTTAAAAATCATAATAAGATGAACACACTTTTTTAACAATCATTTTCAAAGAAACAAGCAGAGCCAACAAAAAAACAAGCAAAATTTTCATGTTGTGCTTAGAGATAGCCGCCAATGTGATCAATATCAAACAGCATGAAGAAACTACACTATCCCAGCAGTACAGTCGAATCCTCATTCAAAAGTCTCCCCAAATATTAGCACAAAAGATTCTCTCCACAGCCCAACATCAGCCACAATAGAGAGAAGGTGCCCAACAATTCGTCAACAGTTGTGCAACACTTCCCATAAGTCAACCACAGCTCTCACTAAGCAGCACGAACAATATCAATCTCCACGCAACATAACCAATCTAGAGCCTAAAGCGGATTCCACATAAATCCCAATTCCCAAGGAGAAGCCGGAAGAACATAAAACTCACCCATCTTGCGAACATTAACCTTCCGCTTATTGGGCTGAGGCTGAGCAGGCGCATCATTCGCCTCGCGAGCCGCTCTCTTCGCCAAGTTGGTCTGATGCCTCTTCCCCTGCGTGTGCGCCAAGTAGTTCCCCTCGTTGTTGTGCAGCGTCAAGCAAAGCTTACACTCGTAATTGCAACCACCGAAACAAGCCAGTGTCGCCGTCAGCCCCGTAAAAACATCAAATTGACGCGAAAGCCCAGTTCTGGGGGATCGATTACTAAGGGGAGAAAGGAAGGGGGAAGTCTGAACCTGCCGAGGTGGTTGTACATGAAGTAGGGGTCCTTGGCGAGATCGATGGTCTTGAGGGTGCGGCGGCGGAGGCGCTCGCGGCAGTCAATGGCTTCGTTCTAGGCGGAGGCGGCGCCCTCGCTCCCGGGCTTCGAACCTCACTCCCGATCCATTCTCTCGCCGTTGTTGCGGCATCGCGGGCTTTGGGGCACGGCTTCCGGCGCGACTTCGAGTCACGGCGAAGGCAGACCAGTGGCGTCGTGGGCTGCAGGCGAGGTGCGGCGAAGGCAGCAGTGGGCCGAGCAGGAGCGACGTCGGGGCATGGCGAAGGCACGGTAGAGCAGCGGCGTCGCGGGCTGCAGGCGAGGCGCGGCGAAGGCAGCAGCGGGCGGAGCAGGAGCGACGTCGGTGCCGGCTACAGGCGAGGCGCAGCGGGGATGCTATTTGGTGGCGTTGAGCAGAGGGCGAAGAGAGAACAGACTCGTGGGTGAAGCAGCAACCAGAAAGAGGAAGAAGAAGAAGAAGAAGAAGAAGAAGAATGGGGGGTTTCGGCCGAGAGAGGGGGTAAGAGGAGAGAGAGAAGAAAAGAAAAAGTAGGGGTAGAGGGGCAGGAAGTGACGTGTGAGAAGGAAAAAGAAGAGAAAAGAAAGGAGAAGGAGGGAAAATCGAGAGGGAAATCACGCGGGGGAAGGGGGAAGGGGAGATTTAGGGTTTTTTTTTTTTTATTTTGAATTTGACCGGTTCCGGTTCTTGTTCCAGGAACCGGAACCGGAACCGAGAACCGCCGGTTCCTAGGAAAAAGGAACCGGGAACCGGAACCGGTCACTTCAGAACCGGGAACCGAACCGGACCCTCCTCCGGTTCGGTTTCGGTTCCCGGTTCTACCCGGAACCACGCTCACCCCTAGATATTCCTAATATTTCTAATGTGGAGGATTACAATCAATTCTGCGCGCACGCCATATGCCATGACCCCTATAAATTAGAAAGAGAATCTTTTTGAACTGACGACCTTTTTAAATGTGGAAATTCTAAATTAAACGCGAATATTGCATCGAATAAAAGTCTATATATTTTTACTTTATATTAACAAAAAAAAAAGGTGGGGCTGTTTTTATCTCTTCTTAAGATTGATACACACATTTTACTATCAATTGATCAAAATATCAATTTATGATAATAAAAAAAATGGTCAATCATCACTTCATCCGCTTTTTACTCTCCCATATTTTCTCTTCATCTTTTATGTTTGTTATTAATTGACTAAAATTCTCTTCTACAAGGAAAGTCAATTAATTGTTAATTAACCATACATTTTGTTTCTCGCTATCAGCATTGCTTCTCCCATCTTCTTTTTAAACTATCATGGATTAAATTTCGTAATATTTTTAAGTTTGTAACTTTGGTCCATAAATACTAATTTTGTTGGATTGTTCATTTTTTAATGTAACTATTCTATTCATCTTAATAGTAATAGGATGGCTCCAGGTAATTTTTACAATGCTCAAAATCTCTCTCTCTCTCTCTCTCTCTCTCTCTCTCTCTCTCTCTCTCTCTCTCTCTCTCTCTCTCTCTCTCTCTCAAATAACTTGCAATTAATAAACGGATTTGTGAGAAATGTACAATAGTGAGGGAAAATTATGAGGACAGAATTCAAATGATTGGTGTGAGGCTACAAATAAAAAGATGTCATGCACTTTTTAGATAGCTGGTAATTGTTTTCACATATGTATCATACACCAATTATTTTGATAGCCAGTACATTTTAAAGCATGATAGATGCGGTGTCACCAATAAATTGAAAGAAAATTTCTTTAAAATGGTTGCATCTAAATGTGAGAAATTCTAAATTGTAGGACAACATTGCATCAATTAAAATTTTTGATATTGTTACTTTATTTTAAATAAAAGAAATAGCGTAAGGCTAGTTTTACCCTCTCTTTGGTTTGGTATACACCTTTTATTATCAATTGAACAAAATATCCTTCTATGTTCGGGAACAACGTGAGTCACCAATCCACCATACTCTGGTTTTTTCTCTCTCATCTCCTCTTCACCTTCTATGTTTATTGTTAATCGACTACATATTTTTCTATGTTTGAAAATAAATTAATCATCAATTAACCATACTTTTTTGTAATTTCTGATGGATTAAATTTTGTAAAATAGTTAAGTTTGTAATTTTGGTCCACAAAAGACGACTTTGCTTAGATTGGTAATTCTTCAATGTAGCTTTTCTATTCACGGCGCAAGACGATTTTTATATTGAGGACTGTGGACTCAAATTTTTTACCTGAACAAAGTTTGCATTGTCCTAACTCCCCTCTCTCGCATGCCCGCATGCAACACAAATACCCATGTTCATTGTTCATTAATGAACAACTTGCAATTAAGAAATAAACTAGTGAAGAGTTGCGTAATACAAGGACGAAATGATGACCACAGAAATCATCACTGCGGTTCTGTCCAACTTGCCCAGATCAATAATTGCAAATGAGACCATCGACAAAGTCAAACAAAACAAGGCAATTAAGAATCACCACTTTATCAGCACACAACTTGCTATTAACAAATTAATTAGCTGAGAACTAGTGTGCGATATTAGAGGGAAACAAAATGAGGGAGAGGAACTGATATCACCAGGTAAGTCGACCGCCCTAACACAATTTTAACCCAAGTCCAGACGGAGTGGGTCGTTTCCAACTTGTCGACGGCAACGACCTTAACGTCTTTCGTTCTTTTTTTCTTCATTTTCGATGGCGTGGAAGGGAGAAAATATTCAGTGGTTAGTGCGCGCCACGTCATCCGCTGACCTGGTGCGTACAAACCAATGAAATACCGGCACGTGTCCCCGAGCAGGACCCGCTGAAAAGGAAGGCGCTGATTTTTGGTCGGCTCAGCTCGGCTCGGCTCGGCTCGGCTCCACTGCAGAAGAAAGGATGGTCAGTGTATTCCTCCCGCTCAAAATTTTTTCTCTCTTTTCACTCGAATTTGCTGGGTTTTTCTCTCTCTCCTCTCTCGCCTCTCTCACTCTTCCCTCCCTCTCTCTCTCTCTCTCTCTCTCTCACGAATAGGACGCGACCTCCCAGGTGTGCCTTCCCTCTTTCCGACCGACGAACCACTGCCAGCAACCGACGAACTACCGCACAGGACCGGCGAGAGGACCGCGACCTCCCTCTCTCTCTACCCTCCCTCTTTTCGACCGGCGAACCACCACACGAGACCAGCGAGAGGACCTCGAGTAATCGACGAACCACTGCACGGGACTGGCGAGAGGACCGCGACCTCTCTGCCCTCCCTCTTTTTGACCGGCGAACCACCGCACGGGATTGGCGAGAGGACCGCGAGCAATTGATGAACCACTGCACGGGACTAGTGAGAGGACCACAACCTCCCTCTCTCTTTCTCTGCCCTCCCTCTTTTCGACCGGTGAACCACCGCGAGCAAATCAGAGCGTGGTTTTGCCTGGTTTTTTTTTGTGGGGGATTTTTTTTTTTTTTTGAAAGGCTGAGGGGGTTGGGCTTCTTTGTTTGTGCTGGCCAGACGACGGAGAAGGCGATCATTAGAAAGGAGAAGCACCTGGAAGAAGAGACTGATGAGGACGAGGAAGTCATCTACAAAATCAAAGTTCCGACGAACAGGTTGTTGGAGTCAACACCTAATATAAAAACAAGAAGTCCATTATGCATGAAGTCTGGACGTGAGGCGGTGAAGAAGAGGAAACTCGTACGTGGGCAGCAAGCGTACACATGAAGGAATGGATGGGCACATATTAAAATAATAGTATAATTGTTACTGGAGCCTTCAAGGAGCAAGAAGCAAAGTTCAACTTTGCTAGTACTTGGACGTGAAGGAAAAGAAGACAGCCCACAATTATTGACTCCTTGGCCAAGAAGAAAAGTTCAGGCGGTGGAATCCAGGCGGTGGAAGATGTCTATAAATAGGGCTTGGGAGTGCAAACGTAAATCAGACCAAAGTGCCTCACAGGGAGAAGTGCCTTCAGGTGAAAGAGAGGCTTAACAGCCTCAAGCCACCGCAGGCAGAGAAGAGAGGCTAGGAGAGAGCCTCAGGTCAACAGGCCGGGGGGGGGGGGTCACGCCACACGCAGGCGGAGAACCTCAGGCCAGCAAGGAAGCCACACGTATGTGAGCTTCAGGGAAAGCCTCCAGCAGTGAGAGCTTTGGAACAAGAAGCCACCAGGTGCAACGGTGAACTTCAAGAGAGAGGCACTGCAGCCTCAGTAGCTCTGTGTGAGCGAGTTATCCCTCCGTGATCGAGAAGGGAAGAAGAAAATAGAATAGTTGTTTATGTGCATGTATCAATTAGTTTGAGTGTATGATTGTATCAGCTAGTTTGATTTGAATATTTTAACTCTTCCGTATATTTTATAAATTGCACACTCTACAATTGGTTCCAAATCCTTTTGGTTCCAACAATTGGTATCAGAGCAAAGGATTGCATATCCAACACAGGTGACTGCGAAGCTGATTTGGCATTCGGTTAGATGTTGTGTGTTTCGGATGGGATTGGAGCTGTTTCACGAGTCGTGGGTGAATTTTGGTTCGGGGGTTTAAGATGCTAGTGTCCGACTTCGGATGGGTTAAATTCTTTCGCGGACCATGTTGCTCGTAATGGCTATTGGGATGCTGTGTGGTTCGATCTTTTCTTTGATGTTATGATGTTGCCGTAGGTTTTTTTTGTTATCTTTTCGGTCGATCAATGTGAAGGACCAATTGCATGTAATTAGAGGCTTCATAAACACATTACCACCTGAAAAAGGCTCAGCTTTTGAGTAGTCCATGTGATGTAGCATTTATAGTGTGCGTCGAGGCTTTTCTTACTTATGTGTTAATAGTTTCTTTTAATAGTCTCTAAAGATTGGTACAATTTAGGACATCTTTTCACCACTTTGTGAAGAATTCTAGTTGTATGGGGAAGCGGGTTGATATTCGACCCTTGGGATTCCCTGGTTCATGATAATGGTCCTGAAAGGGGTTGATCTTGAATTTAGTTTATGTTCAACATTTTGTCATGCTAGATGGGTCAATCCCCAAATTTTATAGGGACTATCGTCGGCAAGAAACGTAGCAAGCCTTTTAGATTTGGTCAGCAGGTTGCGATATTGACTCCCTAATGCTGTTAACTTTATTTTGAATCATGTCATCTAGAAACTTCATTATTTAGTTATAAGTCAAGTTTTCAAAGAGATGACAGGTTTATCATCATTTTAGTCTGTATTGGTAATTAATGATTATTCTTCTTGATAAATTCGTGCATGTACTGTAGAGATGACTATACTATTATAATAATAAGGTATCCTCTGGGAAATGCATAGATACGACTTGCTTTGCCTCGAAGGGCTTGCCCAGGCCCTACGTGTGTTCAATAAGCAGGAGGAGACACCTCAATACAGTCTTCGTAACATCAGCAGGGGATCAATGCTTAAGATGCATGTAAAACCAGGGGTACTGATATGTGAGGATTGATCTGTCTAGATTGATCTATGCTGGAATCATTTATTACTTGAGTGACCATTTATGTGTTGCAGACCTCACAAATCCGTCCATACGTTGTTTCTGTTGTCTTAAGAGGGATAACATTTGATGAAGCCAGTTATAACAGCTTCATTGATCTTCAAGACAAGATCCATCAGAACATTTGCCGGTATTAATTTTTGGATCTTTAACATGCAGCATAATACCTGTTTTCCTTCTCTATTTCAAGATTTTAGGTTTGAGAGGGAGTGGCGGAGGACAACACATTTTTGGGAAGCCTTTACTGTGTTCATTTGAACCTTAAATGTAAAGAAGAGCGACTGTGATCTTACATTGAGATGCAACGTCCTATATGGGTTGTCCGAGCAATGGTTTTAAAAACTTTCCAGCATGTAGCCAATTGTCTTTGCAAGCGTGCATTTTAGTGTGATACAATAATGTTACTTTATAAATTAAAGATGTGAGGGAAGCATTATTTATTTTTATTTTTTAAAAATAAGTCATGGCTTCACTGTTGCTTATGCTCTATGTGCTCAGTAGGGGCCATATATATTATTACCCTTAGGAGGGCTTTAAATTGTGAGAAATGCCTGGATGTGAAGAGAGGACTCCGCTGAGTTGTTTTGAATAATTTGGTGAAGTGGTGATGATTGATGTGCTGCTTGAACTAGTTTTCATTCTCGAGATCTATATTGAATTTGATATTTTATTTGCATGTAATAGATGCCCAGCCCCCCAATCCCTCCACTTAGTACATCAGATGCTTGTGCTTATGCTAGATCCTCAAAATGTTTTGCTTGGATTGACATGCTCGGATTCTCTTGATATTTTAGGCGAAGAAAACTGGTTGCAATTGGGACTCATGACTTGGATACGCTAGAAGGCCCCTTCAGCTATGAGGTGTGTGTCTGAACTAATCGCCTAAACTAGAATCTAAAATGAAGAATTCTGCACGTCCTACTATCCTCGCTTGAAGCTAAGGCCCAGCTAGAACTTAAATGGAAGATTTTCAGATTGCTGGCATAATGGATCTTGTCATGATAGAGTGTTATCTGGGCTGGAAGCTTGTGCTCACCTATTCTTTCCTTTTTTTTTTTCTCTCTATATATTTAAATGCCTGAGGGATTCCCTCTTGAAGCTTCTTTCTATCCCACACTTTGCCTCAGCATATATTACATGTTTTAGAGGAGTTGCAACTAGCTAGACAAGCTTTGATCAGTTCAAGTTTTGTCATCCTTTGAGCTTGTCCCAGAGGATGGTATTACTATATATATATCCGAGATACTCTATTTTGATCCCAAAAATTCGTAGTATTATGTTTTGCTATCAGGAGTGCTCATCTACTAGATAAAGCATAGACGAAAATAGACATGACAAGGAATTGCACATTTGGTTTAGCTTAATATGTATTAGTTATATATTTGCCTCAAGGTTGACATAGCTAGTCCAAGGCCACTGAACTGGGCTCAGCAGCCACATGAAGCCTGGTGACAGACTGGCCCGTCAAATTGGCCTGCCCAAGCCTTAAGGGTTATATATAGAAAAGAAGAAAGTAGACATAGGTAGACATTCTCACAACTCGCCAAAAACTATACTTCCTTGAATGCTGTTGAATTGTTGATCCAATTTCTAGAAACTTTATGAAAGATTTGAGCTAGAAAAGTCAAGAAAAATCCTCAAGAAAATCTAGCTTAGGTGGCAAAGAAAAATGTAGAAGCATATGTGTAGAACTCTCTAGAAGAAGAGAGGAAAAATTACAATCTAGAACTCTCTAGATTAAGCCTACGTAGACAACATTCTACACAAATCTAGAATGTTGGTAGAGCACCCTATAAATAGGAAAGAGGGGAGAGCATAGTAGAAGAAGAAATGTAAGCAAGCTCCTCCCCTTCCCTTTGTACTACAGTAAACAATAAATAAAAGTTCCTTTTTTGTTCCCTTGTATTCTCTTCTAATACCACCTTGCACACACACATTAACACACCTTGCACACACATCAAACACACGCTTCCGCACAAACATCCAACAGTGGTATCAGAGCCACGTCTTTGGTTGGTATTGGGCTTTTGTCCTACCTACCCATTTCTAAAACTACCCTTTCCAGATACCCACTAACTAAACCATGGCCAATTCTACCTCATCATCATTTCCCATTCCCATTTTTGATGGGAACAACTATGACTTTTGGAGCATAAAAATGACTACATTCTTGATGGCCCAAGACTTATGGGACATCGTGGAAAAAGGTTGCGAGGCTCCGCCAGAAGGTGCAAGTGTTTCGAAGGATCAATTACAAAAGGATGCAAGGGCGCTATACTTTATTCAGCAAGCACTCTCGGAAACCGTATTTCCGAGAATAATTGGAGCAAGGACTGCAAAAGGGGATTGGGATATACTACGAGAAGAATTTCAAGGATCGGAAAAGGTACCCACTATTCGCCTTCAAACACTAAGAAGAGATTTTGAGAATTCTAAAATGAAAAATTATGAGACCGTACAAGAATATTGTGGAAAATTAAAGGAACTCGTTAATCAAATAAGAGCCTATGGAGATGGAATAACTGATCAAAAGGTTGTTGAGAAAATATTGGTGTCACTTACCAAAAAATACAACTCCATAGTTACAACTATAGAAGAAACTAAAGACTTGACGACCCTATCAATAAGTGAATTAATTGGCTCTCTAGAAGCATATGAGAAAAGACTAATGGCACAAGATGAAGATTCAGTTGAAAGTGCCTTTCAATCTAAAGTAAATATACGGTCTCATCAATCTAAAAATGGTGGAAGGAGCTCATGGAAAAACAAAAGAGGAGGAGAAATAATAAAAAAAAGAAAATTATCCACCTTGTGGTATTTGCAAAAAAAACAAATCATTTGGAGAAGGATTGTTGGTCTAAAAATAAAAAACAATGCCGCTTTTGTAAAAGATATGGCCACGTAGAAAAATATTGTCACTCGAAAACAAATAATCGAGCAAACTATGTAGAATAAAAAGAAAAGAAAGTGAAGAGAATACATTCTACGCAGGCCAAGCAGCAAATGACAATAAAAGTGAAACATGGTACATCGATAGTGGGTGTAGCAATCACATGACGGGGGACGAATCTATATTCACTAATATTGATAAGTCGGTGAAATCCCAAGTAAAGTTGGGCAATGGTGCATTAGTAGATGTCAAAGGAAAATGCACCATCACCATGGAAACGAATAAACACCCAAAATGTATACATAACATATATCTAGTCCCTCGTCTTGCACAAAATCTTTTAAGTGTGGGCCAAATGATACAAAGTGGGTATTCTCTATATTTTAATAGAGATACCTGCATTATCTATCATAAATATAAAAATATCATTGCCTCTGTTAAGATGAAAAATAACAATTTTCCTATTCAATGGAAATATGTCAAAGATATAGCCATGAAAGCTCAACTTGATGATTCATGGCTATGGCATTGAAGATTTGGCCACTTCAATTTTGCTGGGCTGAAAATCCTCCATCAGAAAAATATGATGAGAGATTTTCCAGCCATCACTAAAATTTCAAATGTTTGTGAAGGCCGTCTTCTTGGAAAACAACAAAGACAGTCCTTCCCATCTGGAGGTGCATGGAAAGCTAAGAAGCCACTAGAAATTGTCCACACGGACGTGTGCGGTCCGATGAGGACACCTAAACCCAGTCAAAATAAATATTTCATCCTATTCATTGACGATTACTGTCGCGACCTCTTTTTTTTCGGCGCCCGCAGTTGGATACGAGCGCCTAAGGAGGCTAATGGCTCGGCTGAAATTAGTTATGCCCGGACTCTCCCAAAAGTCCACCAATTCAGGACTTTAATAGTCTGAGTTTTTAACCTGTAAATCAATTTTTAAAATGGAGTCGCCACTAATCGATTTGGGGTGGGTTGATTAGAAACCCAAGTGAAGTATCGGGAGAAATACTCACTCCTGCGCAACCAGAGAAATTAGGATCGGGGACTTGATTACACTAGTTAATCACTAATGCCCTTTCGGTACCTAATCTTGTTTAAATCCCGAGGTTTTTGGATGTTCAAGGGATTTTCCATGCATTTTAGGAGGAAAAACAATTTTTGAGTCATTTTCTAATTTTTGGACACAAAAGGGATTTTTTTGGGAAAATACAAGTCTTTTTGGCTTTTTCATGAATTTTTGATTTTTGGCATTTTTTGAAATATTTTTGATTTTTTGATTTTTCGGAAAATAAAATATTTTTAAATATTTTTGGAAAATAAATTATTTTTTATTTTTTCGATTTTTTGGAAAATAAAACATTTTTTAACATTTTTAAATATTTTTGAAAATAAAACATTTTTTGATTTTTTGAAATAAAATATTTATTTATTTATTTATTTTTTATTTAAAAATATTATTTTATATTAAAATAATATAAAAAACTGACCCAGTCGGATCCACGGGTTGGGTCCGACCCAACCAGCGATCCGAACGAGGGGCCCGACTCGGATTTTTTCATCTTTTTCTTTTTTTCTTTTTTTCTTTTTTTATATAGTGAAACGACGTCGCGGCCGGGCCCTCGGGGACACCCGGCCCGGCTCGACGACCCGGCCCGACAGGCCGCTCTGCGACCCGACTCGTTGACCCGCTCCCTGGCGAAACCCTACCCGACTCGCAGCCGCCCCCGGGATTTACGGAATCCCTACCCGGTTCCCGATCCAGGTCCGACCCGACAACCCGGGGTCGCGACCCGGAAGATCGGGAACCCTAGGGTTTCCGAATCGCGGCACCGAGGAGGGAGAGGACCGAGGCGCAGCGGCGACGGTGGCGGCGACGGCGGCGACGGCAGCGATGACTGGACTAGGAGAGGGAGATGGTGACGGCGACATCACGATACCTGTTCGTGGCAACGGCGCGACGGGGGCGGCGACGATGGCGAGACCCACGCGAACCTCCTCTGGCTTCTCTCTCTCTTGGGTTCGCTCTTCGAGCTCCCCGAAGTCTCGCGGGGACCCCTTTGAGCTTACCACACCACGGCCAGCCTACACTTGAGCTCCCCGAAGTCTCTCAGGGGACCCCGAGCTCCGGTGGCCTCTCTCTCTCTCTCTCTCTCTCTCTCTCTCTCTCTGTGATCTCTGTCTTTGCGATCTTCGTGTGTCCCTATTCGTCGTCGGGGGGGGGGGAGGTATTTATAGGCGAGGGGCGGCCGGTTGACGGAGTTCGACCGCCGATCGCCATGGCCTTCGCCGGCCGAACCGGCGTCCCATCCGGCGCCAGCTCCCCCTGCTCCACGTCCCATCGCCGTCCGTCCATCCCCTTCCCCTCCGTCGCGCCCCCTGCGCGTGCTCTACAGAGGCGCGAGGAAGGAGACGACCTGGCGAGGCCGGGCCGAGGCGGAAATGGGCCGAGGGCCCATGCGGAGGTTGTTTCTTCTTTTCTGTTTTTGCTTTTCTTTTTTTGCTTCTTCTTCTTTTTTTTTTTCTTTTATTATCCAAGAAACAAAATAAAATAAAGCCTAATTTTTGGCGTCAACAATTACACAAGAATGGCGTGGGTATATTTTCTTCGAGAAAGATCTGAGGTTTTCTCTATCTTTAGAAACTTCAAGAACCACGTCGAGAATCAAAGTGGCCAAAGAATCAAAGTCCTAAGGAGTGACAGAGGCACATAATACAATTCAGAGGAGTTTAATAAATTCTGTGAAGATGAAGGAGTCCACCATCAACTAATTGTTGGCTACGCCCCAGAATAAAATGGAGTAGCTGAAAGAAAAAATAGAACCGTCATGGAGATGGCAAGGTCTATACTAAAGGAGAAAGGCCTTCCCAACACTTTTTGGGCAGAAGCAGTCTATACTGCAGTATACCTGTTAAACAGGTGTCCAACTAAAGCTGTTCAAAATAAAACACCAGTCGAAGCATGGAGTGGACGGAAGCCTTTAGCAAAGCATCTCAAAGTGTTTGGATGCATTTGGTACGTCCACATCCCTACTCAAAAAAGGAGTAAGCTAGATGAAAGGATGGAAAAGGGATTATTCCTTGGCTACAGTAACCAATCAAAAGGCTATTGGGTTTACAACCTAAGAACTAAAAAGCTTATGATTAGTCGAGACGTCGAGTTCGACGAGAACGCTGCCTGGAATTGGGAGGATGAGAAAATTGAGAAGAAGTACATAACCTTGACAGACATACCTACTCAAGAGGAGTCAACGTCACAAGAAGAAGGAGAAGTACTGGATTCCACCACTCATGACATAACTCCACCAAGTTCTCCAAGAGTAATGCAAGAAGAATCTACTCCAGAGTCTCCAATACAAAGGGTAAAAGCCCTTAGAAGAATTTATGACACATGCAATTTTGCTATTTTGGAACCAGAAAACTACGAATGAGCGTCCAAAGAAGAAGTTTGGATAAAAGCCATGGAGGAAGAGATCAAGATGATCGAGAAAAATGAAACTTGGGAGCTTGTCGACCGACCTGAAGATAAAGAGATCATTGGAGTCAAGTGGGTCTACAAGACGAAACTCAATGCGGATGGATCAATCCAGAAGCATAAAGCAAGGCTTGTGGCGAAATGATACTTGAAACAACCAGATATTGACTATACTGAAACTTTCGCTCCTGTTGCTCGCCTTGATACTATTAGGGCACTCATAGCTCTAGTAGCACAAAAAGAATGGAAGATCCATCAACTAGATGTAAAATCAGCATTCCTAAATGGATATCTTCAAGAAGAAATTTATGTAGCTCAACCGGAAGGCTTTATTGTCAAAGGCAATGAAGAAAAAGTCTTAAAGCTTAAGAAGGCCCTATACGGGTTAAAACAAGCACCACATGCGTGGTATAGTAGAATTGATGAGTACTTCATCAAGCAATGATTCAGGAGGAGTATGAGTGAGCCAACACTCTACATCAAGACCCAAGGTAAGCCAACACTCTCATTATCTCTCTATATGTAGATGATCTTATATATACAGGAAACAATGAGACAACGATCCAAGAATTCAAAGAAGAAATGATGAAAAAATTTGAAATGACGGACTTGGGCTTGATGAACTATTTCCTCGGTATTGAAGTCAATCAAGATGAAGGAATTTTTATCTCGCAGAAAAAATATATCGAGAATCTCTTAAAGAAATTCAAGATGAACTATTGCAAAGCAGTTTCAACCCCACTCATGACAAATGAAAAACTATTGAAGGAAGATGGAGCAGAAAAAGCCGATGCCTCCCTCTATAGAAGTTTGATTGGCAGTTTGCTATATCTCACTGCTACACGGCCGGATATTATGTATGCGACAAGTCTACTATCACGATTCATGTAAAGTTGGAGTCAAATTCACTTTGGAGCTACTAAGAGAATTCTTAGATATTTACGAGGAACTATAGATTACGGTATTTGGTATCGCCCAAGTGCTAATGCCAAGCTCATTGGCTACACTGATAGCGACTGGGCTGGTTTAGCTGATGATAGGAAAAGTACAACTGGCTATGCATTCACTCTGAGTTTTGGAATATTCTCATGGATATCCAAAAAACAAGACTCAGTGGCACAGTCTACCGCAGAAGCTGAATACATTGCAGCTGTTACAACTACTAGTCACGCAATATGGCTTCGAAGAATTCTAGAAGACATTGGTGAAGCACAGATGGAATCAACTCCGATACTTTGCGACAATAAGTCCGCAATCGCTATATCAAAAAATCCAGTATTCCATGGAAGAACCAAACATATAGACATCAAATATCACTTCATACGAGAGGCACAAAATAACAAAGAGATCGAGCTGAAATATTGCAAGACCGAGGAACAAGTAGCGGACATCTTCACTAAAGCATTACCGCTAGCCAAGTTCGAGACATTGCGAGAAATGCTTGGAGTAACACAAAATTGGATCAAGGAGGAGTGTTGAATTGTTGATCCAATTTCTAGAAACTTTATGAAAGATTTGAGCTAGAAAAGTCAAGAAAAATCCTTAAGAAAATCTAGCTTAGGTGGCAAAGAAAAATGTAGAAGCATATGTGTAGAACTCTCTAGAAGAAGAGAGGAAAAATTACAATCTAGAACTCTCTAGATTAAGCCTAAGTAGACAACATTCTACATAAATCTAGAATGTTGGTAGAGCACCCTATAAATAGGAAAGAAGGGAGAGCATAGTAGAAAAAGAAATGTAAGCAAGCTCCTCCCCTTCCCTTTGTACTACAATAAACAATAAATAAAAGTTCCTTTTTTGTTCCCTTGTATTCTCTTATAATACCACCTTGCACACACACATTAACACACCTTGCACACACATCAAACACACGCTTCCACACAAACATCCAACAAATGCAAATTAGGAATGTACTGTTTTGGACGTAGGACGCTCATCCAACAGCTGGTTCCTAGGCTATCCCACCTCGTCGGACTGTGCTTTGGGTTATGGCCGGAGCAATCACCTTCCCAGCAACAACAGAGGTCATCAACCCATGGCTTATCACAATGTAGTAGTAACTGGAGTCTTCTTTTGGGCCAGAATGGTGGAGTAATTATTCACCAGATGGCATTCCAAATGGAGTTAAAAAGGAAAAGGAAATAACAACAGAAAAATGAACTATTCTGAGAAGATGTGGGTTATTTCTTCACTTCTAATGACTGCTGATGCGGGAACTACTTTTTTGAACTCCTAGGTGCGGGCACCTGAAACAACATTTCAAACTGATAAGAAGTCAAGTTTGCAGAATCTTTGTCCCGATTATGAAGAAGCAGAGCAAGAAAAGGCACCATTCATTTATTTTGTGGCATTCTCTCCATCGTAAGATTTAGATTTATGACTCCTTTCAACTACAGCTGCAGCTGCTGATGCTGCCTTCTCCAACCCCAGATTCTGTAACTCTTTAAGGAATCCATTAACATCAGCAGGACTAATTTCATAGGGGCTATGGGCAGGACCAGGAAACGAGCCGGTTGTCACTTCTTCCTTGTATTCAAGAAGAGCTTTGTTGATAACATCCCCAACTTGGGCATACTGTTTACAGAATTTTGGTGTGACCTGTGAAAGTTGGGGTTCCTTTGCTTGAGTAAAATCAAAAGATGCTGAAAATGGAGATGAAGCACAGTTATAATAAAAGAAACAGACCTTGGCATGATGAGGGTGTTGGAGCATTCCAATCAGATCATGGTATACTAGAACCTGCATCAGAGATGGAAAATTAGCCCAAATGCTCATTCTTTAGAGTCTTCTACCATTGTGAATGAATCTGCTACATGGCCACTCAGAAAATCAAAGCAGCTGAAGATAATCATAGCTGTCAGGTACGTTAGTGATGGAGATAGGCAATACAATAAAAAATTTCGCCTAAACAGATTTGTTCATTCATTGCAGTTAGAGAAAGAAAGACTGCACCAATTGTTGCTAAACATCACAACAACTCTTCCCCCAATCAATTTCCCTTAGGTTTTCAACTTTATTTATTCCTATTGGGGAGTAGGATCGACAAGAGTGAGAAAAATTTGTCCCTTAAAACCTCACAAATAAACTTAACTCGATAGATAATACTCTCAGATGTCTTCCTATGATACAATGCTCATTTGCTCAGATGTCTCCATGTAAATTAATGCGGTTCTATTAGAAGAGGTTTACTAGAGCCAAAAAATCCAAGCTTCAAATTAAGTCGACGCGTTTGTACTTGTTGAAGTGTGTGCTACAATAAACAAACTACAAGATACTCTTACTTGAGAAAATTGACTAGGACAATCAACATAGATGGAGAGTGAATTATAAATGAAACCCACAATCCAATGAAATTTAACCAGAATCCACTGCCACATTCATGTAATCACTTTCAAAAACTTTATCTTACAGCCGGTAAGATGAATTTTTGATAGGCCAACTGAAATGTTCATTAGAATAGTTAATGCAATGTCTTTTGACCAAAAAAAAAAAAAAAAACAAAGATTGATATTTCACCTGATGCGTGCTTAAAACCCTGATCAAACCAATGAAACCAAGAACTGACCTGACCACTGCAAAATGGTCCGGCTCCAATTCCGATAGTAGGAATTTTAAGAGCTGAAGTAGCTGCTGCAGCCACTGGTGATGGTACACATTCCAAAACAACAGAAAAGCATCCCGCTTCCTGCAAAGCTAATGCAGTCTCCACAACCTATAAGAAGACAAAGCCAATTTAATTTCAACGCACACAAACACCAACATCTCTGGGAACAACTTCATGATGTTCTTCAATATGGGAATGGATGAGAAATGTACCTTGACGGCACTAGAGATATTCTTCCCCTGAGGCCTAAATCCACCAAGAACACTAATTGCCTGAGGGGTTAGCCCCACATGCCCCATTACCGCAATTCCAGCTTCCACTATCGACTTCGCAGCAGTAATTCTCGAAGGTGATCCTCCTTCCAACTTAATCGCATGCATTCCTCCTTCCCTCAGCACACGAACGGCCGTATCAACAGCCTGTCAATTACGAAAACAACACAACTTACCAACCACGCACCTGTCACCCCCACAAATCAGCACGTAGCAATTTCGCAAGACGTGTCACTAAAACAAGAAAAAGAGGAGTTCTCTCTATACTGACTACCGATACAGAGACATTTGAGAACAAATCAGCACGCTTAAACCCTCTGGCCCCAGAGGATAAAAGATTATACATTTCTTACTCAATAGGGCTTTACAAAAGAAGGGGAGCATTGACGCTAACACCATAGCGACACCCAAAACAAACTTTTATCTTCATCAACTTCTTCAAACAAGACACGCGAAAGGACGTCACATCAAATGCCACTACCTGATTCGAGCTCGACTCGTAGCTTCCGAAGGGCAAGTCCCCGACGAGCAGGGGCCTCTTGGCGCCGCGGGCCACGGCGCGGCAGTGGACGAGCATATCGTCGAGGGAGATGGGGAGGGTGGTGTCGTGGCCGTGGACCACCATGGCGGCGGAGTCGCCGACGAGGCAGACGTCGACGCCGGCCATGTCGAGGTGGATGGCGGAGGGGTAGTCGTAGGTGGTGACGACGGTGATGGGCTCGCCCCGGCAGTGCTTCAGCCGGAGGCTGGTGAGGGTCACGCGCCGCGCCGGCGACTGGGGGCTGGGCCCGCCGTAGACGGTGTTCTCGGGGACGTTGCTCATGCAGCGGAGGCGGGCGGCGGGCAGCTTGGACAGCGCGGAGGCCATGGATGATCGTCTGGAGATGATGGGGTTGAGCGCAGCCATTTACATGAACGAGAGAGAGAGAGAGAGAGAGGGAGGGAAGAGTGAGAGAGGCGAGAGAGGAGAGAGAGAAAAATCCAGCAAATTCGAGTGAGGAGAGAAAAAATTTTGAGCGGGAGGAATACGCCGACCGTTCTTTCTTCTGCAGTGGAGCCTAGCCGTGCCGACCAAAAATTAGCGCCTTCCTTTTTCAGCGGGTCCCGCTTGGGGACACATGTGATATTTCATTAGTTTGTGTGCACCAGGTGAGCGGATGACGTGGTGCACACTAACCGCTGAATATTCTCTCCGTGGAAAGAGGCTAATGTTGTTTTTCAAAAGATAAAATTTATACAAGACCTAAAAACAATTGAAAGTAGAGATGAGCATGATTAAAGGGTAAAGAATCGGCGATTGGAGTCGATTCGATTTCAAGTTTCAAAATGTATATAAAAGGTTTCAAATTTTAAAAATTAGAGAATCAATTTTGACTAATAGATCATGAGATTTAGAGTAACTTTTTATATTTTTCTATTCTATATTTTTACGTGATCAATATCCCATCATGTCTGATGATGAGCATGTAATCTAGATTGCTAATTTAGAAATAAAATCGATTATTACGTCTTTTACTTTATTAATATTTTAGGGAAAATTTCAAATAAAATCTAAAGTAATCAACTTAATCTCAAATAAGGATTTGATGGGCAATTTTATCTAGAGGCCTTCTTTCTCTTTTTTTTGTTTTTCTCCATTCATCTTCTTCTTTGGCGTTTGTTTAGCAGACTCTCAAGTTCATCTTTTTTCTTAAAAAGAAAAAAATTGATCATTAGTTAGGCTTCTACCGAACACCAATAATTTTTGAGAAAAGGGTCTAATATCATCAAAAACTCCACACTAGTACGCTTATTCATAAGAACTCTCAAATTTGTATATTCATAAACGTATTTACTATAAACTAATTTTTGTATCATAAAAATTTCTAAATTAGTGCCATATTTACCTCAAAAATCTTAAATTGACCACAATTTGGAGTAAATTGTGCCACGAGTATATTAGTTTGGGATAAATGTGGCATAAATATATCAATTTAAAATCTTTTATGACACAAAAATCAGTTTGTGGTATGCATATAAGTTTTCGGTAAATATATCAGGATTGTACCAATCTGGAGCATATTAACCGACGAAAAAAATCACACCAACGAATTTGGGCAAGAGATTTCAATATCCCCTCCACAGTTTCTCTTCCTCCATGCTTTGCCCTTTCTTCTCCAATCAACAGCGACATGTGTCTGCGGTGTTCAGGAAAAAAAATACAGAGAGAGAGAAGAAAGAAAGAACAATGACGTGTGCATTTCTCCCAATCTTGTTCTCTTGTTCCTTCATCTGCATGTCGATCGTAAAACGCTTCAAACGCCAAAAAATGAGGTTTTGATTAAAAGGTGAAACACGCATATCCAAGCTCATCCATACCCACTCCAATGGCTTCCTCTAATCTTCCCCACGTCCTCTTCTTCTATATCTCCACCACCATTCACATCCTCAAGTACCTGCTGTCACATCTCAGGACTGTAAGAGTTTTTCCTAATGTGGACTAAATTAATTGATATTGTAATTTACTGTTTTTACGGTTACCGTAAAACATGGTTGGTCTAAGGTGAGATAGAAGGTTTCTTAATTAGTCTAATATGGGCTGGCTAGTGTGGGCCGAGTTGAGCCTGGCCCGTAATGAGAGGGACTGGCTGAAAACTCTATAAATAGTGCTCAAGTCTCTCCTCTAATCCTAATTCTCACATGTATCCTCACCTAAGGAGCGTTTACCTAACGCTACACGTGAGGGGGGCCGCCTCATTGAGCCAGTGATACAGAGGGTAATAGAGGAGAAGGACTTGCGCGTGGAACATTGTGTTTCCGCTTCCGCTTCAAGAACAATGGATCCCAAAACAGGTGCGTCAATTTTTTCTACTCAATAATGCGTGTGCTTGTTCTAGTTATGGAGATCCTGGGGTTTGCGCAATGTGCGTCTAACATGTGGTATCAGAGCAACCATAACCCTAGAACTTGAACGCATAAAGGTTTTGCCCTAATTTATACGAATTAGCCCTAATTCGTACGGATCTTGCCATAATTTGTGATTTTCGAGATTTTTTGTTCAATAAAAATAAAATTAAATCACAAATTCGGTATGGGCTCGACGAGACGAGCAAGACGGTTGGCGGCGCGTCACCGGGGGAGGTCGCACGCGCCCCCACGCGCGGCCACGCGCCGCCTGGGCATCGAACGTGCGCCGCGCGTGAGCTCCACGCGCCGCGCACTCAAGCGGCGCGTGAGGGCACGTGGAGAATCGGATCGGCGCGTGGATGGCGGCGTTGGACTCGTATGGTGATTTCCTATCTCGTGGTATATTTATTTTATATGTTTGATGGTTTTATTGATGTGAAAATACATACGGAACCTTAAATACGTGTATTTTTAGTGTATTTTTGCGTATTTTTCTTATATTTTTTGTGAAATTGGAAATATAAGTGTTGGGTTACAGGTATGTTATCACATAAACATCATAATGGTGTGATTCATCAATAAAAATCAAACTTTATTGTGAACTGAAGCTGGCTTGATGAGATACAATTAATATGGGATAGTAATTGAGCTATGTATTGAGCTGATAAGAAATAGTAAAGATTATGAAACTTTTGTTGCTCATGCATACTCCTTGACACGCTGATAATCTTTGAATGATGGATGTCTTAAGAACTCGTGACCAAACTAATTGTACTGATTGACATATCTGCTGTATGTAGGTAATGCATGTCGATTAAGTGACTGCATATTGTACACGAACTTATCTCGTCACTTGTTAATATCTATCAAATTGAATATTTTTATGGTTAAGGAGTATGGCAATATTTATGCAGAGCAATAGTATCTACTGTTATAGTTTAGATATTTAGTTCTGTGATTTGACTCAATTTATAAGCCACTGGTTGAAGTAATGATATTTGTTACCTAAAATTGATTAATAAATCAATTGTTGGCCTTGGAGTCATGTTTTGCCTTATGAAACTCATGAGCAATGGTTGATCAGCTGTTAAGCTTGTCGATATGGTGTACCCTGTATTACTATTGATGTTAATTTGTGAGAGATATTTTAGATCAGCATTCTTTTTATGTTGTTATGGTAATATGTAATTGGGGTGCATAAGAGATGTTTTATTCTCTGTTATAAGAAGTTTCTTATATTACTGTGATCAATGATCTCATTGGAATCTGTCTTTCAGGTTCGCTGTATATATATATATATATATGATTAATTTTTATTAATGGATAAAGCAATGTAATTAGCATGATATGTGATTTTGGTGATATGTTGCCCCTATCACTAAAGTTAAAATCACATGTATATGGTGTATGTGAGGAGTAAAGTTTATATCCCTGGTATGAGAGAATTTCAATGATTCAATTGAGTAGTGACTGCCAAAGTGGCACGCTTGATTGGGTTTGAGAAATTTCAGTCTCGTATGTTGATTGGGATTTCTCCTGGTCTAATACATAGTTATACTCCCAAAGGAGGTGATTGTGTATTAGTTCATGGAGGGATACATGATAGTGTGGTGGAGGAGTGACCGATCCTAATGGTTCATATGCCCAAAGGTGATGAATTCACGAAGATTGAAATATATTCTCATAACCCTTATCATGTGGGGAGTGTACAACTGCATATCATGTATTCTGCCCAAAGGTGATTATATGATTATGCGTGTAACTCTCTGGATGTGTACTTGTACGTCAAGTTACACAATGCTCACATGATGCTAATTATATATATTGCTTGGTTTTCAGTCACCTTTTTCTGTAATTAATAACTTCATTATTATTGAGGTTTTTACTGCTTCAAATTTTAAGTTATGGACATATAATTTGTTGCTTGAGAAAAGAGCAATTGAATTTGCTTACTGTCTATAAAGCATTCCATTCTGGAACACTTGAAAAGAGGTTTGCCTACGGACTGCACTACTATAAGATGATGGAAGCCTTAGTTGCTTGAAATTATGTCTTATCTGATATTGAAATTAGGACACATCTTCAAAAATTGTGTTTAAATCCTAATGACATATACATCTCGTATATGGTTAAAAGATTGTTTTCGAAAGTTTTTGATTTAAGGAAAATTACCGAGATAAATGTCTTAAAAGGTTGTCAGGCTTCACAGTGGCCGTGAGTATTTTGGCAAATATGACAATGCAAAATTGCTTAAAGGGTCATTTGTCAAATACTTGGTAGATTATGGGGTGGCAACTTAATTACTATGCCTGAAAATCCTGACAAAAGATTCACTTGAAATTATTTTGTATCTTACTCTAATTGTTCGAAGGGGTATTAATTTTATGACCCTAAAGATGATACAACAATTATGGAATCACATACTCTAAAGTTTCTAAAGATTGACGTAATTGTAGAGGATAGCTGCTCTTAGACTATTAAAGATAATAGTATGAGGGATCTTACTATGTTTTTGTCTTTACCTATACAGATAATTATGGAATTTCCTGTACCATAGACTAAACTTGTTGAGGTTTAAGGTATTATTCTTGATATAGTTTATAATGAAATTTCTTAAACCTCTCAAGTGCAGAATGAAGTGGTGGTAACTTTATTAAGGAGATTTGTTAGGGAAAGACGATCAGTTATTTCATTAGACTATATAGTCTATTTGTGAGAGCATGATTATAATATCCACTACATGGTTGATTTAGCGACATAAATAAATGTTGTTTCTTATCCTCAATCAAGTATGTGATTAGATGCCATAAAATGCGATAAACAATCTATGAAAGATGTTTGGAAACTTACTGACTTGTCTAAAGATCACAAGTTTATTAGTTGCAAATTGGCGTACAAAACTAAAAAGAATTTCAAAGAAATATTATGGAATTTAAAGCCAAATTGGTAACTAAAGTCTTAACTCTGAAAGAGGGGTGGATTGTTTAGTAAAAAAACAATTGTTTCTTTAAATATTCTTTCAGAGTGAACGTGGCATTAATAATTTATTTTGATATAAACTTACGCCAAATAGATTGGATGATTTTGCAGCAGATTTAAATAAACTTGTGTGTAGACTGAAAAGTTTTATTTATAGTCTTAAGCAAGTTTTCAGACAATATTATTAAAGTTTCATTAGTGTTGTTATTTTGTTCAATTGGGAACAAAGTAATTCAATATACTGCAAGGTCAGTGGGAGGAAATTTATTTTTCCTCATACTTTATGTACATAATATTTTGCTTACAAGTTGTGACCTTGAGACATCTTATATCCTTTGTACTGAGGTTTGTAAGGATTGTTTTTGTCATATTATATTAGATTTTCTCGGAGGATATTTGCTGATTGTATATTGGAAATATTCAATATACATTATTGCAAGCCAGGAATTGCTCCTGTTGTTAAGGGTGATGGACTAAATCTATCACATTGTCCTTATTTAAATATTGAGAAAATCTAATTAAATGTTGTACCTTGTGTCAGTGCACTTAAAAGTATAATGTATGCTCAAATTTGCACTAGACTAAATGTTGCCTTTGTGACGGGACTTCTAGGCAGATATCGGTCAAATCCAGGACATGATCACTGGGTTGCTGTCAAGAAGTTTTTAAGGTACTTAAAGAAAACAAGAGATTATATGCTAATTTACAGACATGTTCAATTCTTGCAGTTAGTATGGTATTTAGATGTAAATTTTGCTGGCTGTTAGGATGATATAATATCAATAACAAGATACAGATTTATGTTAGTAGAAATTGCAGTAAATAAATTTCTATGTCATCTTCTACTATGTAAGCAGTGTTAGTAACATTCTTTTAGGCTGTTACTTGGGCTTTTAGGCTCCAGAATCTCATGACGGAGTTGATCGTTTTAACTTGATGAATAGACCCATACGGTTGTATTGAGATAACAAATTTGTAGTATTATTTATTTACTACAGAGGTCTCAATGGGTCTAAATATATGGTGGTCAAAATTTTTGACCAAAAGTAAACGGTACAGAAAAGTGACGTTTTAATATAATATATTTTCACAGATGATGTGATTGCAGATCCACTAATTAAAGGCCTACGCCCATATGTATTTGAGTGACATGTCATTAGCATGGGCTTAGGAGTATCTTCGGATGCTGTTGTTTAGTGGGAGCTATTTTGGCTTTACTCTGATAAAGGTTTCATCTGTGTTCGTTACACTTTGTAACGGTTTGATATGTATCAACTTTTGCATTCAATACAATATTTTGAATGTGTTGTTATTATGTTGAATACATATTGATAAAGTCTCAAGGGATTGTATAAACCTTGAGTGAAGGCTAGGGGCATCCGGGCATCCGGTTATTAGCCTTGTGCATATGTCTTGTGATACATAAAGAAAGGTTAACCATAAGGACAAGACATATGTGGGTTCATTGGAACCATAAAGCATTCTCTTGTGACACAAGTTTTTTGTGACACCTAAGGAAAGAGAATGGTGACTGACAAATGAGATCTCTCTATGAGAGATGTTATCCATTTGACACACTACCATATTGAATCCATATCAATAAAGTTGAGAACATTTGTGACCATGGAAGGCTCTGTGTGTATACATGCAGTTACCGCCATGATTCGGTGTTTAAGACTTTATGGGATAGGATTGACTATTAAGAGTTATCTCTGGACCAAATGTGCGCACATACGGTACGATTTCAATTAATATAGTCCAAGTGGGAGAATGTAAGAGTTTTTCCTAATGTGGACTAAATTAATTGATATTGTAATTTACTGTTTTTACGGTTACCGTAAAACAGGGTTGGTCTAAGGTGAGATAGAAGGTTTCTTAATTAGTCTAATATGGGCTGGCTAGTGTGGGCCGAGTTGAGCCTGGCCCGTAATGAGAGGGACTGGCTGGAAACTCTATAAATAGTGCTCAAGTCTCTCCTCTAACCTTAATTCTCATATGTATCCTCACCTAAGGGGCGTTTACCTAACGCTACACGTGAGGGGGGCCGCCTCATTGAGCCAGTGATACGGAGGGCAATAGAGGAGAAGGACTTGCGCGTGGAACATTGTGTTTCCGCTTCCGCTTCAAGAACAATGGATCCCAAAACAGGTGCGTCAATTTTTTCTACTCAATAATGCGTGTGCTTGTTCTAGTTATGGAGATCCTGGGGTTTGCGCAATGTGCGTCTAACAAAGACCTCCACAAGACGCCACTTCGTATCGCTCATTGATTCATTGCCGTCACTCTGTTTATGGTCACGTGGCCTCTCGCCCTACACTGTAGCCTTGGACGACAAGCAAACCGCCATCCACTTGTAGGGCTCCGTTCATAGAAGGTCTAAGAAGCCATATTTGGCCCTCATCCTTGGCTGCTGAGACAATCCAAGGTGGCCGGTTTGGGGACAAGTCGGCCATTTATCTCAGAGCTTCCGCCTTCTTCCTACCAGATTAGCTCTCCTTTGGAAAATCAGTATCACAAACGCCCAGTCCATGCCCAAGCCGTCATCGTCGATGAAGAAGAAGATGATGTAATAGAAAAGAAAAAGAAAGAAAAAGAGAGAGAAAAAATTTCCTAGAAGTGAATGCGCAGAACAAAGCTCGGTATAGCATGTGAAATGCATGTACTCGTCAGGCCCCACTTTTAAGATTAATTTTATTATTTCATATTCTCGATAAAATCTATATCGAATACTCTTTTGTAATAATTATCTCACTTCAAGTCCTTGTTTAAATTTTTCCCTAAATTTTATCACACTACTCTGCACAAAAAAAAAAAAAAAAATCTTTTATCATAAAAAACAATTATTTTATAATCTCACTGAGGCTTGGTGTGATCACCTCCCTTAGATCCAAAAAAAAAAAAAAAAAAAAAAAACGTTCTTTTATCAAGTGCTCGTATGACAGGAAGGAAATGCCACATTTGACATTTCCATAATTTTCAAAAGAAGAATTCGAGCATCAATTGACAATGGTTAGCCCCGATTTGAGTGACTCGCACACGAGCGGGAGAATGTCCACTGCACATGTGAGGCAGAAATTAAGAAAATCTCATATTAAATATTTGGAGTGAAGAGGATCGAAGCAATTGATAATATTTTATTAACACGTAAATTTTCAAAAGAGGTGTATGTATTAGAAGTGTTGACACCCAAAAATAATTCAATCCCTTATAAATCATTATGATGTTGGTTCTGAGTTGTTGACACATTAATCGATAGGTCTAGTCACCAATCGATAAACTACCAATGCAAGATTAGCGTTATGTTATCAATGACAACGTTGATGGGTGATGATGGACCAAAACGGTCATTGACATGCAATGGCCAATGGTTGATTTTGTTACGGAAAGATGTAAAGTGAAAATTGTATAAGAATGTTTGATCAATGGTTGAGCTGGAGGATATTCAAGGATTGTGACTGCTTATAAATAAGGCCACGTCGTTGAAGATAATAAGTGCAAATCCAAGAATTTCGGGAACAATTGAGATTTGTATTTCAAAAAGACAACCGCACATGGACGGTTATATTTTGGACAAGGCTATATAAAGCCAAGATTGACCAGTTGTAAAATATCCACAGTCAATGAACATTTACACAATTTCTCAATTTCAATCTATCGATTTATTAGTTCTATCCTCAATTCTTCATATGAGCTTTTACCTTTACTTAGAGTTAGTGATCCTTATTACGCAAATTGTTTCATCTTCAAATCGCCACAGCTAGCCTTTTTAGATTTGACGAAAGTCAAAGGTTCTAAACAGTATACGGCTAGCTTCTCCTAGAAACTAGGGGTGTGCAAAATACCCGGGAACCGCCCGGACCGCCCGGAACCGGACCGGAACCACCCGGAACCGGCGGTTCTTGAGGGAACCGGTCCGGTTCCCGGGTCCAATTGTTGAGAACCGGTGGGAACCGGTCCGGTTCTCGGTTCCATGGGCGGATCCGCCCACCCGGACCGGACCGGTACCTATTTATAATTAAAAAAAAAAAAATTCTAAAGAAAACAAAAGTCGCGACTCGTGGAGCCCTAATTCGCGAAACCCTAATTCGCATCTCTTCTCTCTCTATTTCTTCCTCAGCCTTCGATTCTCTCTGTTTCTTCCTCAATCTTCGATTCTCTCTGTTTCTTCTCTTCGTCTTCGATTCATCCCCGAGTATCCACACCGCCGCTGCTCCTCCTCCGCCACTGTCTTTCGTTGGAGGGAGAGATCTTTGTCTTCCGTCAGTTTTAAAGTCAAACAAAATCATCCAATCGATGGCGGTCCCGTAAAACGGAGGAAAGCTTCTCGGGGTCCTCCAATTATTTCACCCACGAACTGAGAAGAGAGCTAGAGAGCTAGAGAGAGAGATGGAGATGGAGGGGAGGGCCGGGGGTTCGCTGCCGTTCGTGGGGATGATAATGGTGGTTCTGGTTCAAGCGAGCAGCATGGTGGTGGCGAAAATGGCCAATGTCCGACGGGCTCAACAAGTACACCTTGGCCTTCTACTGTAATGCCCTCTCCTCTCTTGTCCTCCTTCCTTGCCCCTTCATCATCTCTCGCAAGTTCTTGCTCTGCTCATGCCTGTCACTCGCTAGCTCCATTGATGGCAGGCGAAGGGGGGGGGGGGAGAAGGGTTTTAAGTTCTTGACTTGTTTGTTTGCTCTGTTCTTGATTTGTTTGTTTGCTCCATTGTGGGAACCATTGCATCAATTCTTGGTGCATTAGTAATCACTGTGTACAAGGGTCCAACAGTTCTCCGCTCACCTTCGCTGCCTTCTTTTGTCCATCCCCGTCACCTTGTCTCTCTTCTCTCACGACAATTGAATTGGGTTCTTGGTGGGTTTCTCCTCGCGAAACCAGAATTTTTGGCATCAAAATCGGTTCCATGGATCTACTCGGGAACCGGACCGGACCGGCGGTCCGGTTCTCGGGTGGATCCATGCAATAAACGGGTGGATCCCGGTTCCGATTTTTCGGAACCGGTCCTTAGCAGGCGGTTCCCGGTTCTAGGTCGGGAACCGCCCGCCCGGACCATGCACACCCCTACTAGAAACTCTTTGTTCTTCAACTTTAACCTCTGCTAAAAAACCTCCCTATCAAATATACTGCTGAGATATCATATTCCTCACATGGTAAATGCAAATGGAACCCAAGTAATTCGATTGGGCTAGTAAATATTTCCCGTACAAGCATGATTGCAAGGGTCATTGCAAGTCATGATTCCTCAATTGCTGTTTAACAGTCGAATTTTAGCAAAAGTATAAGGTCATCCAATGCATTCATTTCGTTTTTCCTGAACTCTAGGGACATAACAATTTGGAAATCACAAGATAGCTTAGGCCAATTAACCCCGGAAAAATTGCCGTTCTACCACACTTGAACATCAAAGGTAAGAAGGGACGAGCATTTATCTTTATATAGTCATACTTCAGGACAAACCAAAAATTTAGTCGATCCATAAACATAGTAAAATGTGAAATAGAATCGCAGTCAGAGACATTGTGAATGTATAACCGGAAAGGCCATGATGCATAACACATTGCTCCACCCACAATACTTGGAGGAGAAAAAAAAAAAAAACCAAAGATGGAAAAACAAAACAATTTTAGTGAAAATCCATAAAGGAATATCAAAAGATATGCTAATTTAATATTTATGTATCTCATTCTTGTTGGTGAAGCAATATTAAGAAGCATGCTTTTGTTTCATAACTTTTTCGGAATCGTAGGCAACATTTTTCGTTGACTTTTTATAGATTTCTATAATTTTTGTAATTTATAAAATCCGTGCTAATCAGATTATTTATTGTGAGAATATTAAAGATATAATACTGAAACCCTTTCAAAAAAACGTATTCAAAAGTTTACTGTATTTCTGACCTCAAAATTTATTTTCACCGGTTATAAAGAGACAGATATTCTCTTCATCAGCAATAGTGTTAGGAAATCTGTGAATTCACCTATTTACAAATCGTATCGTATATTTTGCAAAGATCCATTCATCACCTATATGAAATCATATCATAGTATCAAATTTTCCAATTAATGATATGTTTATCACATGAAATTTTGACAAGCTTCGTATCTAATAATTAAACCATATGTATAAACTGAAAATGAAGTGGCGAGAATACCTCCCACTAGAATCCAAAGACACTTTGTTAGTTGATCCAAAGACACTTTGTTAGTTGTCTCTATAATTGGAACGGATGGCTACGCAAATCAAAGTGAAAATGTGCTCTTCCTGCCCCACTAAATGAAATAGTCGATACTTTATGATAGAGTCAAGGTGTTGACAGTGAAAATTTGCTTGGCAACTTTTAAAAGGTGTTCATAGTGGAAACCACTTTTTCTCTTGCCCCAAAGGATAAATCGATCCCTTTCTCTAGATTGGCAAGTATACCCTCCCCAAAGACTTCAAGGATAATTGGTCTTATACTAAAGGAGATGTTAATCAACACTTAGGTGTTTGGTAAAAATAAAAAATAAAAATCGATATTCATATTAGAGTCAAGTTGCTCATCCTAAAAATTAACTTTTGCATGATGTTATCCTTTAGAGTCAAGATGTTGAATACTTATGCTTTAAAAATGATGGATTGATTGAGAATTTTTGCTAAAGCAATGCTGTGTTTGAAATTCTATGGAAATATCTTGGAAGAAGCTTGGATGACCTCTGACTTTTGACACGTGTGTCACAGGCCGGTCTGTGACACATGCAGCTTCTAATATGTTGATGGAAAAGATCAATGTCAGATTCAACTCTCAGTCATTGTGAGAGGGAAGAGCTAAGCAATTTGTAAGGGCACTGGATTTACATTTGGCCTTGACTAATGTAAGCATGAAGTCATTCATGATAGAAAAATTACCAACAAAGATCCTAAACCTATAATACTTATATTAATTCAGTTATAAACCTTTCAATTTGATTAGTTTGTCCTAAACATTTTAACTATTTGTAAATTTAGTCATTTCAATCAATTTTGGTTGGAGATTTCTAGTATAGTGGTCTAGTTATTGCCCGTCATCTTATGGTTAGCCCTGGTGTGGATAATTTCTACAATTTTTATTTTTGAATTTTTTTCTTTTTTAATAGGTGGAATGAATAATGGAGTTGTGTGGGTGCTTCTTGTCCAATCTTTTATTTTTCTCCACACTTAGCTTTACATTAATTCACAATCTATTGAATCTCCACTTCGTGTACTTTGTAAGGCAGGCAAGGAACCTCGGAGCGATCGGTTGCTCTTCACGCAATTTCATTTTACCATTTTTACCTATTGTAATTAGCGTGCTTTTATTTTTGTGGGCCATTACTTTTGGCCACAATGATTTGCATTATTGTCATTTTTTTGTCTATTAGAATCCCATGACATAATTGATGTCATCTTAAGACTAAAAGGCGTACTTATCTTACATTGTTATTAGTCCCTACCATAACCCCCCTATAATATCAGAGCAAGCTTGATTAATGTTGACTTGAGATTATAATTCTACATCTGATAGTACGTCGGTACTACAAGGAGAGAAACACCATCCTCATGGTCGAATCTGCAGAATCACAATCACGATGGAAAAAAAATTAAGTTAATATTACAAAAAACCCAAAACTAATACACTTGTGACAAATTTACCTTGAGTTAATTTTTATTAAATCTTACAATTAAATTGCTAAGTTGGATGACACGTGACAGCTGACGACTATACCAGTTTGGGGTTTTGCCTTACATTTATCACGTGAATCGGTTTGTGATTTTTGTAATATTAATTTAATTTAATGAAAATTAACAATGGTAAATTTGTCATGAATGTACTGATTTGAGGTTATCACAAATTAGTTTAAGATAAATTTGTTATATGTGTATCAGTTTGGAGTTTTTTGTTGTATTAACCCAAAAAATCATGATTCAAATGTGAAACCTAGAATATAGAGGATTGATTTCATAGTTTTAGAAGATACAGAGGGGCTACCGTCGATGCACTTCACATTTGAATCCACAAGGTTGGGATAATGGTGGGCGATCCAAGGGACGAGAGATAGGTTGTTATGGTTGTAATTAGGGTTGAGAGATTGGTCGATGGGTAAGCTTCCCTCCCTTGTCTAGGCAAGGCTTGCGCGCGATGTCGGTAGGGATCACCAACACCACTCATGAGATGGCTATGAGCGAGATCGTGATTGTGGCTATCTTTTAAGTTTTTCTTTTGCTGAGTGCTAAGAGAGGTGGTGAGGCCGAGCAAGACAAGACTAGAGACACTGTCTCAAGCCACATTACTAACAACGCTTTCTTACCATAAAGTGTTGTTTGTAGTTGCCACGCAGGCTCATTTGGACGTAAAGAAAATGATGGTGGCCATTTTATCCCTCAATTAATAGCACGTGCTTGTTTTAGGACATTTGAAAGGTGGGGATATTTTTATCCTTCCAATATGTATCCATACTTATATTTTTATGACGTTAATACAATATTTTACAGCCTTGGAGAGAATCTTTTTGTCCTCAATAAAAGGAAATAAAAATTATGACTTTTCTTTATCAAGTTACTTTTTATTGGGTAGCTGAATTTTTAAAGTCGATTAACCCATGACATGCAATCACCGAATTTATGTACATTGGAACTTATCAAATACTTTTTGAAAGCATTTTTGTGTGGGAGAAATAGGAAGGTTCATGTTCATGTTTCCTAAAAGTTCAATAAATCCATAGCGTAATCTATTGGCAATCGAATGTGGAGAAAATCTTAATTTTTTGAAACACTTTGAAAGTATATGCAATACTAGTACTTGTTAGGTTGGAGAAACGTTCCATCAAGAAAGAGAGTTATGAAGCATAATCGAGTCAAAGAATCACAATATCTTTGCAATTGGGACTTGTAAGGAGGGTAAATTGGATAGGATAAGGAAACGTTCAAACCAATTAATGCTATAGCCAACTTTAAGTGATCAAAGAAAAATGGTCTCAAATTGGTCTTTTGCTACTAGACATTCTCAAATAATTGGTCTTGTTGCTAAAAGACATTTTAATCAACACTTGGGTCTTCAGCCAAAAAAGAATCAACTTATGTTAGAGTCAAGGTGTTCATACTAGAAATTAATTTTTAAATGATGCTATTGTTTAAGAGCCAAGTAATCATCTCCTTTACTGGCAACTTTTGGAAGTGGTTGAATAGTATGCTTTGAATTATTTTCTTCAACTCAACCTAAAGGCATTGTTTTCTAATGACCATGCTTTGTGGAAATTTTGGTGGGGAGTGGTCCCATAAACTAAGACAAGTTTTGATTAACGAGCAATAATTCACGTGAACACGTCATAAGATTCCCCTTTCTCACTTACAAATGCATGGAAAGAGACTAATATTTCATTTGTTTAAGCTATGATTAGTATCAGACCAGACATAATCCAAAAATCCCAAGTAAAAGTTTCTTTATCACCATATTTTATTAATTAAAAATTCATATAGTAAAATAAAATAGGCTTGTCACGATTATGACAATAGTGGAAATTCCAAACTATGATCCGTCCATTAGTTAGATATTTTATTAATTAAATATCTAACTAATGGACGGATCATAGTTTGAATTTCCACTATTGTCATAATCGTGACAAGCCTATTTTATTTTACTATATGAATTCATGCGAAACTTCTCTTAGTTAATCGGGTCCTTTTCACAATATATAAATTTAAATAATTTGAGTGCTTGCTGTGATCATTTCCCTTCCAAAGACAAAACAAAAAAGGGGAAAAGAAGAAACGCTTTAAGGGCACCGATAAAAACCAATTTATGGCCCACCGAGGATTTTGCTTTGTTTGTTGAAGATTTTTCTTTTCTTTTTGGCATTATTAAATACATTTTAAAGCATTCCTTTATTTAGTGCACGGAGGAGAAGAAAGAACGCCACATCTGGCATTTGGGATAATAACAAGTATTCAATGATTCTCAAAAGAGAATTTTATGCATCGATCGGCAATGGGGCCTTGGAATTAACTTGGATGTGGGAGGAGAATATCTAGTGCACATGTGAGATGTGGGAAATAAAGAAAATCTCACACTAGGGATGAGCATGATCCGGGTGGATAGTTCCTATCTTGGAACTGGGAATCACCCACTAAAGACCGGGAATTAGATCATGGACCCACTCGGAACCAAACTGTTGATCTAGTCTGATTCCTAGGTGGGTCCATGAAACCGATTCCCAATCCCTACAAAGCTTGTTTGGCCTTACATTCGGGTTGAATTGCGAGCCATTTATTTTAATTAAGAATGGAAAACTATAAGACAAAATGAATAGTCAATACTTTAGCTAAAAACTTCATTTATTCGAAGTTCATGGTGTGGTCCTCTTAAGATTTTCTGACATTTGAAACAAATGGAGAATTACACTCCACATTAAAAGTCCTAACCACATAAATGTTAAGACATTAGTCGTTTGATTCATCTTTTTTTTCAACGTTAACCTAATTTAATCACGCGATGGCTAAGGAAAAACCTAATTGTACTCTTAAAATGAGTCATTGGCTCTTGTGGACATCTCTAAGCGGTTCTCTCTTTCATCTACATTTGTTTATTTTGTTTCAGTTGAAAAATAAGTACATGAATTATTAGAATGAAAAAGAAAAATAGGGGTTAATCCTATTGCATACCCAATAATTAGGTAATTGAAATGGAATTTTTTTGAATATATATATTGGTACCGTCTGGGTGAGTGATCGAACGGTTCCAAGCCTAAAATCGAGAACTGGACCAGTACTCATTAGTTCCACTAAATTGGAATTGGGAACCAAATTGGCCTCATGGGAGTCACCAATCTAGTCCGGTCTAGTCTAGTTCCAAATGAATCAGGCAATTCCCGGTTCTTTTGCACACCCCTTGTCACGACCCAATTTTTTTCGGGGTGTGAACCACCTAGGATTTGGCTAATGGATTGTTAAGCCTAGACTTAACTCGGGCTCTCCCAAGCCCATACTAATTCGCGACTTAGGTTTAAATTTCTTAACATGCAATTGATTTTTAATTAGGAGTCACTGCTAATCTATTTTTGGTGGGTCGATTAGAAACCCAAGTAAAGTAACGGGAGATTTACTTTACTCCCACGAACCAGAGATTTGGGTACAGGGACTTGGTTACGCTAGATTTCTCTAACGCCGTTTCGGTACCATTTCTTTTATTTTGAAAAAATGTTTTTGCAGACAGTTTGGATTGATTTTAAATCTAATTCCCTAACATGTGAAGTGTCCATGTAGGTGCGCAAACCACCAATTTAACACCAAAGAAAGCAATTAAATAATGCAGGACTTACCTCAAAGCAACGAAAGCATCTGCAGTGTTAAATTAAAATCCACATCAACAACCCTAGATATGGTTTCTAATTAACAAGCAATTACCCAATTTTTGTTTTCACTTTTTAATGAGACTATAATCCATATGCAATGCAATGCTTCTAATCTAATATGAAATGATATGGCATGACAATATGTCATAAACTATATGAATGAGTATTTTGTGATCTCTTAATGAACATGTAATTATTAAATATGCAATCTGAATTAACCAAAATGACTTAATTCTAATGACGGGCAATGCAATGCAATGACGTACAAAATTATTTTAACAAAAATGACATGCGACATACAATTTAATATGCAAGCTATATGTCACACGACATTTATTAAATAACCTAATCTAATGACGGGCAATTTCTAATTAAATGAACTTAACAACAATCACTAAATGACGTGCATTTCATGAATCTAATTCTATATGACATGAGCATGTTTATTTTCCTAACAAAAACATGCAATTTATCAAGGAGAGATTATCTACCTATAATTGATAAACATGCAATCTTAACATGCAATAACGTGCAAAAATGCCCTAATTCAACATGATATATGCATGATGACATTTTGTGCTTTTATTAATTTCGAAATTAAAATTTCTCATGCAATTCAAATAATGATAAAACTAACATCCTAAATGAATGTGTTTTCCTTTTTGGTTTTCTTTTCCATGATTCAAAATAAAGTTCTTATTCTAAATATAAAAGATAAAAATCTAATCCTAATTCAACATTTTTTGGATTTTCTTATTTAAAATTCGAAATAAGATTGCAATTTTAACTCTAAAACAGGAAATATTCTAAAGCAAATCTAATCTTAACTCAAATATTTTTTTTGATTTTTCTTTTACGAAAATAAGATTGACTGAATCAACTTGACGACAGCAAACCAAACAAGATAAGATTGATATCCAAAATTGACGAACCATATCTCGCGCATGAGATTGGGTTGGCCAATTTTAAATTAAATCGCGAATTGAATCTCGGGCTTGAGATTGGATTATCGATTTTTATAAGGGATTGGGAGTCGGATTTCGGGCGCGAAAATCGGACTGTCAATCCCTAGCTTGAGGGACTATTTCATATTGGGATATCAATAATATATTAAGGAACGATCCACTAAAACAGAATATTAAAGAAATAATAATAAAAATAATAAAAAAACATAAAAAGAAATTACCTAATATGATTTTTCTTTTTCTCTTTTTCTGTTTTTTTCTTCCTTTCCGCACACACAGCCGTGAATCTCCAAGGGGAGCTGGCTGATCAGTTCGGCAAAGGGGATCTGGTAAGGGCGGCTGCAGCATAGGAGTGGAGCTAAGGAGGCTCGGGTTCAGACGGGCAGGAGAGTGGCGATGGGCTACCGATCTGACTCGGGTTTTCGGCTTTGAACAACAGGTGGATCGCGGGTCTTTGGCTCCAAGCAGGAGGTGTCGCGATTCAAGCGAGGCCGGGGAGCAGCGTTCGGTTGCTGGTGCGGGACTGACTTAGGTGAGTAGGGGCATCGGGCTTGGCTGCAGCGGGCTTTGGGTCGCAGCGGCAGCAAAGACGGTCTCCAACGGCAACGAACAGCAGGATCTTGGGTTGACGCGGCACGGGGAGGCGTTCGGCGTTAACGGGTCACCGAAATTGTGGGTCGGCGCGGCACGAACGGGAGAGCTCGGGCGGACAACGGCGGGGATTCGAGTGAGGTGGCCGCGGCTGGCCTCGGCTTCCAGGTGGCGTCGATGTGGCAAGACTACAGGGTCTGGCAGGCAACGTCGGTCGTCGATCGGGATGCTGGCGAAGCGGCGGTGGGTGCGGGGGTCTTCGCGGATGGATGTTGCAAAGGCTAAGGCGCGATAGTTGAAGAGGTTCGGCGTCCGGCGGGGGGAGCAGGGAGAGACGGATGCGCGGCGGAGCTTCGCAGGTCGTTGGGTGGAGTGGCAAGCTATGCTCAGGTGTGGTATGCGCAGGCGATCGACCAAACACGGGCAAGGAGGCTCACTGGTGAAAGGACTGGACACCGGGGAAGCGTCACTGAAGAAGATGAACAGGGAAAATTTTTCCCCTTTTTACTTTTCCCTTTTCTTCTCTCCTCTGCAACCACACACTTTTCCCACTCTCTCACGTCACTCTCCCTCTTCCTTCGTAGTCTCTCTCTTTCTTTTCTTTTTTACTTTTCACTTCTTTTTCCCCCTTTCGACGAAGAGAACCCTTGAAAAGCCCCCCCTTTTCTCTGCCATACACTATCTCCTTTTATAGACAAACATAATGTGATCTTCGTAGAATATTTTGAAAATTGCCTATAACCTCCGAATCACAAAATCCTTTTATCTCATGCCTATAAGATTACAATGCGATCTTTTTAATTTACAGAAATCATCATAATATCACATCAAATCTTAATTTTTTACAAGATAATTAATTAAACATAATGACAGGCTTGGGTTTATTTTCTCCTTTCATGGGCCTAGCCCAACCTGCTAATTTAAAACCCAAAACCACTAATTTGACCCATCCGCCTTTGGTCCAATAAATAAATGTAAAAAAATGCAAATTAAAAACAAATGCACCTAAATCTATATGTTATGTAATTAATATATATATATATATATATATATATATATATATATATATATATATATATATATATTAGGGATAAAATTAATCCCTAATTTTTAAGGTGATAAATGACTAAATGAGTCGCCAAAATTTAGGTGTCAACAGCTGCCCCTCTTTGAAGGTGAGCTCGTAGAGGTTGCCTTCAAAGATAAATTGAGACCTAAATTTTGACTATGCACATGCACTAAATGATTTTTTGTCGGGAAATGTATCCCATTTTTTTTATTTAAAGAAAGCAATTCATATGGTACATGGAAATGCTAATGCAAATGCATGATGTCAAAAGAAAGAGCATACCTATAATTACTTACCAGTCAGTGCGGTAAAGCATCTTGAGGTACATGATAAATCCCTATTTACTCCACAAGTACCCAACTCTCACTCGGGTTCCTTGAAAAGCATAACAGGCAATAGATTGAGACATCAAGATCTAGATTGAGATGTCAAGATTCTTTGCATGAAATACCTAGATCCAAACTAAGCTATAATGAGAAGGATTGACAAATATTCACATCCAGAGTGAAATGTTTGAATGAAAATAATCAAGACATCCAGGTCTAGACTGAGATTTCAAGATTTTTGTACTTGAAATACCTAGATCCAGACTAAGTATAACGAGAAGGGTCGAAAAAACGTTCACATCCAGAGTGAAATGTTTAGACGAAAATAATCAAGACATCCGGGTCCAGACAGAGATGTCATGATTTTAGAAGCTCGAAATACCTAGATCCAGACTAACGTATAACGAGGAAAGTTGAAGAACATTCACATCCAGAGTGAAATGTTCAATGAAGAGAATTGAGATATCCACATCCAGACTGAGATGTCAAAATTTTGGAATGCAATTTGTATGCGTAAAGGAACCTACCTGGAATATCTTACCTTCAAGGAGGGTAGAGTGATTCAAGATAGTAGGTGTTACATGTTTAGGACCCGTACCTTTATACGGTCGCCTAGTAGAGCAGCAAGGTTTTGTAAGGAAACTACTTTCATAGGATTCATACCTTTGTACGGTCGCCTAGTAAGGCAGTGTTTGGTTGTGTTTAGGACCCGTACCATTCTACGGTCGCCTAAATGGGGATTTACCTTCCAAGACCCATACTATTCTACGGTCACCCGAATAGGGAAATAGATGTTGTCTAGGACCTGTACCATTCTACGGTCGCCTAAACAGGGATTCACTTTCTAGGACCTGTACCATTCTATGGTCGCCTAAATAAGGAATAGGTGTTGTCGAAGACCCATACCATTCTACGGTTGCCTTGATGGAAAATTGATTTTTCAGGACCGGTACCTTTTTACGGTTGCCTAAATGGGAAAATTGCTTTTTCATGACCCGTACCTTTCTATGGTTGCCTAAATGGGGAAATTACTTTTCCAGGACCCGTACCTTTCTACGGTCGCCTGTTAGAGCAATAAATGTTGTCTAGGACCCGTACCTTTCTACGGTCGCCTAAACGGGGATTCACTTTCCAAGACCCATATCTATCTACGGTCGCCTGAATAAGGAATCATTTTCCATGACCTGTACCTTTCTACGGTCACTTGAACTGAGGTAATTGCTTTTCCAGAACCCATACTTTTCTACGGTCGCCTGTTAGAGCAATAAGGTTGTCTAGGATCCGTACCTTTCTACGGTTGCCTAAACTGAGGTTTTGCTTGGTTAGGACTCGAAGCTTTCTTCGGTCGCCTTAATCAAACTGAATCTGGAGAAAAATCTTTGAGGGACAGCTCGATCGAGTGTCGGTGTTTTCAAAAGGGAATACCTGCACAATGACAAGTATTTAAGGTATGGATAGAGATATACTTACCTGGTATCATCTCTATTCCTGGGGGAAATGTCTTCTGCAAAACATGGTCATAGGAGAAGTAATATGCATTTGTGATCACAAACATGCATTAATTTAAGAGAGATTCATGCGCTGTGATTTACATCAAGCCTGCATCACCTAATTTCCATTTGGAAGGATTTCACAAAGAATGTTCCAATCTGAACACATGAGTGTTATGGATGTGCCAAATGGGGGACCTCTTGATCTGAAAGGACTTTTCACTCATCCTCATTAAAATGGGTTGTTTTATCCTAACCTTTGATGCAGGATTTTTGACAATCACTCTATCTTTCCATCATCATGCCAAACAAGGGCAAGTGGTACGGACTTACCAATTTGAGAGGTCTCTAACAGGGACTGCAACGTTGGCTTGGTCAACGGCTTAGCAAAGGAGACTCTTTAAGTCAAGGCTATTAAAAAATGAATGATATTTTACAATCATCTTGGGTTTACAAGCCAAGAAACATGAGAAATGAAGTATAAATTATCTTACTTGCACTTCTTCAAGTAATGCTTCCAAATATATGAACTTTTACATTAATTCAAGTGCCATAATCTGAAGAGACTTTGTAAGGGATGTAACGTAGGTTGGGTTCATGGGTTGAGAAACGAAAGGATCATTTGGCTCAAAAAGTGTCTATGGGGTCAAAGTTGCTGATCATTTTGACATTTCCAACAATTTTCCTTCCCATCATCGAAGATTTTCTTCACATCACAACTCCATTGATTGCAACATCTCAACATTTGAGTTTTTTTTTTTTTTTTTGGGTACCACCTTGTTGGAGATACGACTCACTTCATCAAGTGATTGATTTTTTTTCTTTGAGTATTGGCTTTGCTTTTACCAAGCATACTGCTTTTTCATGCCCCATTTTTTGCACTCTCTTTTTTTTTTTTGGACAAAGTCTTTATTTTTATTAGCATTGTAAATCATGCTACTTGAGTGGTTTGATTTTTCTTTGGTTGCCCCAGTGTGGGGGATGATCACCAACTGAGTTTAATGTGAAATGAATTCATAGGCTCAATGGGGCTATGCAATGGATAAAGTGTATATGATAGAGAAAGAAATGCTCTTCGTCGTTCTAAGGCACTTTAAATTATCGTACAAGTCACACTGTAAAAGCAATACTCGAAGATTGATGCAAGTACAAGTAAGAAAATTCCTATCATTCATTTCAAATCTTGTCCCAGTATGAGACGATTCTTGACAGGGATAATTTAAAAAGCTCTTCATGTGTGTGGGCTTAAAGGGCTGAACAATGGATTTACTTGTAGTGTTTCGGGTAGTAGAAGAAATTGCCTCTCATCACCTCAGTTGACATACCCTTTGCGAGATCACCCTTTTCCTCATAGGCATGGAATTTTTCCACACAACTCACTGGGAGTCAGTGTATGGAATAGGGTTTGCCTTTCGTCATTCCAAAGTATCCTATTTCACACAATTCAATCAATCTCACACAATTCATCAATAAAGAAAAATGCAAGATTTGCAACAAGTTTAGATAATTGAATTTGCAACTCAATGAGGCAATTTATTAATCATAAAATGTTTGCAATTCAAAACATGACATGACAAATTCTATCATGGGTAATACTTCTTGACAGCATCAGAATTAATTGGAGTAGAAAACTCATGACTACCTATTTATACTAGGACGACACCTCCTGAAAGTACATTCCTTACCACATATAGGCTATAATTTGGAGCAAACTTGCCCCTAGGATCTTGCATCGAAGAATGATAGTTCTCTTTTACTTGCCCCAAATCTCTTTTCATTGCAAGTGCGCTCTAAACCTATTGATCACGAGTCAAGTATATGATCATTGAAACTCGATACGCTATTCTCAGATGTCCCTTGTCATAATAAGTTATAGAATTATGTTCTGAGACAAGAAGCAAATGAGTCAGATAAATAAACAGGTTTAATCTGCTACAAGTTTTGGGATTTTTTTTTTTTAGCAGTGAAATGCTTTTGTTTTTGAAAAAGTTTTTGGGAAGAAGCATGAAAGAGTCCAACCCTCAGGATTTCTCCTTGGATAATAGTTTCTTTCATGGTTAGATATCGTCATTGGACTGGTTTGGAGTAACTCGTCATGCCCTTAAAAATTGGAAATAAAATTGTAATTTCATTGAATAGAATCAAATGAATTACATTATTAGAATGGAAAATGCAATCCCTAATCTCTAAAAAGAGAGCAAAATAAGAAATTAAAAACAATTCCTAGAAGGCGAAAACAATTCCTAAAAAACGATAAGAATTCCTAGAAAGCGATAAAAATTCCCGCGCAAGGGAATGTGCAACAGTAACAAGTTACTCTTACAAGCTAATGTCCATGTCTTCCGAAGGTCCTTCGTCATTGGTTCATATGAAGAGGTCATCGAACGGACCTATGATTCCTTCTAGGGCGTCATCAGAGTTCTCTATCTTTGGAGGCGTAAGATCGTTCATGTCATCCCATCCACTTGGAACTATGTTGCGGGAGTCAAAGTAAAAGCTGGGAGAAGCCGAATACTTCACCAGGTAATCAAACTTGCCACTAGGCTAGCCCAGAGTGTCCATCACTTCCACTTCATCTTGCTTTGTCTTAGGGACATTGTCAAGTTTGGCAATGACTAGTGGGTTATCTTCCAGTTCAGGCATGTTGCTATTGCTCATTTGGGTCTTGTATTCTTGCTTCGAAACTACTACCTTAGGGAAAGCAGGTGCAGTAGTCACATCCGCTCAGAGGGATTGGATTTGGGCTGTCATAAGTTGCATAGAAGTGAGCTACTATTGGAGTTGGTATTCCATAGTGGAGGTACAATCATGCATTTCAGTTTGGTCGGTCATTTTAGCTCTTGATCGCGTAATGATAGGCGAACGTGAGGGATCTGTTATCACTGAATTCAAATGAATGAAAATATATAAGTACGAGGTGCAAATAAAGAATCAATCCATGACAATGATCTATCAACTTTTTTTTATCATTTTTTTTTTTTGAAAAGCTTTTACAAGGAGGGAATTTCCTAAAGAGAGCTAGAAAAATAAACATCCTAGTAAGATCAAATTTTCTAGACATGAATTGAAAACAAATTCTCCAATTTTTTTTTTATTTTCCAAATGATTTATTGCATGGCAATTTCCTCATTTCATTCTTGAAAGGAATTAGATCAAATGACTATCCTAGATTGTCATGGACAGACCAAAAGTATGACAAAATAAATTGCATGGTATAGGGATAGAAAAATTATTTCACCAAGGGAAATTAATGGCAATCACATAGACATGCGTATGGTAAGTGGCTTGATTTCTAATCTATAAGGCTTAGCAAGGTGGAGCCATAAGGATGATCAGACTAGCCATGGGCTTGTGGACTATGTCAAGTCCTCATGACTCTGGCTTAATCAAAGAGCCGACCCGGGTCGCGGGCATGCAAACCGAGGTGGGTACTCTTGACACCATGAAAGAAACTTCGGGATTGAGATGGGCGACTCGTACCGCGAGCATGCGATTGGAGTGGTATCCATCTCAATACCATCCTAAATGATCCTATGTGGCCCAGGTCCGGCGACAGGTTGTGTGTGCAAAGTGTAGTGATAAATGCAAAGCATGCACATCAGTTTAAATCCAACAACACTTCATTCATGAAAATTAACCATACATTCCTACATCTCTCTGCAAAATAAAGGTTAGCAAACACTTCCCCTTATACCTCCCATCCTGCAAAAACATTTAACATCTTAAATGTTAGGGACGTATCTGGAATCCTCACTGCCAAACAAAAACTTTTTTCAAAAGAAAAGAAAAATTGGCCTAAGTCCACTAAGAGTTTTAACTCAAGTCCCCAGCGGAGTTACCAAGCTGTCGCGACCCAATTTTTTTTGGGGTGTGAACCACCTAGGGTTTGGTTAATAATTGTTAAGCTTAGACTTAACTCGGGCTTTCCCAAGCCCATACCAATTCGCGACTTAGATTTAAATTTATTAACATGCAATTGATTTTTAATTAGGAGTCGCTGCTAATCTATTTTTTGTGGGTTGATTAGAAATCCAAGTAAAGTAACGGGAGATTTACTTTACTCCTACGAACCAGAGATTTGGGTACGGGGACTTGGTTACGCTAGATTTCTCTAACGCCATTTCGGTACCATTTCTTTTATTTTGAAAATTTTTTTTTTTGCAGGTAGTTTGGATTGATTTTAAATCTAATTCTCTAACATGTGAAGTGTTCATGCAAGTGCGAAAACCACCAATTTAACATCCAAGAAAGCAATTAAATAATGCAGGACTTACCTCAAAGTAACGAAAGCATTTGTAGTGTTAAATTAAAATCCACATCAACACCCCTAGATATGGTTTCTAATTAACAAGCAATTACCCAATTTTTATTTTCACTTTTTAACGAGACTATAATCTATATGCAATGCAATGCTTCTAATCTAATATGAAATGATATGGCATGCCAATATGTCATAAACTATATGAATGAGTATTTTGTGATCTCTTAATGAACATGTAATTATTAAATATGCAATATGAATTAACCAAAGTGACTTAATTCTAATGACGTGCAATGCAATGCAATGACGTACAAAATTACTTTAACAAAAATGACATGCGACATACAATTTAATATGCAAGCTATATGTCACATGACATTTGTTAAATAACCTAATCTAATGACGGGCAATTTCTAATTAAATGAACTTAACAACAATCACTAAATGACGTGCATTTCATGAATCTAATTCTATATGACATGGGTATTTTTATTTTCCTAACAAAAACATGCAATCCTAACATGCAATGACGTGCAAAAAATGCCATAATTCAACATGATATATGCATGATGACATTTTGTGCTTTTATTAATTTCGAAATTAAAATTTCTCATGCAATTCAAATAATGATAAAACTAACATCCTAAATGAATGTGTTTTCCTTTTTGGTTTTCTTTTCCATGATTCAAAGTAAAGTTCTTATTCTAAATATAAAAGATAAAAATATAATCCTAATTCAACATTTTTTGGATTTTCTTATTTAAAATTCGAAATAAGATTGCAATTTTAACTCTAAAACAGGAAATATTCTAAAGCAAATCTAATCTTAACTCAAATATATTTTTTTATTTTTCTTTTACGAAAATAAGATTGACTCAATCAACTTGACGATAGCAAACCAAACAAGATAAGATTGATATCCAAAATTGACGAACCATATCTCGCGCATGAGATCGGGTTGGCCAATTTTAAATTAAATCGCGAATCGAATCTCGAGCTTGAGATTGGATTGTCGATTTTTATAAGGGATTGCGAGTCGGATTTCGGGCGCGAAAATCGGACTGTCAATCCCTAGCTTGAGGGACTATTTCATATTGGGATATCAATAATATATTAAGGAACAATTCCACTAAAACAAAATATTAAAGAAATAATAATAAAAATAATAAAAAAACATAAAAGAGAAACTACCTAATATGATTTTTCTTTTTCTCTTTTTCTGTTTTTTCTTCCTTTCCGCACACAGCCGTGAATCTCTAAGGGGAGCTGGCTAATCAATCCGGCAAAGGGGATTCGGTAAGGGCGGCTGCAGCATAGGAGCGGAGCTAAGGAGGCTCGAGTTTGGACGGGCAGGAGAGTGGCAATGGGCTACCAATCTGACTCGGGTTTTAGGCTCCGAACAGCAGGGGGATCGCGGGTCTTTGGCTCCGAGCAGGAGGTGTCGCGATTCAGGCGAGGCCGAGGAGCAGCGTTCGGTTGCTAGTGCGGGACCAACTCAGGTGAGCGGGGGCGTTGAGCTTGGCTACAGTGGGCTTTGGGTCGTAGCGGTGGCGAAGACGATCTCCGGCGGCAACGAACAGCAGGATCTTGGGTCGGCGCGGCACGGGGAGGCGTTCGGCGGCAACAAGTCACCAAAATCGTGGGTCGGCGCGGCACGAACGGGAGAGCTCGGGCAGACAATGGCGGGGCTTCGAGTGAGGTGGCCGCGGCTGGCCTCGGCTTCCAGGCGGCGTCGGTGTGGCAAGACTGCAGCGTCTGGTGGGCAACATCGGTCGTCGATCGGGATGCTAGCAGAGCGGCGGTGGGTGCGGGGGTCTTCGCGGATGGATGTTGCAGAGGCTGAGGCGGGGCAGGTGAAGAGGTTCGGCGTCCGGCGGGGGGAGCAGGGAGAGACGGATGCGCGGCGAAGCTTCGCAAGTCGTCGGGTGGAGTGGCAAGCGGTGCTCACGCGCGGTGTGCGCAGGCGATCGACCAAACACGGGCAAGGAGGCTCACTGGTGAAAGGATTGGACACTAGGGAAGCGTCGCTGAAGAAGATGAACAGGGAAAATTTTTCCCTTTTTAACATTTCCCTTTTCTTCTCTCCTCTGCAGCCGCACACTTTTCCCACTCTCTCACGTCACTCTCCCTCTTCCTTCGTATTCTCTCTCTCTCTCTTTCTTTTCTTTTTACTTTTCACTTCTTTTTCCCCCTTTCGACGAAGAGAACCCTCGAAAAGCCCCCCCTTTTCTCTGCCGTACACTATCTCTTTTTATAGACAAACATAATGTGATCTTCGTAGAATATTTCGAAAATTGCCTATAACCTCCGAATCACAAAATCCTTTTATCTCATGTATATTCTCCCCGATTTCATTATCTTTTTATAGAGATAAGATTACAATGCGATCTTTTTAATTTCCAAAAATCATCATAATATCGCATCAAATATTAATTTTCACAAGATAATTAATTAAACATAATGACGAGCTTGGCTTAATTTTCTCCTTTTGTGGGCCTAGCCCAGCCTGCTAATTTAAAACCCAAAACCACTAATTCAACCCATCCGCCACCGGTCCAATAAATAAATGTAAAAAGATGCAAATTAAAAACAAATGCACCTAAATCTATATGTTATGTAATTAATATATTTCTTTAGGGATAAAATTAATCCCTAATTTTTAAGGCGATAAATGACTAAATGAGTCACCAAAATTTAGGTGTCAACACCCCTATCTCATGCTATATATTTAGAGCTACAAAGAATTGGTGCATCATGTGCACCAATCAAAATTGGACGGGAGGATGACATCCTATGTTATCTTGGGTACATCTACTCCTCATAACCATGTTTTGTATTTCAATAAAGGCATCATATTGATTGGCTACAAGATCTTAATATCAATTGTGTTAAAAAAATGGACATTAATCTTTCTGCTTCATAAGATTTAACGAAATTATAAGTTCTAAAAATCTAATATTACCAACAAAATTTTGTAGGATAGTCATATCTTGGCTCTTCTATCGTTTTTTCCTAGTATGATTACTCCTTAGTGAAAATAAAGCTCACACAAGCCCCCGCAAAACCCTTTGTTGTTACCTGATTTACTATTTTAATGTATTGTATTCTTTTCCCCCCAATTCCTATAATAGATTTAAGTGCTAAAAAGTAACACCTTTTACAATTTTTACTTGTTGACCTTAAATAATTTGATGATTCCAAAACAAACTTTTGCATATTTGTAATTGTTACAAGCTATTTGAATATGTTATCTACAGTTATGGGTAGGCTAGCAAGAGTTAAAAAGGGCTTAGCCTGGTTTGAAAATAGGTCTGGCTAGAACCTGTTTACGCTGAGTTCAAATTTGAATCTTTTCCACCTAATCTAGCGCGTGTTTGGCCATTTCTTTTGGAAACCTGAATCTTCAATGGTCAAAAAACTAGCTATTTATAGTGTTAGTAAGCGCTAATTGAGTTTCTTTTCCTATAAATAGGGTAAACAATTGTCTGGGGCATGTTTACATGAAAATTACTTGCAAAATCTCTTTTATATTCACTTTGTAAATAAATTTTTTGTGAGATTAAATTTCCGGAAGCAATTGTTTAGAAAGACTGCACCTTGTTCATAGGGGAGTGTTGGCTCTTATATAAACCAACCATACCAACCATTGTGCTAGGCTTCAAAGTATAGTGGTTTGAGCAATACTCCCAGAAGGTCTTGGGAGTGGATTATGAGCAATTTGGGCCAAAATAGTATAAATACATTGAGCATCTCTTTTTCCCTACCATCTTTTTATATCCACGCATGCCAAGTGTTATATATTGATAGCCGTTAAACATGTTTTTAGATATTTTAAAGATACATCATCATTAAAAGTGTGGCATTCGAGAAATTCATCTTTTGCTCTTCATGCTTATCTGGATGCAGATTTTGGTGATTGTAAAATCAATCGAAAAGGTACTAGTGGCTAGAGGGCAAATAGTTGATTGGCTATTTTTTATAATGAGCACTACTGATTCTAACTTTTGTCTTAAGCAAACAAGCTCGCGTTAGGAAGTTGAAACTAATCCTAAATGAAATAATAAGCCCCGCTTATGAAACTAGCAGCTATCCACAATTTCACAAGTCATGCACTGTTAAACAAAGCAAGAAACACAAATAGCAACCAACTGTCTATATGTTGGTCTCGAGAGATATTAATTGTTGATGATACCTACATGACTATGAGAAATGATATATTAATGAACAAATAAGGCAACTACTTTCTAAGATTCAACATTTGGTTGTCAATGTATGTATCTTCATATGATTGTGATGTATTGCTTGCTCCCTATTTCTTCAAATAGATGCACATGAGGACCAACTTAAGTTGATGTTCAAGATTAAGGATGAGTTTGAGGTATCTCTGAATGACTTAATGCTTGATACGATGATTATGCACTGTTTCAAAAGGAAAGTAGTTACTGGATGGGATGACCCTTACTTTTACCTTCAAGGCTTTTGATGGTGATCTCAAGGGTGAAACTTCATCTGATGGTCAATGCATTAAAGAGTCCACACCAAAAAGTATGGACACCTAGAGGCGACAAGGAACTTAGATAAGAGAAAACATTTGGGATGGCCAACCCTAATCCAGAGGGTGAGGACACCATTAACGCGTTCTTAGAGTAGTTGAAGTTGATGAAAATGAGGATGAGAACAAGATTAACCATTAGTTGAGACACTTTCTAACTGAGTTAAGTTCCCTTCAGGGAGAAATTCATATGGTGAGAAATGAACTGCTAGAAGTTTTTCACCAACTTCAGCAGGACATTGGTCTCACATTTTACCTAATTTTTTCTTTAGCTCACTTATTTCCCGGATAGCCTCCATTTCCTCCTACTCTATTTTAAACTCACATTGAGATTGATTTGTAATTTATGTTGAAGTTTTTTTATGTTGAACTTGCTATATGTTTGTGTTGTACTTAATAATTGTCAACCTTGTGTTGAATTGATGTTTCGTGAATATCTTTGTTACACAAATGGGTTTTTTGTGTTTGATGATACATTCCACCTTAAAGCCCTTTTTGATGTTATGACAGGGGGGGGGGAGATATAATAATGTTTTATTATATGAGATGTAATCACTTGATTTATTTCCCCTATATTACGTTAAGGGGGTTTAATTTGAGGTTCTAAAAGTGATTTTGTCATCATAAGAACTGGGAGATTGTCAACCTTAAATTAATTTTGATGATTCTAAGACTCACTTTTGTATATTTGTAATCGCTATGGTGTTTTTTGTAAGTTTGTGCAAGGTGGAAACCGACTTCTGTCTAAAAACATATCTAGGTACCCGGCTAAGTAATTGCAAGATAATAGGCTAGGATTGGCCAAATACCCAGCTTTGCAATATACATTGTAATTTTGCTCACCCAACCTAATTAGTGCTGGGCCATCTTTTGAATATACATCCGGAATGTTAGTAACGCCTTAGGATCTGCCATCCTTGATGGGGATTATTCAGGAGAGTTTGCTTTCCTACAAATAAGGTAGCTCATCGTCTTGGGATATGTGTATGTGAAAAAAACTTTCAAAATCTCTATTGTATTCACTTTGCAAATCAACTTCTTGCGAGAAAAAAATGTTTGTAAAAGGATTCACCTTATTCATAGAGGAATGCTAGCTTTATTAGGTGCATTTGATAATCATTCTATTCGTGAGAACAATTTCTACTTAGAAATGTTTTTTTTTTTTAAATTCCATTCCTTGGACTAATTTTTGATTATTTTAATGCATTTAGTAATTGTCCAAAATTTCTATTCTCCGAATAAAAATGCGTTTGGTACAATTCTTAAATACTTTTGTAACTTAGAATTTCTTTTAATTTTTTGAATAATTTTATTGCATTTTTTAAAAAATTTTTCCTTCTTCCTTGAGTTGATCATCAAAGTGTTGCTGGCCCCGGTAAGGCCCAGCCTTATCAATTCAAGCCTCACCGTGGCTAGGCAAGGGCGAGGTCAAGCTCGCCCAGATCTGGTGAGACCGAGCTTGTCCAACCACCGATGAGACTCAACCTCGTGGTGGGTGGGCGAGATCGAGCCTCACCGATGGTTGGGTGAGCTTAGCCTCACCAAATTTGGGCAAGTTCAACCTCGCTCGGCCAAGGCAAGGTTGAGTCTCAATAGGGGTTGGCGAGGCTTCAGTGAGTTTGCCAGCCATTGTCTAGTTAGAGACCGGCTCAAGCAATAATAAGAAAAGAAAAAGAAGAAAAGAAGAAAATAGGAAAAGAAAAAAAGAAAATGGGTTCGATTTTGGAGTTATTCTCGAGAACAAAGAAGTAACTTTTTTTTTTTTTTTTACTTTTTGTTTTGCTCCAAATCTATTCTTGAGAACAAAAAAGTTACCTAACAAATTTCTATTCCTTGTTTTTTTTTTTTTTTGTTCTACGGAACAAAAGAATAGAATCGGAAACTATTTGACAAGTTACCAAATAGGGCCTTATAAATCAACTTTTCTATGAAACTTCAAATACAGTGGAATCAGAACAATTCCTGAACAGTCTTGAGGGGTGGACTGGCCACTGATTTCAGCTGAACTACTTTTAATTGGACAAGCGTCCCTCTTTCGTGCTCTTTTAATATTAATGCATGCTAAGTGTGTCACATATTGTCAATATGAAATCTACACTTACATATTCATTAAATTTTTGCCTAAGTTGAATTTAGAGATGACAGCCACAGGATAAATTTTTTGGATTATGTTACTTTAATGTGGTAATTATTATATATGCAAAAGACATATTGGATTATGACCAGCATAGGTAATTAAAATAAATAACACGGCAGCACTGATTCACCCTAGACCTAATATACTTTCGACTTAGTTTTCCCATATGACTTCATCACTTTTCATATTCACCATAGATTTAGTGATGGCAGAGTTACTCCTTTTAATATTTGGGAAATTAAGGGAAACGGAGAAAATGAATGTTTGGATGGGAGATGCAGAAAAAATTAAAATTTCTTCGAGAAAGTAAAGGGTGAAATTTCGAAATTTCCTCCTATAATTTTTCCTCACCCTGTCATCGCAAACGTAGCAAAGACATGGAACTTCTGGGAATACAATTCTGTTTTGGGCTCCTTGGTCCTACGAGTTGTCAGTGGCATCAATTAGACTAAGACATAACTAGTGGGCTAATTAGGTTTTGGGCTGAGCCCAATGCACACAACTTGTAAATTTCAATCTTCGCCAGTCATATTTAACGGCAGACAAAGGAGGATTACCTCACATCATCACTTCTGTTTGTGACATGTGAGGATAAAAATTCAATTTAAGTCAACAACCTTGTAATAGTTTCAACCTAATCTTGAATGGTCGAGCAAATCTATGATTTTATTCACTTCATAGTCTGCCTTAAGTTTTCTCTCCATTTTGAAATAGAACCTTCAACGTGAAAACAAGATGTTTATACCCAATTCATTAATCTTTTTCTCTCTTATCTCCATCTTTTTAAAGAAAAAAATATATAATTGTAAAAGTTGGCACAATTGGTCGGGATATCAAGAAAATTTTAGATCAAGATTTAGAGGTCACCTATTCGAATACCACCAATAATGTGCAAGTTGTTTGAAGTTGCGCCACCCACATATAGGCAAAAGGCATGGGTATTGATAAGTCCAATTTTAGAACAGTCCATAGTGCTATTACAACGATATTAAATTTTTGGCTAGATCTAAATTAGGAGGGAAAAAAAGTGTGGATTATGATAGACTTAAGACAAAGGCTGAGTGCCGTATACAACCTTTTCAATGGGACGTCCAAGTAAAAAAAGGTACAAGAAAATCACAATTGAAAGCCTACAAAATCTTTTCTTTATATATATAGCTAAAAATGTTCAAAATTTTTGGTTATGTAAATCCTCAAGATGGGTTAGAAGCATGGATCTGTTTGATCGGTACCATGCTCTCTTCCTCTCATCTCTTTCTGAGGTTTGATTCCTACTTCACCTATTTGGACCGTCCTAAAAATAATGATGATATAAATATTGTATATTTTAAAATTTGCTCAAATTCTTACTTTAGAGACACAAGGACATGCGCGGATCGGGTGATTATCTTCATTTTGCGGAATGGATCGAGGTTTTGAGTCGAATTGCGATCTCGTATTTTTAAGCCAACGAAGAAGATGATGTGTTCACTTGGCAATCACTGTCTCTTCATTGGCTCGAACGAGTGGACGCCGTGACGGGCGACAACAGTAGGGAACGAAAGACATTGTCGACCGAAGCCCAAACGTAATCGGTCGTTTTTGACTTGTCGATGGTGACAACCGCAATGGCTTTTTTTTCTTTTTCGCTTTTTTTCTTTTTTTCATTCCCATGATGCTATTGCAACTTGGACATATCAAGATGCCAACAAAGAGCACTAGGGCCCGGTCGTGGGTTGAAGCATCATTTGAAGTTCTGGACAATTCCAGATAAAAAGAATCATGTATTTATAAGAAAGGAATAACAAAGGCCCGTATTCTTTTTGACGTATAAAAATGACCACTATTATCTTTTTCGATGAGCGTACGAGCCCAATTATGCTTATATGCTAAGCTGATGTGGCATTGTTTTTATCATTGAAAAAGTAAAAAATAAAAAAAAAACTTAATGATTTTAAACTCAAAAGAAAATGTTTTTAATCAAAGAAGAAAGAAAAAAAAAACTAAGTAACGGAATCTTAACGCAACATTTATTCCTTTCGATTTACATAGAGAAACATCACATAAGATGTGGATCTTGAGCTCATGAATTTGAACAGCGTGCGTTTTACTTTTTTCTTCGGCCATTGTTCTGGCCATAGTGATTTGTATTATTGCCCTTTTATTGTGGATCAAAAAGCTTCTGGAGGCCAGAGAACTTTATGGACTAGTGATGTCCTGAGACCAAGAGTGATTCCTAACTCTGAATGTTAATAGTCCAGCTGTAACCCCCTCATGGTTTCAAAGCCAACTTCGTCGATGTCGAACTGAGATTATAGTTTGAAATATGATAATACAGTAGTGCTATGAGAAAAGGAAATAACAAGCTCTTGCCCCTATTTTTAATACCCAAAAAAATAGTCACAGCGAAAATGAGAAATCATGAGTCGGACGTTAATACTACGATAGAGAGCATTGATCAAACGGTTTTAGAAGCTACCATCGATGCACTTTGGATTTAAATTTATAAGGTTAGGGTTAGAAGGGCAATTCGAGGGGCGTGAGCATGAGCTTGCCCTCGTTGTCAGGGTCATAATCAATGTTTGAGAGATCGGTCAACTTCCTCGCCCCATAAAGGCAAGGTCTGCAAGCGATCTTGACGGTGATTGAGAGCACTGTTCATGTGGTCGCTATGAGCGGGCGGCCATTACCTTTCTTTTATGTATCTACTTTTGCCGAGAAATAAGAGAAATGGTGAGGACAAGACTAGAGAACCGGTGCCCAGCCCTGCTGTGAATGGTGCTTTCTCCATTGTCGCCTTTTTCTTCTATGTTCCGCAGAGGAACCGATGCTGGCGTTGCCCATTGGATTCGAAAAGAGCACCAAAGGCGACGCGGTAATAGTTGTGGCCACACTTACCTCGACGGTGGTGTGGCCAGTGGCCACCACCACCGAACGCACCCGCTTCCTCTCTTTGCTTCTAAGTTTTCTTTTTCTTTTCATTCTTCTCTTTGAGAAAAGTTATTTTATTTTGAGTTTAAAATTATTAATTTTATTTTATACTTTTCTACTAATAAGAAACGACAAATCAGTTTAACATGAAGTGCGGTTTACCTTGTTAGCTACCACGAAGGTTCATTAAGACAGAAAAAATAATGGCAGCTATTTTGTTCCTTATTTAAGAGTAAGTGTTTATTTATTTATATATTTATTTGTAGGACATTTGAAAAGTGGTCAGACCTGAGTAGGTTCTTAAAAGGCTCAAAGAGGAAATAGGTGGGAGAACCACCTAGGGGTGGGAGACCCCACGCTATCCTCCGTATTCTCTCTTTATTGGGAAGACAAAGATAGAGAGGGAATTTTAGGGCCTCACGGTAGGGAAGGTAGACTCTACGTCGAGATGTGCTTGCATGCCCTAGCTACCACTGAGTAGGCTCGTATAGTAGTTACCCACGCCTGTGGTAAGTGAGGGTGGGTGAAATGCTCATAGCAGAGCTATCGCACCTTACGGCACTATATGAAACAGCAAACTAGCTCTGTTGCCCCGGTTGGGCCTGTTTTTGTCTCTCCAATATGTATATGTACTTGCCTTTTCTTTTAATTATTATTTATGATGTTATTGCAATATGTCACAAACTATGACATTTTTGTCTCGGGGAAGTTTTGTTGTCCTAAATAAAGCTGATTTTTCTTCACTAAAATCGTTTTTTTTTTTTTTAATACCAAAAACATGTGGAACTCGAACATTTAAAGTCAATTAATCCACATAAGTACATGTAAGTCATCTGAATTATGTATATCGGGACTTATCAAATACACATTGACAGCGTTTTCGTAGGAAGAGAAAAATAAAAATTTGTATTCATGGTTCCTAAAATTCCAACAAATTCACAATGTATTCTATCGGGGGTCGATTGTGGAAAAAACCTTAATTTCTCAGCACATTTAAAAGCATTGGCAATACCAGTTTTCATTAGATTGGAGAAACGTTTCTTCAAGAAAGGAATAGTGAAGCATAACCAAGTCAAAAAATCACGATATCTTCATAATTGGAACTAGTAGGAGGGCAATCTGCATAGCATAAGGAAACTTTCGGACCAATTAATGCTGTAGTCAAATTCGTCTTTTGCTAATATACGTCTCAAATAAATGGTCTTTTGTTAAAAAAAAAAAACATTTCAAGACTTAGGTATTTGATTAAAAAAGAATCGATGCTTATGATAGAGTCAAGATGTTCATAGTGGAAATTAATATTTACATGATGCTATTCTTTAAGAGCCACGTACGTAATCATCCATTTTATTGACAACTTCCACAAAATGTTAGAATGGCATGCTTCGAATTTTTTATTTCAACTCAACTAAAAGGCATTATTCTCTAATGACCACGTTTTCTGAAAATTATGGTATGGTATGGCCTAGTAAACCAAGATCTTTTCCTCAAAGCCTTCCCATCTAATAAGGACAAGTTTTTAGTGAAACAAAAATATAATAATAAGGACAAGTTTTGATTAGTGATTAATAATCTACATAAGGACGCCATAAGATTCCTTCTTCTCGTTTACAAATGTGTAGAAAGAGACTAATATTTCCTTTCTCAAGTTACAATTCATACAACACAAAACATAATCTTAAAAGCCTAAAAAATAATTTCATTGCCATCTGCATTTTCTCACACTAGTCTACACAAGAGAATAAGTTTAGCAATTAATTACTCTATGTTTGAAAATATATAGCTAGTCGATGGCTTGCAGTTTGGAACTTCCAACGTTGTTGTATCTGATAGCAAGCGTATCATATTTGATCATGTAGACTCATGTGATGTTATTGTTAGATATTTTGGTCCTTTCCACAAGAAAGAGAAGGTGATGTATCAATTGGAAAGGTTGGCCTCGGTTTATTAGTGATGGTAGAGTTCCTTGTTCAATGTTTAGGTAGCGAAGGAAATGGAGAAAGCGACAGTTTGGGTGGAAAATACAGAAGAATTTAAAATTTTGTTGAGAAGGAAAATGGTGAAATTCTGAAATTTTCTTCCATAATTTACCTTACCCCCTCATCTCAAACATAACCAGACTCGGAACAACATCAAATACAGTTCTATTTTGGGCCTCTTTGGTCCTGCGAGTTACCTGTAGTTTAAACATAATTTGGATCGAGACTAAGACATAATTCGTGGGCCAATCAAGTTTTGGGCTGAGCCCAATAGATACAACTCGTAAATTTTAATCTTCTCCAAGGTCATATTTGTATGGAGAAAAATGGACGTTTATGATTGATAAGCCATTATCTATAAAAGTTCCTAATGATATTAGAATGACAGTAGAATTTTGGCGAGATCTACATCATGAGGAGAAAAAAAAGACATTGACTATAAGAGACATGAAACTCTAGAAAAGCCCATAATGATATTATAATAATGTTAAATTTTTAGCGAGATCAAAATCATGAGAAAGAAAAAGCATTGATTATAATAGAGTTGAAATATAGGTCGTGTGTGTGTTGTGAATGGCTTTTCAATGAGCTATACTTGTAAAATGGTACAAGAAAATCACAATTGAAAAAGTACATAATCTTTGTCATGACCTACCCCTTGTTAGCAAGAGGAATTAAATTTAGAGATATTGTCAAATTCAGGTCAACGGTTTTCAATTGATTTGGGTTTCCCTCCTATGACATTTGGACATTCGATTCCTATTTAATTAATTATAGACAAATTTCTCTATATAGAGTTGCTAATGAGATACAGGAGAATATCTCATTTCACATGCAACTAGAGATCTTGGAACAAGGACTTGATTACATTAATTCTAAGACTAATGCTCTTTTGATACTTAACTCAATTGCATGCTAACTAATGCCATAACAACTTATCGAAGATTTTTTAGATTTCATCCTAACCATAAAAAAAAAAAATAACCCTCAAGATATTGAAATGCACAATCAACAATAATTAAAGTAAAAAACATACAAGTAATCTAATATCGTTTCTAAAAAAAATGGCAATCCAAAAGTCCCTATTGTAAAATCCTAAAAACTTGTGCAATTTCCAATTTTAATTTTTTTTTAGGATTTTCCAAAATTTAATATAAAACTATTTGAAAAGCTAATTTTTAAAGCTTTTTCCAAGAATTTCTGAATTTTCTAAATTTTTTATGATTTTTCAAAACTTTTTCTGGATTTTCTAGAATTTTTATGAATTTTTTGATGAATTTTCTTATTTTCTAAATTTTTTTATTAATTTTCCGAATTTTTTATTTTCGAATTTCCTGAATCTTGTGATCTTTTTTGGAATTTTTAAAGAATTTTTTTAATGATTTTTATGATTTCTGAACCTTTTTAAATATTTATCATTATTATTATTATAATCTAGAAAGGGAATTCGGAGCGGGGTAAGCCGGTCCGATCCATCATCCACCAGCCCAATCCGCCTATCCGTATCCGACCCACCTCAGAATAAAACCGAATTTTTTAAAGCTTTTTGTCTTTATTTTTTTTATTGATTTTTATTGATTTTAATTCTTTTTTCTTTTTCTTTTATTTTTGTTTCTTCTTCCCCTTTTGCAGATCTTCTTCCCGAAGCTCTACTTCTTCAACGATATCCTCTTCGCCTGCAATTTCTTCTTCGCTGAACCATCACCGATGCTTGCAGCCGGTGAACTCGAATCGAGCGGCCGTCGGCACAGGCACCGACGCCGATGTAGGACTGCATCACTGGCCTATCGGCCAACAAACTCGATTTCGAATGGCCATCGATATCTGGCCAAAACAGCATTAACAATCTCTCAAACGGCATAAGGAATACGCGCGCGCACAATAGAGGGAAGGATACAGAGAACTGACGGTGATGGCCTTTAACCGCGGGCAAAGCCGGTAAGGAAACGGTATCTCCAACGCAAGGACTCATCCATGGCCGACGCCCAAAGTTGAAGCATATGCAATAACATCGAGAAAAATCACAGAAAAAACACAAAGAGGAAACAGTTCAGTAATCGTGGAAGCATTCGAGTGCCAATCTGAGTTTCTAAACATCGATTACACAATCCTAAGTTTACTGTCTCGTTCTGGCAAATCATCAAACAGATAGAAGGCATTATCAAATACCAATTCCAGATTCGATTGAAATGTATTTCTCGATCTACATGTAGTAAATAAAACTTTCATTCGGCATTATTCATTGCAAATCGACCTGAGTCTCACACAAGTCACTCACGATCTCATGAATAAATATTGTATCTCAGCTTCAACAAAAACAGGGCAAAGGAGAGCGTTCGGAGCGAGGAGCTTACCTGCTTCGGAAATGGAGTCACTGTCTTCTCTCTCTCTCTCTCTTTTTTTTTTCCAGCGAAGCTCTCTTCAGCTGAGCTCCTTCGTGGCCGACGATCTCCCCCTCAACAAGAGCGCAGACTTTCCTGTCCATTTTGGCACTCATGTACATTGATTCAGCATGGAATGGACTGCTCTCGCCCACAAAAATGAGTGTCTTGCAGTGCAAATTCTTCAAGTTGTCTGTCAGATCATGCCTCCTATTCATGGCCTCAAGATAGCGCACGACATTCAGACTTTATCTTCCACCCAGCGACTTTCGACAAGTTTGAACGAGGTCGGATTTTGAACCGTGCATGCTGCAGCGAATTTCCTTACTGAAGTACCACTCGAGAAGAAACTCCTTCAAGAGGTTCAGCAACACCTTGTTATAAAGCCATTCAGTCCATGAAGGTGCCTTGCAAGTTGGGGAAACAAAGGTCAGATCAAGAACCGTCTCTCCATACTTGTGCGCAAAAGAGAGTCAGGATGTAAACACTGGCCGTTACCCCTAAGCACAGAACTTCCTTCAGCCCAAAGAAGTCGAGCACTTCGACGACCTGGTCCGCAAGGTCATCGGCACTTAGAAACACGACGTATAATTGAGAGCGACGTCGGGAGACGTCATCAGAACGGGCTTCTCCCGATCGCCACAGACGAACACGGAAACCGAATCTTCGCTCGTCTTCACCACACGCTCCTTCCCTTCGAAAGGTACGGCGTCGACGTCGACGTGGACACTGAGTCGCTCAACTCGGCCATGGCTCGGCTCGCTCGAAGCCTCAGGAAAATGCAGCGGAGCTCGAATCAAAGATATCGACCAGAACAGAGCTTGAAAATCTGAAACTCTCTCTCTCTCTCCAAAGGTTGCTTTCTCTCGGCCGTTTTTCCTTCTCTCGCTCGAACGGAATCTTTTTCCGTTAAGCCCGACTCCCCATACGCCGGCTAGCAACCTTCTAGAACAGTGGATTCGCTCGCCTCACCTGCCTGTGAGTCTCACGGACATTCTCGTTGGACCGTTCCTCCCTTCGCCGCTCGTCTCGTTCTTGCTCACAGGCGCGCGTGTGCGCCAGGGAGGAGAAAGGCAAAAGGGCCGGGCTTTGGAAACAACAAAATGGGCTGAGAAAAGGAGAAAGCCGAAGAAAAGGGTTGGGCTGGATTAAAAATAAGAAAGATTAGAGGGAAATTGGGCTAATTCAGGGATTAAGACTGAGTGGGCCAGGAATCTTACTAAAGGAACCGGGCCAGGCATAAATGGCCTACCCGAATTTCATTGTTATTATTATATTATCATTCATTTTTCATTTTCTTTTTTTATATATGTTTTAATTTTCTTGTTTATTAATTTTTTGTTGTTGATATTTTTAACTTTTTATTATTTAAAGAAAAATTCGAATGTCAACAATCTTTTCTTTATTTATTTTTCAATCGGCAACTCTCTTGCTTGATATCTTATTAGTGTTCAAAAATTTGGTTGTTCAAAAATTTGGTTGTACATTTATAATTTGATTGGTACCAAATCTGCTCCTTTTGAATTTTCTTTCTACTTCACCAATTGGATGACTATAGTAGATTTTAAAAATTGATTTAATTGTTGCTTTAGAGACACTGGAACATGCATATTGGGTGATTAATCTTCATTTTTCAGATTAAATTAAGGTTTTCCTATTGAATTCAGGTCTCCTATCTTTAAGCCAACGAGGAAGATGATGGTAAGCTCAGCAATCGCTCTCTTTATTAAGGGCAATGTGTGGCAGCAATTCAAGCGAGCTCGGGTGATTTATTATCGCAACATTCGTGTTCATTTGCTTGCATTTTTTTTTTTTTTTCAATTTATATTTGAAATATTTGCAACTAACATTTTAACGGAATAGAAAAGTAATTAGAAAATAGATTTGGAATGGAAACAAGAAACATAAAAAAAGTAACTCATTGTTCTCGGGAACAATTTCTAAAACTAAGTACATTTTTTCTTTTTTATTTTTCTTTTGTGCTTCTTCCTTGTTGCGGCCATCGCCAACTGCATAGCAACCGTCGGCTACCTCCTGCCGCTCGTGCCCATCGTTGGCAGCCGACCACTGGCAACAGTTGTCACCACTTGTAGCCCACCAACCATTGCCCATAGCCCACCAATCGACGATTGCCACTGTCCGTTAGCAGCCTGCCATCACCAACAGCCACACGACTGCTGCATGATCGCCGCCTGCCGCCACACGATCACTGAACATTGTCGCAGGACCGCCGCCCACAACCCACCGGCCATTGCACCCTCCCGCGGCCGGAGGGCTATAGACGGCAATCTAGTGACGACAGTCGGTGGTGACAATCGGCGGTCGTGCGGTGGCGGGCGGCGGTCCGTGAATAAGAAGAAAAATAAATAAATACAAAAATGTATAAATTTCTACAAAACATATTTCTATTCTTTTTCTATTTCATGAATAGTAATTTTATATAATTACCAAACACCTTATTTTACTTAGAAATTGTCTTCGGAGTAGAAATAAAAAAAAAAAAAAACCTAATTCTGAAAAAAAAAGAAAAATAGTTCTCCGGAATAGAAACGTTGCCATGCACACCCTTACTTTCCCAAATGGTAGGTCTCTCGAGAGATTGGCTAACCGAGGAATGGTAATGTATAAAATGCTCAACTTATTCATGTTCTTAAACTCAGCTAGGCTAGCGTTGTTTTTGTTAGGGAAATCCCTTATGATGTTTTGAAGATGACAAAATAAATCAAAGGCTACTAACATGTTTGATGGTTAAGTAATAGACCATGCAGATTATAGAACATGTAAAGGATATTGTCAAAAGTGCGAAGACGACCAGAAGACTGAACGTAACTCATGTCCAAAGTATATTCTGAAGATATCCAGACTTCTGTGTCAAAGTCTGAAGATTGCCCGACTCAAGACTCAAAGTCTGAAGACTGCCAGACTTTAGTGTCAAAGTCTGTTCTACATCAGAAGTCTGCTCACTCTAACTAATTTCAGACTGAACGTGAATGATGAACCAGAAGACAGACTCTATCTTGAAGCGAACCGAAGACAGACTCTATTTGAAGCCGAACCGGGTCTGAGACCTTCAAGCTAAATCTGTTCGGAAGTAGATATGTTCAGACCTAGATTGTAAAGTCTACAGACTCATATTGTAAAGTCTACAGACTCAGACTTTACATCCAGATTCGATGAATCGTAACTCAAGCCCAATCATATAACGGCTAGTGATCTGGTTTGGATTCCACATCAAGATTGATTTGATTGATTCAATCTAATTGATTGATGATTGGATCTTGAAGACAAGAACTTTCTATACGAAGAAGCTTTACTTATGAAAACCAAGATTTCATTTGTATGGGCGATCGGAATCAATTTGAGATTTTACCTTTATCACTCAACAGCTACCAAATCTTCTAGATACAGAGCTGTCCAATGGGTATATTGGAAGACGATTCTCCGGGATACTGTCCAACGGCTAGTTTGGAAGTGGATGAGTATTTAAGGAGATCATGGACCGATGAGCAAGTAAGAGATAGAGCGTAGAATTTATAATTCCAAAGTCTGAGCGACCTTCGATCATATACTTGTCTCTTGAGAGCTTAAACGTTTGTAATCGTGAGAGAAATACCAAAAGAGTGACTTAGTGAGATAGTGTAATCTACTACTAAGTGTTTGCACTCGAAGTTGTAATCTCTTGTTGATTGCATAGAGAAATCTAGCCAAGAAGGCTATTAGCATGGGAGAGTGGACGTAGGCTTGGATTAAGCCGAACCACTATAAATCTTGTGTTCTTATTCTCTTCCCTAACTCCTTTTATCTTGTTCATACTAGCACTCTCAATTGGTATCAGAGCCAAGTGCTCGGTTTATAAAAGTGTTTTTACTTTTGAGCTAAAGATTCTTTATGGCTAGTATCTTGGCACCAGGACTTATGGAAGGACAAAGCAACACAAGGCCACCATATTTTGATGGAAATGAATATGACGTGTGGAAGAACAAAATGAAAGCATTCCTAAGATCCAAAGATCTCTTGCAATGGGATGTTGTGGAAAGAGGAATCAACTCCACTGCTGCATCTACATCAAATAAGAATGGCAAAGACAAAGAATCCAAACCCCCCGCTCCAATGTCTCGGACGGAGATGTTCAAAAGAGAAGCGCTTGATGCAAAAGCTATTTATTCTTTATATTGCGCTTTGTCTCCTGTTGAATATAATAGAATCTCTTCATGTGAAACAACAAAAGAAGTTTGGGATAGACTTCATGTTACATATGAAGGGACCGATCGTGTAAAAGAGACAAAAGTAAACTTCTTACTTGGCCAATATGAATCATTCAAGATGAAGCAAGGAGAGTCAATTGGAGATATGTTCAGCCGTTTTACAGAAATTGTAAATGGTTTAGCATATCAAGGTCAGCAAATTTTTACCCCGATGAAGGTCAACAAACTCTTGCAAAGTCTCTCAAAAGATTGGAATCATGTCAAGACCTCAATCCGGGAGACTCAAAGGATTATGCCACTCTCTGTTGATGAATTGATTGGCACTCTTCAATCCTATGAAGTGGAACAATTTAATGATGAAGATCCCGAAGGTAAGAAGTCCATTGCTTTAATATCTAATGTTGTTTTTGATGAAACAGACTCAGAAAATGACATGGGCGATGAAGAACTTGCCTTTATGGTCAAGAAATTCAAAAAGTTGAGTAGAAAAGGAAGGAAATTCGATGGAAGAAAATACAAGCAGAATGGCCAAAAAAGAACAATAAAAGAAGATGATGAGCAAGGAAATTTATGCTTGATGGCACATTCAGAATCTGAGTCGATTCGGAGCACGGACTCGGGAATCGAGTCGACTTAGACACAGACTCAAAATCCGATGAGGAAATCGAGGAAATAAAGGAAAAGAAGAAGTAGGTAAGGAATGTTTTTGGGCACATAATTCTCATTATGCTTGAAATTCGATATATCATTGATTGATTGAGATTTTATAATGATCATATTTTCCTTTATGGAAGAAAGAATCGTATGATTTATTTTTGTGATTTGTGAGTTAATATTTGATTTAGTACGTGTGATTATTTGAGATAATTCAAATTATTTGGTTTAATTTTATGCTCTCAAATTGTCATATTTTGCAAAGTAAAAATCCGATTCTATGTTATACTAATTTTGCAAGATATTTTTTTTCTGAGATATTCAAGGATTTTATTCTCTCTGATTTTATTGTACTATGACTAAGTGAGAATTTATTTTTCAAAATATCATTGTGCATAATATTCTTTCTTTGAATACTTTGTTATGATGAATTAAGAAATAATATTTGATTATGGAGATTTTCTATTTTTCTCTAACGTCAAGGAAGGATCCAAATTAATGGATACCAAAAAGGGAAATGAGTTGATTGCAGGAAATTCTTTAAGGGAAGGATGATTGCGAATCTACGCAAATTTTGGTGCAATCAGAAAATATCTCCTGCGACAATTGCAACAATTGTTTCTATTTGCAAATATTGTCATGATCACAGGGGGAGAAATCAAATCCAAAAGAAAAGGGAAAGAATTGTGATCATCTCAAAAAGGCAACAAATTGAGGGGGAGCTTTGATCAATTTTAGAAAAATCTTTTGAATCGATCATGATCTTATTATGGATGGAATGAAAGGTAAATGTGTCAGAATTTGTTCAAAAAAAATCCGGTTAGTGCATCTTTTATTACTTTTTGTCATTAACAAATCTCTTACTGATATTATCATTTATTATGACAAAAAGTGTACGTGAATTTCATGATGCATCTGTGATTTTTATTGGATATATGCTGATATATGATCGAAGTGAGCTATATTGCATATTTTTAATATTCGATTTACTTTATAAAAGCTGATTTTTTGGAAATTGTGATTCATGCAAGATATTTGTTATCGTTCTCTACGTGATACTTTTTCTATTATTATCGCTTTTTGATTATGACAAAAAGGGGGAGAAGATATGAATATGCATATGTGGTGATTGATATTATTTATTGCATATTATTGAGCTGCGATTATTTTTCTATATATTGTTATGCTCAATCTATTTGCTATCTTCTGATATCCTTTGATTTAAATTAATATTTTTAAAAGCATGTTTACAAATCTGCATATTCAGAGATTGTTTTGTCATCATCAAAAGGGGAGATTGTTAGGAAATCCCTTATGATATTTTGAAGATGACAAAATAAATCAAAGGCTACTAACATGTTTGATGGTTAAGTAATAGACCATGCATATTATAGAACATGTAAAGGATATTGTCAAAAGTGCGAAGACGACCAGAAGACTGAACGTAACTCATGTCCAAAGTATATTCTGAAGATATCCAAACTTCTGTGTCAAAGTCTGAAGATTGCCAGACTCAAGACTCAAAGTCTGAAGACTGCCAGACTTTAGTGTCAAAGTCTATTCTACATCAGAAGTCTGCTCACTCTAACTAATTCCAGACTGAACGTGAATGATGAACCAGAAGACAGACTCTATGCTGAAATTGAACCAGAAGACAGACTCTATGCTGAAGCTGAACTGGGTACAGACTTTCAAGCTAAATCTGTTCAGAAGTAGATATGTTCAGACCTAGATTGTAAAGTCTACAGACTCATATTGTAAAGTCTACAGACTTAGACTTTACATCCAGATTCGATGAATCGTAACTCAAGCCCAATCATATAACGGCTAGTGATCTGGTTTGGATTCCACATCAAGATTGATTTGATTGATTCAATCTAATTGATTGACGATTGGATCTTGAAGACAAGAACTTTCTATACGAAGAAGCTTTACTTATGGAAACCAAGATTTCGTTTGTATGGGCGATCGGAATCAATTTGGGATTTTACCTTTATCACTCAATGGCTACCAAATCTTCTAGATACAGAGCTGTCCAATGGGTATATTGGAAGACGATTCTCCGGGATACTATCCAACGGCTAGTTTGGAAGTGGAGGAGTATTTAAGGAGATCATGGACCGATGAGCAAGTAAGAGATAGAGCGTAGAATTTATAATTCCAAAGTCTGAGCGACCTTCGATCATATACTTGTCTCTTGAGAGCTTAAACGTTTGTAATCGTGAGAGAAATACCAAAAGAGTGACTTAGTGAGATAGTGTAATTTACTACTAAGTGTTTGCACTCGAAGTTGTAATCTTTTGTTGATTGCATAGTGAAATCCAGCCAAGAAGGCTGTTAGCGTGGGAGAGTGGACGTAGGCTTGGATTAAGCCGAACCACTATAAATCTTATGTTCTTATTCTCTTCTCTAACTCTTTTATTTTGTTCATACTAGCACTCTCAGTTTTGCGGGGTTTTATCCTCGGCCTCCCACTAATCAAAACTCTCTTCCATAGATAATTCTTCTAAATTAATCAAGCTTTCAATAACTTCAAGCATGGAACGCAATCTCAGGTCCAAAAATCTCAATTCTGTTAGTTCACCAATTTCTTTGGGCAACCGAGCAATTCTAGAATTGAAGAAACTTAGGAACTGTAATCCTTTCAGCTTTTCAAGAGCAGTCACATTCTCCAAATGGCATCCATCAAGACATAGTTGTGAGGTTCTTAAGTAACTCCATCGACGAAGGGAGGGAGATAAAAGATAAGCCAGTCAAGTCCAAGAATTGGAGCTTCTCCATAGATTCGAAAAATTTTAGTCGGGCATTTTGAGAAAGTTTACTTCTAACGACAGAAGCATCATCATGTTCGGGCAGTCCAATTTTTTAGGAAATTCATTAATGTCAACATAGTAAGAAAAAAAAAAAAAACATAGTATAAGGCCATTGCGGTTCATTTTCTGAGATCATACTGTAACCATTCTTTAAACATAAAATCCTTTCTCCCGACCAAGGCGTTCTATTCCGTGTCAATAAATTTGTCATGCATAGAGATGACCACGTCAATAATTATGTCATGCATGCTCAACTGGGCCCGGCCATCATTGCCTAGCAACAAAGAAGAGTGAAGGAGGCGACGTCAATCCATAATGAACCTCTTCCAAGTGTCTTCGATGGTCTTGCTGAATTTCTTTTTTATATAAACCCAAGCCTATGTAGTAGATAAGGGCATCCCTCCATTCAGGCAAATCTCCACACTTCAACCTTTTAGCCACTGAGAGAATTATAAGAGGCAAGCCTCCAAAATTCTCGAACACTCTATCCATGAGGATGTTAAATTCAGGGTCAATAACTCTGTCTCCCACTATCCTTTAAAAAAGTATACGTGCTTTTCCATGCTTTAACTCATCGAGTTGGAATTATGGATTAGTGCTACCGTCCGCCGGCAGCCTGTTGTTGCCAATTGCCACACGATCGCCGCCTACCGTTGCACAACCGCCAACCGTCGCTGCCGACGACCGCCACAAGACCGCCGCACACAACCCATTATCCACTGCCCCCAACTGCAGTTAGTAAGCTGCAAGCGGCAATCCTGCAGCGGCGATCGGTGGTGACAGTCGACGGTCGTGCGGCGGTCGTGCGATGGACGTGCGGTGGTCGTGCGACGGACGTGCGGCGTTCGTGCGCCAGTCGTACGGTGGCGGTTGGCGGTCGACGGTCCGTGAATAAGAAGAAAGAACAAACAAATATAAAAGTTTATAAATTTTTACTAAACACATTTTTATTCTTTTTCAATTCCAAGAATAGAAATTTTCTATAATTACTAGATACCTTATTTTACTCAGAAATTGTTCTTGGAGTAGAAATAGAAAAAAAATTTCAAAAAAAAAAAAAAAATAGTTCCCTAGGATAAAAATGTTGCCATGCGCACCTTTTGCAAATTGTAGGTTTCCTGAGAGATTGGCTGAACGAGGAATGGTAATGTATAAAATGCTCAACTTATTTATGTTCTTGAACTCAGCCAGGCTAGCGTTGTTTTGCGGGGTTTTATCCTCGGCCTCCCACTGATCAAAACTCTCTTCCATAGACAATTCTTCTAAATTAACCAAGCTTTCAATAACTTCAAGCATGGAACACAATCTCAGGTCCAAAAATCTCAATTCTGTTAGTTCACCAATTTCTTTGGGTAACCGAGCAATTCTAGAATTGAAGAAACTTAGGAAATGCAATCCTTTCAACTTTTCAAGAGTAGTCACATTCTCCAGATGGCATCCATCAAGACATAGTTGTGAGGTTCTTAAGTAACTCCATCGACGAAGGGAGGGAGATAAAAGATAAGCCAGTCAAGTCCAAGACTTGGAGCTTCTCCATAGATTCGAAAAATTTTAGTCGGGCATTTTGAGAAAGTTTACTTCTAACGATAGAAGCATCCTCATGTTCGGGCAGTCCAATTTTTTAGGAAATTCATTAATGTCAACATAGTAAGAAAAAAAAATAGTATAAGGCCATTGCAGTTCATTTTCTGAGATCATACTATAACCATTCTTTAAGCATAAAATCCTTTCTCCCGACCAAGGCGTTCTATTCCGTGTCAATAAATTTGTCATGCATAGAGATGGCCACGTCAATAATTATGTCATGCATGCTGAACTGGGCCCGGCCATCATTGCCTAGCAACAAAGAAGAGTCAAGGAGGCGACGTCAATCCATAATCAAACTCTTCCTAGTGTCTTCGATGGTCTTGCTGAATTTTTTATATAAACCCAAGCCCATGCAGTAGATAAGGGCATCCCTCCATTCAGGCAAATCTCCACACTTCAACCTTTTAGCCACTGAGAGAATTATAAGAGGCAAGCCTCCACAATTCTCGACCACTCTATCCACGAGGATGTTAAATTCAGGGTTGATAACTCTATCTCCCACTATTCTTTAAAAAAGTATACGTGCTTTTCCATGCTTTAACTCACCGAGTTGGAATTATGGATCAGTGCCACCGTCCGCCGGCAGCCTGTTGTTGCCAATTGCCACACGACCGCCGCCTACCGCTGCACGACTGCCGACCGTCGCTACCGACGACCGCCACAAGACCGCCGCACACAGCCCATTATCTGCCGCCCCCAACCGCAGTCAGTCAGCTGCAAGCGGCAATCCTGCAGCGACGATCGGTGGAGACAGTCGACGGTGTGGCATCCCAAAATTCAAGTCACCCTCTGGAGGAATTAAAGCCTATAATTAGGTAATGAAATTACCTATGGTCTATGTGTTAGCCATTAGTTTTCTTAAGGCTATGTGTTATTATGCTTGTGTTTATGAATTTTGAAATTAGGATTATAGGATGAATTAATAATCTATGCTTGGCTATGCATCTTATAGATTAAATTCCTATAAGTAAAATGTCACAAGACTTTGGCCATGTGGAATTTAAAATTTAAAGTTTATAGAAGAAATTATAGAAAGGGAAAATTTAGGATTTTAGTTAGGCTTGGGCCTTAGGTCCAAGAGAGCACTTTTAATGGGCCAAGATGGCCGGCCCATTGGAGCCCAAGGAGGGGTGTCGACCAGCCCATTTGCCGGCCCAATCCAAGCCAAGCCCATCTTGCATGAGCTTTGCCAAGTGGCAAAAAGAGAGTCTCATGCATTGGCCATTGTGGGTGGCATCTCATCATGACTAATGATGGCTTTGTGGGGAAATAAAAGGGGAAAGAGAGAGAGAGAGATGGCCGGTTGAGTGTTTGGCCAAGTGAGAAAGAGAGGGAGAGTGAGTGGCGAGAGGGAAGGGGAGCCGAGAGGAGGAGCTCGCCCGTCACCGCCCGCACGCCGTCCGTCCGTCGCCGGTGTGCCATTCGTGCGCCGCTGTCCGTCCGGTCTAGAGGCAAGTTGGGGTCCTTTGCTGCTCTTGCATGTGTGTCTTGCATGTGTGGTTGAGTTCTTGGATGTTTAGAAGCTAGAAATCGAAGTGCATGAGGTTTGTTCTTGGAGATGCTTGCTGTTTTCGCATGAACCGCTTGACCCAGAATCTTGTGAAGGCTTGCATGCATATTTTGAGTTCGATTTTGACTTCAATATTTTCATGAAATTTGTAGCTAATATATTAAAATACAACATAATAAAATTTGGTGTAAAATGATGGAGATTTGAGGGGTCAAACTCTCATCCTACGGAGATGCTAGATCTGGAATATTTTCGTATGAACTGTTTGAGTCAGAACTTTGTGAGAGCTTGCATGCATATTTAGAGTTCGATTTTGGCTTCAATATATTCATGAAAGTTGTAGCTAATATCTTAAAATATAACATAATAAAATTTGGTGTAAAATGATGGAGATTTGAGGGGTCAAACTCTCATCCTACGGAGATGCTAGATCTGGAATATTTTCGTATGAACTGTTTGAGTCAGAACTTTGTGAGAGCTTGCATGCATATTTAGAGTCCGATTTTGGCTTCGATTTCTTCATGAGAGTTGTAGCTAACATCTTGAACTACAACATAATGAAATTTCGTGGAAAATGATGGAGATTTGAGGGGTTAAACTCTCGTTCTACGGAGACCTCAGATCTGGAAAGATTTTACTGACCTCTTGTTGGAATTTGTGGTTGCATGTTGGTTTGTGCTAAGAATATCTCTTCGATTTCTTCATGAAAGTTGTAGGGGACATCTTAAAATACAACATACTCAAATTTGAAGTGAAATGAACAAGTATAGACTAGTAAATCGACTAGATCTTGAAGACGGTGATTCTGGTGATGTATTTTGGGACACCCGAGAATTCATGGACCTAAATGACGACTATAATTTGGTTATTTGACTTAGGTTTCTTCATGAAACTTGTAGATAACATCTTTATGTAGAACATATCCAAATTTCAGAGGAAAATAAAGAGAATAGATAGGATAAAACTCAATATTTTGGAGAAGCATGTACTGGACGATACGGTAATGGATCCAGAAGCTTCGTGAGACTGTAGAAAATAATATAAAAAGAATATGACTTGGAATTCTTCATGAAAAATATACTTTAGTGTCTTGGCTATAACTCGGTAAAATTTCGTAATTTTTGGAGGTCGTATGGATATTTTAATCAAATTATTTCGGGGACTGTGCATTCTGATTTCATCCGAGAATTATATGCTGTTTTGTGCGAATTATGAAATTGTGTGAAATTTTTATTGGCCGTGTATTTTGCATGAAATCATTTCCCAATAGTCTTATTTATTACTTGCCCTAATTTTATGATTTTTGAGATTATATAAATAATTAAATTTATTTTTTTTGAAAATGGCACAAGCTGGAATTTAAATAAATGTAAAAAGGGCATGATAAATGGATTATTTTAATTGGCATAAATTCCATGAATTTTATTTTGTAAATAGTTGCACCATGTAGTATGTGTGATGAGGTCTTGGTGCATGCATGGCAATGATTTGAGATGCATGTATGAATTCAATGATGAATATGATTTTGATTGCCATCACATCACATGCCATGTTAAAATTAAACTTGAGAGATGAGATGTATGAGAATATGCATCGTGGTGATGATGATACCGTCGGAGGTGTTAGCCGACGATGCCCCAGGAGTCGGGATGCCCAAAGGTTCGAATGAGTCGATGCCCTTTGGATGCCTGGTTGTATTATGAATACATGCCCAGAGGTTTTCTCCGGGAGTGTCGAGATGCCTGGTTGTATTATGATACATACCCGGAGGGTGAGGGGTTGTATCATGATGCATGCCCGGAGGGTGGGGGTAACCATTTTCATGGCGAGCCCCGGAGATTCCTCGTGATGCCAGGTGGGGTGCAAGATGCCCAGAGGTTCGAATAAGTCGATGCCCTTTGGATGCCCGGTTGTATCTTGGATACATGCCCGGATGCCTCGTGATGCTAGTTGGGATACGAGATGCCCGAAATGTGGGGGTGCCGGATGCCCGGTTGTATCTTGGATACATGCCCGTATGGTTCTCGCAATGCCAAGATTGGGCGCGAGTGATGAATGTGGGATGCAAACATTGGTCTCGGGAAAAGAGAAATGTGGCAGTTCAAAATGAAATTGAAATTAAATTATACATGATGATATATGCATGATGTGATGATGATGTTACATGCATGGATGCATGGTAATGATGATGGCACATGTGATATGAGGATATGGTGATGATGTTACATGTATGGATGCATGGTAATGATGATGGTACATGTGATGTGGTGATATGATGATGCCACGATGATGATGACATGTGTATGGTATGATGGTGTCATGTATATGATGATGATGACATGTGTGATATGATGATGTCATGATGATGATGACATGCGTGATATGATGATGCCGCGATGATGATGACATGTGTATGGTATGATGGTGTCGTGTATATGATGATGATGACATGCGTGATATGATGATGTCATGATGATGATGACATGTGTGATATGATGATGCCGCGATGATGATGACATGTGTATGGTATGATGGTGTCATGTATATGATGATGATGACATGTGTGTGATATAATAATGTCATGATGACGATGATATGAGTACGACATGATGATACACATGTATGTGTTACGATTGTGGTGATGATGCATGATAGTATATGCATGACTTCAAGGTAAGTAATGCCTGCAATGCATGTATGACTTTGATGTATTGAGTGGTTATTGGATTCCTTTACCTGCTGAGTGGTTGTACTCACCCATTTTGGGGACCAACATTTAAGATTAATAGATGGTTTGAACGGTTGGATGTGACCGTGAGGACGAGGATAGCAAGGGAAGGAGCTTTTGGACGCTGACACTGATCGATGGACTTAAAGTGTATGACTGTTGGAGGAAATGTCGGTCATCTTTTAGAGTGTAGTCGAATATAGAAGACTACGGCATTTTGATGTATCGATGAATGATGTCCATCTGATTTAAGTAAATAAAAAGTGTAAGGCTTTTACTTATAAATATTTAGTAGGTGTGCATCGTTTTCTGAATATAGGGAAGGGAGTTTGTTGGATGTGCTTCCGTATATGAATTGCGCAAGGGACTTATCAAAAAAAAAAAAATGTAAACCCTCAGGTTGTATGGACCCGCTGCAATTGAAATGGTATCAGAGTGACATGTTAATAGGGAAAGTGAAAGGTAAGCGAATTGTGGTGATCCTAACGGATCGGGGGCCGTCGAGGGGTGCCAAAGACGGTCGTGCGCCGGTCGTGCGCCGGTTGTGCGGTGGTCGTGCGACGGACGTGTGGCGTTCGTGCGCCGGTCATACGGCGGCGGTCGGCGGTCAACGGTCCGTGAATAAGAAGAAACAACAAACAAATATAAAAATTTATAAATTTTTAATAAATACATTTTTATTCTTTTTCAATTCCAAGAATAGAAATTTTCTATAATTACCAGATATCTTATTTTACCCAGAAATTGTTATTGGAGTAGAAATAGAAAAAAAAAACAATTTCAAAAAAAAAAAGTTCCCTTGAATAAAAACGTTGCCATGCGCACCTGTCACAAATTGTAGGTTTCTTGAGAGATTGGTTGAACGAGGAATGGTAATGTATAAAATGCTCAACTTATTCATGTTCTTGAACTCAGCTAGGCTAGCGTTGTTTTGCGGGGTTTTATCCTCGGCCTCCCACTGATCAAAACTCTCTTCCATAGACAATTTTTCTAAATTAACCAAGCTTTCAATAACTTCAAGCATGGAACGCAATCTCAGGTCCAAAAATCTCAATTCTGTTAGTTCACCAATTTCTTTGGGCAACCGAGCAATTCTAGAATTGAAGAAACTTAGGAACTGCAATCCTTTCAGCTTTTCAAGAGCAGTCACATTCTCCAGATGGCATCCATCAAGACATAGTTGTGAGGCTCTTAAGTAACTCCATCAACAAAGGGAGGGAGATAAAAGATAAGCCAGTCAAGTCCAAGACTTGGAGTTTCTCCATAGATTCGAAAAATGAGTCGGGCATTTTGAGAAAGTTTTCTTCTAATGACAGAAGCATCCTCTTGTTCGGGTAGTCCAATCTTTTAGGAAATTCTTTAATATCAACATAGTAAAGAAAAAAAATAGTATAAGGCCATTGCGGTTCATTTTCTGATATCATACTGTGACCATTCTTTAAACATAAAATCCTTTCTCTCGACCAAGGCGTTCTATTCCGTGTCAATAAATTTGTCATACATAGAGATGGCCACATCAATAATTATGTCATGCATGCTCAACTGGGCCCGCCCATCATTGCCTAGCAACAAAGAAGAGTCAAGGAGGCGACGTCAATCCATAATCAACCTCGTCCTAGTGTCTTCGATGGTTTTGCTGAATTTTTTTATATAAACCCAACCCCATGAAGTAGATAAGGGCATCCCTCCATTCAGGCAAATCTCCACACTTCAACCTTTTAGCCACTGAGAGAATTATAAGAGGCAAGCCTCCACAATTCTCGACCACTTTATCCACGAGGATGTTAAATTCAGGGTCGACAACTCTGTCTCCCACTATCCTTTAAAAAAGTATACATGCTTCTCCATGCTTTAACTCACCGAGTTGGAATTATGGATAAGGGCCACCGTCCGCCGGCAACCTGTTGTTGCCAATTGCCACACGACCGCCGCCTACCGCTGCACGACTGCCAACCGTTGCTACCAACGACCGCCATAAGACCGCCCCACACAGCCCATTATCTGCCACCACCAACTGCAGTCAGTAAGTTGCAAGCGGCGATCGGTGGTGCGGCGGTCGTGCGATGGACGTACGGCTTTCGTGTGCCGGTCGTACGGCGGCGGTCGGTGGTCGGCAGTCGACGGTCCGTGAATAACAAGAAACAACAAACAAATATAAAAATTTATAAATTTTTACTAAACACACTTTTTTTCTTTTTCAATACCAAGAATAGAAATTTTCTATAATTACCAGATACCATATTTTACTCAGAAAATGTTCTTGGAGTAGAAATAGAAAAAAAAAATTTAAAAAAAATAGATCCCTGGAATAAAAACGTTGCCATGCGCACCTTTCGCAAATTGTAGGTTTCTTGAGAGATTGGCTGAACGAGGAATGGTAATGTATAAAATGATCAACTTATTCATGTTCTTGAACTCAGCCAGGCTAGAGTTGTTTTGCGGGGTTTTATCCTCGGCCTCCCAATGATCAAAACTCTCTTCCATAGAAAATTCTTCTAAATTAACCAAGCTTTCAATAACTTCAAGCATGGAACGCAATCTCAGGTCCAAAAATCTCAATTCTGTTAGTTCACCAATTTCTTCGGGCAACCGAGCAATTCTAGAATTGAAGAAACTTAGGAACTGCAATCCTTTAAGCTTTTCAAGAGCAGTCACATTCTCCAGATGGCATCCATCAAGACATAGTTGTGAGGTTCTTAAGTAACTCCATCGACAAAGGGAGGGAGATAAAAGATAAGCCAGTCAAGTCCAAGACTTGGAGCTTCTCTGTAGATTCGAAAAATGAGTCGGGCATTTTGAGAAAGTTTTCTTCTAATGACAGAAGCATCCTCATGTTCGAGCAGTCCAATTTTTTAGGAAATTCATTAATGTCAACATAGTAAGAAAAAAAAAAAAAAACATAGTATAAGGCCATTGCGGTTCATTTTCTGAGATCATACTGTGACCACTCTTTAAACCTAAAATCCTTTCTCCCGACCAAGGCGTTCTATTCCGTGTCAATAAATTTATCATGCATAGAGATGGCCACGTCAATAACTATGTCCATGCATGCTCAACTGGGCCCGGCCATGATTGCCTAGCAACAAAGAAGAGTCAAGGAGGCGACGTCAATCCATAATCAACCATTTCCTGGTGTCTTCGATGGTCATGCTGAATTTTTTATATAAACCCAAGCCCATGCAGTAGATAAGGGCATCCCTCCATTCAGGCAAATTTCCACACTTCAACCTTTTAGCCACTGAGAGAATTAAAAGAGGCAAGCCTCCCCAATTCTCGACCACTCTGTCCATGATGATGTTAAATTCAGGGTTGATAACTCTGTCTCCCACTATCCTTTAAAAAAGTATACGTGCTTTTCCATGCTTTAACTCACCGAGTTGGAATTATGGATCAGTGCCGCCGTCCGCCAGCAGCTTGTTGTTGCCAACTGCCACATGACTGTCGCCTACCGCTGCACGACTGCCGACGGTCACTACCGACGACCGCCACAAGACCGCCTCACACAGCCCATTATCTGCCGCCCCCAACCGCAGTCAGTAAGCTGCAAGCGGTAATCCTGCAGCGGCGATCGGTGGTGGCAGTTGACGGTTGTGCGCCGGTCGTGCGACGGTCGTGCGACGGTCGTGCGGCGGTCGTGCGACGGATGTGCGGCGTTCGTGCGCCGATCGTACGGCGGCGGTCGGCGATCGACGATCCGTGAATGAGAAGAAACAACAAACAAATATAAAAATTTATAAATTTTTACCAAACACATTTTATTCTTCTTGAATTCCAAGAATAGAAATTTTCTATAATTACCAGATACCTTATTTTACTCAGAAATTATTATTGGAGTAGAAATAGAAAAAAAAACAATTTCAAAAAAAAAAAAAAAAAGTTCCCTGGAATAAAAACTTTGCCATACGCACCTTTCGCAAATTGTACGTTTCTTGAGAGATTGGCTGAACGAGGAATGCTAATGTATAAAATGCTCAACGTATTCATGTTCTTGAACTCAGCCAGGCTAGCATTGTTTGGCGGGGTTTTATCCTCGGCCTCCCACTGATCAAAACGCTCTTCCATAGACAATTCTTCTAAATTAACCAAGCTTTCAATAACTTCAAGCGTGGAACGCAATCTCAGGTCCAAAAATCTCAATTCTGTTAGTTCACCAATTTCTTTGAGCAACCGAGCAATTCTAGAATTGAAGAAACTTAGGAACTGTAATCCTTTCAGCTTTTCAAGAGCAGTCACATTCTCTAGATGGCATCCATCAAGACATAGTTGTGAGGCTCTTAAGTAACTCGATCAACAAAGGGAGGGAGATAAAAGATAAGCCAGTCAAGTCCAAGACTTGGAGCTTCTCCATAGATTCGAAAAATGAGCTGGGCATTTTGAGAAAGTTTTCTTTTAATGACAGAAGCATCCTCTTGTTCGGGTAGTCCAATCTTTTAGGAAATTCTTTAATATCAACATAGTAAAGAAAAAAAAAAAGAGCATAGTATAAGGCCATTGCGGTTCATTTTCTGAGATCATACTGTGACCATTCTTTAAACATAAAATCCTTTCTCCCGACCAAGGCGTTCTATTCCGTGTCAATAAATTTGTCATGCATAGAGATGGCCACGTCAATAATTATGTCATGCATGCTCAACTGGGCCCGCCCATCATTGCCTAGCAACAAAGAACAGTCAAGGAGGCGACGTCAATCTATAATCAACCTCGTCCTAGTGTCTTCGATGGTTTTGCTGAATTTTTTTATATAAACCCAACCAAGTGAAGTAGATAAGGGCATCCCTCCATTCAGGCAAATCTCCACATTTCAACCTTTTAGCCACTGAGAGAATTATCAGAGGCAAGCCTCCACAATTCTCGACCACTCTATCCACGAGGATGTCAAATTCAGGGTCGATAACTCTGTCTCCCACTATCCTTAACAAAGTATAAATGCTTCTCCATGCTTTAACTCACCGAGTTGGAATTATGGATCAGTGCCACCGTTCGCCGGTAGCCTATTGTTGCCAATTGCCACGCGACCACCGCCAAACGCTGCACGATTGCCGACCTTTGCTACCGACGACCGCCATAAGACCGCCGCACACAGCCCATTATCCGCCGCCACCAACCGCAGTCGGTAAGCTGCAAGCGGCGATCGGTGGTGACAGTCGACGGTCATGCGATGGTCGTGCGGCGGTCGTGCGACGGACGTGCGGCGTTCGTGCGCCGGTTGTACGGCGGCAGTCAGTGATCGACGGTCGACGGTCCGTGAATAACAAGAAACAACAAACAAATATAAAAATTTATAAATTTTTACTAAATGCATTTTATTCTTCTTCAATTCCAAGAATAGAAATTTTCTATAATTACCAGATACCTTATTTTACTCATAAATTATTATTAGAGTAGAAATAGAAAAAAAAAACAATTTCAAAAAAAAAAATAGTTCCCTGGAATAAAAACGTTGCCATACTTACCTTTCGCAAATTGTACGTTTCTTGAGAGATTGGCTGAACGAGGAATGGTAATGTATAAAATGCTCAACTTATTCATGTTCTTGAACTCAGCCAGGCTAGCGTTGTTTTGCGGGGTTTTATCCTCGGCCTCCCAATGATCAAAACTCTCTTCCATAGACAATTCTTCTAAATTAACCAAGCTTTCAATAACTTCAAGCATGGAACGCAATCTCAGGTCCAAAAATCTCAATTCTGTTAGTTCACCAATTTCTTTGGGCAACCGAGCAATTCTAGAATTGAAGAAACTTAGGAACTGCAATCCTTTCAGCTTTTCTAGAGCAGTCACATTCTCCAGATGGCATCCATCAAGACATAGTTGTGAGGTTCTTAAGTAACTCCATCGACAAAGGGAGAGAGATAAAAGATAAGCCAGTCAAGTCCAAGACTTGGAGCTTCTCCGTAGATTCGAAAAATGAGTCGGGCATTTTGAGAAAGTTTTCTTCTAATGACAGAAGCATCCTCATGTTCGGGTAGTCCAATTTTTTAGGAAATTCATTAATGTCAACATAGTAAGAAAAAAAAAAAAAACATAGTATAAGGCCATTGCGGTTCATTTTCTGAGATCATACTGTGACCACTCTTTAAACATAAAATCCTTTCTCCCGACCAAGGCGTTCTATTCCGTGTCAATAAATTTATCATGCATAGAGATGGCCACGTCAATAACTATGTCCATGCATGCTCAACTGGGCCCGGCCATGATTGCCTAGCAACAAAGAAGAGTCAAGGAGGCGACGTCAATACATAATCAACCACTTCCTGGTGTCTTCGATGGTCATGCTGAATTTTTTTATGTAAACCCAATCCCATGCAGTAGATAAGGGCATCCCTCCATTCAGGCAAATCTCCACACTTCAACCTTTTAGCCACTGAGAGAATTGTAAGAGGCAAGCCTCCACAATTCTCGACCACTCTGTCCACGATGATGTTAAATTCAGGGTCGATAACTCTGTCTCCCACTATCCTTTAAAAAAGTATACGTGCTTTTCCATTCTTTAACTCACCGAGTTGGAATTATGGATCAGTGTCACCGTCCGCCAGCAACTTGTTGTTGCCAACTGCCACACGACTGCCGCCTACTGCTGCACGACTGCATACCGTCACTACCGACGACCGCCACAAGACTGCCGCACACAACCCATTATCCGCCGTCCCCAACCGCAGTCAGTAAGCTGCAAGCGGCAATCCTGCAGCGGCGATCGGTGGTGGCAGTCGACGGTTGTGCGCTGGTCTAGCGACGGTTGAGCGGCGGTCGTGCGACGGACGTGCGGCGTTCGTGCGCCGGTCATACGGCGGCGGTCGGCGGTCGACGGTCCGTGAATGAGAAGAAACAACAAACAAATATAAAAATTTATAAATTTTTACTAAACACATTTTTATTCTTCTTGAATTCCAAGAATAGAAATTTTCTATAATTACCAGATACCTTATTTTACTCATAAATTATTATTGGTGTAGAAATAGAAAAAAAACAATTTCAAAAAAAAAAAAAATTGTTCCTTGGAATAAAAACGTTGCCATACGCACCTTTCGCAAATTGTACGTTTCATGAGAGATTGGCTGAACGAGGAATGCTAATGTAGAAAATGCTCAACGTATTCCTGTTCTTGAACTCAGCCAGGCTAGCGTTGTTTTGCGGGGTTTTATCCTCGGCCTCCCAATGATCAAAACTCTCTTCCATAGACAATTCTTCTAAATTAACCAAGCATTCAATAACTTCAAGCATGGAACGCAATCACAGGTCCAAAAATCTCAATTCTATTAGTTCACCAATTTCTTTGGGCAACCGAGCAATTCTAGAATTGAAGAAACTTAGGAACTGTAATCCTTTCAACTTTTCAAGAGCAGTCACATTCTCTAGATGGCATCCATCAAGACATAGTTGTGAGGCTCTTAAGTAGCTCCATCGACAAAGCGAGGGAGATAAAAGATAAGCCAGTCAAGTCTAAGACTTGGAGCTTCTCCGTAGATTCGAAAAATGAGTCGGGCATTTTGAGAAAGTTTTCAGCATCCTCATGTTCGGGCAGTCCAATTTTTTATGAAATTCATTAATATCAACATAGTAAGAAAAAAAAAAAAAAAAAACATAGTATGAGGCCATTGCGGTTCATTTTCTGAGATCATACTGTGACCATTCTTTAAACATAAAATGCTTTCTCCCGATCAAGGCGTTCTCTTTCGTGTGAATAAATTTGTCATGCATAGAGATTGCCACGTCAATAATTATGTCATGCATGCTCAACTGGCCCCAGCCATCATTGCCTAGCAACAAAGAAGAGTCAAGGAGGCGACATCAATCCATAATCAACCTCTTCCTAGTGACTTCGATTGTCTTGCTGAATTTTTTATATAAACCCATGCCCATGAAGTAGATAAGGGCATCCCTCCATTCAGGCAAATCTCCACACTTCAACCTTTTAGCCACTGAGAGAATTATAAGAGGCAAGCCTCCACAATTCTCGACCACTCTATCCACGAGGATGTTAAATTCAGGATCGATAACTCTGTCTCCCACTATCCTTTAAAAAAGTATACGTGTTTTTCCATGCTTTAACTCACCGAGTTGGAATTATGGATCAGTGGCACCATCTGCCGGCAGCTTGTTGTTGCCAAATGTCACATGACCGCCGTCGACCTATGCACGACTGCCGACCGTCGCTACCGACGACCGCCACAAGACCGCTGCACACAGCCCATTATTTGCCGCCCCCAACGGCAGTCAGTAAGCTGCAAGCGGCAATCCTGCAGCGGCGATCGATGGTGACAGTCGACGGTCGTGCGCCGGTTGTGCGACGGTCGTGCAGCGATCGTGCGACGGACGTGCGGCGTTCGTGCACCGGTCGTACGGCGGCGGTCGGCGGTCGATGGTCCGTGAATAACAAGAAACAACAAACAAATATAAAAATTTATAAATTTTTACTAAACACATTTTTTTTTTCTTTTTCAATTCCAAAAATAGAAATTTTCTATAATTACCAGATACCTTATTTTTGTCAGAAATTGTTCTTGGAGTAGAAATAGCAAAAAAAAAATAGTTTCCTGGAATAAAAACGTTGCCATGTGCACCTTTTGCAAATTGTAGGTTTCTTGAAAGATTGGCTGAACAAGGAATGGTAATGTATAAAATGCTCAACTTATTCATGTTCTTGGACTCAACTAGGCTAGCGTTGTTTTGCGGGCTTTTATCCTCAGCCTCCCACTGATCAAAACTCTCTTCCATAGATAATTCTTTTAAATTAACCAAGCTTTCAATAACTTCAAGCATGGAACGCAATCTCAGTTCAAAAAATCTCAATTCTGTTAGCTCACCAATTTCTTCGGGCAACTGAGCAATTCTAGAATTGAAGAAACTTACGAACTGTAATCCTTTTAGCTTTTCAAGAGCAGTCACATTCTCCAGATGGCATCCATCAAGACATAGTTGTGAGGTTCTTAAGTAACACCATCGACAAAGGGAGGGAGGTAAAAGATAAGCCAGCCAAGTCCAAGTCTTGGAGCTTCTCCATAGAGTCGAAAAATGAGTCGGGCATTTTGAGAAAGATTTCTTTTAATGATAGAAGCATCCTCATGTTCGGGCAGTCCAATTTCTTAGGAAATTCATTAATATCAACATAGTAAGAAAAAAAAAAAATATAAGGCCATTGCGGTTCACTTTCGAGATCATACGTGACCATTCTTTAAACATAAAATCGTTTCTCCCAACCAAAGCGTTCTATTTCGTGTCAATAAATTTATCATGCATAGAAATAGCCACGTCAATATGTCATGCATGCTCAACTGGGCCTAGCCATCAGTGCCTAGCAACAAGGAAGAGTCAAGGAGGTGACATCAATCCATAATCAACCTCTTCCTAGTGTCTTCGATGGTCTTGCTGAATTTTTTTATATAAACCCAAGCCCATGAAGTAGATAAGGGCATCCCTCCATTTAGGCAAATCTCCACACTTCAACCTTTTAGCCACTGAGAGAATTATTAGTGGCAAGCCTCCACAATTCTCGACCACTCTATCCACGAGGATGTTAAATTCAGGATCGATAACTCTATCTCTGACTAAGCTTTAAAAAAGTATACGTATTTTTCCATGCTTTAACTCACCGAGTTGGAATTATGGATCAATGGCACCGTCCGCCGGCAGCTTGTTGTTGCCAAATGCCACACGACCGCCGTCGACCTATGCACGACTGCCGACTGTCGCTACCGACGACCGCCACAAGACCGCTGCACACAGCCCATTATTTGCCACCCCCAACGGCAGTTAGTAAGCTGCAAGCGGCAATCCTGCAGCGGCGATTGATGGTGACAGTCGATGGTCGTGCACCGGTTGTGCGACGGTCGTGCAGCGATCGTGCGACGGACGTGCGGCGTTCGTGCGCTGGTCGTACGGCGGCGGTCGGCGGTCGATGGTCCGTGAATAACAAGAAACAACAAACAAATATAAAAATTTATAAATTTTTACTAAACACATTTTTTTTCTTTTTCAATTCCAATAATAGAAATCTTCTATAATTACCAGATACCTTATTTTACTCAAAAATTGTTCTTGGATTGGAAAGAGAAAAAAACAATTTAAAAAAATAGTTCCTTGGAATAAAAACTTTGCCATGCGCACCTTTCGCAAATTGTAGGTTTCTTGAGAGATTGGCTAAATGAGGAATGGTAATGTATAAAATGCTCAACTTATTCATGTTCTTGAACTCGGTCGGGCTAGCGTTGTTTTGCGGGGTTTTATCCTCGGCCTCCCACTGATCAAAACTCTCTTCCATAGACAATTCTTCTAAATTAACCAAGCTTTCAATAACTTCAAGCATGGAACGCAATCTCAGATGCAAAAATCTCAATTCTGTTAGTTCACCAATTTCTTTGGGCAACCGAGCAATTCTGGAATTGAAGAAACTTAGGAACAGTAATCCTTTCAGCTTTTCAAGAGCAGTCACATTGTCTAGATGGCATACATCAAGACATAGTTGTGAGGTACTTAAGGAACTCCATCGACAAATGGGGGGAGATAAAAGATAAGCCAGTCAAGTCCAAGACTTGGAGCTTCTCCATAGATTCGAAAAATGAGTCGGGCATTTTGAGAAAGTTTTCTTCAAATGACAGAAGCATCATCACGTTCGGGCAGTCCAATTTTTTAGGAAATTCATTAATGTCAACATAGTAAGAAAAAAAAAAAAAACATAGTATAAGGCCAGTGCGGTTCATTTTCTGAGACATACTGTGACAATTCTTTAAACATAAAATCCTTTCTTCCGACCAAGGCGTTCTATTCTGTGTTAATAAATTTGTCATGCATAGAGATGGCCACGTTAATAATTATGTCATGCATGCTCAATTGGGCCCGGCCATCATTACCTAGCAACAAAGAAGAGTCAAGGAGGCGACGTCAATCCATAATCAAGCTCTTCCTAGTGTGTTCGATGGTCTTGCTGAATTTTTTATATAAACCCAAGCCCGTGCAGTAGATAAGGGTATCCCTCCATTCAGCCAAATCTCCACACTTTAACCTTTTAGCCACTGAGAGAATTGTAAGAGGCAAGCCTCCACAATTCTTGACCACTCTATCCATGAGGATGTTAAATTCAGGGTCGATAACTCAGTCTTCCACTATCCTTTAAAAAGGTATATGTGCTTTTCCATGCTTGAACTCACCGAGTTGGAATTATGGATTAGTGCCAACGTCCGCTGGTAGCCTGTTGTTGCCAATTGCCACACGATCGCCGCCTACCACTGCACGACTGCCGACAGTCGCTACCGACGACCGCCACAAGATCACCGCACACAGCCCGTTATCCGCCGCCCCCAACCGCAGTCAGTAAGCTGCAAGCGGCAATCTTGCAGGGATGATCGGTGGTGACAGTCGACAGTCGTGCGCTGGTCGTGCGGCAGTCGTGCGACGGACGTGCGGAGTTCGTGCGCCGGTCGTACGGCGGCGGTTGGCGGTTGACGGTCCGTGAATAAGAACAAACAACAAACAAACATAAAAATTTATAAATTTTTACTAAACACATTTTTATTCTTTTTCAATTCCAAGAATAGAAATTTTCTATAATTACCAGATTCCTTATTTTTTTCAGAAATTGTTCTTGGAGTAGAAATAGAAAAAAAAAATAGTTTCCTGGAGTAAAAACGTTGCCATGCGCACCTTTCGCAAATTGCAGGTTGCTTGAGAGATTGGCTGAACGAGGAATGGTAATGTATAAAATGCTCAACTTATTCATGTTCTTGAAGTCAGCCAGGCTAGCGTTGTTTTGTAGGGTTTTATCATCAGCCTCCCACTGATCAAAACTCTCTTCCATATACAAGTCTTCTAAATTAACCAAGCTTTCAATAACTTCAAGCATGGAACACAATCTCAGGTCCAAAAATCTCAATTATGTTAGTTCACCAATTTCTTTGGGCAACCGGGCAATTCTAGAATTGAAGAAACTTGGGAACTGTAATCCTTTCAGCTTTTCAAGAGCAGTCACATTCTCCAGATGGCATCCATCAAGACACGGTTGTGAGGTTCTTAAATAACTCCATCGACAAAGGGAGGGAGATAAAAGATAAGCCAGTCAAGTCCAAGACTTGGAGCTTCTCTATAGATTCGAAAAAAGAGTCGGGCATTTTGAGAAAGTTTTCTTCTAATGATAGAAGCATCCACATGTTCGGGAAGTCCAATTTTTTAGGAAGTTCATTAATGTCAACATAGTAAGGAAAAAAAAAAAAATAGTATAAGGCCATTGCGGTTCATTTGCTAAGATCATACAGTGACCATTCTTTAAACATAAAATCCTTTCTCCTGACCAAGGCGTTCTATTCCATGTCAATAAATTTGTCATCCATAGAGATGGCCACGTCAATAATTATGTCATGCATGCTCAACTTGACCCGGCCATCATTGCCTAGCAACAAAGAAGAGTCAAGTAAGCGACATCAATCCATCATCAACTCTTCCTAGTGTCTTCGATGGTCTTGCTGAATTTTTTATATAAACCCAAGCCCATGCAGTAGATAAGGGCATCCCTCCATTCAGGCAAATCTCCACACTTCAACCTTTTCGCCACTAAGAGAATTATAAGAGGCAAGCCTCCACAATTCTCGACCACTCTATCCACGAGGATGTTAAATTCAGGGTCGATAACTCTGTCTCCCATTATCCTTTAAAAAAGTATACTTGCTTTTCCATGCTTTAACTCACCGAGTTGGAATTATGGATCAGTGCCACCGTCCGCCGGAAGCCTATTGTTGCCAATTGCCACACGACCGCCGTCTACCGCTGCACAACTGCCGACTGTCGCTACCGACGACCGCCACAAGACCGCCGCTCACATCCGATTATCCGCCGCCCCCAACCGTAGTGAGTAAGCTGCAAGCGGCAATCCTGTAGCGGCGATCGGTGGTGACAGTCGACGGTCGTGCGCCGGTCGTGCGACGGACATGCGGCGTTCGTGCGCTGGTCGTACGGCGGCGATCGGCGGTCGTGGGTCCGTGAATAAAAAGAAACAACAAACAAATATAAAAATTTATAAATTTTTACTAAACGCATTTTATTCTTTTTCAATTCGAAGAATAGAAATTTTCTATAATTACCGGATACCTTATTTTACTCAGAAATTGTTCTTGGAGTAGAAATAGAAAAAACAAAATAGTTTCCTGGAATAAAAACGTTGCCATGCACACCTTTCGCAAATTGTAGGTTTCTTGAGAGATTGGCTGAACGAGGAATGGTAATGTATAAAATGCTCAACTTATTCATGTTTTTGAACTTAGCCAGGCTAGCGTTATTTTGCAGGGTTTTATCCTCGGCCTCCCACTGATCAAAACTCTCTTCCATAGACAATTCTTCTAAATTAACCAAGCTTTCAATAACTTCAAGCATGGAACGCAATGTCATGTCCAAAAATCTCAATTCTGTTAGTTCACCAATTTCTTTGGGCAACCGGGCAATTCTAGAATTGAAGAAACTTACGAACCGTAATCCTTTTGGCTTTTCAAGAGCAGTCACATTCTCCATATGGCATCCATCAAGACATAGTTGTGAGGTTCTTAAGTAACTCCATCGGCAAAGGGAGGGAGATAAAAGATAAGCCAGTCAAGTCCAAGACTTGGAGCTTCTCTATAGATTTGAAAAATGAGTCAGGCATTTTGAGAAAGTTTTCTTCTAATGACAGAAGCATCCTCATGTTTGGGCAGTCCAATTTTTTAGGAAATTCATTAATGTCAACATAGTAAGAAAAAAAAAAACATAGTATAAGGCCATTGCGGTTCATTTTCTGAGATCATACTGTCACCATTCTTTAAACATAAAATCCTTTCTTCCGACCAAGGCGTTGTATTCTGTGTCAATAAATTTGTCATGCATAGAGACGGCCACGTCAATAATTGTCATGCATGCTCAACTGGGCCTGGCCATCATTGCCTAGCAACAAAGAAGAGTCAAGGAGGCGACGTCAATCCATAAACAACCTCTTCCTAGTGTCTTCGATGGTCTTGCTGAATTTTATTATATAAACCCAAGCCCTGTAGTAGATAAGGGCATCGCTCTATTCAGGCAAATCTCCACACTTCAACCTTTTAGCCATTGACAGAATTATAAGAGGCAAGCCTCCACAATTCTCGACCACTCTATCCACAAGGATGTTAAATTCAGGGTCGATAACTTTGTCTCCCACTATCCTTTAAAAAAGTATACGTGTTTTTCCATGCTTTAACTCACCGAGTTGGAATTGTGGATCAGTGCCACCGTCCATCGGCAACCTATTGTTCCCAATTGCCACACGACCACCGCCTACCGCTGCACGACTACCGACTGTTGCTATTGATGACCGCCACAAGATCGCCGCACACGGCCCATTAGCCGCCGCCCCCAACCGTAGTTAGTAAGCTGCAAGCGACAATCCCATCGGCGATTGGTGGTGATAGTCGAGGGTTATGCGCAAGTCGTGCGACGGTCGTGCGGCAGTCGTGCGACAGACGTGCGGCATTCGTACGCTTGTCGTACGGCGGCAGTCGGTAGTCTACGGTCCGTGAATAAGAAGAAAGAACAAACAAATATAAAAATTTATAAATTTTTACTAAAGACATTTTTTTTATTTTTCTATTCCAAGAATAGAAATTTTCTATAATTACCAGAGACCTTATATTACTCATAAATTTTTCTTGGAGTAGAAATAGAAAAAAAATAATTTCAAAAAAAAATAGTTCCATGGAATAAAAACGTTGCCATGCGCACCTTTTGCAAATTGTAGGTTTCTTGAGAGATTGGCTAAACGAGGAATGCTAATGTATAAAATGCTCAACTTATTCATGTTCTTGAACTCAGCCAGGCTAGCGTTGTTTTGCAGGGTTTTATCCTCGGCCTCCCAATGATCAAAACTCTCTTCCATAGACAATTCTTCAAAATTAACCAAGCTTTCAATAACTTCAAGCATGGAATGCAATCTCAGGTCCAAAAATCTCAATTATGTTAGTTCACCAATTTCTTTGGGCAACCGAGCAATTCTAGAATTGAAGAAACTTAGGAACTGCAATCCTTTCAGCTTTTCAAGAGCAGTCACATTCTCCAGATGGCATCCATTAAGACATAGTTGTGAGGTTCTTAAGTAACTCCATCGACAAAGGGAGGGAGAGAAAAGATAAGATAGTCAAGTCAAAGACTTGGAGCTTCTCCGTAGATTTGAAAAAGAGTCGGGCATTTTGAGAAGGTTTTCTTCTAATGACAGAAGCATCCTCATGTTCGGGCAGCCCAATTTTTTAGGAAATTCATTAATGTCAACATAGTAAGAAAAAAAAAACATAGTATTAGGCCATTGCGGTTCATTTTCTGAGATCATACTGTGACCATTCTTTAAACATAAAATCTTTTTTCCCAAACAAGGCGTTTTATTCCGTGTCAATAAATTTGTCATGCATAGAGATGTCCACGTCAATAACTATCTCATGCATGCTCAACCGGGCCCGGCCATCATTGCCTAGCAACAAAGAAGAGTCAAGGAGGTGACGTCAATCCATAATCAACCTCTTCCTAGCGTCTTCGTTGGTCTTGCTGAATTTTTTATATAAACCCAAGCCCATGCAGTAGATGAGGGCATCCCTCCATTCAGGCAAATCTCCACACTTCAACCTTTTAGCCACTCAAAGAATTATAAGAGGCAAGCCTCCACAATTCTCAACCACTCTATCCACGAGGATGTTAAATTCAGGGTCGATAACTCTGTCTCCCACTAAGCTTTAAAAAAGTATACGTGTTTTTCCATGCTTTAACTCACCGAGTTGGAATTGTGGATCAGTGCCACCGTCCACCGGTAGCCTATTGTTCCCAATTGCCACACGACCGCCGCTTACCGCTGCACGACCGCCGACTGTCGCTATTGATGACCACCACAAGATCGCCGCACACGGCCCATTAGCCGCCGCCCCCAACCGTAGTGAGTAAGCTGCAAGCGGCAATCCTGCAGCGATGATCGGTGGTGACAGTCGAGGGTTGTGCGCAAGTCATGCGACGGTCGTGCGGCAGTCGTGCGACAGACGTGCGGCGTTCGTACGGTTGTCGTACGGTGGCGGTCGGCGGTCGATGGTCCCTGAATAAGAAGAAAGAACAAACAAATATAAAAATTTATAAATTTTTACTAAAGACATTTCTTTTATTTTTCTATTCCAAGAATAGAAATTTTCTATAATTACCAGAGACCTTATTTTACTCATAAATTGTTCTTGCAGTAGAAATAGAAAAAAAAATAATTAAAAAAATAGTTCCCTGGAATAAAAACGTTGCCATGCACATTTTGTGAATTGTAGGTTTCTTGAGAGATTGGCTGAACGAGGAATGCTAATTTATAAAATGCTCAACTTATTCATGTTCTTGAACTCAGCCAGGCTAGCGTTGTCTTGCGGCGTTTTATCCTCAGCCTCCCAATGATCAAAACTCTCTTCCATAGACAATTCTTCTAAATTAACCAAGCTTTCAATAACTTCAAGCATGGAACGCAATCTCAGGTCCAAAAATCTCAATTCTATTAGTTCACCAATTTCTTTGGGCAACCAAGCAATTCTAGAATTGAAGAAACTTAGGAACTGCAATCCTTTCAGCTTTTCAAGAGCAGTCACATTCTCCAGATGGCATCCATTAAGACATAGTTGTGAGGTTCTTAAGTAACTCCATCGACAAAGGGAGGGAGATAAAAGATAAACTAGTCAAGTCCAAGACTTGGAGCTTCTCCGTAGATTCAAAAAAAGAGTTGGGCATTTTGAGAAAGTTTTCTTCTAATGACAGAAGCATCCTCATGTTCGGGTAGTCCAATTTTTTAGGAAATTCATTAATGTCGACATAGTAAGAAAAAAAAAAAAAACATAGTATTAGGCCATTGCGGTTCATTTTCTGAGATCATACCGTGACCATTCCTTAGACATAAAATCTTTTTTCCCAAACAAGGCGTTCTATTCCGTGTCAATAAATTTGTCATGCATAGAGATGTCCACGTCAATAACTATCTCATGCATGCTCAACCGGGCCCGGCCATCATTGCCTAGCAACAAAGAAGAGTCAAGGAGGCGACGTCAATCCATAATCAACCTCTTCCTAGTGTCTTCGTTGGTCTTGCTAAATTTTTTATATAAACCCAAGCCCATGCAGTAGATGAGGGCATCCCTCCATTCAGGCAAATCTCCACACTTCAACCTTTTAGCCACTCAGAGAATTATAAGAGGCAAGCCTCCACAATTCTCGACCACTCTATCCACGAGGATGTTAAATTCAGGGTCGATAACTCTGCTTATGGATCAGTGCCACCGTCCGCGGGCAGCCTGTTGTTGCCAATTGCCACACGACCGCTGCCTACCGCTGCACGACTGCCGACTGTCGCTACCGACGACCGCAAGAAGCCCGCCGCACGCAGCCCATTATCCGCCACCCCCAACCGCAGTCAGTGGGCTGCAAGTGGCAATCCTACAACGGCGATCGGTGGTGACAGTCGACGGTCGTGCGCCGGTAGTGCGACGGTCACGCGGCGGTTGTGCGACGAACTTTCGGTGTTTGTGCGCCAGTCATACGGCGGCGGTCGGCGGTCGATGGTCCTTGAGTAAGAAGGAAGAACAAACAAATATAAAAATTTATAAATTTTTACTGAACATATTTCTATTCTTTTTCTATTCCAAGAATAGAAATTTTCTATAATTACCAAATACCTTATTTTACTCAGAAATTGTTCTTGGATTAGAAATAGAAAAAAAAACAATTTCAAAAAAAAAAATGGTTCCCTGGAATAAAAACGTTGCCATGCCCACCCTTAGTTTCACAAATGGTAGGTTTCTTGAGAGATTCACTGAACAAGGAATGACAATTTATAAAGTGGTCAACTTATTCATGTACTTGAACTCAGCCAGGTTAGCGTTGTTTCGCGAGGTTTTATCCTCAGCCTTCCACTGATCAAAACTCTCTTCCATAGACAATTCTTCTAAATTAACCAAGCTTTCAATAACTTCAAGGATGGAACACAATCTCAGGTCCAATAATCTCAATTATATTAGTTCACCAATTTCTTTGGGTAGCCGAGCAATTCAAATATTGAAGAAACTTAGGAATTGCAATCCATTCAGCTTTCCAAGAGCAGTCATATTCTCCAGATGGCATCCATCAAGATGAGGTTTTGAAGTAACTTCATCGACAAAATGAGGGAGGTAAAAGATAGGCCAGTGAAGTCCCAGATATGGAGCTTCTCCATAGATTCGAAAAATGGGTCAAGCAGTTTGAGAAAGTTTTCTTAGAAAGACTGAAGAATCCTCATGTTCGGACAGTCTAATTTTTCAGGAAATTCATCAATGTCAACATGGTAGAAGGCTATTACGGTGCATTTTCTGAGATCATATTGTGACCATTCTTTAAATCCAAAATCCTTTCTCCCGACCAAGGCGTTCCATTCAGTGTCAATAAATTTGTCATGCATAGAGATTGCCACATCAATAATTAGGTCATGCATGCTCAACTGGGCCCGGCCATCATTGCCTAGCAACAAAGAAGAGTCAAGGAGGCGACGTCAATCCATAATCAACCTCTTTCTAGTGTCTTCGATGGTCTTGTTGAATTTTTTATATAAACCCAAGCCCATGCAGTAGATAAGGGCAACCCATATGCCAAGTCCCCGAGAGACTAGAGCATGAACCGAGAACAGTGCTTTGATCCTTTCATCTTTTAGGTCATTGTAACTAAGGTCCACTATTGATTTTACATCGGACCCTTCTTTATAGGTCGAAGCATCCCTCCATTCAGAAAAATCTCCACACTTCAACCTTTTAGCCACTTAGAGAATCATAAGAGGCAAGCCTCCACAATTCTCGACAACTCTATCCACAAGGATCTTAAATTCAGGGTCGATAACTCTGTCCCCCACTGTCCTTTAAAAAAGTATACGTGCTTCTCCATGCTTTAACTCGCTGAGTTGGAATTATAGAGTAGAGCCACCATCTGCCAGCAACCTGTTGACGCCAACAGCCACACGACTGCTGCTTGCTGCTGCACGACCACCAACCGTAGCTGCCGAGGGCCGCTGCAAGACCGCTTTACATAGCCCATTAGTTGTCGCCCCCAATCGCAGTCAGTGGGCTGCAAGTGACAATCCTGTGTTGGTGATCGACGGTGATAGTCGACGGTTGTGCGCCGATCATGCGATGGTCGTGCGGCGTTTGTGCGGCAGTGGTACGAAGGCGGTCGGCGGTCGGGTCGAGTCCGTGAGTAAGAAGAAAGAACAAACAAATATAAAATTTATAAATTTTTACTAAACGCATTTCTATTATTTTTCTTTCCAAGAATAGAAATTTTGTATAATTACCAAATACCTTATTTTACTCAGAAATTATTCTTGGAGTAGAAATAGAAAAAAAAAACTATTTCTGAAAAAAAATAATAGTTCCCTAGAATAGAAATGTTGCCATGCGCACCCTTAGTTTTGCAAATGGTAGGTTTCTTAAGAGATTGGTTGAACAAGGAATGACAATGTATAAAGTGGTCAACTTATTCATGTACTTGAACTCAGCCAGGCTAGCGTTGTTTCGTAGGGTTTTATCCTTGACCTCCCACTGATAAAAACTCTCTTCCATAGACAATTCTTCTAAATTAACCAAGTTTTCAATAACTTCAAGCATGGAACACAATCTTAGGTCCAAAAATCTCAATTCTGTTAGTTCACCAATTTCTTTGGGCAGCCGAGCAATTCTAGAATTGAAGAAACTTAGGAATTACAATCCTTTCAGCTTTCTCAGAGCAGTCACATTCTCCAGATGGCATCCATCAAGACATAGACGTGAGGTTTTTAAGTAACTTCATTGACAAAAGGAGGGAGGTAAAAGATAAGCCAGTCAAGTCTGAGACTTAGAGCTTCTCCATAGATTCGGAAAATGAGTCAAGCATTTTGAGAAAGTTTTCTTCTAATGACTGAAGAATCTTCATGTTCAGACAGTCCAATTGTTCAGGAAATTCATCAATGTGAACATAGTATAAGGCCTTTGCGGTGCATTTTTTGAGATCATACTGTGACCATTCTTTCAACCCAAAATCCTTTCTCCCGACCAAGGCGTTCCATTCCGTGTCAATAAATTTGTCATGTATAGAGATGGCCACGTCAATAATTAGGTCATGCATGCTCAACTGGGCCCAGCCATCACTGCCTAGCAACAAAGAAGAGTCAAGGAGGCGACGTCAATCGATAATCAACCTCTTTCGAGTGTCTTCAATGGTCTTGTTGAATTTTTTATTTAAACCCAAGCCCATGCAGTAGATAAGGACATTCTTTATGCCAAGTCCCCGAGAGACTAGAGCATGAACCAAGAATAGCGTTTTGATCCTCTCATCTTTGAGGTCATTGTAACTAAGGTCCACTATAGATTTTACATCGGACGCTTCTTTATAGGTCGAAGCATCCATCCATTTAGGGAAATCTCCACACTTCAACGTTTTAGTCATTGAGAGAATCATAAGAGGCAAGCCTCCACAATTCTCGACCACTCTATCCACGAGGATCTTAAATTCAGGGTCGATAACTCTGTCCCCCCCTTGTCCTTTAAAAAAGTATACGTGCTTCCCCATGCTTTAACTCACTGAGTTGGAATTATGGATCAGTGCCACCGTCCGCTGGCAGCCTGTTGTTGCCAATTGCCACATGACCGCCGCCTACCGCTGCATGAGCGCCGACCGTCACTGCCCACGGCCGCCGCAAGACTGCCGCTCACTGTCCATTAGCCGTCGCCCCCAACCGCAGTCATTAGGCTACAAGTGGCAATCCTATGGCGCTCATATGGTGGTGGTTGGCGGTTGACGGTTCGTGAGTAAGAAGAAAGAACAAACAAATATAAAAATTTATAAATTTTTACTAAACGTATTTCTGTTCTTTCTCGATTCCAAGAATAGAAATTTTGTATAATTACCAAATACCGTATTTTACTCAGAAATTGTTCTTGGAGTAGAAATAGAAAAAAAAAACTATTTCAAAAAAATAGTTCCCCGGAATAGAAACGTTGCGATGCGCACCCTTAGTTTCGCAAATGGTAGGTTTCTTGAGGGATTTACTGAATGAGGAATCACAATGTATAAAGTGGTCAACTTATTCATGTACTTGAACTCAGCCAGGCTAGCGTTCTTTCGCGGGGTTTTATCCTCGGCCTTCCACCGATTAAAACTCTCTTCCATAGACAATTCTTCTAAATTAACCAAGCTTTCAATAACTTCAAGCATGGAACACAATCTTAGGTAAAAAAATCTCAATTCTATTAGTTCACTAATTTCTTTGGGTAGCCGAGTTATTCTAGAATTGAAGAAACTTAGGAATTGCAATCCATTCAACTTTCCAAGCGCAGTCACATTCTCCAGATGGCATCCATCAAGACATAGATGTTAGGTTTTTAAGTAACTTCATCGACAAAATGAGGGAGGTAAAAGATAAGCCAATCAAGTCCAAGACTTGGAGCTTCTCCATAGATTTGAAAAATGAGTAGAGCATTTTAAAAAAGATTTCTTCTAATGACTGAAGAATCCTCATGTTCGGACAGTCTAATTTTTCAGGAAATTCATCAATGTCAACATAGTGGAAGGCCATTACGGTGCATTTTTTGAGATCATACTGTGACCATTCTTTAAACCCAAAATCCTTTCTCCTAACCAAGGCGTTCCATTCCGTGTCAATAAATTTGTCATGCATAGAGATGGCCATGTCAATAATTAGGTCATGCATGCCTAACTGGGCCCGGCCATCATTGCCTAGCAACAAAGAAGAGTTAAGAGGCGACTTCAATCCATAATCAACCTCTTTCTAGTGTCTTCGATGGTCTTGCTGAATTTTTTTATATAAACCCAAGCCCATGCAGTAGATAAGGGCAACCCATATGCCAAGTCCTTTAGAAACTAGAGCATGAACCAAGAACAATGCTTTGATCCTCTCATCTTTTAGGCCATTGTAACTAAGGTCCACTATTGATTTTACATCGAACCCTTCTTTATAGGTCGAAGCATCCCTCCATTCAGGCAAATCTCCATAGTTCGACCTTTTAGCCATTGAGAGAATCATAATAGGCAAGCCTCCACAATTCTCAACCACTCTATCCACGAGGATCTTAAATTCAGGGTCGATAACTTTGTCCCCCACTGTCCTTTAAAAAAGTATATGTGCTTCTCCATGCTTTAACCCATTGAGTTTGAATTATGGATCAGAGCCACCGTCTTATGGCAGCCTGTTGTTGCCTACTACCACACGACCGCCGCCTGCCGCTGCACGACCGCCGACCGTAGCTATCGACGGCCGCCGCAAGACTGCTGCACATAGCCCATTAGCCGCCGCCCCCAACCACAGTCCATGGGCTGCAAGCAAGAATCTTGCGCTTTGATTGGTGGTGATAGTCAACGGTCGTGCACTGGTCGTGCGACGGTAGTGTGACGGTCGTGCGGCGTTCGTGCGGCGGTTGTACGGCGACGGTCAACGGTCGACGGTCCGTGAGTAAGAAGAAAGAGCAAACAAATATAAAAATTTATAAATTTTAATTAAACGCAATTCTATTCTTTTTCTATTCCAAGAATAGAAATTTTGTATAATTACCAAATACATTATTTTACTCATAAATTGCTCTTAGATTAGAAATAGAAAAAAAAAAAAACTGTTTCTGAAAAAAAAAAAAAATTTCCTTGTAATAGAAATGTTGCCATGTGCACCCTTAGTTTCACAAATGATAAGTTTCTTAAGAGATTGGCTGAACGAGGAATGACAATGTACTTGAACTCAGCTATGCTATTTTTTCGGGGGTTTTATCCTCGACCTCCCACTGATCAAAACTCTCTTCCATAGACAATTCTTCTAAATTAACCAAGCTTTCAATAACTTCAAGCATGGAACACAATCTCAGGTCCAAAAATCTCAATTCTGTTAGTTAACCAAATTCTTTGGGCAGTTGAACAATTCTAGAATTGAAGAAACTTAGGATTTGCAATCCCTTCAGCTTTCCAAGAGCAGTCACATTCTCTAGATGGCATCCATCAAGACATAGCTATGAGGTTTTTAAGTAACTTCATCAACAAAAGGAGGGAGGTAAAAGATAAGCCAGTCAAGCCCGAGACTTGGAGCTTCTCCATAGATTCGAAAAATGAGTAGAGCATTTTGAGAAAGTTTTCTTCTAATGACTAAAGAATCCTCATGTTCGGATAGTCCAATTTTTCAAGAAATTCATCAATGTCAACGTAGTAGAAGGCCATTGCGATGCATTTTCTGAGATCATACTGTGACCATTCTTTAAACCCAAAATCCTTTCTCCTGACCAAGGCATTCCATTCCGTGTCAATAAATTTTTCATGCATAGAGATGGCCATGCCAATAATTAGGTCATGCATGCTCAATTGGGCTCAGCCATCACTGCCTAGCAACAAAGAAGAATCAAGGAGGCGACGTCAATCCATAATCAACCTCTTTCTAGTGTCTTCGATGGTCTTGCTGATTTTTTTTTTTTTTTTAATAAACCCAAGCCCATGCAATAGATAAAGGCATCCCTTAAGCCAAGTCCCTGAGAGACTAGAGCATGAACCAAAAATAGCGCTTTGATGCTCTCATCTTTGAGGTCATTGTAACTAAGATCCACTATTGATTTTACATTGGACCCTTCTTTATAGGTCGAAGCATGCCTCCATTCAGGCAAATCTCCACACTTCAACCTTTTAGCCACTAAGAGAATCATAAAAGGCAAGCCTCCACGATTATCGACCACTCTATTCACGAGGATCTTAAAGTCAGGGACGATAACTCTGTCCCCCACTGTCCTTTAAAAAAGTATACGTGCTTCTCCATGCTTTTAACTCATTGAGTTGGAATTATGGATTAGAGCCACTGTCCGCCGGCAGCGTGTTGTTGCTAATCGCCACATGACCGCCGCCTACCGCTGCACGACCATCGACCGTCGCTACCAACGGCCGTCGCAAGACCGCCGCACACAGCCTATTAGTTGCCGCCCCCAACAACAGTCATTGGGCTGCAAGTGGCAATCCTGCGGCGGCGATCGGTGGTGACAGTCGACGGTCGTGCACTGGTCGTGCGATGGTCGTGCGGCCGTGCGGTGATGGTACGGCGGTGGTCGGCAGTCGACAGTCTGTGAGTAAGAAGAAAGAACAAACAAATATAAAAATTTATAAATTTTTTCTAAACACATTTCTATTCTTTTTCTATTCCAAGAATAGAGATTTTGTATAATTACCAAATACCTTATTTTACTCAGAGATTTTTCTTGGAGTAGAAATAAAACAAAAAAAAAACTATTTTTGAAAAAAAAAACTATTTTTGAAAAAAATATTTCCCTGGAAGAAACGTTGTTATGCGTACCCTTAGTTTCGAAAATGGTAGGTTTCTTGAGAGATTAGCTGAATGAGGAATGACAACGTATAAAGTGGTCAACTTATTCATGTACTTGAACTCAGCCAGGCTAGTGTTGTTTCGTGGGGTTTTATCCTCGGCCTCCCACTGATCAAGACTCTCTTCTATAGACAATTCTTGTAAATTAACCAAGCTTTCAATAACTTCAAGCATGGAACACAATCTCAGGTCCAAAAATCTCAATTCTGTTAGTTCACCAATTTCTTTGGGCAACCGAGCAATTCTAGAATTGAAAAAACTTAGGAACTGCAATCCTTTCAACTTTTCAAGAGCAGTCACATTCTCCAGATGGCATCCATCAAGACATAGTTGTGAGGTTTTTAAGTAACTTCATCGACAAAAGGAGGGAGGTAAAAGATAAGCCAGTCAAGTCCAAGACTTAGAGTTTCTCCATAAATTTGAAAAATGAGTCGAGCATTTTGAGAAAGTTTTCTTCTAATGACTGAAGAATCCTCATGTTTGGACAGTCCAATTTTCCAGGAAATTCATCAATGTCAACATAGTAGAAGGCCATTGCAGTGCATTTTCTGAGATTATACTGTGACCATTCTTTAAACCCAAAATCCTTTCTCCCGACCGAGGCGTTCCATTTCATGTCAATAAATTCGTCATGCATAGAGATGGCCATGTCAATAATTAGGTCATGCATGCTCAACTGGGCTCGACCATCACTGCCTAGCAAAAAAGAAGATTCAAGGAGGTGACGTCCATCCATAATCAACCTCTTTCTAGTGTTTTCGATGGTCTTGCTGAATTTTTTACATAAACCCAAGCCCATGCAGTAGATAAGGGCATCCCTTATGCCAAGTCCCCAAGAGACTAGAGCATGAACCAAGAACAGCGCTTTGATCCTCTCATCTTTGAGGTCATTGTAACTATCCACTATAGATTTTAGATCGGACCCTTCTTTATAGGTCGAAGCATCCCTCCATTCAGGCACATCTCCACACTTCAACCTTTTACCCACTGAGAGAATCAAAAGAGGCAAGCCTCCACAATTCTTGACCACTCTATCCACGAGGATCTTAAATTCAGGGTTATTAACTCTATCCCCCAACTATCCTTTAAAAAAGTATTTGTGCTTCTCCATGCTTTAACTCACTGAGTTGGAATTTTGGACCAGAGCCACCGTCCACCGATAGCTTGCCGTCGCCAATCGCCACACGACCGCCACACGAATGCTGCCTGCTGCCACACATTTACCGCATGATCGCCGCTTGCCGCTGCACAATTGCCATCCGTCGCTACCGATTGCCACACACAGCCCACCAGCTGTCTCCCCCTCCGGCAGTTGATGGTCGGCGGGCAGCAATCTTGTAGCGGCAGTCGGTAGTGACGATTGACGGTCGTGCGGCGGTCGCGCGGCAACGGGCGGTGGTCAAAGGTCCATGAGTAAGAAGAAAAATAAATAAATATAAAAATTTATAAATTTTTACCAAACGTATTTTTATTCTTTTTCTATTCCAAGAATATAAATTTTGTATAGTTACTAAACACCTTATTTTACTCATAAATTATTTTTTTTTTTTGTTAAAAATTTACTCATAATTTGTTTTCGAAGTAGAAATAAAAAAACTATTTCTAAAAAGAAATAGTTTCTCGGAATAGAAACGTTGCCGTGCACACCCTTAGTTTCTCAAATGGTAGGTCTCTTGAGAGATTGGTTGAACGAGGAATGGCAATGTATAAAGTGCTCAACTTATTCATGTTCTTGAACTCAGCCAGGCTAGCGTTGTTTCGCGGGGTTTTATAGTAGAAGAAAGTTTTCTTCTAATAACAGAATAATCCTCATGTTCGGGCAGTCCAATTTTTCAGGAAATTCATCAATGTCAATATAGTAGAAGACCATTACGGTGCATTTTTTGAGATCATACTGTGACCATTCTTTAAACCCACAGTCCTTTCTCCCAACCAAGGCGTTCCATTCCATGTCAATAAATTTGTCATGCATAGAGATGGCCACATCAATAATTAGGTCATGCATGCTCAACTGGGCTTGGCCATCACTACTTAGCAACAAAGAAGAGTTAAGGGGGCGACGTCAATCCATAATCAACCTATCTCTAGTGTATTCGATAGTCTTGCTAAATTTTTTAAGTAAACCCAAGCCCATGTAGTAGGTAAGGGCATCCCTTATGCCAAGTCCCCGAGAGACTAGAGGATGAACCAAGAATAGCACTTTGATCCTCTCATCTTTTAGGTCATTGTAACTAAGGTCCACTATTGATTTTACATCAGACCCTTCTTTATAGGTCAAAGCATCCCTCCATTTAGGCAAATCTCCACGCTTCAACCTTTTAGCCACTAGGAGAATCAAAAGAGACAAGCCTCCATAATTCTCGACCACTCTATCTATGAGGATCTAAAATTCAGGGTCATTAACTCGGTCCCCCATTGTCCTTTAAAAAAGTATATGTGCTTCTCCATGCTTTAACTCATTGAGTTGGAATTCTCAATCAGAGCCACCGTCTGTCAGTAGCCTGCCGTCGCCAACCGCCACACGATTGCCGCACGATCGCCGCCGTAGGACTGCCGCCCACAGCCCAACGGCTGCTGCCCCCTCCTGCAGCCGGTGGGTTGTAGGCGTCAATCCTACAATGATGATGATGGTCGGCAGTCGTGTGGCGGTCATGCGGCGTTTGTGCGGCGGTCGTTTGGTGGCGGGCGGCGGTCGGCGGTCTGTGACTAAGAAGAAAAAAACAAACAAATACGAAAATTTGTAAATTCTTACCAGACGCATTTCTATTCTTTTTCTATTTCAAGAATAAAAAAAATATATAATTACCAAACACCTTGTTTTACTCAGAAATTGTTCTCGTAGTAGAAATAAAAATTAAAAAAAAAAAAATATTTCTGAAAATAAATAGTTCTCCGGAATAGAAACGTTGTCATTCGCACCTTTAAGAGCCGTGATGACCCATGACGTTTCTTGCTGTAGAGAGGGAACAGCTGAGAAAACATCAGGTGCATCTCTTATGCCACCTCATTTTTTTGGTAATAATCCGTGGAGGCGGCTTCCGTCAACTTGTTCTTGGCTGATTTCTTTCTTGAATTTTGCAAAGGAGACACGAAGAGCTATCACAAGAGCAAGAGGTTTTTACATTCTTGCCTACATTCACGTTAGCATGAAAGCATTAGTAATTAAAATTTCTTAATTCATGATTTAAAGATATCAATTTGCATGTGCAGGTGACCATAACCCAAAATACTTTATTACGTATCTTATGAGATTTACGCATGTGACTTCCAATTCTTAAATTGGAAATTCTTTGATATCTTGACCGTTTGCACCACTCATGGGAACTGTAAATTTCATATTCTCATTAGTAACATCTCAAATATATTGACAAATCGCAAATTTGACTCTCATGCACCGTTGAGAGAGGGGGGCTAGTGATGTGTTGGTTCCTAAGGTTTAAATTTTGCCTCGATCCACATGGAAATACCACCCCCCCCAAATTCTACTAACTTGTCTGTGGAATTATGGATTTTTGACACTTTTTGATAGATTATTTCCGTTAAAATAGATCTCTCTTTCCATTTTGTGATATAGATACAGATTATTACACTTTTTGTTCTTACTGATGCGGGCTTTGTAAATTAAGTTGCGAAGACTCGACGGATTGGCTCTCTTCCACAAAATTGCCTTTATATTCCTCCATAAGCCAATTGTTATCTCCATTGTTTAGATTCCCCTGGCTTGGGACTCTTTCCACCATGTTCACAATTTCAATAAAATTTTCTTTGACCCCACGAAAAAAAATCTTTGCCTTTTCTCTTGCCCCACAAAGGATGATACACATGAGTCAATTCTTTCTTTATTTTCTTGGGTCCGTCCAACTTGTCTAGATCAATAATTGCGAGCGACAATCAGACACAGAAGACAAAATAAAACAAAGGCAACGACTATGGATGGTGTGGGTCCTGGAAATTGAGATGTTATCTTCAGTCCCTTCCCATCTAAAAAGGTCAGGTTTTGATTGATAAGCAACTCTTCACATGAGCTCGCCATAAGATTTCCCTTTCTCTCTTACATAATGCGTGGAAAAGCGACTAGCGTTTCTTCTTCTAGGCTATGGTTCCTACAAAGACAAAGCATAATCAAAAGGGCTTACACAATAATTTCCTTGCCATCATGTCCGTTTAACATAACAAAATTTATCTATTAATTACTCTGTATTTGAAAATAATTATGATAATAGATGGCTTGTGGTTAGGAATTTCCACCGTCTTTGCAAAGGCCGGCTTGCATTTGAAAATATCTATGCTAATAGGTGGAGGTTTGGTAATTGATTTGTAATAGCTAAATCCTTCAACAGTTGAAAGTGTTAGGGCATGGCTTGATTTTAGTGATAACGCTTATGCATATAATACCAAGAGCTATCATATTTGTATACGAAATTATGTGCAATCATGTCATCTAATGCCTTTTTTTTTTTTTCTAAGTTAAATTTTTCTTAATAGTGGATTACTCTATCTACTATTTTGCTAATAATTATTTTCATCATTTTCTTATATTCATTTATTTGTAATATACATATTATTAATTTTTGTGATGAAATTTTCTGGTAGCAATGGATTTTCTTTTATTGATTTGCTAATATCATCTACCAAATATGGGCTATCATGTCATAAATTGGATCTCAATATTGCGAAAAATCTTTTAATTAAAACCTCATAGTCCTCGATTTAAGGTCAAATGAATATCATAGCATAATATGTATCCCTATATTGTTAAACATTTTTGAAAACTCACAACAATCGTTAATTTAAATAAACTAATAAAAATATGTTAAAATTACCATAAAAATTAGATCAGATGAAGAAGCACATGTGCTACCACGTGGGTCACTCTCACACGAGTAATATCTACTTCTATGTGTATAAAGATAGATTACCAATGATCAAATTTTTAAGTCTAGAGTAGCACTGAATAAATCTATGTATATGTACTCATCTAACTGATGAAGAGTGCAAGATTAATATTTACTTGTCTCGACCTACCCCTCAATATAAAAGGAAATAGGTTTAGGAGTATTGCCTAAAAGACGTCCCTATGGCCCATGATTAGACGTAGGCTCTTCTAAGTTCACACATCCCGTGATGTTTAGTGTTCATAAAAATTTTCAAATGAGTCGCTACTAGTTTATTAGGATCGGCTATAAATCAAATGAGGTACGGGAGTATACCTCATTTCCTACGTAATCAAATAATCTAAGATTGGAGACTTGATTACACTAATTAAATAATTAATGCAATTTCGATACCTAATTTTGTTCATTTCAAAAATATTTTCCAGGAGGCAGTTTGTGTTGATTTTAGACCTATTCACTAATAAATAAGGTGATCATGCGAATGCCCAATCATTAACATGACAATTACCAACTAAAGTGGCATCTAATAAATTGAATCGAAGAGCAAGAATCTAGCAATATCAAATAAGGAGCTTGTCATCTTAGACTAAGCTAAAGGGAAATCATAATCAACATATGGAAATTGTGTAATTAAGGGTATTTGTTTTAATGACAATCGGAACCCTATGATAAAATCATAAGGGCTTGTTTAGGGCTTGTTTTTTAACACAATTTTCTTATCAATGATTTTCCCATAACTTTAAGAGAAGGCTACCTTGAAAGAGTATTTTAAAGCATTTTCTGACTTTAGGAAAAATATTTTTTTCGGACTTTTTAATTAACTTTTATAAAATTAATTTTTTTATTCAATTAATAAGTAGTCTAAAAATAGGGACCTAGCCAGAACATGGATGAACTTGGACTCACAGTTCAAACTAGAGGGGACGATTGATCTTATCCTCAATCTCACTCCATTTCTACCCTTTCCAAGGCTAATTGGGAAAAAACTCCCAAGTGAGCCTCCACCAAAGCTACACCAAGCACATTCCTTTGTAACTAAGTGCACTAAACCCATATTACTAAAAAGAACTCAGCCCAAGCACTTCCAAAAATGAAGCCAACCCGAATTCATTAAAACCACTCGAGCCCAAAATTACTCAATTATTGAATGAACCCACACGTCCACAACCGAGACTCTCCCCAAACCATAACGTGAAGAAATTATTCTCATCGTCAACGACGTGACCACATCCCTACATCTTCACAGCAAGCGACTTTCAGCCACCAAGCAATCACTTGTCTCCATCGCTAATCACTGGAGGCTCCCGTTTGCAGCCACACCCGGAACACCAAGGACAACCGCAGGGCTATACCAAGGCACGAAGCAAAGCAACCCAAAAAAATTCGGTAGAAATGAAACATGACCGAAAATGTACTTGCTAATCACAAGAGAGGCTACAATGCATCACACATGTTCACGGGCTCCTTTCAACAATTCAAAAGTCCAGATTCAACCGAATAGATTTGGTTCAGATATTTCATCGTAGTTTGAAATGCACTGGCTAAATGAGGGAAAAACCGACCAACTTGTGTTGGGACTCACAATAATCAACAAGTAGAGGCCCAAAGTAGCAATGCATGGATGAATGGGGCCGATGCTCGCGAGAACCGAACAATGAAGAAGTCTAGTCCAGCGAGCCCAAAAAGGGGCAAAGCAAGGCACAAACAGCCAGCACCACCCATGCGATCGTTATGTGTGGGTTTGTGATTGAGGCCTATGAGTTTTCAGGCCAAGCCCAATCTTGCGAGATTTATCAATAGTAGATGAGTCTAAAATGGGTGACTCGCAAAGCAACTAAATCATCTTCAATCAACTAAGCTCACTTCCTTGATAGTCACTTATCCTCCAGGGGAGAGGATCCAGTAAATTTTGGATGGTAGATATTGGAAAGCTGGGGCAAGATTTATAAAAGGAAATATAAAGAAAACTGGATCCAGTGCCTTTTTCTCCCTCTTTGATGGTTCAACTGTTTTTTGACTTGAACTGAATGCAATGGAGGGAGATGTACACATTGGCATGGCTGATACTACTATTATGTTAAAATCGCATCGGGACATTAGACGGCATAATATTTGTGCAAAACGTTTTTCTCGGTGCCCACCAAAGTAAATTGGCAAGAACTAAATTATAAAAGCATTAGGTTAGACGAATTCATTTTTCTATGAGCCTTTACTCTTCTTCTCCGAGATTGTTGAACTCAAAAAATAGGAAAAAAAGAAAAAGAAAAAGAAAGAATGGCTGCCCTTCTTATCCAAGATAGTCAAATTTCAGAAAATAGAACAAAAAGAGTGGCTAAACAACATTGTATATTTAGTGTTAAAAAATTTTCCGCGAGAATACAATGACCAACTCATATGATATCGAGTTAATTGATTATATCAAGTTTAAAATTGTATTGATTGTGGTATAATGGTTTTAAGATTTTTTTTGGATAATTTTTTCCTTGACCATATGTGTTGGAAGAGGCTCGTCATGTTTGAATTCACACTATCCATGGATTAGACAGTGTTGTTCAGTACATTCTCACATATTATGGCATTAAGTCTGAACCAATGTGACAAAAAATCAATGTGGATTAATCGAAAGAAACTTGAAATTATTTAATTGTTAGGGCAAATGTTGGGAACAGAAACCAAATATCGGGTCAAAAAATGAATGACGGCTCCTTATCCAGGCCATGGATTGGCCTGCATAGTGGTACGAACCGTACAAAAAAAAAAAAAAAAGACTACATGATGCAGAACTCCCTTACTATGTTATGCCAACGCTATTTGAAACACGGACAACAATCGGTACCGACTGATTTCAAGAAAATGATTCAATTATGAGATTCTAGCAAACACGTTGAACAGAAAATAAACTGAAAGAATTAAACGAGCAAACACAAGGACATGCAACGGCAACCAAACCCAACGAAGAAACAACGGTGAACAACTAATTTGGATCAACAAACAGGGGCTCAGGCATGCGCACCTATTCTTCCAGTCAGTTCCGTGATTAAACAAGATGACTTTGGGCTACAACCGAGCTAAACGCGATCAGAGTAAGCTGAGGAATTTAAATTCTTACATGGACGACTCCGGGGACAGCAGAGGACGGTGGAAGCGCTGCTCCTTCTAGCCCGAGTATCCTCCGCTTCTGATGTGCAAGATTGAGAGAATTGATATGAAAGCGTGAATGTTCACCTCTACCGATTCTTCCAGCCCCTTCCCCACGAACTTCCCACATTCTTCTCGTCCTTTTTGCCACGATCTGCTGAGCCACCAAATCCATTTCCTCCCCCATCCTTTACCTTTCTTCTTTCGGTCCTTCTTCACGATGCTAGATTGGCGTCTCCCCCTTTTCTTCCTCCTCTTGCTCACGCCAACAAGGATGCCGCAGAGCAGAGGAGCAGCGCAGAGCAGGGACAGAGGAGCAGACGGACGGCGATGGAGGTGACGGGCGATGTCACGCCGGTTCGACCAAAAGGGGCCAGTCAGGGTGCCAAGGACCGGCGGCCGAAGCGCCTTCGCCGACCGGCATTCTCGGGGTGATCGGGAGAGTGAAAAAGGGGACCTTGGGAGGGAAAAATCGAGTGAGAGAGGGTGAGCTGTGAGGGACAGCCGAGTGAGAAACTAGGAGTGAGCGAGCGAGCGAGCGTCCTCCGGCGGCGAATAAGACCGGTGACTCACCGCCGTAACCCCCCCCCCCACCTCTTCTTTTCGGTTTCTTTTTCCTCGATTATTCCGATTTGGGGGTTGTTTTCCCGAGCATCCACGCTCGGAGACGTGCAAGGTGAATGGACGTAGCCGGATCTATTGAGCTCGTCCACTGTCCTACGTCGCCGAGCCCGGTAGGGACCCTCGGCCATCCGCCTGTTTGCACCCTGTATCGGGCTCGCCGGACCGGATTGTTTTGTCCGTCTCATGCGAGTTCCCGACCCCGTTCGTGTGTGTGCTGAAATTGTTGGGCGTTGCTTGTTGTTTGCTATGAGTCCCGACGTGATCTCGAGTCTCAAGTGGTTCGATTTCTCTCTTTTTAGCTAGTGTACTCCGTGTGTTTGATGAAACGCCCGAGCGAGATTCGTGAGGATGCTCTTAGTTTTCTGTCCGTCGTGGGTGCTCGTGGCTTGCTAAAAGAGTTTTGATAGAGTCCCGCTAGTACCCTTCGCTTTGCGTGTTTCCAGGTGACCGGTTCTTGGCCGGCGGAGTTGAAGGGTGGTGGTGTTTGTGGCGACGAATGACAACGGCGTGGTGGCTGGACGTGGCTTGGGCTGTGCCTGAACCATTCTGGTCAAAGCTTGAGTCCTTTTAGTGGTTTGCATCCGCCAATGTTCTCGGTCCTTTGGGAAAAAAAGTGAAGCACATGATGAACGCTTTAGATAAGTCGCGAAGGTGAGAGGAGAGATTGGCAAGAGAGGGGGAAGATAACAAACGTGGACTGAGCTTTGATTGCTGAAGCCCTAGTGCAGTTTGTCTTGCATGTTGGGGCGTTCTGGGTTTGTCATGGGATAGGGGAGAAGACGTTGAAAGGCTTGGGGAAAGAGAGAAGGAAACAAAAATAGGGAAAATTGGCTTTATTTTCACTAAAAATAGCCCGAGAGGCATGAGGGGTGAGCATGGTCCGGGTTGGTCCGGGCCACCCCCTAACCATAGGACCAACCCGTACAGTGTCGGACCTCAATTTTTAAGACCGAGGACTGACCCTATTGAGCCTGGGACCAAGGACCGGACCGACCCAATGGATTCGGTCCGGTTCTAGGGTCAACCCGAGACCGATCGATAATTTTTTTCATCTTGTTTTTTATACTTCCTAAAAAAGCAAACTTACAAATTCAAATTACGCATCCATCCACAATGTGGCATTGTGCAATTAAACTATAAATACCAATACATATTCAGCAAATTTAAGATGACACAATAATAGAAATTTCGTACCTGCTAACACTCATCGAGATATGGGACAAGATAGGGTCCACAAGGCGGCGAGCGGGATGTTGCTACTTTTGATTTTGGCAAATTGAAGAACAAAGAAGACAGAATGGAAGAGAACGTATTTTGGGGAAGGAAGCCGTGAGGAGATTTACGGCATAAACTTCGCACCATTTTGGATCTCGCGAGTCCGTGACTGTGAGGAGTCCTTGGTCCTCACGGTGAAGAACGTACTCTTGGACTGTGGAGGAGGAGGCTGTGAAGACCTTTACAGCATAAACTTCATGCCTTTTGGAATTGGATGCCGTTTGTCCGTGACTGTAAGCCTAAGGAGTCAACAGCTTTAACATCATTTTACTTGAGTATTTTTTTTTCTTTGAACAGACATTTTACTTAGATTTGAATATATAAAAGAATTATAAATAATATAATATAATAGAAATTTTACTTAGGTTTGAATATATAAAAAAATTATAAATAATATAATATAATAATATACAGAGTTGGTCCAGAGTTGGACCGACCCCAAAACTCTCAGGACCGAGGACCAACCCGCACAGTGTTGGTCCTGGAATTTCAGGACCAAGGACTGACCCGGTCCCCTTGGGAATTGGACTAAGACCGGTAGGGTTGGGCCAGTCCAGGGTCGGTCCAGGGTCGACCCTAGACCGCTGCTCACCCCTAGGCAAGAGTGTGTTTAGGGTGAATTTCGGCTTCGTTTTTACTACAAGGCTAGTGAGGCTTGGGCCTAATTTGGCTTGTTTGGGTTTGTGCTCTTGGTTGAGTGGGCTTGGATTTTGTCCTGTAGTGGCCTAATTGGGTATAAGTTCATTGAGCCCATTCCTTCCTTTGCCTTTAGGTACTGGGCCCGAACTCGGAAGACCAATGGCAGCCCAGCCCATATTCGCACTGGGCTCGAAGGCCGAGCCCGGGTCCCAATTTTTGAATAAAAATTAGGGTTAATATCCTAAAAAATCCCAAACCGGTACACTTATGACAAATTTACTCCAAACTATTTTTTTGACCATAAAAAACTCCAAACTAGTACACTTATGACAAATTTACCCCGACTGACTATAAAAAATCATAAACTGGTACATCTATGATAAATTTACCTCAAACTAATTTATTCGACCGCAAAAAACCCCAAACTAATAAATTTGTGACAAATATACCCTCTGCTTAATTGAATTAATACCACAAAAAATCACAAAAATTGTAAACTGCGACAAATGGAACGTAAAATCCCAAATTGGTATACTGGTCAACTGTCACGTGTCATTTAACTTAATAATTTGACGGTAAAATTTAAGAAAAACTAACAGAGGGTAAATTTATCACAAGTGTACCAGTTTAAGATAAATTTGTCAAAGGTATACCGGTTTAGGGTTTTTTATGGTAAAAAAATAGTTTTGGGTAAACTTGTCACAGGTGTACCGGTTTGAGATTTTTTAGGGTATTAACCCTAAAAATTATTAAAATATATTAAAAAATATAAAAATACAAAAATAAAAAATTGAAAAATTATGTTTTCTCTAAAAATGAGGACAAAGCTTTAAAAATGATTTTAGAGTGGTTTTTTTTTTTTTTTCTTAAAATATGTGAAAATCCTTTTTTTTTAAAAGATCGTGCTTAAATTCTTGGAAGCAAATGTGAGATTGTTATTTGTACATTTCCTTTATTCCAATGACGCCCTTTATGATGCATGGATTGCTATTTCCTCAACTTGATTAGGAATTGAATCTTAGGACTTGTAATTGGCATAACTACTTTACTTAATGTATAAATAAGATTAGGTATCGAAAATGCATTAATTGATTAACTGGTGTAATCAAGTCCCTAATCCTAATTTTGTGTGTTGCATAGAAGTAAAATAATTCTCCCAACGGTTTAATTTGGTTTGTAATCAACTCATCACAAATTGATTAGGAGTACCTCGTAAATGAAATGATTTGTTAGTTAAAAACTTGAATCATAAGTAGTGAATTGGTGGGCTTAAGAGATCCAAGCTAAGCCTAACTTTAGTAAGTCATTAGCCTTTTGCATCCGCAGGAGGGTTCGAAGAGGTCACAGTAGTGAGGAGATCGACATTTGTTTAGTGATGATGCAGGATTATAAAAAAAAATGAGGACCTTGTTCCTTTTGCTTTCCGCCCAAGATCTCTAGCACTCCTCTTCTAATTTCAGTCAAACTCTTATTCATTCTTTCCCCTTTTAATTGCACAAAATTTGATCTTTTCCTAGTCAATTTCAACATGCCCATCATCTCAAATGCCTTGATTTCTGCTTTGCTTAAAATGGTCTAAGGTGACAAGAAATGTGACATCCGGGTTTTCGTCAAACCTCAAATAAGTAACGGCTCGTCATGGGTCGACGAGAGTGTCTGCGTCATTGGCACCATTTACGGACACTATTTCGTCTTCGTCATTATCGGTATAGCATTAGGCCATCATTTCATCACCATTCATCGTTCCGAAACATCAACTTTCGGAGAGAAATTTCTCATGCACGGCCAAGCACACGTCCGATATTAGTCCCAAGCGGCCTCGCAAATCAACCGAGCTGAAGGCCCGTAGCATGCAACGGCCATACATACGTCCGCAACATTTTCTCCATGCAAGAATGAAGCAACTGAAGGTCCACGTTCACAACTTCATGCACGATTTTTCTCCTTAGACGGCCATGCGAACAGCCTCGCCAACGGCCACGTTCTTCGGCGACACAGCCGTGTCTCTCTATTTTCCTTCATGAAGACTGGAAGACTATCAATTTGCATGACCATATTCACGTCCATTTTGCCGGTCAAACAATAGAAAGGATGGCTGACCCATGCAACAAATAGGGTCACGTTTGTTTATGGGAAGTGGGAATTGATGGCGAAAAAAAATTCTCGGTGAAGGCCCACGTTCTCAGCCCATATTCACACCAGAATGAAGAGTCCACATCCCACGCCCATGCAGCCCATACGAACGTTGAGGAGTCAACCAAGGTGGGTGGTTGATCGAGGGGCACCCAACAACAGCCACGTTGCTCTCCATTTCGATGGCCAGCGAAGGAGGAGCTCGGAACACCTGCTTCGTTCGTGTCTACAAGTGGCGAAAGAAAATTGCCACATCTCCCCCACCTGTCCATTTCTGTTGCATCCACAAAAACCCCTACATGCAAATATCATCATTAGTCTAATTAATTTTGAGGGAATTATTAGCTCAGTTTTGATGGTGAAGAAAGAGAGTGAACCAAATAGAATTTTGAGCAGAGAGAGAGAGAGAGAGAGAGACTGAACGAGCGAGCGAGCAAGTGAGAGAGAGAGATGCGAGCAGAGAGTGAGTGCACGGTGTGAGGAAGAAGAGACCGCCCGTGCCCGTGCCCATGCTCGAGCTGCCGCCGTCGTCACCACCGGTCTTCGTCACTATTGAGCCAAGCTCGAGCTTTCGGTTTTGCTTGCTATCAAGCTAAGGAATTAGAGGCAAGTAAAAGTTCATCAATATATGTGATGTAGTGTTGTTGCTGTCTAGTGTAGTGCAATAGACTTGAGGAAGGGTTGAGATGAAAACTGAATGCCAATCTGTGGAGGATTGAATGTGAAGTTGTCTTTTTGTGTTGGATTGAGCTAGATAAGTTCTAGATTGAGGCTATAAGTCATTGCATGTTGCATTTGAAGCTTGCATTTCTCGAAATCTAATTGTGAATGAGCTGTGATTGTTGAGTGAGGTGTAATGGTGTGTGCCGAGTGAAGAAAAGGTGATGCATGTTGAGTTACATGAGCTGAGATGTGAGTATGTGCTTTGTACCGAGTTGTGAAGGATTCTAGGTGAGTGAAAATGTACTATGACTACTCCTAGATGTGGTGTAAGTGTGTTGAAATGCTACATGATGAATTTGTAGTAAAACAAACGGTTTGATTGAACTGGAAATGAAGAGAAATGCATTAGATGTTTTCTGTCTTAGAGGAACATGGATAGAAAGTCGGTTATATGTCGCTTTAATTTCTAGAGATGAAGATGAGGAATATAACCATTTGACTTAAGATAAGATCCATTAGATTGAGTTTAACTCATAGTTATAGCTATATGAATACAAGAACGTGTAGATAGAAGCAATTCATTTTAAAACAGAAAAACTGTTCCATAGAAAAATAGCCTGACCTTTGATGATTCCACGAATTTTCTGTATTTATCTAGATAGAGTTGTGTGAAAGCTAGTACGAGCACCTAGAGGGGGTGAATAGGTGCGAAAACAAATTTTGCAGAGTAAAGATTATAATTTTACTTTTGAACCGACTTTGTTTAGCAATAGATTATGAAAAGGAAATTAGACTCTAACAAACAAATAATGTTACGATCAAAGTAAAGAGCTTAGGGAAGAGAATAAGAACACAAAGTTTATAGTGATTCGGCTTGATTCGAGCCTACGTCCACTCTTCTGCATTGACAGCCCACTGGCTGGATTTCACTAAGAATCAAAAGAGTTGTTACAGTATAGCTCTTCCTTGATTTCACAGTGTAGAGACTTTGCTACACTTCCTTAAGGTCTCACAAAAATATAAATGTTCTTTTGAGTACAAGTTTTCGCTCAACAATTGAATTTGACAAAAAACAATGAGCTTCAGACTTTGGAATTCTTCTATCGTGCACATACTCGAATAACTGGAACGACTTTCTTATATACTCTTCAATGCCTTCATACCCGTTGGCACTTACCAAAAGAGTTATTCCAATCTACCCGTTTGATAGAATCAATTAGGAAGATTTCGAGTTATTTAAGGAATATGACGATAGCCCACCAATCCTGCTCGCCTATACAATCAAGATCTAGGTTTCCATAAGTAAAACCTTCCAAGTATGCTTCGTCAATCAACGGATCTAAATTACCCGAATTGAAATCAAAACGAATAACAGATTCCAAGATGCTATCTCCAGCCAAGAGATCTTCTTCAGTTGATAGAATCAAATCCTTAACAAGATACTCTGTTCTTGATAAATCTTCTTCGACGGTCTAGAAATTGTCAATGAGGATAGACTCTGAATCTTGAGTTTGGCAGATTGGTGATCTTCAGACTTTGACTAACGAGTCTACAAGTCTTCAGACTAGACTGATGGAAACGTTTTGTCATTTTCAAAACACACAAGAAAATTTTCTCCAACAAACTCCCCATTTTTGATGGTGACAAAACTTTCCTGTAGATTTGGATATTTTTGACCTGCAAAACAGAACTCAAGCAAACATGGATATCTTACAAAGATAATTGACTTAGTAAAGACAGCATTAAATCTGCATCCACAGGAAAAAGTTAGTCTTGTAAATAAACAACTATCTTTGCCATGAAATACCAATAGTGCTTAAAAATAACCAAACGATCAAACAAACCAAATCAAATCCAGTCACAGCCAAACAACCAAACAAAAGCCATTCAAAAAGTAAACCAATCAAGAGTCAAGTTTCAAATCTGCACCATCTCTCCCCCTTTTTGTCAGCATTAAAAAAGGTGGAGATAAAAAGATAATGGAATCATGGTTGCCTAGGAACACGAATGAGCTAGAAATCTCCCATTGATTGGATAATTCCTTCCAACTTCTTCAAATCCTCCTTCAGTTGAGCCACATCTTCACCCTTGGCATTTGCTTGAACCTGAAGAGCAAGGGCGTTAACCTGATCATGTAAGGAAACTGAAGAGACTTGACCTGCATTCTGCAAGTTCTGAACTTCACATCCTAGGGCATAATCTGTCCTCGCATCTCGATTGGAAAGCCCCTCGCTCCACTCCAATCACATCTGCCAATGTGTCCATGTCAACAACATAGTCTTGGTCTCAAATACTAAACGAAAATCTATTCGCATCCAAGAAAATGAGATTAGAATAGAAGTAAGTAGTAAGTTCTGGATATGCCTTAGTAGTCTCAAAACAAAATTGCTCAAACTGAAGTTTGGTGAATTTCTCTCTCAGCTTCACATCCACAGAATCAAGAAAATCAAAGTCTACACTCCTCGGATTGATCACCCCTCTTTTTAGCAACTTAGAGTAAAGTCGCCTGTGTTCATCCGAGTGAAACATATCTGTCCTTTTGCTTCGAACATTCACTGCAACACCCATTCTAGGCTTGAATTGAGTGTACATTTTTTCATCATTATTCCCATCAAGCTGACTAAAACCTCCAACACCTGAATCACTAGGAATATTCGCAAATGCTCGATCTGCCGACCCCGCAGGAGCAATCTTCAATCGTTCTATTGTCCGCAGAAAGTGAGTTTCATTTCGATACCTTTTGTCTTTCAAAAATTCATCGATATAATTCAAGGGAGTCCCTCCCCTTTTTAAAGCAAAGTAAAGCTTATAGATAAAAGCGGGCTTTTGAGATCTTACAGGTTCTGCGTCTTCAATGATTTCTTCCTCTGATCTACAAGCACTGCCTTAAGATCTAGCTTGAGGAGATTGACGCTGTTGAGAATGTTGTGGGCTCTACTCTTGTCTCGGAAATTCTTCTTCCTCGGTGAGGTCAAAATGTGTAGGACCCTCACGCATTTGCTGTGGTCCCCTGTTCGCAATCCTTGAAGACTTTCTCTGGGATGTCATTCTCACAATTTTTGAGAGATTCCAAACTCGATTTGCGAAAAATGTGAGAACTTGGAAGATTAAACTAGAGAGTAAAAGTAAGAAAACGAAGGTCTGTGCTGTTAAGGTTTTGAGGAAGACGATCAGTATATAAAGTAGTCGAAAAGAGGCATACGGAGCGACGTAAAAAAGGAAAAATAGAAAATGTTTTTTAAAAAATAACTGCCTTTTTGAAAAATAGATAACTGTCTTTTAAAAATAACCCATTTTTCGAAAAGGAATGATTGCAATAATCACGAAAACTGGGAAATGATCATACCTTTTCGAGATAAATCAATTACAGATTAATAGATAATCGTACATTTTCGAGATTTTATCCGAGATATAACTTTCTAAAAACAAAAATAACTTATAGTCGTTCATCTTCATCTTCCGAGTCTAAATATTATTAGACTTTTATCCTTGAGTCTGAACTTCTTCAGACTTTAAGATATTGAGTCTGAAACGAATAAGCTCAAATTGACTTCTCTCCAAAGGTTTTTTGAAGATGTCCGCTAGATGATTCTTTGAGTCAATAAACTGAATCGAGACTTCTCCATTTTGAACATGATCTCTAATGAAATGATATCGAATCTCTATATGCTTTGCTTTGGAGTGAAGAATTGGATTCTTGGTAAGATTGATTGCATTTGTGTTATCACAATTGATCTCAGTGCATGAATCTTCAATTCCAAAATCTCTTAGCTATTGCTTTATCCACATAATTTGTTAACAACAACTTCCAAGAGCCACATATTCTGCTTCTGCTGTAGATAGAGTTACAGTACTTTGCTTCCTCAAAAATCAAGATACAGTCTTGTTCCCAAGTAATTGACAAGTGCCCGAGGTGCTCTTCCTATAAACTCTACATCTTGCTAGGTCTACGTCTGAATATCCAAAAAGAGTAAAGTCTCCTTCTTCAGGATAGTAGAGACCTAAATTTAAAGTAGATGCAACGTATTTGATGATGCGTTTTACAACACTTAAATGAGATTCCTTGGGATCTGATTGAAATCTGGCACAAATACAAACACTAAACAAAATGTCAGGTCTAGAAGCAGTAAGATAAAGAAGTGAACCAATGATACTCCTATATAGCTTCTGGTCAACTTTCTTTCCTCCTTCATCTTTGTCCAGCTTTGAAGAACTTGACATTGGCATGTTAATCTTTTTGCAATTCTCCAAGCCAAACTTTTTCACAAATTCTTTAGCATATATATATATATATATATATATATATATATATATATATATATATATATATATTTTTGTGAATGAAAATTCCCTCCTTCAATTGTTTTACTTGAAGTCCGAGAAAGGAGGATAGTTCACCCATCATGCTCATTTCAAACTCATCCTGCATAGTCTTAGAGAATTTCTTGCACAAATTTTCATTAGAAGATTCAAAAATAATATCATCAACATAAATTTGAACAAGTAAGAAGTTTTTGTTTTATCTTTTGATAAACAATGTAGTATCTACTTTACCTTTAATAAAGTCATTTTGGATAAAAAAAAACTTACTTAATCTATCATACCAAGCTCGAGGTGCTTGCTTTAAACCATATAACACCTTTTTTAGTTTGGATACAGAGTTTGATTTCCTTAGGACTTCAAAACCGGGAGGTTGTTTCATATAGACTTTCTTTTGGATAAATCCATTTAGGAAAGCACTTTTGACATCCATTTGGAATAACCTGGAATTCTTATAACAAGTAAAAGCAAGTAATAATCTAATTGTTTCTAACCTTGCTACCGGTGCGTAGGTCTCATCATAGTTTATCTCTTCTTCTTGCATATATCCTTTGACCATGAGTCTTGCTTTGTTCCTTACGACTTTTCCTTTCTCATTCATCTTGTTCCTGAAAACTCATTTAGCTCCAATGATAGATTTTCCTTTTAGTTTATGAGTCAATTCCCAGACATCATTGATACTGAATTACCTGAGCTCTTCTTGCATAGCTTCAATCCAGCTTTCATCAGTTAAAGCTTCTTCTATGCTCTTGGGTTCTATTTCAAAAATAAGAGCAATAGCACTAGACTCTTCACGCCTTTTGGATCTTGTACGAATTGCCTCATTAATGTCACAAATAATGAGTTCTTTAGGATGACTAGACTTGTGCTTCCAGTTGCTGGTTGATCTGTTAGATTGTTGATCATTTTCTTCATTTAATTCTTCAATGATCATTTGTTGCTGGTTTTTAAAGTCTGAGCTGTTTTTGTAGATTTAGATTTTGAAGAGTCGGAGCAGGTTCAGGTTCTTCAGGATGAGTTTGAATCGATTGATTTTGCATAAAGTCTTAAAATTTGACATTCATCAATTCTTCCATTGATTGAGTCTTTTTGTTGCATATTCTGTAAGCTTTACTTGTGATTAAATATCCAAGGAAGATGCCTTCGTCTGATTTTTCTTCAAACTTACAAATTCGATCATTTGCATTTTTCAATATAAAACATTTGCATCAAAACACAAGAAAATATGAAACTATTAGCTTCTTTCCTTTGAGCAACTCATAGGGAGTTTTCTCAAGAATATGCCTTAAGAAGACTCTATTGATAATATAGCATGTTGTAAAAACTACTTCAATCCAAAAATGAGAATAAATGTTACTTTCAATTAAAAGAGTTCTAGCCATTTCTTGCAAAGATCTATTCTTTCTTTCCACAACTCCATCCTACTCTTGAGTATAAGGAGAGGAGAATACATGCTGAAAACCATATTCATTACGAGAATTTAGCAAAGTCTTGATTTTCAAACTCACCTCCTTAGTCTGTCCGTATATCTGGAAATAACATACCATTTTTCATTTTGAACTTTCTTAGCAAATTTAATAAAATAAGAAATGGTTTCAAACTTATTTGTTAGGAAATATACCCAAGTGAATTGTGAATAATCATCCACAATTACTAGGCAGTATTTCTTACCTCAAATGCTCTGAGTTCTGGTTGGTCCAAAGAGATCCATGTGTAATAGATGCAGTACACGATTAGTGGACACTTGATTTATTGATTTGAATGAATTTCTTACCTGTTTTCCCAGTATGCATGGTGTACATAGGTCAGACTTTTGTTATGTCAGATTGGGTATTCCATGAACAAGCTTTTTTGTAGAGATCTTGGCTATTTGCTTCATGTTGATGTACCTAAGCTTTCTGTGTCATAGATTTGCTTCATCTTGAATTGAGATTAGATATTGAGATTTTTCCGGTTTAATATCCAAGAGATAGATATTCCCATGTCTTCGCCCCGTGAAAGTCTGAGAGGAGTCTTTACTGGTTCCTGAATATATTCTTTCTTGAAAGTTAATTTTGAAATTGGTGTCGCACAACTGGCGAATACTCAGCAAGTTGTAATTGAGTCCTTCTACTAAGGAAATATTACTGATCGTGAGACTTCAAATCTTTACAGTTATGTATCCCACAATTCTTCATTTGCTATTTTCTCCAAAAAAAACTTTTCCACCATTAATTTGCACAAACTTTATAAAGCAGTTTGAGTCTCCTGTCATATGTCTCGAGTATCCACTATCCAAGTACTATTTAACATTTTTCTTGATAGTGACCTGCATTTAATAAAGAAACTCAAGCTTTCTTTGGTACCCATATTTTCTTGGGTCTAGTGGAGTTAGTGCGATATACAGTCTTTGCCCAAACCTTCCTCACAGGTTTTCAAACCAGAGGACATTCTTTCTCAAAGTGTTCTGATCTGTTATACTTAGAACATTTAAGAGTATTGCGACCTACGGGTTTTACAAAAACTTTTTAGAAATGTTTTTTGTAAAAATCTTTGTAGGTTTTTGTTTAATTATTTCATTTACCTTAGGAAAATCAATTAAAGAAATGGTTTCAAAGCAGTCATTCCCAAACCCGATTTTTTGAAGTAAGGTCTTTGTGCCGAAAGAATCTTTTCGATTTCTTAGATCCTATAGAAAATTTTTAGAAATACTTGAGATATCATTTTCAAAAATGCATTTTTTTTTTTGAAAGATTGTTTGCATTTTCTTTTAAAGTAATAAAACTTTTGTCTAAACTTTCAACATTTTCTTTCCAAACAATTTCATGTTGCTTTAGTGCAGAATTTTCCCTTTGAAGTTCGGAAATCCTCTTGAGAGAGGTTTTGAGACTAAGACACAATTTATCAATATATTTAGAAACTTTAGTAGGAATTTTTAAATTACTTACCTTGATTTCACTGTTTAAGTCTGAGTTTGTCTCAGAGTCTAAATCTGAGTCTGATTGTGCCATGAGACAATATTGACATAATCATCATCACTTTTCTCACATTCGGTATTACTCCAAATTTCTGCTTTAAGTGCCTTTCGATATTTCTCAGTTTTTCCTTTCTTTCTCTTCAGCAGAAGACAGTTGGATCTGATGTATCCCTTTTTCTTGCATTCAAAGCAGACTACATCTTTGTTGGAATCAGCATCCTCAGCTGATTTATTTTGTAGCTTTTGAGAACTTTATTTCTTCGTATTGAATCTTCTTCCCTTTCTATTTAGCTTTCTGAATATTCTTATCATGAGAGTAAGCTCTTCATCGTCCATATCGTCTTCAGAATCTGTGACATCAGAATCATCATTAGATTTTAATAAAATGGAATTCTTACCTTTGGGATCTTCATCTTCGTTGATTTGCTCCACTTCATAAGACTGAAGGGTGCCAACCAATTCGTCAACAGAGAGTGGCATGATTTTTTGTGTCTCTCTTATTGAGGTCTTTATATAGTTCCAATCTTTGGAAAGCCCATGCAGTAACTTGTTGACCCTCATGGGTCCAGAGATTGGTTGACCTTGATACTCAAGACCATTAACAATTTCTGTAAAACGACTAAACATTTCAATAATAGATTCTCCTAGTTTCATTTTGAATGCTTCATATTAACTAAGTAGAATATTGATTCTGGTTTCTTTCACTCGATTGGTTCCTTCATAGGTGATGTGCAATCTATCCCAAACTTCTTTAGTTGTTTCACTAGAAGATATTTTGTTATATTCAGTATGAGATAATGCGCAATATAAGGAATAAATTACTTTTGCATCAAGAGCTTGTCTCTTGGTTATCTCTTCTTGAGTCATTTCACTGGACTCAATAGCTTCTTTTCCTCTTTCTAAGACTGTTGCAGCTTTAGAAATGATTCATTTGTCTACCCCGTCCTATTCTAGAAGATCCTTTGATATTAGGAATGCTTTTATTTTTGTTTTTCCATATGCTGTAATCATTTCCATCAAAATATGGCGGTTTGGTATTGCTCTACCCTTCAACCAGACCTGGAGCCAACATACTAGTCATGGATCATTAACTCTAAAGTAAAAACACTTCAATTTAAGTGAGTACATGAGCTCTGATACAAATTGTGAAAGCTAGTACGAGCACCTAGAGGGAGTGAATAGGTGTGAAAATAAATTTTCCAGAGTAAAGATTATAATTTTACTTTTAAACTGACTCTATTTAGCAATAGAATATGAAAAGGAAATTAGATTCTAACAAACAAATAATGTTAGATCAAAGTAAAGAGCTTAAGAAAGAGAATAAGAACACAAAGTTTATAGTGATTCGGCTTGATCCAAGCCTACGTCCACTCTTCCGCACTAACAGCCTACCGACTAGATTTCACTAAGAATCAAAAGAATTGTTATAGTATAGTTCTTCCTTGATTCCACAGTGTAGAGACTCTGCTACACTTCCTCAAGGTCTCAGAGAAATATAAATGCTATTTTGAGTACAAGTTTTCGCTCAACAATTGAATTTGACAAAGAATAAGGAGCTTCAGACTTTGGAATTCTTCTATCGCGCACACACTCAAATAACTGGAATGACTTCATTATATACTCCCCCATGCCTTGATACTCATTGGCACTTACCAAATGAGTTCTTCCAATCTACCTGTTGGACAGAATTAATTAGGAAGATTTCGAGTTATTTAAGAAATATGACGATAGCCCACCAATCCTGCTCACCCATACAATTAGGATCTAGGTTTCCATAAGTAGAACCTTCCAAGTATGCTTTGTCAATCAACGGATCTAAATTACCCGAATTGAAATCAAAACGAATAACAGATTCCAAGATGCTATCTCCAACCGAGAGATCTTCTTCAGCCGATAGAATCAAATCCTTAACAAGATACTCAGTTCTGGATAAGTCTTCTTCGACGGTCTAAAAACTGTCAATGAGGATAGACTCTGAATCTTGAGTCTGGCGGATTGGCGATCTTTAGACTTTGACTAATGAGTCTGCAAGTCTTCAGACTAGAATAATGGAAACGTTTTGTCATCTTCAAAATACACAATGAAGTTTTCTCCAACAAGTTGAACTTCGAATCCTTAATGAAAGTTGTAGGAAATATCCTTAGGAATAATATATCAAAATTTGAGAATAAATGGACAAGTTTTGGTCGATGAAATGATTTTTCTTGTAAATGTTAAATCTAGAAATTATTCAGAGTGTCGTAAGGAATATTGAAATTATTGCTCTTGATATACAATGAATCTGACTTAGTGTTCTTCATAAAACATTTTCTTTAAATCTTGTTTACAACATATCCAAATTTCAGAATTTTCTGAGTTCATTTAGGGGTTATTTCGAAATTTTCATTAAAGCTACTCCTTTTGGTTTTTAAGCTGTTTTACTTCGACTTTGCTCAACTGATTTCAAAAGCAAATGCATCTTGAGTGATTATGTGACATGATGATACTAGCATTGACATATCATGCAATATTGAGATGTGATGAGACTCAAGAGACATTTTGTCATTGTATTGAAAAGTGTTTTTCTGAAATTAAGATGTAAATTGTTGCCATTGGACCCTCGGGTCAACGATACCATGGGAGTCGGGATGCCCAAAAGATTGAATGAGTCAATGCCTTGTAGATGCCCAGTGGCCCTAAGTGGCTGAATGCTGGAGGTTTTTCCCCGGGATTGTCGGGATGCCCGGTGGTGTATCAGTACGTAATTCCGGGAGAGTCCCGGTGGTATGTCGGTACATAATTCCGGAAGACAAGGGTAACCATTTTCATGGCGAGCCCCGGCAATTCCTCGTGATGCCAGGTGGGATGTGAGATGCCCGGAGGTGTGTGCCAGAAAACTTCGCGATGCTAGGATTGGGTGCGAATGCCCACAAGGACGCAAACATTGGTCCTCTGGGGGGTGAAACCTTTTGAATGTTAAAACTAATGGTTCCACTAAATGTGTGTGTGGTCTGGTTATAGGAATAAATTGTATGGCATGGAATGAGACGTGTCATTACAGTTTGGCCCTATGATCGGAACTTGTGTGACTGAACATGATGCATCTTATTGGTTGGAAATGCACTGGCCATTGTATTGAAGAGTTATATGGTTTGGATGCATACTCATTCATTGATTGCCTATTTTGTCTATTTTGCATGAATCTAGATATTGATGGTACTGTGTGATATAGCTTAATGAATCTTTTACTGCTAAGTGGTTGTACTCACCCATTTTGGGGACTAACATTTCAGACTAGATAAAATGCCTTTGCTATCACCGCCACCAACAAATGGACCGAGTGGTTGGATATGACCGCGAGGAGGAGGACAGCAAAGGAAGGAACTTTTGGACGCCAACATTGATCAATGGACTTTAATTATACCACTGTTGGAAAAGATATCGGTCATTTTTTGAAGTATAGCCGAGTATAGAAGACTACGGCATTTTGATGTACCGATGAATGATGTCCATCTGGTTTAAGTAAATAAAAGTGTTCGGCTTTTACCTATAAATGTTTAGTTGGTGTGCATCATTTTTTGAATATAGGGAAGGGAGTTGTTGGATACGCTTCCGCCATATTTCTGCGCAGGGACCTATCTAAAAGATATAAACCCCTAGGAGTTATGGGCCTATTATGATTTTATGGTATCAGAGTGATATATTATTAGGACAAGAGAAAGGTAAGCACACTGTGGCGACCCCAACAAATCGGAGGTCGTTCGAGGGGTGCCATAAGAAATGGAGTCATACTTATTTGGCATGATCGAATGACATTAGAGGGAATAGAAAGTACATGAATAGAGAGAGAGAAGGGGGGGACCGAACTTGTGGGCTCAACTTTAAATGAGGGAATGGGCCTAGACTTTGTGTGAATGTAGGGCAGTCTATTGGGTTGATTCGAAAGGAGTTCACAATGGGCCTCATGCTTCACTTGATGCAAATGCATTAGTCTAAACCTACATGTTTTAAATGCTTAAATGCAATAAAGAATATGAAATGCATGATTATACTCCTCCCATGGGCCTCTGTCGTGTCCCCCTACCACTTGTTGACCTCCTCTCACATCCCAAAAGCAACCCCCCATTCTCTCTCTCTCTCTCTCTCTCTCTCTCTCTCTCTCTCTCTCTCCCCCTCCCTCTTGCACTCTCCGCCTTTAGCGCATCAAGTCGGTTGTCACGCCTCGATTGAAACTACAATGGTCTTATCCGTGCGTCGAGCGATCCGTGTGCACAGCCACGGGACGTAAATTTGGTTTCCTTTTGGAGGGCTACGAATAGTGTCAGAATTGAATCAAGCTCGAAGCTTTGCGTGTGTTCTAGGAATCATGGTGAAGCTCATTGCTATATAAGGAGATAAGAGTCCGATTCGACAGGTGATCAGGTGTTGATTCACCCCATTCGACATATCATAATATGATGACCATGACCAATATGTGGATTCACCTCCGCTGAGGAATCAAGGGATTCAGAGGAGAGGAAAGTAGCCGAGGGAAGGAGATAGAAAATGAGGGATTGGCCTGGAAATTTATTAAAGTCATGCTATGCTTGAAATTTTGTAGAAAACCTCCGGGGAAAAGGCTTGGATGGCCTTTTGAGTCTTTGACGCTTGATTCATTGGAGTTGACTCTATCGCTACAAGATCGATGGGAAATCATTGTCGTCTGTCTTTATTTGAATGTATACTTATTGAACTTTTAGAGCTTGTGCTAGTTTTTTCCATAAAATCGAATGGTAATTTCAGCTATTAAAATGAATATTGGCATTTGCTTATTGGTTATACTGCTAGGAGATTCAGGGATATAGTTAAACTGATACTATGGGAAGGTGTTTACTCTGATACTGTGGTTATGTTCCATCTTTTGATTGGTGGATCCGGATTTGATACGAATAGTGTTCTGGTCGTATTTTGCTTGTTGCTTTAATCCGGGGTTTGATTGACTCGTGAATTTCTGTTGAAGTACGAACATTATTAGCTGACTGATCATTTTATGAATAATTTTATCCCTGAACTCTTTAAAGAGCACAAACTAACCAAAAAATAATCTGTGTACTAGGCAACACTGGTGATTTGCTGAAAACCATAAGGACTATTAAATCTAGGACATTCTTACTCACCAATCACCAAAAATCTCCTCGTAAAAGCACAATCACACAGATGGCGATGGGGATTTCAATACGAGGGTTCAATGTGGTCTCTTTAATTCTGAAAGCATAAGCATTCGAAACAAACTACCCCGAAAGATCTTGCTGCTACATGATATCAAGGCCTAAGCTTCTCCAAGTTTCTTCAAAGCACACTTTGTATCTAACTCAATTGGAGTACAGTGCACATATTGATTTATGATATGTTTGCAATACTAAGATATTTACTTGATCCACATCTCCTTTGATATAGCATATCCTCGATTGATTATATTTGATATTATGTTTATCTTGTTACTTTAGATAACCATCACATACATCTTATAAATAGGCTAATGTAATCTTCATTATATTACATCATAGTATAGAGAAATTCTATATTCCTATTTCTCATATATTATTTTATTTGTTCAACTTGATCCATTGTTTCACGGTCAAATCTAGATTTGATCCGGTCTGGTCCTATTTCGTTTTTGCAACAAGCATTGTAATGGTTGGTGGTTTGATTGATGCGTGAATTTTTGTTAAACATTATGAGTTGACAAATATTTCTATGAATGATTTTATCCCTCAACTTTTTACAAAAGCACAAGCTAACAAAAAGTAATCCGTGTACAAGGCAACGCTAGTAGTTTGCTAGAAACGATAATGATTACGCAATGCAAGACATTCTTCATTTGCAATCATTAAAGTTCTTCTCATAAAAGAGCAATCACACAATAGGCATACTGATGGCGATGGAGAACACAGTGGGAGGGTTCAATGCAGTCTCTTGAATTCTGAAAGCAGTAAGCATTCGAGACAAACAGTTGGTCATATAGCACACATATCTAGAAGGGGAAAATAATAGAGTATGGGTACCCGATTTAGTACGATCCTAACAAAAGGACCAAATGGCCGAAAAGAAAAGAAGTTCTACTGTGTTTGCAAAATGTGCCTGCAATTCAAGTCGATGACAAACTCGAGGTGCAGAGCTCCTCCTGCATCTACATGCAAAAACCACTAAGGGGATTGTGCTAAAAGAGAATGCTAGTCTCATGGTGATGGCTGAGAGAATTGAGAACCTAGCCTTAAGAAAATCACCGTCGTATGCGCTCCCCAAAGTGCATTGGGTAAGATGGAACATATAGTTTTTTCTATGTATTTTTGTAGGGATGCTATTTTATTTTTGATATTTGTTTTTATGAGATCTTCTTCTATTCTTTTGAATTCTAAGTCTTCTTTAAAAACTCAAGTTGGTTTTCTTTATCTTTAATAAGATAATTTATTTCTGAAATTGAGTGTTCTTGTAAAATATTTAGGCTTCTCTTTTGTGGTTTTGTTATAAAATCGAAAGTGATTTTTCTATTTAAAGCTCGAGTTTCAATTCCTTCATTTGTTACTATAAAAGGTTGAATCAATTGTTTGAAAGGTGTTTTTAGAATTACTTTTTGCTGATTCTATCCTATTCAATGGTTTTTCTACGGTTACTAAATGTTAATTTGTATAGTTGTTTTGTTCAATAACTACCCTTGAAATAAATATGCTAACAAAAGAAGAAGAATACATCTCATATTGGACACTAAGTCTTGGTTTCTATCTCTAATATTTGATGGGTCTTCTATGAAGTGTTGTAAAACAGAGTAAATGAATGTATTCACTGCATCTGGGATGAGATGTTCTTGTTCATTATCCATGCGTTGTCCAAAGTCATCTATTTTATACATAGTTAAAATTTATATTTTTGTTCATCTGTTAAATAATTATCCCACAATTCTTTTAGTTGTCCTGTGAAACCGACTACTAAAAGATGAGCAATAGCATGATTAGAAACATTTTGCTTTGTTTTGTAGGCATTAGCTAATATTACCACATTGTTTAAAATATTCATTATATTACTTTCAACTACACCATCTATATTCCATTCATAAATGGCATCTGGAGAGTATTTATTTTGTATGTTTTGCAATGATTCTTCTAAAGCAATGTTCGATGAGGTAGCTCTACTATAATATAATTTTTGGGGTTGTTCCGTGGTTTTGGCAAACTCTAGGCTAAGATTTTTTGGGAATTCAATTGTCTTAAAAATAGGATTTTTGAATGTTTCTACTAATGATATGATTTGTTGGCTGAGATTCTGAATCGTTGATTCTATCGTATTCAACTATTTTGCCTTATATTCTTGACTAAAAAAAAAGAAGTTTTAAAAGACATGTGATTTTTTATTATTAAAGCTTATGGTAATTTATATTTGATATTCAACTTATCTCCTCAAGCTGATTTTAATGATTTTGATGTTTTGTCAAAGTATCTTGTTGGAACAAAACATTCTTTAACACAATTGAGATATGCTCTTATATCAAAGAGTGCCGTTGTTTCAATGATGAATTCATTATTGATTTTTATCGTTACATTAATTATCCATTTTCTAGAGGTTATTTCCGTCAATAACCTTAAGAAGTTTAGATCAAAGGTATTGGAAGTATCATTTTGATCTTCTAGTTTTGTTTTTCCCTTTGGAGATCATTAATATTCATTATTCTAAGCCTTTTGGCTTAGGTGGTGTATTGGAGGTTTCGGCAATGGCTTTGCCTTTGTCTTTGTCTTTTTTGGATTTTGGTGACATGATTGTATTCCTTGTAAAAATTATCTTGTAAGAAAACTAGTAATGAATTCGAAGAACCATTTATAAATTCAATATTAAAATCGAACACTAAAGTATGGCTTGTCATTTGGTAAAAATTTGTTCTAAAGCAATATTTAAGACATCATTTTGTACAATATTTTTGGCTGATTCACAACCAATTCTCAAGAGAACTTTTTGGTTTAATAAATCTCCTTGGAATTTTGATATGGATAGAACAATAGCAAGTATTTCTTTTTTGATTATTGAGTAGTTTTGTTGGGTTGAGTTTCAATATTTTGAGACAGATTTGGACCTATTCTTTACTATTTTTGATCTGTTAAAGAATACTATCATATCCTATTTCTGAGGCATCTATTTCAACTATTTTAAAAGTGGATGGATCAATTAGATGTAAGCATAGTATTTCTTTAACATAGGTCTTTATTTGTTTGACAATAGTTGTGTGGATTGAAGTCTACGGCAGAGGATCCTTTTGTAGCCTTTGGTGTAAAGGTTTACAAAGTATATTAATATTGGGGAAGAAATTTAGAACATAATTGAGACTACCCAAGAATATTTGTAATTAAGTTTTGTCTTTGATCTCATATGGGAACTTATCAATAAATGAGATTGACCTTTCTATTGGAATTATGGTACATAAGTGGATATGATGACCTAAAAATCTAATTATGGTCTAGAAGAGTGATATTTTAGTAGGAGATACTACTAAAATATTTTGCATGAAGTTAAGACAGAAAGAGTTTAAGCTTTTCAAAGCCACCTTTTGTAATACTTGATTTCTATAGTGGATTTGTGTTTCTTCTCTCCCTATGATATTTGCCGCAAGGGTTTCTGCATTTGCCATAATAATCCTCTGCAAAATCATTCGTGCTTTTTAAAAAGTGACCAACATGTGGAGAATTGCTATCACATAGTGCTGCCCTGCGCTTTTTGACATGAGATGGTACAAGAATGCCCCCACCTAGTAGACTTTGAGGATATTAATTGGATCGCGTGGCCACACAAATCAAAGTGAAAACATTTTGTGTCCAACTTGATGAGGAAGGAATTCATGACTTCGATTTTGTCTAAGGCTTGCGCGGATTAATAATTACAGATGATACAAAGACAAACCAAACAAGGTATCCAAAAACCACAACTTTGTCGACACACCATAACATGCAATCAAAAAGTTTGATTGAAAGATATTTGGTTACTAATTAATTTTTTGCCTGTAGACCTTCCCAAATAACGGGTCTTTTGCTACGGAACCTTTTGGCTAAAAAAGAATTGTATTATGAAACTTATGTGGGAGTCAAAGTGTTCATAGCAGCAATTGATTTTTAGATTATAGTACTCTTTAAGAGCCTCGTAATCTTCTGCTATACTAGTAACTTTCACGAGATGTTAAGGGCGCGTTTGGTAACGATTATGTTCCCAGGGAACAAATTCTAATAAAAAATGATTATTTTTTATTCTGTTCCAAAAGAATTGATTATGAGTAAAAGAACGCGTTTGGCAACTGTATAAAATTTCTGATTATGGAATAGAATTGCGTTTAGTATTGTATTCATTGATTCTTTCCAAATCAATTTCTTTTAATTTTTAAATAATTTTTATAATTTTATAATTTTTTCCTTTTTTTCTTTTTCTTTTTTTTTCCTTTTTTACTCTTTTTTTTTCTCCTATTCTTCTTCTTCTTCTTCAGGCCGGTTGCCGGACCGACGATCGGCCAGACGAGGGCCGGTGACCTCACTAGAGCATCGCTGGCCCTCAGTGAGGCCGGCCCTCGTCGATCGAGCCTCGCTGGCAATTGAGCGAGGCCTGCCTGGCCACCGGCGGGATTGGGCGAGCCTCACTGGGGCTAGGCGGGCCTCACCGATGGTTGGGCTTGCCTCTGGCGAGCTCGCCGGACCTCACCTTGGCCTGGCGAGCCTCCGGCGAGCTCGCTGGACCGGTTGCTAGCGACCAGCGGCAGCGGACAGCGACAACTGGCGGCGATGGACAGTAGTCGCGGGATGGTGGTCGATGAAGAAGAAGAAAAGAGAAGAAGAAGAGTTTTGATTCTCAATTCTAATTCTGGAATAAGAATCACATTTTTTTTTTATTCTTGATTCTACTCATAATCTGTTCCTAGAAATAAAAATTTTACCAAATGTGATTTTGGGTCCAAACTAATTCTGGGAACAAAAAATCAGAATTTGGCCCTGTTTGGATAGTTACCAAACAGGGCCTAAGTAATATGTTTCAAAGATAATGGATTAATTAAGAAATTTATTTAAGTTTTGCCATGTTTGAAATTTTTGTCTAAATCTCCGGGAAAAAGCATCGGCAAGGTCAATGTCTGATTTGACTCCCCGTCACTGGGGATAGGGAAGAGCTAAGCAATAGGTAGGACCGTGAGTTTACATTTTACCTCCGTAATTAGCATGAAATCATTCGTAACTGAAGATGTCTGTTTCATGCTTGATGATTTTAATAACTGAGTTTTAAATCGTGCTTGGGATGTGTTGATAATAAGCCAGATGTAACTAGGAAGAGTTCATGATTGAGTTGCATGTTGTAGCATTTCGTCTTTGAAGTTGAAGCAGCAAAAGAGGTGGAATAATTGGAGTTATGCGGGTGGTTCTTTTACGTATAGGAGGGACTTGTTATTTATTTATTTATTTATTTATTTATTTGTATACCAGTGTTTTGGGATTGTAAAGCTCTCTCTTTCCATAATCAAGCAAATCTATAATCTATGTTTATATTTTCTTTTACTACACCATTTTATTTTCCTCGAATTTCACCATTTCAATGCAATTTACATTTTTCTAGCAATTTTTTTTTTTTTTAAATCTTTCTCCACACTTAGCTCCACGTTAATGCGCAACCCCTTTGTGGCCTTTAGAAGCGAGGTATGTAACCGTGTAGCGATCTCGGTTGCTCTTGGTGCTTTTTTTTTGGCTTTAATAAATATTGATCAAAATTTTCGATATCTTTTATAAAAATAAATTGTCCCCTTTAATTTTCTCTTAAATGTCCATTAATATTGCAAGATAAATTTACAAATCTCACTTGGATAAATATCATTAATTTTGTACCTGACTTTGAACGTTTGCTAAGAAACTTTATTAATTGAAAAATAAAAATTAGGAGATGTGTGTGCGCCCAATCACATCCTGTGTCCCATGATGGACCCAACTAGTATATACTTGGTGCTACTTATCGAGATAATTGAGGTTATTGATGATTTGCTACTATCCGATTGAGTTTCCCTAGAGCTCACCTATGCTTTACTATATTCTCTTGCTCATGGATAAGTAAGAAGGTTATTTTCTTTCAAGTTTTTAATTGTAATCACATACTCAGTAATCTTTATTTAGAATACAGAGGATGATGCCTTGATCTAGGAAAGGATGACAAAATGTATTAAACAAAATAATGAAGCCGAAAGTTGAATTATAATTTCTAACATCTGATCTATCATTAATTATTAAATGAGGTTGAGAGGTAAATAGTGCCACTAAAAGTTGGGCCGAATTTGGTTAGATAATATAGCCATGTGCAATTTCACGTGTTAAGCATAATAAAATATAAGTATTAAGTTAAGATAACATGGACCACTCATGTTTTTATTTGCATGTAGATGATCCATAATTTGTATTCCACAGATGAAAGGCATGTTTCGATCAAGGATGTACTGAAATACAGCTGTTCACATAAAGTATGGTAAATTTCATTTTCACTCTGTTGTTATCAAATTGAAGGAGTTCAGTTAGTGCGTGTTTGCATAGGACTCTATCTCTCCTTTCACATGTTTGAAATGTATATTCTTGTCGGATCCTCTCAATTAGTAGAAGGACGAAGTAGGTTCAAAGTAATGATGTCCAATTCCCCATTGTTATAATCGCCATATATACTCACACTTTTTCTTAGAATGATGTTTTAATAAAGGGATAAGTACACTAAAAGTCCTAAAATTTGTTATGAAATTGTAATTAAATTCTAAAATTTTCAAAAAATGCAATTAAGCCTTAAAATTTGTTACAATGGGCAATCAAGTTCTAAAACTTGTCATAAAAGTACAATTGAGACCTAAAATTTTTTAAAGAGTGCTATCAATGAAAGGACTTGATTCGACTAACTTGACAAGTTTAAGAACCTGATTATACTTTTTAAAAGTTTTACGACGAGATTACACTTTCATGACAAATTAGAGGATTTAATTGCACTTTTTTATGACTAAATTACACTTTGTTAATAAGTTTTAAGACTTTCAATGCACTTATCCCTTTAATAAATTACGAGTGAGGTCATCCATTAAAGAAAATCAATGAATATATGAAGCAAAGGCGAGGGCTCGTAGTTAAAGATTTTCATATACCCACCTTTCAAGAAAGAATGGATGACTTTTAGTCAATTATTTCAGGCCTAATTGTAGGGAATGTTTTGAAAATGATACCGAATATTGAACCGGAGTATGAGCTGATATGCGATTCCTCTAGTTCACCGATCCAACCATTTGTACCAATCTGTTTGAATATAATGAATGAAGTAAGAAAAATAAGCAATATTTGCAATGATGATTTCAAAAATGTTATGAGAGAAATCATGTAATATTTTCATGCTTTATAGTATTTTAGGAGTTCTACAATGAGTAAAAATCAATTTTTTCCTATCACATGCTAATTTTCTGAGATCACCCTAATATTTTCAAGTCACCAACTAGGCTACTGACAAGAAGATATAAGAGATGATGTCATGCAATGGAAAGAGATGACACTTTGTTTTATTTTTCAATTTTTTTCCATTGACCAGGCTATTGTGACTTCGACATAGCCGGATGCTAACAATGAGTGCTGGACCAGTGGGCATGGTGGGTTGGGAAGTCATTTGAAATTCACACATAGCTGGTGTTGCTGGGGTTGATTACAAGGACGTGAGCGAGAGCTTACGGTTGTCATCAGTTCAGCCATAATCAGGGTTGAGAGATCCGTCGAGATAAGGCTTGCAAACGATCTCAATGGTAATCACCAGCACTGCTCATGTGATTGCTATGAGCGGGTTTTTGATTATTGCAATTCCTTTTCATTTATGATTTTTCTTTTGCTGAGGTATAAGAGAGGTAGTGAGGCTAAGCAAGACAACCTGTCCCGAGCAAAAAAAAAAAAACATGTGAATATTGAGAAAGATGAGCTCTAAAGTTATGTTTGGTCGTCCAGATTTCTAATTAAGATAAAACTAGATAGGATAAGATATGAAATATAGCAGATTTTTTTATATCTTATCTACCGTTTAATGATTGCAATAATAAAATTGGATATTTTCACATCATATTATATATTTTGTTTGATTTATAAATAGATATAGTAAAAATCTCTCGTAACACTCTTGTCTTCCTTATTTTTATTTTCTTTTTATTTTATTTTCTCCTCTTTTTAATTAATTCCTTTTTTTATTTCTTTCTTCCCCTTCCATCATTCTCTAATAAAATTTTATTAAATAGAAATTGTACTAATATACCTAAACTACTAAAACACCTAAAATATGTAATAAATATATAGTTATATATTGAATGTATATTATAAGATAGAATTAAATTCGAATATATAAATAAAAATAAGATTAAATTGAAAAACTAAATTTTTATTTTTTGTTATTTTGAATTTCTTATATTATAATTCAATTATTATTTATATTGAAATATAATTTTAATTTGTTAATTTTAAAATTTTGCTATTTGAAAAAAAAAAACTTTCTTATTATATCCAATCCTATCCACCTTTATCCTAGCTCCACCATGGGATAATTTTATCCAGTGTATATTCCATTTATATCTGACATTATCCTATCTTGAGCGTGCACCAAATGCAAGATAGGATAAATTTTATCTTAAATGTCAAACACAACCTAAGTATATTGTCGAAATTATCTAGCACGTTATTATCAACACTTAGGTCTTTGGCCAAAAAAGATTGGTAGCATGTTAGATTTAAGATGTTCATTGTGGAAATTTACATGCACTTATCTAACACGTTATAATCAACACTTAGGTCTTTGGCCAAAACATATTAGTAGTATGCTAGATTCAAGACATTCATCATGCAAATTTACATGATGCTACTCTTTAGGACGTACGTAATCATCTCCCTTATTGGGAACTTTTGCAAGATGCATGTCGAAAATGATCAAAGGGCTTATCATAATGAAGAGAATTAAATTATTTAAGAATGACAAGCACCTTTTCATAGCCTAGATGAGAAGATGGTAAAGTAAAATTTTCCCTGTTGCTTTCTCTGTGAAGTTTCCCCAAGTCTGCTATGGACTTACTGAAGATTACTGGAATAAACGAGAAGCAAATTAACATACAAAAAAGCCCATGTGCTACAAAATGCATGAGAAAAGTTATTTACCCTCCAAGTGCATGGTTCCCACTAGTATTTAAGTCGAAGCACTCAATGACTAATGGATTCTCCGGCAACAAGTTTTTCAGTATGTCAATTCACTAGTGCCTCCAGGAACATATTAGACAATTTGATGACAACTTCAAGAGAACAGAAGAGAACCCCTAGACTCAGCTACTCTGGATATTCTCAGGAAAGGATCTTAAGAAAAGGTAACGCCGGATTACTTGATAGAAAGCAATGAAAAGATATGGCAAGGAACTGATGAGAAATTTTGGACAGCTTACACTTTTAGAAAAAACATCTTTGTTTTTGAAACTGGGTACAGTGAAATATTATTTCAATAGCAATCCTGGAAGAAACAGATTCCTCAACAGGATAGTCAGTGAGTAACCAGGTTTCTCAAGCCTACTTGTACATTCTCATTAAGAAGCAGTAGGGTCAAACTCTGACTTGTCTTTGTGACTATCTGCAGAAAACAGAAAGGAAAAGATGCTTTCGACACGATCTTGATGGATTACCCTTGTACTTCACTGAACCCGAGTGCATGGAAAATGCCACGTTCATAATGTGATCCAGGAGTAAATAACATTTTACTGTGCAATCTTGTATTGATTATGTCATGGAAATGAATATGGTGCTTTAAGTTTGTGAACTATTTGATGTATTTTATGGACTCATTTGAAACAATTGAGTAGTCAGATTACCTAAGAACTCTTGTGATTGTGGACTCAAATGATATTTTTTCACAGCTAGTAGAGAATATTACTTCCTAATCCAATAAATAATAAAAAAAAAAACAATTGAATAGTCCATATTGACGCATATGGAAAGAGCTATGATGATGAAGCGCCAAAGAAGTTATGAGTACAACTAAAACTACAACAAGACGAAAATAGCAGAATTCAAACATTATCTGATAATAGCAATTAGCAAGTGAACCTTTCTTCTTCATACCAGCCCTTCAATGAACAAATGAAATTGCAATAGGCTAAGTAGCTGAGTGATGGTTAGACCATATGCTTTTGTAGTATAAGCATCTAAAGTAGGTGATTGACAAAGCAATTAGATCACCTTCAATCACCTAGCTCATTTTCCAGACATGTCACCACTATTTTTACAGGAGATACTGGACTACCCGTGAGCATATTGAATTTTGGACATCTCTCTTCATGATAAGTCGCTCAACATTCAAAAAGCAACAGATCAGATCAATTCACCTTTTAGTTGGGTCTACCCTTCTTGTCCAAGATGGTCAAACTTAGAAACAGAAGAAAAAGAATGACTAACAACACTTTATATTTAGCGTCATATTTTCCACAAGAATACAATGACCAAATCCTGTGATATAGCGTCAATTGATTTTTTATCATCAAGTCACGAAGGCAGGCAAAGTAATACCTATGTATCTCTATATCATGAACTCAAGTAAAACAATTGAACAAGAGACAACTGAACTAACATAAGTTATGATAATTGAGTAGGATATTACCTGCCAATCCATGCTATGATAGTACTTCGGACTCTCAAGAGCTATGAACCTAACCTTGTAATAAGTGTCTGCTAAAAGAAGACTGGATGAAACTAATCATCATGGCATGGACATCTAAGGTTTCAAAAGCAGAGTCGACATAGACACCATGTAAAATGAGAGAAAAACGTACAAAGCTATGATAGCCATCACTATGCTCATCCAAGAATCCAGAAGGTAAATGTTTTAACAAAGCCAAAACAGTCGAATTCTACTCTTGTCAAACAAACAGTCACTATTATCTATATTTAACCAGCAAATGAACCAACACTACATCTTGCGTATCTCAAAACAATGTCAAAGATGTCTGTATATTCCTACAACGAGCTGTGCACATAAGCAAGATCATGCTCAAGGAGGGAAAATCACTCAAGATAAACTTTATATCAATGCCAATGTCAGAGACTGAACTACTGTTCTGATTTTTCCTTCAAACTTGTCCCTTTCTCTTGCCGCATAAGAAGCAGTGCACTCATCAGCTTCTCTCCCCCGGTCTGCCAAAGCCCGGCCTACGGCCAAACATGCTGGTGTGTCCGATTGAGACTTGAGCACGGCAACAGCGACCTGCTTGCACGTGACCCTATAAGCGAGTGAGTGAAGCTGAGACAAAGTGCTAGGAGATGAAAACATCTAGTGTGAACGGCTCCATGTAGTCTCTGGAGTGCTGCTTGAAGGACATGTGCTTAATTGGATTCTTGGATTTCTTCCCCTTCTGGTCAGTGTATGGCCACTATTGTCATCATCCAAATGGGCCAACTCCAAAGAAACTCTTGATGCTAAATGAGGCTGCCTAAAAGCCAACACTTATACAAAATCTCTATGCAATTCAATGGAAGATTGAGTACCCCCACATTCAATTGATTATTTGCTCAACCATTCTGCTACATTTGTACCATTATCAAGGAAATGAGCGGACATCCCAAACTAGAAAAGGAATGAGACATTCAATGAAGCACCTGCCCACTGTGAACACCACTTGTCAGCACATGGACGCCATATCGAGAGGCAACAACACCTTGTGCTGGAACATTATTAGTGCACAGGCTTCAGAATACTTGCTTCAACGTCTTACTACAAAGACAGTTTCTAGCAAATAAAAGCGGCCACTTTGATCGTAGCATAGCGAGCATGACACCTAAAAGAGACAAACATTGTCAGTAAGACGTGTCTAAATACTGACATTCCTCAAGGGTAACTGAATAAGTGGGCCAGAACACAACCCCATATAACAAAAACCCCAGTCTTTGCAGCTACATTGACAGAGGTTATGCTAAGCAATTCATCAAACAGCTACAATGCATTGGTGGATAAGTGCCCAAAAGACCCGACAGCTCCAATTATGTTATGATCCCGTTAAAAACAGTCAAACATTTTTAAAGAAAGAGCGACTTCATATCAGCTAATATAGAACTCAAAGAATAACACCAGTTTCTTCCGTTTGACACTGGGTTCAGGGAGACATGATTAGGCACCTAGATTTTACCTGACTCAGTGAATTCAGCGTGGATTGTTTCATGCCGATAAGAATTGGATTGTGGTATTAAGATCCCCCTCCCAACGTCCTTCATAATCCTCGTCGGAGAGGTGTACTTTATGTAATATTGGTGTACTCAAGGCACCATTGCAGAATATATTCATCTTTGGGCACTGCTTCACAATAATATGCCACAATGATGGGAACATGAAGGTGCAATTAGTGGGGGAGAAGCTCTCAAGGCTTGGTAAACAATCAAGTGTCAACAGCTGCAGCTTGGGGAAAGAGATCTCCTCTACTCCATTTCTATCATCTGTTACCACGTTTTCCATCGCATCGCAATTTCTTAGCGTTAGCCAAATAAGGTGCACCAGACTTGTCATTGCTGAGCAAGTCCCCATATGAACTAAACTAGCACAATCCCCTACTTCTAATCCCACCAATCTCTGGAATGTAGTCGGGGATGGAAGTACGATTGATAAACTTGAGCACTCCAAAACGAGCAGAGTTTCAATCTGTTTAAGGATTTCAGCCATCAAGGAGCCATCTTTCCAAACTCGCTGGAGTTTACACAGCTTATTCAGCTCAAGTCGCCATAGATTTTTGAGTGCCTTGAGAGGTGTTTCCATGTCAGTTGACTCTCCGTAGAAAGTTGCTCCCCCATGTCCACACGCATCTTCTGGAAATATCTCCTCAAAGGAACTACAGGATAGAGAAAGCACTTCTAGATTGGGGAATCCGTGGAGGAGGAAGTTGGAGGGGAAAGCGACATTCTCATCATGGTAGCATGCCAAGTCCAGCTCTATGGGATTGCGAAAGACGTAATGGTGCTGCAATGTCATCATTATAACATCCCCGCTCATCAATGTCAATCCCTTCAAGTTTGGCATGACCTATGGGAATTTCTTTTAATTAGGCTACTGGAAGTAAATACGGGGCATAGCCACGGCGCAATAACTAAAGTATCCTTTTATTTTAGGGAAAAGAGGAAAAAGAATCCAAGAGCCAATAGAAGGGATGTTTGTTAAGGGTTTGCCCAATTCAATCAAAATAAGTTTCCCTAATTTAAATAAAGACAGTTATTTCTCAATCATACTCTAACTATTTCAATAGTCAACTAATTCAATCCAAAAGTTAAAAAAACATGAATTTCAACAAGTTCGTAGCAAAAAAGTTAAAAAAAAAAAAACTTATTTATTTTTGCAAATGATGGTCACATTTATAGTAAGTAGATGTGTTTCAATAGTAAGAAATTGTATTAATATGTTGCACTCTATTTTCTAAGCTACTGTTCTAATATCTATTTTATTATAGATCATGAGTAGAGTGTGGCTTAACCTTTTTTTCCCCCTCCGAGAAGAATGCATTAAAACTGAACAAATTATCGGCAATAAAACATTTTATAAGCTAAGAAACAAACCAAAAATACGTGACCCCCAAATGCAAGGACGGTTTGAGCGTTCCGTGTGGTTTGAAATGGAACTTAATTATGGGTTGTTATATCACTATTACAATACTCAAATTATGGTTGATTATTTCGATTAAATGTTATTAACTTCAACAGTGTTGGCAAGCCATCAGAATAAATGTCGGTAGATTATTAAAGTAGTTGGTGATCATGAAAGTATAAAGACATATAAGTACTTTTCAAGATCTATAATATAAAAGGTTTCTCAGTGACTAAAATCCATAGGTATCTTGATTTGAAATATGTTGGTACATCAATCAATTTAACGTTTGTAATTTAAACTTAAAGTAAGTTATTCAAAAGTCATTGTTTTGTCACAAGAATATTATTGGTTGATTATTAAAGTAATTCGTAATTTTGGAAAGTTGGTTTTTTTCAAAATCTAATAAGATAAAAAGTTGGCAAGTAATTAAAATCAGTTTTTACATTACGGATGTTGGTACACCAATCAAATTAAGTTCGGTAAATTCAAATAAAGTTAGTAATTTCAAATACATTGATGATCCACAAGAATAATGTTGCTAGATTATTAAAGTAGTTGGTAATTTACAGAGTAGAAAAAAAGTTTGTGCTGTTTTTTTTTTTTTTTTTTTAGCAAAAAAAGTTTGTGCTGTTCAAGGCCTACTAATAAATTACTAACACGTGACTAGATAAGCAAGTTATTTGCAGCACTTGACAGTTACCAATCACTTTCACAATGTTTAAGCATGGAACTTTGCTCCATAGCTAAGCTAGCAATATGCCACATGAACATAATATATATATATATATATATATATATATATATATATATATATATATATATTTGTTTTAAATTTTAGGGGAGATGTCGATAAAATTAAATTAAGTAGGTATAACCTAGCCATAAGGCACAAGTCACTATTAGAAGCACGATTATCTATGCAAGTTAATTCAATAATTTGTTTTTTCAAAGTAAAAGCTGGGATGATTTCGAAGAATATGAGCCGGAAATAATTAACCGCAAATGATCTTTAAATTTCAAAGAAATTCGTAGGTTTGGCTCGGTAAGTATTTGTAAGCATGAAATTTTTGACAATTCGAATTTCCAATAGAGAATATCAGAACCAACGAAGGCAATTGCAGAGAGCTAGAATTGAGAACTGTACCTTTTCAAAAGAAAAGAGTGCAGGTTGATTCTCACTGGTACTTGTACCTCGACAACTTTGGTATTCACAAGTAAATGAGAATGACCTCATCTTGCCACAATGTCTTACTCGCAGTTTCTTCAAGAGTGGCTGTGTTGAAGTATGACTATTCCCATAGAAGCTCCTTAAATCCGGCAACTCAAGTAATTTGAGATCGGTTAATCGCGGAAATAAGAGATCCCTTGCATTCATCTCTACTCCGTCTTCCTCCACAATAATTTCTTGCACCCCACACTCCTGTACTAAAAGTTCTTTGAGTTGTGTCATACTTTTTGCCACCGAGTTTGGGAATAAACTTTTGAGCATCTCACACTCAACAATCTTCATGCATCGTACGCATCCAAAGGTAAGACCTCCTTGAGGATGTCCACTCCACACGTGCTTCATTTTTGGGAGCCGCATTAGAACTAATTCTCTTAATTGAAAAGTGCTTGTAGGACGAGCTTCGCTAAAATTGAACTCTTGGACGTGAAATACCACTTCTAGGGACCCACAATCGGTTACACTTATCTTCTCTAGGTTTTGAAATCTTGTGAGCATAGTATAAGATAAAAATATGGATGAAAGTTTCTCACAATACTTCACTACTAGTGTCTTGAGTTTGTTAAAGGCATTTGAAGCAAGATCATCAAGCCATATCTTCTCCAAGTTATTCATGTGCGAGATCTCCATCGACTCTATATTAGGAAACTTAACCTGTTATGTTTCAATTAAATTATTAGAGCCGATTCTCTATTCCCACCAAAGAAAAAAAAGGGAAAACTGTAATTTCAAGAAGGAAAATCACTAAACAAGCATAATCGATAGGATAGACAAAAAAAAAAAGGACTAGACGCACGATTTTTCAGGAGATGCCACCCTCTAAGATCCATTCTCCTGTCATATTATTTTTTAGTAGAAAGCATATATTCATCTAATAGATATCAAGCATTATGTTTGAAATGTAGCATAATCCATAACCACATAAGTTAGACAAGCATAGTCATGTCACACGTAGGATGTTTCCCGCAAATATCAAATTTAGCCTATCTTTAGATTCCTCAAATGTACTCTCCCATTTCTTTGAACCATTTAAAAAATATAGCTTGTGCATTGTAGGATGTCGATGCCCACAAAATAAAAACCAATTAGCACAAATCAATGCTTCATGAATCTTGCACTTCAAAATTTTCTTCAACAAAGTATAGACTTCAAGAAAACACGATATACCAACAAAAAAAAAATGACATAAACTAAAGAAAGAAATCCAACAATTAAATCAAAAGATGGTAGGGTGCAGGTATGTACTGTTCAATTTTGATGTTGGACAAGATGCTCCACCACTAGCTGATTTGTTTCTTTATTTATTTTAGTTATTCGATATTATCAAAGATTAAGGAAATTTATCTTGATTATTTCTCTTAATAGGTGCCTACAAAATAAATAGATTGATTTGATTACTAAGTTTGCCTATATGATGTGACTTTTGCCAGCCTGAATTGGCCCTTCTATCTCTTTCATCTCTCTCTAGTTTATCTCTTTTTTCCCCTTATTATCTTATTTTCCTCCATTTTCTACAAATCTAAACCTAACATTCTTCATGCTTTCATTTAGCACTAGTTGGTAATGGATTTAGATATGTTCTTCATCAATTGGTATCTGAGCTAGATCTCTTCAACATTTAATTGGTATCAAACATTGCTTCGTGCATGTGGTATTGTCATGCGATGATACTAGACCAAAGGCCAACACTTTGGTTTTCATTTTCGTTGCTACGGTTGCAATTTTGATTTGATATGCTCATGAAGATATATGGCATTGATGTCTATTGAAACTTCAGCCGCCATTTTTACTGGTTTGGAGCCACTCTTTGCTTGGTCTAATTATCTCTATGAAAAATTTTGCAATATTTATTAAATCTGTTATTCTAAAATTTGAAAAGAGTAGGGGTTATTGCTATTATTACTTCATGTGATTATGATTACAAGGATTACAATGTTATTCTAATAGTGTTGATTGTCAGGAGTAATACGATTATTACCATACTTACGATTATTATAAATCATTAATAATCCTGAAGAGATTAAAAATTTGTTTAATGATATGAGAGAAAATTTCAACAATTTTGACGAGAATTGGATAGATTCAATCAACAATTGTAAGGGAGACATGAAAACAGGCCAAAATCATTTGCCAATGAGCTAAATGACATGGAAAAATATTCTCAACGTTTTGAGAATTGAATAAGGTCTTTGCTTTTGAGAATAGTGAAGTGAGTAGTAAAATTCTACAGAGAATCTGGATGAATTTATTGAAGCACCTTTTGATATTTAATAAATTCATAAACGTAATTTCTCCTATTGATGATTCACAGAAGAGAAAAATTCGTGATGCTAAAATTTGTTCTATAATACTTCATATAGCCTTATACTCCCTAGGTGCATATCCAAATCAAGCGTTCTGCATGTCGCGAAGATTTTTTGTAGGGCAAAAGTTGTGGTATTATCTCTTACTCACAGGAAGAGCCACCGGAGAAAGGATTTGACTTCATTTCGGTGGGAAAGATTGATGTATGACATGATTCTCCAACCACTTTGCTGATTTGTATCTTCAATTAGTTTATTAAATTTGATACTATTAATAATTTAAGATACTTATCTTGATTTATTCTCTTATTTTAGATATGCTTACTTAGTTTGAACTCGTTTATCTGTAAATATTGGCCTAGATACTCGTTTTCTTCAGTTTTGAGGATGAATTTATTGACTAATGAGTTTCCCTACATCGCGTTTCTTCTTCCTCATCTACATTGGCATCTCTCTCTCTCTCTCTCTCTCTCTCTCTCTCTCTCTCTCTCTCTCTCTCTCTCTCTCTCTCTCTCTCTCTCTCTCTTCTACCCCCTATTTTGGCTACCTGATTTCCCTTCAATTTCCATTGTGTAGCTCTTCTAACTTTGGAAATGCAAGCCACCAAAAATATGCAATATGGTTTAAGGACAAAGCACTAAAAACAAAGTAAAATAACATATAAGATAAATCGGGAGATGATACCTTCTCATCAAATAGAGGTTGTAACCCATCACTAGCACAACTCACTGAGCAGAAACTGATCAAATTCTCAAGGTCACCAAGCTTGAGTGTGCTTAACTGATGGAACTTCAAAGTCTCTAAGGTTTTCCATTTTCCTTCTTCCATCGCAATTATGCCCCGTAGGTTGTTGCAACAGGAAACATCAAGAACCACAAGTTTATCGAGAATTTCAACCATGGCACTTGAGAAGAGATATGGCAAACTGTGACAACCCCTCACGTTCACTTCCATCAGACTAGGAAATGCCAAGTTGACTTTGCAATCACTCTCCAAAATGTCTCTCAGCCTTGATAGATTCAACAACGTCAATTCTCTTAATGCAGGGAGGACCAACGACTTTTGCCTTTTCTCAGCTCTGAGATTTATGGGTTCAAATAATGCTTCCAAGGAGGGACACCCAACTACCTTAATTTTATTCAGGCTCTGCAACATATCCATTGAATTTGATGAAAAAACATGTGACAAATTTTCACAAAGTTCAACAGTGAGGGATGCAAGTTTGTAGAAAGACTGTCCGTGGAGTTGATTGTGCCATATCCTCTTTAATTGGCACATGGAAGAAAGCTTCAATTCCTCCAAGCTTGGAAAAAGAACCTGTGTAAAAACATTGTATATGTTAAATGGCTGAAATTTTTGGTATATAATTTTATTATGCCGAAACTCAGGGGCAAGGGCAAACTTTGGGAATGACCAGTAGCGAGTTTGTTTTTCCATTGTGAAGTGCCAATCTTTTGGTACAGAATAATGATCAAATTTCTACTAATTTGCTTCACTGACTAGAATAGAAGAATGATCAATAGAAAAATACTATAGATGCTTACCTTTTCATTGAAGAAGCCAGGCAAGGACAAGCCAGAGTTGATATGACCAAATGCTTGTTGTAAACCTGTATCATTTGTCATCAACTGTTGCCTTCCTTTGAATGAAGAAAATGTCATCATTTTGATGCATTCAGAAATTGTTAGTCTTGTTAAGGATGGAAAGTGAATATAGTACTTTCCATAAGAGAATGTCTTGAGATTTGGCAATTCCACAAGAGACAAGGAGGTTAACGAAGGAAACTCAAAAGTGTCAGTGGTTGTAGCTTCCACTAATTCTTCTTCTTGTGCATACATAACTTCTTCCATCAGTACACAATTCGCTATTTCGATTTCTTTTATCTGCACGAGTGCTTTAGCCATGGAAGAAGAAAAAAGAAACCTCAAGTTCTCACAATTTTGCACCATTAGTGCCTTTAAGTTTCGAAAGCACAATGCTCTACTTGGATCCTTGGTCCATATGTGTTCCAAATTTGGTAAGCCGCTCAAGGTCAATCTAGTTAATCGACATAGAATCTCAACATCCCCCATAATTGTCAGTTCCTCAAGGTCGAATACTTCTCGTATTAATTGACATTTTTCAACAGTTATAGCCTCCAAATTTTGTAGCTTTATTAGCTGCAAGGGGTGAATAACACCACACTCAAAACAATGCTGTTAACTAGAAACTATGAATACGGGTTGCATGTGAAATAATAACAGAAGAAATAATCTCTCATGACAGATTAAAATAATGGAAGATGAAGCGGAGTAGTGATTTTGAATTTTCCCTTATTCTTCTTTAAAATTATCTACTTTACACTTACTTATCATTTTATCTATTATGTATTTGGACTTTATTATACATACATTAACAAGAATGAATTATTGAGGTTATTGAATTTACCCTCACATTTTATGCAATCTGCCTAAATTTTAGAAATTCATGGCATAGGCTCAATTGATTTTTTGATCATTGACTGTAGTCCGACACAATATCTCAAACGACAATGCAAAAAACAATCTTAATTATTTTCTCTGGAATTGTTATAAACTAAGTTGATAAATTGATTAAAAAAATAATTTTAATTGATTAGCACGTGTCAGTTGAGCCTGGCATTTTTTTCCAAACTATTTCCAAAAAAAAAAAAAAAAAAACCTCTTATCGAGAGAGTAAAAGTAAAAAGTTATTATAAATTTATGAGAGAAATACTTTCCTAAGATTTTACTGTACCCATGCATAGCACTAAAAGATCCATTATTTTCTGGTATTGATGTAAAGCGGAATAGATGCCACATCGACCAAATGTAAGAAAACGGGTTCATCTCCATAAGATCCATTGGTGGCTGTAATATCCATGAATTGGTCATAACAGCGCCATATGGTCATCAAAGTCAATTTCATCAAAGCATTTAGTTTTAAAATATGAGGACCCAAGATACGCTTCCTCGTCATAAAAAGTTGCTTACTTTATGTAAAATGTAGAAAGTTTTAGTCATGTGGCCAAGAAAAAGAATTGATTAATTTGATAATAATTTTAACCGAGAATAACGCTTTTGTGGTTTGGGTCACGTGATAAACATTATTATAAAAAATAATTAGAAAAGGGTTTCCAATTTTTTATTTTATACTAACAGAATAGATATAAAATTTGATGATTCCAAACAATAGTGCACAAATGAATGCTAGATGTGTTTCTAGTTAATACTTTCAAGGCGACATTCTATTACAGGAAAAATAAATTTAAACATGTGCCACACACATAAATTCCACTAGGAATATTGGAAAAGCTGCCAGAATGAAGATTTGTGGTAAATTTGTTCACTACAAAAAGGTCCACAGCTCACATAAATTAGAAAAAAAAAATTAATTGTTCCACTAACATCTCAATAAAGTACCAAGAGTAACAAACGCAAATTGGCCTTATTATATTTGAATTTTCATTCCTTCGTCATATAATAGTTCCATCAACTAGCATAAAAGAGTAAAGAAAATTTTTATATGATGGAACATTGTAGAACCACATTTCCACTAAGGTCCGTTCACCTACCCAAACTTTTTACAATTATGGGAACAACTTAATCGTCTCAATTGCCTTAGCATTGATGTACTTAAGATGAAAATTGCAAAATAATTTAATGTAATCAATTGATCTGGATGTCTCTTCCCACATAATCACTAAGTTCAATTCACAGGGATTTTTTTTTAGTTCTGGTTTTTCCCCTTTAATCACGTGGATGTAATAGAATCTTACAATTTTCCATAATTACTAAATGAAGGTCATACAAATTATATACGTTGTATATACCTTCTTTATGTTACAATTATATCCATAATGTATGTATGTGTATATACTTTACCATAAAGCAGCGATAAACTTTTAGACTATTTAAAAAATTGATACATCACATGGTGATTCTTTAACTATGTTGATAACATAACTCATATAAAATGGGATGTGATTAACTAATATGAATGTTTTTATGCATTCACATATCACATTGCAATTACATTTTGAAAAATTAAATCATTATTTTGTCTTAATTGAAAGAATCTGTATATATTTCCAATTTCTCTATGTGCTAGTAGGCTCCTCTAAAATACCCATGCATATAATTTCATTTACTATAAAATGCAAAACGTGTCACACCAGTACTCACCCACATATCAAATTGAGATGACTCTGAAGTCAATAGTTCAATGTGTTTATAAATCAAATGTTTAAGTAATCACAGTCGAATAAAATCAATAGTTTTTAGCACAAAATACTAATCGATTCAACTGTTGGTAAATAAATTTTTCGTATAGTTGATAAATGCATATTACTTTATCAAATTACACAAAAGTCCTTACATTATATCTCCAAAGTAAATATTTCAACAAGTCAATACTTTTTTAAGTCGGCCCAACGCGTGGGAACTAAATTAATTGAAGGCAATGTTCATATTTGTAACTCATGGATCTCAAGACTAGGTAGAGAAAGTATTCTCCAATTAGGATGGCGTGGATGGAGGATAATATGACCATTTTAGAAAATATGAAATTTACCTGTTGTTTGTCGAAGAGTACGACCGAATGGTCCATAGTTTTACAAAAGCTTGTCATCTCTGGCAAGTTTCGTAATGTTAACCTACGCAAATTGCATGACTTCACTTTGGGATCAACATCTATTTCATCTCCGTCTTCGTCTGCCTCGGCATTTGCGACAATTTGCTTTATCAAGTGACATTTACTTATTTCAATCTCTTCTAGCTGCAAGAAGTTTCTTATCACGGAGGAAGGAAACAAATATTTGATTCCACCACAGCTATTCATTTTCAAAATCTTTAATATGCTGAAGGATTCTAAGGCAAGGCGACCGCAACAAATCTTCTCCAAGTTGTTTAGATTCTCGAGAAACAACGATTCCAATCTCGTAAATGCAGTGCACTGGATGTCCTCTGTGGAGTGAACAACGTACTGAAGTGAGGGGCTATTTTGTATGTGAAGATGCTTCAATTCCTGAAAACCTCCGAAGCACAAATTGTGCATGCTGTGATTATCTTGCAATCCCACCAAGCTCAGATATTGTGTTCTTTGCAAACATCTCCGCACCCACACTTCACGAAGAAGATTGCCCGAATCTAGCTTGAGTTTTAAAGTTCTGGATTCTTCGTATTCATCTGACCAATCCCAAATGTCCCCAATTAGGATTTTATGCTTATTTAGTTTTCCAAATGGTAAGTCTCTTGAGAGACTAGCTAAACGAGGAATGGCGATGTATAAAGTGCTCAACTTATTCATGCTCTTGAACTCAACCAAGCTAGCGTTGCTTCGCGGGGTTTCATCCTCGGCTTCCCACTGATCAAAACTATATTGCATATACAATTCTTCTAAATTAACCAAGCTTTTGAGCATGCCAGGTTCAATAACTTTGAGCTCGGTGCAGCTTCGCAAGTCCAAAAATCTCAATTCAGTTAGTTCACCCATTTCTTTGGGCAGCCGAGCAATTGTAGAGTTTAAAAAACTGAGGAACTGCAATCCTTTTAGCTTTCCAAGAGTAGTCACATCCTCCAAACGGCATGAATCAAGACATAGTGACGTGAGGTTTTTAAGTAACTCCATCGACGAAGGTAGGGAGGTAAAAGATAAGCCAGTCAAGTCCAAGACTTGGAGCTCCTCCATAGATTCGAAAAATGACTCGGGCATTTTGAGAAATCGGTTGTGTTCTAATAACAGAAGAATCCTCATGTTTGGGCAGTCCAATTTTTTAGGAAGTTCATCAATGCCAACATAATTGAAGGCCATTGCGGTGCATTTTCTGAGATCATTCTTCGACCACTCTTTAAACCCAAAATCCTTTCTCCCGACCAAGGCGTTCCATTCCGTGTCAATAAATTTGTCGCGCATAGAGACGGCCACGTCAATAAATAAGTCATGCATGCTCAACTCTTCCAGGTCATCACTACCTAGCAACAAAGAAGAGTCAAGCAAGTGACGTAGATCCATAATCAACCTATTTCTAGCGTTTTCGATGGTCTGGCTGAATTTTTCATATGAACCCAAACCCATGCAGTAGACAAGGGTATAACTTATGTCCGGTCTCCCAGAGTCTAGAGCACAAACCAAGAACAATGATTTGATCCTCTCATCTTGTAGGTCATTGTAATTTTGTTCCACTATTGTTTTTACAGTTGTCCCTTTTGCATTGGTCAAAGCATTCCTCCATTCAGGCATATCTCCACGCTTCAACCTATTTGCCACCGAGACAATCAAAAGAGGCAAGCCTCCACAGTTCTTGACCACTCCATCCACCAAGCTCTCAAATTTAGGGTCGTTAATTGTGTTCCCCACTATCCTTTCAAAAAGGATTCGTGCTTCTCCATGCTTTAACACATTGAGATGAAATTCTCGGTCAGAGCTCATCTCAATGTACAAAACATCCCAATATCTAGACGTTAGCAATAGTTTGCAGCCTCTTACTTTATTATCATATCCGCAAGGGATTCCAACTTCCTTCAACTCTAACTTCGTCCACAAATTATCTAAAATTATGAGAACCTTTTTCTCAGAATATTTCTGTAACATCTTGCATAAACAATGTGCTCTCCCATGAACAGTTTCCTCATTCACTAGCTTTAGACCCAGTGCATCAGCAAGTTCTCCTTGGATTCTTTTTAGATCTAAATCGCGTGATACATTTGCCGTGGCAACCACATCGAATAGCTGCTCTTCCTTAACTTGCCTTTCTACGTCCTCCATAAGCTTCGTCTTGCCAACCCCACCCGGTCCATACACCCCAATCACACAGACCTTGTCATCAGTTATAGCCTTAATTACAACCTCTATGATTGAAGCCCTCGACTCCAGGACATCTTCCTTCCTGTCAACAGATCTTGCAGCGAAAGTGGTAGTGGTGACGATTCCTATGGGAGTATTCTCATAATAGACCTTCTGGAAGATACTATTTTTGCTTTCCATATGGAGTCCTTGGATGACTTGAGTCATCTTTTTCACCTTCCTACCAATAGGATGGCGCACCATGGGGTTGGGAAGCCACCCACGGAAGCAAGCATCTTTTGCACTTTCATTACGTTTTAACAGGTCATCTGCCTTCTCGGTCTCGTCCTTCACACTCTTCAACCAATTCTCAACATCCACGTGTATAACTTTTCCGTCATACATGGCTTCATCAACGGAGCTTTGCACCCTTTGCCTCGTAGTCTTTAGTTCTTTGACTCCATTTTTTAGTTCTTCAACATAGCTCTTGTAGCACAACACGTACTCAAATTGGCGTCCAATGGGAGCAAAGAGGCACTCGCCGAGTTTCGACAAAAGATTCGACGCAACAGGGTAAATAATTGCCTCGGCCATAATCTCTTCTTTAATTTTTCAAAATTCTTTTTTCCCCTTCTTTTTTTCCTCTTCTTGTTGCCTCCTTTTATTGGTCGCTTAAACAAATGGGTGCGGAGAAAACTGAGGTGAGAACAGAACTAATCGGTTAGAATTGTGAAACAAAACCAGAGAGAGAGAGAGATAGAGAGACTGGAGTGTACGGAAGCAGGAGCGATGTAAATAAACAGAGACTGAGGAATGTCAGCAACATAGAACGCAGAGTTATTTAGAAAAACACTTGGTCGCTCAACGATGGCTCACCGCGCTCGATGCACCCAAGTAACACGTTACTGGTTTACATTGAGAACTTGCGAATGATCTCACGTGGACGAGGCAACACGTTGCTGCTCCACCATGTGCACTAGAAGCCTAATTTTTTTTTTTTTCATTTTTTGTTCCTGTTGTCCATGTTATCTTTCATACTAGTTCGACAGTTGTCGTTTCTTTTGAAAATTGACAGGCATAATCATTTTGAACTTTTTCTCAGTATTTCAAAGCTTAAAACGTTTCTTTTCATTTTCATGATTTCACAAGAAAGCAATAAGTAGAGGTTACAAATTAAAAGATGCCGGGTACTTGTTAGAGAGCTAGTAATTGTTTTGATGTTTCTACCATCCACCACTTGTTTTGATAGCCGGTGCTTCTTAGAGCTTAGAATAGCTGTCTATTTTTATCCCCTCTTTGTTGACCATAGATTAAAAGATAATTTCTTTAAAATGGCCAAATCCAAATGTGAGAAACTCTAAATTAAAGTATACTGTTGCCCCAAGTAAAAATTTTGATGCTTTCTTTATTTTAAATAAAATAAATAGGGTGGGGCTATTTTTATCCCCTCTTTGGCTTGGGACAAATATTTTATTGATCAAAATAACCTTCTATGTTTGGAAACAAGCTGAATCACCATTTCACCCTACTTTTTTTTTCTCTCTAATCTCCTCTTCACCTTCTATGTTTATTTAAAATTGACTTTATATCCTTCCATGTTTGAAAATCAATTCCTCATCAATTAACCATGCTTTTCATAATTTCTAATGGATTAAATTTTGTGAAATTATTAAGTTTGTAATTTTGGTCCATAAAATATTTCTTTCCTTAGATAGTTAATTCTTCAATATAGCTTTTTCCATTCAACTTAATCATAACGGGACGATGCTTTTTGACTTGAACAAAGTTTGCATTGTCCTTACTCTCTCTGTCACACGTACTCGCACAACACAAATACGTAAATTCATCGTTCATCAATAAATAAATAAATAAAAAAACTTGCAATTGAGAAATTGATTAGTTGATAATTATATAATACAAGGGGCAAATGATGAGGAGAAATCATCACAGCGGTTCTGTCCAACTCGCCCAGATGAATAATTGCAAATGACCATTAGACAAACACGAAAAAACAAGACAACATAAAATCACAACTTTATTGACACACAACTTGGTATTAAGAAATTAATTAGTTGAGAACTAGTGTGTAATATCAGAGGGAAACAAAATGATGAAGGGCAACAGACATCATCAGGTATCTGGATCCCCCTAACGCATCGCGCGCCATCCGCTCGACGAGATGCCTAAGCTAGATCTAAAAGTTCGTGTTGAGAAAGTCCGTTCCCGAGCTCCGATCGATTGTCTACTCGCCGTTTGGGTGTCATGCAGAGGGTCGAGACAGGGGAGACGGCCTTGGGGAGGCCTTGGGTTGAGCGGCTTCCACCGGCCATGCCTGGCCGAACCAAATCTCGGCCGAAGTAGGGGAGGCCGAGCTGGTACTTGGCTGGCGACGGTGGTCGGCCGAGAAGTGGCCCTTGGGCTGGGCTGGCCGTGACGTTGCCGAACTGGGTGCATGGCCAGCCCGAGGCGAGTGGCCGCACTCGCCGTGGCCGCCCCTGTCAAGGCGAGGTCGACAGAGCGCCGCGAGAGGCGGGGGCAGGAGAGCAAGTCTGGTATGCCTGGGTACCGTCTCAGATCCGGGTCAAGTCTTTAGGGCATGGTATTCGGGCTGGGATGATTTAGGAATATTGGGCTTATTCTGCTTTAATGGGCCAAGGTTAGTTCATTTTATGTGCCGGACTGGGCCCGCATTTCAAGCCCAGACGGGCCCCCGGTAGGCAACCCGGGTCAGCTCCCACCGAGAGTTCCAACCGGGTCCTTTTTTGTATATTATAATATTATTATAATATTTAAAAAAATATTTTATTAAAAAATCAGAAGAATTTTATTTTTGTTCTAAAAAATTAGAAAAGGCTTTAAAATGGCTTTTGAGTATTTTTCTCTTGAAAGTGCATGAAAAATCCAAAAATAAAAATAAAAATAAAACATTGATGTTTAAATAAGATTAGATTTTGAAATTACATTAGTTTTTTTTTTTTTTTTGGTCGGTCATACTATAATCCTACTCTAATACTCACTCGACTTTTGCCCCCTCCTCAGGAGGCGTGGGAGTCGAAACCCACTCGAAATGAAATCATTCCCGCCCAATCCCCCCTAAGAAGGTGGGGATTTGAACCCCCCACCTCCCCCTTCCAAGTCGGAAGGTGGCACACTGGGGCGAACCCCAAAGTGGTTCAAATTACATTAGTTGATTAACTAGTGTAAACAAGTTATTAGAAAATTTTCGAATAAAAACCTAAAGTGCCATCATTTTCTCAAATAAGGATTTGAAGCGGGTATTATTTCAAATAATGGCTCAAAGTGCTCTCATTTTCTCTAATAATGATATGAAGTAAATCTTATTTTAAATAAGGTTCTGAGTGCCAATATCAATCTCAAAGAATAGATTGAACTCATTGTCTATGAAGGGCAATTTCGTCTTTTAAAATTTTAAAATTTTTCCTTTGTCTTTCTTTTTTTTTTTCTTAAAAACAAAAAAAAACTTAAAAAAGGAAAATTACATTGCTCCCTCCCACTTGTGGCTGCTGCCCCATTGTTAGTGGGGTAGTAGCGAAGGCCAACAGGTTGCTAGTGCCAAGGTGAGGGCTATACACCCTCACCGACCAAACGGCCTGATGACATCCTAAATAAGAGGGTTATCAATAGGGGTGAGCAGCGGTCTAGGGTCGACCCTGGACCGACTCCCGACCGGCCCAACCCCGCTGGGGCCCCGGTCCGGTTCCCAAGGGGACCGGGCCGGTCCCTGGTCCTGGAATTCCTGGACCAACACCGTGCGGGCTGGTCCTTGGTCCTAAGAGTTTTGGGTCGGTCCAACCTCGGACCAACCCCGTATATTATATTATATTATTTATAATTCTTTATATACTCAAACCTAAGTAAAATGTCTGTTATATTATATTATATTAAGATGTTCTATCAATAGCACTAATAGTAATTTCAATTTAAAACTTTTGTTGAGTATTAATTATGTGTCGCTTTGTTTTGTTTTCAGGTGTTTAGAAGTTTAAGTGAATTAACAAGATGTGAAGTTATATATTCATAGTTTATATTAAGTATTTTGAACTTTTTATGGTTTAATTGTATTCTACTAACGAATTTCAGCTGCATTTTGCTTTTCAATTTGTGTCAAATTGTAGAAGTTTTTGAAGAGTAGAGTAGTATTGCAGTTGTTACGGTGATTTGCTACATGATCAAATGCAGGAAAACACTTTTGCATATGGTGTTATGAATATTAAAGATAGATGACTATAAGAACTTTCCATCTTATCTCATATCTCGATAAGCGGTTAGCAGGTACAAAATTTCTATTATTGTGTCATCTTAAATTTGTTAAATATGTATTGGTATTTATAGTTTAGTTGCACAATGCCGCATTGTCGATGGATGTGTAATTTGAATGTGTAGGTTTGCTTTTTTAGGGAGTATAAAAAATAAGACGAAAAAAATTATCGATCGGTCCCGGGTTAACCCTGGAACCGGACCGAACCCATTGGGTCGGTCCGGTCCTTGGTCCTGTGCTCAATAGAGTCGGTCCTTGGTCTTAAAATCGAGGACCGACACCGTACGGGTTGGTCCTAGGGTTTGGGGGTGGCCGGACCAACCCGGACCATGCTCACCCCTAGTTATCAACATATGCTCCTCATAATTATATTCTACATTTAAGTAAATGCATCAAATTAATGGGCTAATTCGAGATTTTACTATCAATTGTGTTAAGAAAAATGGACAAATACCTTTTTTTTATTCATATAATTTAGCCGAAGCTAAAGGTTCTTAAAACTGATTTAAAATACTTAAATTTTTGTAAATAGTCATAACCTCGCAATTCTATAATTTTTCTTTGTATCATTACTCATTAGTGAAGATGAAGTGCAAACAGCCCATCACAAAAACCTCAATCGTTACTTGATATGTTATTTTAACATACTAGATTATTTTTTCTCCTATTCATGCAATAGATTAAACTGTCAAAATGTTACATTTATCATATTTAAATTTTTGGCAGTCAAACATAATTTTAAGCTGCACCTTTTATTTATAAGTTGCCACTATTGATCCTAAATCAATTTTGATGATTCCAAAACTCTTTTTTGTATGTTTATAATCGTCACAATGGAAATGTTTCTGCAAGTTTGTGCAAGTTGGAAAGGGTTAAAGAATAGTGGGCTTGTCTAAAAGCATATCTAGGTACCTGGCTAAGTAATGGCGGGATAGCTGGCCAAAGTTGGCCCAATACACGGCTCGACAATTTAAATTTGAATTTCGTTCGCCCAATCTCAGCCCATTTTTACCACCAATGGAAATTAGACGTGAGAGTTTGTATTCCTTAAAATAAGGCAGCCATTGTCTTGGGCATGTGTGTAATGTGTGTACATGAAAATACTTGCAAAATCTCTTGTATTCACCATGCAAATCAACTTCTTGTGAGGGAAATTGTTTGTAAATGTCATTTACAAATTAAAAATTATATTTTAATAATTAAAAATTATATTTTAATAATAAAAATTATATTTTTAAAAAATAAAAATTATTAAAAAGTATATTAAAAAATTAAAAATTGGATTTTTTAAAAATATTATAGAAAAATTATAAAAAATTTCCATTCAATTTATAGGTTTTTTTAACTTTTTTATTTTTTATTTTTAATTTAATTTGAAGTTTTAATCCAATTAGCATATAGTAGAAGTAGGTTTTCCTAGAATATTAATAGGTTTTAACAATACGGGTCAGGACGGATATGGGTCAGGTACGGGTTGGGTACGGGTCGGGTTGGATATTGGTCACTAGATTTACACTACAAGAATATGGGTCAAAACAGGTTAAATGGGTCAAATATGGGTCGACCCATTTTTGACCCGACCCATACCCGACTCGACCCACCCGTTTGCCACCCCTAGTAAATGACTTCACCTTGCTTGCAGAGGAGCGTTGGCTCCATTATAAACCTACCTTTATATAAGACTTCAAAAATAGTGGGATGGCCATAAATACCGAATGGTCTTGAGAAGTGAAGTAGGTGCTGATTTGGGTCAAACCATTGTAAATCGGTTAACCATCAGTCTTCCCTAACTTCTTTAAATTTATTCATGCCTAGCATTTCATCTATTGTTTGTGTGAAAATCTTTTCGGTGGTTAACTGGGTCAAGCACCTTAATGTTTTGAGAGAATTATGAAAATCTTTCCCATTGGAAAATCATGTGTACGAAAAATTGGCTTGAAACTTTTGCATGGATGAAAATGGTCTATATATTGATTTACCATACTGGATTTTTTTAGTCAAAATGCTTTCATGACCTGAAATTAAGTGAATAATGTCAATTTAACCTTAGAAAAATGGAGGATCATGATGAATATTTATTCAAAATGAGTAATCTCACATCGTTGTTGATGCCTCAACCCGATGCTCGAGGGCAAGTCTCGCTTGACTCATAAGAGCAACATATTTTTTATGGTGAGGTAAATTATTATCTAAGTTTTGAAAAAGAAATAAACCGTTCTAACTATTTAGCAGTTGAAAAAACACCATCGTTAACTAGGTTTGTCGTTGAAAAATCGCCAAAAAAATATTGGTTAAATAAATACTTAAGTCGTAGTTAGTTACACCCAATTGAAAAGTGTTTCTTGAGAAGAAGAAATTTTAATAGAACGGTGGTCCCTCGTTCTAGCTAAGCTGAACATGCAATTCGCCCAAGCTAGGCAGAATTGTAAAAAGTTCGGAGAACTTGGCCACGATAATAGGAGTAACTGAGAGGAGCCCATGATGAGTTGCATTCGCCCTTGAAGCTGGAAGTTACGAAAGAGGAGGAATGACGAATGGAGTTGTGTGGGCGATTGGTGTCCATATAGGGAACGCTTATTACTAATATTAGGTTTATAAATATCAGTGTTTTAGGATTGTAAAGCTCTCTTTTGACAATCAAACAAATCTATAATCTATGTTTATCTCTATTCTTAACTACATCAATTTACCTATCGTACAATATAGTTTTGCCATACGATTATATTTTTCTTATAATCGTTTATTTTTCTCAATATTCAGTTTCACATAAATTTGGACCCAGTCGGATCCTCACTTCGTGCACTTTGTGTGCGAGGCATAGAACCGTGGAGTGAGGGCCGATATGCTATTTCACCAGGTTCAACCAATCCAACAATTTATATCAACCAGTTTGAATAAAAAGAATATAGTAAGAAGAATGAGCAATATGTGTAATGAAAATTGCGAAAAAGTCACACGCGAATTTCGCACCTTACATTTTTATACTTTAAATGATATTAGATGATCTGCAACGAGTAATAATTTAATGTTTTGTGTTTGAGAGTAAGTTACCTTGAAATAGATCAAGTTGTGTTTGAATCTCGAAAGATGGTGCAATAGAAGGATTATCTTCAAGCTCAACTTCCAGCTATCAAACCAAATATCTCATAACATAAAAGGAGCCTCTCGGTGATTTATGGTGATTGGCGATGGTGTTCTTACCGATGTGTTTCTCCTCTTAAAGCACAAGCCCTTGGCACTTCAACAAGCTTTTGCCTTTTCTCTTGCCCCAAAGGATGATCCACGTATGCTTAGAATCCACGCAATCTTTATAGAGGCAATTCACTTCTTTAGCCCTCTACTTTGTCCAAAACAACCAAAACAATCATTTCCTCTAAATTGGCAGGAATACCAACCCTATGGTAGACTCCAGAGATATTTTGGTAGTTGTCTTTGGAATAGGATCGGGTGGCCGCGCAAATCAAAGTGCAGATGGGCGACTTATTGGCTTCCCTCCCCATTAGTGGAAAGAATCGATAGTTGCGCTAAAGGTGTCGATAGTGGAAATTAACTTTTGACATGCTGCTCTTTGAGAGTTATGTAATGTTAGAAAAGATGATACAGGTGGAAAGGGGAATAGATTTTGAGACCTGTAGATCACTTTTTAAAAATGTTATTTCCCTCGCGGCCCCACTATGGTGGCAGAAGATTAGAGAGGAAAGCATCCAAAAAAATCTATTAATAAAGCTTATGCGTAAGGTTTAGAGAAAATGAAATTTCTAGTATTTGTACATTTTCAATTTGTTTGATGTCATTCATGTACTTTTATTTTCCAATGTGGTTCTTGTTTATATTGCAAATCGAAATGCTGAAATGTCTGCCGTCAATGACATCTCAATGTTAATTGGATAAATTAAAGATAAAATGGAAATTTTTCTATTGACTGAGATAAAATTATTAGGCAAAAAAAAAAAAAAAAAAAAACCCAAGCACTTAGTGTGTGAGAGAGAGAAGAATGGCTGAAGCTACACCGGCGATGAAAATTTAACAACATCGAAGTCTTAGTTTTCATCACCAAACGTAGCAAAGGTACACTAAATGCTAATACAATATTAATGAATTTCATCTTTCTTGGGGAAGAAATATTAAAATTCTTCGTTATTTCTCGTTTCTCTTCTTCAAGCCCAAGCCCTCTTGCACTTCAACCAGATCTTGTGATGGATTGCGTTTCTTTGATGAGTCATTTTCCTTATTTAAACCCTCCAACACCAGCAAAACAATTCCTTCCCCTGAATCGAGGCCACGCAAAATCAAAGTCAAGGACATTTAGAAATGATGAGGACAGAATTCATCACTCTAGTTTTGTCCAACTTGCGCACATCCATGATTGCAAGTGATCATCGGACAAATATAACCGAAACACCACGACAAAACAAAACTTCTTTAAAATTTCACCTCATAAAATTTGTGCCAAAAATTAAGCTAACGAAAACATCAGTGATGTAATTTTTTGATGTGTTCGGTATTGTCTATATGCTTCTTTTTTACCAATGTGTTTCCTAAGACGCTTTGTTACTCAAGTTAGTTCTTCCGTTAAAATTGCAAATAGAAATGTAATTGCGGCTGCCATCGGTGCCGCGTCATCACTAAATGTGGCTAGGTATATTAGATGCTAATTTAATACGTAGGCATCTCATTTTTCTGGGTGAAGCAATAATTAAAGACGCATATTTTTGTTTACAGCTTTTTAAAATTCATTGGCTAACTTTTTTGTTGACTTTTTATTGATTGTTATAATTTTTTTAGTATTCATTAATTAGCAAAACACGTGCTAATTAAAAGCATACCTTGCTTCACGGCCGGGATTCAATTTTATTCTAGGTTGCGATTGCCCGCTTATTCTGGTGTTTTTATTGGTGCTGGAGAGGCCTCCTCCATTGTGGGTAAACGGGAAATTGGACTCGCTTAGCAAAGTCTTACTTGTCGAATATTTATTGTAAGGATTTCTAAGATATTACACCAAAACCCACCCAAAAACTCATTCAGATGCTTGATTATCATCACCAAATGTGGCCAACCGCTAATCTCATAGTTATCAGAAGAGAATGAAAAAGCCGAGAAAGTGGAAACAACAGATAAGCACATGTGCAGAGAAGTTTGGGGAAGTTAGAAGGAGGAGCTCATGAGGAGTTTCCCCTGCTAGCATTCGTCTTTTATTTTTCTCCGCAGTTAGCTTCGCATAAGTTCGCACTCTGTTGAACCTCCACTTCGTGCACTTTGTGAGGCGAGGTATGGAACCTTGGAGCGATTGGTGGCAATTTGAGTTTTTGGTACATAGGGTTTGAAGGATTTAATAGATTCTGATCAAATTTTTATCTGCCTTTTGTCAAAATAGATTGTCCCTTTTGATTTTCTCTCAAATGTCCATCAACTTTGGAAGATAAATTTACAAATCCTACTTGGATAAATATCATTTTTTTTTTGTCCCTGACTTTGTGCTTGTGATAAGAAAATTGATTTCTTAGTAAAAAGTCAGGAGATGCATCTGCGACCATGGGCATCCCTTGTTTTGTGATTGACACCATAAATGTAGTACAGGTGCTACTTATCGAGAAAACTTGATACTATGGATGATTTGCTATGATTCAAATGACACTTCCTTGAGCTCAATGGCGATTACTAAAATCTCTTGTTCAAGAAGAAGATATGCATTTTAATTTTAATTTTTTTAGTTCAACAAGTTTGTAACGGTCACTGAGTTTTTTTAAACAACATGTATATCATCCACACTTATCTTTGTATGTGGGTGATGTCTACAATTTGTAATCCACCAATCAAAATTATGGTTTGAGAAAGTTGCTTTTAATTAAGGATGGAGAAAAATATAGCCCTTTACATAAAATATGATAAATTTTATTTGATAAAATATGTTATTGAATCAAGGAAGGTTGGTGAGCATGTGTTGGTATGGGACTCTCTCTCTCTCCCTCTCTCTCCCCATGTTTAAAAGGACGAAGAATGAATTCTAGGAAAAGGACGAATCAGGTTCAAAGCAACCATATCCATTTTCACATGGATATATTCTCCAAATTCACTTGCACTTTCTTCGAATAAAGTAGATGGAATTTTATTAAAGTAAGAATAAGGTCGTCCATTAAAGAAATTCTATAGATAGATGTATAAATCAAAGTTGACGGCCCTTAATTAAAGATTTCCATATGCCCATCTTTCAATAATAATTAAAAAAAAACTGATGATTTTTAGTCCACCATTTAGAGGTTATGCTTTGAAAATGATATTAGAGGTTCAAGAGGAGCGAGGGTCAGTAAACAATTCCATCAGTTCAACTAGTCCAACCATTGAAAATCACTGTTTGAATAAAGAATGAAGAAAGAAAAATAAGCACTATATGTGATGATAATTTTGGAAATTTTATGTGTGAATTCACATGTAGATGTTCTCCAATGAGTAGAATTTTTTTTTTTCCCTATCAATTGTCATAGGCTGAATTGTCTTAATAAAAGTGCGAAGAGACTTGCTAATTTTCCAAGTTTACCAAATATTTTTAATCGCATATTAGGGTACCAACAAGAAGATAGTTAAACATGATGTCATACAAATTACCATTTAACAGATATAAAAGCTTAGAGAGACCAATATTCGTGCCATTGAAATGAGTTTATGTTGTAGTTATTATACCCATTTTTTGTTCATTCTTCCTAATTTTCATTTTCGTGTATATATTTTAATAAAGAGGGTGGCTGAACGTGATTCAAATGCCAATAGCACATAGGATGTAGATGGATATCATTTGAAGTTCAGGCCAAATCAATAAAAAAATCATGTATCTATATGAAAGGAATAAAAATAATTTCACTTTAACCAATAAAATGAACTCTTCATCGATTACGCGGCAAACAACGCTTATATGATAAGCTGATGTGGCCTCATTTGAAAAAGTAAAACAGAAAAAACTTGATGACTTTAAACGCAAAATAAAATGTTTTTTTATCAAAGAGAAAAGAAAAAGAAAAAGAACAAAGTAACATAATCTTGAAGCAAAAGCAATTGTCGCATTTTCCTCCCCTTTATTCCTTTCAATTTACTGAGAAAGCATTGCGCAAATGCCAATGCGATCACATCTGTTGGGAATAACGAATCCCCAAAAACTGGATTCGACACTAAATCGAACCCCTAAATCAATGCGGAAGACAAGCGCGGGAAAACAACACGTATCACCGATCCTAAAGCACACCACGGATTCGAGCGTACCTTTTTAGTCACAGATTAAACACCAATGCTGAAGATTGAGGAAGAAATTCTGATCCCGTTCGATCCGATGACGTCGATTGGCCTTGAAGGGAAGACGACGTCGCCTTGAGCGCTCGTTTTCTTTTTGGAGGGAGAGAGGGAGAGAATACGTGCGTTAAAATGCCAACGGTTGTCTTCGTCTCTCTCTGTCCTCCCTTTTATACTTCTCCTTAAAAATAGAAACGTACCCCTTCATCCACGGGCCCTAATCTCGTGGGCCGGGCTTTCAGGCCCAACATGGGCGGACAAGCCTTAAGCCCATCTCATATAAAACCATCATCTCTCACTCGCATATGGTGGGCTGAACAGGATTCTCTTTACCTCTCTTCAACATTCATACCGGTGAATAATCCGTGCGACCAGCATACTTTGAGAGCTCGTTGCTATACATCTGTTAGGAATATATAGCAGCTCATAATGGACTTCACACTCTGAGTAGATTTAGTATGCAGTACCCTAGGTCGATCAATCACATTTATATCTCTCTTGATCTCTTTTCAACAATGATATATATATTGTATTCACAATTATGATTATCCCAAAGACAGTCATAATTGGTTAACCGGTGAATACAAAACTATAATGTGATTCTCCAAAATCGATCTTCCTCTTTCCTTCAAACTCTCAATTTCAGTTCAGCTTGCTTTTCTAGAAATGCCACATTAGATCGAATCAAACTCATGACCATTGGCAACATCCTAAGATAACAAACACTAAATAGAAATCTTGAGAATAAGTAAGAGTCATGAGGGGACTAAAAAAAAATTGAGGAACTCTTTTCCTCAAGAGTCTCACACGGCATAAAAGTTGAGATCAAACTTTTGCCACTTTTATTAATCGTCTCATGCATACGTAGTATGAAATACGTATTACGGTATTAACTCATTTCCCATGGAGCGTATGTCTACACTTTCAATACCGTACAGATGACAGTTCAGACATACCCAATATCTAACTTGAGTTCACGTATCTACTCATTCACAAAATTCATCAAAACTCACATCTGACTTCATAGACAAATAAAGTAAAATATGTGGGGTATTTTACTTTCGGACATAGTAAGTATTATGTCATCATCTTAACACCCAGTTAAGGCGACATACGTGTTTTAAGCTTGAGCTCTCGATTATCACCTAGATAATAAACTTAAAAACAGTCTCATCTCTATTTATCACACAGTAAATAGAAGCGATTACCCGTGTGAGTGGGCTAATCTTATATCTGTCCGACATACTTTCTCAACTTAAAGTAATGCACTGAGCATTAAGATGCATAAAGATCAAACAAAGATTCATAGGCATTAATGATGAAAACACAAATTCATCAAATTGTGAACACTTAGGGAAATTACAATATTCAATACATCAGCCTCTACGCAATCCTAGAGACTTCATATGGCCACAAAACACACCTCTAGGTATTGGCTTTGTCATAGGATCTGCTACCATTCTATGCGTAGATATGTACTGTAAGTTCACATCCTTTCGTGCAACCATATCTTTGACAAAATTATACTTGGTATCTATATGTTTGGTCTTGCCATGATATTTGGATCTTTGGTGTACACTTTTGCTGCTTGGCTATCACAGTTAACCAATAACAAATCTGCAGCATTTCCAATAACACCTAAATGATCCAATAATCTCTTAAGCCAAACATTTTCTTATACTGCTGCTGATAATGCCACGAACTCATTTTCATCGTGGACAAGGCTATACACTTTTGTTTCTTATTGCTCCAACATATTGTGCCATTATTCGGTAAGAAAAACAAAGTCAGAGGTAGATTTTCTTTCATCTAAATCTCCTCCATAATCAACATCAGAATAGCCTTAGAGTCGCAGATCATTTCCTTAATAACTCAACGTATAATCAGCAGTTCCCTTTAGATACCTCAGTATTCTCTTAACGGCTTTTCATTGTGCTTGACCTGGGTTGGATTGGTATCTACTTACCATTCCAACTGCAAAAACATATGTCAGGTCTTGTGCACATCATAGCATACATCAAGCTTCCAACAGCACTAGCATAAGGAACATGTTTCATTTGTTCCTTCTCATGTGGAGTCCCTGGACACAGTCTATGGCTCAATCCTTCATCCTTTGCAATAGGAGTGTCTATGGGTTTACAATCCTGCATACGAAATCGTTCAAGAACCTTTATTTATATAAGTTTCTTGCGAAAGAGATAACGATCTCTTCGAACGATCTCTTGAAATCTTAACTCCAAGAATGTATGCAGCCTCACCCATATCCTTCATATCAAAGTTGGAAGACAACCAACTCTTGACAGTACTAACCAACTCCATATTGCTTCCGGCAATCAGTATATCATCAACATATAATGATATGATCACAAATTGATCCTTGGATCTTTTGATATATACACAATGATCCTCATCAATCATTGTAAACTCATATGCCATTATGGCATTATGAAAACGTATATACCATTGTCTTGATGACTGCTTAAAGCCATATATCGATCTCAAAAGTCGACATAACTTACCTTATTGGCCTTCCTCTATGAAACCAGCAGGTTGTTCCATATATAGTTTTTCCTCTAGTTCTCCATTGAGGAAAGCAGTCTTTACATCCATTTGATGTAACTCAAGATCCATACTAGCCACTATTGCCAGAATAATGCGAATCAAGGTAAATCTCACTACAGGAGAAAATGTATCTTCATAATCAATTCCTTTCTGTTGATTATACCCCTTCACCACAAGGCGGGCCTTATGCCTTTCTATCGAGCTATCAGCCTTTCGCTTTATTTTGAGAACCCACTTGTTCCCAATAGCTCTGTGTCCTTTTGGAAGATCAACCAGTTCCCAGACTTGGTTTGACTTCATTGACTCAATTTCCTCTTTCATTGCATGAATCCATTTTTCCTTACTAGGGCAATTCAGAGCCTCATTAATATTTCTTGGCCCATCCTTATCTTGCGGAGTAATCATAAAAGTTTCCCCTTCAATGTTAAAACGTCGACGGGGAATACTTTGGTGACTTGTTCACCGTATGGGAGATTGTACACTTAGCACATCATTCCCCATTATGCTCCCACTTGGATTAGATAATAACGATATCATCTCATCATGTGGTTGCAATTGAGAATAAGTTGAATTCAATTCATCACTTCTCATATTACTCCCACTTGGACGAACTTTACTAATATCATTATCTTAATCTAAGGTTTCAAATAGGGAATAATCTTCACCTATTTCGCCCTTCTTAGGAAATTCATCCTCTAAGGATGTGACATCTCGTGATTCAAATTCAGTTATACTCCCACTTTCCTGTTCATCTATGAACACATACCATTTTGAGTGTTCGGAGTATCTCATGAAAATACTCTTCTTTCCTCTATGACCCAATTTTCCAAATTTGTGACAGGACTCATGTGTATAGGCAGCACAACCCCATGGCTTAAGAAAACTTAAGTCTGGTTTTCTACCTGTCCATAACTCATATGGAGTGGAAATAACTGATTTGGAAGGCACCCGGTTAAGTATACAGGCAGCAGTTAACAACGCATCACTCCAAAAAGTAATAGGTAAGTTAGCATGCACCATCATAGACCTAATCATTCCAGTAGGGTTCTGTTTCTTCTCTCTTCAACACCATTTTGTTGAGGGGTATATGGAATAGACAACTGTCTTTCTATTCCTTTTTCATCACATAATTTTCTGAACTCATCAGATAAATATTCTCGACCTCGATCGGATCTAAATACTTTTATTTTCTTGTCTAATTGATTCTCTACCAAGTTCATAAATCTTTTGAAAACAACTTATTACTTCAGATTTATGAGAAATCAAATAGACATATCCGAATCGAGTATAATCATCTATAAAAGTGATGAAATAAACAACCCCATGCCTTCCTCTCACATTCATTGAACCACAGACATCAGAATGGATTAAATGCAGAGGAAATTCAGCTCTTTTATCTTTTTCTAAATGGTTTCCTTGTCGTTTTCCCTACTAGGCAATACTCACATATGGGCAAATCGACTTTTTCAATGTTGCCCAACAAGCCCTCTTTGGCTAGTCTATTCATACGTTGTTGGCCCATATGACCAAGTCTAGCATGCCACACAATCACATCATTGTCATATAAAGAAGAAGACGTGAAACAAGGGAATAACAAATATTGACATCACCATAGTCAACATCTAGTACAATAAAACCATCCAGAAAATAATCACAACCATAGTAGTTTGTATCCAAATATAAATCTACACCTCTATTATGGAAGTTCATATAAAAACCAAGCTTGACCAACACCAAAACAGACACTTAAATTTCGACGAATCTCCGGAGCATATAGAACATCAAGGTGCGTCCACCACTCATGTTTAATCGGCAGGTGCCAATCCCTTTAACTTCAGCTCTGGAGTTATTTCCCTCATAAATCCACTTAGTTCCAGTTGGTATCGTCGAAATTCCACGAAGGATCCTCTATCTTTCGCTATATGGTCTGTCGCTCCTGAGTCTACAGTCCACAAAGGATTGGATTCAGCCAATAATACAAAACTTGACACATAAGCAAAGTTCTCAAATGTACAAGAGGTGTTTACCTTTTTCGGCTCACAACAGTTGCGAGCATAGTGACCTCTCTTGTCACAATTGTAACACCTCACCCTTGACATTTTCTTCACTTGATGACGTTTTCCTCTCTTGTGTTGGTCAACTCTTGATTTCTTGCAACAAGGACTTGATCCTTTGCATTCCCACATATTGAACGAATTAATACGCTTGCGCTTAGAGCACAAAGCCCTTTCTAAGCTAGAACCAGCATTGCAAATATCCATTTTCTGCTCAAATGCCGTTAGACGGTCCTCTACTAGCTCAAGGCGGTGCACGGCACCCTCAAGATCTTCCATAACATGGTCAAGAGCTTCTAGTGCTTCTTGCTTTTCCAGTACATATTGAATCTTCATATTCAATATTTCACAATTGTTGCCGTTCATATCAGCAATTACGTTATTAGTTGCTGAAACCATCGATCTAAACACATCAGACATACATGCACGAATAATTAATGCCTATCATTTATGCATCCACTTTGCATAGACCCATCATATCAATGAATAATCTTAAGTAAGGTTTCAAAATCAAAATGTCAGTATGTTTCAAATCTTCCTCCAAAAATCCCAACTTAAAATTATCATTAATATAATTGTCTTATGCAAAATCAATTCTATGAAGTTACAAAAACTTCTATCAACTACCCACAGCAGTCAACAATAACAGAAAGCAAATAAAATCTAACATCCAATAGAATAACAATACTTTCACATAATGCAACTATACATTACACTCAGCAATATATACGGAGAAAAAATATCAACATAGAAAGAGATATTCATACCCAAAAACATCTCAAACTAATCTAAGGAATAAGTAGGGAATGTCCCTTCTAATCTATTAGTCAAAATATCTGAGAAATTTGAAGGCACATTTGCCAACCATGGAAAAACTTTTGGAGAGCTGACATGTCGCCTCCAAGGCATATTCACTCTGCGCCATGTGGCGCTCAATCTAAGGGTTGAAGTTTTGGTTAACTCAATCCTATAGTACTCTCTTACAAAAGCTTTCACTAGCTTCCTATAAGCCGGGACCACGTTGACCTCCCATAGCCAATCTAACACTGCTTGCCATTCAGGTGGAAGAGTGTTCATCAAAGCCGGCACCTTCTCAAAGTCCGGCATAAGATAACAATTCCAGATGATTTACTGTATCATCTGATTGACCCTGACCACATGTGATACTAAATCACCGTCATCCCACCGATAATTAGCTAACTCAGTTAACAGCCTTTTAAGTCTAGCATTTCCCTCGTCCATTCTCGAGCTTGCAGGTATCCATGCATAACTTATTATAGTTCCTGCAACAAATGCAGAACTAAATTTGGATTACTTATAATCCATAATATACATTTGATAAAGTACATAATTTTCCATGATTCATGCAACAAATGCACATTCATGCAACAAATGCACAATCATGCAACAAATGCACAATAAAAAATGGATTACCTATAACCCCCACAGACATAATTGAAAAAGAAACAAATTCTTTTTTTTTTTTGGGTCAACGGTCAACGGCCAACAATGGTCAACGGTCAATGGCTGGTCAACGGTCAACGGGCGGCGGGTTGTCGGACCGGTTGGACCGGTCGGACCGAACGGACCAGTCGGGCCGGTCGAGCCGGGTCGGACCGACCGACCGGCACGTGCCGCGCGCGTGCGTGGGCTGACGTCACGCAGACGTCAGCCGGCACGTGCCACGCGTGTGCTAGCTTCCACACGGGTCAGGTCGGGTCGGTCGGGTCAGGTCGCCGGCCGGTGACCGACCGGCCAACGGTCGTCGGCGATGACGTCATCGATGACGTCATCCCGACGGTTATCGACCGTTGGGTGACGTCACGATGACGTCATCGCGTGACGTCAACATGCACTGGTTCGTCGACCGACGCGTGCCGGTTCGCCGCCGGCTGCGCGCACGTGCCGGTTCGCCGACCGGCGCGTGGCGCCCACGCGCAGCGGCTTCTGGCCGCGCGTGTGGGCGCATGCGGCGTCTCCCGGCAGCGCACGACATGTCGCCGGACTCGTCTCGACGACCTCTTTCACCCAATATCTTCAGAATTCAATTTCGACTTACAAAAACTCAGAAAATTGGGCGAACAGCGCTCGGGTGTTGGGATTTCTCGCCCTGATCCGTACGGCCGAATCACTTTCGCGAAAAATCAATCAAAAAAACATCAAACAGGTCGAGAAAACGTGAACTAGGGCTCTGATACCAATGTTGGGAATAACGAATCCCCAAAAACCGGATTCGACACTAAATCGAACCCCTAAATCAATGCGGAAGACAAGCCCGGGAAAACAACACGTATCACCGATCCTAAAGCACACCACGGATTCGAGCGTACCTTTTTAGCCACAGATTAAACACCAATGCTGAAGATTGAGGAAGAAATTTTGATCTCGTTCGATCCGATGACGTCGATTGGCCTTGAAGGGAAGACGACGTCGCCTTGAGCGCTCGTTTTCTTTTTGGAGGGAGAGAGGGAGAGAATACGTGCGTTAAAATGCCAACGGTTGTCTTCGTCTCTCTCTGTCCTCCCTTTTATACGTCTCCTCAAAAATAGAAACGTACCTCTTCATCCACGGGCCCTAATCTCGTGGGCCGGGCTTTCAGGCCCAACATGGGCGGACAGGCCTTAAGCCCATCTTATATAAAACCATCAGCATCATCAAGCATGTAAAAGACTGCAATGGCCTCCACCTTTTCTTTGTAAAGCTAATTCTGTGGTTGGCTAAGTTTGGTGATGCTGATCCCTCAAAAACGATTCTAGAAAATTTGATAGTGTTGTTCAAAGGGTGCTTTTATTTTTGTCGGCCATTACTTTTGGCCACAGTGATTTGCATTATTTTTCTTTCATTATAGACTAGACACAGACTCACACTTATATGCACAATAGAATTTACTCTATTTTTTCATAATATCTAACTAATGGATTGCTCGTATTTAGGAACTTCCTCCGTAATGTAATTGATAACAACCATATTTTATTTGATCATGTGGACTCATGTGAATTTTTCATTAGTTAATTTGGCCCTTAAATCGTAGTGCTTCGTGTGAGCACTTCCTTAATGAGTGCTCAAAAGTCAACAATACAGACTGATCTTTGGCCCATTGAAAACTTTGCTCTTTTTTTGGCATTACTAAATACATATTGAAGTGTTCCTTTGTTGAGTGCATATATGAGGTAAATAAAAGGAGATATGCACATGTTGCGACCTCTTCAAACACTCCTGTAGGCGCAGAGGTTAATGGGTGGCTAAGTCCAAGCTTAATCCAGACTCTCCTACGCCCGCTAATTTGCGATTTATAGTTCGAGTTTTTAACTTGTAAGTCATTTTATTTATGAGCCGTTGGTAATCAATTTATGGTAGGTCAATTAGAAATCCAAATAAAATATTGAAACAAACATTTTACTCATGTACAACAAGAGAAATTAGGATTAAGGACTTGATTACACCAATTAATCAATTAATGCATTTTCGGTACCTAATTTTATTTAAACCTTGAGATTTGATTTTATTTTATTTTTTTTGGATTTTTCATAAATTTTTTTGGAGAAGATTACTCAAGAGTTATTTTTAATTCCTTTCCTCTCCTCAGAATCTTTTGATTTTTTTTTTTAAATTTTTAAAATATATTTTGATATATAGAAAATAAAATGTTACATTAGGGGAGGTCGAAGGCAGCCCGGGCCCGCCGACCTGGGTAGCGAGACCCCCAGCCGGACTGGGCCTGATTTACGGGCCCAGTCCAGCTGAAAAGAAATGGATCCCCCCAGCCCCTAAAAAGCAAATAAACTAAATCTAGCCCAAGAAAACAAAATAAGCCCAACATCCATAATTCATCTCAACCCAAAGACCAAACCCTAAAGATCCGATCGGATCCTGTTCCTGACTCGGATCCGACCCGACACCCCCTGGCGATCTCCGCGCTCCTCGCGGCACCCTCTGCTCTCCGCGGTTTGGCCGGCTGAGACAGCGGCGCCGCTCGCCTTGGCCGTGCTGCACGCCCACTCGGTCGTCGCCTTGAGTGGCCCAAGTCGCGGGCTTGGTCTTTGCCTGAGTTGCCCCTCCTCAACCGGCGCTCTCACCGCCGGTATCCTCGGCCGTACACACAATAACAGCGACGGAGGCAACGAAACAAATGAACGGCCAACACTCAGGGAATCCGGCATCGCAGGAAGGCCACCAGGGAGCATGACAAGCATGGACGACTCAGCTCCGACCAAAACAGGGAAATAAAATCCATATCTCATTGTGGCATTTTGTCGAACGGCTTAAGTGCGCTACCGAAGCGAGAGATCACTAGCCCTAACGGGGTCGGAACTTGCGACGGCGCTCTCGTCGACGAACCAGAATACGCATGATGGCGTAAAGAGGGACGGCCAGTGGCCGGAGCTCGCGTGAGCCGGGTGGCCACGAGCTCCCTTTCCCGTCTAATAAGGAATGGTTTTGATTAGTGAGCAACATTTATGTGAGCGCACCATAAGATTTCCTCTTCTCGCTTACCAATGCATGGAAAGAGACTCATATTTTCCTTTCGTAAGCTTCGACTCGTGCAAGACAAAACATAATTGTAAGGGCCTAAGAAATAGTTTCTTCATCACCATTCACATTTGCTCACACTAGCCTGCACAAGAGAATAAGTTTATTAATTAATTACACTATGTTTGAAAAAATATAGTTAATGAATGGTTCTTGGCTAGGAACTTTAACAATTGTTGTAATCGGAAGCATGCCTATTCTACTTGACCATATGGACTCATGTGAAGCTTCTTAGCTATTTTGGTTCCACAACAAATGAATTTCACTTAAATCATTCGAGTGCCTAGTTAGATCTCTCCCCTTAAATCCAAAATAAAAGAAGAAACATTTGCAAATCGACAATACAAATCAATGTATGGCCCACTGAAATTTTTCTTTACTTTTTTAAAGTTGGCACATACATTTTGAAACCTTTTTTTTTTTCTTATTGAGTGCACATGTGAAGTAAAAAAGAAAAAGCCACTTCTGACATTTTCGATTAAAAAAAGATTCAATGATTCTCAAAAAAAGAGGTCATGAATTGATTAACAAAGTTTAGCGTTGCTTTATTAGTGATGTTATAGTTACTTCTTTAATGTTTGGGAAAGGAAGGAAATGGAGAAAACAAAAGTTTGGGCGGAAAATGCATAAAATTTTATAAATATATTCAGAAAAAGAGAGCGCGTGAAATTTTGGAATTCTCTCCCATGATATTCCTCACCCCCTTGTCTCAAACAAAGCAAGACACTGAACTACTGTAAATCCAATTCAACTTTAGGCCTTTTTGGTTTTGTGAGTTTTCTATACTAAAATCTTAATTTGGGCTCAGAATTAGGCATAACTTGTGGGCCTATGAGCTTTTGGACTGAGCCCGATAGTCACAACTTATAAATTTTAAACTTCATATTTGATGAGAGAGAAAGGAGAATTACCTGTGGTTGTTACTTCTATTCATTCAATCAATCAACGATTTTCAACCTAGTCTTAATTATGAAATAGATCCTTGAAAATGAAAAAAAAAAAAAAAGTTTATAATCAATTCATTAACCTTTTGGCCCCGTTTGGTTTGGTTTAAGGGAATGTCTTTGGAAAAATATAAATACCTTTGGATTAAGAGAGTTTTCTGAAATGCAAATAGTGTTTGGTGAATTATAATTCTAAAGTGTATTAAGAAACAACTTTGGTCAAAATGTTGTTTCGTAAAAATTACATTTGTAAAGGACTTTTACTAAATTAAAAAAAAAAAAAGATTTTTGTAATTTTTTTTTTTTTTTTTTGAAGTCTAACCATTGACTGATCGGATTTGGCCCTCGGATGCCCTTGCCTGAGGTCGCACGACCTCAGGGGGTGGTCGCCTAGGGTGGCCTGACCTAGGCGATTGTCGAGTGACCTCAAGCGTTGATCGAACCAGGAGGCCGATGCCTGGGGTCACACGACGGCCAAACCCAGGCCGCTAATGCCTAGGGTCACGCAACCTCAGACGGCTGTCACCTGGGGTGGTGCGACCCAAGCGTTGCCTAAGGTCTGGCGATGGTCGCCGAGGTCGGGCGACCCTTAGGCGACGACTGTTGGCATGCGCGACCCCTTGGCCGGTGGTTGTCGGCCTCCGATCAACCTTTCGGTGTAGCAGTCTTTGGAGAAGATGAACAATAACCAATGTTAAGACTTACATTTTGAAAATGCAATTTCCCAAAATACTTTGAGACCTACTTTGGATTAAAGGCCTTTAGAGTCCTTTGGAGATGCAATTGTATTTTTCCAAAATTAAGCAAAAACACAAAATTGCGTTTGCATTTGGTTAAGGGACTTTAGGGTTCCAAAGCCCATTCCAAATGCCAAACCAAACGGCGCCTTTCTCCCTTATCCGCATCTTTTATTTTTAATATAACCGTTAAAGTTGGTATAGTTGGTCAGGACATTAGGAGAAGGTCACCAATTCAATACAACCAAACACATGCAAATTGTTTTGTGTCCATGGCCACTCATGCATAAGCAAAAGGCGGGGATAGTTGATAAGTCCATATTTAAAATAGTCCATGCCTCTATTAGAATGATGTTAAATTTTTGGTAAGATCTAAATCAAGAGGGGATCGGTACTGTCCTAAATATAATGATGACGTAAGTATTATAGACTTTAAAAACTTGCCTAAATTGTACCTTTCGAAAAGCGAGGCCATGGAGGTCAGGTGATTATCTTCATTTTGCGGAATGGATCTAAGTTTTTTGTATTATATTTTGATCTCGTATTTTTTTAAAGAAGTGTTGACAGAAGCTTTTCGTGCCAGAATAGATCTCATCAGTAAATTTTAGTATTGTGGCCAATGCACGGTCGTAGCATCAAGAGGACCTTTATGATCTATATAGAGGCAATATGTGGCAGCAATTTTCGGCGCTCTCAGGTGATATACATCATCTCATCCTTTGTGTTCATTTGCTTCCAATTTTTTTTATATGAAATATTTAATAATAACATTATACTGCAAATTTCACCATGCATTGATCGTATTAAATTTTGGAGTTCTTTCTCGCATAACGCAGGCATTTGACTAATATAGAAATATGCATTGTTTTAAGTGCGAATTGTCATAACCTTCCTTAGGTTGATATTAGATACGTTAGAGGAAATTTGATGGATTGTTAAATGGAGAATGGTTCCTCTTAATAGATGGGGCCTACGCTTAACATGTGCCCTTTTAAGTCCTACCGATCATAACTTAGTTTTTTCAATCAATCATTCGTTCAAGATCGAGCTAGAGAGTCACAACCAACCTATGATGAGCCAGCTAGAAACTAGGGTGAGATGCAAGAGCGTACGAACCAAGGACTCACGTGTCTTGGAATTTGAGTACATTAAATTAATCTAATGCTATTTCGGTATCTTTTATACAAAAAGTTTGCGTGCGGTCTCTTCAATTTTTGTTTTCCTAAATCCTTTAATATGGGAAAGATGATAATGCATGGTGCTTGAGCGGTAAAAGATAAACAAGCAAGCCACAATAAATATTAACTATACTAATAAATAAAAGGTGCAGAGAAATAAATAACCTGAGCTGTATAGGGTAAAATTTTATAAAGCTATGTTATTAAAGCTCCGGATAGGACTCTTGTGAGCTGTAAATAGAAACTCAATATAAACTCTCTAAAATAAACCGTTGCTTAAAAAAAAAAAAACAAATATGAAAACATGAGGTATTATATGAATACTAAATGAATTATTTCCACAAAATGAACTATGATATATGAATATAAGAATCTAATTGATGCTATTCAAATGTAAATGCTATTCAAATGTAATGCTATCTGCTTCAATACCCTTAAAGGCAATCCTAGGTGAAATTTTCAATGGAGATGCAATCCTAGATGAAATTAATGAAATTCTCATTAAGAAGTAGTCTGAGAATACATAAAATTTGCTTCAGAACACAGCAAATTCGAAAGGCTAAGGGCCCGGCGCACGGCTTGACGCCGATGAGCTCCCGACTTCTTCTTCTCCCTCGTCCTCCTCTGTTCTCTCACTTCTGTCCGTGCGTAGAGAGGTAGAAAGAGGGAGATATGAGAAAATGAGAGTTTCTCGTTGTTTTCTTTCCCAAGAAAATGAGAAGAAAAATAGAGAATGTGCGGTGTAACTGTCGACCGGCAGCGTTTGGATTGGCTGTGGTGTTTTGAGAGAATCGGCGATTTTTTGGTGGGAGAATTACTAAAAAAAAAAGTCCTAAACCTATTGCTATTGTGCCAATTCAGTTATAAACTTTTTTTTTTTAGCCAATTTAGTCATAACCTTTTTACAATTGTGTCAATTCAGTCCATCCGGTCAAAATTGGCTAGCTAGCGCTAACGTAGACGTCGACCATCGGCAAACAACGACGTGGCATTTTTAAAATTTAAATTTTTATTTTTTATTCAAAATTTTAAATATTTTTTTGAATTTTTGAATTCTTTTTTTTTCCCATCTTTTCCTTCCCCGGTCGGCCGGAGGCGAGAGCCGGCAAGGGCGAGGCCCTGCTAGATCTGGTGAGGGTGAGGCCTCGCCGGATTTGCCAGATTCAACAAGCTCAGCCCTCGCCAGATCCAGCAGGGTCTTTCCTAGCCAAGGCGAGGGTCGACCTCGCCAATGACTTTGCCAAATCTGACTACTAACGACGGCAATCTGGGAAGAGCTTGATGAACCAGGCGTGGAGGCAGACGTTGTCGAAGGATCTAAGCCAGATGTCCTCGTAGGCGAGGTGGAAGCAAGACGAAGTGAAGGGGTAGGACTTGGTGAGGCCGGGCACCACGAGCACGTACACCAGCCGCTCCTAAAAGGCCACTAGCAGCGCCATGCCCGCCACCACGATGCCCCCCATCCTGTACAGCAACGCATTCACGTAGGATCTGGCGAGGGCTAAGCTTGCCGGATCTGGCAGGGCCTCACCCTTGCCTCCGGCTGGCGGGGGCGAGCCTCGCCATTGGCCGGCCGGCTAGGGGAAGGAAAAGATGGGGAAAAAAAAAAAGAATTCAAAAATTCAAAAAATATTTAAAAATTCGAAAAAAAATAAAAAAATATATTTAAAAATGCCACGTTAGCATTCGCCTAACGCCCGGTGTCCATGTTAGCGCTGCCCGGCCAATTTTGATCGGATGGACTGAATTGGCACAACTGTAAAAGATTTAGGTCTAAATTGACCAAAAAAATATTTAGAATTGAATTAGCAATATTATAATAGGTTTAGAATTTTTTTGATAATTCTCTCATTTTTTTGGATAGAGACGCCCCGAGAGGGCACTGGCAGAGCCGGCGGACAGTTCTGTGGTAAGAGGAGATTGGCACGTCGAAGTTATCGAACCATCCATCCCCCCCGTCCCTGCCATCCGAAAAAATGATAGGATTACTCGGGCGCCGGTTTGTCGCTAAAAGCTAATTAAAAAGGAAGTGCGAAGCGGGTTACGCCGAGGAGCGGACAACCACCAGCCATCATCATCGAGGAGGATCAATGCTGTTATTATGCTGTGTTCAAAGCACCCCACGAATCTTTTTGTAGATCCCTATCCTGTCTTAATGGTAGGCTTTCCAAAAGCCCTAGGTAACAGCACGGAAAACAAAATCAATGAGATGCCGAGACAAATAAATAACTCCATTCCTGGTCAGCCTCCTGTCCTATCGATGCTAACAAGTCGACTTTCTCTCAATGAAATAGCAAGAAAGAAAAAAAATATGGTTTTAAGGAAGGTCTATTTCCAAGAAGCAATTGGGAGCCTAATGCTTATGATGTGTCATCATCCATTGGCAGCTCTACAACTGATGCCAATCTGGACAGTTTTTAAGTTATGTAATTATTTTAATCATTCAGCTCAAGAGAGTAGTGGCATCAAGTCGTCAAACAAATCAAATCAGTTATCAAAAAGTAGTCACTGAAATCCTTTCAGTGAGAATAGTCTGACGTTGGGATGTAACACGAGCCAGTATAATACGATGCCTTGCGAAGAGCACTTGAATGCCCAAGTTGGGGAAGACCCTTTTAGGACTCTAGAGAATTGGCAACATGGCGTACTAGACTATCCGAGTGGATGTGGTTGTCATGAAATTCCTTTTCCTGATCCGAAAAAGTGCACTAATGATAGATTCATGGACACAAACTTCATGTTGAAGAATTCAGAAGGCCCCTGTTCATCAATTGATAGTGATACAAATAAAGTTGATAAATGTTGATGCTGGTGATGAGATTCAATGGGAACATTTGCTCATTGGTGAAAGGATTGGACTACGTATTGCTTTGATTAGGTCACTGGTTGAATAGATTCATGTCCTTATGCAGGTCCACATATTAGCTTAGGGAGCAAGACTCATGAATACATATATGTTGATCCGTTTGCTGCATTTTTTGTGACATTTGTCTAGTACTATGAGATATGATTTATCACTACTTTACTGCCTAATATGCTGATGGCTAGCTAGCCACGTAAAAAAGTGCATGTCTTCTGATAGAAAGTTATCTATGGCAATCCGAATGTAAGCATAATTGCAGTAGTTATTATAGGATGCAGTGCAACGTTGTCTCATTGAATTGCATTTACTGTTTATTATGTTAGAAATTTTACCCCATTTCATCGTCTTCCAAATAGGCTCTTGTGGAGAGGTCTATCATGCTTGCTGGAATGGCAAGGTCAGTTTCAAATATTTCTAAATTCTTGCAAATCAAGAATTGTCATTGCATTAGTTACTTGAAGAGTTCCTTTATTTTCGGTTGTGAATTCTATTTGTCTGAATTTATGGAATGTGATTATATCCGTTGATCCTTTTATATGATTGCTTTTTAAGCAAAAGATCCTGCTTGAATATGACGTCTTTCAGTCAAAAGAAATGACAGTTAGTACTACTTCAGTGTCCTGCTTTTGGGCTAATGTTTTAGATTTCTAGACTAAGCAGCTAGGGTGTAATAGTGACATCAGATAGTATCAAAATTTGGCATTTCAACTGGGGTTGGTATCTGCCCAAAAAAAAAAAAAAAAAAACTGGGTTGGTAAAAAAAGCTCCAGAATTGGTACCTTGACATACACACATGACTTGTTGGACCGATGCCAACCATAATAACTAATCCCTCGCTGTCCATTCATGGCCTCGTCTTGCTACTTTCTCTTTTATAATTTGGATAAGCAAAAGAAAGTTTTACTTTTGGCTCCCTTGCTACTCTGTTATTAGGTGCTGTTGAGATTCTGCTTCCATGTTTAGCTCTTCGGTAAAGAGTTGCAAGTTCTCTAGATGTAATCAAATGCTTATTGTGAAGACTGAAGATTTTTGTACAAGTAGTCACAATGAATAGGCTGTTGCAAAGTCTTTTTGTATATTGTTAGTCTGTGACTCAATCGAACCCCATTCATTTGGTAGAAGCACTTTAAACACTGGGTTGTTTAGGTTTGTCGTTTTTATGGTTTTATATACTCTTAATTATCAAGAAATGGAAAGAGAAGCAACAGATGACTCTTTTTCTCTTTTTGACATTTTCCAAAGAATTGTATGCACTTATTATCAGTACTTTGCAGTTTGGACATTACCTCTTGCAAAATACTTGGTGATGTGCTCTTAGTATTTAAAATTCTATAATGTATCATGAGACCTAAGATAAATTGCAATGTATCTTTGAGTCTACATCTGGCTCGACTTGCAAGTTCACCAGGAGGTGGCTGTGAAGAAACTTAAGGATCAGGATCTCTGGGGTGCTCCTTTGGATATGTTCAGACGAGAAGTAAGCTATCAATAGTTCTTTCATTTGTGAATTTTATTTTCCAGTTCCCTTTTTTTGTGAACAGAATCTTCCAGATTTATTGAGAACTCAAAACTTGTACAGAATAAAACTTGGATGAACATTGCAAAGGAAAGAATAGTGCGGCCGGATAATAGACATGAGTTTCACAGTAAGACTACCTTATCACACCATGCATTCTTCATTGTCAGAAATATTACAGTAACACCTCACCCTTCATGCTCACCACCCGTTCGACGTTTTGCCTTGGAGATAATAATGTTGAATTAATTGATCAATCTGAGAATGCATAGGAGTGATTTGTATGTTGTTGTTCAGTGTGCTGATCATATATTGCTAATTGATGCTTCATCCTTTGATGGCCTAGAGTTCTCCTTCCCTCGGTGCTTCCGTTTACTTGTTCTTAGTGAATTAAATACCGGGAGCATGGTTGAATTTTCCTCTAAACCGAGAGCCTCTGGATTTATTTTTGAGCTTGAATTGTTCAAAGTGCACGTATCATAATCGTCCAATTGTTAATGTAGAGAAATCCTCTATAACCGCAAATTGTTCATATGTTGGAGTTGTAGCTTTTCTTTCACATACTAACTACTGCCCTGTTTTGCGCTTGGTTGAGACTCCACATCGCATGCATTGGATGCCTTGGAGTATTATTTATGTCATGCTTGCAATGTACGTGTAGGTACATGGTGGTTTATCTTGGTTGTCACCATTAGCTTGCACTATATCCATTTCAGGATGTGCTATTTGTTGAATTTGTACACTCGCCACATTGTAGGTTTGCTAAATATGTCTATTCTTATGGTACATGGCTCAAATTTATCGGAGTCATTGTTATTCTTGCTATACATGTTCAAAAATATGTTGATCTTTTGGCTATGAGTGTTGAACAAAAATATGCTGATTTCTTGGCTATGAATATTGTGTATGTTTGTAACATGCTTTAGTCATGGTTATAACTGTTTTCTATGACTTAAATTCGCTAGATTCATTTTCATGTGTCCATATCCATTCGTGTTCAGACAACAATCGCCAAGACTTGTGTATGTGTTATCCTAGTCATGTGAGTTGGCGTGAGGAATCCATGTAAATTTTCGAGGGAGATAATTATGTTGTCATACTTTAGTTGCTGAAATTTAACATGTATCCACTGTACAAGTATCGTTGATCTTCATTTGAATTCAATTTGTACTCATCTCGACCTTTACTGTTCTGATTTTGTTTTGGATTTTGCTGACTTCTTTGTGTTAATTACGAGTTGTGCTATTTTAAGACTCATTTGATTGTGGTTTTGATAACCCATGATAATGTGACAATGTATACTTGATTTGCTAATTATCGGTATATGTTTGGGTATTATTGGAGTGGGTAAGTTGTAAATCTTGCCAGCTTAATGAGCTGGACCTTGCAGTGAATCCTCTTGAGCATGAATGAATTTGAATGATATTGTTGCCATTTGTTGATTGGTTTGATGGTCCTTGGGTGCATGTAAGTATGTGGTTCATCTCCAGTCACCTTGATACATTAGAATGATGGATTGACTCAGACCTTAATACATTAGGATGTCACGTTCAGCTCAATTGAAGTTAGTGACACCGGAAAGTGATGAAAATAAATATAAAATGATGCTGGAAATTGAAGTGAAAATAACGAGAGTAAACATGCGAGATAACATGACTATAGGGGATAATTGTCTCAAAAAATCCAAACCAAAGTAAATTTTTTCAATTTTGCCAAATAGTTTTAAACGTTTAGGACAATTTGCCAAAATTAAAAGGTTTAAGATTGAATTAACTACAGGACAATAGTTTTAGGACTTTTTAGGCAGCTTTTTCCATGACTATGCATGTCAATAGAGGCCTGGGAGGTATTATGCAGGAGAAAAATATCTGAATTCCTACCATCCATGGATCGGACATTGGTGTTCAGCATGTTCACACAAACTAGGGCATTAGGTTCAAACCAATGCGATGAAAAACCAACGGCAATGCGTGCAACTATTTCAATTGTAAAGGCGAATTATGGGAATAGAAACCAATTTTGGGGCAAAAAATGAATAACTACTCCTTCGGCCATGGATTGGCCTGAATAGGGGTACTAAACTGTGTAAAAATATGGACTACATGATGCAGATTTTTCCTATATTGTTATGGCCACATTTATTGAAACATGGAGAACAATCAGCACGAACTGATACCTAGAAAAAGACTCAATTATGAGATTACAACAAACCCAGCATAAAGAAAATAAACCGAAAATTGAGCAAACGCAAGGACATGCATCGCATAGCTAAGGAATATAGGTTCTCACATGACTGACTCCGGGGACAACGGAGGAAGTTGGAAGTGCTGCTTCTTCTGGCCCGAGTCTCTTCGGCTTCTGATGCGCGAGACTGAGAGAATGGATATGAAATCGTGAACGTGAGTGATTGTGCACCTCATCCGAGTCTCCCACTCCCTTCCATCTTTGTTCTTATTTTCCTCATCCCACGACCTTCCCACGTTCTTCTTGTCCTTTTTTTCACGTTCTGCTGAGCCACCAAATCCGTTTCCTTTCCTATCTTTTTCGATTTCCTCCATCGCTCCTTCTTTACAATGCTAGATTGGCGTCCTCCTTGTAAAAATGCCAAAACTGTTGCTTGTGTTACGACACCATTTGAGTTCCCAGGAAGAACGAATGGGTGGACGAAAGATCCGCAGACGAGGAATTTTGGTGTAAAACACTAAGTGAGGAGATACTCATTTTGATGATGCAGGATTATTAAAAAAAAAAAAAAACGTGAGGGCCTCGTTCCTTTTGCTTTCTGCCCGAGATCTGCAGCTTTACCCTTCTAACTTCACTCCAACTCTTATTCATTCTTTCCCCCTTTTAACTGCACAAAATTTAATCTTTTCCTTGTCAATTTCAGCAGTCAATTTCGGCATCCCCATCATCTCAGATGCCTTGGTTACTGCTTTGCTTAAAATGGTCTAGGTGGCAAGAAATGGAGTCATACTTATTTGGCATGATCAAATGACATTTTGGCCAAAGAAATAGAGTTAGCAGAAAGTGCTTGAATTTGGGGGAGAGAGAGAAGGGACCGAACTCGTGGGCTCCACTTTAAATGAGGGAATGAACCTAGACTTAGCGTGAATATAGGGCCGTCTATCGGGTCGATTTGAAAGGAGTTCACAATCAGCCTCATACTTCACTTGATGCAAATGCATTAGTCTAAACCTAAAAAATGTTTCAAATGTCTAAATACAATAAAGAATATAAAATGGATGATTACCCCCGAAAAAAAAAACTGCTTGTTGGCCTCCTCTCACATCTGAAAAGCAACCCCTCACTTTCTCTCTCTCTCTCTGCACCTTTAGCGGTTGGGGTCGGTTGTCACGCCTTGATGAAATTGCGATGGTCTTATCAACGCATCAAATGATCCACGTGGACAACAATGGGACATAAATTTGATTTCCTTTTGGAGGGCTCCAAATGGTGTCAAAACTGAATCAAGCTCGAAGCTTTGTGTTCTGAGATTCATGGTGAAGCTCACAGCTATAAAAGGAGATAAGAGTCCGATAACTTTTAAATATTTTCAGATTTTATGAATTTAATGATTTTAGTGATTTTTATTTTTTATTTTGATTTTTTAATTATTGTCATTATATTTGGGGTACGGTTCGGACCAGGTTACCCGATCCAAATCACTGACCCAACCCCTCCACTTGGATCCGACCGGCGTCGGATTAAAATCGATTTTTTAAAAGTATTTTCTTCCATTTTCTTTAAAAAAAAAAGAATCTTTTTCCCTCTTTTTTATATTTTTTTTTTCATCTCCTTTTGCAGGTCTTCTTCAAGCGACGTCTTCATCCTGTGCAGGTCTTCTTCCCGAAGACACTATCATCGCCGAAACCACACTGATCTTCAATCAAGACTCAGCACTCTAAAAACACAGGAATGAAGACATACGTATCTCAGCATGTAATCAACGCGCACCCGACGCTTGCTCTTCACCGTCTCCAATCGCCAGACCTCCCCCGTTAATTGCCGGAATAACACCACCGGCGACCACCGCAGGAATGCATAAAGATGCCAAAAAAAAAAGGAACGTTCGGATGTGGTCGTAGTAAGAATGAAACATGACTGATATCGACTCTAGAGGCTAGTAAATCAATCGATAGTAATCAACCTACATCCACATATTCTCAGATTTGAACAAGATCACAGATCATTTTCTGCTTGTGCTCCTGAGGCATTTAATCAAACAGGTTAAGTGCATTTCATCCGCGGTGCCCATATCCAGTTCCAGAACAAACGGCTCATTCTCGGCCATTACAAAAGATGAAAACCTATTTCGGATCAATACACGTTCGAATTGCAAACATCAACTAGAGTTTGTTCTCGGTTTGAGCAAGTAGAGGACATTACCTGCGTTCACGAAGAAGTTGCAGCAACCAAAAATCGATGAAGATGGCGTTCGGCTGCAATGGACGTCGACTGATGAGAAGGCTCAACTTCTCCAGAAACTTTTCATCGAGAGAACCTTTCTCATCCTCTCTTTTCTCGTTCTTCTCTGGCTTCTCCTTTCTTTCCAGCGAAGCTCTCCTGAAACCTCCAATGACCGCGTCCCTTCTTCTTCTCTCTCTCTCTCTCCTCTTTCCTTCTGTTTTCCTCTCGAGCTAAACCCTCAGCCAGTCTATCCTCCCCTCTCTGTTGTGCGTCGTCTCCATCTCCTCTCCCATTAGAAAGACTCCAGGATCTCCAGACATTTCCTCGTCAAGCGCCGAATTCATAGCCTCTCTCACACTCATCATCTCTTTCGCCGCAGTACCGTAGCCCTGAAACCGGGGTCGCCGCCGTGGCGCGCAACTCTTCCGCAGCCTCTCTTTTTTAGCAGCACAGCATCCGAGCCTCCGGCGGCGGCTTTTCGTCTCAGAATCGACAACATCTCGCGCTCTCGATACTCGAACTCTCGAGCTTGTTCTCGCCGCCAGATAACTACTATCAGCAACGTCGCCACGCGCCAATCAAGAGAAGGGAGACTCTACTAGGCTAGGAGAACTCGGAACTTGGAGAGCGCCGTCATAGCCGAGTAGGCGGCGACGAGAGAGCGTTCGAGAAGAAGAAGGAAAGAAGCTCTTGAAGTCGAGGTGGAGATGGTGCTCAGGTGGAGGCCTCGACGTGGAGGGTGATGGGAGCAGACACCTGCGCATCTCTCTATCTCTCTCTGTCATCCCTCGCCAGCTCACGGTTCTAGAAGGTTTCTCTCGGATCCGCTTCCGTCACATGCTCGTTACTCATCCCTCGCTCACCGGGCCTTCTTCGGTGACCGTCACTGTTCTCTGTTTTTTTTTTTTTTTTTTTCTAAAACGCTCACAGGCGTGTTGTGCGCGAGAGATGGGAGACAGGGGCGAAGGGGCTGGGCTCCTTTCTTGTCTTCTTGGGCTCAAGTTGTTGGCTTAAAGAACAGAGAAAAATGGGCCGAAAGAGAGGGGTTGGGAATTAAAAGGTCGAAAATTGCCAAGTGGGATTTCATTTTTATATCCTTTTTTATGTTTTTATATTTTTTTAATGAAAATTTTGCTATCTCATTTTTTTTTTTGTATTTTTATATTTTTGCAAAAATGGACACTTGGATCATTGGTAAAAATTCAGGTTTTAACAGTGCTCGGATATAAATTCTTTATTTTGATCCATTACCAAATATCAATCTATTCATTTGTTTTGTACTTGTTATATTATAGTCAATTGAATATGTTGAATTCTTGTTCATATTGAAATGAATCCAAATTAATAACGAGATGGTCAATGATACTCGAACATGTACTTGGACTCTCCTAGCTATAAATGAAAACTCAATATGAACTCTTCAAAATAAACCATCGCTTAAAATAAAGAAGAAAAATAAATCAATATAAAAAAATAAAAAAAACATAAGGTATTATATACTATGATATTTGGGAATTAGAATCTAATTGATGCCGTCTAAATGTAATGCAATCTGCTCAATTCCTTTAAATGCAATCCTATAAATGAAATTAATGAAATTCTCATTAAGAAACAGTTCGAGAATACATAAAATTTGCTGTAGGACACAACAAATTTGAAAGGCTTTTTTTGGGAGGAGGGCGAAAATATTCAATGGTTCGTAAGTGCCACGTCAATAGCTTTTATTGATACCCAATTAGATTTTGACATGTGGATGTTGACATGAAAATCTAAAAATTTAATTTTTTTTCTCTTTTCCCCTCCATCTTCGACCTCCGCTCCACCGGGGCTCTGTCATCTCCACCGCCCAAGTTGTCGCCGCCTCCACCGTCCCTGAACCACCGCCCCACCGTGGCCACCACGGTCTGTGGCAAAGCTGTTGAGCTCGTCGCTGGCAGCCATGGACGAGCCAAGACTCAAGCTCAAAGCTGTTGAGCAACAAACTAGATCTGGAGATGTAGAGGAGCGGTCGGCCATGGATGGCTTCTCGGTCTACGGCAACGTTGTTGAGCTCTTCGCCGGCAGCCATGGACGAGCCAAGATCTGGAGGTGCAGAGGAGTGTTGCAACAAACCAGATCTGGAGATGATCTCCGCACCCACTCTCTCCGTCGTCTTGCTAGATTTGGAACTGAGGCATGGGCGGAGGAGACGGGCAAACTGGTTTGATGCGGCGTCGGTAACTCCAACTCCGTCGGTGGCGACGGCGGAAGGAGGGGCGGAGGTTGGGTTCATGCAGATGGAATAGGAGGAAAAGGGGAATCTAGGTGGATTAAGGGATTTTTAATTTAACTTTTTAATGACATGTGTCAATTTTTGATTGGTTAATATTACATTCGAGGGAGATGGAGCCTCTTTGCAACGTCATGGATCCGAGGTCAAATTACTGTTTGATCACCGGGGATGTTAGGGTGCGTTTGTTTGTGTTTGTTTCAAAATGTTAGAGAACAAAAATAGAAAAAACTATTTTTATTCCGGGGAACAAAGAACAATTTTTGATTAGAAAGACGCGTTTCTTAAACTTTTGTTAGGAAATAAAAAATGAATAGAAACAAGTTTGGTAAATTTGTATTCTTTTTTTTTTTTAATATTTTTATTTTTTTTCCTTTTTTTGGTAAACTATTAATTTTTTAAAATGAATAGAGTTCAAGGAAGCTCCTCCACTGTTTTCGTTGCGCCCTCTGAAATGCTCACCGGCAATGACTCATGGACCGTAAGGCCTTATGCACGAAAAGGCGACGAAACGGCAATGAGTCCAATTAGGAAATGGTCGATCTTACCGTCGGCCCTGGCCCATCAACCTATCCCCATTTGCACCGAACACCACAGCGTTCCGGGAGTCATTTTCTCAACAGGAGGATATGCAGGAAACAATTTTCATGCATTCACCCGACATCATCATCCCGCTCTTTATGACTACTCGGCATTTTGGAGGAGAAGTCAAGTTCCTAGTAACAAATAGAAATCCTCGGTGGCTTCAGAAGTTCCGCGCCATACTAGAAAATCTGTCGAAGTATGAAATTATCGACATTGACAGTGCAGGGGAGAACATCCACTGCTTCCCAAGAGTGATTGTGGGGCTAAAGCATCACGAGGAGATGACAATTGATCCTTCGAGATCTCCCCACTCCATAAGCGACTTCAGGGCCTTACTCAGGAGCACCTACTCGCTAAAGAAGGAGAACGCGATCAAATTACAGGACGGCGAGCTCAAAAGACGGCCTCGCCTCTTGATCGTGTCGAGAAAGCGGTCATGCTCCTTCACCAACCTTGCCGAAATCACAAACATGACCGAGACGTTGGGGTACGAAGTGGTTGCTTCCGAGTTGGACTCCAACATGTCGAGAACCCCGGTGATCATGAACTCCTGCGACGTGATGGTGGGAGTTCAAGGAGCTGGCCTAACGAACCTGGTTTTCCTCCCAGAAAACGCGGTCCTCATTCAGATAATCCCTATCGGAAAATTCGAATGGCATGCCAAGGTTTGCTTTGGTGATCCTGCAAGGCATATGAACATCAAGTATTTGGAGTACAACATAAAGGAGAAGGAGAGCAGTCTCATACAGGAGTTCCCACTTGACCATGTGGTTTTCAAGGACCCAGTTGCATATCATAAGCATAATTGGAATTTGTTCAAGTCAATGTACTTGGAAAAGCAGAATGTAGAGCTTGATGTGAATAGGTTCAGACAGACATTGGTGAAAGCCATGGAGCTTTTGCGCTGAGTGAACATATTTTTTATTGTCCATTCATAGGAAGAGGTTGCTTCTTTTTCTTGTTGGGCGCAAGAAGAAGACGTTAGTATTCATAATTTTAATGATGTTTCTCAATTTTTCATGCTCATTGCAGAGGTTGGTCCACTAGGCCCTAAACTCTGTCTAGGGGATTGAATTCATGCCTTGCACCTTTGTTACTCGTAAGATCTTTCCATCCTGGCATCACGAAATTTTCCTTTGTCGCAAGTAATTGAAAAGTGCCTCACAGGAATTGACGCCACGACGAAAGTGGCTTTCTTTCACGAGTCTCCAAAACAATTCGGGCATGAGGACTAAAGCAACGGTGTTCTTGCTGGCGCCTAGCCCCCTCCGGAATCATCTAGTGACCATCGTTCGGCACAGATTGAGCATCATGGAAGGATACAAATAGTGCGGAACCGCCGACAGATGTAAATTGAAATGGAGTCAGAGGATAATTTCACACTTCGAGAGACGGGACACTTACAAGCCCCTTATGCAATCGCATCCGCCTAGTACTTATTGAAGTTTACCTTGAATATATATTTTGCCAATCTGGCCAGGAACAATTTGAAATAAAAAGCGATATTATACACAACTGTCCAGGGTATCGAATTTTTTGACGGCGAGTTGCCGTTCAATCCATCATTTCCATATGGACAGCACTGCCGATCTAAATTCGACAAATGGTTTGATGCGAGGAGGCAATTCTTCCATCCACCAGACTTTCAACTGTGCTATTACTCATATACAAGATAATCAACTGCAGGAAGAAAAAAAAAAAAAAAACCACTATCAGGAGAAGAATATTCCCTCCGTGCCAAGAATACATCAGGGGTTTAGGTATGCTGTGTCGTTGGAGTCTCGGATGTGATATTGCCGGCAGACTTGCTTAGCAATTCTTGCCTCAGACAGGAAGCAGAGATACCACTTACAGTAGGTAGGACCAGCTGATGAGCTTTGCGATGTCTGAAGAGAATTGATCCTCCAGCCTCAAGCACCAAAAGAATTTTGACCTGTAAAACCATTTTCCAGCGAACGAAGTTCAGCATCTGTCATGGAGTGCTAAAGACTCTGATGTGACTTCATCAACTGAAGAGATAAAGCTTTCAGAGCCGGAATTTGTTCTCAAACCTTCGATACCATTAAGAACTCTGCTCTTCTTGGCTGACAGTGTTAATATGTACAGATATAGCAGCCGCTATGGTCAAGTCAACCCCACCTACTGCTGCGTGCTGTCCTCTGATTCTTGACTTTGTTCTTCTTTAGAAGTGTAGACACAGCATCCATATCGGAAGAGGATAGATGATTCTCACCCCTTAACCAAAGCAATGCCTGGGCAGCTGCATCCTTCTCCGCGAGCTTCTTATTGCTGCAAGTCCATCCTGTGAAATCCAATCCACTGAAGATCACAGTGGAACGGAACTGATTGTGTTTCACTTGATTTGTCTTGTAGGTTGGTGCTTCATGTCCTGCCCTAACAAGTAGCATTTGCAATTGGATCTTCGAATTATCACCAGCAGCTCCATTTGCACCTTTTGATGATGCAGCCTGTAACGTTACTTTTGCAACTTTCTTAGGCAACTGACGACCAAAGACAAATCTACCTTCACATTGGTCTTCTGAGACCAGAAACCTTACTGCCATTAGAAGATCATGGGAGGATTGTATATCTAATTTGGGATTCAGAAGCTGCAATCAAACATGCACCTTGAGGTAAGGAATATGGGAAACACAAAAAGGAGTTGTAACCTGGAAAAGAAAAAGGCTTGTTGGAATGGACTCAACTTCATGATGACTAGTTAAACCCTCACCTTATTCTGGATGAGTTACCCTAGCTCTCTTTTTAGGCTTAAATGTGTCTTGGCCAACGAAGGTTCCATGAAGAACTCCAAATATCCTCCCAACATCTTTAGGTGACCATCCTATCAGATGCAAGTAGTTTAGACAATGCATCATGTGATAGACAACATAGAGTGGGAAGTGAATTTCCATCTAAGAATCCAATGAAACTAGCCAAAGACAAAAAATAAAATAAAATATCCAACGGATGAAAAAACTGAGATGATAGAACTCACAAGTCCACCCCTTGAAATGTTTCCTCCAAATAAGAGAAGCACAGAGTCAGAAATACCTGTCGAATCCCGAAGGAAAACTGAATTAACCTTCACCTTCTCATTGAAAACCAACCATGGGTATGAAAACTGAATTCACAGAATTCTATTCCATGTGTCAACAAATATAATCCACAAATATATTCCACATTAGAAACTAAAAGAAATACTTTGATGTATCAATTCCAAGATGTTCTACAGAAAAAGATTTGCTGTCCCAAAGTGACAAAGAGGCTTACAGAGTACAGAAGCACCTGACCATCCTCCATTGTCTTCAAGGAAATCGATCTTTCTTTGTTCTGCAAGTAAACAAATTGAGAAGTTAAATAGATCTAGAAAGAGGCAATCCAACTTTACATGTTTATTGATTGGTGACATCTCTTGCTAACTAAAAGAGGATCCCAAGTTGCATTGGTTTTCATTGGTTTCCACCTAATTAGAGACTTGACTTACATAATGTGGACAAATAGATAATATTCATCTCATCAAACAAAAAGGCATAGTTTTACATACCCTGCATGAAAAAGTGCAGTTGCTTTAATTAAAGTGGTGTCAACTATTCCTTTGTCAAAGTTTGGTCAATCAATGACCCCAGATTTATATAATAGAATTACTAAAGGAAACTTAACTAGAGTGCTGGGGTGGGGGACAAGCAGAACAAATCAATTCAATGTGGACTTAAAAACAATGTTAAAACAATTCACCCACCACAAAAGAAGATATTCCTGGGAACAAACCCGCACAAATGATTGCCCAAATAAGATGCTCATCATGGCTCCATGAATTAGAAAACTCTGTATTTTGATCAACAATGCCACTATCCTTGAGCAAAGAAAGGAATTGCTTCCTCAGAGAGCCTATTGCTTTCACAGTTTGCACAGATAAAAAAATTTCACCAACAGTACTCATAGCCAGCCTGTTGTCTTTCAGCATCTCTCCAACCATCATAGGCTCGAGCAAGTGCAAGATGGTCACTGTAGTCACGGCCAGAAAATTGGGCTTTTGCAGACTCTGCAAGCTACAGTGAGTTGAAACTACAATGAGAATATCATCAACAATTCTATAGCACAGTCGAAAGGAGATATCAACCCAAAATAAAATTAGAATACAGAAGGTTGAAATTTTCTCAGCCAATCATATGATCGTGGGGTTGCATGAACTGCAAGCTACCACAGGGCACTGCACTTCTGCTCAATACGACTCTCAAACCACTCATCTCAGCACAGGAATTAACATGTTTCCTTATGATGAACTGCCAATTCCTCTCGAGTAAGCTTCTAGTTACTGATCCTTGCCTTCCACAAGCAGCCAGAAAATGGCTGAAAAGCTTCATACTGGGCTTTCCCAGCGCAATTATTCCATGAAAACAGGATTTTTAAAGCAGACTTGCTTCCCACCTAATTGAAAATGGGCAGTGTTTTTAACCCACGCTGATTAAAGACCAGGTCCTGCTGGGTCAGCCAGTTGAGCTGGTTGCACACTTAACCATTAAAATATTCAAATCATATGTTGAGGTACTCATGGCACAAGATCAGGCGCTGAGCACCCATGAAAGAGGTCAGGCAATCGATTACCCTCACCGCCTCATTCTTTAAGTAAATTGTTATGTGCATCTAACGCTAAAAGCATACTAGAAGTCAAGAGGCAAAGTGCAACATCTCTTGCCAGATATCACGGCTTATGGGTTCAAACCATCTCCAGAGCAAGTCCAAAATTTAGGATGGTTAAAGATCTGGTCAAGCACATTGACCATTTGAACCAGTCAGTTCGGTCTGGATTTAAAATCACTGGAGACAAGGGAGGATGTTAAGCATATTCCCAAAACAGTCGACATGATAAGTGATGGGGAGCTAAACATTAAAGCAATATGGCCAGAGGAAGCATCCAATACTAATATGGCTAGAAAAGAGAACAAACTTACATCCTTCTAGTCAAATGGCATCAAGAATGGATCTCTAACACTGAGACCAGCAACAATTGACATTACTGAGTCTAGACAGTTGAAAATGGCCCCCAGTATAAGCATCTTTCCCAGTTTGGGCTCAACTGGAAGCATTGAAAGCTGGCGACCTATTAAGAAACAAGCATGATCAGGTCCTTCCAAAAGTTCAGCTGCAAACAGGGAAGAGTAGCATACACAGTAAACAATTAACATAAGGAGGAAATATATAATTTCAGCACCTAGCACCGTCAAATTCTCATTTTCATCTAAAGCTCCAATCACCTTCAGATATTCTACAGCATTTTGGACCTACAAGAGAGACAATTTTAAAGCAACACAGAAATTATCAATATAAATCTACTAGAAGACAGAAGCCATATGCATATCACATGAATTGAAAACTGTTAGCAAGCACAAGAAATTGTAGAAACAAACAAATAAGAACAGGGAAGTGAAACTGATACCGAAAGTGATTCCGGCGGTTGCAATGCCCTAGACAGGAATTCTGTGATGCTTCCACGTTGCAGACTTTTTATTTGCAAACATAAGGACTGCAATGGTCTCCTCAGAAGTTCTGACAACTGGTAGTCAGCAAAAGCATCATAAACTCATCTAGTATAGAGGTGGTAACACTCTCCAGATTGAACATGACCCGCTCTTCCTCTTCTCTACAAACAAAAGATCAAACTTGAAATGAATGTGAAAATTCTTAAAAAATTAAAAAATAAATAAATAAATAAATAAAAATTGAAGAAGGCCACATGCTGCTAAAGAATTGGAGGACTAACTCAAACCTATGACCACTACATTAAAAGAAGCGCCAGACCGATTACACTTCCCTGCTCAAACCCTTAGAATGTCAAATGCCTTTTTATCAAATTCTCTATGGAGAAACATCAGAATTGTGCCAGCAACAGTCACTTCATAGTTTAGACAAGTTAGCTAAGCTCAAAGTAATGGCAACTGCAGAAAACATAGGTCCAGGCCAGGAACAAATGGCTCAGATCAATTGCACATACTCTAGTCAAACTCAGGAATTGAATTTCAGATATGAATGTGTATCCTGGTTTCTGACTCTCAAAGCAGTGGTGACAGCAGAATCGATAGGTAGAGTCCAGAAACAAATGGCTTGGACCAATTGCACATATGCTAACTGAACATCAGGTAAGAACATGTATCCTGGTGTCTGCCATGTCCATGACTTTGCATGTGTATTTATCGTAATTGAACACTAGAAGTCTTCAAAAAATAGCAACATAGAAGGCGTTCTGTTTTCCTCCATCCCTGGTAGGAGGAACCATGCCTTTATTGGTTGATTATGAGCATTAATCTCACCCACATTCGATGTTAATAAGTTTACATGTGGGTGATGCTCATAAGCTGGTGATAGGAAATATTATCCATGTAGGAATTATAAGGTTCACCATCAAAGTGCACATATGGGGGAATTTCAATAATATCTAGGATGTTCAGTAATAAAACTTTCCAATTTCTATCCATTTTCACAATTTTTATTTTGATGGTTGAGTGGCAAGAGTGGTACTGCAATAACAAGAAGTGAAAGTTAGCCGGTTTGAAGTAGAGATTAGAGATGAATATCCATACACTAACCCATACCAATTACCACGTCCTAGTCCTCAATAGAAGTGTTGCAGTAATAAGGATATAGACTGCCAAACGATGCATATTTCAGTCAATCTCTTGGATAAAATGCAAGCAAATTGTAATATCCCTCTCATATGCAAGATTAGTATGGAAGACCATGGGCGAAAGGAGAGGACACATAGCAGGCTGACAAGACAACTGATAATCGTGAGAACATCAGCTGACAAGATAAATGATAATGGCAAGAACATCCCCAATAACTTTACATTGCAGATGCAAAGTGAGGTCAAGGGCCCAATCAGAACTTGCAATTATAAGCAAGAGATTCATGCCAATAAGGTATGAGCAATATATAAAGCATAAAGAACCACTTCTCCCAAAGCCTAAAAGTAGATAAATAGGAATCATCTTACTTGTCGAGCAGCAGCCTTTGAGATCCAAGATGGAAGCAGACAGGGAGTGTTATTGAGCGCATCGTAGGAAGTCTCTTTCACCTTTCCACAGTCAACCACAAAGACGACATCATTGATGGCGATACTAGTCTCAGCCATATCAGTAGCTAGGACTATTTTCCTAACTCCATCTGGAGGCTTATCAAATATCAACCTCTGTGAAGAAAAAGGAGATGAGTAATCACCAAATTAATTATTTGAAGGACATAAAAATAGTTCGAAAGTGTCACAAAAGATGAAAATAGGATACCAATGTTACAAACAGACTGAAAGATGCACGGAGGATGAAGTATCACCTGCTCGGAGCTGGCCATAGATCCATGACAGGCAAGCAACAGAACTCTGCTTGGATCACCCAAGAGAGGATGGGCTTGCAGCTGGTCCTTCAAGGAGTTTATGTCATCCCAACCAGTCATAAAAAGCAATACAGCTCCAGGCCTTTCCTTTTGAACTATGTGGCAAAGTACATGCTTGATGAGATTAGAGCCAATGGAATCGGGGTTCCAACAAGACAGAGATTCACGCGTCCACCAACTGTACCCTCTGAAGTCCACGGATTCAAGTGCATCCTTTTGCAAAAGCAGACAGATTGGATTGTCTGAGAATTTAACAGTGATGAAATAACTAAACTAGCTCAACTAATTTACGTACCTCGACAGCAGTAGCGATTTGGCTCTTCCTCTTTTTAACAGCTTGTCTCTGCATTTTCCAACTTTTGTCTTGACCATAATCGTCAATCTGATTATGTGGGGTCAATCTATATCCAGTCATCTCCAAAATATTCTCCAAAAAATGAGCTCGGACAGGGTAGGTGAAACCCTGAAGAAAATTACATTAGCACACAGAACAAACAAGAACACAATTCTAATTGAGCAGATCAGCCAGAAAAAAGTAAGGGAGACAATGAAAATATTAAGCCATTAGGAGAACATCACAAACAAAATTGTGACCACAAAATTCATGGCTACCCAAAAAACACAGATTAAGCCTTTTTTTTTTTTTTTAAAATGCGCAACAGTAAAGAGAACAAACCACCATATTTTGAGATTTTTTTCCAAAGCCCACCAAATTACTGTAAATTCTTCTCAAGTTGCATCTTGACACAGAGTTTTATGCTTGCCATTTAATAACATAATAGAGCCATTTAATTTTCAGGCAGTATCAAGTTATAATCTCCCCAATGACAAAAACGGGTACCTGTATCATGTCATAAAACGTAGGACTAATCCTCGAAAAGCAACCTACAGGCTAATATAGGTGCCAAAACACCTCTAGCTCACAATAAGACAAAGTAAAAACTGCATCCAACGGAAAAAAAAAGGGGGTACAGTATTTGATATCTAATTTCTCAAACTCACAGGTATGTGGATCATTGGAGCACCACCAAAGTAATTAGAAAAAAACTCAGCATTGAGGGTTGCACTCATCAAAATCAGCCTCAATTCAGGTCAGCGACGAAGAAGATTCTTGAGCACAATGAGAAGGAAATCTGAAACATGCAGAATTCAGCTGAGAACAGCAATCAAGGAATATCCAAATAGCCCCAAAAAAAAGATAAAGTTCCATAGTTACCTTCATTCATACCACGTTCATGAATCTCATCAACAATAACATGAGTTACACCAGTCAAGTTTCTGTCAACAAGTAATCTCCTCAACAATATGCCGGTGGTGCAAAAAGTAAGCGAGTATCCCTCCCTTTCATCCCCTCCAACCGAACCTTGTACCCAACCTTATGTTATGAAAAAACAACAAATGCTTCAGCAACAGGACAGTAAATACTCCATCTTGCATAACTAGTTAAAAGCAAGATTCACATAGCCAGATGAAAAAACTAACAGATTCTCCCAGTTGCTCTCCTCGCTCTGAAGCAACCCTTTCAGAAACAGCATAGCAGATATTCTTCTTGTCTGAGTGCAAATTATACTACATGCAGCCCCTCGAGCAGCTTCAATCTCAGATTCAAGTATGTATTGAGGAAGTTGAGTTGTTTTACCACATCCAGTTTCACCAGAGACAACCACCACCTATATGATACACATTTTTTTCCATCAACAATTATTCATGAAGATAGTGTAAAAAGGAAATCATGTAATACCTCCATACCTAACAATTTCTAACCACTGCATACCTGGTCGTAAATTTCTCGATACTATTCAAGCAAGCCTCTGTACCAGTTGAACTCATCAATACAAGTTTTTTTGAAAAAGAAAATTTGGATTTTTCCAGGGACATGGGAGACCATTACACCACCAAGAAGTTCAAAAGTTTTCAATGAAAAGATAAAAGGAGAGGTATGATGCCAAAACTGTTCTTTCTGCTCATTGTTTTGGTGCTCTGCCCAACTGTTGTTTGCAATACACACCTCAGCAACAAAGGCATACCAAATAAATTTTTCAAGATAAGATGCATGGGTAGGCACGTTCCTCAAGCTCATGGCCACTTCATTGATTAGATAAGCGAGGTTTCAAAAAGGGCCCAATTCATGTTGCATTAAGGGAGATCAGAACAACATGCAACCAAAATGCTGAAGAGGAATCCTAATTTTTCGTCATATAAAGCAGGTAATGACATTTTCCTCTAAGGCTTTACAAACAGACTCTGCAACAATTGGAGATCCTTCAAGCCATCCTCTCATATCTAGTCTGTAACTTATGAAATGTTTAATTGTTACCATTGGCTTAGTTTGCACTAAGAAATTATCAAAAGAGGAATTTGAAGGAGCATCTTAGGAGAGCAAGTACCATGTGGTAAATAACTACAGCTTCAACCTGCGTGATGAAAACTTTATTTGTTTATCATAGTTTCTGTCACCGTCTCCCTCTGAGGCACACAGTCAAGCAAAAGGTCCATTAACGTCAAACATTTTAGAGAGCCAACGTAGACTTACTAGATATGACCAATTCAAATTATTTTTTTATGCTACAAATGAAATTTTAGTAGGCGGCCCCAGGAAACAATGTAACTTCCACTTCAGGCGAACAAATGAAAATTTAGCAAAACCAGAAACCAGCTTATAGATCCTACCAACCTGATTTTCTGAAGTGGCTTTCAGCAAGGCATCCTTCTCTTTGTATGCAGGGAGACTTCAACGAAATTCAAGCATCTTTTGGCCTTCAGGAGATTCCTAGGATGTTAATAGTACTTGTCAGTTATAAGAATAGTTGCAAATTATCAAGACCCGACTTACTATGCAAACAGATGTGGCAATCTATAAAATATTACACAAAATGCATAGCTAAATTCACCTGCCAATCTTGCTGTTTATTACGCAATTGTAAACTTCTCCAGTGTTGACTTTTCTCTATAACTACACTGTTTGGTGTAATACGCTCCTGCTTGTCATAAAGATCATCAACAGCAATACTCCCATCAACGCCAGATGATTTTGGTGAATACAATAACTTATCCTTACTTTTGGGCTTTCGGGAAAGGTATGCTTGGAGGTGTGTATCCACTTCCATTTGCAATCTATAAGGTAATACCACCTGGATGCACACAAAAGCATTAGTCTACATCTTCACTGCACAAGAAAATTCACCATGCGGAAGCACCAAGTTTCAAAACCATGACTACATTATTAATACAACTTCGGCCAGGCACTTCATCCATATATCTCTCTTCCTAGAAGCATGTGGAAATAAAGTTATAAAGAGAGGAACAAAGTACGTATATCAGGGATTTACCTCTCTGTGGGCGCCTGTCATCAAGATCAGATCTGTAATTTGGCAGAGGGACTTTGCTAAAGACAACTACTTTTGAATATTGATGGCTGCAAATGGAAATTGCTTATCAGAAATAGCGGAATTGATATCAGGGGAGGACTGGCCTTAAGTAGTTGTAATCTGTAATCTGCAATAAGCTTAAGTACCTATGCAATCCCATCCTGGTTGCCAGGGCTGAAAGTTGATCAAAATCACGTCTGTCTTTCCTCTCCCTAGATACCATCTCCTGCTCCTCTTTATTACAAAGAAGCATGGTCAACTTCCACTTCCACTTTTCCACATTGTCAAGGGTTGATGTGTGCTAGAACACGACAGAACACCAAAACAATATAAATCAAGATTAAACAAGACATCTACTCCACAAACTAAGCAAAAATAGGAAAAGTCCCAAAAAGAGAAGGCGTAAAAGCCAGCAAGAACCATCTGCTATCCAGGTGTATATATGGAGGGGGCTATGTGCTACAAATATTTCACGAGATGCTTCAAATTTTTGTTAATTATGAAGTGCAATTATCGTTTGACACTTAAGACAAGGGCCTTGTTGCTTGGCACAAAGGATCCACAACCTTCTTTTTTTACTGGCAACAGAAAGACCAGTAGGCTACTACTCCAACATACCAAATAAATTCCCTAGAATTGCCAAGCTTATCTAACCTAATAAGTTTAAAAAGAGTTAAGAGGCAGGGTGACATCAGAATTAGGACTGTTGATTTAACTTACCCAAAAAATTACATTCATCAGCAAATTAGCTGAAATGATACAATAGTGAAAGTCCACAAGTAACACATTATTGCCATGTTCTAGACTTCTTATACTGATTTCTTAATATAAAATCAACGTAAAATCTTTGCATATTAGACTCCTTTGATTAAATTGTTCGATATGGATTTAAAGGAACAATTCTAGCCTTTTTCAAACCTCCTAAAGACAGCAGTGAATGTATACAAGCAAATCTAATGTTACAGCTAAACAAGAGATTGGCACAAGCATACTAGGGATATTTGACAAAACCATCTAATTTTAAATGGGATTTTGTTTATGAGTGCTCCTAGGAATAACACCTATCTAAGGAAACAATCTAACTCCCAAGGCACTTTTCATCTTGTGTTAGGGTAGCAATGCATTGAAAATCAAAACATTTCTTTGTTAAGTGTCCTTAATCAGTGTCCTGGAGATCCTCATTGACAAAGCCCTTTTAAATTTAAACAGACAAATACTTAAAACTACCTGCATATTCCTCGCAGCTTTGATCATATCATATATCATTTTATCATATAAACTCTTCAAAACATAACTGATCGAGGCATATAATCTCCTTAAAATGTGACTGATCGAGTCATAAATGGCACCACCATGCTAGATAGAATGTGCTTATTTACAATAGCCATTGCCCTCCCATCAATCTCATTTCTGATCGTTGCTTATGTCAACAAAAAACTAGCCATGGAAAGGCACTCCTTCTAGTGCTCAAGCTGTAGGCATCCAGAATGTATCTATCTCCAAGTCCATACCACACCTTGAAGAAGCTGAGGTGTACATGGGATTTCAATACTTCAAACTTCCGGACTCTTTTAGTTTACAGCACATGCACTGCGGTTTCCTCATCCACATGTTTTAGCATACTCATCACTGACTCCACCTTAAACCATATTGAGGAACAAATTGTACACAAAGTCCTACAAGGGCATTTGGTGGCATGAATAAAAGTGGAAGCATAGTCTAACCGAGTTCCATCGTAAGCACGATTCAAAAACCAACTACTGGGAAGCATACAAGCAAGGAATTCAAACCAAATGGCAGAAATTCTTCACTTCAGGCTTGCTTTAACACATAGTTACCACCCCAATTCAATCCCAAGCAAGACCATCAGAAACTCGCCGTACCCCAACGTTCTCACCGAATTTTACTATACTAAGCTCAATCAGAACCACGACCGACACTCATTCACTCCACTAAAATCACGAAAACTCCAAACTCACCATCTGCTGCTGCTGCTGCTGAGATGAACCTACCTCAAGGTCCGACTCGTCGCTGGACACGTCCTGATAAGCAAACCGGCTTTAACTCGAGCTCTGCCGGCGCAGGAACGGCGACGCGACGCCGCCGCCGCCGCCGCCGCCCCTCCTCCGCCTCCGGTCCACCTCCACGGCCAAGCACGCGATCATCCGCCGCTCCAACAAAGTCGGCGGGCGCGCCGACCTAAGCATCGCCGCCCGAGCCCTCAAGGCGGCGGCGGGCGGGAGAGCCGAAGATGGCGCCGCCGCCGCGGAGGCCCTGCAAGCCCTGCGAAGCTGGACGACGGCGGGAGGCGGCCGCGGCCGCTCGGACATCTCCGCCGTCAGGCAGCCGTGGAAAATGGCCGAGTTGCCATCGCCCCAGGCTCCGGCGAGGCTTTCTCCCCAATCGGACGCGCCTCACTAGAAATCATGAATACGAGTTGCATGCCAAATAATAAGAGAAGAAATAATCTCACATAATAGATCTAGAGATGATGTTTGATAAAAGTAGTGATTTTGAATTTTCCCTTACTCTTCTCTAAAATTATCTACTTTACACTAACTTATCATTGACCTATTATGTATTTGGACTTTATTATACATATACTAACAGGAACGAATTATTGAGGTTATCGAATTTACCCTCACATTTTGTGCAATCTACCTAAATTTTAGAAATTTTTGGCATAGGCTCAATTGATTTTTTGATAGTATGATATATCATTTCGATCAATAGTGTAACAGGCAATTTGAATTACTTTCTCCGAAATAGTTATCAACTCTATTGATAAACCGATAAAAAAGTATACTTTTCTTTAATTTGCAGGTGTAATTTGAGCCTGGCTTTTTTTCTCTAAACTATTTCCAAAAAAAAAAAAGTATCTCTTATCGAGAAAATGAAAGTAGAAAGTTACTGTAAATTTAATAGAGAAATTTTAATGTAGTCCTAAGATTTTAATGTCCCGATGCATGGCACTATAAGATCCATTATTTTCTGGTATTGACGTAAAGCGAAATAGAAGCCACATCGACCAAATGTTAAAAAGGGGTTCATCTTCAAAGGATCCACTGGTGACCATAACATCCACGAATTGGTCCCAACGGCGCCGTTCAATCATCAAAGTCAATTTCAGCAAAGGATTTAATTTCATATATATGAGGACCCAAGATACGCTTCCTCGTCATAAAAAAGTTAATTTATGTTGAAAGTATAAAGTTTTAGTCATGTAGCCAAGAAAAAGAATTGCTTAATTTAATAATGACTTCGGTCGAGCTTAATGCTTTTGTGGTTTGGGTTACGTGACAAACATGAATTTAAAAATAGTTAGAAAAGGGTTTCCACTTTTTATTTTTTACTAACAGAATAGTTATAAAATTTGTTAATTCCAGACAATTGTGCACAAATGAATGCTAGATGTGTTTCTAGTTAATACTTTCAAGCGACATTTTATTACAGAAAAAAAGAAAATTAAAAATGTGCCGTACACATAATTTCTACTATAATATTAGAAAAGTTGTTAGAATGAAGATTTGTGATAATTTGATCACCACAAAAATGTCCAAAGCTCACATAAATTAGAAAAAAATTAATTTTTCCACGAACATCTCATTAATGTACCAAGAGTAACAAATGCAAATTGGCCTTATTATATTTGAATTTTCATTCAGTTGTCACGTAATAGTTCCATCAACTAACATATAAGAGTGCAGAAAATTTTATATGATGGATCTTTGTGGAGAACCACATTTCTACTAAGGTCCATTCACCTACCCCAACTTTTTACAATTATTGGAAGATAAAAACACCAACTTTTTTTTCTTTTCTGGTCAGGGAAATAACAACAACTTAATCGTCTCAATTACCCTAGCATTGATGTACTTAAGATGAAAATTGCAAAATAATTCAATGTAATCAATATTTCCCACATAAACACTAGGTTAAATTCACCGGGATTTTTTTTAGTTCTCCCCCTTTAATCAAGCCAATGTGATGTAATCTTACAATTTTCCATAATTACTAAATGAAGGTCATACAAATTATATAGGTCGTATATATTTTCTTTAAGTTACAATTATATCCATAAATGTATGTGTATATACTTTACCATAAAGCAGTGGTAAACTTTTAGACTATTTAAAAAATCGATACATTGCACGGTGCTTCTTTAAATATTTTGATAACATAGCACATATAAAATGAGATGTAATTAACTTATATAGATGTTTTTATGCATTCACATATCGCATAGCAATTACGTTTTGAAAAATTAAATCATTATTTTGTCATAATTAAAAGAATCTTAATATATTTCCAATTCCCCTATGTGCTATTAGACTCCTCTATAATACCCATGCATGAAATTTCATTTACTATAAAATGCAAAACGCATCACCTCACCCACATATCAAAAACAAATTGAGATAGCTCTAAAGTCAATATTTCAATGTGTTTATAAATCAAATGTTTAATTAATCACACAAAATACTAAACGATTCAAACGATTCTTTTTTTTTTTCGTATAGTTGATAAATGCATATTACCTTGTCAAATTACACAAAACTCCTTATATTATATCTCCAAAGTAAATATTTCAACAAGTCAATATTTTTTTAAGTCCGCACAGTGAGTGGGAACTAAATCAATTGAAGGCAATGCTCATATTTGTAACTCATGGATCTTAAGACTAGCCGGAGAAAGTTTTCTCCAATTAGGACGGTCTGGATGGAGAAAAATATGACCATTTTAGAAAACATGAAATTTACCTGTTGTCTGTCAAAGAGCACGATCGAATGGTCTATGGTTTTACAGAAGCTTGTCATCTCTGGCAAGTTTCATAATGTTAGCCAATGCAAATCGCATGACTTCACTTTGGGATCAACATCCTTTTCATCTCCGTTCTCAGCATCTACGACAATTTGCTTTATCAAGTGGCATCCACTTGTTTCAATCTCTTCTAGCTGCAAGAATATTCTCATCATGGATAAAGGAAATAAATGTTTGATTCCACCATAGTTATCCAGTTTCACAATCTTAAATTTGCTAAAAGATTCTAGGGCAAGACGACCGCAACAAATCTTCTTCAAGTTGTTTAGATTCTCGAGAAACAACGATGCCAATCTCGAAAATGCAGTGAACTGGATATTCTCTGTGGAGTGCACGACGTATTGAAGTGAGGGGTTATTTTGTACGTGAAGATGTTTCAACTCCTGAAAACCTTCGACGCACAAATCATGTATGCCATGGTTATCTCGCAATCCTGCCAACCGGAGATCTCGCATTCCCCCCAAACATTCCTGCATCCACACTTCATGGAGAAGATTGTCGGAATCCAGCCTCAACTTTAAAGTTCTGGATTCTTAGTAATGCCCCGTCAATGCTCAGTGCGCCTAATTTGGATTTTATGCATTTTCAGTTTCCCAAATGGCAAGTCTCTTGAGAGATTGGTTGGATCAGAAATGTCAATGTGCAAAGTGCTCAACTTTTTCAAGTTCTTGAGCTCAGCCAGGCTAGCATTGCTTCGTGGGGTTTTATCCGCAGCCTCCCATTGATGAAAACTGTTTTGCATATACAGTTCTTCTAAATTGACCAAGCTTTCAAGCACACCGGGTTCAATAACTTCGAGCATGGAGCACTCTCTCATGTCCAAAAATCTTAATTCTATGAGTTTACCCATTTCTTTGGGCAGTCGAGCAATTGTAGAGCCTTTGAAACTTAGGAACTGTAATCCTTTCAGCTTTCCAAGTACAGTCACATCCTCCATATGGCATTGATCAAGACATAGTGACGTGAGGTTTTCAAGGATCTCCATCGATGAAGGTAGAAAGGTAAAAGATAAGCCAGTCAAGACCAAGACTTGAAGCTTCTCCGTATATTCGAAAAATGACTCGGGGATTTTGAGTAATCGGTTGCGTTCAAATAACAGAAGAATCCTCATGTTTGGGCAGTTCAATTTTTCAGGAAGTTCATCAATGCCAACATAATTGAAGGCCATTGCGGTGCATTCTCTGAGATTATTCTTCGACCACTCTTTAAACCCAAAATCATTTCTCCCGACCAAGGCATTCCATTCCGTGTCAATAAATTTGTCGCGCATAGAGATGGCCACGTCAATAAGTATGTCATGCATGCTCAACTGTTCCAGGTCATCACTACCAAGCAACAAAGAAGAGTCAAGCAAGCGACATAGATCCATAATCAACCTATCTCTGGCATCTTCGATGGTTCAGCTGAATTTTTTATATAAACCCAAACCCATGCAGTAGACAAGGGTATCCCTTATGTCAGGTCTCCCAGAGACCAGAGCACAAACCAAGAACAATGATTTGATCCTCTCATCTAAGCCACCGTAACTAAGTTCCACTATTGATTTTACACTTGTCTCTTCTGTATAGGTGAAAGCATTCCTCCATTCAGGTAAATCTCCACGCTTCAACCATTTTGCCACCGAGACAATCAAAAGAGGCAAGCCTCCACAATTCCTGACCACTATATCCACTAAGCTCTTAAATTTAGGGTCATTAACTTTGTCCCCCACTGTCCTTTCAAAAAGTATTCGTGCTTCTCCATGATTTAACACATTGAGCTGAAAGTCTCGGTCAGAGCTCATATCAATGCGCAAAACGCTCTTGTTTCTAGATGTTAGCAATAGCTTGCAGCCTCTTACTTTATTATCGTATCCGCAAGGGATTCCGACTTCCTTCAACTCTAACTTTGTCCACAAATTATCTAAAATTATGAGAATCTTTTTCTCAGAATCTTTCTCTAACCTATTGCACAAAATATCGGCTCTCCCACGAGTAGTTTCTTGATTCGCTAGATTCAGGCCCAATGTATTAGCGATTTCTCCCTGGATTCTTTTTAGATCTGGATTACGTGATACATTTGTTATGGCAATCACATCGAATAACCGCTCTTCCCTAACTCGCCTTTCTACGTCCTCCATAAGCTTGGACTTGCCAACCCCACCCGGTCCATACACCCCAATCACACAGACCTTGTCATCAGTTATAGCCTTAATTACATGCTCTGTGATTGAAGCCCTCGACTCCAAGACATCTTCCATCCTGTGAGCAAATATTCTGGCGGAAGTGTTAGAGATTCCTATAGGAGGATTCTCATAATAGACCTTCTGGAAGATACTATTTATGCTTTCCTTATGGAGACCTTCTGGAAGTTCTAGATTCTTAGTAATGCCCCGCCAATGCTCAATGCGCCTAATTTGGATTTTATGCATGTTTAGTTTCCCAAATGGCAAGTCTCTTGAGAGATTGGTTGGATTAGAAATGTCAATGTGCGAAGTGCTCAACTTTTTCAAGTTCTTGAGCTCAGCCAGGCTAGCGTTGCTTCGTGGGGTTTTATCCGCGGCCTCCCACTGATCAAAACTGTTTTGCATATACAATTCTTCTAAATTAACCAAGCTTTCAAGCACACCACGTTCAATAACTTCGAGCATGGAGCACTCTCTCATGTCCAAAAATCTCAATTTCATTAGTTTACCTATTTCTTTGGGCAGTCGAGCAATTGTAGAGCCTTTGAAACTTAGGAACTGTAGTCCTTTCAGCTTTCCAAGTGCAGTCACATCCACTAGATGGCACTGATCAAGACATAGTGACGTAAGGTTTTCAAGGAACTCCATCGACGATGGTAGAAAGGTAAAAGATAAGCCAGTCAAGTCCAAGACTTGAAGCTTCTCCATAGATTCGAAAAATGACTCGGGGATTTTGAGTAATCGGTTGCGTTCAAATAACAAAAGAATCCTCATGTTTGGGCAGTCCAATTTTTCAGGAAGTTCATCAATGCCGACGTAATCAAAGGCCATTGCAGTGCATTTTCTGAGATCATACTCTGACCATTCTCTAAACCCAAAATCCTTTCCCCCGACCAAGGCGTTCCAATCCGTGTCAATAAATTTGCCGTGCATAGAGATGGCCTCATCAATAAATAAGTCATGCATGCTCAACTGTTCCAGGTCATCACTACCTAGCAACAAAGAAGAGTCAAGCAGGCGACGTAAATCCATAATCAATTTATCTCTAGCGTTTTCGATGGTCCCGCTAATTGTTTTAAATAAACCCAAACCCATGCAGTAGATAAGGGTATCCCTTATGGAAGGTCTCCTAGAGTGTAGAGCACAAATCAAGAACAATGATTTGATCCTCTCATCTTCTAAGTCATTGTAACTTAGTTCCACTATTGATTTTACACTCGTCCTGTCTTTATTGGTTGAAGCATCCCTCCATTCAGGCAAATTTCCACGCTTCAACCTTTTTGCCACCGAAATAATCAAAAGAGGCAAGCCTCCACAATTCTCAACCACTCTATTTACCAAGCTCTTAAATTGAGGGTCGTTAACTCTGTCCCCCATTGTCCTTTCAAAAAGCATTCGTGCTTCTCCATGATTTAACTCATTGAGTCGAAATTCTTGGTCAGCGCACATCCCAATGTACAAAATATCTCGGCATCTAGACGTTAACAATAGCTTACAGCCTCTTACTTTATTATCGTATCCGCAAGGGATTCCAACTTCCTTCAACTTTAGCTCTGTCCACAAATTATCTAAAATTATGAGAATCTTTTTCTCAAAATATTCCTCTAACCTCTTGCGCAAAAGATTTGCTCTCCCATGAATAGTTTCCTCATTCACTAGCTTCAAACCCAGTGCATGGGCAATTTCTCCCTGGATTCTTTTTAGATCTAGATTGCGTGATACATTTGTCATTGCAACCACATCGAATAGTTGCTCTTTCTTAACTCTCCTTTCAACGTCCTCCATAAGCTTGGACTTGCCAACCCCACCTGGTCCATACACCCCAATCACACAGACCTTGTCATTAGTTATAGCCCTAATTACATCATCTATGCTTGAAGCCCTAGACTCCAATATGTCTTCCTCCCTGTGAACATATCTTGCAGTAGAAGTGGTGGCAGTGATGATTCCTATGGGAGTATTCTCATAAAAGACCTTCTGGAAGATACTTTTTCCGCTTTCATCGTGGAGTCCCTGAATGACTTGAGTCATCTTCTTCACCTTCCTACCAATTGGATGGCGCACCATGGGATTGGGGAGAGACCCACGAAAGCAAGCGTGTTTTGCACTTCTGTTACGGTTTAACAGGTCACCTGCCTTCTCAGTCTCCTCCTTCACACTCTTCAGCCAATTCTCAATATCAGTTTCTATAGGTTTTCCGTTATACATTGCTTCTCGGACAGAGTGCTCCACCCTCTCCTGTGCAGTCTCCAGCTCCTTGACTCCATTTTCGAGATCTTCGACATAGCTCTTGTAGCACAGCACGTACCCAAATTGACGTCCAATGGGAGCAAAAAGGCGCTCGAGGAGTTTCGACACTAGATTCGATGCAACAGAGGTAGTAAATGTCTCACCCATAATTTCTTCTTCAATCTCTAGAATTTCCTTCCCCCCCGGCTCTTTTGTTTCTCTTCTTGTTGCCTCCTTTTATTATTCGCTTAAACAAATGCGTGCGAAGGAAACTGAGAAGAGCAGAACTAACCAATTAGAACAGCGAAACAAAACCAGAGAGAGAGAGGAAGAGAGAGAAAGAGGTAAATAAACAGACTGGGGAATATCAGCAAGAGCAACTTAGAACGTAGAGTCACTTGGGAAAAAAGTTGGTTGATCCACGATGCTCATCTAGTTTGTTGCGCTGTAGAGGTTGCAAATCAAAAGATGCCAGGTACTTCTTAGACAGCTAGTAATTGTTTTAATGTTTCTACCATTCACCACTTGTTTTGATAGCCCGTGCTTCTTAGAACTTAGTAGATGCTGTGTCAACCATAAATTAAAAGATAATTTCTTTAAAATTGCCACATCCAAATGTGAGAAATTCTAAATTAAAGTATAACATTGCACCAAGGAAAATTTCGATGCCATTGCTTTATTTTAAATAAAATAAATAGGGTGTGGCTATTTTTACCCCCTCTTTGGCTTGGTACAAATATTTTATTTGATCAAAATAACCTTCTATGGTTGGAAACAAGGTCAATCACCATTTCACCCCACTTTTTCTCTCTCGTCTCTTCTTCACTTTCTACGTTTATTTAAAATTGACTCTATATCCTTCCATGTCTGAAAATCAATTAATCATCAATTAACCATACCTTTCATATTTTCTGATGGATTAAATTTTGTAAAATTATTAAATTTGTAATTTTGGTCCATAAAATACTTCTTTGCTTAGATTGTTAATTCTTCAATGTGGCTTTTTCTATTCATCGTAATCGGCCATTTTTATATGGAGCACTACTTACTCTACTTTTTGACTCAAACAAAGTTTGCATTGTCCTATATCTCTCTGTCGCACGCACGCCCACAGCACAAACACGCATATTCATTGTTCATAAAAAGAAAAAAATTGCAATTGAGAAATTGATTAGTTGAGAATTGTATAGTACAAGGGGGAAATGATGAGGACAAAAATCATCATTGCGGTTCTATCCCACTTGCCTAGATCAACAATTGCAAATGACCATTAGACAAACACAAACAAAACAAGACAACATAAAATCACAACTTTATTAACACACAACTTGGTATTAAGAAATTAATTAGTTGAGAACTCGTGTGTAACATTAGAGGGAAACAAATGATGAAGAGGAACAGATATCACCAGGTATCTTGACCCCCCTGAACACAATTTCGATCCAAGCCCAGACAGAGTAGGCTGTTCCCTACTTGTCGATAGCGACAACCTTTAACATCTTTCTTTCTTTCTTCATTATTTATGGCATAGAAAGATGGCACTTCTTTTTTGTTTTCATTTCTTTTCGTTGATCATGCTATGTGAAGTTGGCCAGAGCAAGTTGTTAAAACAAGAGATGGCTATTATTATCTTTTCCAACGAGCCTTTGAGGGTCCGACCAAAAAACAAAACGAGCCTATGTGGCAAAAGGCGCTCATGCGGTAATTCTTTTATTATTGAAAAGGTAAAAAGTAAATAAAAGTACTTACCTTTTCACCAAAAAAAATAAATAAATAAAAGTGATGATTTTTAAACAATATATATTTATCAAAGAGTGGCCTAGTTCCTTAGAAAAGCATCAATTTTCGGTTGAATATCCATTCTGACCAAAGCTATATTTCATTAAAAATCATCAACTTTTACTTCATACCTAAATTTAGCCTTCACTAACTTTCGGTCTTATAGTGTCATTAAACATCTGACATGTCAATCCTACGCCATTCTTTTTTAGCCAAATCAGAATTATATGTAACTTTTCATATTTTTTCATTCTTTTTTTCTTTTCTTTTCTTCTTCCTTTCACTAACAAAAGTTGTCTTTCCATAGCCACCGCGCACTCTATCTGCACACATCTCTTTATACCCTTCACTGGAATGAACTAGATCTGTATTCCAAACCAATTTCCATTTTTTTTTTCAGCTTCTTGACGGCAAACTGACCAACGACAGAATGCTTCTCTGCTGTTATTGCATTTTTATGCCTTTTTCTTGAAGAAAATGGTCGTGATCTTATTCAGAACAAAATAGATGAAAAATTTCTTCTGATTAGCCCATTTTGAACCAAGAAACATGTACGAGACCCGGAGTGATCAATGCTGTGAATCTCCTAAGCTTTTGCCTTCTGTTTCTACGAAAAAGTTCACTCCTTTTTCATGATGTTCAAACTGATTGAAAAATTTTTAGGGACTGTTTAGTAACATTTCTGTTTCAGGTAACAATTTCTTTTCAAAATAGTCTTTTTCTATTTCTATTTCCTATAATAATTTTTAAGTAAAAGAACACATTTGGTAATTACACAAAATTTATATTCTCAAAATAGAAAAACAATAAGAGTGCGTTTAGTACGACCCACAAATTTTTTTATAATGTAGAATTTTTAGTAATTTTTTAATAATTTTTTAGAATTTTATTTTTTTCCCTCTCTTCTTCATCTTGCCACTCCTCTAGCCGATGCCCGGCGACTGGCAGCTGCGTTTGGTGTCGGCAGCCAAGGCGACGGTCTCCAGCGACCACGTGACCGGCAACATCTAGTGATAGCAATGCCTAGCGAACAATGGTAGCATGCAACGAGGAAGAAGAAGAAAAGAAAAGAAAGAAAAAATGATTTATTTCTAGAAATTGTTCTTAGGAATAACAAGTTATTTTTTTCTACTTCTTATTTCTGTTTTAAATCTATTTTCTAACTACTTTTTCTATTCCAGGGAATAGAAAAATCATTTGATATTACCAAATGAATTTTTATTCTTTTTTTTTTGTTCCAAAGAACAAAATAACAGAAATTGAGAGAACTATGAATGTTATCAAACGAAGCCTTCAATGCTAGAAGAGCGATGCACGAATGGCCAATGACCTCCAAAAATCTAGCTATGGCCACCATTGACTGTGCTTGACCTTAATCAACACAAACAAGAGGTCAAGCCGATTCCCAGAAATCAAATCTAGGGCTCACTTGAGCTTAGATCCTAAATTTGAGGCTCTAATGCGCTAGCCAAGCTTGACAACGACGAGAACGAGCCATGGCTAGGCTAGTGGACATCGGAAGCAAGGGATCTTCAGCGGAGAGTACGGGTGTTAGTGGTGGAGATTTATGGCAAGGGGTTGGGGAAAACATAGATCTCGACGGTGGTTGAAAGCGGAAGCAAGGATGAACGGTAATGGTGATGGACTAAGGGCTAGTATGGCAATGAGGTAGTTGTGGAAGGTGAGTCATGGAGTTAGGTTGATTGTGTTGGTGATTAGGGGGTAAGCATGGTCCAATTGGGTAGTTTTCACCTTGGAATCGAGAACTGCCCACAAAGGACCGATTAAGCAAAATTGGAACCAAGACCTACCCATTTGATTATATTCGGGTTAAATTGCAAGCCATTTATTTTGATAAAGGAGTGAAAGCTATAGGGTGGAATAAATATACGATACTTGTTAGCCAAAAACTTAATTTCTTTGAAGGATATGATATGGTCCTCTTTCGGTTTCCGACACTAGAAATATGTACTCCACGTTAAAAGCCCTAACCTTCACAAAAGTTAAAACATTAATTGCTTAATCCATCTTTCTTTTAACATCAACCTAATTTAATCGTGGGAATGGTTAAGATATGGCTAATGAGAAACCTAATTATACTCTTAAAATGAGCCATTGGCTCTTATGGACATCTCCAATCAATTCTCTCCTTCCTCTACATTTGTTTATTTTGTTTTGATCGAGAAAGCAAGTAAATTGATTATTAGAAATTAAAAAAAAAAAAAGTAAGGAGGTTAATCCTACCCGGGAACTGGACCAGCTCCCACGAGAACCACCGATTCTGATCTGATCCAGTCTAGTTTCGGATAGTTCGAACAGTTCCTAGTTCTTTTGCACGCCCCTTCTAGTAACTTGAGGGTGGTCAAGTTGTTGTCGAGTGAAAGGAAGAAGACGAAAGGAAAATAATACAAAAGAAAATGGAAAACAAATTTATAATTATAACTTGAAAAAGATAATGACATGGAATTGACACATGAGACATTTAATAATATTAGTTGATGAAAACTTAACCGCCCTAAAAAAAAAAGGAAAAAGAAAACTTAACCGAGGCCAGATTGGGGTGTGAAGTGAAAGTTAATAAGTTAAATAAGTTCGGGCCAAAATTGAGATTTTACCTTAAATTTGTGGTTTCTTTAGAGAACGAGGCCTCCCAAGGGGGAAAAAACAAAAAAGTAACTGAATCTTGAAGCAATAGCAAATGTCACAATTTCACTGTCTTTCTTAGTTTCAATTTCGAGAGAGATATGAACACAAAAAACTATATCATAGTGAAAAAGAGGGAAATTTTTGGGAAAAAATATGATGAATCAAACCTTATACCCACAATAGAGCATTTATGAAATGGTTTAGAAGATAAAAAGAAGTTATTATCGATGCACGTCAAATTTGAATCTACAAAGTCATCGTTCGTGTCGTAATCGGGTTGAGAGATTTGTCAAGACAAGGCTTGCAAGTGATCTCGATAGTGATCACCAGCAACACTCAAATGATTGACAAGAGTGGGTTTGTAATTGTGGCCATCCCTTTTCATTTGTTAATTATCAATTTATTTATTTTTTTTGGCCAAGCCATAAGATAGATGGTGGGACCAAGGCAGAGCAAGACTAGACTAGACAAGGTATAGCGATGCTGCCAACATTCTTTCATCAATTATTTAAAAAGTTTAAGCTGTTTGATGAATATATAATTTCACATTTAAGTGTATATTCCCCACATGTAGGCTAAACCTTAGCTTAATAATAGGGTGTCGAATTATATGATGGAGAGGCAAAGAGATTTGGAAAGATTCAGCCTCGTGATCTCCTGCACTGATATTAATGTTGACACACAAATTGACTAAATGTTATAGAATTAAATTGTACATAAAATTAAGGATCAATTCGACTCTAACAAAAAACGATTTTCACATCACATAGGCATTAATATATTATTTGCATTAACTAAGTTTTATTTTTATGTTATTTTCCATTATTTTACCTTATTTCGGATAATAAATTATTATTAAAAAAATTCAAAAAAAAAAGTCTTAGGGGCTGGGCCTTACCCCAGCCTCCGTTTTCCTCTTCCTTTTGCCGGGCTGGGGCCCATATCTCAGCTCTTTCCCCCCGGTCCGGCCCGGCCATCTCCGCCCTCTCCTCCTCCCTTCCCTCACGCAAACAAGGACGAGGAGCAGCGGCCGAAGGAGCAGTGGGAGCAGGCGGGCAGGTGTGCAGAGCAGCTTGCCGGACGTACGGCTGGCGGCCAGCCCACCTGCCCCGGGAACGGACGCGTGAGTCGTCCGCCTCCAAAAGAAGGGTCGGGGAGAGATGGAAGGGGGGGCGAGAGGAGATCGGTGAGAGAGAGAGCGACCGGAACAGTAAGAGTGGGAGCAAGATCGGTGACCACCGCGCCGACGAACCGCTGCCGTTCCGTCCCCAAGCCGAACGGGTAGCCCTTAGTTCCTTTGTTCTGGCCTGTTTTTGGGGCTCACCGGGCCGAAGCTCGTGGTCGTCCGGCTCACGCGGGTTCCGGCCCGTCGCCTCTTGCTTGGACGTCGTCGGTCTGGTATGTATGTCAAAGGGGGCGCGGGCGCGAGTTCGAGTCCCGGTTAAGTCGGGATATCCTTGTTCCGCGTCGCGCGCCATCCGCTCGACTAAATGCCTAAGCTAGATCTAAAAGCTCGCGTTGAGAAAGTCCGTTCCCAAGCTCCGACCGATCGTCTACTCGCCGTTTGGGTGTCACGGGGAGGGTCGAGACGGGGGAGACGGCATTTGGGGAGGCCTCGGGTCGAGCGGCTTCCGCCGGCCATGCCTGGCCGAGCCAGATCTCGGCCGAAGCAGGGGAGGCCGAGCTGGTTCTCGGCTGGGGACGGTGGTCGGCCGAGAACTGGCCCTCGGCCTGGGCTGGCCGAGACGTCGCCTGACTGGGTGCGTGGCCAGCCCGATGCGAGCGGTGGCACTCGCCGCGGCCGCCCCAGTCGGGGCGAGGTCGACCAGAGGGCCGCGAGAGGCAGGGGGAGGAGAGCAAGTCGGGTCTGCCTGGGTACCGTGTCGGATGCGGGTCGGAGTGGATCCGGGTCAGGTCTTTAGGGTTTAGTATTCGGGTTGGGATGATTTAGGCATATTGGGCTTATCCTGCTTTAATGGGCCAGGCTTAGTTCATTTCGTTTTTAAAGGGTTGGGCCTTTCTCTCTAAAGCCGGACTGGGCCCGCGTTTCAGGCTCAGATGGGCCGCTGGTTGGCGACTCGGGTCGGTTCCAACACGGGTTTTCTTGTATATTATAATGTTATTTTAATATTAAAAATTACATTTTACAAGACATATGAAAAGGGGATCATTTTTTTCCCCTTTAATACTATACAGAATTTTATCCATTCGGAATTTTCATCTAGGAAACCTCGTCCTAGATAAAGAAAATGATAATTTTGATTTGTCCTTATCTAATGATATTTTATAAAAATCATGGAGTACCTAAATTTCTAAAGTTGACTAATCTACATGAATAAATGTAAATTGGGACTCATCAAATACTTCTTGAAAGCATTTTGTTGGAAGAGAAGGAAAACTCGTGTTCATGGTTCCTAAAAGATGAACAAACATGTAGCGTAATACATGGGGGGTTGAATGTGGAAATCAACTTAATTTTTTTGAACACTTTAAAAGTATTCTGCAATACTAGTTTTCATTAGGTTGGAGAAACGTTCCATCATGAAAGGAGTTATGAAGCGTGCCCAAGGAAAAAAGTCACAATTTCTTTGCAATTGAAACTCGTAGGCGTGAGGAAACTTTCGAACTGAGTAATGCTATGGTCAACTTTCGGCAATCGAAAGTATGCTTTCAAATTGGTCTTTCGCTAATAGACGTTGTCTAATGTTTGGTCTTTGACTAAATGACGCTGTACTCGGCACTTAGGTCTTTGGCAAAAAAGGAATCGATACGTACATAACAGACAATGTATTCATACAGGAAATTATGGGGGTGGTGTGGTCCTGTGAGCTTAAAGACGTTATCCACAAATCCATCCCATTTAATAAGGATACTTTTTTTTTTAATTAATGAGCAATAATTTACATTAGCTCTCCATAGGATGCCCCTTTCTCACTTAAAAATGTGTGGGAAAATACTAATATATTATTATTAATTACTTCATTGCCATATATATTTTCTCATACTAAAATGAATTTATTTGTTAATTAGTCTATGAATGAAAATATATAGCTAGTCCGATGGCTCATAGTTACGAATCTCTCTCTCTCTCTGTGCACTTCCAAATCAGTAATCCGTTTGTGGATCCTCTCACATAGTATAAAGGACAAAGCAGGGTTAGAGCAATGATGTCCAAATTTCTGTGGATATAACTTTCATATACCCTTGCAGTTTACTTTGGCATCATTGGATGAAAGCTCTAATAAATTAAGAGCGAGCTCATCTAGTAAAGAAATTTTTGTGCATAGATACGAGAACCAAAGTTGAGGTCCCTTAAGTAAAGATTCTCCCCTATCCACCTTTTAAAGTCGGTTATTCCAGAGGTCAAAGGTAAATGTTTTGAGAACTACTCTAGAGTGAGGAGTGGTATGCGATTCCACCATGTCCAAACAAACTAACAGTTCATACTGATTGGTTCCGAATAGAATAAATGTATTAAGAAAAAAAAGCAATATGTGTGACGATTATTTTTAAAAAGTAATGTGAATTTATATGCTTTAAAGGATGTAAAGTGTTATGCAATGAGAAAAACTCAAATGTTTTTCATCTAATCAATTATAATAAACTAGAGAATGAAGGTGGGGCTTTTCTAGAGAAGCAATTTAGAGATAAAATTTACTATAATGGGATTTGTGTTTTAGAATAAGTTACCTTGAAATAGATCAAGTCATGGCTGAGTCTCAAAAGGCAATACAATCGGAGGATTAACTTCACACCTCAACCTGTAGTCATCAAAGTAACTATCTCAGAACAAGAAGGAGCATCTTGGTGATTTCTTAGGATTTGCATGGTGTTTCTTACCAATGCGGTTTCTCCTCTTCAAGCACAAGCCAAACAAAGCTTTACTTCTTCTCTTGCCCCCAAAGGATGAAAAAGTAATATGTGAATTTGTACTACACAACAAGTAAAACTCAAATATTTTTCATACCATCAATTATAATAAACTAGAGAATGAAGGTGGTGCTTTTATGGAGGAGCAATGTAGAGATGAAATTTACTACAATGAGTTTTGTGTTTCCAAATAAGTTACCTTAAAACAAATCAAGTCATGTCCAAGTCTTGAAATGCAATACAGTCGGAGGTTTAGCTTCACACCTTAACCTGTAGTCATCAAAGCAAATATCTCAGAATAAGAAGAAGTGTATCAGTAATTTCTCGAGATCAGTGTGGTGTTTCTTACCAATGCAGTTTCTCCTCTTCAAACACAAGCAAAACAAAGCTTTACTTCTTCTTCTCTTGCCCCCTAAAGATGAAAAAGTAATTTGTGAATTTGTATGCTTTAGAGGATGTAGAGTGTAACGCAACAAGTAAAACTCAAATGTTTTCCATCTTGTCAAAATTTTTAATAAACAAGAAAATGAAGGTGTGGCTTTTCTAGAGGAGCAATGGAGAGAATAAATTGGAGGATTGAGCCATGTTTGAGTCCTAAAGAATAAATTTTCTTGAAACAGATTGAGTCGTATTTGAGTCCTAAAAATAAATATAATTGGAGGATTACCTTCACGCCTCAACCTATAGTCATCAAAGTAAGTATCTCAAAACAAAAAGGCTCTCAGTGATTTTCTTACCGGCGTGATTTCTCCACTTCAAGCATAAGCCCTCGCCTCCTGAAGTAAGCTCAACTTCTTCTCTTGCCCCGAAGGTTGAACCAGACGCGCTTGGTATATATGAAATCTCGTGATGTGTGCTTTTCTACGAGGCAAATTTACTTCCTTAACCCTTACCTCTTTCCGCAAGACCACCAAAACAACCCCTTCGTCTTATGTAGTAGGCTCTAGATTTTAAGGATATTCTCTTGGGTCTATTTGTGATTGGCCCACGTGGCCACAGATACCGATGTGAAAAGAACATTTTAGGAATGATGAATGATGAGGACCCCACTCATCACGTGGTCCTCCACAGTTTCTCTTCCTCCATGATTGTCCTTTTCTTGTACGATCAACAGCGACATGTGCGTCTGCTGTGTTCAGAAAATTTAAAAAAAGAAAAAAGAAAAGAAAGAGAACAATGATGAGTGTATTTCTCATGGTTTTGTTCCTTCATCTACGCGTAGATCGCGAATGCTTCAAATGCCAAAATTGAGTTTTGATTGAAAACTGAAACACGCATATCGAAGCACATCCATACACAGTTCAATGTTTTCTCCGATCCTCCTCCACCTCCTCTCCTTCTATCTCTCCACCGCCATTCACATCCTCAAGAACCTGCTCACATTTCTTGACCTTCACAAGACGCCACTACTTATCGCTCATTGATTCATTCCTGTCACAAACGCTCAGTCCAACCCTAAGCTGTCATTGCCGATGAAGAAGAAGATGGTGAATAAAAAAGAAAAAGAAAAAAAATTGGACGTAAATGCCCGGAGCAAAGCTTGGGACTATTTTGAAACAACTTTTGTTATTCCATACTCTTATTTTAGACAAAAAGTCCACTTTGAATTCTCAATTAGAAGAATAGTCTCGCTTCAAATCATTATTTGAAAATTTTCTCTACATTTTATCACACTAGTTTGCCCAACAATTCACTGAATGCTTGGTGTGATCACTTTCCTTAATTCAAGACTATAAAGTGTTGTGAGAAATATCAAAAAAGTCTCTGACATGATTCAATCATAATTTCTTTATATATGTCAATTTAATTTTAAATATTTTATAATTATATTAATTCAATCCATTTGACCAAATTTGATCAACCGAAACTAACATTAGCTGACGTTACTATTTTTTAATAATATTTTTGAATTTTTATTTTTCCTTTTTCCTTTTCCCTTTTATTTTTCCTTTTCTTTTTTTCTCTTCTCTTCTTCCTCTTTGGATTCTTTTTCCCATATAAGCTTGATTGCAAGGGTAGTAACAAGTCATGATCCCCTCAATTGCCGTTTGATGAATTCCAGTGCAAACATAATGTCATCCAGCGCATTCATTTTGTTTTTCCTGAACTTCAGGGATAGAGCGATTTGGAGATTACAAGACGGCTACTACACATGAACATCAAAGGTAAGAAAAGACGAGGTTTATCTTTATATAGTCCTACTTTAGGACAAAACCAAAAATTCAGTCGATCCATAACCAGGAAAATCTGACATAGAATTGCAGTAAGAGACATTGTAAATCTATAACCAGGAAACGCCGTGCATGGACATGGCTTCACACATAATGCTTGGAGGGGAAAAAAGAAGCAAAGATTGGGAAAAAAACAATGATTGCGAAAATACATAAAGGAATATCAAAAGACGTGCTAAATTAATATTTATGTATCTCATTTTTGTTGGTGAAGCAATATGAAGACACGTGTTTTTGTTTCATAACTTTTTCGAAATCATGGGCAACCTTTTTTGTTGACTTTCTATTGATTTCCATTATTTTAATAACATTTTTTATAATTTGTAAAATACATGCTTATCAGATTGTTTATTGTGAGAATATTGAAGATATAATACTGAAACCCTTTTAAAAACTCATGCAAAAGCTTACTGTATAGTTGACTTCGAAATTTATTCTCATCAGTTATACAGTAATAGGAAATTTGTAAAGTCGTAAAACTTTCAGCTATTTACATATCGTATCGAGTATTTTGCAAAGATCCATTCATCACTAATAAAATAATCATATCATCCTATCAATTTTTTAATTACTGTTATGTTTATCATATATAAATTTAACAAGCTCCATATGTAATAATTAAACTATACGTGATAAACTAAAAATGGATTGGCAAAAATAACCCCCACGGTAGAATCCAAAGACACTTTGCTAGTTGTCTTCGTAATTGAATCCGGTGGCCACGCAAATCAAAGTGAAAATGTTCTCTCCCTGCCCCACTAAATGAAATAATCAATACTTTACGTCAGAGTCAAGGTGGGGACGGTGGAAATTTTCTTCTCCTTTACTTGGCAACTTCAACAAAGTGTTCGTGGTGGAAACCACTTTTTCTCATTGCCCCAAAGGATAAAGTAATCCCTTCCTCTAGATTGGCAAGGATACCCACCCCGAAGACTTCAAGGATAATTGGTCTTCTGCTTAGAGACACGTTAATAAACACTGAGGTCTTTGGTCAAAAAAGAGTCGATACACATATTAAAGTCAAGTTGTTCATACTAGAAATTAACTTTTGTATGATGTTATCCTTTAAAGTCAAGATGTTGAATAGTTATGCTTTGAAAATAATGGATTGATTGAGAAATTTTGCTAAAGCAATGTCGTGTTTGAAACTCTGTGGAAATATCTCAGAAGAAGCTTGGATGACCTCTAATGCTTGATGCGCGTGTCACGAGCTGATCCATGACACATGCGACTTTTAATAAGTTGATGGAAAAGATCAATGCCATATTCGACTCTCAGTCACTATGAGAGGGAAGAGCTAGGCAATTCATAGGGATGTGAGGTTTGCATCTTGCCTTGATTGAAGTCATTCATAATAGGAAACTTACTAACAAAAAACCTAAACTTATAATTTTTGTATCAATTCAATCATAAATATTTTAATTTGATCAATGTATTCTAAACATTTATACCATTTGTAAATTTAGTCATTTCGGCAAATTTTAATTAGAAATTATTGACAGGGCGGTCTAGTTACTATTGGCCATTTTATGTGGCGGGGTCAACATTTGGTGTAAACAATTTTTACAATTTTTATTTTTTTGAATGTTTTATTATTTTTTATTTTTTAATATGTGGAATGAATAATGGAGTTGTGTGGGTGCTTCTTGTCCAATCTTTTTATTTTTCTTAGCACTTCGCTTCACATAAATTGGAACTTTGTTGAATCTCCACTTCATCTACTTTGTGAGTGAGGTAAGGATGTTGGAAATTTCCTATAATATGAGTTTATATTAATTAATTAATCGAGTTAATAGATATTTCAATATTTGTTAAACTCTAGAGTGATCTTATTAAATTGAGTATTGGCATCTATTAATAACGGGCTTAGTTGAGTAGCAAAGTGTAGACAATTGTGTTTAACTAAACCCGTAATGGGAAGGGCCCAGTTGATACGCTATTGATTGGGGTTTGTTAGGTCCATTCTTTAGCCTATAAAAGAGTAGGTTATACCTATCAGTTGCTAAATTCCATTGAAAGTTGTTATACTGAAATAGGTCATAGAGAAGAGGATCTAGCATTCCAATAGATCTCTGATTATTAGAATAATCTATTTTTCTTCAAGTGAAGCAATAGCTCAAACAAATACGCTTTAATGCCGTTGTGCTTATTGATCTCGGTATTTTATAGTCATATATGGATTCGATTCTTCTTGATTAATTAATTATTCATGTGAATAATTTTCTACAAAGGAACCTTCGAGCAACCCGTTGCTCTCCACGCAATTTCTTTTTATTTAGGATTTTGGCACATGGTTAGGTGGATTTAATAGCTTTTGATCAAAATTTTAATTTGTCTTTTGTTAAATTGGATTTTCACTTTTAAATTTCTCTCACATGTCAACTTTACAAATCCTACTTGTGTCATTAAATTTGTCCCTAACTTTGTACATGTGATAAAGAAAATTAAATTGTCACTAAAAAATTAAGAGATGCGTCTACATCCATGTTCATCCCTTGTGGTACTAATTATCGAGATAACTTGAGGTTATAGATGATTTGCTAAGATCCGGATAATATTACCTAGAGCTCAACGATACGTACTATAACCTCTTGTTTGTGGAGAAGATAAGCATTTTATTCTTTTAGTTGGACAAGTTTTTAACTCTAACTAGATATGTATGTATCTATATTAGAATATCGAGGTTGATGCTTCGATTTAGAAAAGGATGACGAAATATGTTGAATAGAGTCTTGATGAGTTGGACTTTTCTAGTTAGATAATTTAGTAATAAATACAAGTATTAAGTTAGGATAACATGGACAGTATCCACATTGATATTTACATGCGTGTTATGTTCATGATTTGTAATTCACCGACCAAAGATATGGTCTAAGAAAGTTTCTTTGAATGAAGGATGGAAAAATTATAGCTCATTGCATAAATTACCACAATTTTATTTTATTTTTTACTCGTTTGTTATTAAATTGAGGAAGTCTTTTTAGCATGTGTTTGCATAGGTCTCTCTCTCACTCTCTCCATATGTTTTTTTTTTTTTTGGTCGAAAGAAAATTGTATTAATTACTTAAAAGGATTCAGAAGTACATAATTCTCATTATAAAGCAAATTGAAATAGAGGATGAATACTGAAAAACAAAGCCAAATTTAGAACACAAGGAGGATCGACGGAGCACAAGCAAAGTTAAGCATAAACCTGTTCCACATGAATGGATCTATCAAACAAAATAAATGCATATCATTAAATCTTATGTCTTTGTCAATGATGAGCATACATCGAAAATTCATTTTTCAATAATTACGACATTGCTAATTGGCGATGCATGTCTAGGTTCAGCTTCCTCTACACCATCATTGTACGGAGACGACTAAAATAGGTTAAACAAATACGATCTAACATGTGGAGGAGTAAATATTTGTAATTGAACAAGATGCTAAAACTCTTGAGATTATCATTGAGACTGGAGGTAGAAAACTTGTACGAACGGAGTAAAAGGGCATCAAATCTGTAAAAGCATAATTTTCAAACTTCCAAATCTAGATTAAGAGAAGATAACATCCAAAATCTAAAATTAAATCAGGATAGTTCAAACTCTCAAATCAAGAACTAGATTGTGGGAAGAGAGCTTTCAAATCTAAATCGGGAGAGAAGAAAAAGTAAGAAAATAACAATAAAATACAAACAAAATCAACAAAAGAGAGAGGGGAGGGTGAGGCTAGCTCAAACCCTCCCCCGTGGTTGAAAGTTGAAGAAGACCATGGGGAAAGACTCTCCATATGTTTGAGCCGTTAACTTTTTGTGTGCATCCTCCGCTTGGGAAAACGAGTAAGCGGCTTTTGAGCAATGATATCCAATTTTCCATTTTCATAATCTATATATACACTTGCACTTCTTATCGAATAAACCGAATGAAATTTTAATAAATTAAGAGCGTGGTCATCCATAAAAAATGGATAGATATATGAATCAAAGGTAACGACCTTAATTAAGGATTTCCACATACCCATCTTTCAGGAAAAAAAGCTGAAGACTTTTTGTCCAACATTCTGGTCTCCAATTATAGGCAATTTTTTTGAGAATGGTATGTGAGGTTAAATAGGAGTGAGGGCCAGTGTGCAATTTCACGTTTTTCTTCTTTTATTCCCTTCAATTTGTGGAGAGAGAATCTTGCATATGCCAATGTGGTTGCTCTATAAAGGCGCGTAAAAGTATGTAATCCCCTCAGCCTTTTCCATACAAGACTAACTACTACTGCGATAGATTGAATAAGAAAAGAATCTACCGTTCTCATGACACCCTTGGACTCATAGCGATGCAGGCTTATGAATATGGACAACTGGCCGCGACGGTTGGGTTGATCCCAGAAAAATAATTCATGAAGATTTGACATTATATGTGCTTTCATTTTTGTGGGCCATTACATTTTGGCTACAGTGATTTGCATTATTGTCCTTTTTCTATCAATCAAAAAGTGCTCATGAACATGGACAATTGGCAACATGGTTGGCAAAGCTTGGCGAGGTTGATCCCTGAAAAATCACTCAAGGGGATTTGACATGATCATACCACGTGTGCTTTTATTGTTGTCGGCCATCACATTTGGCTACAGTATTGCATTATTGTCCTTTTTCTATCAATCAAAAATTGCTGGTAATTGGCAACAATGGTTGGCAAAGCTTGGTGATGAAAATGATTTAAGAGGATTCGATATTATCATAATTAGTGTGCTTTTATTTTTGTCGGCCATTACATTTGGCAAGGGTGATTTGCATTATTGTCCTTTTTTTGTTGACCAAAAAATTTCCGAAGTCTGAGTCTCATAATACACATTAATGATGTCTGAAGACTATAGGCATTCTTGTCGGTCCTTACCATAACCCTTTTAAGATATCGGTGCTAACTTTATCAATGCCGAACTAATATTATAATTTTACATCTGATAGTACATCAGTGCTACAGGAAAGGAAACATTAACCTCAGGGCTGAAGCGAAAAAGAGGAACTATTGAAGGTAAAAAAAATTTATGAATCGGAAACCTACAACATAGAGCATCGATTTGATGGTTTCAGAAGATACAGCGGAGATGCACTTCATATTTGAATCCACGAGGCTAGGGTTAAGGGTGGCCGCTCAGAGAGGCGAGAGGATGGTGAGCGACTGGTCGTTGGGGTTGTAGTTAGGGTAAAGAGATCTGTCGATGCTTCTCCGGCATTCCTCTACATAGGCATCAAAGATATTTTCTTAATTCTCTTTGGTAACTGGACAACGTGGCCACGCAAATCAGTGGAGGAAATTCAGAAATGATGAGGACGGAACTCTTCGCTGTGGTTCGGTCCAACTTATGTGGATCAATAATTGCAGATGACCAAGACTTTTCCTCTTGTACAAAATATTAGGGGCTCCAACACAAACAAATAAAAAACAAAAACAAAAAAAAATCCAATGAAAGATTTATTCTGATTTATCTTTAAATTAAATCCATATCCAACAGAGAATTACATTATAATTAGCACCTATTATATTTCTATTACAATCCTCAATTATAAGAGAAATAAATTATATCCAAAAATTATTTATGAGTTCAAGTTCAAATTACCAATAAAATATGAATTCAAATTATAAAAACTATCTAATGACCTAAGAAATTACTCCCGTGTTGCTCTCGAATTTTGCCCGCTCATTGAAGAGCGGAGCCCTTGTGCATTCTTGTCAATGGGAAGTATAAATCACACACTGACACGAAAGAGACTAATGTTTCTTTTTGTAAGTCACAATTTATGTATAATAAAATAAAATCATTCATTAATTACTTTATGATCCAAAATTTCTACTTATATTTAATAGATAACAACCTATTTTATTGGACCTTATGGAGTCATGGGAAGCTTCTGGTAGTTAATCTGGCCTTTTTCACAAGATTTAAATCATTTGTGCGCTTAGTTTGATCACCTTCCTTAAATTCAAAAAAAAAAAAAAAAAGCCTTGAAAGTACGCGCTACAAACCAATCTTCAGGCCATTGTCTAATCACTTCCCTTATATAAATAAATAAAAAAAATTCTTTATGGTTTTGGTTGCAATGCGAAAGTCGGTGTGGTTTGTAGGAGCTGAGGATTTTCAATTCAAAATGGATTGAGCAACCTGAGCTGTGTAGGTCCCATAAATCGCCTACTAAAATGATCCCATCGGCGAACTGAGTTCAGACTAGACTGTGTTGGATTTTACCAGTAAAGTATGACAACCAAGACTATAGGAAAATGCTTTTGAGGCTAGACGTTCGATGGTCTCCTGACTGTTTGTGACAGGATCTTCTTAGATGGCACTCGTTAAAAAAAATTACTAACTCGTTGGAAAATTACCATCACATTGTACTACCCTGTGCTCATTAACATTGGATTGTACGAGAATATCCCCACCTGGTTGACAAAAACCACAGTCATGAATAGTTGCCCAACTTGCCCAGATAAATAATTGCGTATTGTACAACACAAACCAAACCAGGCAACAAAAATCGTGAAATTTGATTGAAGGACATACGGTCTCAAATTGGTCTTTTGCTAATAGACGTTCTCATGTGATTGGTTTTTTCTGGAAAAAAAAAAAAAAGAAGTTTTAAAGTTATTACATTAATATCATTCATTTGTTCTTTTAGTTAGACAAAACTAATTTTATATCTTTTTATATCGATACTAATTGAGTCTTGACTAATTTAAGTCGGAAACTACTAACATAGACAACGTCCGTCCTATGTGATATAATCCTTGAATAAAGGATGAAATAAGTTTAGAGTAAGGATGTCCAAATCCCCATTATATGCTTACACTACATCTTGAATAAGGTTAACGAATTTTTATAAATTAAGATTGAGCTTGTTTGGTAAAGAGATATTTCTGCATGGATACATGAATCAAAGTTGAGGCCCCCTTATAAAGATTTTCACATGCCCTCCTTTCAAGAAAAGAACGGGTGAATTAGAAACCAACCACTCCGGTCCCTGGTCAAAGATAATGTTTTGAGACTCGTACAGGGCTGGTATGCGATTCCACCAGGTGCAACCGTTTGTACCGATCTGGTTTGAATAAAAAGAATATATCAAGAAAAGAAGCAATGTGAATTTTGAAAAAGCCACGTGTGAAGAATTCATAAGTTTTGAGGATGTGAGGTGCCATGCAATGAATAAAATTGAAATGTGTTCCTTTCTATCTTGTAGGGAGCAAATCGTAATGGATTTATGTTTGGGAGGAAGAATACGTTGCGCTCGAGTCTTGAAAAGCGGTGCAATAGGACAGAACTCATCGCGTGATCTTGTCCACCTTGTCCCCGATGAAATAATTGCAAGTGACCCTCGGCCAAAGACAAAACAAAACGGAGGCGGAAGGCTGGATACGGTTTTTGCCTTTGAGATTGAGTAATCTTGGAGCGGATCAAAGTTGTGTCCAAATTCCAAAGGGTGGTGCGCTCAGATGAACCATATGTGCTTGTTATATACGATATCTTCAATAAGGCATATTTACCCTCCCCTTTCACAATGCCTTCCTGTCAATCGGCAAGAATACCACCTGGCCCACCATAGACTTTGAGGATAAAGTTTTCTTCGTTCGGTTTGTAAATGGGCCACGTGGCCACACAGATCGAAGTGAGAAGGATATTTCGAAAAGGCGAGGACGGAACTCGTCACATGGTTCAGCTCCCCTTGTCCAAATAAATAATTGCAACTGCTAGAACAAAAACAGACAAAACACGGCAGCAATAATGGTGCGGGTGTGGGTCCCATAAACCGTGACGTTTTCCTCGACAAAGGAGCTTCCCCTCAGACTCCTTTTCTCACTAACCGATGCGTGAAAAGAGACTCAACGTTTTTTTTTTTTCCCTAAGCCACGATTCATACAAGGGAAAACATCATCTAAGTAGCCTGAGCAACAATTTCTTCATCGCCATGGGCACCTTCTCATACTCATGCGCACAAAAGAATATATATATTTCTTAATTACTTTATGTTTGAAAATATCTAAAGTAATGAACCTCCACCAGTGCTCCAATTGATAACAAGCCAATTCTATTTGACCGTATGGGCTCATGTGAAGCTTTCGTTAGTCAATTTGGACTTTTTCACACGAAATGAATTTCTCTTAAATTGTTTGATTCTTAGAGATCGGGTCATGTGTCCTAGGCAGAATTGGATGGCAGCATGACATCCTAAACAATCGGGGGTTATCAACCTCCACTCCGCATGATTATGTTTTTAATTTCAACAAGTGTTATCATATTAATTGGCTAATTCAAATTTCATTAGCTGCCTTGTCAAGAAAATTGGACATGTACATTTTTAATTCATAAGATTTAATGGAAGTTAAAAGTTTTAGACTGCACACAGCTAGCTTCTCCTTGAAATTCTTGGTCCAAGTCATAAAGCATATAGAAACCCAAGTCATCTGAATGGACTTGTAAAATTTTTCCAAATAAGCATGACCGCGAGGGTAATTGCATGTCATTTTTGCTTAATTGCCATTTCACGTTCGAACTCCTACGCAAACGTATGATCGTCCGATGCATTCGCTCTGTTTTTCCAGAATCCCATGGAATAGCAATAGGTAGACTACAAGACAGCTGAAGCCAATCCATCCCGTGTAAGGTGTCGTCCTACTGCACTTGAACATCAAAGGAAAGAAAAAAAGGAGCATCTTAAGTTGAAAGTGTAGGTTTGAAGTGTAGGTTCGGTCATTTATTTGTCATAGATAAATTCTCCAAACAGTCGAAAGTGTTATGACATGCCTTAATTTTAGTGATAGCTATTTTCTTAGATTATGCAGTTTAATCCCAAGAGTTATCATATTTGTGTACGAAATTATGTGCAATCATGTCCTTTTTTCTTTTTTCTTTTTTCGAATTTAAATTTTCTTAATGGTGGGTAACTATATCTATTCATTTGCTAACAATTATTTTCATCGTTTTCTAATATTCAGTTATTGCAAAATACATGCAATTAATCTTTTGTGATGAAATTTTCTAGTTGCAAAGGGTATTCTTTTTTTATTGATCCTCCAATGTCATTTATCAAACGTGGGCCATCATGTCATATTTGATTTTCAATATTGTGATAATCTATTTAACAAAAGTATCAAAGTCCTCGATTTAGGGTAAAAGGGATATTTTATCAAAATAGGCATCTCTGTATTTTTTTTTTTTTTTTTTTTGGTTTACCGAGGATCTGCCGAGCACCCTTGTCGGCTTATGCCGATTTGGAGTCCATGGGCCTCCGAGAGGCCCTCGGCAACTATATCTCGAGGGAGATTGGCCCAGCAACCCACCGTCAGGGAACCCCACTTCAATCGCTAACAATGCAGGGTTTCGAACCCTCGACCTCCATTGAAGGAAGGAGAGCTCTCAACCAACTGTGCTGTCCACGAGTGGGCATCTTTGCACTGTTAAACTCATCGTAATCCTCAATTTAAAATAAATCAACAAAATATTTGCTAAAATAACAATAAAAATTGGATCATTAGATAAAGCTCGCACGAGGGTGAGAGCTCATATGCTAGCTTGCGGCAAGTAATATGCGCAAGCGAAAGCCACCCTCGCCTGCGACGGGCGAGGGCGGCATGAGGGAGGCCCTTGCTCGACCCAACCGAGGGTGGCCCTTGCCCGACGCCGCGAGGGTGGCCCTAGCCAGCCTAGGCGAGGGCGACCCTCGCCGGACGCCAGCGAGGGCAGCCCTTGCTGGACGATGGCTTCCCTCACCGGCCATGGTTGGCCGGCGGAGGGAAGAAGAAGAAAAAAAAAAAAGAAGGAAAAACAGAAAAAAAAAAAAAAAAAAAAAAAGATAAAAATGCCCATTGATGGGGTAAATGTGTCACAATTTGAAAAGTTTGAGGTTTTTCACATCAAAAAAAAAAAAAAAAGTTTGGGTAAATGTGTCATTTTGGGCAAAGTTTGGGGTTTTTGGTGGTCTTTTCCCATTAAACTAAGTCAAGCCCAAACCTATCTAAACTATGTCAAGCCCAGACCTTCTAAGACCCAACTGAAGCCCATTGCACTAAAACCACTCCAAACCATTTTCCATCAAAACCAATATCGACTTCGAGCCCATTTTCGATTATCACCTCGCCTTTTTTTTTTTTTAATCCGTCATTTTCCATCGTCTTCCCCATATGCCCAATCCAACGTTCTTAGAATTCAGATTATGTCGATGTCAATCATCAAGCCCTTACAAAACCGAAAGAAAAACTTCGCTTTTGATCACAACCACCATCATTCGTTAAGCATCCGCCACATATGATCCCAAGTTTAACAAATATATAAAGGCATAACATTACAATGACATGAGTAATCACTGAACATCAGTACATATGTCATCTCCTCTTGGACATCTCTCGTCCATAATCGCCATCAATTGCTATAGGAACATAGAACATAGGACAGAGAAGCATAATGATTCAGAAATGTATTCGGCCATTGTGAAAACATTAGAGCTCATGCTAAAATGACTTGAAAATCAATTACTATCACTTAATCTACGCCAACATACTTTCAAGTTTAGAAAATGACGAAACAAATTCGAATTGAAACATGATAGACATTGCACTACCAAATATATTACAGTCAATCGATTAAGGAGAAGATCTTTGCGATTTTGAATTCGTATTCGCTATCATGCTCAAATGAAATTAACATGTGAATTTCAGGATCAAATATATGGACTCTGATATGGCCAAGCCTAATTGAAGTTGAACATGAATTACATTCACTTCACCGTCCCTCAGATCATAGCATGATGGAGAATTGGAGACTTCGTTGTCAATGAAGTCAAGCTAAGTCGCAATAGGCAGTCCAATCAACTATGGGATCTCTTGTGATCGTTGTTGGCTATATTGAAGACCGGTGGAAGGGCTTCCAGCTGAGTCTTGGCCACTTCAATCTTCACAGCAGCAAAACGGAGTTGAATAGGGGCTTCTCGAGAGCGGCAGTTGGGCGATGGCTTTGTTGCCTTGGGCGTGGCAACGAGCCAAAAATGAGAAAGAAGGCTCTATAAATTGATTTCTTGAGGGAAATTTTTCGTGAAATCTCTCACATGTCCTCTCCTAAATGTTTTGAACTCAATCTGTGTGGATCGCATCTCTTTACCATGTGAGCAATGATCGGCAACAAGGTTGTGGTGGTCGAAGGGAATGACTAGTGGCAAAGGAGAAAGAAGCAATTCCTGGAAAGGTTAGAAAAGATAATATAGGTGAAAATGGAAATAGACTTTGATGCACATAGATCATTTTTACAAAGGTATTATTGTCTTTGTCATAGCATGAGAAGAACAGAAAGTAATAAACTCCCAATTTATGAGCTCTCTTTATAAAACTTGTGCGAAAAGTTTAGGAATAACATAACCGTCAATGCAAGTATCTTTTAAATTGTTTTATATCGTTCCCATTCTCTCTCTCTCTCTTTCTTTTTCTTGTCTTTACAAGGAGTATCTCTGTGATTCATTGGGATTGTCGCAGTGTTGTTACCTCGATGAGGCTTTTCTCCTCGAGCACTTAAAATAAGATTTACCTTTTCTCTAGCCCCAGAGGATGGGGTGAACCGGATGGGATGAACCAAATGTACTTTAGGACATACATGAAATCCTTTAATGAGGCAGTTTACCTCGTCAACTCTCTCACCTCTTGTCCAACACTAGCAAGACCATCCCTTCAAAACCCCTCTCTGGACTTCAAGGACGTTTTCTTAGTTCTCTTTATGATCGGACCATGTGGCCGCCTCAAATCAAAGATGAGGATATTCAGAAATTGTGAGGACAAAATTCATCACGGTAATTCTGTCCAAGTTGTTCGGGTGAATTGCATTCGACCATCGGACAAAGCCAGAACAAAATGAAGGCAACAGTCATGGTGAGGTGTGTGGGTCGCGTGAAATGAGACATTTGATAAAAAATCTTCCCATCTGATGAGAACAAGTTTTGATCAATCAACAAGGATTCCAAGATGAAAAGATGTTTGGCAGGTGAAAGGTATATTATGCATTTGTAAGTAATTAGTGGGATTTGAACTAGTAATTTTGATTTCTTGAACTGGAAAGTCTCTAACCACTCATTATCATTGAAGAATAACCTGAAGCAATGTACCCCTAGTGTATAGCAAAGCCTCTAGAAAGATTGTTTCGTAAAACTTGTATGAAAATTCTAAGAATAATGGAACTATCATTGCCTTTAACTTTTCTTTTTTCTTTTTTGTATTGTTCAATATTATTCATGTGCTTTTTTTTTGGTCAATATGGTCTCTGATTTTATATATATTCTAATCAAGTTAGTCCTTTCATTAAAATTGCAAAGATGCTAACGTATGATCCATTAGAGCCATTTTTAGGCTTATCGCATTAACTAAAGATGAGATACAACTCTTTCGTTGACTAAGATGAAGTTATTAGAAAACTAAACAAAAATCACAAATACTAAGTGAGAGAATTTAACAATTTCAAAATGGGCACATTAGATGCTAATCCAATATTAATGAGAAGGGAACAAAAAAGCAGAGAAAGTGGAAATAACAAGTAACACATATGTACAGGTAAGTTGGGGGAAGTAACAAGGAAGAGCTCATGATTGAGTTTGCACGTGGTAGCATTCGTCTTTGAAGTTGGAAGTTGCAAAAGAGGTGGAATAATTGGAGTTATGCATGTGGTTCTCGTATGTATAGGAGGTAACAATTATTGTTAGTATTTAGTTTATAAATACTAATGTTTTGAGATTGTAAAGCTCTCTCTTTCCACCATCAAGCAAATCTATAATCTATGTTTATATTTAATTTTGACTGCACCATTATATTTTCCTTGAAATTTACCCTTTCAATTCAATTTATTTTGACAAAAAAAAATGCAATTTACATTTTTCTTGCAATTTTTTTCTTTGCACTTAGCTCCAAATTAATTTGCACCCCATTGAATCCCCTCTGTGTGCACTTTGGGAGTGAGGTATGTTACCGTGAAGCAATCTCGGTTACTTTTTGTTGACATATTTTATATTTTAATATTAATTGCATAGAAAATTAAAGTTTAATCCCTAGCAAAAATAATATTCATTAAATTGCACAGCATATAGAAATTACGAGCATTTTGTATTAGTAGTAATAGAAACTTTTTTTTTTTTTTAAAAAGAGAGGAAAAAATTAATTAAAAAAATATTGTTATTATTTAAAAAAGAAAAAAAGAAAGGCCGGGCCGGGCTGGCCATCTTTTCTTCCTGTTATTTCCGCCTGGGCCGGCTCAGCCTCTTCGCTTTTCCTTCTTCCCCGGCCCAGTCTCCTTCCCTCTTCCTTCTTTCCGCTCTTCCCTCGCGCTGGCCGAACAAGAGGACGCAAGAGGACAGAGAAGGACGACAGACGGAACAGGACAAAGGCAGAGCGTCGACCGGGAGTTGGTGGTCGGGGCCATGCCGGCAGTGGCAGCCGGCGTCGCAGGAGGCCATGCGCGCCGAACGGCTTAAAAGGGAGAGTGGAGAGCGAGCGAAGGGGAGGCTGGCTCGTTTGAGAGGGGACGGAGGGGAGAGCTTAAGAGATCCGAGAGAGAGGGAGGCCGAGAGCGAAATCGGAGAGCGGCGCTCAGCCTCGCCCCCATCGATCCAACTACGCGTCCCCGACGACCTCCGAACGGCGTCCCCAAGACCACCACTCCTCGGCGTACGTGTTTCCGGCAAGTCCCTTTTCCTGGTTCCGAGACCCCCCCACCCGAGGATCTAGGCTCGGAGGCGTCGAAGCGATCGGCCATGGCCATATTTGTGTCGAGCGCACCCTTTAACCGCTGTATCCAAGCCGGGTAGGGAGCCCCTCGCGATTGTACGCCCGTGCCGTGAACCTTTTGCTGCCTTGCCCGGTTTTGGCCAACCTGTGAAACCGAGGCTTGACATTTTCTAGTTTATCTGTGGATTTGCTTTCAACCAGCCGTTATCCGTCGTTTTCGAACTTTGTTTATCGGTTCTCTCAAGTTCGGACGTGAGTTCGAGTTCTAAAGATGGTCAGTGTCTTCTTCTCGATCCGTGGTCATCACATGTTTGATAATAGGTCCAAGTCAGCCCGTGCACATGCGTCGTCGATCCCATTCGTTCTTAAGTGCGTATAGAGAAATTTCACATCATCACAAATTCCTTGTCGCTCGTTGAGCATTATTTCCATTGTTGAACTAGGTGGGAGCATAAGAGTTTCTTTGCGTTTTTATTACTCTATGTTTTGCGCGTGAGGAATCGGTTGAAGTCTAGGGCCGAAACCTCAATCTCTTGGGTCATTCACGTTGGCTTGCTTTCCCGATCTCTGCTCCATTCAGTCTTTTGTCTTGCGATTGCGAATGTGGCATGTGTATCGGAAGATAACGGTGATTGGTATTGACCCGAAGAGGGTAATGTGGTTGATGATGTCTCATCGGCGGATATTCATCCAGTGGCAAGCGATGGCGATGGCGTTAACATGGCCGGTAGTGGTGGCATACGTAGGCTATCAAGGGTGATGTTTAAGACATTCTCGATTTGAAGTCTGAGAGCGTTGATGGTTGAACCGCGCTTGTTTTGGAGTTGACGTCTAGCTTTTAGGAATGAACTTGCAGGAGAAGGAAAACGTCAGTAATATGTTGGGGATTCGATGTTTGAGTAATCTTGGGCCTAAGTGGTTTTAGTAGTTCGGGCTGGCTTTAGTCTTAGAGGTTCTTGGGCTGTTCATTTAGCAAGATGGGCTTAGTGTTTTTAATTCCAACGAAATGGGCTTCGTGATTTTCTATTTGAATGGACTTGTTTTGAAAAGGCCCATTTATGTCCATAGCAAAGAACCGAGACTACCTCAGCCCACATTTGGACCGGACCCTGGGGCCCCGCCCGAGTTCATACTTTCTATATTAAAAAATTAATTAAAAATCATTCTTTTAAGAAAAAGCTTGAAAATAAGTTTTTTTAATAGTATTCTTTCAAAATTTGATGATAAAAAATTGTGCTCTAAATTCAACAAGCTTTTAGGGCTTTATCATAACATTTGAGTATTAGAGACAAATGTTAAGTCATCATTTGTGCATTTTCATTTCGACTATCATGTGGTTGCGCACTTTTGATATATTAATTTGGGAAAATTTTAAATAATGGCTCGAAATGGATCTTATTTTAAATAAAAGTTTGAAGTGGTTAAATCGTCTCAAATAAGGGTATAAAGTAACCAAATCATCTCAAATAAGGGCTTTTGGTTGACTGTTGACTATTTTAACTATCGAAGAAAGAGTATTTTGGTCAAAAAAATTATAACTATATACTTTTAATTTTTTCTTTTCATTTTCCTTTTCTTTTCTTTTGTTTTTCTTCTTTTTTTTTCCTCTTCTCTCCCTTGGCCATCGCCATTGATGGTCGGTTGAGGTTGCCCTGACATTAGGTTAGGCGCGAGTCACCCTTGCCAGATTTGGGGAGGGTTTCCCTCGCTCGACGTCGGCGAGGGTGACCCTCCCCCTCACTAGATTTGGTGAGGAACACCCTCGCCCAACATTGGCAAGGGCTACCCTCGCTAGCTCGAGTGAGGGCAAGGGTCGCCTTCACCTAAGCTAGTAAGGTCATATGAGGGCGAGGGTTGCCCTCGCCAAATTTGGCAATGGAAGCTACCCTCTGTCGAGTCCAGCAACCTCCGCCATGGCTAGTGGAGGGAAAGAGGAAAAAGAAAAAAAGAAAGAAAAAGAAAGAAAGAAAAAAAAAAGGTTAAAAGACGAAAATGCCTTTCGATATGAGAGGCTAGGCCATTTTTTAAAACTAATATGACCACTTCAAGTCCTTATTTAAAACAAATTTCACTTTGAGTTCTTGTTTGAACGATTTGACCACTTTAAGCCTTTATTTGAAACAAAGTTCATTTCAAGCTCTTATTTGAGAAAATGAAAACAGTTTAGGCCTTTACGTGGAATTTTCCTTGTTAATTTTGGTTTCTCTTTGGCCTAGTTAGAAATGGTATTATTTCTTATTTCTTAGTGTTAGACCTTCAATTTGCCTTGCAATTTATTTAATACTTTCCTTGGTTACTGATTGTTATTTTTATGATTGCGCCCTTACATGATTGCCTCACATGTTAGTAGATAAACTTAAAATCGATCTTGACTACTTGACAAACATCCTATTGAAATGAACAAAATTAGGTACCGAAATGGCATTAATTGATTAATTAGTGTAATCAAGTTGTTGACACCTAAATTTGGAAAAATAAAATTGCATTTGAACAAATAAAAAGAAAAAAATGAAAATGGGGGAAATTGATTTGATTGAAGTATGTAAGGAAATATGGAATTCTCATGGATGTCCGGATTTTTAAATGCAGAAGTAATTTAAAAATCAAGTGAATAAGAGGCAAGAATTTTTGCAAAATGGAAGAAATCAGGGTAGGATCGGTGATTGTGAAATCGCGTTCCGATTTGTGGGCTTAATTTAACGCGATAGAAGGTGGAAAGTCGAAAGTTGCTATAAAAATGGCCATCTGAAAATCACTATAAAAGGAGCCATAATTTTCGTGAGCCAAAGAGGGGCGAATGCAGAAAAATTCTCATAGCAAAAGAAAAAAAAAAGCAAGTGAAAAAAAATTGAGAGAGAGAGTCCATTCCGTCGAGTGAAAAAAAAAAACAAAAGGACAAAAGGTGAAAAGTGCAGCAGAAAGAGAGAGAGAGAGAGAGAGAGCAGAGAGTAGACGTGAGAGGAGAAGTCAGCAAAAAAGAAAAAGTCAAAAAAGAAAGAGCAAAAAGGGCCTGAAAGGAGGAGACAGAAGAGGAGCGTAAAAGGCAGAAGAAAAGGGGTGATTTGACCCCTACTGTTCACCCTTACTGTTCATCATCTCCCTAAATTCGCTACCCACGTTGCTGCTCCATCCACGACTACCCAGAGCTGCTTCGTCTCACCACCTCCGCCAAACGCCACCACCGTCCGCTCCCTCCGGCGTCAGACCGTGCCATCCCCGCTCGCCCGTGCCGGCATCCGAGCCCCGATTCCCGTCAGCCGCACACCGCGCCGCCTGCAACCTCTCGCTGACCTCCACCGCGAGCCCCGGCGCCTGAAGCTCGAGCCGCCCCGACGCTCCACCACCTCCGTGAGCAGCACCGCCGCTTCGCCGAAGCTCGCACCGCGCCGGCCCGCGACTCGCCCACTCCTTGAGATCCCGCGTGACCGACGCTAGGAGATCCTAACCTCCTGCTCCGCTCGCGACCCTGCTCGCCGATCTCGCCGTGCCACCCGCGACGCTCCCTGCTGCATCGCCGCCCCAACGCCGTCTCCGCCCTGCTTCAGCCCACGCTCGGATTCCTTCGCCCGCGACGCCCGCACCCAGACCCGCGAGGCTCCTTGTTGCCTCGCCGCCGTCGCGCTACTCCCGGTGTCCTTGCCGGAAACCCTGACCATCGATCCGAGCCACCCCTGGTCGAACCCCACGGCTGCAAGTCCTTTTTAAAAAAAAATCAAATTAGGTAGATTTACATTATTTTATCATGCATATTTATTTTATCTATATTTTATTTATTTCTTGTTTTCCTTTAGCTGAAATGTTTCCTTATGCATGATTCGAAATTCCAACATATCACCTAATTCGCAACCGCGCAGAATTTTTATTTCATCTATAAGGCCTTAGATGAAATAATTAATTAAGCGGGAATAAAATTGATATTTTGATCTTTAAGGCCTAAGATCAATTTATTGATTTTATCAGCGAAATATTATCTCTTGATCTGAATGATGTGTGATATCCTTGGTTTAGCTTGTCATTGATTGCTTTATTTATCTTGGAATATGTTTGGGCTAGAATATTGCATGTTTTTAGGGTTATCTATATATTTAGGTTAAGCATTCTATTTATCATGAATTTTAAAAAAAAGAAATATAAAAAGTCAAAAATCAAAAATCAAATCAATCCATCTTGGTTGCTAGATTTTAATTGCATGTTTAATTATTCAGCAATTATTATTTTCGAAAATTAAACAAAAAATCATCATGCATTTGTCATGTAGATTTATGGCATATTTTGCATGTCATTGCATATTAGGATTAAATTGCAATTAATTTAATTCTAGATAATATCTTTCTTAATTTATTATGAGTTTAGATATTTTGCATTTTAGGATTATCCGGGTTAAGATAATATTTTAGTGGTAAATCAGGATTTGGCTTAACCTAATTCCTAATGCAAAATAAATAGAATCTTAATCTCGTTAAATAAATTTTCACATTTTTCCTAATTCCGAATTTTCATGAAAAAATACAAAAATGACTTAGGATAAATTAGTGTTAATCCCAAGGGTAGATTGCGTTTTTAAAAAAATGTCATTGCTTGTCATTTAGAATTAAATTCACGAAATGCATGTCGGTTAGTGATCATTGCTAGATTCATTTAATTAAAAATTGCATGTCATTAGAATTAGATCATTTAGTTAATATTGCATTGCATATTGCATGATTTTCATTAATTAAGTGAAAACAAAAAATAAAAGAAATTGCGTGTTAATTAGAGATCATATTTAAGGTTGATGATGTGAATTTTTATCTAACCATGCAGATGCTTTCGTTGCTACAAGGTAAGTCCTCGCATCTTTTTTATTATTTCACTGCTTTCTTGGATGTCAAATTGGTGGTTTGTGCACCCGCATGATCACCTCACATGTTAGGAAATAGGTTTAAAATCAATCTGAACTGCCTGTAAAAACATTTTTGAAAATTAAAAAAGAAGTGGTACCGAAAGGGTATTAGAGAAATCTAATATAACCAAGTCCCCGTACCCATAGTCTATGGTTCGGTTCGCAGGAGTAAAGTGAAACTCCCGTTACTTTACTTGGGTTTCTAATCGACCCATCAAAAACTAGATTAGTGGCGACTCCTAATTGAAAATCAATTGCATGTTAAGAATTTGAACCTAAGTCGCGAATTGGTATGGGCTTGGGAGAGCCCAAGTTAAGTTTAGGTTTAACAATTCATTAACCTAGTTTTAGGTGGTTGACCCGAAAAATTGGTCGCGACATCAACTTTTGACCTTAGATTCTTTGAATGAGTAGAAGTGAGATATACTCTCACGTCTCACTTGATTTCTAACCGATCTCAATAGGCTAGTGGCGACTCTTCATTTAAAAATTATTATAGCTTCAATTTAAATCTAGAATTGAAACATCGAGCAAGTTATGGATTTGGGAGAGCTCACATCTAAACAAGGACCCTAGGCCCGTCCTTTACGCACTACCCATAAACCTAAGTCTTTTCCCGTCTAGATGGCAAAGGTAGGTCGCGACACTCTTGGCGCTCTATATATAATTTTTGCTTTAATAAATATTGATCAAAATTTTGGATGTCTTTTGTTAAAATAAATTGTCCCCCTTAATTTTCTCTCAAATATCCATTAATATTGGGAGATAACTTTACAAATCTCACTTGGATAAGTATCATTAATTTTGTACCCGATTTTGAACGTGTGCTAAGAAAATTTATAATAAAAAAATAGGAGATGTGTATGTGACCATTCACGTCCGTTGTTCTGTGATGGACAAAACAAGTATAGACTTGGTGCTACTTATTGAGATGACCGATGTTATCGACAATTTGCTATGATTCGGATGAGTTTCCTAGGGCTTGACAATGCTTACTATTCTCTTGTTCATGAAGAAGTAATTAGTTTATTTTCTTTCAAGTTTTAAATAGTAACCAAATACTTGTTGCTCTTTATTCAGAATATTGAGGATGATGCCTTGATCTAGAAAAGGATGACAAAATGTATTAAACAAAATAATCAAGTCGCAAGTTGAGCTATAACTTTCAAGATCTGATCTATCATCAGTTATTACAAGAGTTTGAGAGGTAAATGGAGCCACAAGTTGGGCTGGAATTGGTTAGATAATGTGGTCATGTGCAATTTCATATGCTAAGCATAACAAAATACATTATTTGCATGCCGACGATCCATAATTTGTAATTTATTGACTAAAGGCATGGTTCGATAAAGTTTCCTACAATTAGGGATGTACCGAAGTATAGCCCTTTACATAAATTATGGTAAATTTCATTTTTTCTCTTTTGTTATCAAATTGAGGAAGTTCAGCTAGTACTTATTTGCATAGGACTTTCTTATCTCTCTCTCCTTCCACATGTTTAAAATGTATTTTTTTTATGGATCCTCTTGCTTAGTAAAAGGATGAAGCAGGTTAAGAGTAACGATGTCCAATTCCCCATTGTTATAATCTTCATATAACTTGCACTTTACTTCAAATAATATTTTAATAAATGAGGAGTGAATTTTGATGAATTGATATATGAACCAAAAGTAAGGGCTTTTAATTAAAGATTTTTATATACCCACCTTTCAAGAAATACGATGACTTTTAGTCAACTATTTCGGGTATGATTACTGGCAATGCCTCAAAAATGGTACCAAAGGTTGAACAGAGTACGGGCCGGTATGTGATTCTACTTATTCAATTGATCCAATCATCCAACTATTTATACCAATCGGTTTGAATATAAAGAATGAAGTAAGAAATATAAGCAAATTTTGAAATTATGATTTTGAAGATGTTATGAGAGAAATGTAATATTTGCATGCTTTATAGTATTTTAGGAATTCTGCATTGAGTAAAAATCAATTTTTTCCTATCACATGCTAATGTTCCAGATCACCCTATTATTTTCAAGTCGCAAACTAGGCTACCAACAAGAAGATATTAGACATGATGCCATGCAATGGAAAGAGACTGCACCTCGTTTTCTTTTTCAATTTATTTTTCTATTGACCATGCTATTGTGACTTGGACATATCCGGATGCTAACAATAAGCGCTAGGACTAGCGGCCGTGGTGGGTTGGGGAGTCATTTGAAATTCATACATAACTGGTGTTGTGGGCGTCGATTAGAGGGGCATGAATTGAGCTTGCCATCGTCAGCGGTAGGTTTGTAATCGGGATTGAGAGGTCCATCAATATAAGGTTTGCAAGGGATCTCCATGGTAATCACCAGCACCGCTAATGTTATTGCTATGAGAGAGTCTATGATCATGGCCGTTCCTTTTCATTTGTGATTTTTCTTTTGCCGAGTGATAAGGGAGATGGTGAGGCCCAGCAAGACAACACTAGACACCCTATCCCGAGAAAAAAATATGTGAATATTGAGAAAGATGAGCTCTAAGTGCGTTGTCAAAATTAACTTATCTGGCATGTTAGCCAAAAAAAGATCGATAGTATATTAGCTTCAAGATGTTTATTGTGAAAATTTACATTAACTTATCTCGCATGTTATAATCAACGCTTAGGTCTTTGGCCAAACCATAGCGGTAGTATGTTTGTTAATTGTGAAAATTTACGTGATGCTACTCTTTAGGACCTATGTGGTCATCTCCTTTACTGACAACTTTTGCAAGATGCCTGTCCAAAATGATCAAAGGGCTCATTAGAATGAAGAGTACTAAACTATTTAAGAATGAAAGATGCCTTTTCATAGCCTTGATGAGAAGCTGGTAAAGTAAAATTTTTCCTTGTTTCTTTTTCTGTTAAGTTTTCCCAAGTCTTCTTTGGACATACTGAATTTTACCGTACTAAACGAGAAGCAAATTAACATACAAAAAGCCCATGTGCTACAAAATGCATGAGAAAAGGCATATTTACCCTCCATGTGCATGGTTCCCGCTAGCATTGTAGTCGAAGCACTCTATGACTAATGGATTCTCTGGCAAAAAGTTTTACAGTATGTCAATTCGCTAGTGCCTCCAGGAACATATTAGACAATATGATGACGGCTTCAAGGAAATACGAAGAGAACCCCCAGACTCAACTAATCTAGATTGATACTGGAGCTTGATATAAAGTAATCGAAAGATATGGCAAGGAACAATATCAGACAGGACATTTGATGAGGGATTTTGGACAGTTTACACTTTTAGAAAACAGATCTTTATTTTCCAACCTGGGAACAGTGAAATATTATTTCAATAGCATTCCTGGAAGCAACATATTCCTCATCATGGATAGTCAGTGAGTAACCAGGTTTCTCAACACTACTCGTACATTCTTATTAAGAAGCCGCAGGGTAAAATTCTGACTTTTCTTTGTGACTATCTGCAGAAAATGGAAAAGAGAAGATGCTCTGGACAAGATCTTGATGGATTACCTTTGTACGTCACTGAACCCAAGTGCATGGAAAATGACACGTTCATAATTTGATCCAGGAGTAAATAACGTTTCACTGCGCAATCTTGTATTGATTATGTCAAATGATGGACATTTGACTAGTTTAGATATATGTAGTACTTTAAGTGCAAACATGTCATGGAAAAGAATATGGTGCTTTTAAGTTTGTGAACTATTTGATGTATTTTATGAACTCATTTGAAACAATTGAATAGTCAGATTCCTGAGAACTCACATGATTGTGGACTCAAATGATATTTTTTCTCAGCTAGTAGAGAATATTACTTCCTAATCCAATCAAAAAACAATTGAATAGTCCATATTGGTGCATATGGAAAGAGTTATGAGGATGAAGCACCAAAAAAGCAATGAATAAAACTAAAACAACAACAAGAGGAAAAGAGCAGAATTCAAGCATTATTTGATAATAGTAACTAGCAAATGAGCCTTTCTTCTTCATACTAGCCTTCCGATGAACACATGAAATTGCAGTAGGCTCTACACCTGAGTGATCCTTAGATCATCTGCTTTTGCAGTAAATGCATCTAAAATAGGTGAATAATGAAGCAACTAGATCACCTTCAATCAACTGGATTACTTTTCTGACATGTCCATATTGGACTCTACCTGTAAGTATATTGGATTTTGGACATCTATCTCTTTTTCCTAATATGTTGCTCAACCTCCAAGAGAGAGGATCGAGTAAAATGAGGATGCCACCATGATTCGAGAATCTCGGAAAGCTGGGGCGAGTGTTTTATGAAAGTATTCTACAGAAAACTGGATCCAAGGCATTTTCTCTCTCTCTCTCTGATGGTCTGACAATATTCTAACTCGAACTCGTTGCAAATTAGAGACTCTCACATCAGCTAGGCAATAACTACTGTTGTGATAAAAACACGGGCATATTAGAATGGCATCAAATCTGCAGAATTTTTTTTTCTTAGTTTCCACCGAAGTAAATTGGCAATGATGGATTTATGAGATGGGCTTAAGGCCCATCCGCTCAAGCTGGGCCCAAAAAGGCCCGGCCCACGGGAATAGGGCCCGTGGAGGGGGAAGGTATAAAAGGGAGGAGAGAGAGGGAGATTACACCTGTTGGAAAAACAGACGTACGTACGTTATTCTCCCACGCACTTTTCTCTCTCTCCAAAAAGGCAAAAAGGAACTCTAAGGCAAACGGCACTATCTTCCCTTCAATTGACATCATCGGGCAAGAATTTCTTCCTCTTCTTCAGCGTTGGTGTTTAATCTGTGGCTAACAAGGTACGCTCGAATCCGTGGTGTGCTTTACGATCGGTGATGCGTGTTTTCCCGGGCTTCGTCTTCCGCATTGATTTAGGGGTTCGATTTAGTGTCGAATCCGTTTTTCGGGAATCCGTTATTCCCAACATTGGTATCAGAGCCCTAGTTCACGTTTTCCCGATCAATTTGATGTTTTTTGATTGATTTTTCGCAAAAGGTTTTCGGCCGTACGGATCGGGGCGTGAAATCCCGACACCCGAGTACTGTACGTCGTTTTTTTTCTGAGTTTCCGTAAGTCGGAATAAAAATCTGAAGGCATAGGAAGAAAGGCGACGTCGAGACGAGTCCGGGGACATGTCGCCGGCCGCCAGGAGACACCGCACGCGCCCACACGCGCCCGGAAGCGCTGGCTTCGCCAGCGCGTGCGACACACGTGCCGGTGACGAACCGGCACGTGCGCGCCGGCGACCGGCGAAACGGCACGCGCCGGTCGGCGAACCGACGCGTCGACGTCGCGCGCGGGACCAAGCGTCATTGATGACGTCATCGCGATGACGTCATCGCCGATGACGGTTGGCCGGCCAGCGACCCGACCCGACCCGACGGCGCCCGACCCGACCCGGTCAGCATGGCGCATGCCGCGCACGTGCTGGCTGACGTCTGCGTGACGTCAGCACGCTCACGCGCAAGGCACGTGCCGGGTGACGTCTGCGTGACGTCATCCGGCACGCGCGCGGCACGTGCGTTGGTCCGCGCGAGCGGTCCGACCGGCCCGACCGGTCCGTTCGGTCCGACCGGTCCGACTATTGACGACCGTTGACCCGCTGACCGTTGACCGACCGTTGACCGTTGACTTTGACCGTTGACCTGAAAAAAAAAAAAAAAGGAATTTGTTTCTTTTTCATGTCATGCCTATGTGGGTTATAAGTAATCCATTTTTAATTTTGCATTTGTTGCATAAATTTTGGAAAATTATGTATTTTCCCTTATGTTTATTATGGATTATAAGTGATCCATTTTAGTTCTGCATTTGTTGCAGGAACTATAATGAGTTATGCACGGATACCTACAAGCCCGAGAAGGGACGAGGAAAATGCAAGACTTAAAAGGCTGATGATTGAATTAGCTAATTATCGGTGGCATGACGGTGATTTAGTATCACATGTGGTCAAGGTCAATCAGATGATACAAGAAATCATCTGGAATGGTTATCTTATGCCGGACTTTGAGAAGGTGCTGGCTTTGATAAACACTCTTCCACCTGAATGGCAAGCAGTGTTTGATCGGCTATGGGAGGTCAACGTGGTCCCGGATTACAGGAAGCTAGTGGAAGCTTTTGTAAGAGAGTACTATAGGATTGAGTTGGCCAAAACTTCAACCCTTAGATTGAGCGTGACATGGCGCCGAGTGAATGCGCCTTGGTGGCGACATGATAGCTCTCCAAAAGTTTTTCCATGGTTGGCAAATGTACCTTCAGTTTTCTTAGATGTTTTGACTGATAGATTAGAAGGGACATTCCCTACTTATTCCTTTGATTAATTATGTAATGTTTACTACCTGATTGTTGTTGATGTAACAACTGATATGTTAGTCGTATCATGTGAAAGCATTATTATTCTATTGGATGTTAGATATTGTTGCTTTCTGTTATTGCTGGTTGCTGTGGGTAATTAGTTATGGGTAGTTTTAGAAGTTTTTGTAACTTCATAAAATTGATTTTGCATATGACAATCATATTAATGATAGTTTTAAGTTAGGATTTTTGGAGGATGATTGGAAACATAGTGACCTTTTGATTCTGAAGCCTTACTTGAAATTATTTATTAATATGATGGGTCTATGCAAATAGGGATGCATAAATGATAGGCATTAATTATTCGTGCATGGATGTCTGATGTGTTCAGAACGATGGTTCAGCAACTAAGAACGTGATTGCTGATATGAACGGTAACAATTGTGAAATATTGAATATGAAGATTCAATATGTGCTGGAAAAGCAAGAAGCACTAGAAGCTCTTGACCATGTTATGGAAGATCTTGAGGGTGCCGTGCGCCGCCTTGAGCTAGTAGAGGACCACTTGACGGCATGTGAGCCGAAAATAGATATTTGCTATGCTGGTTCTAGCTCCGAAAGGGCTTTGTGCTCTAAGCGCAAACGTATTGATTCGTTCAATATGTGGGAATCCAAAGGATCAAGTCCTTATTGCAAGAAATCAAGAGTTAACCAACACAAGAGAGGAAAACGTCATCAAGTGAAGAAAATGTCAAGAGTGAGGTGTTACAATTGTGACAAGAAATGTCACTATGCTTGCAACTGATGTGAGTCAAAAAGGTCAACACCTCTTGTACATTTGAGAACTTTGCTTATGTGTCAAGTTCAATATTATTGGCTGAATCCAATTCTTTGTGGACTGTAGATTCAGAAGCGACAGATCATGAATAGAAGGATAGAGGATCCTTCGCTGAATTCCGACAAGTACCAAGTGGAACTAAGTGAATCCATATGGGAAACAACTCCAGAGTTGAAGTAAAGGAATTGGCACCTGCCAATTGAACATGAGTGGTGGACGCACCTTAATGTTCTATATGCTCTGGAGATTCGTCGAAATTTAGTGTCTGTCTTAGTGTTGGTTAAGCTTGGTTTTAGTATGAACTTCCGTAATAAAGGTGTAGATTTGTGTTTAGATACAAACTACTATGATTGTGGTCACTTTCTAAATAGTTTTATTGTACTAAATATTGACTGTGATGATGTCAATATATTATTCCCTTGTTTCACGTCTTCTACCTTATATGATAATGATGTGAATATGGTGGCATGCTAGACTTGGTCATATGGGCCAACAACGTATGAATAAACTAGCCAAAGAGGGCTTATTGGGCAATATTGAAAAAGTCGATTTGTCCATAAGTGAGCATTGCCTAGTATGGAAAATAACAAGGAAACCATTTGGAAAAGGTAAAAGAGCTGAATTTCCTCTGCATTTAATCCATTATGACGTCTGTGGTTCAATGAATGTGAGAGGAAGGCATGGGGCTGTTTATTTCATCACTTTTATATATGATTATATTCGATTCGGATATGTCTATTTGATTTCTCTCAAATCTGAAGCATTAAGTTGTTTCAAAAGGTTTATGAACTTGGTAGAAAATCAATTAGACAATAAAATAAAAACATTGAGATCCGATCAAGGTCGAGAATATTTATCTGATGAGTTCAGAATATTATGTGATGAAAAAGGAATAGAAAGACAGTTGTCTATTCCATATACTCCTCAACAAAATGGTGTTATAGAGAGAAGAAACAGAACCCTACTGGAAATGGTTAGGTCCATAATGACGCATGCTAACTTACCTATCACTTTTTGGAGTGATGCGTTGTTAACTGCTACCTATATACTTAACCGGATGCCTTCCAAATCAGTTGCTTCCACTCCATATGAGTTATGGACAAGTAGAAAACCGGACTTAAGTTTTCTTAAGGCATGGGGTTGTGCTGCCTATACACATGAGTCCTCTCACAAGTTTGGGAAATTGGGTCCCAAAGGAAATAAGAGTATTTTCATGAGATACTGCGAACACTCGAAAGGGTATGTGTTCATAGGTGAGCAGGAAAGTGGGAGTATAACTGAATTTGAATCACGGGATGTCACATCCTTAGTGGATGAATTTCCTAAGAAGGGCGAAATAAGGGAAGATTGTTCCCTATTTGAAACCTTGAATCAAGATAATAATGTTAGTGGAGTTCATCCAAGTGGGAGTAATATGAGAAGTAATGAATTGAATTCAACTCATTCTCAATTGCAATCACATGATGATACGACATCATCATTATCTAATTCAAGTGGGAGCATGATGGGGAATGATGTGCTAAGTGTACAATTTCCCATACGGTGAACAAGTCGCCAAAGTATTCCCCGTCAATGTTTTGACATTGAAAGGGAAACTTTTATGGTTGCTCCACAAGATGAGGATGAGCCAAGAAATATTAACAATGCTCTAAATTGCCCTAATAAGGAAAAATGGATTCATGCAATGAAAGAGGAAATGGAGTCAGTGAAGTCAAACCATGTTTGGGAACTGGTTGATTTTCCAAAAGGGACGCAGAGCTATTGGGAACAAGTGGGTTCTCAAAATAAAGCGAAAGGCTGATGGCTCAATAGAAAGGTATATGGCTCGCCTTGTGGCGAAGGGGTATAATCAACAGGAAGAAATTGATTATGAATATATATTTTCTCCTGTAGTGAGATTTACCTCGATTCGCATTATTCTGGCAATAATGGTAAGTATGGATCTTGAGTTACATCAAATGGATGTAAAGACTGCTTTCCTCAATGGAGAATTAAAGGAAGGAACATATATGGAACAACCTGCTGGTTTCATAGTGAAAGGCCAAGAAGAAAAGGTATGTCGACTTTGAGGGTCGATATATGGCCTTAAGCAGTCGTCAAGACAATGGTATATACGTTTTTCATAATGCCAAAAGGGCATGTGACTTTACAATGATATATGACGATCATTGTGTATATATCAAAAAATCCAATGATCAATTTGTGATCATATCATTATATGTTGATGATATACTAATTGCTGGAAACAATATGGAGTTTGTTAATATTGTCAAGAGTTGGTTGTCTTCCAACTTTGAGATGAAGGATATGGGTGAGGTTGCATATATTCTTGGAGTTAAGATTCCAAGATTGTAAACCCATAGACACTCCTGTTGCAAAATGTGAAGGATTGAGCCATAGACTGTGTCCAAGGACTCCACAAGAGAAGGAACAGATGAAATATGTTCATCATGCTAGTGCTGTTAGAAGCTTTATGTACGCTATAATGCGTACAAGACCTGACATATGTTTTGCAGTTGGAATGGTGAGTAGTTACCAATCCAATCCAGGTCAAGCACAATGGAAAGCCGTTAAGAGAATACTGAGGTATCTAAAGGGGACTGCTGATTATACGATGAGTAATAAAGGAAAGGATCTGCGACTCTAAGGCTATCCTGATTCTGATTGGGGAGGAGATTTAAATGAAAGGAAATCTACCTCTGGGTTTATTTTCTTATCGAATAATGGCACCATATGTTGGAGCAATAAGAAACAAACGTGTATAGCCTTGTCCACGATGGAAGTTGAGTTCGTGGCATTATCAGCAGTAGTATAAGAAGATGTTTGGCTTTAGAGATTTTTTGGATCATTTAGGTGTTATTGGAAGTGCTGCAAATTTGTTATTTGTTAACTGTGATAGCCAAGCAGCGAAAGCGTACACCAAAGATCCAAAATATCATGGCAAGACCAAACCTATAGATACCAAGTATAATTTTGTCAAAGATATAGTTGCACGAAAGGAAGTGAACTAAGAGTACATACTACGCATAGAATGGTAGCAGATCCTATGACAAAGCCAATACCTAGATATGTGTTTTGTGGCCATATGAAATCTAGGATTGCGTAGAGGCTGATGTACTGAATATTGTAATTTCCCTAAGTGTTCACAATTTGATGAATTTGTGTTTTCATCATTAATGCCTATGAATCTTTGTTTGATCTTTATGCATCTTAATGCTCAGTGCATTATTTTAAGTTGAGAAGTATGTCGGACAGATATAAGATTAGCCCACTCACACGGGTAATCGCCTCTATTTGCTATGTGATAAATAGAGATGAGACTGTTTTTAAGCTTATTATCTAGGTGATAATCGAGAGCTCAAGCTTAAAACACGTATGTCGCCTTAACTGAGTATTAAGATGAGGACATAATACTTATTATGTCCGAAAGTAAAATACCCCACATATTTTACTGTATCTGTCTAAGATGCCAGATGTGAGTTCTGATGAATTTTGTGAATGAGTAGATACGTGAACTCAAGTTAGACATTGGGTATGTCTGAGCTATCATCTGTACGGTATTGAAAGTGTAGACATACGCTCCATGGGAAAGGAGTTAATACCGTAATATGTATTTCATACTACGTATGCATGAGACAACCAATAAGAGTGGCAAAAAGTTTGATCTCAACTTTTATGTCGTGTGAGACTCTTAAGGAAGAGAGTTCCTCAATTTCTTAGTCCCCTCATGACTCTTACTTATTCTCAAGATTTCTATTTAGTGTTTGCTATCTTAGGATGTTGCCAATGATCATAAGTGATTCGATCTAATGGGGCATTTCTAGAAAAGCAAGCTGGACTGAAATTGAGAGTTTGAAGGAAAGAGGAAGATCGATTTTGGAGAATCACATTATAGTTTTGTATTCACCGGTTAACCAATTATGACTGTCTTTGTGATAATCATAATTGTGAATACAATATATATATATATCATTGTTTAAAAGAGATCAAGAGAGATATAAATGTGATCGATCGATCTAGGGTACTACATACTAAATCTACTCGGAGTGTGATGCCCATTACGAGCTGCTATATATTCCTAACAGATGTATGGCAACGGGCTCTCAAAGTATGCTGGTCGCACGGATTATTCACCGGTATGAATGTTGAAGAAAGGAAAAGAGAATTCTGTTTGGCCCACCATGATAAGTGAGAGTCTATGATGGATTTTCTCTGATGGGGCTGAGTAAGGCCTGTCCGCCCATGTTGGTTTTGTACCACCATGTGCGAGTGAGAGATGATGGATTTATGAGATGGGCTTAAGGCCCATCCGCTCAAGCTGGGCCCAAAAAGGCCCGGCCCACGGGAATAGGGCCCGTGGAGGGGGAAGGTATAAAAGGGAGGGAGAGAGAGGGAGAGACACCTCTTGGAAAATTAACGTACGTACGTTATTCTCCCTCCATGCTCTTTTTCTCTCCAAAAAGGCAAAAAGGAACTCTAAGGCAAACGGCACTATCTTCCCTTCAATTGACATCATCGGGCAAGAATTTCTTCCTCTTCTTCAGCGTTGGTGTTTAATCTGTGGCTAACAAGGTACGCTCGAATCCGTGGTGTGCTTTACGATCGGTGATGCGTGTTTTCTCGGGCTTCGTCTTCCGCATTGATTTAGGGGTTCGATTTAGTGTCGAATCCGTTTTTCGGGAATCCGTTATTCCCAACAGGCAAGAATTAACATTCAAAAACAGCAGATCACACAAATTCACTTTTCAATGAGGCCTACACTTCTTCTCCAAGATAGTCAAACTTAGAAGCAGAAGGAGAAGAGTGACTAAACATCACTTTTATATTTAGTGTCGTATCTTCCACAAGAATACAATGACCAAATCAGGTGATATCAAGTTAATTGATTTTTTATCATTAAGTCACTAAGGCAGGCAAAGTAATATCTATGTATATCTATGTTATGAGCTGAAGCAAAACAACTGAACAGTAGACAACTAAACTAACTTAAGTTATGATAATTTGAATAGGATATTACTTGCCAATCCACTTGATGATAGTACTTCGCACTATCAAGAGCTGTGGACCTAATTTGTAAATAAATGTCCGCTAAAAGAAGATTGGATGAAACTAATCATTGTGGCATGGACATCCATAATGTTTCAAAAGCAGGAGTCAATATTGACACCATGTAAAATTAGAGAAAGATATACGAAACTATGATAGCCATCACAATGCTCATCCAAGAATCCAGAAGGTAAATGTTTCAACAAAGCCAAAACAAAAACGGATTCTGCTCCTATCAGACAAACAGTTACTATTATCTATATTAAACTAGCAAATGAACCAACACTACATCTCGTGATTCTCAAAACAATGTCAAAGATGTCAGTGTATTCCTACTAAGAGTTGTGCACACAATCAAGATCATGCTCAAGGAAAGAAAAATAGTCAAGATAAACTTAAATATCGATACCACTGTCAATTAGAAATTGAACTACTACTCGTTTTTTCCTTCAAACTTGTCTTGCTCTCTTGGAGTGTAGGAAGCAGTGTACACATCGGCTTCCCTCGACTGGTCTACCAAAATTTGGCCTATGACCAAACATTCCGGTATGTCCAATTGAGACTTCAGTAGGCTCTGATGTCCTTAGAATTGGTACCACAATAGCAACCTGCTTGCATGCGACCCTGTGAGTGAGTGAAGCCCAGACAATGCACTTGGAGATGAAAACATCTAGCGTGAACGGCTCCATGTAGGCTATGATGTGCTACCCCAAGGACACATGCTTATTTGGATTCTCGGACTTCTTCCCCCTTTGGTTAGTGTACGGCCGCTATTGTCATCATCCAAACTCCAAAGAAACTTCTTGATGCTAAATGAGGTTGCCTAAAGGCCAACACTCATTCAAAAATCCCTATACAATTCAATAAGGGATGGAGCACCCCCACAATCTATTGATTATTTGCTCAACTGTTATGCTACATCGGTACAATTATCAAGGAAATGACAGAGAGGACATCCCAAACTAGAAAAAGAATGAGATATTCAATGAAGCACCTACCCATTGTGAATACCACATGTTGCATAAAGGCTCCATGTTGAGAGGTATCAACACCATGCACTAGAACACTATTAAAGCGCCGGTTGCAAAAGGATTGCTTCAACATCTTACTACAGGAGACACTTTCTAGCAAATAAAAAGCAACCACTTTGATCGTAGGGAGCATGACACCTGAAAGTAACAAACATTGTCAGTAAGACACTCCTCAAAATTAACCAGAGAAGTAGGCGAGCACACGGGCCCTTATAACAAAACCTCGCAATCTTTGAAGCATTGACAAATTGTACTAAGCAATTCATCAAACAGCTAGAATGCATAGGTTAGTTAGTGCCAAAAGCCCCCAATATTTGAAATATGTTACAATTCTGTTAGAACACAGCCAAACATTTTTTTTTTTTTTTGTTTAAGAAAGATCGACTTCATATGAGCCAATATAGAACTCGAAGAAGAACGCAAGTTTCTTCCTTTTTGTCATTGAGTTAAGGCAGACACAATTAAGCTAATAGATTCACCTGCAATACTGAATTCAGTGTGGATCGTTCCAAGTCGATAAGGTTTGGATGGTGGTATTAAGGTCGCCCTCCCAGAGTCCTTCATCATCCTCTTCGGAGAGGAGCACTTTATCTAGGTTAGGTGTCCTCAAGGCACCCTTGCAGAATATATTCATCTTGGGGCATTGCATGATGACAGTATGCTGCAGTGATGGGAACCTGAAGGCACAATTCATTGGGGAGAAGCTCTCAAGGCTTGGTAAACGATCAAGTATTAGCTCTTTCAGCTTGGGGAAAGGGATCTCCTCTGCTCCATCTCCATCATCTGTTACCACATCTTCCATTACACCACAATCTCTTAGGGTTAGCTAAGTAAGGTGCACCAGACTTGTCAATGCCGAGCAAGTCCCCATATGAACTAAACCAACGCACTCATGTACTTCTAATTTCATCAATCTCTGGAACGAGGCAGGAGATGGAAATACGATCGATAAACTCGGGCACTGCCAAAGGTGTAGAGATTCAATCTGTTTGAGGATTTCAGCCATCAAGGAGCCATCTTTCCAGACTCCTTTCAGGTTATGCAGCAACTCCAGCCAAAGTGTCTTCAGATTTCCCAGTGACTTGAGAGGTTTTTCCGCATTTGTTAATCCTCCACAGGGAGTCGCTACCCCATGTCCAAGAGCATCTTCTGGAAATATCTCCTCGAAGGAACTACACCCCACAACAAGCAGTTCTAGATTGGGGAATCCCTGGAGAAGGAAGTCGGAGGGGAAAGCGACATTTTCATCGTGGTAGCACCCAAAAGCCAGCTCTCTGAGATTGCCAAAGATGTAATGCTGCGGTAGCATCGCAACATCCTCCCTCGTCAATTCCAATATCTCCAGGTGAAGAATGACCTGTGGGAATCCGTTTAATTAGGCCACCATCCACCAAAAGTAAAACAGGGCACAGCCATGGTCCAATGACTAAATTGTCCTTCCATTTATTAGGGAAAAGAGGAAAAAGAACCTGTAGGCTTTTGGCCCATTTTATCCTTCCTAAAAAAAAAAAAAAAATCTGGAGCCAGATGAGCAGGAATTGATGACCATTATACAAGGATTGTAAAAATGGGATCTTTTTATTTTTTTTTTAGTGATATGCCCAATTCAATCAAACCATGTTTCGTGAATTTGGATGAAATGAAGTTATTAGTTGATGATCAGCTATTTCAATTGTCAACTAATTAAATCCAAATGGCAAAGTAAACACACGTGAATTTCAACTAGTTTGCGAAAAAACTCAAAACAAAACTTCAAATATTGTCATTTATATATTAAATAGATGTATTTCAATCATAAGATAACGTATTAATATATTACATTCTTTTCTAAGCAGTTGTTCTCGTACCTATTTTACTATAGGTCATAAGAAGTGCATGGGTTCACAATTCTACGACTTTGAGAATTAATAGTAGACATTTTAATGTTACATACGTTTAAAAACAGAACCCAATTCGGCGTTGGTATGTCATTGATATATCACTCAAATTAAGTGTGGCAATTTCGATTAAACGTTAGTAGCTTTAAAAGCGTTGGTAACCCATCATAATAAACATTAGTAGATTATTAAAGTAGTTGGTGATCTTGAAAGTACGAAGAAATATTAGTACTTTTCAAGATCCACAAGATAAAAAGTTGGCGAGTTACTAAAATCAATTTGGTAAAAAAAAATAAAAATCAGTTGGTATCTTAATTGAATGAATGTTGTCAGCGTTTGTAATTTCAAATCAAAGATAGTGATTTGAAAGGCGTTGTCGACAAAAAAATAAAAATAAATAAAAGACGTTAAAATGTCACAAGAGTAAATATTGGTTGATTATTAGAGCAGTTCATAATTTTGGAAATGATGGCACTTTTCAATACCTAACAAGATAAAACATTGGCAATTAACTAAAATCAGTTTGTATCATAATGTGACAAATGTTAATACATCTATCACATTAAGTTCGGTATATTCATATAAAGTTAGTAATTTCAAATACGTTGGTGAGCTTTAAGAATAAATGTTGGTAAATTATGAAAGTAGTTGGTAGTTTTGAAAAAAGAAATAAAAAAGTTGTGTGCTTTTCAAAGCCTATATAAGCAAATTATCCACTGTACTTCACAGTTATCAACCACATTCACAATGTTCGAGCATGGAACTTTGTTCCAAATGAACATAAAACTAAAAAAATTTCACTTTTGGTAGACGGGCAGGTCAAATTAAATAAATTAAGGTAATTCCTAACCGTAAGACAAGAGTGGCTCATTAGAAGCTTCACTGTCTATGCAAGTTAATGCAATGTTGTTTTTTTCCAAGTAAAAGCTGGAATCACTAGATTATATACCAAAGACTATGAGTTGGAAAGAATTAACAGCAGTCAATCTTCAAATTTATAAGCGATTCACAAGTGTGTTATGGTGAGCATTAATAAGCATTAAGTGTGTCAATTTTAATCTTTTGTAGAAAAATAACAAAGCACTGCCAGCTGTGCATATAAACCAATGAAAATAATGGCAGAAAGCTAGAATTATGGACGAACCTTTTCAAAAGAAAAGAGTGTAGGTTGGTTATCATTGGTAGTTGTACCTTGGCAGCTTTGGAATTCACAAGCTAATGAGAATGACCTCATCTTGTAGCAATGTCTCACTTGCAATTGCTTAAGGAGTGGCCATGCTGAATTATGACTATTTCGGTAGAAGCTCCTCAATTCCGGCAACTCAATTAAACTTAGGTAGATTAATTGAGGAAAGAAGAGATCACCTGCACTCATCCCTACTCTATCTTCCTCTGCGATAATTTCCTCCATCCCACAATCCCATACATTAAGTTTTTTGAGCCGTGTCATACTTTTTGCCACCGAGCTTGGAAATAAACTTTTGAGACACTCACACTCCGCAACGCCCATGCATTGTAAGCGTCCAAAGGTAAGACCTCCTTGAGGAAGTCCACTCCACACGTGTTTCATTTTTGAGAGCCGCATCAAAACTAATTCTCTCAATTGAAAAGTATTTGTAGAAAAAGTTTCGCCAAATTCACACTCTTGGACTTGAAATACCACTTCTAAGGATGCACAATCGGTCACAGTTATCTTCTCTAGGTTTTGAAATCTGGTGAGCATATTATAAGATGGAAATATGGATAAAACTTTCTCACAATACTTCACTACTAATGTCTTGAGTTTGCCAAAGGCATTTGAATCAAGATCATCGAGCCATATCTTCTCCATATTATCCATGTGCAACATCTTCATCAACTCCAACTTGGGAAACTCAACCTATTATTTTTCAATTTAATTAATTAGAGCCGATTCTCTATTCCCTCAAAAAAGAGAATACTTTAATTTCAAGAATAAAGAAAATCATAGGATGGACATTATCAAATAATAGAAAGAAAAGAAAACGAGATGTATGTTATTTCTTTTAAGCAAATGCCACCCCCTAAAATTCATTGTCCTGTCATATAATTTTAAAGTAGAAAGCATAAATTTTTCTAATATATATCAAGAATTATTTAAAGCAGTAGCCTAACAATAGCCTTCTTAGCTAGACAACCATATTCATTTCATGTATAATTTGTCTCCCACGAACCTCAAATTTAGCATATCTTAGATCTAGCTCATTACAACACTAAAAAACACAATAACCCATATATTGTCCCATTCCTTTGAAGTGCAAAAGACAAAACAGAAACCAATTCGCACAACAATGCTTCATTGATCTTGCACTTCAAAAGTTCTCTGACAAAGTATAGACTCAAAGAAAACACATCAAAAGCTGAAAAAAAAATCCACCAATTAGATCAAAAGATGGTGAGTGCAGGTATGTATAGTTTAATTGATGTTGTACGGGATTCTCTTATCACTAGCTGATTTGTTTTTTTTTTATAAGTTTGTTATTTGAAATTATCGAGACTGAGGATATTACTCTTGATTTATTTCGATTAATAGTTAATCACTATTATTAAAGTTGCCTATAAATATAAACCAATTAAATATTTTTCTTTAGTTCTAATGATGAATTGATTTGAATCATTTGATAGCTAAGTTTGCCTATTAGACGTATCCTTTTCCCCACCTAAATTGGCCTTTCCATCTCTTTCATCTCTCTTTAGTTTCTCCGTCTTTTTCTTATTATCTGATTATCTTCCACTGATTATCTTCCACTTTCAACGAATCTAAACCTAACTTTCTTCATGCTTTCATTCCACATTAGTTGGTTTTGGATATAGATATGTTCTTCATCAATTGGCCATTGAGCTTAGATCTCTTCAATATTAATTGGTATTAGAACTTCGCTTTAAATCGTTGTGCAACTATTCTAGACCAAGGGCCAATACTTGTTTTAGTTACTACACTTGCATTTATGATTTGATATGCTCATGAAGATATATGGCATCATGCCTATTGAAACTTTAGCCGCTATGCTTTCTTATTAGTAGCCACTCTATGTTTGGTATATTTTCTCTTTTAATAATGCTGCAATATTTACTAGCTCTGGTATATCGAAATTTGAAAAGAGTAGGGCTTATCAAGATTATTACATTGATTGGTATGGCAATCATCATCATCATTATCATGTCATTCTAATAATGTTGACTGTCAGGAGCAATCTGACTATTGCCATGATTGTGGTTATCGTAAACCCTTAACAATCTTGAAGAGGTTAAACAAATTTTGGTGGTCTGAGAGAATATTTCAACAATTTTAGTGAGAATTGAATAGATTTAATCAAAAACCGTAAGGAAGACAACAAAATTGTCCAAAATCAGTTGTCTATTTGAGCAAAATAGCATGGATAAGTGCTCTCAATGTCTTGAAGATTTAAATAAGGACTCTACTTGTGGGAACAGTATAGTGAGTGGAGTAAAATTCTACTAACTAATCTGGATGAATTTAAAGAAGCACCTTTTAAAATTTAGTAAAATCTTGAATGTAATTTCTCCTATTAATCATTCATAGAACTGCAATTTGTGATGCTAAAATTTGTACTAAAATACTTAGTATAGCCTTATACTTCCAAGGTGCATATCTAAATCTCCCTTTTGTGGAGATTGATATATGACATGATTCTTCAATGACCTTGCTATTTATTTGTCTTATTTATGTTTGCCTAATTTGAACTCTCTTTTTTTGGGGGGGGGGGGGTGGTGGTAAGGGACTCTTGTTTCAATTACCTATGATATCGACCAAGATACTGGTTTTCTTCAGTTTTGAGGATGAATTTATTGACTAATCAGTATGCCTATTTGGTGTTTCTTCTTACTCGCCTAATTTGGCATCTCTCTCTCTCTCTCTCTCTCTCTCTCTAGTTTTCCCTAGTTTGTTGCTATTTGATTTCCCTTCAGATTTTATGATTCTGAACCAACCTTGCTATGCAATTTCATTCTATAAAATCAGTTGCTAACATATGTATCATACACCTAGTAAAAAACTCCCCAAAATTTTAGTGATAGTGAATGACTGCATATTGGATTATAGATTCCATGTCGATGCAATTGAGTTATTTACATGTAATGCATGTAGCAGCCACTCTCCTCCTATGCAAAGAAAATATTAGCTTGTGTGGAGCCACAAATACAGATTTGCTAAGTCATGATTTCAATTTTACACCAAAGCTCCTTTGTTTAGCATTTGATGAAGTTGACTAGGTTTGACCCCAAAGCAAAAAGTATTATGTTAACTAGTTGCAGTTTTAGTCATAATCAAGAAATAAAGGTGCATTAGAAGTCCAAAATCTTATATTTGAAATGTAGTTAAGTCCTAAACCTTCAAATTGGTTTACTCAAGTTTTAAATGTTTCTGAAAAAGCGTAATCAAAGGTTTTTGAGTACACATAACTTAGATTGCCTATGTAGCAACCCCAAATTACATTTGTTTGTATTAATTTATGACTTTATTACATCAATTGAAAGGTTTAGGTTTCAACTGCACTTTTGATAAAGGTTTAAGAGTTCATTGCTTCAATTAAAAAATTTATGACTCAATTGCATTTCATTAATACGTTTTAGGACTTGTGGAATAACTTTCCTATCACAATATTTACTATTGACTTTAGGAATCAGTGACAAAATGACTCCAAAAACTTATTCTGGTTTGACATATTTAAGAACTAGAACTTTTTTTTTCCTTTATTAGTAAAACTTGTTCTGCTTTAGCATTGGAGTCTTTCCATAGCCAAATTTGTTTCAGGAGAACGGAAAGTATATCTGGCATTTTTCATCGAATTTTCCTTTTTTTAATTGTAAAAAAAGTGGTGCTAATGTGATGATGCCACATTACAAAAGGTGACAAAAAAAATATTAAAAGTACATATAAGAAAGCAAGGCAGGAGAAGAGGGTCCCAAGGCTTTTGCACTGGTCAGGGCCGCCACCGTCCCCCGGGTCACAACTAGGGCACTCATCACCCTCACCAAGCCACCAGCAGTTGCCAAACTTGGCTCATCGCCACCATGTGGGTGAGCACACTTGCCCTCACCAAATTGGCAAGGGCAGTAATAGCTAATAGGCCATTGCTTGTTCATGGTGAGGGTTGTTAGCCCTTGTCTGCAGGAAGGGAAGCAGTAGTGGTGCTCCCTATGCAGCCCTTCCCCCTAGACTAGCGATTTCTCGTAGGACTTTTTTTTATTTCTAGTTTCATATTAGTACATACTTTTTATATAATTTTCGTATGTTCTTAATTTTTTTTTTTTTTCGTTGTGGCAATAGTGAAACAGCTCCCTTTGTGCTCGAGGAAGCTCAATCACTGTGTCAAAGGCCATGCAAGACTGAAATTATGATAAAAATGCAGAATTTCTCTACAAAAAAGGGATGGACTCAACAAGTCTTGAAATGCATCAATTATGCAAATTTTAAAACTTCAATGCTGAACCAACACAAGTTTTAGAACTCGTAGCGTCATTAACCCTTGATCTTATGTTGACCAATTTAGCATTTTCTAGACTCTAGATTAATTAAAAGTTGTTAATTGAAGCTTAGCCTCTCATTAATAGTTGTACTTCAACTACAATTTAGTCTAATACTTGGAAAGGAAAGGAAAAAAAAAATATTAAGTTTGAAACTTATGAAAAAGTTTTGATATACATTTCAAAATGTTTATAATAAAGAAGTAGCTTTGAGATGTTTCTTATTTGAGATCAAAGATATGTAAAAGAAAATGATAAGTTATCATATGTCACCCCACATATTGTTACATTATATTAGCTTAAACCATTAGGATAACAAACTAGATATGCCATTAAATAAGAATGAGTGCAAACCTTTTCAACAAGTAAAAGCGGTTGCTGTGTTGGAACGCTGCCCTCTAGTTTTCTATGACTTACATCTCCTAAAATCAACTCCACAGCTTTACAATCTTCAACAATAAACTCTTTCAAGGAGGGCCACTCTGAATTATGCTTCCCTTGACAAAAGCTTCTGAGTTTTGGCATGTTGTGAAGATATAGAGTGACAAGTTGAGGAATTACAATTTTATTGATTGCTTCTCCAGTTTTCTCTTCTTTGGTGACAATGTACTCCATCTCTCCACAACCACTGAGACCAAGATATTGGAGTTGTCCTAGACTTTTTGCCATAGACATTGTAAAAAGGTTTCTTAGACACGGGCACTTCTCAACAGTCAAAGACTCCACACAGTGAAGTAGCCTCCTCCACATGAATGAAGGAATCACATTCATTAGGTTGTGACATTGCTTCACCTTGAGGACCTTTAGACGGCGAAAGGATTCCACAAGGATTTTATCATTCCATATATCTTTTTGTTGAACTCCCTCGATGTGTAGCTCTTCTAACTTTGGAAATGCAAGCTACAAATGTATAGAAATAAATGAAAACTATGCAAAATTGCTTAGGGTCAAAGCACTAAAAACAAAGAAAAATAACACATCAGATAAATCAAGATATGATATCTTCTCATCAAATAGGGGATATAACCCATCACCGGCACAACTCTCTGAACTAAAGCAAATCAAACTCTTAAGGTCATCAAGCTTGAGTTTGGTTAAATGATGGAACTTGAGTGTCTCTACGGTTTTCCCTTTTCTTTCTTCCATCACAATTATGGCTCGCAGATTATTGCAACAGGAAACATCAAGCACTACAAGTTCATGAAGAGTTTTGGCCGTGGCACTTGAGAAGAGATATGACAAACTATGACAATGCCTCACGTTCACTTCCATCAAACTAGGAAATGTGAAGGTTACTTTGCAGTCACTCTTCAAAATGTCTGTCAGCCTTGGTAGATTCAACAACTTCATTTTTTTTAATGGAGAGTGGACCAATGGATTTTTCCTTTTCTCAGAGCTGAGACTTATTGGTTCAAATAAAGATTCCAAGGAGGGACACCCAACCACCTCAATTTTACTCAGGCTCTGCAACATATCCATTGAATTTGATGGAAAAACATGTGACAAATTTTCACAAAGTTCAACAGTGAAGGATGCAAGTTTGCAGAAGGACTGTCCAGGGATTTGATTGTGCCATATCCTCTTTAATTGGTACATGGATGAAAACTTCAATTCCTCTAGGCTTGGAAAAAGAACCTGCGTAAAATCATGTTATATGTAGAATTACTGAAATTTTTGGTGCAGAATTTTATTATGTCGGAATGTGGGGGCAACTTTGGGAATGACCAGCAGCAAGTTACTTTTTCCCCCGCGATTTGCCAAACTTCTGGTACAGAATAATGATCCAAACTTCTACTAAATTGCCTCATTCACTAGAACTAGAAGAATAATAAACATAAATATACTATAGATGCTTACCCTTTCATTGAAGAAGCCAGGCAAGGATGAGACAGTGTGGATACAACCAACTGCTTGTTGTAAACTAGTATCTGTTGCCATTGACTGTTGCCTTCCTTCGAATGAAGAGAATGTCATCATTTTGGCGCACCGAGATATTGTCAATCTTGCTAGGGATGGACAACGAATACACCACATTCCATAAGAGAATGTCATGAGATTTGGCAATTCTTCAAGAGACAAGGAGGTTAACAGAGGAAACTCTAAAGCGTTTGTGGTTGTAGCTTCCTCCAATTCTTCTTCTCACACATCAATAATTTCCTCCATCAATTTACAATTCACTATTTCTATGTCTTTTATTTGCCTGAGTGCTTTAGCCATGGAAGAAGAAAAAAGAAACCTCAAGTTATCACAATTTTGCACCTTTAGTGCCCTTAAATTTTGAAAACACAACATTTTTCGTGGATTTTTGTTCCATATCCGTCCCAAACTTGGTAAGTCACTTAAGATTAATTCCCTCAATTGTGACAAAATCTCAACTTCCCCATTGGCTGTCAATCCTTCAAGGTCAAACACTTCCCGTATTAACTGACATCTTTCAATGGTTATGGCTTCCAAATTCTTTAGCTTTGTTATCTGCAAGGGGTGAGTAATCCCACATTAACTCATAACAATGCTTTTATCTAGAAATAGAATTTGCTATGAAATAATAATAAAGTAAATGAACTCATACAATAGCTTTAGAGATAATGGAAGAAAAAGCGGAGTAGTGATTTTTGAATTTGCCTTATTCGTCTTCAGAATTTATTAACTTTACGCTTACGTATCATTTAGCTTTTATTTTTTTGGACTTTATTGAATATACAATAATAAGAGTGAATTTATAGTCCCTGAATGATCGGGCTTATTAAATTTATCCACAGATTATGCGCTTCCTACCTAAATTTTCCAAATTCATGGCATAGGCTCAATTGATTAAAAATTCATAGACTACGATTTTATATAATACCTCAAACCATTTATTTTATACTGAATAGTCATGAACTAAATTAACAAACAGAGAAAAATTATACTTCAATTGATTTGCAGGTGTAATTTGAGCCTGGCATTTTTCCAAAGTATTTAAAAAAAAATCTCTTATCGAAAGATTGAAAAGTAAAAAGTTATTGTAAATTACGAGAGATATACTATTTTAAACTGAAAATATGTTGTTGCCCCCATGCATAGCACTATAGGATCCATTCTTTTCTAACATAGTATGCGAAATACATGCCACGGTGGTCGAAAGTCAAAAAAAAAAAAAAAAAAGTGTTCATCACTGTAAGATCCTTGCTCAGCCATGAGACCATGAACTGACCCACAACCGCACAATATGGGCATAAAAGTCAATTTCATTAAAGGATTTAATTTATCTATACCTAAGATGCGCTTCCTCAATAAAGAGCAAAATCATTTGGCAAAATTTATTTATGTAGCCAAGAAAATGAATTACTTAATTCAACAAATGATTTTAGTCGAGCATCATGCTTTTGAGGTGTGGCTCACATGAAAATTATCATTTTAAAAATAATTTAAAAAAGGGTATCCATTTTTTTTTTATACTGATAGAACACTTGACGGAATTGTTAAATTGAAGCAATAGTACTCATATGAATGCTAGACATGTTTCTAATTAATACTTTCAAAAACTATATTATTAGGAAAACAATAAATTTAAACGTGTGCAGTACACAAAAATTCTGCTAGTAATATTAGAAAAGTGGTAAGAATAAAGATTTGTGGTAGATTTGATCACCACTAAAATTCCATAGATTACATGAATTAGAACAAAAAATTTAATTAGTTCATGTTAATCAAATGAAATATTGAATGCCAGAAGCAAAAGCGAAAATTCAAAATGAAAGTAAAAATGACTCAACATAGATCATTGAAGGACCTATAGGAATTTGGGGCGACAAGGGCCTAGACTGGGCCGAACCCTTAGGTTGGGCCTAATTTATTGTGCAGGCCCACCCGTAACAAAAAATACATGCATAAGGATCAAGACCCGGCACGAGCATTATCACTAGATAGGATAATGACACAAATAGTCCATAAAATTTGGTCCACTATGCAATGTGATCTCTAAAATTTAGCTCAATATATAATGTGATCACTCAAATTTGTTCATTTGATAAATGGTCCATTCACCTACCACAACTCTTCACAATCATTTGGGGAAAAAAATTAATCCTCTCAAGTTCTCAACTACTCTAACGCTAATGCACTTACATTTAAAATTACAAAATTTTAAGTAATTGATTTGGACGTTATTTGACGCATAGTCACTGTAGTCACTTCTCTTTCTATTTTGGTCAGAAATAGTTAAACTCACCTATTGAAGTTTCTTTAGTTCTTTCTTTCACTTTAATCAAGCAGATATATTAGGATTTTACATAAGTCCATTCATTATTAAATAAAGGTCATAAAAATTATATAGGTCATGTATACTTCCTTCAACTTATGAATATATTCATAAATATCTGTGTATACATATTCAATATTACCATTGAGCAACGATGAACTTCTACATAATTGAAAAAACCTATCATCGAACCATGTTCTTTAACTTCGTTGATAACATAACACAAATTAAGCGAGATGTAATTTCAACTAACGTATAAATATTTTATGTATTTACATATCGCATAGCAATTCCATTTTATACAATTAAATTATTGTTTGTCTTAATTATTCTGGAGGACAAACTCTCAAAAACAAATTATATACACATTTGCCCGTCAAAGAAATCAACTGAATAGTCTGCAGTTTTACAGAAATTCGTCATCTCTGGCAAGTTTTGTAATGTCAGCCTACGCAAATTGCATGACTTCACTTGGGGAACATCATCTATTTCATCTCCCTCTTTATCTGCCTCGGCATCTGCGACAATTTGCTGCATCAATTGGCATCTGCTTATGATGGTTTTATTTATAGAGATGGGCCTAAGTTGGCCCGTCCGCCCATGTTGGGCCTAGAAGCCCAGTCCACGGGAATAGGGCCCGTGGAAGGGGAGAGGTATAAAAGGGAGGAGAGAGAGAGAGAGAAGACAACGTTTTGCAATTCAACGTACGTCTTCTCCCGCGCGTTCTCTCTTCCTCCAAAAGAACAGTAAGCACAAGGCCACTGTTTTCTCCCCTTCAAGGCGCCATCGGATCGAACAACGCCAGATTTTCTTCCTCTTCAGCATTGGTGTCTAATCTGTGGCTAACAAGGTACGCTCGAATCTGTGGTGTGCTTTACGATCGGTGATACGTGTTATTTCCTGGGCTTCGTCTTCCGCATTGATTTAGGGGTTCGATTTAGTGTCGAATCCGGTTTTCGGGGATCCGTTATTCCCAACATTGGTATCAGAGCCCTAGTTCACGTTTTCCCGATCAATTTGATGTTTTTTGATTGATTTTTCGTGAAAATTTTTCGGCCGTACGGATCGGGGCGTGAAATCCCGACACCCGAGCACTGTACGTCGTTTTTTCTGAGTTTCCGTAAGTCGGAATAAAAATATGAAGGCATAGGAAGAAAGGCGACGTCGAGACGAGTCCGGCGACATGTCGCCCGCCGCCAGGAGACGCCGCACGCGCCCACACGCGCGGCAGGAAGCCGCTGCGCGTGGGCGCGATGCGCCCGGAAGCGCTGGCTTCGCCAGCGCGTGCGACACACGCGCCGGTGACGAACCGGCACGTGCGCGCCGGCGACCGGCGAAACGGCACGCGCCGGTCGGCGAACCGACGCATGCTGACGTCAGGCGCTGACGTCATCGTGACGTCACCAATGGTCGGTAACCGCCGGGATGACGTCATCGCCGACGAACGTTGGCCGGTCGGCGACCGACTCGACCCGGCGACCGACCCGACCCGACCCGACGACGATCCGACCTGACCCGCGCGGGAGCCTGGCACGCGCGCGGCACATGCCGGCTGACGTCTGCGTGACGTCAGCCAGCGCACGCGCGTGGCGCGTGCCGGTCGGTTTGTCCGACCCGGCCCGACCGGTCCGTCCGGTCCGACCGGTCCGACGACCCGCGCGCCCGTTGACCCATTGACTCGCTGACCGCTGACCGTTGGCCGTTGAGTTTGACCGTTGACCGTTGACTCGGAAAAAAAAAAAAAGGAATTTGTTTCTTTTTCAGTCATGCCTATGTGGGTTATAAGTAATCCATTTTTAATTTTGCATTTGTTGCATGAATTTTGGAAAATTATGTATTTTCCCTTATGTTTATTATGGATTATAAGTTATCCATTTTTTGTTCTGCATTTGTTGCAGGAACTATAATGAGTTATGCACGGATACCTGCAAGCCCGAGAAGGGACGAGGGAAATGCAAGACTTAAAAGGCTGATGTCAGATTTAGCTAATTATCGGTGGCATGACGGTGATTTAGTATCACATGTGGTCAAGGTCAATCAGATGATACAGGAAATCATATGGAATGGTTATCTTATGCCGGACTTTGAGAAGGTGCCGGCTTTGATAAACACTCTTCCACCTGAATGGCAAGCAGTGTTTGATCGGCTATGGGAGGTCAACGTGGTCCCGGATTATAAGAAGCTAGTGGAAGCTTTTGTAAGAGAGTACTATAGGATTGAGTTAACCAAAACTTCAACCCTTAGAATGAGCGCCACATGGCGCCGAGTGAATGCGCCTTGGTGGCGACATGAAAGCTCTCCAAAAGTTTTTCCATGGTTGGCAAATGTGCCTTCAGTTTTCTCATATGTTTTGACTGATAGATTAGAATGGACATTCCCTATTTATTTCTTTGATTAATTATGTAATGTTTACTACCTGATTGTTGTTGATGTAACAACTGATATGTTAGTCGTATCATGTGAAAGCATTGTTATTTTATTGGATATTAGATTTTATTTGCTTTCTGTTATTGCTGGTTGCTGTGGGTAATTAGCTGTGGGTAGTTCATAGAAGCTTTTGTAGCTTCATAGAATTGATCTTGCATAAGACAATTATATTAATGATAATTTTGAGTTAGGATTTTTGGAGGATGATTGGAAACGTAGTGACCTTTTGATTCTGAAACCTTACTTGAAATTATTCATTGATATGATGGGTCTATGCAAAGTGGATGCATAAATGATAGGCATTAATTATTCGTGCATGTATGTCTGATGTGTTTAGATCGATGGTTTCAGCAACTAAGAACGTAATTGCTGATATGAACGGTAACAATTGTGAAATATTGAATAAGAATATTCAATATGTGCTGGAAAAGCAAGAAGCACTAGAAGCTCTTAACCATGTTATGGAAGATCTTAAGGATGTCATGCGACACCTTGAGCTAGAAGAGGACCGCCTAACGGTATTTGAGCCGAAAATAGACATTTGCTATGCTGGTTCTAGCTCAAAAAGGGCTTTGTGCTCTAAGCGCAAACGTATTGATTCGTTCAATATGTGGGAATGCAAAGGATCAAGTCCTTATTGCAAGAAATCAAGAGTTAACCAACACAAGAGAGGAAAACGTCCTCAAGTGAAGAAAATGTCAAGGGTGGGGTGTTACAATTGTGACAAGAAATGTCACTATACTTGCAACTGTTGTGAGTAAAAAAAAAAAAAAAATCAACACCTCTTGTACATTTGAGAACTTTACTTATGTGTCAAGTTCAATATTATTGGCTGAATCCAATCCTTTGTGGACTGTAGATTCAGGAACGACAGACCATGTAGCAAAGGATAAAGGATCCTTCGTTGAATTCCGACAAGTACCAACTGGAACTAAGTGGATCCATATGGGAAACAACTCCAGAGCTGAAGTAAAGGAATTGGCACCTGCCAATTGAACATGGGTGGTGGACGCACCTTAATGTTCTATATGCTCCGGAGATTCGTCGAAATTTTGTGTCTGTTTTGGTGTTGGTTACGCTTGGTTTTAGTATGAACTTCCATAATAGAGGTGTAGATTTGTGTTTGGATACAAACTACTATGGTTGTGGTCACCTTCTGGATGGTTTTATTGTATTAAATGTTGACTGTGGTGATGTCAATATTTGTTATTCCCTTGTTTCACGTCTTCTACTTAATATGATAATGATGTGATTATGTGGCATGCTAGATTTGGTCATATGAGCCAACAACATATGAATAGACTAGCCAAAGAGGGCTTGTTGGGCAATATTGAAAAAGTCGATTTGTCCATAAGTGAGCATTGCCTAGTAGGGAAAATGACAAGGAAACTATTTGGAAAAGGTAAAAGAGCTGAATTTCCTCTGCATTTAATCCATTATGACGTCTGTGGTTCAATGAATGTGAGAGGAAGGCATGGGGCTGTTTATTTCATCACTTTTATAGACGATTATACTCGATTCGGATATGTCTATTTGATTTCTCATAAACCTGAAGCATTAAGTTGTTTCAAAAGGTTTGTGAACTTGGTAGAAAATCAATTAGACAAGAAAATAAAAGTATTTAGATCCGATCGAGGTCGAGAATATTTATTTGATGAGTTCAGAAAATTGTGTGATGAAAAAGGAATAGAAAGACAGTTGTCTATTCCATATAATCCTCAACAAAATGGTGTTGCGGAGAGAAGAAACAGAACCCTACTGGAAATGGTTAGGTCAATGATGGCGCATGCTAACTTAACTATTACCTTTTGGAGTGATGCATTGTTAACTGCTGCCTATATACTTAACCGGGTGCCTTCCAAATCAGTTGCTTCCACTCCATATATGTTATGGACAGGTAGAAAACCAGACTTAAGTTTTCTTAAGCCATGAGGTTGTGCTGCCTATATTCATGAGTCCTCTCACAAGTTTGGGAAATTGGGTCCTAAAGGAAATAAGAGTATTTTCATGAGATACTGCGAACACTCGAAAGGGTATGTGTTCATAAGTGAGCAGGAAAGTGGGAGTATGACTGAATTTGAATCACGGGATGTCACATCCTTAGTAGATGAATTTCCTAAGAAGGGCGAAATAAGGGAAGATTGTTCCCTATTTGAAACCTTGGATCAAGATAATGATGTCAGTGGAGTTCGTCCAAGTGGGAGTAATATGAGATGTGATGAATTGAATTCAACTCATTCTCAATTGCAACCACCTGATGTGACAACATCATCATTACCTAATCCAAGTGGGAGCATGATGGGGAATGATGTGCTAAGTGTACAATATCCCATACGGTGAACAAGTCGCCAAAGTATTCCCCGTCAATGTTTTGACATTGAAAGGGAAACTTTTATGGTTGCTCCACAAGATGAGGATGAGCCAAGAAATATTAATAAGGCTCTAAATTACCCAAATAAGAAAAAATGGATTCATGCAATGGAAGAGGAAATGGAGTCAATGAAGTCAAACCATGTTTGGGAACTGGTTGATCTTCCAAAAGGACACAAAGCTATTGGGAACAAGTGGGTTCTCAAAATAAAGCGAAAGGCTGATAGCTCGATAGAAAGGCATAAGGCTCGCCTTGTAGCGAAGGGGTATAATCAACAGGAATGAATTAATTATGAAGATACGTTTTCTCCTGTAGTAAGATTTACCTCGATTCGCATTATTCTAGCAATAGTGGCTAATCTGGATCTTGAGTTACATCAGATGGATGTAAAGACTGCTTTCCTCAATGGAGAATTAGAGGAAGAAACATGTATGGAACAACCTGCTGGTTTCATAGTAAAAGGCTAAGAAGAAAAGGTATGTCGACTTTTGAGGTCGATATATGGCCTTAAGCAGTCATCAAGACAATGGTATATACGTTTTTCACAATACCAAAAGGGCATGTGACTTTACAATGATAGATGAGGATCATTGTGTATATATCAAAAGATCCAATGATCAATTTGTGATCATATCATTATATGTTGATGATATACTAATTGCTGGAAACAATATGGAGATTGTTAATACTGTCAAGAGTTGGTTGTCGTCCAACTTTGAGATGAAAAATATGGGTGAAGCTGCATACATTCTTGGAGTTAAGATTTCAAGAGATCGTTCGAAGAGATTGTTGTCTTCTTCGCAAGAGACATATATAAATAAAGTTCTTGAACGATTTCGTATGCAAGACTGTAAACCCATAGACACTCCTATTGCAAAAGGTGAAGGATTGAGCCATAGACTGTGTCCAAGGACTCCACAAGAGAAGGAACAAACGAAATATGTTCCTTATGCTAGTGCTGTTGGGAGCTTGATGTACGCTATGATGTGTACAACACCTGACATATGTTTTGCAGTTGAAATGGTGATTAGATACCAATCCAATCCAGGTCCAGCATAATGGAAAACCATTAAGAGAATACTAAGGTATCTAAAGGGGACTGCTGATTATACGATGAGTTATAAAGGAAAGGATCTGCGACTCTAAGGCTATCCTGATTCTGATTGGGGAGGAGATTTAAATGAAAGGAAATCTACCTCTAGCTTTGTTTTCTTACCGAATAATGGCGCCATATGTTGGAGCAGTAAGAAACAAACGTGTATAGCCTTGTCCACGATGGAAGTTGAGTTCGTGGCATTATCAGCGGTAGTATAAGAAGATGTTTGGCTTTAGAGATTTTTGGATCATTTAGGTGTTATTGGAAGTGCTGCGGATTTATTGTTGATTAACTGTGATAGCCAAGCAGCAAAAGTGTACACCAAAGATCCAAAATATCATGGCAAGACCAAACCCATAGATACCAAGTATAATTTTATCAAGGATATGATTGCACGAAAAGATGTGAACTAAGAGTACATACTACGCATAGAATGGTAGCAGATCCTATGACAAAGCCAATACCTAGATATGTGTTTTGTGGCCATATGAAATCTAGGATTGCGTAGAGGCTGATGTACTGAATATTGTAATTTCCCTAAGTGTTCACAATTTGATGAATTTGTGTTTTCATCATTAATGCCTATGAATCTTTGTTTGATCTTTATGCATCTTAATGCTCAGTGCATTATTTTAAGTTGAGAAAGTATGTCGGACAGATATAAGATTAGCCTACTCACACGGGTAATCGCCTCTATTTACTGTGTGATAAATAGAGATGAGACTGCTTTTAAGCTTATTATCTAGGTGATAATAGAGAGCTCAAGCTTAAAACACGCATGTCGCCCTAACTGAGTGTTAAGATGAGGACATAATACTTACTATGTCCGAAAGTAAAAAAATACCCCACATATTTTACTTTATCTGTCTAAGATGCCAGATGTGAGTTTTGATGAATTTTGTGAATGAGTAGATATGTGAACTCAAGTTAGACATTGGGTATGTCTGAACTATCATCTGTACGGTATTGAAAGTGTAGACATACGCTCCGTGGGAAAGGAGTTAATACCGTAATACGTATTTCATACTACGTATGCATGAGACGACCAATAAGAGTGGCAAAAAGTTTGATCTCAACTTTTATGACGTGTGAGACTCTTGAGGAAAAAGAGTTCCTCAATTTTAGTCCTCTCATGACTTTTACTTATTCTCAAGATTTCTATTTAGTGTTTGCTATCTTAGGATGTTGCCAATGGTCATGAGTGATTCGATCTAATGGGGCATTTCTAGAAAAGCAAGTTGAACTGAAATTGAGAGTTTGAAGGAAAGAGGAAGATTGATTTTGGAGAATCACATTGTAGTTTTGTATTCACCGGTTAACCAATTATGACCGTCTTTGTGATAATCATAATTGTGAATACAATAAAAATATCATTGTTTAAAAGAGATCAAGGGAGATATAAATATGATCGATCGATCTAGGGTACTGCATACTAAATCTACTCAAGATGTGATGCCCATTATGAGCTGTTATATATTCCTACAGATATATAGCAACGAGCTCTCAAAGTATGCTGGTCGCACGGATTATTCACCGGTATGAATGTTGAAAAGAGGTAAAGAGAATACTGTTCAGCCCACCATGTGCGAGTGGGAGATGATGGTTTTATTTATAGAGATGGGCCTAAGTTGGCCCATCCGCCCATGTTGGGCCTAGAAGCCCAGTCCACGGGAATAGGGCTCGTGGAAGGGGAGAGGTATAAAAGGGAGGAGAGAGAGAGAGAAGACAACGTTTTGCAATTCAACGTACGTCTTCTCCCGCGCGTTCTCTCTTCCTCCAAAAGAACAGTAAGCACAAGGCCACTGTTTTCTCCCCTTCAAGGTGCCATCGGATCGAACAACGCCAGATTTTCTTCCTCTTCAGCATTGGTGTCTAATCTGTGGCTAACGAGGTACGCTCGAATCTGTGGTGTGCTTTACGATCGGTGATACGTGTTATTTCCTGGGCTTCGTCTTCCGCATTGATTTAGGGGTTCGATTTAGTGTCGAATCCGGTTTTCGGGGATCCGTTATTCCCAACAGCTTATTTTAATCTCTTCGAGCTGCAATAATATTCTCGTCATGGACAAAGGAAACAAATGTTTGATTACACCACAGTTGTCCACTTTCACAATCTTTAATTTGCTGAAGGATTCTGGGGCAAGACAACCGCGACAAATCTTTTCCAAGTTGTTCAGATTCTCGAGAAACAGAGATTCCAATCTCGTAAATGCAGTGCACTGCACATTCTCTGTAGAGTGAACAACATACTGAAATGAGGGGCTATTTTGTACGTGAAGATGCTTCAATTCTTGAAAACCTTCGATGCACAAATCGTGAATGCTATCGTTGCCATCTTGCAGTCCACCCAAATGAAGATCTTGCGCTCTCTGCAAACATTTCTGCACCCACTCTTCAAGAAGAAGATAGCTTGAATCCAGCTTGAGCTCTAAAGTTCTAGATTCTTTGTGCATGCTCAAGCAATCCCAAACTTCCCCAATCTGGATTTTATGCATATTCAATTTCCCAAATGGCAGGTCTCTTAAGAGATTGACAGAACGAGGAATGGCAATAAATAGAGTGCTCAAATTCTTCATGTTCTTTAAATCAGCAAGGCTGGCATTGCTTCGCGGTACTTTATCCTCGGCCTCCCACTGATCAAAACTGTTTTTCATATAAAGTTCTTCTAAATTAACCAAGCTTTTGAGGACGCCAGGTTCGATAACTTTGAGCCCAGTGCACCCCCTCAAGTCCAAAAATCTCAATTCCGTTAATCCACCTATTTCTTCGGGCAAATGAGTGATTGTAGAGTCTAAGAAACTTAGGAATTGCAATCCTTTTAGCTTTCCAAGAACAGTTACATCCTCTAGATGGCAATCATCAAGACATAAGGACTTGAGGTTTTCGAGGAGCTCAATCGATGGGGGTAGAGAAGTGAAAGATAAGCCAGTAATGTCCAAGACTTGGAGCTTCTCCATAGACTCAAAAAATAACGGAGAAATTTTGAGAGACGGTTTGTGTTCCAATAATAGAAGCATCTTCAAGTTTGGGCAGTCCAATTTTTCTAGAAGCTCCTCAATGCCAACACGAGGGAAGGATATCGCTGTACATTTTCTGAGCTCATTTTCTGACCATTTTTTAAACCCATAACCCTTCCTCCCGACCAAGGTGTTCCATTCCGTGGAAGCAATACAGATGGCCACGTCAACAATTATGTCGTGCATTCTGAACCAGTCCTCATCATCACTATCTAGTAACAAAGAAGAGTCCTGCAGGCAATGTAGATCCATCATCAACCTATCTCTAGCGTTTTGGATGGTCTTTCTGAACTTTTCATATAAACCTAAACCCATGCAATAGACAAGGGAATCCCTCAACCAAATTCTCCCAGAGTTTAGAGCACAAATCAAGAACAATGATTTGATCCTCTCATCATTTAAGTCTTTGTAATTGAGTTCCACTTGTGATTTTATATCCGACCCTTCTACATTCAATGCATTCCTCCATGTAGCTAAATCTCCACGCTCCAACCTTTTTGCCAACGAAACAATAAAAAGTGGCAAGCCTCCACAATTCTTGATTACTCCATCCACCAAGCTCTCAAACTCCGGATCGTTAACTCTCTCCCTAATTGTCCTTTCAAAAAGTCTTCGGGCTTCTCCATGCTTTAACTCGTAGACTCGGAAATCTCGATCAGAGCGCATGTCAATGCACAAAACATGTTGAAATCTAGACGTTAGCAATAGCTTGCAGCCTTTTATTTTATTATCATCTCCACAAGGGATTCCAATTTCCTTCAAATCTAACTTATTCCACAAATTATCTAAAATGATGAGAATGTTTTTCTTAGGATCACTATTTATTCTCTCACGCAAACGATTTGCTCTCCCACGAATAGTTTCAACATTAATTAGCTTCAGGCCTAGCTCGTCAGCGATTTCTCCTTGGATTCTTTTTAGATCTGGATCGCGTGATACATTTGCCATGGCAATCTCATCGAACATTTTCTCTCCCTCAACTTGCCTTATGATGTCATCCAAAAGTTTCGACTTGCCAACCCCACCTGGTCCATACACCCCAATCACATGGACCTTGACATCAACTATAGCCTTCATTACATCCTCTATGATTGAAGCCCTCGACTCCAGGGCCTCTTCTTTCTTGTCAACAGATCTTGTAGCGGAAATGGTGGCAGTGATTATTCCTGGCGGAGTATTCTCATAGTAGACCTTCTTGAAGTTACTATTTCGACTTTTCTGATGGAGTCCCTGAATGACTTGAGTTGTCTCCTTCACCTTTTTGCCTATTGGAAGGCGCACCAAGGGGTTGGGAATCCACCCGCGGAAGCAAGCGTTCTTTGCACTTTTGCCACATTCTAATAGGTTTTGTGCTTCATCAGCCTCCTTTGTCACACTCCCCAGCCAATCCTGAACATAAGGGTATATAGGTTTTGCGTCACACCTAGCTTCATCGACGGAGCGCTGCACCCTTTCCCTTGCACTCTCCAGCTCCTTGACTTCATTTTTGAGATCTTCGACATAGCTCTTGTAGCATAGCACGTACCCAAATTGACGTCCAGTGGGAGCAAACAGGTGCTCGCCGAGTTTTGAAACTAGGTTCACCGCGACAGAGGTAAAAAAACTCCCGGCCATTTCTTCCTTCTTTTCTAGATATTTCTTTTCCCCACCTCTCTTACCTTTTGTTCGGTCTCCTTGTCTTTGCTTAAATAAATGGGCTCAAGGGAAACTGAACAGAGAACAGAACTAATCACTTGATGCGTGAAAAGAAAGGAAAAGCAAAGTCATTAAAACAATGAGAACCATGAAACAAAACCAGAGAGAGAGAGAGAGAGAGAGAGAGAGAGAGCGCTGAAACAAGAGCAAGGTAAATAAACACTGGTCTACCAAGTTCGATAGAAGGCTAAATTTCTTTACTTTTTTTTGGCTGTCCCCGTTTTCTTTAATTTTTGCTTTTGACAATGGAATGACTCCTCCAGGGCTCAAACAAATTTTGCCGTCTTCATCACAATTCCACGCGCTCAATGTTTTTATCGAGATTAAGCTCAAGTGTGTCCAAATTTAAATCTAAAACGTTAGGAAGAAACATTAGATGCATATTGTCGGTTCTTTTGAATATTAACAGTTAGAACTCTTGAGAACTTTTTCTCAATAATTTAAAGATTGAAGCATTTCTTTCATTTTCCGGATTTCGCAGGAAAGCAACCAAGTACTTTTTAAAATGATAGTGAACAGATAACATTTGACTTTTAGTAATAATTTTGATATTTGTAGCATGTACCATCCGCCACTTGGATTTGAATAGAAAAGTATTGGGTGCTCCTGCACGTAGCACGTGTGTGAGTGGACCTACTGTTCGGGTTTCTCTCCCATCTGCCTTATTCAACGTCCTATTTCGAAACTCCATCAATGGGCGAATAAAGATTTTCTCATGTTTCGAAGCAATTAGGAAGCCGGGTCTCAAAGGCCGCCGAAGATGAAGAAGTCGGAGACCTTCGCCACCCGTCCCGGCCGCACCAACCAGCAGCCGAGCCCGGTTACGGGCTGATCTCAAGTTCTGGAGTTCTCCAGACCCAGATCTGGATGAGCGGATCGCAAGCGACGCCGACGCTTGTCCATGGCCGTCGTCGGCATACTTCGGAGAGATCTGGTCGGAGGAGGTGGTGGAGCTGCCGGAGGAGTCGTGGGAGGTGGAGGAGGAGGCGAGGAGGGTACGGACCATGGAGAGGCGTGGGGGAAAGGTGGAGGGGGAGGAGCTGGTCCTTGCAGAAGAGCTCATAGGCGACGCAAAGGGTGGACGAGGACCCCCGGGGGGGGAGGGGCGCGGGCGTGGGAGATGAAAAGTGGCTGACCTGGAGGTTCGGGATCACTTAATATTTTCTACGTGAAGGATTATAATCAATTCTAAGCACAGGGCGTATGCCATGTCCTCTATAAATTGAAAGAGAATCTTTTTGAACTGGCTACCTTTTAATGTGGAAAATTCTAAATTAAACAAGAACAATCATCGAATAAAAGTCTTTATATTTTTACTTTATATTGAAAAAATAAAAAGCAGGGCTATTTTCACATCTTCTTTAGCTTGATACACACATTTTATTATCAATTGACCAAAATATCAATTTATTATTAAGGAAAAAAACAAGATCAATCGTCAATTCATCCACTTTTTTTCTCTCATTTTTCTGTTCACCTTTCATGTTTATTATTAATTGACTAAAATATTCTTCTATGAGTAAAAATCAATAAATGGTTAATTAACCATATTTCTCATTGTCAACGTTGCTTCTCCCATCTTCTTTTTAAACTATGATGGATTAAATTTTGTAGTACTTTTAAGTTTGTAAGTTTGGTCCGTAAATACTAATTTGCTTGGATTGTTCATTTTTTTAATGTAGCTAAACTATTCATCTTAATAGTAATAGGATGGCTTGAGGTAATTTTTACAATGTTGCAACTCAAATACTCATGTTCCATTTTCATCAATGAATACCTTGCAATTAAGAAACTGATTAGTTGAGAAATGTATAATTCTAGGGGAAAATGCTAAGGACAAAATTCATCATATAGTTTTGTCCAACTTACTTAGATAAATAATTGCAAATGACCATCAAACGAAGACAAAGCAAAACTATAGCAACAAAAAATCACAACTTATCGACATGTGTCTTGTTATAAAAAAAATCAATTGGTTGGGAAATATCATAAGGAAATGACAAGGAGAGACATATATCAACATATCTCAATCTTCCTGAAAATATGTTTCGATCACAGTCTAGATGGAGTCGATCGTTTCCAACTACTCAATAGTGACCATCTTAATATGGTACGGAAAGAAACAACACTTTTTTTTTTTTTTTCATGTTTTTAATTGACCATGCTATTGCGACTTGGAAATAACAAGTTAACATAGAGGGCTGGGTTTCAATGGCCTCGGTGGGTTGGAATGCCATTTAAAGTTCTCACATATCTGGTGGGCCAACTCCAGAAAAAAGCATGTATTTACATAAAAGAAAGCAAGTATTTTTTTCCTAGTGAATGAACATCGCTACTATCATCTTTTCCAACTAACCTACGTGGCAAATGGCGCTCACGTGGTAAGCTGACTTGACGTTTTTTATTATTGTAGAAGGCAAAAAGAAGATGATTTTGAACTTAAAACGAAATGATTATTATCAAAGAGAAATGAAAAGAAAAAGAGTAACAGAATTTTGAAGCAAAACCAAATGTCATAGTTTTCTTTTCTTTCTTCTTTTCGATTTGCAGAAAGATGTAAACACAAAAGCAAAATACAGCGAACAAGAGGGATGATTGAAGGGAAAACAAGGTTATAAATCGGACGTTATACCTACGAGAGAGAGCATTAATCAAACAGTTTTAGAAGATGTGGAAGATTTTCCCTCAATGCGCTACCGATTTAAATATACAAGGAGAGGGCTAGGGTGGGCGACTCAAGAGGCGCAAGTGCGAGCTTGCCTTTGTTGTCATTGGAGTCATTATCGAGGCTGAGAGATCGATCGAGGCAAGACTTGCAAGCAATCTCAATAGTGATAACTAGCGTTACTTGTGTGATTTATATAATCGAAAATCGCTAACATGATAGTCCAATCATCGTCGACCATTTTACATAACAAGATTAACGTTGACATGAATAATTTTTATAATTTTACTTAAAATTTTCAAGTTTCCACTTTTCTTTCCTTTCCTTTCTTTCCTTTTTCTTTCTCCGCCAGTTGCTAGGTGGAAATTCTATAAAGGAAATAAATAAATAAATAATTATAAAAGAAATTATAAAAATCATTCACATTAGTGATTTCAGTAACAATTGACTAAATTGACTACATTGAAAAATATTTAAAAGATTTATGATTAAATTGAAAAAATTAAAAACTTAAAAACTTAATTAGCAATCGTATAATATTTTCAAAAAATAATTGGACAATTTTTCTTTTTCTCATTTTTTAGCGATAAAAAACGACCGATCCTGGTTACATGCAAGCGGTGTTTATCACATTGGTTGCCACGTAGGTTTAGTTGGATAGAAAAGATAACAGGGGCCATCTCCGTCTCTATATTAAGAGTAAGTGCTTTTTAGAAGACATATGAAAAGGGGATCATTTTTGTCCCCTTTAATATTATACAAAATTGATCCATTCGGAATTTTCATCTGGGAAACCTCGTCCTAGATGAAGAAAATGATAATTTTGATTTGTCCTTATCTAATATTTTTGTTGTAAAGTACCTAAATTTTTAAAGTCAACTAATCCACATGAATAAATGTAAAATACCGCATTGGTGTACATTGGGACTTATCAAATACTTCTTGAAAGCGTTTTGTTGGAAGAGATAAGGAAAACTCGTGTTCATGATTACTAAAAGATGAACAAATTTGTAGCGTAATACATGGGGGGTTGAATGTGGAAATCAACTTAATTTTTTTAAACACTTTAAAAGTATTCTGCAATACTAGTTTTCATTAGGTTGGAAAAACGTTCCATCATGAAAGGAGTTATGAAGCGTGCCCAAGGAAAAAAGTCACAATTTCTTTGCAATTGGAACTCGTAGGCGTGAGGAAACTTTCGAACCGAGTAATGCTATGGTCAACTTTCGGCAATCGAAAGAAGTATGCTTTCAAATTGGTCTTTCGCTAATAGATGTTGTCTAATATTTGGTCTTTCACTAAATGACGCTGTACTCGGCACTTAGGTCTTTGGCAAAAAAGGAATTGATACGTACATTAGAGACAATGTATTCATACAGGAAAATATGGGGGTGGTGTGGTCCTGTGAGCTAAGAAGTTATCCGCAAACCCAACCCATTTAATAAGGACACTTTTTTTTTATTATTATTAATGAGCAATAATTTACATTAGCTCTCCATAGGATGCCCCTTTCTCACTTAAAAATGTGTGGGAAAATACTAATATTTTATTATTAATTACTTCATCGCCATATATATTTTCTCATACTAAAATGAATTTATTTATTAATTAGTCTATGAATGAAAATATATAGCTAGTCTGACAGCTCATAATTACGAATCTCTCTCTCTGCACACTTCCAAATCAGTAATCCGTTTGTGGATCCTCTCACATAGTATAAAGACAAAGCAAGATTAGAGCAATGATGTCCAAATTCCCGTGGATATAACTTTCATATACCCTTGCACTTTACTTTGGCATCATTGGATGAAAGCTTTAATAAATTAATAGCGAGCTCATCCATTAAAGAAATTTTTGTGCATAGATACGAGAACCAAAGTTGAGGTCCCTTAAGTAATGATTCTCCGTTATCCACCTTTTAAAGTTGGCTATTCCAGAGGTCAAAGGTAAATGTTTCAAGAACTGCTCTAGAGTGAGGATTGGTATGCGATTCCACCATGTCCAAACCAACTAACAGTTCATACCGATTGGTTCTGAATAGAATGAATGTATTAAGAAAAAAGAAGCAATATGTGTGATGATTATTTTTAAAAAGTAATGTGAATTTATATGCTTTAAAGGATGTAAAGTGTTCTGCAATGAGAAAAACTCAAATGTTTTTCATCTAATCAATTATAATAAACTAGAGAATGAAGGTGGGGCTTTTCTAGAGAAGCAATATAGAGATACAATTTACTATAATGGGATTTGTGTTTTAGAATAAGTTACCTTGAAATAGATCAAGTCATGGAGTCTCGAAAGGCAATATGATCGGAGGATTAACTTCACGCCTCAACCCGTAGTCATCAAAGTAAATATCTTAGAACAAGAAGGAGCATCTCGGTAATTTCTTAGGATTTGCATGGTGAAGCCAAACAAAGCTTTACTTCTTCTCTTGCCCCAAAGGATGAAAAAATAATATGTGAATTTGTATTGCGCAACAAGTAAAACTCAAATATTTTTCATACCATCAATTATAATAAATTAGAGAATGAAGGTGGGGCTTTTATGGAGGAGCAATGTAGAGATGAAATTTACTATAATGAGTTTTGTGTTTCCGAATAAGTTACCTTGAACAAATCAAGTCATGTCCAAGTCTTAAAATGCAATAAGGTCGGAGGTTTAGCTTCACACCTTAACCTGTAGTCATCAAAGCAAATATCTCAGAACAAGAAGGAGTGTATCAGTGATTTCTCAAGATCAGCGTGGTGTTTCTTACCAATGCAGTTTCTCCTCTTCAAGCACAAGTGAAACTCAAACGTTTTTTACCCTGTCAAATTTTAATAAACAAGAAAATGAAGGTGGGGCTTTTCTAGAGAGCAATGTAGAGATGAAATTTACTATATTGAGTTTTGTGTTTCAGAATAAATTTTCTTAAAACATATCAAGTCGTGTCTGCGTCCCAAAAAGAAATATAATTGGAGGATTTACCTTCACGCCTCAACCTATAGTCATCAAAGTAAATATTTCAAAACAAAAAGGAGCATCTGAGTGATTTTTTTACCGGCATGATTTCTCCACTTCAAGCAGAAGCCCTCGCCTCTTAAAGTAAGCTTGACTTTTTCTCTTGCCTCGAAGGTTGAAAGAGACGGGCTTGGTATATATGAAATCTTGTGATAGTTACTTTTTCCATAACGAGGCAAATAGCGAGAGATTATGGAAGAGAGAGGAAGGGAGAGAGAGATTCGAGGGGATGGAATGCAATGGAGGAGATTGAGAGAGCTCCTGGTGCTAGCCGAGAGGAGGAGGAAGAAGATAGATTGAGGAGCAAGAGATTATGAAAGAGAGAGGAAAGGGACTTCCTCCTCCTTTGAGAGGCCGGCGAGCCTCGCCAGCCGTGGCGAGGCCACTGGCGAGGGTGGGTGAGGCTGGGCGAGGTCGCGGCCCTCGTCCAATGGCCGGCGAGCCTTGCCAGAGCCTTGCTGGTCAAAGGCTCGCCGGCCACAGCGAGAAAAGAAGGCAAAGTGGAAGAAGAGAGAAAAGAAAAGAAAAAATAAAAAGAAAAAAAAAAAATTTGAAAAAATAAAATATTATAAAAAATTACTACATCAGCGTGAATAGGACGGCGCAGGCGACTCAATTTAGTTAAATAAACTAAATTGATAAAAAAAAAAAATTGAATTGATATAATTATAATAAATTTTATTTTGTTTTTTAATTTTTCACAAAACTTTTGAAGTGTTCTTTTATGAAGTGCTCGTATGACGTGAAAACAAATGCCACATTTGACATTTGGGATACAAAGAAGTACGCAATAATTTTTAAAAGAGGAGCTCGAGTATCATTTGACAATTGCTAAGCCCGGTTTGAGAGACTCACACATAAGGAGGAGAATATCTAGTGCACATGCGATGTAGGGAATTAATAAAATCTCACATTGAATATTTGAAGTGAAGGGGATGGGAGCACGTAGCACGTGTCTGAGCGGACCCACTGTTCGGGTTTCTCTCCCATCTGGTTTATTCAACGTCCAATTTCGAAACTCCATCTATGGGCGAATAAAGATTTTCTCATGTTTCGAAGCAATTAAAAAGCCGGGTCTCAAAGGCCGCCGAAGATGAAGAAGTCGGAGACCTTCGCCACCCGTCCCGGCCGCACGAACCAGCAGCCGAGCCCGGTGACGGGCTGATCTTGAGATCTGGAGTTCTCCAGACCCAGATCTGGATGAGCGGATCGCCAGCGACGCCGACGCTTGTCCATGGCCGTCGTCGGCATCCTTAGGCGAGATCTGGTCGGAGGAGGTGGTGGAGCTGCCGGAGGAGTCGTGGGAGGAGGTGGTGGCGGAGTGGGAGGTGGAGGAGGAGGCGAGGAGGGTACGGACCGTGGAGAGGCGGGGGGAAAGGTGGAGGGGGAGGAGCTGGCCCTTGTAGAAGAGCTCGTAGGCGACGCAGAGGGTGGAGGGGGAGCGGGGGGAGAGAAATATGGTGAACTCAGAGTCGGAGGAGGAGGAGGACGAGAAGGAGTGGGAAGGCGACGAGGGGAGGGTGTGGTAGTGGGTGATTCAGGGTTTTGTCTCTCCTCCTCCCCATAGTTGATGCTTGATGAAGACGATGAGCTTGGGTCCGTGAAAGCTTTTCAGAGACGCGAGATGTGGCTGACGTGGAAGTCCAGGACCACTTAACGTTTTTTACGTGAGGAGGGATTACGATCAATTCTTAGCGCCCAGCAGATGCCATGTCCCCCATAAATTAAAAGAAAATCTTTTCAACTTGGATTTCGCTCTGCAGTTTAAGAGGAAATACCCAGCTCTGAAGTTTAAATTTGGATTTCGCTCGCCCAACCCGGCTAGTGTCTGGGCCATTTTTGAGTTTGAGTGGACATTCGCAAGTCTCAACGGTCGAAAAACTAGGCATTGGAAGTGTTAGTAACAGCTTGCAGACAGCCACCACGATGGAAATTGGTCGGGAGTTAGTTTTCGTTTAAATAAGGTAACCTATTGCCTTGGATTTGTGTACATGAAAATACTTGCAAAATCTCCCTCGTGTTCACTTTGCAAGTAAACTTCTAGTGAGAGAAATTGTTTGTAGATGAATTCACTTTGCTTGCAGTGAGTCTTGGCTCCATCGGAAAACAACCTCCGTACCAGAAATCATATAATAGTGGAACAAGCACAACTTCCGAATGGTCTCGAGAAGTGGGGTAGCCATTGACTTGGGTAGAACCACCACAAATCTTCCCTAACCTCTTTATATTTATGTATGCTAAATGTTTTATATATTGTTAGTATGGAAATCTTTTTGGTGGGCTAAGTTGGCCGAGCACTTCAATGTTTCAAGAGAATTATTATAATCTTGCCCATTTGAAAATCACGTGTACGAACAAATGGTCTATATATTGATTTACTTTACGGCTCTTTTAAAATAAAAATGCTTTCATGACTTGAAATGGATGGAGTAATGTTAATATGTTATTTAACCTTTAAAAGAATTGGACAACCAAGATGAATATTTTCAAGTAAGTGAACTAACATCGGTGTCAATGGCTCAAGCTGATGCTTGAGGACACGGACTCACAAGAGCAACATATCTTTGATGTTATGGAAAATTATTATTTAAGTTTCGAAAAATAAATAGGCCGTGCTAACTATCTAGTGTTCAAAAAAACACCATCATCAACAGGATTTGTTATTGAAAATTCCTCGAAAAATTAGTTAAAGGAAAAGTAAATTGCGGTTAATTACAACACTGAAAGGCTTTTAAAAAGAAAGAGAAAAAGAAATCATAAAAGAAGGGTGGTCCCCCGATCTAGCTAAGTTGAACATGTAATTTGACCAAGCTAGGCCAAATTGTGATAAGTTCCCAATATGATAAAAGCCCGAAAAAATTCTAGGACCACCTTGCCCTAGTTCACAGGATCAAGTTAAAATTTGCTAGCAAATGAATAAGTTCTGCATTTAAAAAGAGGAGATCCAAAGGGTTCTAAATCCCCAAAACAAAATTCTTTCTCTTAGTAATTGGTAAGCAAGATACACTTAGTTCACTTAGTCTTTTTGAATAAGTAACAAAAACAAAATTCACACGGAATAACCACGTTCATTCGAACAAATGCGCAAACAAAAAACATATAATACAGTCTAAATGGATGTTACATCGTTCAAGAGTATCTAATATGAACTGAACACATGCCAGCACAAACAAAAGTGGATAGAAACATTAAGAACAAATTGTTGGAATCCAACTTTTACTATCATGTCAATTTAAGATATGTTTGATGTAATGTTGGCGCTCACTTTGATAATTTGTTGTCGTGTAGCCTTAAAAGAATGAAATGAATCGACTTAGTCGATCTTATTGAGAACTCGGCCAAGAAGTATAAAGAACTCGTGGCTTTAGAGATGCACTTGTTTATCTTGGCCGTGCATCCAGGTGGGGACTTTTTTCTTTTATCTTTTTTTGGTCGTGAAGTGGAGACTTTACTAAATGAAATTTGTTTATTATTGGCAATAGCATTCCCTCTACAAAGTCCCAGTGTAACAATTAGGGAAGGGAAAAAGTTGGAAGTTTTTAACTTACCCACTTTCAAGAGATTACTGTAAAGTCAACCATGTTGGTCTATGATCAAAGCAATGCTTTGAAAACCGTCCTAGAATGGGGGCCGATATGCAAATCCACCATATTCAACCGATCCAATTGTTTCTATCAATGGGTTCGAATGGAAAGAATGTATTAAGAAAACAAAGGCAATCCATAGGACAATAATTTTGAAAAAGTGATGTATGAATTTCGCACGTAAGATTTGTATGCTTTAGATGATTTTAGGTGTTTTGCAATGAGTAGAAATCAAATATTTTTCATCCTAGCAATTATATAAAAACTAGAGAATGAAGATCAGGCTTTCTTGGTGGAGCAAGGCAAAGATGAAGAAAGTTACAGTGATGAGTTTTGTGTTGGAGAATAAGTTACCTTGAAGCAAGATCAAGTTGTGCCTGAGTTCGGAAACGCAGTGCAATCCAAGGATTATCTTCTCGTCTCAATCTGGAGTCATCAAACCAAATATATCAGGACAAGAACAAGAAATTGGCGTCTCGGTGATTTTTTGGGATTAGTGTAGTGTTCTTACCGATGTATTTCTTGTCTCCAAGCACAAGCCCTTGCACTTGAACAAAGCTTTACTTTTTCTCGTCCCGAAGGATGAACCGGATGTGGTTGGTATATACGAAATCTTGTGGTGATTGCGTCTCTTTGATGAGGCAATGGACTTGTTCAACCTCAACTTCTGACCAAGACCAGCAAAACAAGCCCTACCTCTAGACATATAAGATTATCTTCTTTGTTCTCTTTGTAAGAGGATACTCAGAAGTTTTGAGGATGGAGCTCATCACTGTGGTTCTGTCCAACTCGTCCAGATCAATAATTGCAAATGACCAAGACTTTTTCCTCGCTTACAAAATGTGTGGAAGGAGACTACTTGTTTCTTCTTCTAAGCTACAATTCCCACACAATAAATTAAAATCATTTATTAATTGCTCTTTGGTCGAAAATTTCTAGCTATATTGTAATAGATTACAAGCCTATGTCATTGGACCATGTGGACTTCATGTGGAGCTTTTGTTAGTTAATTTGACTATTTTCACAAAAAAAAAATAATTTCACTTGAATCATTTGAGGGCTTAGAGTGATCATTTTCCCTAAATCCAAACACAAAAGGCTTGAAAGTTGGCAATACAAATTAATCTATAGCCTACTGAAGGTTTTGCTTTTTTACTTTGGCAATTAGTAAATACATATTAAAGTGTTCCTATTTTGAGTGCACGTATGAGGTGAAAATAAATGCCACATCTTAGATTTTGGATAAAAAGGAGTATTCCATGATTATCGAAAGAGGAGGTCATGTATAAATTGGCAACGGTTGGCCTTGGCTTAATAGACTCACAGAGGGAGAGTATATAGTGCACAGTAAAGTGTAAAATAAGAAGAATCTCACACTAAAAACTTGGAGCGTGAAGGATTGAAGCAATTGATAAAGCCTCATCAACTTTTTTTTACTTTTAAAGAGGTGCATGTGTAGTAGGAGGAAAGGCAGTCAATTAAAAAGAGCATATCATGTGCGCCGACTAAAATTAGATGGCATGATGGCATCCTAAATAGTTGAGCATCGTCAACCTTCACCCTCATAACTATCTTGTAAATTTTAATTATTGTTTCATATTAATAGTTCTTACTATTAGCCATCTTAAGAAAAATGGACATGTACCTTGTCTATTCAAAATATTTAACGGAATCAAAAGCATTAGAGACCGCACATAGCTAGCTTCTCCTAGAAACCTCTCCAATGAATATTCCATTGAGTTTTCTTCTTCCTGACACAAAAAGACAAAAGGCAAACATAAACCAAAGTAATCTGATAACATTAGTCGATATCTGCCCAATAAGCATGATCACAAGTGTAATTTCAAGTCCTGATTACTTAATTGCCATTTAACATTCGAATTCCCACGGAAACATTAGATCCTCCAATGCATTCATTTTGTTTTTTTTTTTTTCCAGGATTACATGGACATAGCGCTCCTATGGACTACAAGATAGCTGAAGCCAATCTACCATTACCAACTAAAGAAACGAAGATAGTAAAAAGGAACATGACTTCAAATTCTTAATGATGTCGAATTTAAAGGGGAAAAGGAACCAAAGATACAAAGAAAAAACAATGTAAGTGAAAACCAAAAACAAATGTAGAAGACATGAAATGATTATTACTGGGTAGTCTAGCAGGGTAAAGAGAATCAAGGTGCTTTTCTTGGTACAGGGTCACTTTCACTTTTGCCTTTGGTACCATTTTGGCCAAGTCTAAGGGAGAATGGTGATGGTTGACTAACTTGTCACAACTTGCATGTTTTCTCCGCCTACTGCGAATAAAATTCAAGTCTGGCGACTTTTAGACTCTTTGAATTATTCAAAGTTCTAACCCATCAGTTTGATTGTCTCTCTTTTAATTTGGTCGTTGTAAGACACCTTTTTTTCCATCACTCTATTTACAAGATTTTTCAAAACACTTGAATTTTTGCAATGAGAAAGTATTTCTCATAATGCTGGCGCAAAATTACTAGGATATCGAGCACCTTTTTGTTCCATAGTTAAATGTACCTATTCTTACGATGAATATTTTGAGTGGTTGATTGCTTTATCATCTCATGCCAATACAATTGCAAAAAATATGCTTAATAAGCCCCTTTAGAAAACTAGATAGCACGGCCATCATTGCGATATTATTATTGGCAATAATATTTGCCTAACGATCCTTGAAAGTGGTGTAGAAAAGTGGGAGGTCTGTATCTCTGTTATGGAGGGATGTCAATTATCCAAACTCCTACGCTTTTATAGATATAAATTATCTAATGAATTCCTCGATTGCCTCCACTCTTCCCTATAAGGAGAAATGGGCATTTGGACCATTTAAGCATAAAACTGTTAATTATGTGATGTTTTATAAAATCATAATCTTGTCCCAATCTTGTTATGGAGATAAAACAAAACAGTTTTGATAAGGAGTAATGAAATTGTCAAAATCTGTTTGCTTGCGACTTTATCACTAGAGGTAGTTTTCCCTCACTTAAGTCCCACTAAACCACCAACCAAAGCAGATGGTTAAATCGCAACCGCTAGTTGTCATTTTCCACTTTCAACCTACCCCCTTTTGTATCCTCAACCATTTGCAAAGTGCAGGAACAATGAATATTTTTTGAAGGGCATAATTGGACTCTTGAAAGAGAGACCAACTTCTATGCTTTTCCCTGAATATGCAGCATAGACATAGATATTATCTTCTTTTATAAGGAAAACGAAACACTCTGAAATTTGATTTTAATATTCATTTTAGAACGGATCAATGGGCAGATATTGCCGTAGGGAGGGAACAACTGAGAAAACATCGGGTGCATCTCTTATGCCACCTCATTTTTTTTTTGTAATAATCCGTGGGGGCTGCTTCTGTCGACTTGTTTTTGGCTGATTTCTTTCTTGAATTATGCAGAGGAGACACGAAGAGCTATCACAAAAAGAGCATGAGGTTTTTATATTCTTGCCTACATTCACGTGAGCATGAAAGCATTACTTTAAGCAAGCTCGAATTTGGGCAGAAAAGAAGGAAACGCAAACATGCAAAAATCTACAGGAATTAGTCATTTATTGTAATTATGAGCTACTTAACTATATCAGTTGAGGTTTCTTACACAACCTGAAATTTGATCAAGAGTATATATGCAAGTTTTGACAAAAGCTGAAGTTGCTCTTGTAGAAATTTTGGCAGACGAGATTTGCCGCACACAAGTTATACAGAAAATAGCATGACATATGCATGCAAAGACTGTCTTATAAATAACAGGCACCAACCAGAAATGCATACATCATACACTGTGATGTCCTAAATTTTTGCAAGCATAAGAAGACAGAAAATCAAGTTTTAAGTTTAGTAGTTGAAATTTTACTTCAAAAGAAGGAGAAGTTACACCCTTCTATGACAACCAAATCAAAAGAACCAAGAAGATCCCACGTGAATGTGAAAGCAAGATGCAGACAAAATAGAAAAACTACATACTAGTAGCAAGATGTACCTGAAAATGCTAATGAAGTTTCTCACCTTTGACATGACGTAGCATAGACAATAACGCACATCTTACTAACTATGGGCATTGAATTTCAAGATTGATGCTCATGATTACACTATATGCATTGCAGGAAGTTAGTTGTTGAAAAGTATGATATGCTTAATTTGTACTAGCTCTTACCCAGATATCCTATTTGTATCTATGCTTAATCAGCAACACCAAGTTTAGATTTTGAAAGGCGACACATAATTCAGATAGTAACTTTGTTTCTGAAAAATGAACATTGTCAAGGAGTACAAGTGCAAGGCTTAGTTAGACTGTGTCTAAACTATCACCCCTTTTGAACAAACTGATGCAAAGCATTCCCACTAAATTTGCAGCGGCATGCGATTCTTGTCATTTGCATGAGTTCCGACAGGTCATAGCTCGCAAGGCAGACTAATATTTTGGTTTGAAGAAAATAAAAGAAATCCCCTTAAGTCAAGTCTAATGAGGAAAACAAGAAAACTCCGATTAGACGAGCAATTAAAATTTCGACGACATTCCACAACATGATGACCGTGACCAGGATGCCGTATCATCCCCTTTGTTGAGGAAGCAGGGGACCGAGTAGAGAGGAAAGCTAGACCTGTGATGACCTGTGACGCTTCTCACTGCAGAGGGGGAACAGCTGAGAAAGCATAGGGTGCAGCTCTTTCGCCACCTCATTTTTTGTAATAGACCATTGATTGTGCGACACGTGTCCCTCGCTGGGCCCACCAGTCCCCTCTTCTGTTCACGGTCTCTCTCCCGCCTCCCCGCTGGCTTTCCGTCGTCTTGTTTTAGGCTGATGATTTCTTTCTTGCAAAGGGGGCACGAAGAGCTATGGCAAGAGCGTGACGTTTTTACATTCTTGCCTATGTTTATGTTAGCATGAAAGCATTAGTAATTAAAATTTTTTAATTCATGATTTAAAGATTTCATTTTGCATGTGCAGATGACCATAAACCAAAATAATTTATTACGTATCTTATGAGATTTGCACATACGACTTCCGATTCCCAAACTTGAAATTCTTTTTATATCCCAACTGTTTGCGCCATTTATGGGAACCGTAAATTTCATATTCTTATTAGTAACATCTCAAATATATTGACAAATTGCAAATTTGACTCTCATGCACTGTTGAGAGAGGGGGGCTAGCGATGTGTTGGTTCCTAAGGTTTAAATTTTGCCTCGATTCACATGAAAATCACCCTCAAATTCTACTGACTTGTCTATTGGAGTTGAGGATTTTTGACACTTTTTGATAGATTATTTCCTTTAAAATATGATTTGCCTTTCCATTTGGTGATATAGATATAGATTATGACACTTTTTGTTCTTACAGATGTGGGCCTGTAAACTAAGTTGCGAAGACTCGACGGATTGGCTCTCTTCCACAAAACTGCCTTTCTATTCCTCCATAAGCCTTTTGTTATCTTCTTTGTTTAGATTCCCCTAGCTTGGAACTCTTTCGACCATGTTCGCAATTTCAATAAAATTTTCTTTGACCTCACAAAAAAAAGAAAAAAAAAGATCTTTGCCTTTTCTCATGCCCCGCAAAGGATGATACATATGAGTCAATTCTTTCTTTATTTTCTTGGGTCCGTCCAACTTGTCCAGATCAATAATAGCGAGCGACAATTGAACACAGAAGATAAAACAAAACAAAGGCAACGACTATGGGTGGTGTGGGTTGTAGAAACTAAGATGTTATCTTTGGTCCCTTCCCATCTAAAAAGGACAGGTTTGATTGATAAGCAACTCTTCACATGAGCTCGCCATAAGATTCCCCTTTCTCTCTTACATAATGCGTGGAAAAGTGATTAGCATTTCTTTTTCTAGGCTACGGTTCCTATGAAGACAAAGCATAATCGAAAGGGCTTATGTAATAATTTCCTTGCCACCATGTCCATTTAACAGAACAAAATTGATCTATTAATTACTTTGTGTTTGAAAATAACTATGATAATAGATGGCTCGTGGTTAGGAATTTCCACCGTCATTGCCATGGCCGGCTTGCATTTGAAAATACCTATGCTAATAGGTGGAGGTTTGGTAATTCATTTGTAATAGCTAAATTCTTCAACGGTTGAAAGTGTTAGGGCATGGCTTGATTTTAGTGATTACGATCATGCATTTAATCCCAAGAGCTATCATATTTGTATACGAAATTATGTGCTATCATGTCATCTAATGCTTATTTTTTTTTTTTTCTAATTTAATTTTTCTTAATGGTGGGTTACTCTATGTACACTTTTGCTAATGATTATTTTCATCATTTTCTCATATTTACTTATTTGCAATATACATGAAATTAATTTTCTGTGATGAAATTTTCTGGTAGCAATGGATTTATTTTTATTGATTCGCTAATATTATCTACCAAATATGGGCTATCACGTCATAATTTGGATCTCAATATTGTGAAAATCTTTTAACGAAAACCTCATAGTCCTCTGTTTAAGGTCAAATGAATATCATAGCATAATATGTATTCCCTATATTGTTAAACTTTTTTGAAAATTCACAACAATCGTCAATTTAAATAAACTAATAAAAATATGCTAAAATTACCATAAAAATTAGATCAAATGAAGAAAGCGCATGTGCTGCCACATGGGTCACTTTCACACGAGTAATATCCACTTCTATGTGTATAAAGATAGATTGCCAATGATCCAATTTTTAGGTCTAGAGTGGCATTGAATAAATCTATGTATATGTACTCATCCAATTGATGAAGAGTGCAAGATCAATATTTACTTGTCTCGACCTACCCCTCAATACGGAGGGAAATAAGTTTAGGGGTATTACCTAAAAGACATCTCTATGGTCCATGATTAGGTGCGGTACCTCCCACGATGTTGGAGTATTCATAAAAATTTTCAAATGAGGAGTCGTCACTAACTTATTAAGGTTGCCTAGAAATCAAATGAGATATGAGAATATACCTCACTTCCTACGTAATCAAAGAGTCTAGGGTCGGAAACTTGTTAGTGTCATTTCGATACCTAAAGTTGTTCATTTCAAGAATATTTTCTGTGAGGCAATCTGTGTTGATTTTAGAATCCACTAATACATAAGGTGACCATGTGAATGCCCAATCATTAACATGACAATTAGCAACCAAAGCAGCATAGAATAAATTAAATTGGAAGAGCAAGAATTTAGCATTATCAAATAAGGAGCCTACCATCTTAACTAAGCTAAAGCGAAATCATAATCAACATGGAAAATGCGTAATTAAGGGTATTTGTTTTTAGGACAATCGGGACCCTATAAGGGCTTGTTTAATTTTTAGCACAATTTTCTTATCAATGATTTTCCCATAACTTTAAGAGAAGGCTACCCTGAAAGACTATTTTAAAGCATTTTCTAACTTTAGGAACAAAAAATTTCGGAAATTTTAATTAATTTTTATAAAATTAATTTTTAAAAATATATTTTTATTCAAATAATTAGTCTGAAAATAGGGACCTGGCCAGAACATGGATGAACTTGGACTCACAGTTCAGACTAGAGGGCATGATTGATCTTATCCTCAAGCTCCAGACAGTCATGACTTTCTTTCTTGCCTCTCCATTTCTACCCTTTCTAAGCCTAATTGGGAAAAACTCCCAAGTGAGCCAACTCTTCCACCAAGGCTACACCAAGCCCATTCCTTTGTAACTGAGTACACTAAGCCCATATTACTAAAAAGAACTCAGCCCAATCACTTCCAAAAATGAAGCCAACCCGAATTCATTAAAACCACTCAAGCCCAAAATTACTCATTCATTGAATTAGCCCAGATTCGACAAAATGCAACTTGAGCCGCTATTGTCGTCTCCTTCTCTATTTTGTCTTTTTTCTTTTCTTTATTTTTTTTATTCTTTGAAAAAAAACCTCTACACACCAAACCATCAAAAGAGTAACCATACGTACTCAACAATCAAGCTACGGGGCCACCACCAACAATCTAGCTGCTCTTGCTCGGTAAAAGCTAAGAGATGAGCCCCCACACATCCACAACCGAGACTCTCCCCAAACCATAACGTGAAAATATTCTTCTCATCATCAACGACGTGACCATATCCCCGCATCTTCACAGCAAGCGACTTTCAGCCACCGAGCAACCACTTGTCTCCATCGCTAATCACTGGAGGCTCCCATTCGCAGCCGCACCCCAAACACCAAGGACTACCGCAGGGATACACCAAGGCACGAAGCAAAGCAACCCAAAAAAACTCGGTAGAAATGAAATATGACCGAAAACGTACTTGCTAATCACAAGAGAAGCTACATCGCATCACACATGTTGACGGGCTCCTTTCAACAATTCAAAAGTCCAGATTCAACCGAACGGATTTGGTTCAGGTATTTCATCGAACGTTTCAAGCGCACTGGCTAAATGGGGCTAAAACCGACCAACTTGCACTGGGACTCGCAATAATCAACAAGTAGTGAGCCAAAGTAGCGGCACACGGACGAACGGGGCCGGTGCTCGCGAGAACCGGACAACGAAGAAGCCCGGTCCGGCGAGCCCCAAAAGGGGCAAAGCAAGGCACAAACAGGGGGTCGGCCGAGGGTCCCTATCCGGCTCGGTGATGGCGAATGGAGGGCGAGCTCGATAGACGGACCACGTTCGGTTGCCTCGCACGCCTCCGAGCCGGGATCCTCGGAAAAACGGCTCGTCCTGCGAAAAATCAAAGAAAGAAAAGAAACGTGACCTACCGGAGATTTGGCGCCGGGAATGGGAGCCGCGGGTTTGAGAGCGCGGTCGGGAGTCGTCGGACGGGGGTCGGGCGTGGCCGGACTGCCGGAGGATTCCTCGCTCTCAAACTCTCTCCCTCGGCTGCTCTCACGATCTCTCCACCTCCGAATCTCTCTTTCTCTCTCTCCGTCTTTTAAGCTCGCGGCAGGCGCGAATGGCCCTGCAACTGCCAGCTTGCCGTGCCGGCCTGCCCCCGACCAAACATCCCGCTCGACGCCCCCTCCGCTGCTCCGTACGTCTTCCTTCCTTTTGGCTGACCGCGTGCGAGGCGTGAGGGAGGAGGAAGGAAGAGGTCCGCGGGCCGGGCCAAGGACAAGGGAAAATGGGCTGGCCCGCGTGGGAAAAGAAGAAAAGGCCGGGCCGGCGTGCCCCGGCCCAGTCTTGCTTTATTTTTATTTAAATGATAATTTAAAAAAATTAAAAATAACAATAATTTTTAAAATTTTTCAAAATTTTAATACTAGTAATACCAATGCTTCTAATACCTAAATGTGATGCAATTTAATGAAAATTATTTTTTGTTAGGGATTAAAATTAATCCATTATTTTTTTACGCAATTAAAAAATGATTAAACGGGTTATCAAAATTTATGTGTCAATATTACTTTTTCAAATTTTCCTTCATCACACGTAGGTACTTCGATAACAACTACAAAACTAAACTATACTTGTATTCAAGAAAAGGTGAATCATATTTACCTACTAGTAGACAACACTTGCGCAATGAGACTGCTTATGTCCTTCCCATTTTTATTTTATTTTTTTAGCTTTTAAAGAAGTTGCACTGACAAAACAATAATAGAGCTCTTTACAGACTTTCAAACCTTTAGTGGCAGCTATACACAAATCGAGCATGAACATAATCTGTCCTTTGTTTATCTTTTTTGATGTTCAAGAAACCCCGATAGGAGTGGCACTTCTCAAATAACCGCTCAAGGAGGGGGCACGCACTCCCTTTTGACACCAGTCATAAATGATTTTTATGGGGTCTCTTCAATTATGTTCCCCTAAATCCTCTTATATGTAAAGATGATTAGTGATAGCACTCCACCAGGTAAAAATTAAACAAGCAAGCAATAATAAATATGAACCAAATAAATAAATAAAGGTGGAAAGAAATAAAGAACCCGAGCCTCGGATAAAAATTTATAAAGCCTTGTTATTAATATTCAGATAGGACTTTCGTGAGCTATAAATGGAAACTCAATATAAACTCTTCAAAATAAACCACCGCTAATAAAAACAAATATGCAAATATGACAAACTATATGAATACTAAATGAATTATTTCCCTAAATGGACTATGATATATGGAAATAAGAATGTAACTCATGCTATCTAGAAATGTTTAAGTTAACTCTCGTCTTGTCGAGTTTCCTCTCTATTAGCCGGGTAGAGTTCTTCTCTATTCAACCTGTTTCTTCCTCCGTTTCGAACATCTTGCAGTAGCCATGCGGGCTGCAATCCTCATCATCTTCCTCTCTCTTCTTCTATTCCAGTTTCTACATAGCTTACCTCCATTCCCCACCTTAACCTAGTCTCCCCTCAGCGTATCCTTTGCTGATTTTCCTTCCTCCAGCCTTATGGTTTTTTCGTTTTTTCATCTACATGTCGACATTTTCTTCATTTCCGACCTTGATCTTCTAAGGCGTCATACCCAATCTTGTAATGGCTTGCGATGACGATCTTGATGCATCTCAAGTTGCTGCCCTCTATCAAAAATTGGGTTGATTATGTTCAGAAAAGGAAATTGAAGAATGGCATGTTGAACCCGCACTTGAAGCAGTTGAGGAGTGTAAGTTAACGTTAATCGGTAAAGTTTCTTCCAATCCTTCCTTTAATTTCCAAGCTTTCCAATCGGTCTTGAAGAGGGCATGGAGGTCAGACCAAGTTGATATTTTGCAAAGAGAAGCCGGAATTTATTTAGCAAAATTTCGGTCTCAAGCTTAAAAATAGAGAATCCTAGAAACTGGACCTTGGCAATTCTCGGGACATCTTATTAATTTTAAACCTTGGGTAGCAAACACCCCTCTTCACTATTATGAATTTTCTACCTATGCGTTCTGGGTCCAGGTAATTGGTCTGCCCTTAGAATGTTGTACATATGATATGATTCGCAAGGCAGTAAGTACGATTGGGGCTGTTCTGCAAGTAAAATTTGATTTTGTAACTGGTTCCACTCTGAGAGCAGGCCGAGCAAGAGTAGAGCTGGCTTTATCTGAACCTTTAAAGGTAGGTAGACTAATTAAATTCAAAAACCAAACTTTCTGGCTGGATTTGAGGTATGAACGGTTACCTCACTACTGTTACTCCTGTGGCCAATTGGGCCATTACACTGACTCCTGTCTGTCAGTCCCTTTTAAGGAGAATATGATAACAGACTCTGGGAAAACTCCTTATGGCCCCTAGTTAAAAGCTGAAGTTCAGCAATCTAGCCCTTACTGGAAATTCTATTATGACAAATCAGCTGTGGATGAGGAGTGGGTGGAAACCATACCTGAAACGCCTCCTACCAAGGCACTCCCTATCCCTCTTCTACCACCTCCTACCCCCAAAGTAATAGCTTCTCCACACCAGGCTAATTCCATCATATCAAAGGGTTGTAATGCTATATTGGGCTCAGTTCCTTCGACGCGCCACAATATCAATACTACTTTAATTCCTGCGGAGGAAAAGCTTAAAGGAGTGCAAATGCAGACTTCGGTTCCTCAAGCAAAGAAAGGAAAAAGTGTTCATCAAAGTATTAAAATAGGCCCTGCTAAGAAACCGCGATGCTACACTCCATATGACATACCTGGAGGGCAACTAGGAGCTTATGATGATTCGCTCTTGTTGGATATGCCAATTGTCGAGGCGGCTGAAGATAGTTTGTGGGCGACGGTGGCTGGCCCTAAACAGCCACTTGTTCAAAGATGAAAATTCTCAGTTGGAATTGTCAGGGTTTGGGCAATCCATTGACAGTTCAAGCTTTAAAAGCCCTAATGGCTAAAGAAAAGCCTGACTTGTTATTTTTTATGGAATCGAAGAATGGCGATGAAGTTTTATTTCGTCTGAAACGTACCTTACGTTTTTTACATCTTCAAGTGTTCAGCCCTGTTGGCTCTGCTGATGGCTTAGCCCTTTTTTGGAATGATGGATTAAGGTTCTCTAACATTACTTCCAATCCTCATTTTTTTGACTTTATCTGCCAAGATATCTCGGAGGGCAAATCCATGCGGATTACTTGTCTTCATGCACCTGCAATTTTTCATGGTCGCCAGTATCTTTGGCAGACCTTACGACAGGTTAGCAGTTATAATGTTTTACCTTGGGTTTGCCTCGGTGATTTTAATGAAATTCTCAACCGTTGGGAGAAAATGGGATCTCGACTTGCTGACACTTACCGTCTATCTTCATTTCGAGATGTTCTTAATGATTGTTGCTTGTTGAATCTCCCTTCTCATGGCTGCGCTTTCACATGGTCCAATAACCGGGATGGGGATGCCTCAATAAAGGAGCGTCTTGATCGGGCTGTATGTACTGCAGAATGGCGCGTCACGTTCCCGAATGCTCAGGTGCTTGCTCTCCCTGCAGTAGGATCAAACCACAGTCCACTTGTATTAGATACTAAACCCTATACAGTTCGACGAAAGAGGCATTTTACCTTTGAAGCTTTCTGGAATTAGGATCCTGACTGTCGCTTAGTCATTCAAAACTCTTGGTACTCTGTTTCGACGCAGGACTCTCCTCTCTCAGCCAAGCTTCGTGCGGTTGCTGCAAATTTATCCACTTAGAGTCGCAAGAAATTCTCCCATAACCGACAACAGGCAATAGAATTAGAGCACCAGTTACAAATTCTGACCAATCAGCATCTTACTTCATCGAATCAATCACGGCAACGGATTTTAAAAACAGAACTTCAGAAAGTATGGCAGAGGGAAGAACAATTTTGGGTGATGCGTTCTCGGATAAATTGGTTAAAGTGGGGAGATCGAAATACTAGATTCTTTCGTGCCACTACCCTTCAAAGAAGACAACGTAATCATATTACTGTATTGCGAGATGAACATCAACAATGGGTTCGGGATACTGGGAAGCTTTAAGAAATGACTACCACTTATTTTTCACAGCTCTATACCACTTATGGACCTCGCTGTTATGAACAGATTTTACAACAGTGCCCACAGATAGTTAATGCAGATATGAATGCAATGCTTCTTGCATAGGTAACAATTGAAGAAGTAAAAGAGGCTACATTTCAATTAAGTGCTTCAAAAGCCCCAGGTCCGGATGGTTTGAATGGAATATTTTATCAATCTCATTGGGAAGTTCTTAAAGTGGATATTTATCGAGCAGTTCAGCAATTTTTTATTTCTGGATCCTTACCTTTAGCTTTAAATAGAACTGCTATCACTTTGATTCCCAAAACCCCAAACCCAGAAAGCTTGGATCAGTATCGTCCTATTAGCTTGTGCAACTATGCTTATAAGATTTTTTCTAAAGTGCTTGCTAATAGGTTAAAACCCCTGCTGCCTACCTTAATTTCTGAGGAACAAAGTGCTTTCGTTGTCAGAAGACAGATTCAAGACAATGTTCTCATGGTACAGGAAGTCATTCATCGACTAAAGACCAGAAGAAGGAAGCGTCATTTTCAAGCAGTACTTAAAGTAGATATGCAAAAAGCATATGACCGTGTGGAATGAGATTTTCTTCAAGATTATTTACTTCGATTAGGCTTTCATTCTCACTGGGTCCAGCTAATTATGCAGTGCATCTCAACAACAAATTTTTGCGTTAAAATGAATGGCGAGTATTTACAGAGTTTTCATCCTACCAGAGGGCTTCGGCAGGGTGATCCTTTATCCCCTTACTTATTTATTCTCATTGCCAATCTCTTATCCTTCTTAATCCGGAATGCTATGGATATGGGCTTACTCAAAGGCATTAAGTTGAATCACTGGTGTCCTACTTTATCACATTTATTTTTTGCTGATGATGCTGTCTTCTTTCTTGATGGTACCTTGCTAGAGTGTCAGAATTTATCTAATATATTAAACCAGTATTGTCTGGCCACTGGACAAACTATTAATCGAAACAAATCTGGAATTTTCTTCAGTTCATCTTGTCCTATTTCTCTCCAAGAAAATTTGACTTGTGAATTAAGGGTATCTGTTTTACAGCGATGTGGTAAGTATTTAGGGATACCTACTGATTGGGGAAGCTCTAAAAGGGATATGTTTTCTTGGCTTCTGAGTAGAATTCAATCAAAATTAGAGGGGTGGAAGGAGAAACTTATATCTAAGGGAGGAAAGGAAGTTTTGCTTAAGACTATGATTCAATCTATTCCGCAATACGCCATGTCTGTTTTTAAGATTCCTATTTCCTTATGCAAAGTTATAGAACAACGTATGGCTAAATTCTGGTGGAACAATGATACAAGCAAGTCTGGCATTCATTGGCAGTGTTGGAAAGGACTACAGAACCGAAAGGAAGTAGGGGGTTTGGACTTCAGAGATTTAATCAGTTTTAATCAAGCCATGCTTGCCAAGCAAGCATGGTGCCTTATTCAACAACCTTTATCATTATGGGGAAATTTTTAGAGGTTTATATTTTCATTCCTCCACTTTTTTTAAAGCTGTCAAGGGCTCTCGCCCATCATGGGGCTGGCAAAGTCTCTTGAGCGGGAGGGAAGCCATTTTAACCAACATTCGTTGGTCAGTAGGGGATGGAAAATGCATCAACATTAGAGAAGACAGATGGCTACCTATGGGCATTCTAGGTGGACCAAAGGCCCAAGAAGAACCCCTGCTAGTAGCTGATCTTATTGATTAGTCTACCAGCTCATGGAAGATAGATTTACTGCACAAATTTTTCGACTTGCCGATCATTCAACAAATCACAAACATTCAGATCAGAACTACCTTCACCAAAGATGCACTCATATGGTCAACTACTAATCAAGGCACATTCACGGTCAAATAAGCATATCATGCAATCACAAAGACTAAATCAGGTATTACAACAACTGGTGCTTCTACGTCGTACCAAATTCCTACCTAGCTTTGGCGCAATCTATGGAAGATGCCTGCCACTCCCAAGATCCACATCTTTCTCTGGTCCATATGCAGCAACTCCTTAGCGACGAGAGACAACTTGCATCGAAGGCATATTATAGCAAGCCCTGTTGCTCTCTATGTAAAAATCAGGCTCCAGAAACTTTAGAACATCTGTTCTTATTCTGTTCGTGAACTAATCGGGTGTAGTCACACTCTCAGATCGGGATCTCTATCAGCCCCAACAATATTCAGCATCTGGACTCATGGATTGTGTCCACGGTAGGGAATGTCAACCGATTACCTCGACTGGCGCTTATCTCTAATATACTCTGGCAGATTTGGCAAGCTCGGAATGCTTTCCTTTTCTGAGGAACTTTTCCCGATCCGATCCAGGTTGTAGAAGTAGCACTGACTCATACCCAGGTCGATCGATTGTCTTTGCCCTCCTGCACACAAAAGGATCTCTCGGTCAAAAATAAGGAAACTCTCTGGCGTCCCTCAGATCCCGGGGTCCTGAAGGTCAATATGGATGGATCTTATCAACAGGGTAGCAATCAAGGCAACATAGCTTGTATTTGCAGGGATCACCAGGGCAGACTTGCAAACTTACTGATGGTTTCTCCACAGGTGTCGCTGCGTCCTCCGCTATACAGGTCGAGATCCAAGCCCTTTCCTTGATGCTTCGGCATCTTCTTGATCAGGGACTCCAAAATGCAAAGCTCCTGCTGGAATTTGATAATCTCACCCTAGTGGAAACGTTGAATCGTCGGACACAGCCGCCATGGACGGATCGCGCTCTCTTCTCCGAGGCAGCCTTCCTGTTAACCCATTTCTCCAATCTCTCGCTAGGGTTTTGTCGAAGGGAGGCTAACACGGTAGCCGACTGGGCCTGCAAGGCCCATAATAGAACTTCTTTGACTCGTAGTTGGGCTCTTCTTCCGCCCTCTCCTCTCATGAACTTGTTATGTGCGGATGCTATAGCAGCTGGTTGTATGAGTTACTCGTATTAATATATTTATTGGTGTTTTACCATCCAAAAAAAAAAAAAAAAACTCATGCTATCTAAATGTGATGCATTGTAATCTGCTACAGTTCCCTTAAATGCAATCCTAGATGTATTTTTCAATGGAGATGCAATCTATTCTTATTTATTTTGTTTTTTTTTTTTTTACCTTTCCATTTTTTTATGTACATTTTAAACACAAAATTGAAACCAAGTGCTGAAATAAATATGAGCTAAAAGCTAACATCCATGAATCAGCCCATATTTCAGCTCCATCGCCATCAATTTGATGGTCTACCATCTCTGATCAGTAACAGCCGCCGTCACATCTCCCTTGCTGGCCGCCGCAGCCTCGGCCGTAACAGAGCAGAGCATCTGATGCTCATCACCATCACCACCAATCAAAACTCTCTCTCATGCTCTTTCTCTCTCTCGTCTAAGGCATTGGAGATTCCTTTTAAGCTAATGATTTCACGCTCTGCTGGAGAATTCATTCACAACAACAACCATAGCACGCTCTTTAAAGCTTGGTACGTGCGCGAGGGCTGGAGAACCGAGCGAAGCAAGAGCACAACACACAGACTGAGATGACAATTTCTCTCTAGCAAATTTTAACTGGGTTTCTCACGTTATATTCCTCGCCAATTGATCCTATTTGTGTGACACCTCACCCTTCATGCTCACCACCCGTTCGACATTTTGCCTTGGAGATGACAATGTTGAATCAATTGATCAATTTGAGATTGCATAGGAGTGATTTGTATGTTGTTGTTCAGTGTGCTGATCATATATTGCTAATTGATGCTTCATCCTTTGATGGCCGAGAGTTCTCCTTCCCCTGGTGCTTCCGTTTACTTGCTCTCGGTGAATTAAATACCGGGAGCATGGTTGAATTTTCCTCTAAACTGAGAGCCTCTGGATTTATTTTTGAGCTTGAATTGTTCAAAGTGCACGTATCATAATCGTCTAGTTGTTAATGTAGAGAAATCCTCTATAACCGCAAATTGTTCATATGGTGCAGATGTAGCTTTTCTTTCACATATTAACTGCTGCCCTGTTTTGCGCTTGGTTGAAACTCCACATCGCATGCATTGGATATGTTGGAGTATTATTTATGTCATGCTTGCGATGAACATGTAGGTACATGGTGATTTATTTTGGTTGTCACCATTAGCTTGCACTATATCCATATCAGGATCTGCTATTTGTTGAATTTGTGTACTCGCCACATTGTAGGCTTGCTAAATATGTCGATTCTTATGGTACATGGCTCAAATTTACTGGAGTCATTGTTATTCTTGCTGTACATGTTCAAAAATATGTTGATCTTTTGGCTATGAGTGTTGAACAAAAATATGCCGATTTCTTGGCTATGAATACTGTGTGGGTTCATAACATGCTTTAGCCATGGTTATAACTGTTTTCTGTGACTTAAATTTGCTGGATTCATTTTCATGTGTCCATATCCATTCGTTGTTCAGAAAATAATTGCCAAGACTTGCGTATGTGTTATCCTAGTCATATGAGTTGATGTGAGGAATCCATGTTAATTTTTTAGGGAGATAATTATGTTGTCATGCTTTAATTGCTGAAATTAAACATGTATCCACTGTACAAGCATCGTTGATCTTCATTTGAATTCAATTTGTACTCGTCTTGATTGCGTGAGTGCATGTACACTTGCAAGAAGATATGTTTCAAGTCCATTACTTACTAAAAAAATCATGAATCTCGACCTTTACTGTTTTGATTTTGTTTTGGATTTTGCTGACTTCACTGTGTTAATTACAAGTTGTGCTATTTCAAGACTCATTTGAGTGTGGTTTTGATAACCCATGATAATGTGACAATGTATACTTGATTTGCTAGTTATTAGTACATGTTTGAGTATTATTGGAGTGGGTAAGTTGTAAATCTTGCGAGCTTAATGAACTGGACCTTGCAGCGAATCCTCTTGGGCATGAATTTGAATGATATTGTTGCCATTTGTTGATTGGTTTGATGGTCCTTGGGTGCATGTAAGTATGTGGTTCATCTCCAGTCACCTTGATACATTAGAATGATGGATTGACTCAAACCTTAATACATTAGAATGTCACGTTCAGCTCAATCGAAATTAGTGACTCCGGAAAGCAATGAAAATAAATATAAAATGATGCTGGAAATTGAAGCGAAAATAACCATAGTAAACATGCAAGATAACATGACTATAGGGGATAATTGACTCAAAAGATCCAAACCAAAGTAAAATTTTCAATTTTGCCAAATAGTTTTAAACGTTAAACCTTATGATAATTTGTCAAAATTTATAAGTTTAAGATTGAATTGACCGCTGGACAATAATTTTATGACTTTTTAGGCAGTTTTTTCCATGACTATGCATGTCGGTAGAGGCCTGGGAGGTATTATGCAGGTGAAAAATATATGAATTCCTACTATCCATGGATCGGACAGTGGTGTTCAGCACATTCTCACAGACTCGGCATTAGGTTCGAACCAATGCAATGAAAAACCAACGGCGATGCGTGCAACTATTTCAATTGTAAAGGCGAATTATGGGAACAGAAACCAATTTTGGGGCAAAAGATGAATAACTACTCCTTCTCCGGCCATGGATTGGCTTGAATAGCGGTACAAAACTGTGCAAAAATACGGAATACACGATGCAGATTTTTCCTATAATGTTAGGCTCACATTTATTGAAACATGGAGAACAATCGGCACGAACTGATACCTAGAAAAAGACTCAATTATGAGATTACAACGAACCCAGCATAAAGAAAATAAACCGAAAATTGAGCAAACGCAAGGACATGCATCGCATAGCTAAGGAATATAGTTCTCACATGACTGACTCCGGGGACAACGGAGGAAGCTGGAAGCGCTGCTCCTTCTGGCCCGAGTCTCTTCGGCTTCTGATGCGCGAGACTGAGAGAATGGATATGAAATCGAGAATGTGAGCGATTGCGCACCTCCACCGAGTCTCTCACTCCCTTCTATCTTTGTTCTTATTTTCCTCATCCCACGACCTTCCCACATTCTTCTTGTCCTTTTTTTCACGTTTTGCTGAGCCCCCAAGTCCGTTTCCTTTCCTATCTTTTTCCATTTCCTCCATCGCTCCTTCTTTACAATGCTAGATTGGCGTCCTCCTTGTAAAAATGCCAAAAACTGTTGCTTGTGTTATGGCACCATTTGAGTTCCCAGGAAGAACGAACGGGTGGACGAAAGATCTGCAGACGAGGAATTTTTGTGTAAAACACTAAGTGAGGAGATACTCATTTGTCTAGTGATGATGCAGGATTAAAAAAAAAAAAAAACGTGAGGGCCTCGTTCCTTTTGCTTTCTGCCCGAGATCTCCAGCTTTCCCCTTCTAATTTCAGTCCAGCTCTTATTCATTCTTTCCCCCTTTTAAGTGCACAAAATTTAATCCTTTCCTTGTCAATTTCAGCAGTCAATTTCAGCATCCCATCATCTCAGATGCCTTGGTTACTGCTTTGCTTAAAATGGTCTAAGGTGGCAAGAAATGGAGTCATACTTATTTGGCATGATCAAATGACATTTCGGCCAAAGAAATAGAGTTAGCCAAAAGTGCTTGAATTTGTGGGGAGATAGAGAAGGGACCGAACTTGTGGGCTCCACTTTAAATGAGGGAATGAGCCTAGACTTGGCATGAATGTAGGGTTGTCTATCGGGTTGATTCTGAAGGAGTTCACAATCAGCCTCATGCTTCACTTGATGCAATGCATTAGTCTAAACCTAAAAACTATTTCAAATGTCTCAATGCAATAAAGAATATAAAATGGATGATTACCCCTGAAAAAAAACCGCTTGTTGGCCTCCTCTCATATCCAAAAAGTAACCCCTCACTCTCTCTCTAGCTATAAAAGGAGGTAAGAGTCCGATAATTTTCAAATATTTTCGGATTTTCTGAAATTTTAAGTGATTTTTATTTTTTATTTTGATTTTTTTTATTGTTATTATATTTGGGGTATGGGTTCAGACCGGGTCTACCCGATACAAATCATTGACCCAAACCCCCTATTTGGATCCGACATGCGTCGGATTAAAACCAATTTTTTAAAAGTATTTTCTCCCACTGACCCAAAAAAAAAAAAAAAAACAAGTATTTTCTCCCTTTTAAAAAAAAAAAATTCTTTTTCCTCTTTTTATATATATTTTTCTTCATCTCCTTTTGCAGGTCTTCTTCAAGCGACGTCTTCATCCTGTGCAGGTCTTCTTCCCGAAGACACTATCATCGCCGAAACCACACTGATCTTCAATCAAGACTCAGCACTCCAAACACACAGGAATGAACACATACGTATCTCAGCATGTCATCAACGCACACTCGACGCTTGCTCTTCACCGTCTCCTATCGCCAGACCTCCACCGTTAATTGCCGGAGTAACACCACCGACGACCACCGCAGGAATGCATAAAGATGCCCCAAAAAAAAAAAAACAAAAGGGAACGTTCGGATGTGGTCGTAGTAAGAATGAAACATGACTGACATCGACTCTAGAGGCTAGCAAATCAATCGATAGTAATCAACCTACATCCACATATTCTCAGATTTGAACAAGATCACAGATCATTTTCTGCCCGTGCTCCTGAGGCATTTAATCAAACAGGTTAAGTGCATTTTATCCGCTGTGCCCATATCCAGTTCCAGAACAAACGGCTCATTCTCGGCCATTACAAAAGATGAAAACCTATTTCGGATCAATACACGTTCGAATTGCAAACATCAACTAGAGTTTGTTCTCGGTTTGAGCAAGTAGAGGACATTACCTGCATTCACGAAGAAGTTGCAGCAACCAAAAATCGATGAAGATGGCGTTCGGCTGCAATGGACGTCGACTGATGAGAAGGCTCAACTTCTCCAGAAACTTTTCATCGAGAGAACCTTTCTCATCCTCTCTTTTCTCGTTCTTCTCTGGCTTCTCCTTTCTTTCCAGCGAAGCTCTCCTGAAACCTCCAATGACCGACGTCCCTTCTTCTTCTTCTCCTCTCTCTCTCTCTCTCTCTCTCTCCTCTCTCCTTCTGTTTTCCTCTCGAGCTAAACCCTCAGCCAGTCTATCCTCCCCTCTCTGTTGTGCGTCGTCTCCATCTCCTCTCCCATTAGAAAGACTCCAGGATCTCCAGACATTTCCTCGTCAAGTGCTGAATTCATAGCCTCTCTCACAGTCATCATCTCTTTCGCCGCAGTAGCGTAGCCCTGAAACCGGGGTCATCGCCCGTGGCGCGCAACTCTTCCGCAGCCTCTCTCTTTTAACAGCACAGCATCCGAGCCTCCGGCGGCGGCTTTTCGTCTCAGAATCGCCAACATCTCGCGTTCTCGATACTCGAACTCTCGAGCTCGCTCTCGCCGCCAGATAACTACTATCAGCAACGTCGCCACGCGCCGATCGAGAGAAGGGAGACTCTACGCGGCTAGGAGAACTCGGAACTTTGAGAGCGCCGTCGTAGCCGAGTAGGCGGCGACGAGAGAGCGTTCGAGAAGAAGAAGGAAGGGAAGAAGCTCTTGAAGTCGAGGCGGAGATGGTGCTCAGGTGGAGGCCTCGACGTGGAGGGTGATGAGAGCAGACACCTGCACATCTCTCTATCTCTCTCTGTTATCCCTCGCCAGCTCACGGTTCTAGAAGGTTTCTCTCGGATCCGCTTCCGTCACAGGCTCGTTACTCATCCCTCGGTCGCCGGGCCTTCTTCGGTGACCGTCACTGTTCCTTTTTTATTTTTCAACGCTCACAGGCGTGTTGTGCGCGAGAGATGGGAGACAGGGGCTACAGGGGCTGGGCTCCTTTCATGTCTTATTAAGCTCAAGTTGTTGGCTTAAAGAACAGAGAAAAATGGGCCGAAAGAGAGGGGTTGGGAATTAAAAAGGTCGAAAATTGCCAAGTGGGATTTTATTTTTATATCCTTTTTTATGTTTTTATATTTTTTAATCAAAATTTTGCTATCTCATTTTTTGTTTTTATTTTTGTGTATTTTTATAGTTTTGCAAAAAAATGGACACTTGGATCATTGATAAAAATTCAGATTTTAACGGTGCTCGGAATAGGACTCTCCTGAGCTATAAATGAAAACTCAATATGAACTCTTCAAAATAAACCACCACTTAAAAAGAAGAAAAATAAACCAATATAAAAAAAAAAAAAGTAAGGTATTATAGACTATGATATTTGGGAATTAGAATCTAATTGATGCTGTCTAAATGTAATGCAATGTGCTCAATTCCTTTAAATGCAATCCTATAAATGAAATTAATGAAATTCCCATTAAGAAGTAGTTCGAGAATACATAAAATTTGCTGCAGGACACAACAAATTCGAAAGGCTTTTTTTTGGGGGAAGGAGAAAATATTCAATCGTTCGTGAGTGCCTCGTCAACAGTTGACATGGCATGTGCTTATTTACTGATACCCAGTTAGATTTTGACACGTGGATGTTGACATGAAAATCTAAAAATTTAATTTATTTTCTATTTTCCCCTCCATCTTCGACCTCCGCTCCGCCGGGGCTTCGCCATCTCCACCGCCCAAGTCGCCGTGGCCTCCACTGTCCCTGAACCACTGCCCCACCGTGGCCGCCACGGTCTGCGGCAAAGCTGTTGAGCTCGTCGCCGGCAGCCATGGACGAGCCAAGACTCGAGCTCAAAGCTGTTGAGTAGCAAACCAGATCTGGAGATGTAGAGGAGCGTTGCGGCAAAACAGATCTGGAGATGCAGAGGAGCGGTTGGCCATGGACGACTTCTCGGTCTGCGGCAAAGCTGTTGAGCTCGTTGCCAACAACCATGGATGAGCCAAGACTGGAGCTCGAAGCTTTTGAGCAGCAAACCAGATCTGGAGATGTAGAGAAGCGGTCGGCCATGAATGGCTTCTCGGTCTGCGGCAAAGTTGTTGAGCTCTTCGCCGGCAGCCATGGACGAGCCAAGATCTGGAGGTGCAGAGGAGCGTTGCAGCAAACTAGATCTGGAGATAATCTCCGCGCCCACTCTCTCCGTCGTCTCGCTAGATTTGGAACTGAGGCATGGGCGGAGGAGACGGCCAAACTGGTTTGATGCGGCGTCAGTAACTCCAACTCCGTCGGTGGCGATGGCGAAAGGAGGGGCGGAGGTTGGGTTCGTGCAGATGGAAGAGGAGGAAAAGGGAAATCTTGGTGGATTAAGGGATTTTTAATTTAATTTTTAATGACACGTGTCAATTTTTAATTGGTTAATAATACAGAGGGAGATGGAGCCTCTTTGCAACGTCATGGATTGGAGGTCAGATTACTATTTGATCACCGGGGATGTTACGGTGTGTTTGTGTTTATTCAAAAATTATTTCGGAAAAAGAAATAAAAAATTATTTTTGTTAGGAAATAATTTTTATTAGAAAGACCCGTTTTGATAAAAAACATTTTGAAAATAAAAAATGAATAAACATGTTTGATAAATTTTTATTCTTGTTTTTTTTTTTTTTTTTTAATTTTTTAATATTTTTATTTTCTTTTTCTTTTTTTGGTAAACTATTAATTTTTTAAAATGAATAGAGTTCGAGGAAGCTCGTCCACTGTTTTCGCTGCGCTCTTTGAAATGCTCACCGGCAATGACTCATGGACCGTAAGGCCTTATGCACGAAAAGGCGACGAAACGGCAATGAGTCCAATTAGGATGGTCGATCTTACCGTCGGCCGTGGCCCATCAACCTATCCCCATTTGCACCGAACACCACAGCGTTCCGGGAGTCATTTTCTCAACAGGAGGATATGCGGGAAACAATTTTCATGCATTCACCCGACATCATCATTCCGCTCTTTATGACTGCTCGGCATTTTGGAGGAGAAGTTAAGTTCCTAGTAACAAATAGAAATCCTCGGTGGCTTCAGAAGTTCCGCGCCACACTAGAAAATCTGTCGAAGTATGAAATTATCGACATTGACAGTGCAGGGGAGAACATCCATTGCTTCCCAAGAGTGATTGTGGGGCTAAAGCATCACAAGGAGATGACAATTGATCCTTCCAGATCTCCCCACTCCATAAGCGACTTCAGGGCCTTCCTCAGGAGCGCCTACTCGCTAAAGAAGGAGAACGCAATCAAATTACAGGACAGCGAGCTCAATAGACGGCCTCGCCTCTTGATCGTGTCGAGAAAGCGGTCACGCTCCTTCACCAACCTTGCCGAAATCAGAATCATGGCCGAGACGTTGGGGTACGAAGTGGTTGCTTCCGAGTTGGACTCCAACATGTCGAGAACCCCGGTGATCATGAACTCGTGCGACGTGATGATGGGAGTTCACGGAGCTGGCCTAACGAACCTGGTTTTCCTCCCAGAAAACGCGGTCCTCATTCAGATACTCCCTATTGGAAAATTCGAATGGCATGCCAAGGTTTGCTTTGGTGATCCTGCAAGGCATATGAACATCAAGTATTTGGAGTACAACATAAATGAGAAGGAGAGCAGTCTCATACAGGAGTTCCCACTTGACCATGTGGTTTTCAAGGACCCAGTTGCATATCATAAGCATAATTGGAATTTGTTCAAGTCAATGTACTTGGAAAAGCAGAATGTAGAGCTTGATGTGAATAGGTTCAGACAGACATTGGTGAAAGCCATGGAGCTTTTGCGCTGAGTGAACATATTTTTTATTGTCCATTCATAGGAAGAAGTTGCTTCTTTTTCTTGTTGGGCGCAAGAAGAAGACGTTAGTATTCATAATTTTAATGATGTTTCTCAATTTTTCATGCTCATTGCAGAGGTTGGTCCACTAGGCCCTGAACTCTGTCTAGGGGATTGAATTCATGCTTTGCACCTTTGTTACTCGTAAGATCTTTCCATCCTGGCGTCACGAAATTTTCCCTTGTCGCAAGTACTTGAAAAGTGCCTCACAGGAATTGACACCACGACGAAAGTGGCTTTCTTCACGAGTCTCCAAAACAATTCGGGCATGAGGACTAAAGCAACGGTGTTCTTGCTGGCGCCTAGCCCCCTCCGGAATCATCTAGTGACTATCTTTCGGCACAGATTGAGCATCACGGAAAATAGTACGGAACCACCGACAGATTTAAATTGAAATGGAGTTAGATGATAATTTCATACTTCGAGAGACGGAATACTTACAAGCCCCTTATGCAATTGCATCCGCCTAGTACTTATTGAAGTTTACCTTGAATATATGTTTTGCCAATCTGGCCGAGAACAATTTGAAATAAAAAGCGATATTATACACAACTGTCCAGGGTATCGAATTTTTTGAAGGCGAGTTGCCGTTCAATCCATCATTTCCATATGGACAGCACTGCCGATCTAAATTCGACAAATGGTTTGATGCGAGGAAGCTATTCTTCCATCCACCAGACTTTCAACTGTGCTATTACTCATATACAAGATAATCAACCGCAGGAAGGTAAAAAAAAAAAACCACTAACTGTCAGGAGAAGAATATTCCCTCCATGCCAAGAATACATCAGGGGTTTAGGTATGCTGTGTCGTTGGAGTCTCGGATGTGATATTGCCGGCAGACTTGCTTAGCAATTCTTGCCTCAGACAGGAGGCAGAGATACCACTTACAGTAGTTAGGACCAGCTGATGAGCTTTGCGATGTCTGAAGAGAATTGATCCTCCAGCCTCTAGCACCAAAAGAATTTTGACCTGTAAAACCATTTTCCAGTGAACAAAGTTCAGCATCTGTCATGGAGTGCTAAAGACACTCTCTGATGTGACTTCATCAACTGAAGAGATAAAGCTTTCAGAGCCAGAATTTGTTCTCAAACCTTCGATACCATTAAGAACTCTGCTCTTCTTGGCTGACAGTGTTAATGTGTACAGATATAGCAGCCAGTAGCCACTATGGTCAAGTCAACCCCACCTACTGCTGCGTGCTGTCCTCTGATTCTTGACTTTCTTCTTCTTTAGAAGCGTAGACACAGCATCCATATCGGAAGAGGATAGATGAGTCTCACCCCTTAACCAAAGCAATGCCTGGGCAGCCGCATCCTTCTCGGCGAGCTTCTTATTGCTGCAAGGCCATCCTGTGAAATCCAATCCATTGAAGATCACAGTGGAACGGAACTGATTGTTTTTCACTTGCTTTGTCTTGTAGGTTGGTGCTTCATGTCCTGCCCTAACAAGTAGTGTTTGCAATTGGGTCTTCGAATTATCACCAGCAGCTCCATTTGCACCTTTTGATGATGCGGCCTGTACCGTTACTTTTGCGACTTTCTTAGGCAACTGATGACCAAAGACAAATCTACCTTCACATTGGTCTTCTGAGACCAGAAACCTTACTGCCATTAGAAGATCATGGGAGGATTGTATATCTAATTTGGGATTCAGACACTGCAATCAAACATGCACCTTGAGGTAAGGAATACGGGAAACACAAAAAGGAGTTGTAACCTGGAAAAGAAAAAGGCTTGTTGGAATGGACTCAACTTCATGATGACTAGTTAAACCCTCACCTTATTCTGGATGAGTTCCCCTAGCTCTCTTTTTAGGCTTAAATATGTCTCGTCCAACGAAGGTTCCATGAAGAACTCCAAATATCCTCCCAACATCTTTAGGTGACCATCCTATCAGATGCAAATAGTTTAGACAATGCATCATGTGATAGACAACATAGAGTGGGAAGTGAATTTCCATCTAAGAATCCAATGAAACTAGCCAAAGACAAAAAATAAAATAAAATATCCGATGGATGAAAAAACTGAGATGATAGAACTCACAAGTCCACCCCTTGAAATGTTTCCTCCAAATAAGAGAAGCACAGAGTCAGAAATACCCGTTGAATCCCGAAGGAAAACTGAATTAACCTTCACCTTCTCATTGAAAACCAACCATGGGTATGGAATCTTTGGGACCCCCGCATTCACAGAATTCTATTCCATGTGTCAACAAATATAATCCACAAATATATTCCATGTTAGAAACTAAAAGAAATACTTTGATGTATCAATTCCAAGATGTTCTACAGAAAAAGATTTGATGTCCCAAAGTGACAAAGAGACTTACAGAGTACAGAAGCACCTGACCATCCTCCACTGTCTTCAAGGAAATCGATCTTTCTTTGTTCTGCAAGTAAACAAACTGAGAAGTTAAATAGATCTAGAAAGAGGCAATCCAACTTTACATGTTTATTGATTGGTGACATCTCTTGCTAACTAAAAGAGGATCCCAAGTTGCATTGGTTTGCATTGGTTTCCACCTAATTAGAGACTTGACTTACGTAATGTGGACAAATAGATAATATTCATCCCATCAAACAAAAAGGCATAGTTTTACATACCGTGCATGAAAAAGTGCAGTCGCTTTAATTAAAGTGGTGTCAACTATTCCTTTGTCAAAGTTTGGTCAATCAATGACCCCAGATTTATATAATAGAATTACTAAAGGAAACTTAAATAGAGTGCTGGGGTGGGGGACAAGCAGAACAAATCAATTCAATGCGGACTTAAAAACAATGTTAAAACAATTCACCCACCACAACACAAGATATTCCTGGGAACAAACCCGCACAAATGATTGCCCGACTAAGATGCTCATCATGGCTAAATGAATTAGAAAACTTTGTATTTTGATCAACAGTGCCACTATCCTTGAGCAAAGAAAGGAATTGCTTCCTCAGAGAGTCTATTGCTTTCATAGTTTGCACAGATAAAAAATTTCGCCAACAGTACTCATAGCCAGCCTGTTGTCTTTCAGCATCTCTCCAACCATCATAGGCTCGAGCAAGTGCAAGATGGTCACTGTAGTCACGGCCAGAAAATTGGGCTTTTGCAGACTCTGCAAGCTACAGTGAGTTGAAACTACAATGAGAATATCATCAACAATACTATAGCACTAGCACAGTCAAAAGGAGATATCAACCCAAATAAAATTAGAATACAGAAGGTTGAAATTTTCTCAGCCAATCATATGACCGTGGGGTTGCATGAACTGCAAGCTACCACAGGCCACTGCACTTCTGCTCAATACGACTCTCAAACCACTCATCTCAGCACAGGAATTAACATGTTTCCTTATGATGAACTGCCAATTCCTCTCGAGTAAGCTTCTAGTTACTGATCCCTGCCTTCCACAAGCAGCCAGAAAATGGCTGAAAAGCTTCATATTGGGCTTTCCCAGCGCAATTATTCCATGAAAACAGGGTTTTTAAAGCAGAGTTGTCTTCCCACCTAATTGAAAATGGGCAGTGTTTTTAACCCACGCTGATTAAAGACCAGGTCCCGCTGGGCCAGCCAGTTGAGCTGGTTGCACACTTAACCATTAAAATATTCAAATCATATGTTGAGGTACTCATGGCACAAGATCAGGCAGTGAGCACCCATGAAAGAGGTCAGGCAATTGATTACCCTCACCGCCTCATTCTTTAAGTAAATTGTTTTGTGCATCTAACACTAAAAGCATACTAGAAGTCAAGAGGCAAAGTGCAACATCTCTTGCCAGATATCACGGCTTGTGGGTTCAAACCATCTCCAGAGCAAGTCCAAAATTTAGGATGGTTAAATATCTGGTCAAGCACATTGACCATTTGAACCAGTCAGTTTGGTCTGGATTTAAAATCACTGAAGACAAGGGAGGATGTTAAGCATATTCCCAAAACAGTCGACATGATTAAGTGATGGGGAACTAAACATTAAAGCAATATGGCCAGAGGAAGCATCCAATACTAATATGGCTAGAAAAGAGAACAAACTTACATCCTTCTTGTCAAATGGCATCAACAATGGATCTCTAACACTGAGACCAGCAACAATTGACATTACTGGGTCTAGACAGTTGAAAATGGCCCCCAGTATAAGCATCTTTCCCAGTTTGGGCTCAACTGGAAGCATTGAAAGCTGGCGACCTATTAAGAAACAAACATGATCAGGTCCTTCCAGAAGTTCAGCTGCAAACAGGGAAGAGTAGCATACACAGTAAACAATTAACATAAGGAGGAAATATATAATTTCAGCACCTAGCACCGTCAAATTCTCATTTTCATCTAAAGCTCCAATCACCTTCAGATATTCTACAGCATTTTGGACCTACAAGAGAGACAATTTTAAAGCAACACAGAAATTATCAATATAAATCTACTAGAAGAAACAAGCCATATGCATATCACATGAATTGAAAACTGTTAGCAAGCACAAGAAATTGTAGAAACAAACAAATAAGAACAGGGAAGTGAAACTGATACCGAAAGTGATTCTGGCGGTTGCAATGCCCTAGGCAGGAATTCTGTGATGCTTCCAAGTTGCAGACTTTTTATTTGCAAACATAAGGACTGCAATGATGTCCTCAGAAGTTCTGGCAACTGGTAGTCAGCAAAAGCATCATAAACGCATCTAGGATAGAGGTGGTAACACTCTCCAGATTGAACACGACCAGCTCTTCCTCTTCTCTAAAAAAAAAAAAAAAAAAAAAGAAAGATCAAACTTGAAATGAATGTGAAAATTCTCAAAAAAAAAAAAAAAAAAATTAAAATTAAAAAAATAATAAAATAAAATTAAAGAAGGCCACATGCTGCTAAAGAATTGGAGGACTAACTCAAACCTATGACCACTACATTAAAAGAAGCGCCAGACTGATTACACTTCCCTGCTCAAACCCTTAGAATGTCAAATGCCTTTTTATCAAATTCTCTATGGAGAAACATCAGAATTGTGCCAGCAACAGTCACTTCATAGTTTAGACAAGTTAGCTAAGCTCAAAGTAAGGCCAGGAACAAATGGCTCAGATCAATTGCACATACTCTAGTCAAACTCAGGAATTGAATTTCAGATATGAATGTGTATCCTGGTTTCTGACTCTTAAAGCAGTGGTGACAGCAGAATCGATAGGTAGAGTCCAGAAACAAATGGCTTGGACCAATTGCACATATGCTAACTGAACATCAGGTAAGAACATGTGTCCTGGTGTCTGCCATGTCCATGACTTTGCATGTGTATTTATCGTAATTGAACACTAGAAGTCTTCAAAAAATAACAACATAGAAGGCGTTCTGTTTTCCTCCATCCCTGGTAGGAGGAACCATGCCTTTAATTGGTTGATTATGAGCATGGATCTCACCCACATTCGATGTTAATAAGTTTACATGTGGGTGATGCTCATAAGCTGGTGATAGGAAATATTATCCATGTAGGAATTATAAGGTTCACCATCAAAGTGCACATATGGGTCCATTTTCACAATTTTTATTTTGATGGTTGAGTGGCAAGAGTGGTACTGCAATAACAAGAAGTGAAAGTTAGTCAGTTTGAAGTAGAGATTAGAGATGAATATCCATACACTAGCCCATACCAATTACCACGTCCTAGTCCTCAATATAAGTGTCGCAGTAATAAGGATAGACTGCCAAATGATGCATATTTCAGTCAATCTCTTGGATAAAATGCAAGCAAATTGTAATATCCCTATCATATGCAAGATTAGTATGGAAGACCATGGGCGAAAGGAGAGGACACATAGCAGGCTGACAAGACAACTGATAATTGTGAGAACATCAGCTGACAAGATAAATATAATGGCAAGAACATCCCCAATAACTTTACGTTGCAGATGCAAAGTGAGGTCAAGGGCCCAATCAGAACTTGCAATTATAAGCAAGAGATTCATGCCAATAAGGTATGAGCAATATATAAAGCATAAAGAACCACTTCTCCCAAAGCCTAAAAGTAGATAAATAGGAATCATCTCACTTGTCGAGCAGCAGCCTTTGAGATCCAAGATGGAAGCAGACAAGGAGTGTTATTGAGCGCATCGTAGGAAGTCTCTTTCGCCTTTCCACGGTCAACCACAAAGACTACATCATTGATGGTGATACTAGTCTCAGCCATATTGGTAGCTAGGACTATTTTCCTAACTCCATCTGGAGGCTTATCAAATATCAACCTCTGTGAAGAAAAAGGAGAAGAGTAATCACCAATTTAATTATTTGAAGGACATAAAAATAGTTCGAAAGTGTCACAAAAGATGAAAATAGGATACCAATGTTACAAACAGACTGAAAGATGCACGGAGGATGAAGTATCACCTGCTCGGAGCTGGCCATAGATCCATGACAGGCAAGCAACAGAACTCTGCTTGGATCACCCAAGAGAGGATGGGCTTGCAGCTGGTCCTTCAAGGAGTTTATGTCATCCCAACCAGTCATAAAAAGCAATACAGCTCCAGGCCTTTCCTTTTGAACTATGTGGCAAAGTACATGCTCGATGAGATTAAAGCCAATGGAATTGGGGTTCCAACAAGACAGAGATTCACGCGTCCACTGACTGTATCCTCTGAAGTCCGCGGATTCAAGTGCATCATTTTGCAAAAGCAGACAGATTGGATCATCTGAGAATTTAACAGTGATGAAATAACTAAACTAGCTCAACTAATTTACGTACCTCGACAGCAGTAGCGATTTGGCTCTTCCTCTTTTTAACAGCTAGTCTCTGCATTTTCCAACTTTTGTCTTGACCATAATCATCAATCTGATTATGTGGGGTCAATCTATATCTAGTCATCTCCAAAATGTTCGCCAAAAAATGAGCTCAGACAGGGTAGGTAAAACCCTGAAGAAAATTACATTAGCACACAGAACAAACAAGAACGCAATTCTAATTGAGCGGATCAGCCAGGAAAAAGTAAGGGAGACAATGAAAATATTAAGCCATTAGGAGAATATCACAAACAAAATTGTGACCACAAAATTCATGGCTACCCAAAAAAACACAGATTAAGACCTTTTTTCTAAAATGCGCAACAGTAAAGAGAACGAACCATCATATTTTGAGACTTTTTCCCAAAGCCCACCAAATTACTGTAAATTCTTTCAAGTTGCATCTTGACACAGAGTTTTATGCTTGCCATTTAATAACATAATAGAGCCATTTAATTTTCAGGCAGTATCAAGTTATAATCTCCCCAATGACAAAAACGGGTACCTGTATCATGTCATAAAACGTAGGACTAATCCGCGAAAAGCAACCTACAGGCTAATATAGGTGCCAAAACACCTGTAGCTCACAATAAGACAAAGTAAAAACTGCATCCAATGGAAAAAAAAAAGGTACAGTATTTGATATCTAATTTCTCAAACTCACAGGTATGTGGATCATTGGAGCACCACCAAAGTAATTAGAAAAAAGCTCAGCATTGAGGGTTGCACTCATCAAAATCAGCCTCAATTCAGGTCGGCGACGAAGAAGATTCTTGAGCACAATGAGAAGGAAATCTGAAACATGCAGAATTCAGCTGAGAACAGCAATCAAGGAATATCCAAATAGCCCCAAAAAAAAAAAAAAAAAAAGTTCCATACTTACCTTCATTCATACCACGTTCATGAATCTCATCAACAATAACATGAGTTACACCAGTCAAGTTTCTGTAAACAAGTAATCTCCTCAACAATATGCCAATAGTGCAAAAAAGTAAGCAAGTATCCCTCCCTTTCATCCCCTCCAGCCGAACCTTGTACCCAACCTTATGTTATGAAAAAACAACAAATGCTTCAGCAACAGGACAGTAAATACTCCATCTTGCATAACTAGTTAAAAGCAAGATTCACATAGCCAGATGAAAAAACTAACAGATTCTCCCAGTTGCTCTCCTCACTCTGAAGCAACCCTTTCAGAACCAGCCATAGCAGATATTCTTCTTGGCTGAGTGCAAATTATACCACATGCAGCCCCTTGAGCAGCTTCAATCTCAGATTCAAGTATGTATTGAGGAAGTTGACTTGTTTTACCACATCCAGTTTCACCAGAGACAACCACCACCTATATGATACACATTTTTTTCCATCAACAATTATTCGTGAAAATAGTGTAAAAAGGAAATCACGTAATACCTCCATACCTAACAAATTCTAACCACTGTATACCTGGTTGTAAATTTCTTGATACTATTCAAGCAAGCCTCTGTACCAGTTGAACTCATCAATATAAGTTTTTTTGAAAAAGAAAATTTGGATTTTTCCAGGGACATGGGAGACCATTACACCACCGAGAAGTTCAAAAGTTTTCAATGAAAAGATAAAAGGAGAGGTATGATGCCAAAACTGTTCTTTCTGCTCATTGTTTTGGTGCTCTGCCCAACTGTTGTTTGCAATACACACCTCAGCAACAAAGGCATACCAAACAAATTTGTCAAGATAAGATGCATGGGTAGGCACGTTCCTCAAGCTCATGGCCACTTCATTGATTAGATAAGCGAGGTTTCAAAAAGGGCCCAATTCATGTTGCATGAAGGGAGATCAGAACAACATGCAACCAAAATGCTGAAGAGGAATCCTAATTTTTCGTCAAATAAAGCAGGTAATGACATTTTCCTCTAAGGCTTTACAAACAGACTGCAACAATTGGAGATCCCTCAAGCCATCCTCTCGTATCTAATCTGTAATTTATGAAACGTTTAATTGTTACCATTGGCTTAGTTTGCACTAAGAAATTATCAAAAGAGGAATTTGAAGGAGCATCTTAGGAGAGCAAGTACCATGTGGTAAATAACTACAGCTTCAACCTGTGTGATGAAAACTTTATTTGTTTATCATAGTTACTGTCACTGTCTCCCTCTGAGGCACACAGTCAAGCAAAAGGTCCATTAACGTCGAACGTTTTAGAGAGCCAACGTAGACTTACTAGATATGACCATTTCAAATTATTTTTTTATGCTACAAATGAAATTTTAGTAATCGGCCCCAGCAAACAATGTAACTTCCACTTCAGGCGAACAAATAAAAATTTAGCAAAACCAGAAACCAGCTTATAGATCCTACCAACCTGATTTTCTGAAATGGCTTTCAGCAAGGCATCCTTCTCTTTGTATGCAGGGAGACTTCGATGAAATTCAAGCATCTTTTGGCCTTCAGGAGATTCCTAGGACGTTAATAGTACTTGTCAGTTATAAGAATAGTTGCAAATTATCAAGACCCAACTTACTATGCAAACAGATGTGGCAATCTATAAAATATTCCACAAAATGCATTGCTAAATTCACCTGCCAATCTTGCTGTTTATTACGCAATTGTAAACTTCTCCGGTGTTGAATTTTCTCTACAACTACACTGTTTGGTGTAATACACTCCTGCTTGTCATAAAGATCATCAACAGCAATACTCCCATCAATGCCAGATGATTTTGGTGAATACAATAACTTATCCTTACTTTTGGGCTTTCGGGAAAGGTATGCTTAGAGGTGTGTATCCACTTCCATTTGCTATCTATAAGGTAATACCACCTGGATGCACACAAAAGCATTAGTCTACATTTTCACTGCACAAGAAAATTCACCATGTGGAAGCACCAAGTTTCAAAACCATGACTACATTATTAATACAACTTTAGCCAGGCACTTCATCCATATATCTCTCTTCCTATAAGCATGTGGAAATAAATTTATAAAGAGAGGAACAAAGTACGTATATCGGGGATGTACCTCTCTCTGTGGGCGCCTGTCATCAAGATCAGATCTGTAATTTGGCAGAGGGACTTCGCTAAAGACAACTACTTTTGAATATTGATGGCTGCAAATGGAAATTGCTTATCAGAAATAGCGGAATTGATATCAGGGGAGGACTGGCCTCAAGTAGTTGTAATCTGTAATCTGCAATAAGCTTAAGTACCTATGCAATCCCATCCTGGTTGCCAGGGCTGAAAGTTGATCAAAGTCACGTCTGTCTATCCTCTCCCTAGATACCATCTCCTGCTCCTCTTTATTACGAAGAAGCATGGTCAACTTCCACTTCCACTCTTCCACATTGTCAAGGGTTGATGGATGCTAGAACACGACAGAACACCAAAACAATATAAATCAAGATTAAACAAGAAATCTACTCCACAAACTAAGCAAAAATAGGAAAAGTCCCAAAAAGAGAAGGCGTAAAAGCCAGCAAGAACCATCTGCTATCCCGGTGTATACATGGAGGGGGCTATGTACTACAAATATATCATGAGATGCTTCAAATTTTTGTTAATTATGAAGTGCAATTATCATTTGACACTTAAGACAAGGGCTATGTTGCTTGGCACAAAGGATCCACAACCTTCTTTTTTTACTGGCAACAGAAAGACCAGTAGGCTACTACTCCAACATACCAAATAAATTCCCTAGAATTGCTAAGCTTATCTATTAACCTAATAAGTTTAAAGAGTTAAGAGGCAGAGTGACATCAGAATTAGGACTGTTGATTTAACTTACCCGAAAAATTACATTCATCAGCAAATTAGCTGAAATGATACAATAGTGAAAGTCCACAAGTAACATGTTATTGCCATGTTCTAGACTTCTTATACTGATTTCTTAATATAAAATCAACATGAAATCTTTGCATATTAGACTCCTTTGATTAAATTGTTCGATATGGATTTAAAGGAACAATTCTAGTCTTTTTCAAACCTCCTAAAGACAGCAGTGAATGTATACAAGCAAATCTAATGTCACAGCTAAACAAGAGATTGGCACAAGCATACTAGGGATATTTGACAAAACCATCTAATTTTAAATGGGATTTTGTTTATGAGTGCTCCTAGGAATAACACCTATTTAAGGAAACAATCTAACTCACAAGGCACTTTTCATCTTGTGTTAGGGTAGCAATGCATTGAAAATCAATACATTTCTTTGTTAAGTGTCCTTAATCAGTGTCCTGGAGATCCTCATTGACAAAGCCCTTTTACATTTTTTTTTTTTTTTTTTGGGTGAAAAAAAAGCCCTTTTACATCTAAACAGACAAATACTTAAAACAACCTGCATATTCCTCGCAGCTTTGATCATATCATATATCATTTTATCATATAAACTCTTCAAAACATAACTGATCGAGGCATATAATCTCCTTAAAATGTGACTGATCAAGTCATAAATGGCACCACCATGCTAGATAGAATGTTCTTATTTACAATAGACATTGCCCTCCCATTAATCTCATTTCTGATTGTTGCTTATGTCTACAAAAAAACTAGCCATGGAAAGGCACTCCTTCTAGTGCTCAAGCTGTAGGCATCCAGAATGTATCTTATTTCCAAGTCCATACCACACCTTGAAGAAGCTGAGGTGTACATGGGATTTCAATACTTCAAACTTTCGGACTCTTTTAGTTTACAGCACATGCACCGTGGTTTCCTCATCCACATGTTTTAGCATACTCATCACTGACTCCACCTTAAACCATACTGAGGAACAAATTGTACACAAAGTCCTACAGGGGCATTTGGTGGCATGAATAAAACTGGAAGCATAGTCTAACCGAGTTCCATCGTAAGCACGATTCAAAAACCAACTACTGGGAAGCATACAAGCAACGAATTCAAACCAAATGGCAGAAATCCTTCACTTCAGGCTTGCTTTAACACTTAGTTACCACCCCAATTCAATACCAAGCAACACCATCAGAAACTCGCCGTACCCCAACGTTCTAACCGAATTTTACTATACTAAGCTCAATCAGAACCACGACCGACACTCATTCACTCCACTAAAAACACGAAAACTCCAAACTTACCATCTGCTGCTGCTGCTGCTGCTGCTGCTGCTGCTGAGATGAACCGACCTCAAGGTCCGACTCGTCGCTGGACTCGTCCTGATAAGCAAACCGGTGTAGCTCGAGCTCCGCCGGTGCAGGAACGGCGACGCGACGCCGCCGCCCCTCCTCCGCCTTCGGCCCACCTCCACGGCCAAGCACGCGATCATCCGCCGCTCCAACAAAGTCGGCGGGCGCGCCGACCTAAGCATCGCCGCCCGAGCCCTCAAGGCGGCGGCGGGCGGGTGAGCCGAAGGTGGCGGCGCCGCCGCGGAGGCCCTGCAAGCCCTGCGTAGCTGGACGACGGCGGGCGGCGGCGGCCGCCGAGCGGACATCGCCGCCCTCAGGCAGCCGTGGAAAATGGCCGAGTACGCCATCGTTCCAGGCTCCGGCGAGGCTTTCTCCCCAATCGGACGCGCCTCACTAGAAATCATGAATACGAGTTGCATGTGAAATAATAAGAGAAGAAATAATCTCACATAATAGATCTAGAGATAATGTTTGATAAAAGTAGTGATTTTGAATTTTCCCTTACTCTTCTCTAAAATTATCTACTTTACACTAACTTATCATTGACCTATTATGTATTTGGACTTTATTATACATATAATAACAAGAACGAATTATTGAGGTTATCGAATTTACATTTTGTGCAATCTGCCTAAATTTTAGAAAGTTTTGGCATAAGCTCAATTGATTTTTCGATAGTATGATATATTATCTCAATCGATAGTGTAACAAACAATCTAGATTACTTTCTCTGAAATAGTTATCAACTCTATTGATAAATTGATAAAAAGTATACTTTTTGCTGATTTACAAGTGTAATTTAAGCCTAGCTTTTTCTCCAAACTATTCCCAAAATAAAAGAAAGAAAAGAAGTATCTCTTATCGAGAGAGAGAAAGTAAAAAGTTACTGTAACTTTATTAGAGAAATAATAATGTAGTCCTAAGATTTTAATGTCCCCATGCATGGCACTATAAGATCCATTATTTTCTGGTATTGACGTAAAGCGGAATAGAAGCCACATTGACCAAATGTAAAAAAGGGATTCATCTTCAAAGGATCCATTGGTGACCATAACATCCATGAATTGGTCCCAACGGCGCCGTACAATTATCAAAGTCAATTTCAACAAAGGATTTAGTTTCAGATATATGAGGACCTAAGATACACTTCCTTGTCATAAAAAAGTTAATTTATGTCGAAAATAGAAAGTTTTAGTCATGTAACCAAGAAAAAGAAAAGAATTGCTTAATTTAATATTGACTTCGGTCGAGCTTAATGCTTTTGTGGTTTGGGTTACGTGATAAACATGAATTTAAAAAATAGTTAGAAAAGGCTTTCCAATTTTTTTTAATACTAACAGAATAGTTATAAAATTTGTTAATTCCAAACAATAGTGCACAAATGAATGCTAGATGTGTTTCTAGTTAATACTTTCAAGCGACATTTTATTACAGAAAAAGAAATTTAAAAATGCGCCGTACACATAAATTCTACTATAATATTAGAAAAGTTGTTAGAATGAAGATTTGTGATAATTTGATCACTACAAAAAGTCCAAAGCTCACATAAATTAGAAAAAATTTAATTTTTCCACTAACATCTCATTAATGTACCAAGAGTAACAAATGCAAATTGGCCTTATTATATTTGAATTTTCATTCAGTTGTCACGTAATAGTTCCATCAACTAACATATAAGAGTGCAGAAAATTTTATATGATGGATCTTTGTGGAGAACCATATTTCTACTAAGGTCCATTCACCTACCCCAACTTTTTACAATTATTGGAAGATAAAAACAGCGACTTTTTTCTTTTCTGGTCAGGGAAATAACAACTTAATCGTCTCAATTACCCTAGCATTGATGTACTTAAGATCAAAATTGCAAAATAATTCAATGTAATCAATATTTCCCACATAAACACTAGGTTAAATTCACCTGGATTTTTTTTAGTTCTCCCCCTTTAATCAAGCCGATGTGATAGAATCTTACAATTTTCCATAATTACTAAATGAAGGCCATACAAATTATATAGGTCGTATATACTTTCTTTAAGTTACGATTATATCCATAAATGTATGTGTATATACTTTACCATAAAGCAGTGGTAAACTTTTAGACTATTTAAAAAATCGATACATTGCACGGTGCTTCTTTAAATATTTTGATAACATAGCACATATAAAATGAGATGTAATTAACTTATATAGATGTTTTTATGCATTCACATATCGCATAGCAATTACATTTTGAAAAATTAAATCATTATTTTGTCATAATTAAAAGAATCTTAATATATTTCCAATTCCCCTATGTGCTATTAGACTCCTCTATAATACCCATGCATGAAATTTCATTTACTATAAAATGCAAAAAGCATCACCTCACCCACATATCAAAAACAAATTGAGATAGCTCTAAAGTCAATATTTCAATGTGTTTATAAATCAAATGTTTAATTAATCACACAAAATACTAAACGATTCAAACGATTCTAATTTTTTTTTTCGTATAGTTGATAAATGCATATTACCTTGTCAAATTACACAAAACTCCTTACATTATATCTCCAAAGTAAATATTTCAACAAGTCAATATTTTTTTAAGTCCGCACAGTGAGTGGGAACTAAATCAACTGAAGGCAATGCTCATATTTGTAACTCATGGATCTTAAGACTAGCCTGAGAAAGTTTTCTCCAATTAGGACGGTCTGGAGAGAAAAATATGACCATTTTAGAAAACGTGAAATTTACCTGTTGTCTGTCAAAGAGCACGATCGAATGGTCTATGGTTTTACATAAGCTTGTCATCTCTGGCAAGTTTCATAATGTTAGCCAATGCAAATCGTATGACTTCACTTTGGGATTAACATCCTTTTCATCTCCGTTCTCAGCATCTTTGCTTTATCAAGTGGCATCCACTTGTCTCAATCTCTTCTAGCTGCAAGAATATTCTCATCATGGATAAAGGAAATAAATGTTTGATTCCGCCATAGTTATCCATTTTCACAATCTTAAATTTGCTAAAAGATTCTAGGGCAAGATGACCGCGACAAATCTTCTTCAAGTTGTTTAGATTCTTGAGAAACAACGATGCCAATCTTGAAAATGCAGTGAACTGGATATTCTCTGTGGAGTGAACAACGTATTGAAGTGAGGGGTTATTTTGTACGTGAAGATGTTTCAACTCCTGAAAACCTTCGACGCACAAATCATGTATGCGATGGTTATCTCGCAATCCTGCCAACCGGAGATCTCGCATTCCCCCCAAACATTCCTGCATCCACACTTCATGGAGAAGATTGTCGGAATCCAGCCTGAGCTTTAAAGTTCTGGATTCTTAGTAATGCCCAGTCAATGGCCGGTGCGCCTAATTTGGATTTTATGCTTTTTCAGTTTCCCAAATGGCAAGTCTCTTGAGAGATTGGTTGGATCAGAAATGTCAATGTGCAAAGTGCTCAACTTTTTCAAGTTCTTGAGCTCAGCCAGGCTAGCATTGCTTCGTGGGGTTTTATCCGCGGCCTCCCACTGATGAAAACTATTTTGCATGTATAGTTCTTCTAAATTGACCAAGCTTTCAAGCACACCAGGTCCAATAACTTCGAGCATGGAGCACTCTCTCATGTCCAAAAATCTCAATTCTATGAGTTTACCCATTTCTTTGGGCAGTCGAGCAATTGTAGAGCCTTTGAAACTTAGGAACTGTAATCCTTTCAGCTTTCCAAGTGCAGTCACATCCTCCAGATGGCATTGATCAAGACATAGTGATGTGAGGTTTTCAAGGAACTCCATTGATGAAGGTAGAGAGGTAAAAGATAAGCCAGTCAAGACCAAGACTTGAAGCTTCTCCATAGATTCAAAAAATGACTCGGGGATTTTGAGTAATTGATTGCGTTCAAATAACAGAAGAATCCTCATGTTTGGGCAGTCCAATTTTTCAGGAAGTTTATCAATGCCAACATAATTGAAGGCCATTGCAGTGCATTTTCTGAGATCATACTTTGACCATTCTCTAAACCCAAAATCATTTCTCCCGACCAAGGCATTCCATTCCGTGTCAATAAAATTGGCATGCATAAAGATGGCCATATCAATAAATATGTCATGTATGTTCCACTGTTCCAAGTCATCACTACCTAGCAACAAAGAAGAGTCAAGCAGGTGATGTAGATCCATAATCAACCTATCTCTAGCAATTTCGATGGTCTTGCTAAATTTTTTATATAAACCCAAACCCATGCAGTAGACAAGGATATCCCTTCTGTCTGGTCTCCTAGAGCCTAGAGCACAAACCAAGAACAATGATTTGATCCTCTCATGTTTTAGGTCATTGTAACTTAGTTCCACTATTGACCGTACACTGCACCCTTCTATATTGGTTGCGGCATTCCTCCATTCAGCCAAATCTCCACGCTTCAATCTTTGTGCTGTCGAGACAATCAAAAGAGGCAAGCCTCCACAATTCCTAACCACTCTATCCACCAAGCTCTCAAATTTAGGGTCATCAACTTTGTTCCCCACTATCCTTTCAAAAAGTACTCGTGCTTCTCCATGCTCTAACACATTGAGCAGGAATTCTCGATCAGAGCCCATCCCTGCGTACAAAACTTCTCGGTCTCTAGACGTTAATAATAGCTTGCAGCCTCTTACTTTATTATCATATCCGCAAGGGATTCCAACTTCCTTCAACTCTAGCTTTGTCCACAAATTATCTATAATTATAAGAATCTTTTTCTTAGAATATTCCTCTAACCTCTTGCACAAGAGATCTGCTCTCCCACAAATAGTTTTCTCATTCCCTAGGTTCAGACCCAATTCATAGGCGATTTCTGCCTGGATTCTTCTTAGATCTGGATTGCGTGATACATTTGTCGTTGCAACCACATCGAATAGCTGCTCTTTCTTAACTCTCCTTTCGACGTCCTCCATAAGCTTGGACTTGCCAACCCCACCTGGTCCATACACCCCAATCACACAAACCTTGTCATTAGTTATAGCCTTAATTACATCCTCTATGCTTGAAGCCCTCGACTTCCGAATATCTTCCTCCCTGTGAACAGATCTTGCAGCGGAAGTGGTGGCAGTGACGATTTCTATGGGAGTATTCTCATAATAGACGTTTTGGAAGATACTATTTTTGCTTTCCTTATGGAGACCTTCAGGAAGTTTTGGATTCTTAGTAATGCCCCACCAATGTTCAATGCGCCTAATTTGGATTTTATGCATGTTCGGTTTCCCAAATGGCAAGCCTCTTGAGAGATTGGTTGGATCCGAAATGTCAATGTGCAAAGTGCTCAACTTTTTCAAGTTCTTGAGCTCAGCTAGGCTAGCGTTGCTTCGTGGGGTTTTATCGGCGGCCTCCCACTGATCAAAACTGTTTTGCATATACAATTCTTCTAACTTAACCAAGCTTTCAAGCACACCATGTTCAATAACTTCGAGCATGGAGCACTCTCTCATGTCCAAAAATCTCAATTCTATTAGTTTACCCATTTCTTTGGGCAGTCGAGCAATTGTAGAGCCTTTGAAACTTAGGAACTGTAGTCCTTTCAACTTTCCAAGTGCAGTCACATCCACCAGATGGCACTGATCAAGACATAGTGATGTGAGGTTTTCAAGGAACTCCATCGACGATGGTAGAAAGGTAAAAGATAAGCCAGTCAAGTCCAAGACTTGGAGCTTCTCCATAGATTCAAAAAATGACTCGGGGATTTTGAGTAATCGGTTGCGTTCAAATAACAGAAGAATCCTTATGTTCGGGCAATCCAATTTTTCAGGAAGTTGATCAATGCCAACGTAATCGAAGGCCATTGCGGTGCATTTTCTGAGATCATACTCTGACCATTCTCTAAACCCAAAATCCTTTCCCCCGACCAAGGCGTTCCAGTCCGTGTCAATAAATTTGCTGTGCATAGAGATGGCCTCATCAATAAATAAGTCATGCATGCTCAACTGTTCCAGGTCATCACTACCTAGCAACAAAGAAGAGTCAAGCAGGTGACGTAGATCCATAATCAATTTATCTCTAGCGTTTTCGATGGTCCTGCTAATTGTTTTAAATAAACCCAAACCCATGCAGTAGATAAGGGTATCCCTTATGGAAGGTCTCCTAGAGTGTAGAGCACAAATCAAGAACAATGATTTGATCCTCTCATCTTCTAAGTCATTGTAACTTAGTTCCACTATTGATTTTACACTCGTCCTGTCTTTATTGGTTGAAGCATCCCTCCATTCAGGCAAATTTCCACGCTTCAACCTTTTTGCCACCGAAATAATCAAAAGAGGCAAGCCTCCACAATTCTCAACCACTCTATCCACCAAGCTCTTAAATTGAGGGTCGTTAACTCTATCCCCCATTGTCCTTTCAAAAAGCATTCGTGCTTCTCCATGCTTTAACTCATTGAGTCTAAATTCTTGGTCAGAGCACATCCCATTGTACAAAACATCTCGGCATCTAGACGTTAACAATAGTTTACAACCTCTTGCTTTATTATCATATGTACAAGGGATTCCAACTTCCTTCAACTCTAGCTCTGTCCACAAATTATCTAAAATTATGAGAATCTTTTTCTCAAAATATTCCTCCAACCTCTTGCACAAAAGATTTGCTCTCCCCTGAATAGTTTCCTCATTCACTAGCTTCAGACCCAGTGCATGGGCAATTTCTCCCTGGATTCTTTTTAGATCTGGATTGCGTGATACATTTGTCTTTGCAACCACATCGAATAGTTGCTCTTTCTTAACTCTCCTTTCGACGTCCTCCATAAGCTTGGACTTGCCAACTCCACCTGGTCCATACACCCCAATCACACAGACCTTGTCATTAGTTATAGCCTTAATTACATCATCTATGCTTGAAGCCCTAGACTCCAAGATAACTTCCCCCCTGTGAACATATCTTGCAGCAGAAGTGGTGGCAGTGACGATTCCTATAGGAGTATTCTCATAAAAGACCTTCTGGAAGATAATATTTTTGCTTTTGTCATGGAGTCCCCGAATGACTTGAGTCATCTTCTTCACCTTCCTACCAATTGGATGGCGCACCACTGGGTTGGGGAGAGACCCACGAAAGCAAGCATGTTTTGCATTTCTGTTATGGTTTAACAGGTCACCTGCCTTCTTAGTCTCCTCCTTCACACTCTTCAGCCAATTCTCAATATCAGTTTCTATAGGTTTTCCGTTATACATTGCTTCTTGGACAGAGTGCTCCACCCTCTCTTGTGCAGTCTCCAGCTCCTTGACTCCATTTTCAAGATCTTCGACGTAGCTCTTGTAGAACAGCACGTACCCAAATTGACGTCCAATGGGAGCAAAAAGGTGCTCGAGGAGTTTCGACACTAGATTCAATGCAACAGTCTCACCCATAATTTCTTCTTTAATCTCTACAATTTCCTTTTTCCCCCCTCTTCTGTTCCTCTTCTTGTTGCCTCCTTTTATTATTCGCTTAAACAAATGCGTGCGAAGGAAACTGAAAAGAACTGAAATAACCAATTAGAATAGTGAAACAAAACGAGCGAGAGAGAGAGAGAGAGAGAGAGAGAGAGAGAGAGAGAGAGACTGGGGAATATCAGCAAGAGCAACTTAGAACGTAGAGTCACTTGGGGAAAAAGTTGGTTGCTCTACGATGCTCATCCAGTTTGTTGCGCTGTAGAGGTTACAAATCAAAAGATGCCGGGTACTTCTTAGAGAGCTAGTAATTGTTTTGATGTTTCTACCATCCACCACTTATTTTGATAGACCGTGCTTCTTAGAGCTTAGCAGATGCCGTGTCAACTATAAATTAAAAGATAATTTCTTTCAAATTGGATAACTTCTAAATTAAAGTATAACATTGCACCAAGTAAAAATCTCAATGCCGTTGCTTTATTTTAAATAAAATAAATAGGGTGGGGCTATTTTTACCCCCTCTTTGGCTTGTGACAAATGTTTTATTTGATCAAAATAATCTTTTATGGAAACAAGGTCAATCACCATTTCACCCCACTTTTTTTCAATCTCATATCTTCTTCACTTTCTATGTTTATTTAAAATTGACTCTATATCCTTCCATATTAGAAAATCAATAAATCATCAATTAATCATGCTTTTCGTATTTTCTGATGGATTAAATTTTGTAAAATTATTAAGTTTGTAATTTTGGTCTATTAAATACTTATTTGCTTGGATTGTTAATTCTTCAATGTAGCTTTTTCTATTCATCTTAATCAACCATTTTTACATGGAGCACTATTGACTCTACTTTTTGACTTGAACAAAGTTTGCATTGTCCTAACACTCTCTCTCGTACGCCCGCCCGCAGCACAAATACGCATATTCATTATTTATCGATATATATATATATATATATATATATATATATATATATATATATATAACTTGCAATTGAGAAATTGACTAGTTGAGAATTTTATAGTACAAGGGGAAATGATGAGGACAAAAATCATCATTGCGGTTCTGTCCCACTTGCCTAGATCAACAATTGCAAATGACCATTAGACAAACACAAACAAAACAAGACAGCATAAAATCACAACTTTATTAACACACAACTTGGTATTAAGAAATTAATTATTTGAGAACTCGTGTGTAACATTAGAGGGAAACAAAATGATGAAGAGGAACAGATATCACCGGATATCTTGATCCCCCTAAACACAATTTCGATCCAAGCCCAGACAGAGTCGGCTGTTCCCCACTTGTCGATGGCGACGACCTTTAACATCTTTCTTTCTTTCTCCATTATTGATGGCATCGAAAGATGGCACTTCTTTTTTATTTTCATTTCTTTTCGTTGATCATGCTATGTGAAGTTGGACAGAGCAAGTTGTTAAAACAAGAGATGGCTATTATTATCTTTTCCAACGAGCCTTTGTGGGTCCGACCAAAAAACAAAACGAGCCTATGTGGCAAAAGGCGCTCATGTGGTAATTCTTTTATTATTGAAAAGGTAAAAATTAAATAAAATTGATGATTTTTAAACAAGATATATTTTTCAAAGAGAGGCCTAGTTCCGTAGAAAAGCATCAATTTTAGGTTAAATATCCATTCTGACCAAAGGTATATCTCATTAAAAATCATCAAGTTTTACTTCATACCTAAATTTAGCCTTCGCTAACTTTTGGTCTTATAGTGTCATTAAACATCTGACATGTCAATCCTACGACATTCTTTTTTTTGCCAAATCAGAATTATATGTAACTTTTCCTATTTTTTCATTCTTTTTTTCTTTTCTTTTCTTTTCTTCTTTCCTTCACTAACAAAAGTTGTCCGTCCATAGCCACCTCGTACTCTATCTGCACACATCTCTTTATACCCTTCACTTGAATGAGCTAGATCTGTACTTCGAACCCATTTCCATATTTTTTTTCAGCTTCTTGACGGCAAACTGACCAACCATAGAATGCTTCTCTGCTGTTATTGCATTTTTATGCCTTGTTCTTGAAGAAAATGGTCGCGATCTTATTCAGAATAAACTAGATGAAAAATTTCTTCTGATTAGCCCATTTTGAACCAAGAAACATGTACAAGACCCGGAGTGATTAATGCCGTGAATCTCCTAAGCTTTTGCCTTCTGTTTCTTCGAAAAAATTCACTCCTTTTTCATGATTGAACAGCTTTAGGGTCTATTTAGTAACATTTTTGTTTCAGGGAACAATTTATTTTCAGAAATAGTCTTTTTCTATTTCTATTCCCTAGAATAATTTTTGAGTAAAAGAACACGCTTGGTAACAACACAAAATTTATATTCTCAAAATAGAAAAACAACAAGAGTGCATTTAGTACAACCAACAATTTTTTTTTTATAATGCAGAATTTTTTATAATTTTTTAATAATTTTTTAAGAATTTTATTTTTCCCTCTCTTATTCATCTTGCCGCTCCTCTAGCCAATGCCCGATGGCCAAAAGTGATGTTTGGTGTCCGGCGGCAGAGGTGAGAGTCTCCGGCGACCGCACGACCAGCGACGTCAAGCAATGGCAATGTCTAGCGAATGGTGCCAGTATGCGGTGAGGAAGAAGAAGAAAAACAAAAGAAAAAAAAAAAGAAAGAAAATGACTTATTTCTAAAAATTGTTCCTAGGAACAAGAAGTTATTTTTTTCTACTTCTTATTTTTATTCTAAATCTATTCCCTGACTATTTTTCTATTCCGGGAAATAGAAAAATTAGTTGATATTACCAAATGGATTTTTTGTTTTTTTTTTGTTCTAGGGAACAAAAAAAAAAGAAATTAAGAGAAATAAGAACATTACCAAACGGAGCCTTCGGTGTAGAAAAGCGATGTACGAACGGCCAATGACCTTAAAAAATCTAGCTATGGCTGCCATTGACCGTGCATGACCTTTATCAACACAAATAAGAGGTCAAGCCGATTCCCAGAAATCAAATCTGGGGCTCACTTGAGCTTAGATCCTAAATTTGAGGCTCTAATGCGCCAGCCAAGCTTGACAACGGCGAGAACGAGCCATGGCTAGGCTAGTGGACACCGGAAGCAGGGGGTCATCAGCGGAGAATATAGGCTTTAGTGGTGGAGATTTGTGGCAAGGGGTTGGGCAAAACATAGATCTCAACGGTGGTTGAAAGCGGAAGCAAGGATGAACGGTAATGGTGATGGATAGAGGGCTGGTATGGCAATGAGGTAGTGGTGGAAGGTGAGTCATGGAGTTAAGTTGATTGTGCTGGTGCCTAGGGGTGAACATGGTCCAGGTGAATAGTTCCTACCTTGGAATCGAGAACTGCCCACTAAATTTCAAGCCATTTATTTTGATTAAGGAGTGAAAGCTATAGGGTGGAACAAATAGACAATACTCGCTAGCCAAAAACTTAATTTCTTTGAAGGTTATGATGTGGTCCTCTTTAGGCTTCCCGACACTAGAGATATGTATTCCACGTAAAAAGCCCTAACCTTCATAGAAGTTAAAACATTAATTGTTTAATCCATCTTTCTTTTAACATCAACCTTATTTAACCGTGGGAATGCTTAAGGAGATGGCTAAGGAGAAACCTAATTATACTCTTAAAATGAGTTGTTGGCTTTTATGGACATCTATGTAGCATTGATACTCTCTGGGAGCCTTCGTGTCGTGTATGACACTCCGACACGTGTCCGACACACTCCGACACGTCCCGACATGCGGTCAACGAGTGTTGAAAAATTTGACACGTGGTCAACTCTCATCGACACGCAAGTTCGGAATTTTGACACGCGATTTCGACACATATGAGGTCAATTTTAAAAATTTCTAATATTTGAGGGGTCAAAATATAAATATACAAAAAAAAAGATAAAAAAAAGGGGAGGCTTGGTGGCTGGGCGCCGCTGCCACCGTCGCTACCACCGTCGAGAGGAGGCTCGCAACCTCGTCGGCCATAGGCGACAGAGGGTGGGGGGGCCTCGCTGGGCTTGGCGAGGCCATTGCCGGCCAAGGCTAGCCGGCGAGGCTTCCCCAAATTTGGGTGATACCTCAGTAGAGGCTCGGGTGAGTCTCGCCCAGATCTAGGTGACGTCGTACCCTCGCTCGGGCCCAGCGAGGGTCACCGGCGAGGCCTCGCCTGGGGTTGGGGAGGTTTGCCAGCCACAAGCAAGGGCTGGCATCGCCCAGATCTAGGTGATCCTCGCTGGCCCTAGCCAACATGTCGCCCAGATCTAGGTGAGCCTCGCCGGGGCCGGCAAGGTTCGCCCTCCATCCACTACAGAGGGCCGGCGACCTCGCCGGCCCCCTCCGATGGTGGCTAGGCACACCGTTGATGGGGGCAGTGGTAGCGGCGTGCCCAGCCACAACCTTGCCTCTTCTCTCTCTCTTTCTCTCTCTCTCTCTTTCTCAGAATTGTTTGTGTTTTAATTTACTATGAAAGAAATAATAAAAAAATGCTATATACCATAAATAAATAAATTTAAAAATATCATTTCAGCAATTTTTCTTTAAACAATGTTTTTTTCCTCTAAGTTTTATGTATTATTGTAACAAATTAAAATAACGAAAGATATTAACACATGTTAAATAAATATTTTTAGTGTAAATTAATTCTAGGTTATTTTATTATTATTTATTTATGTATTTATATATAAAAATATATTTAATATATAACGTGTTGGAACATATCGGAATTCTCTATTTTTAAGAGATGAGGTGTCGGCGTGTTTGTGTCGTGTCGTGTCATGTGTTGCATGTCGTGTCGGTGCTATATAGATGGACATCTCCAATCAATTCTCTCCTTCCTCTACATTTGTTTATTTTGTTTTGGTCGATAAAGTAAGTAAATAAATTATTAGAAATAAAAAGAAAAAAGAAAAAGTAAGGAGGTTAATCCTACTACATATCCAAGAGACAAAATTACTCAATAATATTTAATATAAATATAGATATATATATTTGGTCGAAAAACTACAAAATAAGTAAGTAATTGAGATGAAATATATACACACACACACACACACATATATAGGTTTGGTCTATGTGGGTGGGCGGGTGGTTCCACACGTAGAACTAAAAACTGGAGCAATACTCTTTGGTTCCACCAAATTTCTCTTCACCTTTTATGTTTATTTTTAATTGACTAAAATATCCTTTTATGTGTGAAAATCAATTAATGGTTAGCTAATCATAAATTCGCTTCTCGCTATCACGCTTCTCCCATTGTCTTTCTAAATTATGATGAATTAAATTTTTCAATACTTTAAAGTTTGTAAGTCTGATCCATGAATAGTACTTTTATTAGATTTTTAGTTTTTTAGTGTAACTATTTTATTCATCTTAATAGTAAGAGGACAACGTGAGGCCCTCTCTCTCTCTCTCTTTGTCTCTCTCTCTCATACAACATGGATACTTAAGTTCATCGTTCATCAATAAACAACTTGCAATTAAGAAAATTATTAGTTGAGATATGTATAATAGTAGGTGGGAAATGATGAGGACATAAATCACCACGTGGTTATGTCCAATTTGCCCAGATAAATATTTGCAAATGACCATCGCACAAAGATAAACAAAGCAAGGCAACAAAAAATACACAACTCGCAAATAAGAAATTGATCAGTTGAGAAATAGTGTGTAAAATTAGAGGAAAATGACGAAGAGGGACAGATATCACCATGTATCTCGATCTCCCCGAAGGCATATTTCAACCTTAGCCGAGAAGGAATCGGTCGTTTCCATGTGTTCAAAATGTTTATTTTACTTTTTTGTAAAACCTCTCACTTAGTAAAATGACGAAGCAGGTTTAAAGCAATAATGCCCAGCTCGGATATATATAATATACATTTTCAAATAAAGCATATGGAATTTTAGTCAATTAAAGAAATCTCTAAATATTACCACTACTACTACTACATATTTATCTTTTAAGGAAAAACGGATGACTTTTAGTCAATCATTCAAATCTTTTATTATAGGTAATGTTTTACTTTACTATTATAAAGATCATAAGCTATTACTTGAATGGAACTACCATGATATTTATAAAAGAGTAAATATGTTTTAAAAAAAAAAAGGTAATAAAAATATAGCATATATAGTTTATTCATTTAGGAGAAGGATTGAGAAGAAAAAATATTCTAAAATCTTTACAATAGTGTAATTATGAAAACTTATAAGTACTAATAAAGAAATTGATTTGTCTTTGTTGGAAAGTTGATGGACTAGATTGAATAAATTAAAAATAAAGGCACTATCTTGACTATTTAGGCGTAATTCAATGACCACATTGAATGAATTAAGACTCCAATGATAACATTGCATATTGAATCAATGTTTAGCAATTATTTATGTTATTTTCCCTTTTGAAAATCTAATATGTCAATTCACAAATTAAAGTTGTATGCTTAAAAGGATTTTAGGTCCTCTGCAATTATTAAATATCAATTTTCCCCATCAATTGTAATAGGCTGGATTATTTGAATGCCTGTGAGAAGAGACTTGCTATTTTTCCAAGTTCATCCTATTATTTGCAAGTCACAAATTACACTAGCAACAAGAAGATGGTTAAACATGATGTCATACAACTACCATTTTACAGACAAATAAAGTTAAGAGAGACATCTCTGTGCCTCTACAATCAGTTTATATTGCGGTTATCTCACTTATTTTTGTTTCTTCTTCCTTTTTTGTTTTTTCTTTCATGTTTTTTAGGGTTCAATCAATAGAACTAGATTACCAAACAAAGAGGGTGAAAGTGAAACAAGTGCTGAAATCACACTAAAAGTAGATATACAATGACACACATACCAGGGGTGCCTTCACCGTAATGCAAACAGACCTAAGATGTCTTAGCTTCACTCCTGACTTGTGCACAAGATGGGTGAAGGGCAATGTAAACCAAAAGCAATCCTGATAACATTGAAATATAAGCGGACATATTAGCATAATGCTGATAGCACAAGAAAACTAGATATACAATGACACACATACTTAGCATGCCTTCACTGTAATGCAAGAGGAATTCAGATTTCTTGGCTTCACTTCTGACTTGTGTGCATGATGGATGAAGGGCAATACAGGCCAAAACTAGTCCTGATAACATCAAAATATAAGCAGACATATTAGCATAACGCTGATAGCACAAGAAAAGTAGATATAAAATGACACACATACCAGGGGTGGCTTCACTGTAACGCAAGAGGAACTGAGATTTCTAGGCTTCACATCTAACTTGTGTGCAAGATGGATGACGGGCAATGCAGGCCATAACCAGTCTTGATAACACCAAATTATAATTGGACAAATTAGCATAGCATTGATAGCACAGGAAAGGTAGATATACAATGACACATATACTAGGAGTGGCTTCACTGTAACGCTAGAGGAACTGAGATTTCTAGGCTTCACTTCTAATTTGTGTGCAAGATGGATGAAGGGCAATGCAGGCCATGACCAGTTCTGATAACACTAGAATATAAGCGGACATACCAGCGTAACACAAAAATAAGTGGACACTGTGGGCGAAGAAAACAGCTGAGAATTGAAAATTTATTCTATAGAAAATGTAATGGAGGAAGATTTTACAATACCTTCAGCTTCGACTTGGAACGACCGGAGGATCAAGGGATTCTTTGCTGAGTGCTTGCAATGGGCCGATGACAGGGAGAGATAGAGAGAGGGGAGGTCACATAATTGTCGACAATATATTAGGACCGGTTTGTTTAAAGGGAAAGCACGTGGTTGGCTGTTGTTCTCAAGAAACCCTACCTCGGCACCGTCCAAAACTCTCTCTCTCTCTCTCTCTCTCTCTCTCTCTCTCTCATGCAATGCAGATACCCGTGTTTATTGTTCATCAACAAACAGCCTGCGATTAAGAAATTGATGTTTGGAGAAATGTATAATATTAGAGGGAAATGATGGGAACAGAAGTTAGCACGTGGTTCCTTCAACTTGTCCACAAAAATAATTGCAAATCACCAACGGATACAGACAAACAAAGCATGGAAACGAAAAATCACAACTTCATCTGTACTACTTGCAATTAAGAAACAGATTAATTGAGAAAAAATGTATAACAAGGCTCTGTTTGCTTCACGAAAAATATGACGTTTCTGTAAAATGTTTTCCAGAAAGCCATTTTCCAGTAAAATGTCAATATTTTTCGGTGTTACTGAAACTTGAAAAATATTTTCTTTTGTTTTGTACAAAAATTTTGATTTGATTTTCCTTCGTGCACTCCTTTTATAATAATTATTTTATTATTTTATATTTTTAAAATCTAATTTTTATATTTTTCTACCTTTTTCTTTTTATTTTTTTTATTTTTTCCTTTCATTTTTTCTTTTCCTCCTTCTTCTTGTAAGGTCGGCGACTGTGGCTAGTGACCGACCAAAAGCAAGCTGGAGCTTGCTACTCACTAGATTGGGGGAGCCAGAGGCTTGTGTTCATCGATCTAGCGAGCAATGAGCTTGAGGCCCAGGTCACCATTGATCAAGCGAGCCTTGGGTTCATTGATCTGGCAAGTGATGAGATCGCTAGAGGTTGGTGAGCCTCGAGCTCACCTGTGACTAGTCGTCGGCTTTGTGGTCGATGATCCACCAAGATAAAGTAGAGAGAGAGAGAGAGAGAGAGAGAGAGAGAGAGAGAGAGAGAGAGAGAGAGAGAGAGAGAGAGAGAGAGAGAGAGAGAGAGAGAGAGAGAGAGAGAATTAAAATTTGATTTTTAAAATGGTAATAAAAGAAAAAAAGAAAGATGGAAAGGTTAACAAAAGTGTGAGATAAGGGAAAGTGAGTGAGGAAAATTTTTTTCCAATTTGAAATGTAAAAAACATTTGCCTCCATTTTAGAAGACTTTATTCCTTGATGAAATTTTTTTTCCTAACCAATTCATTTTCATGAAATGAACGTTGAAAATCTAGAAAGCATTCTCCTGAAAGTTGTTTTCCACAAAATAAATAGAGCCTAGGAAAATAATAATGACAACATATTACCTAGCATCCCGATCCCTTAGAATACATATCAACCCAAGCTAAGATGTAATCGGTCATTTTAGAATTGTGGACGGCAACGAACTCAACGTTTTTCCATCTTTCCTCATTTTCGATGGCATGGGCACTTATTTTTCTTTTTCTTGTTTTTTCATTAACCCTTCTATTGTGACTAAGAGGGAAAAATGTCAAAAAAGTCTTAAACCTATTGTATTAATATCAATTTAGTACAAATATTTTATTGATGCAAAGTTAGTCATAAATCTTTTAGAGTCTTTTAAGCTAATTTTAGTCAAATAGTGCCGATGTTGACATCAACCTACGTGGCATAGTTGGTGTTGATGCGGACAAATTTTAATAATATTTTAATAAATTTTGAATTTTTTTGAATTTTTTTCTCATTTTCTCTCTTTCTTTTTCTTTTGTTCTTTACCTTACTCTAGCTAGTTGCTGAAACTCAACGATCGGCTAGAGCACCTCATAGGCCACAAGCGAGCCTCACCCTCACCAACCCAACGTGAGGCCACCCTCATGGTCTTTGGTGAGGGCTTGAGCATTGCCCATGCCAGCGAGGCACCACCCTCACCGGGGGCCCACAAGTCATGTATTGCATAGCCATGGCAATTCTCCCCCTCGTTAACTCTTGCCTCTAGCTAGTCACTGAGATCTGGCGACTAGTAGGAGAAAAGGAAAGGAAAAGAAAGAAAGAGAAAGAAAAAAAAAAGGAAAAAGGAAAATAAATACAAATTCAACAAATTAGTAAAATATTATTAAAAATTGTCATCGTGCCATGTAAACCGACTGGCATTCACGTCAATAATACTTAGCTAAAATTAGCTCAAAAGACTAAATTAGTACTGCATTAAAAAGTTTATTACTAAATTAGCACCAATAAAAAATTTAGGATTAAATTGCACAAATGCAATAAGTTTATAACTTTTCCGATACTTTTCATGTGACTGGGACATAACAGATTGTTAACAAGGGTCCTGGGCTAGTGGCCATGGTGGGTTGACGTGTCCTTTGGAATAAATCATGTTTATATAGTAGAAGTATACAATTGATCTCCCTCTCCGTATGTCCTAACTAATGCACGTACTCTTATCTATCTCGACGGACAAAACTGACCACTAGTATCTCTTTCAACCTTCCCATACGACTAAAACACTTATCTGGCAAGCTGATATGGCGTTTCTATTATTAAAAGAGTACAAAAATAAAATTAATGATTTTAACCTCAAAACGAAATAATTTTTATCGAAGAGAAAAGAATAAATAAAAGGAAAAGAATCTTGAAGCAGAATCAAATCTCACATTTTCTTCTCTTTCTTCCTTTCAATTTGTGGATAGATTAAATACATTAAAGCAAAATTACACTGCAGAAGAGTAAAGGTTGAAGGAACAAAAGTTATGAATCAAACATGTACTTATAATGTTGAGAGCATTGATCAAACATTTTTAGAAGATGCAAAGGAGCTACCCTTGATGCACTTCGGATTTGAATCTATGAAATGAGGGTTAGGGTGGGCGATTAGAGGGGCGCAATCGCGAGCCTGTTGTTGTCTTTGAGATTTAGAGATTAGTTGATGGCTTCCTCGGCCCTATCGTGGCAAGGCTTTCAAGCGGTCCTAATGATCACCTGCACCACTCATGTTATAGCTAGGAGCCAATTTGTGATTGCAGCCATTGCAAATGACCATTAGACAAACACGAAAAAATAACAACATAAAATCACAACTTTATTGACGCACAACTTGGTATTAAGAAATTAATTAGTTGAGAACTAGTGTGTAATATTAGAGGGAAACAAAATGATGAAGATGAACAGATATCACCGGGTATCCTGATCCCCGAACGCGTCGCACGCCATCCGCTCGACGAGATGCCTAAGCTAGATCTAAAAGTTCGTGTTGAGAAAGTCCGTTCCGGAGCTCCGATCGATTGTCTACTCGCCGTTTGGGTGTCACGCGGCGGGTCGAGACAGGGGAGACGGCGCTAGGGAGGCCTCGAGTCAAGCGGCTTTTCCGGCCATGCCTGTCCGTGCCAGATCTCGGCCGAAGTAAGGGAGGCGGAGCTGGTTCTCGGCTGGCGACGGTGGTTGGCCGCGAACTGGCCCTTGGCCTGGGCTGGCCGAGACGTTGCCGGACTGGGTGCGTGGCCAGCCCAAGGCAAACGGTGGCACTCGCCGCGGCCGTCCCCGTCGGGGCGAGGTCGTAAGAGCGTCGCGAGAGGCAGGGGGAGGAGAGCAAGTCGGGTCTGCCTGGGTACCGTGTCGGATGCGGGTCGGAGTGGATCCAGGTCGGGTCTTTAGGGTTTGGTATTCGGGCTGGGATGATTTAGGTATATTGGGCTTATTCTGCTTTAATGGGCCAAGCTTAGTTCTTTTTTAAAGGGTTGGGCCTTTCTATCTAAGCCGGACTAGGCCCGCGTTTCGAGCTCAGTTTGGGCTGGTTGGCGACTCGGATCGGTTCCAACGCGGGTGTATTTTTTTTATATATAATAATATTATTTTAATATTTAAAAACATTTTTTTATTAAAAAATTAGAAGAATTTTATTTTTCTAAAAAAATTAGCAAAAGGCTTTAAAATGGCTTTTGAGTGTTTTTCTCTTGAAAATGCATGGAAAGGAAAAAAATCAAACCATGATGTTTGAAAAATATGAAGTATCAAAATGGCATTAGTTAATTAACTGGTGTAATTAATTTTTCAACCTAAGTCCTTTGATTGTGTAGAAGTGAACTATTTCTTTCAATATTTTAGTAGGGCTTCTAATCAATTAATTATGAATTGATTAATGGCGAACATAATCGGACTAAGTGCATACGAGAGGGTTCGAAGAGATCGCGACAACTAAGTGAGGTTTTGTAAGATCATTGTGAATTATATAAAAAGCTTAAATAGTTAATTATTTGCATAGTAGCCTTTGCAAATTATGTTCCCTTAGGAAACTGACTGAGGCGTCAACCACTAGAGTCGAAAAGAGCACCGAGTTTTTGACGCGATGGTGGTTGCGGTCATGCCTAACTCGACAAACCACCTGATGCATCCTTTTCTACTCTCTCCGCTTCTAGTTTTTATTTTTATTTTTTCCTTTTCTCTTTGAAAAAGTCAATTTATTTTGAGTATAAATTTATTATTTTACTTTTTAATAATAAAAAAGACATGCCAGCTTACATCTAAGAGCCGTTTGTCACATTTGCCACGAAGTTCATTTTGGATGGAAAAAAAAAAACGGTAGACATTCGAGTAAGAGTAAGTACATTTTTTTTATGGACATTTGAGAGTTTGGTCATTTTTGTCTTTTTGATATACATACATATTTGTGTACATTATTTTACGAACTAGGAATTTTCATGTTAGGAACCTTCTTGTCCTAAATAAAAGAAAATGAAATAGTTGATTTTTCCTTATGAAATATTTTTCTTTTATTAAATGAAAGCATGGAGTAGCTGAACTTTTTAAAGCCAACAAATTCACATAAAGCACGTAAATCATAAAGATGCACATCGAGACTTATCATATAGTTTTTATAAACATTTTTATAGGCAGAAGAAAAAAGAAAATTCGAGTTAATGGTTCCTAAAGGTTGAACAAATTTACTGCCTAATCTATTCAGGATTGAATGTGGAAAAAACCATGATTTCGCAAAACGCTTCAATAATAGCTGCGACACCAGCACTCGTCAGATGGGAGAAAGCTTTCCTCGAGAAAGAAGTTTTGAGGCATAATCAAGCAAAAAATATCACCGTATTGTTGCAAATGGAGCTTGTGGGTTGGCAAATTGGATATCATGAGGAGACTACCAATTAATGCTATGATCAACCTTTCAGCGACAAGAAGAAATATGGTCTCATGCTAATAGATGTTCTCAAATGATTGGTTTTTGTTAAAAGACAATTTAATCAACACTTAGGTCTTTGTTTGAAAAAAAATGATACTTTTCTAGAGAGACCCGTAGTCATCGCTTGTACTGGCAATTTTGGCAAGATGTTGAATAGCATGCCTCGAATTATTTTCTTTAACTCAACCAAAAGATATCATTCTCTAACACAATTACCTTAAACCCTTCCCATGTAAGAAGGACGTGTTTTGATTAATAAGCATTAATTCGCATGAGCTTGACATAAGATTCCCCTTTCTCACTTACAATTTGTGGAAAGAGACTAACATTTCTTTTTTTAAGCTATGATTCATATAAGATAAAACATAATTGTAAGAGCCGAAGGAATAATTTCTTCAAATAAAGTAGATGGAATTTTAATGAATTAAGAGCGAAGTCATCCAATTCGCATGAGCTTGACATAAGATTCCCCTTTCTCACTTACAATTTGTGGAAAGAGACTAATATTTCTTTTTTTAAGCTATGATTCGTATAAGATAAAACATAATTGTAAGAGCCGAAGCGATAATTTCTTCAAATAAAGTAGATGGAATTTTAATGAATTAAGAGCGAAGTCGTCCATCAACCAAATCTTATCTATAGATATATGAACTTAAGGTAGGGCCCTTAATTAAAGATTTTCACAAAACCACCTTTGAAAAAAAAAAACGGATACCTTATGTTTATTAGGGTTTGATTAGTTGCAATTCTTTTACCCATTTTTGTTTCCTTATCCCTTTTTTAGGTTTATTGGGTTTAATCAATAGAACCAGATTACTTAACAAAGAGGGCGAAAGTGAAACAAGCACTGATAACACGTACCGGAGTGGCTTCAACGTAAGGATGCAAGAGGAGCTGAGATTTATTGGCCACTAGCTTGTTTGTGAAGATGGATGAAGAGGACCGCAGGCCAAAAGCACTCCTGATAACACTAGAATATAAGTGGAAATATCAGCACAACGCAAAAACAAGTGGACACCCTGGGGGAAGGAAACAGCAGGGAACTGAAAATTCATTTATGAAAATAAATGTAATCGAGGGAGATGTTACGGTACCTTCAGCTTCGACTTGGAAGGACCAGAGGAAGAAGGGATTCTATGCTCAGTTCTTGCAATGGATCAATGACACACATAATTGCCAAGAATATATTTGAACCAATACGTCTAGAGGGCCAGCGCTTGGTTGGCCATTTTTATAATGAGCACTATTGACTCTACTTTTTGACTTGTTCACTACAAACAGCTTGCCATTAAGAAAATGATTAGTCGGGAAATGATGAGGACAGAATTCATCACTGTAATTCTGCCAACTTGCCCAGATAAACAATTGCAAAAGACCATCGGACAATGACAAACGAAACAGGACAACGACCTCAACGTCAATCTTTCTTTCTTTGTCCTGGGTGGGGTGGAAAAACGCGGTATTTCTTGTTCTTTTCCTTTTGTTTTCCTTGAGCATGTGCTATCACGACATAAACATAGCAAGTTGCTAAAGAGCGCTGGGCCCAGTGACCACGGTGGGTTGGAGTGTCATTTGAAGTTCTCATATAACTGGTGTGCCAAATCTTAGAAATAAAGATAATATTAAAAATGACGTCATTTTCCAGAAAAGCACGCGCTTTTTTTTTCACGGACAAAAATGGCCACTATTATTTTTCCGTCTAAACTAGTCTACGTGTCAGACGGCACTAATGCAGTAAGTTGATATGGCACTTTTTATTATTGAAAAAGTAAGAAAAAACAAAGTTAATGATTTTAAACTCAAATTAAAATTATTTTTGTTAAAGACGAAAGATAAATTAACAGAATCGGTCATCGCCATATCATTCATGTGATCTCTATGAACGTGTTTGTGATTACCGCCATGCCTTTTCTTTCATGTTTTTCCTTTCACCGAGCTACAAGAGACATGGGGAGGCCGAGCAAGACAAGACTAGACAGCCTGTCCCAAGCGACGTTGCCAACAGTACCTTCTCCATGGTTAACTTTGCGGACTATGTTCTCCAGAGAAACTGATTACGGCATTGGCCACCGTAGTCGAAAGAGCACAAAGGGCAACGTCGTGGCGGTTGTGGCTCCACTCACCTCGCAAGTGCCGGGGCCGCCAACCGGACACATGCCCTTTCTGCTTCTAGTTTTTTATTTTTCTTGACAAAAATTAATTTATATTGAGTTCAAAACTATTTATTGTACTTTGTTTACTTTTTAATTGAAAAAAAGACGGCAAGTCAGCCTACATGTAAGCGGCATTTGTCACGTTAGTTGCCACTGGGTTCATTTGGACGTAAAAAGATAACTGTCACCCTCTACTCTTCAATTAAGAGTAAGAGCTTCTTACAGAGACATTTGAAGAGTGGGACCATTTTGTCCCTTTTGATGTCATACAAAGTTTTTACGGATTTGGAATTTTCATCTAAGAAACCTGCTAGTCCTGAAAAAAAGAAAATGAGAATTTTGATTTTTCCTTATCTAATAATTTAAAAAAGAAAATCAAGGAGCACTTGGACATTTCAAGTTGACCAGTACACATGAAGGAATGTTAATCACCGTATTGATGTACACTGGGACTTATCAAAATACCTTATGAAAGCGTTTATGAAGGAAGAGAAATAAGAAAATTGGTGATCATGGTTTTAAGGCTGCGCGTGATAAAATTTACGTTTGATTTCTTGATTTCTATTTCCCTGTTAGAATAGGTTTGGAGCAACCGTTTAGAACGATTTGATTTCTCCATTTAAACAGATTTTAATTCTAGAAATTGATTTGGAGGAGAAATCATAAGTTAGAAAATAGCTTCTTTTGCTTCGAAATAGAAACAGAAATTATTTCCTTTTCTCCATCCTTCAGAAATAGAATTTAATAGAATTTTTGTTCTCAAATTGGCAAAAGAGGTTATCATACCACATTCCTTTGATGTTGTCCCACAAGAGATTCTTATGAATCCTAAGTATAAACGTTACTTCAAAGTAGAATTCTCATATATTCTTTTACACCATCAATTTTATTTTGTTGGTAATCTTATATAATATTAGTCTTTGATAAAATGACATTGTTGTATAGGCGCTATTGATGACACCCACATTCATGCTTCTATACCTGTGTCGAAGCAAATCCCATTTAGAGGTAGGAAAGGCACCACCACTCAGAATGTGATGTTCGTTTGTTCATTTAATATGAAATTTACTTTTGTATATGTTGGTTGGAAAGGCTTTGCCAAAGATTGTCAGGTGCTTGCAGCAGCACTAGAGACTCATCACTTGGAATTTCCTTGGCCGCCACCAGATAATTGTTTGTCCTTTAAGGAGTAATTTTCTTTATGATCATATTTATAGTATAAATACATTGTTGTAGGCAAATACTATGTCATGGATTCTAGTTATGCAGCAACTCTGGGATTTTTAACTCCTTTTAGAGGTGATCGGTATCATTTAAATGAGTATAAGAGTTGAGCGAAACAGCCAACAACTGCATGAGAATTGTTCAACTATAGGTATTCTTCTTTAAGAAATGTCATTGAAAGATCATTTGGGGCATTGAAGAATTGCTTTTTCATTTCGAAGCACATGCCCTCATTTGCAATTTGAAAGCAAGCACATATCGTAATTGCATGTTGTGCCATCTATAATTACATCCGTGATTAAGACAAGATGGATAAGAACTTTTCCCTATATGGAGATTCGATATACTTGGCTGAACCTACGCAGAATGAGCTTACAAACGTTCAGTTGACCGAGGAGAGAAACCAAATAAATACGCTTAGGAAAACCAATGCTAATAAAATGGCAATGGATAATAATATGCCGGAAATTCCATGAAATTGTATTTTCAACTTTTGTAATGTAATAGTATTATTTCGACTATTATTTTGTATTTGAGAATGTTGTTATCTATCCAATTTTTATTCCTAAAAATAGAAATTTTATTCTATTATCAAATGGAATTCTATTCCAGGAAATAGAAATTTTGAGTTGTTATTAAACGAGTTTTTTGCTCAAACTTATCCGGGAATAGAAATTGAGAAATCAATTTCGGCCATAAATCAATTTCTATTCCGGAAATTTTATCATGCGCGGCTTAAACAAAAGTTGAACAGCTTCGCAATGTAATCAGTGGGAGGTCAAATGTGGAAAATACTTTAATTTCTTGAGACACTTTGAAAGTATATGCAATACGAGTTTTTATTAGGTTGGAGAAACGTTTCATCAAGAAAGCAATTATTAAGCATAACCAAATCAAAGAGTCGCAATGTCTTTGCAATTGGAACTCATTGGAAGGCAAATTAGATAGCATAAGGAAACTTTTGACCAATTAATGTAATGGTCAATTTCCGGTGATTTAAACAATTTCTAACTTGGAAGGGGGAGGTGAGGGGTTCAAATCCCCACTTTCTCAGGAGGGATTGGGGTGGGGACGATTTCATTTCAGGAGTGAGTTTCGACTCCCACGCCCTGCAAGGAGACAAGGCAAAAGTCTGAGAGTGAGTGTTAGAATAGGATTAGAGTAGGACAAAAAAAAAAATAGTGTCTAAACCACTGGGGGTTTGCCCCAGTAGCCACCATTCCAACTTGGAAGAGGGAGGTGAGGGGTTCAAATCTCCACCTTCTCAGGGGGGATTGGGGTGGGGACGATTTCATTTCAGGAGTGGGTTTCAACTCTCACGCCATGTAAGGAGGCAGGGCAAAAGTCTAAGAGTGAGTCTTAGAGTAGGATTAGAGTATAACTGACAAAAAAAAAAAAAAGCAAATAGTGTCTCAAATTAGTCTTTTGCTAATGAGCCTATTGGTCTTCTGCCAAAAGAAGTTTTAATCAACACCTAGGCCTTTGCCGAAAAAGAATTCGATACTTATCTAAGAGTCGTGGTGTTCAGAGTGGAATTATTTATATAAATGGTGCTATTCTTTTAGTGCCATGTAATCATCTTCTGGTGCTATTCTTTTAGTGCCATGTAATCATCTTCTTTTCTGGTAACTTATGCTTTGGATCATTTTCTTCGACTCAACCGAAAGGCATCGTTCACTGATGGCCATGCTTTGTGAAAATTATGGTGTATTGTGGTGCTATAAAGTATAACGCTCTCCTCAAACCCTTCCCATCTAAAAAGGGCAACATTTGATTCATGAGCAATAATTTACATTAACTCGCCATAGGATTCCCATTTCTCACTTTGCGAAAAGAGACTAACATTTCATTATTAATTACTTTCACTGCCATATGCATTTTATCACACTTATTTATTATTTACTCTATGTATGAAATTATACTGCTACTGAGAGCTCATAGTTATGAACAAGTCTCTCTCTATGCACTTCCAAATCGTTTATCCGTTTGTGGATCCTCTCAATTAGTATAACGGACAAAGTAGGTTTAGAGCATCGATGTCCAAATCCCCATTTATAACTTACATATATACTTGCACTTTACGTTGGGATCATCGGATGAAGCTTTAAAAAATTAAAAGTGAGCTCCTTTAATAAAGAATTTTTTATGTATAGATAGAAGAACCAAGGTTGAGTCTCTTGATTAAAGATTTTCGCCTACCCACCTTTCAATAAAAAAAAGGGGTGTCTATAAAGTCAACAATTCCAGTGCCTCTGGTCAAAAGTAATGTTTTGAGAACCATACCCAATTAGGGCCAGTACACAATTCCACCGAGTCTAAGACCAACCGTTTATAGGAACGGGGATGTATTAAGAAAAAGAGCAATAAATGTGACGATAATTTTGAAAAAGCTTGTGTTGATTTTCACATGTAATATTTGTATTTTTTTTTTGTCGAAACATTTGTATGCTTTAAAGAATGTACGGTGTCCTGCAATGAGTAAAACTCAAATGTTTTTCATCCTATCAAATTATAATAAGCCAAGGAATGAAGGTCGAGCTTTTCTGGAGAAGCAACAAAGAGATAAGATTTACTATAATGAGTTTTGTGTCTTAGAATAAGTTACCTCAGAGTGGATCAAGTAGTGTCCGAGTCTCGAAAGGTAATACAATTGGACGATTATCTTCACCCCTCAACCTGTATTCATCAAAGCAAATATCTCAAAACACGAGCAAGCGTCTAAGTGATTTCTAATGATCGGCGTGGTTTTCTTACCAATGCGATTTTTCCTCTTCAAGCACAAGCCCACGCCGTCTAAACAAAGCTTTACTTTTTCTCTTGCCCAGATGGATGAACGAGATGTACTTGGTACGAACGAGATGTTGCGAGGGCTGCGTTTCTTTAAGGAGGCAAATTTACTTCGTTTAAGCTTCACCTTTAAGATCAAGACCCCTAAAACGATCCCTTCCTGTGAATTGGCAAGAATACCCCTACTGTATGACTTTAAGGACATTTTCTCACTTCTCTTCTGTAATTGGAGCACGTGGCGACACAGAGCGGAGGTGGAAAGGACATTTCGAAATGACGGGGACTCCACCTTATCCGGATCAATAATCGCAAGCGACCATCGAACAAAGACAAACGAAACAGGGCAACAATTATGGTGTGGTGTGGGGTCCCCATCAACCGCGACGTTTTCCTCAACTTTATGGAAAGAGACTTACGCTCCTTTTTCTAAGCCACGACTCGTACAAGGAAAGCACTATCTAAAGAGCCTAAGTAATAATTTTTTCATCGTCATGTACATCTTCCCATACTTGCGTGAATAATAAAATTTATATTTCTTAATTACTCTATGTTTGAAAATATCTATACTTAAGAACGGCTAGTACTTAGGAACTTCCACCTTTATTCTAATTAATAACAAGCCTATTCTATTTGACTCAAATGAAACTTTAGTCACTTAATTTGGGCCATTTCACGTGAAATGAATTTCACTTAAATTATTTGATTATTAAATATTGGTCATGCCCAGTACAAATCAATCTTCGGCCCATTGTGTGATCACTTCCCTTAAATTTAAAAAAAAGAAAAAGAAAAAGCCTTTATGGTTTCGGTTGCAATGCACATTACTCGGTGTGGTATTAGGAACTACCAAGTCAATGATCAATTTTTCATTCTTCCCCTATCTTGCCAGCTTTTAATGAGTTGAAATGAGGATCTTTCAAGAAATTATTGTTTAAACTTGGCTCAAAATGGATTTGAGCTATCTGAATTGTGCATGTCACACAAATCACCAATTAAAATGATCCCATCCATAGTGAACTGAGCTTAGATTAGACTGCGTTGAATTCTACAAGTCAAGTATGACGGTCATGTTGGACCTGAGCAAGTCCTAAAACTACTCTCCCCTTAATAGACCATCCCGGGAGACTCCTCCTCACAAGCCATTTACAGGCAAGTGAGGGGAGAGTAGTAAAGGATAAGGGTCCCATTGGGAAACCCGGCCGAGCGCTTTATGGGTTAGGGTCCCACATCTGATTCCCGTGAAGCCTTCCCTGGTAACCAATTCGAGCGTGGTTCAGGGACATGACAAGGCCTGAGCGGTGGCCGGCCGCTCGGGGTGGCCGGCCAGGCAAATGCTTTTAAGGCTAGATCTTCGATGGTCTATTGACTATTTGCTACGAGATCTTCTTAAAAAATTTCTATAAATCCAAAATTAGTACCACCCCTCAAAAATTACTAACTCGTTGAAAAATTACCATCACATGGTACCATCCTGCGCTCATTGACATGAGATTGTATGAGAATACCCCACCTCAGAGACAAAAAACATAGTTATGAATAATTGCCCAACTTTTCCAGATAAATAATTGCATATCGTACGAGGACAAGCCAAACAGGGCGGCAAAAACCAAGAAATTTGATTGGAAGACACCCAGTCTCAAATTGGTCTTTTGCTAATAGGCGGTGTCATGTAATTGATTTTTCTGGAAAAAATAGAAAAAAATTAAATATATTACATTGATATCAATTCAATCATAAATTTTTCAATTACCAATTTAATTTTATATCATTTCACATTTATATCAATTAAGTCAATTTGCCCAATTTAAATAAAAATTATCGGCGTGACGCTAATTATCTGATGTGATACAACCATTGAATAAAAGATGAAACAAGTTTAGATCAAGGATATCCAAATTCCCATTATACGCTTACACTACACGTTGAATAAAATTAACGAAATTTTAATAAATTAAGAGCGCACTTGACAATAAAGAGATTTTTCTGCAAGGATACCGCACTCATCACGCGGTCCTCCACAGTTTCTCTTCGTTCATGCTTTCCCCTTTTTTCTACGAAAACAGCGACATGTGCGTCCGCTGTGTTCAGAAAATTTTAAAAAAAGAAAGCACAATGACGTGTGCATTTCCCATGATCTTGTTCCTTCATCTGCGTGTCGATCCTGGAACGCTTCAAATGCCAAAAATGAGGTTTGATTGAAAACTGAAACCCGCATATCCAAGCTCATCCATGTCCACTTCAATGGTTTCCTCCGATCTCCTCCACCTCCTCCCCTTCTATCTCTCCACCGCCATTCACGTCCTCAAGAACCTGCTCTCACATCTCATGGCCTCCACAAGAAGCCACTTCTTATCGCTCATTGATACATTCCTGTCACAAACGCTCAGTCCAAGCCCAAGCCGTCATTGTCGATGAAGAAGAAGATGGTGAATAGAAAAGAAAAAGAAAATGAAGAAAAAGGAAAATAAAAAAAAATTCCTAGACGTAAATGCCCGGAGCAAAGCTTGGAATAGCCTCTATTTTGAAACTAATCACTGAGTGAAGAGGATTGGAGGAAATGATAATAATTTATTAGCCCATAAATTTTAAAAGAGCTGTTTTTATTAGGAGTGTTGACACTGAAAAATAATTCAATCTTATAAATTGATATGGTGTTAGTAGTGAGTTGTCAAAGATTAATTGATAGGTCTAGTCACTAATCAATAAACCATTGATGCAAGACCAACATTATGTTATCGATGGAAGTGTTGCTAGGTGATGATGGACCAAAACAGTTATTGACATACGATGGCAAACGGTCGATTATGTTATGAAAAGATATAAAGTGAAGATTGTACAAGAATGTTTGACCAATGGTTGAGCTAGAGGATATTCAAGGGATCATAATTGTTTATGGATAAGGATGCATAGTTGAAAATAAGCAAGAATTTGTACAAGATTATATAAAGTCAAGATTGACCAGTCGTAAGTATCCACAATCAATGAACACTAACACAATTTATCAATTTCAGTTTGTCGGGTTATTAGTTATATCCTCAATTCTTTTAATTAGATTTTACCTTTATTTAGAGTTAGTGATCATTATTACAAAAATTCATGGCAAATTAGTTTTGACGGCAATAGCAATACTATTCATCAGCTTTTTAGCTCACTGTAGCACTATAGTAGTTTTCTCTCTTAATCGCCATAGTCAACTTTTTTAGATTTGGCAGAAGTTAAAGGTTTTAAACGACACGGCTAGTTTCTCCTATAAACTTTAAGTCCTTCTACTTTAACCTCTGCTATGAAACCTCCCGATTAAAAATACTGTCGAGATATCATCTTACTCACATGGAGAGACAAAAGGCAAATAGAATTTCATGTAATTCGAATGGGCTAGTAAACATTTTCCACATAAGCTTGATTGCAAGGGTAATTGCAAGTCATGATCCCCTCAATTGCCGTTCAACATTTGAATTCCAGCGCAAACGTAAGGTCGTCCGATGCAGTCATTTTATTTTCCTGAACTCTAGAGATATAGCAATTTGGAGATTACAAGACAGCAAAGGCCAATCCACCTCGGAAAATTTGTCGTCCTACCACACATGAACATCAAAGTTAAGAAAAGACAATCGTTTATCTTTATATAATCCTACTTCAGGACAAAACCAAAAATTCAGTCGATCCATAAGCAAGACAATGTGACATAGAATTTCAATCATAGACACTATGAATGTATAACCAGGAAACGCCATGCATAGCACATGGCTTCACACATAATACTTAGAGGGGAAAAAAGAACCAAGAAGGGGAAAAAAATGATAGTGAAAATCCAAAAAGGAATATCAAAGGATATGCTAATTTAATATATATGTATCTCATTTTTTTTTTTTTGGGGAAGCAATGTTAAGCCACATGTTTTTGTTTCATAACTTTTTCGAAATCATAGGCAACTTTTTACGTTGACTTTTTATTGATTTCTATAATTTTGATAATACTTTTAGAATTTGTATAATACGTACTAATCAGATTATTTATTGTAAGGATATTGAAGATATAATACTGAAACCCTTTAAAAAATCATTCAAAAGCTTACAGTATTTCCGACTTCAAAATTTATCCTCACAGATTATAAAGTGATAGAATTCTCTTCATAAGCAATAAAGTGAAAGGAAATCTGTGAGGTTGTAAAAATTTCACCTATTTACATATTATATGAATATTTTGCAAAGATCCATTCATCACTAATATGATAATCATATCATACTATCAATTTTTCCAATTAATGTTATGTTTATCATATAAATTTTGACAAGCTCCATAGATAATAATTAAACCATATGTAATAAACAAAAAAATGAATTGGCAAGAATACCCCCCACTGTAGAATCCAAAGAAACTTTGTTAGTTGTCTTTGTAATTGGATTGGGTGGCCACGCAAATCAAAGTGAAAATGCGCTTTCCTTGCCCCGCTAAATGAATAATCGATACTTCTTGTCAGAGTCAAGGTGTGGATGGTGGAAATTATCATCTCCTTTGCTTGGCAACTTGTACAAGGTGTTCATAGTGGAAACCACTTTTTCTCTTGCCCCAAAGGATAAATCAATCCCTTCCTCAAGATTGGCAAGTATACCCTCCCCCAAAGACTTCAAGGATAATTGGTCTTTTGCTAAAATACATGTTAATCAACACTTAAGTCTTTGGTAAAAAAAAAAAATCGATTCTCATGTTAAAGTCAAGTTGTCCATACTGGAAATTAACTTTTGCATGATGCTATCCTTTAAAGTCAAGATGTTGAATAGTTATGCTGCACTTAAGTCTTTGGTCAAAAAAGAATCGATTCTCATGTTAAAAGTCAAGTTGTTCATACTGTAAATTAACTTTTGCATGATTTTATCCTTTAGAGTCAAGATGTTGAATAGTTATGCTACACTTAAGTCTTTGGTTAAAAAAGAATCGATTCTCATGTTAAAGTCAAGTTGTTCATACTGGAAATTAACTTTTGTATGATGCTATCCTTTAGAGTCAAGATGTTGAATAGTTATGCTTTGAAAATGATGGATTGATTGAGAAGTTTTGCTAAAATGGTGCCTGTGTTTGAAATTCTATGGAAATATCTTGGAAGAAACTTGATGACCTCTGACGCTTGACACATGTCACAGGCTGGTTCGTGACACATGCGCCTTTTAATAAGTTGATGAAAAATATCAATGTTGGATTTGACTCTTACTTACTGTGAAGATGGAAGAGCTAAGCAATTCATAGGAACATTTGGCCTTGATTCATGTTAGCATGAAGTCATTTATAACAGGATAATTATGAACAAAAATCCTAAACCTATAATACTGGTGTCAATTCAATTTGATAATTTTGTCCTAAATCTTTTGACCATTTACAAATTTAGTCATTTTAGTCAATTTTGGTCAGAAATCGTTGATGTGATAATTCAGTTAGTGCGTGTCATCCTACGTGGCACTGTAAGCGCTAGTGTGAATAAATTTTATTTTTTTAAAAATTTGTTTAAATTTGTTTTTTTTTAATAGGTTGAATGAATAATGGAGTTGTGTGGGTGCTTCTTGTCCAATATCTGATTACTTTTCACACTTAGCTTCACATAAATTCGCACTCTGTCGAATCTCGACTTCGTGCACTTTGTGAGCGAGGTAAGGAACCTTGGAGCGACCCGTTGCTCGTCACGCAATTTCTTTTTATTTAGGTTTTTGGCACATGGCTAGGTGGATTTAATAGATTTTGATCAAAATTTTAATTTTTATTTTGTTAAAATGGATTGTCCCTTTTAAATTTCTCTCACATGTCAACTTTACAAATCCTACCTAGATAAATGTCATTAAATTTGTCCCTTTTTCGTATATGTGATAAAGAAAATTGATTTCTCACTAAAAAAATTAGGAGATGTGTCTATGTCCATGCTCATCCCTTGTGGTACTACTTATCAAGATAACTTGAGGTTATAGACAATTCACTATGATCCAGATAATATTACCTAGAGATTAACTATACTTGCTGAAACCTCTTGTTCATGGAGAAGATAAGCATTTTATTCTTTCAGTTAAACAAGTTTTTAACTGTTATTGGATATGTATCGATCTATATTAGAAAATCGAGGTGATGCCTTGATTTAGAAATGGATGACAAAATATGTGAACAAGATAATCAAGCCGAAATTTGGGCTATAATTCCAGCATTTGTTTTAACATCAGTTATGACATGAGATTGGGCAGATAGTAAAGTCTTGATGAGTTAGGCCTTGTAGATAACATAGTAATATATACAAGCATCAAGTTAGGATAACACGGACATCATCCACATTTATTTGTGCATGCGTGTTATGTTCATAATTTGTAATCCACCGACCAAAGATATGGTTTGAGAAAGTTTCCTTCATTTAAGGGTGGGAAAATTATAACCCATTGCATAAAATATTACAAATTTTTTTTTTACTCTTTTATTATTGATTGAGAAAGTTTTTTAGCATGTGTTTGTATAGGTTTCTCTCTCTCTCCCTGCCTCCCTCCCTGCTCCCTCCATATGTTTGAACCGTTAATTTTTTTGTGGATCCTCTCGCATGGGCAACGGAGGAAGCGGATATAGAGCAACGATATCCAATTTTCCATTTGCATAATCTATATATACACTTGCACTTTCTCTTTGAATAAACCATGTGAAATTTTAATAAATTAAGCGAGTGGTCATCCATAAAAAATGGATAGGTATATGAATCAAAGATGACGACCTTAATTAAAAATTTCCACATACCCATCTTTCAAGAAAAACTAATGACTTTTAGTTCACCATTCCAATTTCTGATTATAGGCAATTTTTTGAATATGGTACAGGAGGTTAAATAGGAGTGAGGGTTAGAGTGCAATTCCACTGGTTCAACCGATTGGACCTTTATAACAATCGTTTGAATATAAAGAATGAAATAAGAAAAATAAACAATATATAATTATAATTTTGAAAATTCAATGTGTGAATTCACATGTTGGTGTTATGTAATGAATAAAATCATATATACATATATATATATATATATTATCAATTGTAATAGGCTGAATTGTCTAAATAAAAGTGAGCAGAGACTTCTAATTTTTCAAATTTACATATTAATTTTAAGTCACAAATTATGCTACCAATAGAAAGACCAAAAATTGAGTTTTCAGATAAGTTGAAATTTCACTTTAAACAAAAAGATACCAACATTTGTTCTAATCAAATTTGGTTGGGTTGAACCTAAATCCAAACCAAGATATTGCACATATATTGGTGACCAGTGTCTCATTCTAGGTATAATATTTTCCAATCAAAAACAAGTGAGAGAAAAAGCATGGTGAAGTGATTGGACTAGATGTCATCGGATAATTATCAAAGACAATCTAATCATCATATGATCGTTAAAACTCCTTTGTTATTTAAGAGATCTCATTTAGATTCGAAATTTGGGTTTACCTCGACTTCAAATCAAAATTGCATCATCAAAAACAAGATTGATGTCATCTAATTTATGAACTGCTCTTAACTCCACACTCTCTCTCTCTCTCTCTCTCTCAAATGCTAGTAGAAATCTTATTTCGCAATGAGTGAAGTCTGTAATCTAGTATAGACCTTAATAAATATCTTAAAATCATGAAAGGCGAGCAAAAGAGTTAAGTGAACGAATAGTTTTAAAAATGTTTTAGAGTACTCAGGATGATAAGACGATTGGTTGCTAAAATGGATCTCTCGTGATTGGTGTGGTATGCTTATATCAGGACGAGCAAAGCAGAGAGTAATATAATTCTTAATATTTTTAATTTGTAAAATAAGTGTTAATTAGATTATTTATTGTGAAAATTTTAAAGATATAATACTGAAACCCCTTCAAAAACTTATTTAGAAGCTAATTGTATTTCTTACTTCAAAATTTATTCTCACCGGTTATAAAGTGATGGGAATTCTCTTCATCAACAATAAAATGATAGGAAATACATGAAGTCCTAAAACTTCACCTATTTACATATTGTATCGTATATTTTGCAATGATCAATTCATTGCTAACATGATAATCATATCATTCTATCAATATTTCCAATTGATGTTATGTTTATCATACAACATTTTTGACAAGTCCCGTTTATAATAATTAAACCATGTGTGATAAACTAAAAATGAATTGGCAGGAATATCCCCACTGTAGAATCCAAAGATACATTGTTAGTTGTCTTTGTAATTGGATCGGCTGGCCACACAAATCAAATTGAAAATGGGCTCTCCCTGCCCCACTAAATGAAATAATTGATACTTTATGTCAGAGTCAAGGTGTTGATAGTGGAAATGATCATCTCCTTTACTTGGCAACTTTTGCAAGGTGCTCGTAGTGGAAACCATTTTTTTCTTTTGCCCAAAGGATAAATCAATCCCTTCTCTAGATTGGCAGGAAAACCCTGCCCCAAAGACTTCAAGGATATTTGGTCTTTTGCTAAAAGACGTGTTAATCAACACTTAAGTCTTTGGCAAAAAAAAAAAAAAAATCGATTCTCATGTTAAAGTCAAGTTATTTGTACTGGAATTTTAACTTTTGCATGTTGCTATCCTTTAGAGTCAAGATGCTGAATAATTATGCTTTGAAAATAATGGATTAATTGAGAATTTTGCTAAAGTAGTGCCGTGTTTGAAATTATGTGGAAATATCTTGGAAGAAGCTTGGATGACCTCTAACACTTGAGGCGTGTGTCACAGGCTTATCTGTGACACGTTTTTTAATAAGTTGATGGAAAAGATCATGTCATATTCGACTCTCAATCACTATGAAAGGGAAGAGTTAGGCAATTCATAGAGCGTGAGGTTTACATTTGGCCTTGAATTCATAATAGTAAAATTAACAACAAAAATCCTAAATCTTTTGACTATGTGCAAAATTAGTCATTTCGATCAAAAATAGCTAACATGATGGTTTAGTTAATACTAATTGTTCTACATGACACGGTGTAAATAACTTTTGCAATTTTTATTTTTAAAATAATAATAATAATAATTGATGTAAATAATAATTTATTATTAATTTTAATTTTTTATTTTTTAAAATAGGTGGAATGAATACTAGAGTTGGGTGGGTGCATCTTGTCCAATTTTTTTTTTTTTTTTTTTCATTTTTCTTGCACTTAGCTTCACATAAATTTGCACTTTTTGAATCTCCATTTTGTGTACTTTGCGAGCGAGGTAAGGAACCTCGGAGCGATCCGTGGCTCTTCACGCAATTTGTTTTTATTTTTTATTTTTTTGGCACATGGTTAGATAATTTTAATAGATTTTGATCAAAATTTTAATTTTTCTTTTGATGGTCTCTTTTAATTATCTTGCAAATGTCATCTTTACAAATCCTACTTGGATAAAATCATTAAAATTGTCCCAGATTTTGTACAAGTGATAAGAAATTGATTTCTCACTAAAAGATTAGGAGACGTGTCTGTAACCATTCTCATTTCTTATTTCGTGATAAACAACATAAGTGCAGCGAGGTACTACTTATTGAGATAACTTGAGTTTATAGACAATTTGCTATTATTTGGATGATATTACCTAGAGTTCAATGATGCTTACTATAATCTCTTGCTCACGAAGAAGATAAGCATTTAATCTTTTTTAAGTTAAACGAGTTGGCAAAGATGGTTGGCGAAGCTTCGTGATGCTCATCCTAGAAAAATTGATTCAAGAGGATCTGACATGATCGTATCGTACCTAGTGCGCTTCTCTTATTGTCGGCCATTACATTTGTCTACAATAATTTGCATCATTGTCCTTTTTCTATCGATCAGATAGTGCTCGTGAATATGGACAATTGGCGGTGATGGTTGGCAAAGCTTGGTGATGTGGGTCCCAAAAATATGACTCTATAGGATTTGACATTATCGTAAGTAGTGTCCAGAATGACTTGCATTATTGTCCTTTTTATGTCGATCATAAACTTTATGAAGCCAAAGATTCTACTGATATAGGTTAATGATGTCTTGATACTAAAGGCATACTTGTCTCGAACTATCATTAATCCTTATCATAATTCGAGAAAATGACACTACAAGTATCATAACTTTGACTAGGGTGTCAACGGTTCGGTTCGGTTCGGTTTTTTTGAAAACCGAAAGAACCGAACCGTTAGGAAAATTCCTGAACAAGCATCATGAACTGAACCGAACCGAAATTTCGGTCGGTTCGGTTCGGTTCGGTTCGGTTCGGTTTTTCGGTTTTCACCTTTTGATTTTCGGTTTTCGCAAGAAAACCATGTCAATCGCAACGACGCACATTAAGCAAGAATCCACGCCCTCTACACACCCGAGAATCAATCATTTAGAAAGAAACGTCCTTCCACTAATGCGGCATCGATCTGGTCATGGCAACCGCAACAAGAACAACGAAACTCAGTAAATCAAACTCCCATCCAAGCCAAGAAAATGCTTCGACCCAAAAACCCAGAACAGAAACCACCCATCCAAGAGTTTCAAACGCAATATCACACGCAGCTCCTCAGACCCATCTCAGCAGTCAAGAGACAGAGCAATACAGGCTCGCTTGCACTCTTACCCAGAAGCAGAGAGAAGCAGTCAAACAAAGCTCCATCGACGGCCTCCCGGCAAACAGGGGAAGAGATCTGCAAGCCCGAGCCTGGAGATCTGGGGGAAGAAGGGAAATGGGCAAGGACTCGGGGATCGAAATTCCAAATTTTGAAGCTCTGGCCTGTATCTCCGGGCTCAAATTGGGGGTGGGGGTGCTCTACGAACTGTGGATTTCGAATAGCGTTTACTAGCCATAACTTTTTTTTTGTTCGATCGCTTAAGTATCATAACTTATACACAGCCCTCACTTGATCACCATAACTTTTTTTTTTTTATTTGAGTGCCATATAACTTTTTAATTGACCATTTGAGTGTTATGACTTTTTAAAAACTTTCACCACAAATGCTATGTGACGTCAAATTTTTGGTACTTAAGTGAACATTTTTAAAAATTTTTGACACTAAAGTAATCGATTAAAAGATATGACCTCAAGTGAACGTTTTTTTTTTTTTTTTTTAAATAAGTTATGAACGCTTTAGTGTTTGGAAAAAAGTTATGACATTAAAGTGAGCATCGTACGAAAGTTATAGTACGTATGGTATCCTTATCCATCATAACCCATTTATGGTGTCGGAGCTAGCTTTGTCAATGTCAAACTAAGATTAAAATTCTACATATAATAATACATTAGTGCTACGAGGAAGGATTCACCAACCTCATAGCCAAAGTGAAAAAGAGGAACGATTGGAGGGAAAAAGATTATGAATCGGAAACCTACAACAGAAAGCATTGATTTGACGATTTTAGAAGATACTGAGAAGCAACCACCGATGCTCTTCATATTTGAATCTACAAGGTTAGGGTTAGGGTGGGCGATCGGAGGGGCGAGAGATAAGTGCGCTTGGACACTGGGGTTGTAATCAGGGTTGAAAGATTGGTCGATGGCTTCCCCGCCCTCGTCTAGGCAAGGCTTGCATTCAATGTCGATGAGGATCACCAACACCACTCATGTGATAGTATAAGTGAGATTGTGATTGTGGCCATTATTTTTCTTAGTTTTTCTTTTGCTGAGTGCTAAGAGAGGTGGTGAGGTCGAGCAAGACAAGACTAGAGACCCTTTCTGAAGCCACATTGCCAACGGTGCTTTCTTATCATAAAGTGTCGTTCGTAGTTGCCATGCAAGCTCATTTGGACGTAAAAAACGACGGTGGCCATTGTGCCCCTCAATTAAGAGGACGTGCTTGTTTTAGGACATTTGAAAGTTGGGAACATTTGTGTCCCTCCAAGGTATGTACATACTTGCTATTTTTGTGACGTTAATATAATATTTTACAGCCCCTGAGGGAATCTTTCGTCCTAAATAAAAGAAAATGAAAATTCTGAATTTTCTTTATCAAATTTCTTTTTATTGGGATACCAGAATTTTTAAAGTCGATTAACCCACATGACTTGCAATCGCTGAATTAATGTACATAAGGAATTATCAAATACTTTTTGAAAGCGTTTTTTGTGTAAACAGAAATAGGAAAGTTCATGTTAATGTTTCCAAAAAGTTCAATATATCCATGACATAATCTATAAGGGATTGAATGGGGAGAAAATCTTCATTCCTTTCTCGAAACACTTTGAAAGTATTGCAATAGCAATACTTGTTAGCTTGGAGAAACATTTCATCAAGAAAGAGAGTTACGGAGCATAACCAAGTTAAAGAATCACGATATCTTTGCAATGGGAACTTGTAGGGGGAAAAGCAAACTTCCAAACCAATTAATGCCATAGCCAACCTTCAGTGATCGAAGAAATATGGTCTGAAATTGGTCTTTTGCTAATAGACGTTTTCAAATAATTGGTCTTGTTGCTCAAAAACATTGTAATCAACATTTAGGTCCTAGCCAAAAAAGAATTGATACTCATGTTAGAGTCAAGGTGTTCATGCTAGATATCAATTTTTAATCAATGCTATTCTTTAGAAGCCAAGTAATCATCTCCTTCACTGGTAACTTTCGGAAGCGGTTGAATAGTATGCTTCGAATTATTTTCTTCAAATCAACAGAAAGGTATTGTCCTCTTATGACCTTGCTTTGTAGTAATTTTGGTGGGGTTTGGTCCCACAAACTAAGACAAGTTTTGATCAACAAACAATAATTCACATGAACATACCAAAAGGTTCCCTTTTCTCGCTTACAAATGTGTGGAAAGAGATTGATTTTGGCTCTTTTTTCTTAAAAAAATGGCAAATTTTTATGACATGGCCCCCACATATTTCTAACTTACATTGAATCAATTCGGACGGGTCTAATGGAAGGATTTGATGTCACGCACCTCTTTTCCGTCAGAGAAAAGAACACATTAGAGGTGATGTGATGACGAAGACCAATGGTCCTCAATCAGTTTGGGTGCTCTAAAAAAGAACACATTAGAGGTGATGTGATGACGAAGACCAATGGTCCTCAATCGGTTTGGGTGCTCTTAAATCCTTACCTAGCACGACTTTGGGATTTTCATTTTAGTTCGATTAACCCTATGAATCACTATCAGCTTATTAGAGTTAGCTAAAAATCAAGTGGGGTATGAGAATATACCCACTTCCTATGCAACCAAATATCTAAGTTTAGTGGATTGATTACATTATTTATCTAATTCGTGCCCTTTCGGTACATAAACTCGATCATTTGTCAACCAAGGTGTCCATGCAATCTTTTTACCAAATTATGAGTCCTAAAGTTATTGTTTGCTAAATGTCCATGCAATGATTTTGTGTTTATGATGTTCCTAACATGAATCTGACCACTTAACTAAAAATGAATAACAGCAAAAAAAAAAAAAAAAAAAGGTATAAGGGCAATCATAACAAACACATTAAAAATAATAATGAAGGACGAATAAAAATATAGTGTAGTAAAATAACTCAATATAAGTTAGGTAAAAAATATTACATGGCCTTGCTATTAAACCCCATGAAAACAACCCCATGAGCTTAATTCAAATTGAGTTCAATTTATTTTCTAAATGATCAACCATCTAAGACTAAATCAAAGGTGTCCAATAAAACATTAAACCATGTGTACACTAACTAATTGAAACTAAACTAATTCCAAGATAATTCTGATACCAAATTCTAACAATTTTTCCATTTTTTTATTTTCAAGATTTTTAATATTATTTTATTATTGTTTTCGTTTCCTTCTCTTATTCTCGGTCCCTCCTGTGAATCAGTTCTTCACTGAGATACTCCATGAATTTCAGCATTACCTCAATCAAAGCAATTGGCAACAAACATGCCCAATGATTAAGAAATCATCAACATACAAACACCGCATCACGGCTAATTAGAACAGCACTTAGATGGGGCTTCAAATGAATTCAGTCTACACCGAAAAAGGAATGACCAACAAAGGAATAGTGATGACAGCCCATATCCAGCATTTTCAAGGCACAACAACATGGTTATCTGTTGAAAAATTATCACCAATTCACCATGACAGTCTCCTAGGTCATCATACTTGTTCATATGATAAAAATGACATCACAACGAATTGAAATTGAGCTTCAATTAGATAAGTCAGCAAATCCAAGTTACGTTGCAGCATGATCAAACGTGACTATGGTCCTATTTCTTTCAAAATTGACATGTATTCTTAACACTCATCCATTGCCCACTCATTTTATGAAGCATATTCGAGTATCAGCTACATGAATAAACATCCGGGTTGTAAAACAGAACACAAAACACATAACCCGATTATGAGTTTTTATCAGATTAAAACTTCGGTTTAATCCCTGGCTTCGATTAATCGAATGAGTTTCTCTATCCAAAAAAATGCTAAGGTAAGAGATCATATTAATATAGCTTCATCACATGCCAGAGGGGTTTTGGTAGAAGGACTGAAGAAAAGCAAATGTAGAGCAAAGCCTACTAAACTTGGTTCTACAAATCGCTAGACATCAATTCCCAATCAATGATTCCCCAAAGAACTGTGGCTACTACAAACTTTTTCTTTTTGGGAATTAAAATATTCAGGACCTCAAGCTTTCCAAATACGATCACAAAAAAAAACCAACTCAGGATAGCAAAGGAAAACCAAAAACAGAGATAATAGGTAAAGCAGGATTCCCTTTTACTGAGTTGATCTTTCCTTACCAAATTTACATGAGTATACCCATACTCAAACCTTTCAAGCTGAAAGCAATGCGGATGCAGAAAGAGCAGGAGTTTCGCCGGTTGCTGCAGTACAACCTTGACTTTGTGCTCGCAGGGCCTTGAAACAGTGCAATAACAAAGATGTGAATGGCAGACAGAAAAGAAGAAACACATGTAATGAAGACAACTAAATGCAGAGGAAAGGATAGAGAGTCCATAGTTAATGATTGTCGCCTTGTCAAGCACGGTCAGTGAGCTTCTATTTCGAGAGGCAAGCTCTCACTCGATCACTGGCCATACCTCATATGCAGCGATGACACGTCACAGTGATATGGATAAGGAAAAATGAAATATAAAGAGAAATCTGAGCATATAGCAACGATTCGAACACTGAATTCTGTTCATATAAAAGATGAGAAATCAAGACACAATTTCCAACATGAGAATCATAACACCAATTCAATAAAAAATGAGCGTCGTATTCCAACTAAATCAGTCACAATGAGGTCTCAATAAGCCAAGAATAAGTTGAGTTGATGTATTACGACTTTCGGCTGAATGATTTAATAGAAACACATCCAGATCTGGTTCGACCATTTCATCAAACATGTGATACGCATTTCGATCAAGGAGTTTGTACGCTTATAAGAACCGACGATTCACTTTTAGATCATCAGAACAACATCGGAGCAAGCTTAAATCCATCATAGAACCTCAATCGTGGCCGATTTTCACACAAACAATAACAATTTTACCTTGATGATGTGCGATTGCAGTCGCGAACAGCCGCTGAACTTACGAGAAGGACTCCTGGGCGTCACCGATGATGATCGGACCTGGCAAAGGAGGATTCAGCGAGTGCAAGGCACTTCAAGACCTCCGAACGACAAACAGAGCAGAATAGGGAGACGCGATCAGTGAAGCTCGGGAGCGGCTCCGATCGGCCGCGACTTCGGCATCTTTCTGTCAATACTTCGTTTCATCTCTCCGACCTGGCTGAGCTCAAAGCGACCAGAGGTGGAGGCGCCTCGGTCGACGGAGATTCGAATGTTTGCGGTGGGCCGAAGATTGGACTGGAGTCGACGTTGTAGGTTCAATCGAGGGTATCCAGAAGAGAATTCTCGTTCTTGGAGTCTCGATGCTTCAGTGAAGAAAGGTCCGAGAGGGAGCAGAAATCTCTGGTTCGCTCGACTTCCTCTCATCTCCTTTTTGAGGGTTGTTTCTTGTCGCATCTTCATTTATATTGTATTTCTACTGCAACATTGGGACTGTCCTAAATAATAATGATGACGTAAGTATTGTCGACTTTAAAAATTTGCTTAAATTGTTGATTTTGAGACGTGAGGGCATGCGGGTCAAGTGATTATCTTCATTTTGCAGAATGGATTTAAGGTTCTTGTATTATATTTTGATCTCGTATTTTTAAAGAAGTATTTACAGAAGCTTTTCATGCCAAATTGTATCTCATCAATAGATTTTGGTGTTGTAGCCAATGCACGGTCATAGCAACAAGAGAGGACCATGAGTCGCTATTTAATGGTAATATGTGGCAGCAATCCTCAGCGTTCTCAGGTGATATTTATCATCTCATCATTTCTGTTCATTTGCTTCTAACTTTTTTGTTTTTAATGAAATTTGTATTAATAACACTATACTGCAAATCTCGCTTTACATTTATTGTATTGAATTTTGAAGTTCTTTCTCATGTAACACACGAACATTTGCTAGTACAGAATTAAGTTGTACTTTTAATATAAATTGTCGCAACCTTCCCGAGGGTGATATTAAATACGTCCGAGGAAATTTGCTAGATTGCTAAACGAAGAATGATTTCTCTCAGTAGATGGGGCCTATGCCTAGCACGTACCCTTACAAGTCATACTAATCGTAACTTAATTTTTCTAATTAATCATTTATTCAAGATCAGGCTAAAGAATCACTACTAACCTATTAGAAGCCAGTTAGAAAGTTGGGTAAGATGCGAGAGTGCAGGAACTAAAGATTCACGTGTCTTGGCACTTGAGTACGCTACATTAATTTAATGCCCTTTCCATACCTTTCATGAAAACTTTTGCAAGTAGTATTTTCATTTTTTGTTTCCTAAATCCTCTAATATGGGAAGATGATAATGCATAGTGCTTGAGCAGTAAACAATAAACAAGCAATCAATAATAAATATTAACCATAATAATAAATAAAAGGTGCAGGAAAAATAAAGCCGTATGGGTAAAATTTTATGAAACCTTGTTATTAATGCTCATGACAGGACTCTTGTGAGTTATAAATGGAAACTCAATATAAAATCTTCAAAATTAACCACCACTTAATAAAAAAAAAAGAACAAATATGAAAACGTGAGGTACTATATGAATACTAAATGAATTATTTCCATAGAATGAACTATGATATATGGAAATAAGAATCTAATTGATGCTATTCAAATGTAATGCAATCTGCTTCAATTCCCTCAAATGCAATCCTAGGTGAAATTTTCGATGGAGATGCAATCCTAGATGAAATTAATGAAATTCTCATTAAGAAGTAGTCTTTTTTTTTTTTTTTGGTCGAAAAAGCTACCGATATATTAGCTTAAGAAGTCTTGGAATACATCGGGGCGTTACATTCGGAAATTAAGATATTCCATAAGGATAGAGGGGGTCTATGCACCTAATCTAAAGAAAGTTGCTTTAGGCGATGTGCACATACCAACCAATCAGCGGCTTGATTTACCTCCCGAGGACAGTAAGATACGGAGACATGGCGGCCCATTCGAAGCTCCTGTTGGCATCGTTGTATAATACTTCGCAAGTTCCATGGTATTTCGGCCCAGCCCAGAACATAGTCCACAATCCCTAAACTGTCACTTTCGCAAAAGAAGCGAACTATTTGACTTGGAGGCTCCTGCACGTGAGACTTTGGCCAGTTCGAGATAAAGCAGAGACCGTGTAAAAGCGCTTCTGCTTCCGCTTGTTCTGCTGAAGAAGCCCTAGCCTCCGCTGCAAATCCATCAACGACGAAGCCCTCTTTGTTTCGGACGATGCCGGCTACGGAACAGAGATATTCGCCTGGTACCCATGAAGCATCCACGTTCAATTTCAACTCACAATCTCCTGGTGGTGTCTAGCTCTCTGGTAAGTGCCGATTTTTAGTTCGGTTTAGGGTTTGCTTCTTTCCTCTACTGAATGCTTGATTTTGGGTGTGGGCGATGTCGATGACTTCCGCCGAGGTTGGAGTGTTATCTCGGAAAATCCGTGCGTTCCGAGCTTTCCAGATTTGCCAGAGCACCCATGCGATGAACTCGCGCTCAGGTGAGGTCCGTCTTGATTCGAAAGTCATCGAAGCCATTGATCGATTCTTCGGATTTGTTTCATCTTAGTCATGCTCTGTAGTCTATTATCTCTCAAGATCTCTTTAGTCCATCTGCACAAGAGGAAGACATGTTCGGTTGTTTCAATTTCCGTATGGCACATCTGACAGAGAGGGTCTGGACTGATCTTTTTTTTTGTAGAGGTTTTCTCTGGTTGGAACGGCATTTTGACAAATGCTCCACAGGAAGGTTCGGATTTTCGGTGGAACGGAGAGGCTCCAAATCTTTGTCCAGAGGGATCGTGGGGTTTGGTAAGAGCAAGAGGCTTTCTGTGAGTTTTGTTTGGTATTCCCTGCCTGTGTTTTGTTATAGCCGCTTTTGACCGTGAATTCCCCTGTGCTGTTGCCTGTCCATATTCTGCTGTCGGGTTTGGGATCTGTACTCAAGGGAATAGCTAGTATCTCATTTGCTATATGCTCCTCGAAATACTGTTGAATAAGGGTTTGCTTCCATGTTAGGGATTCTTCATTAATCAATCCTGCCACCCTAATTGGTTCTGTTGGATTTACTGATCGGCCATTTATTTCCTGTGATAACCATTTGTCCTCCCTGATTTTGATTAATTTGCCATCCCCGACTAACCATTTGATATCTGGTTTGATAGAATCTCGCCCCGCCAGCATACTTTTCCAGCCCCAAGAGGAGTGTCTGCCCTTCTGTGCATTCCAGATGTCCCCATTAGGGAAGTATATACTCTTCAGAACTTTACTCCAGAGTGCATCCTGGGACATGTGCATCCTCCAGACTTGTTTTCCCAGCATCGCACAATTAAAGGTAATTAGGTCTTTGAATCCCATCCCTCCTTCATCTTTTCTTTTCTTCATAGCATCCCAATTCTTCCAATGGATTCCCTGTTTTGTATCTCCTTTCTGCCACCAGAATGAAGCTATTCGCCTCTCAATTGATCGAGATGGAGCGGCGGTTTGAAGATCGACATGGCGTATGTCGGTATAGCCTGCACCACACTCTTGATCAAGACTTCCTTTCCCTTTGGTGAGTAATTTCTCCTTCCAGCCTTCCAACTTGGAATTTACTCTGGTTAATATCCAAGCAAATAATTCTTTCTTAGATTTTCCCCATTCTGTAGGGATACCTAAGTATTTACCTGTCTTTTCAATCACAGGCACTCTCAGCTCATGAGCCAGGTTTCTTTTAAGAGGTAAGGGACAGTTCTTACTAAAAGAGACTCCTGACTTATTTAGGTTAACCGCTTGACCCGTGGCATAACAGTACTGATTAATTGTTAATGACAGGTTCTGACATTCATTGATAGTGCCATCCAAGAAGAAGATAACATCATCGCAAACATAAGGTGAGAGAGCTTAGGACAAGACCGTTAAGTTTGTATGCCTCGTATGCTGCCTTCTCTCTTGCTTTCTCCATTAACCATGTTAATACATTTGTGATTAGGATGAACAAATATGGCGACAGGGGATCTCCTTGCCTTAGGCCTCTGGATGGACTGAAAAACGAGGTAGGTTCTCCATTAAGCTTTACACTTAAAGTTATTGTGGTGATGCATTGCATTATTAGGGTCACCCATTTCTCAGAAAAGTCCATTTTCAGCATGCAATCCCGAACAAAATCCCATTCAATTCTGTCATATGCTTTTTGCATATCTAGTTTGAGTCTTGCTTGATTTTTTGTCTTTTGGTCTTTGCGCAGCTGGTGTAGCACTTCTGCACAATCAAGATGTTATCCTGTATTTGACGCCCCTTAACAAAGGCACTCTGTTCAGGTTCGATTATCTCTGGCAGCCACTGCTTCAATCTGTTTGCAAGTAACTTTGAGATAATTTTATAACTGAAGTTGCAAAGACTGATGGGCCTAAACTGGCTAATTGTCTCAGGATTTTTCACTTTGGGGATCAAGGTAATATAGGTGCGATTTAAATGAGGATCCAAGACACCTGTGTTGAAGAAATCTTGCACCAATTGGAACAGGTCAGTCTGCATAATTTCCCAACTGTTTTGATAAAACAAGCCGTTAAACCCATCAGGACCTGGCGCTTTCATAGCTCCCAATTGAAAAACTGCTGTTTTAATTTCCTCCATCGTGGGATTAGCAACCAGGGATGCATTGATGTGATCATCAATAGGAGATTTGCATTGGTTTAAGACCGGCTGATAATTTCTTTCCCCTGCTGTTTTGTATACATTGCTGTAATAGTCAAAGATGTGATGTCTGATTTCTCCTTGATCCCTACACCATCTGCTATCTTCCACTTGCAACATTGTGATATGGTTCCGACGCCTCCTTTGAACTGTTGTTGCATGAAAGAAGCTTGTATTTTTGTCTCCCCATTGTAGCCATTTGATTCTCGATCTCATTCCCCAATATTGTTCTTCATGTTTTCTTAGTGCATCAATCTGATGGATAATGCTCTTCGCTTCCTGTCTACTTGAATTCTGTTGTGGTTGATTGGTTATTGCTGTTAGGGCCTGAGTTAACTCTTTTATCCTTCTAGGTGCATGTGCAAACTTTTTTTGACTCCACTGTGTCAGTTTTTTGGCTGTCTCCTGAAGTTTGGCTGAAAAAGTGGGATGTGGACAAGCTGTGTAGGTCCATGCTTGGTTAATCACTTCATGATATTCTTCATTCTCCAACCAGAAGGCCTCCATTTTAAATTCTCTTTTTTTCTTCCTTTGTGCAGGGTGTAGCCTCAGAACTGTGGTCCGAGCCAATTGCTGGAAGTGCATGAACTTCTGCCTCATGGAATATTACGCGCCATTCCAAGGTACATAACACTCTGTCTAGTCGTTTTTTAACTAGATCCTCTCCTTTAAGAAGTAGTCTGAGAATATATAAAATTTGCTTCAGAACACAGCAAATTCGAAAGTCTAAGGGCCCGGCGCGCGGCTTGACGCCGATGAGGTCCCGACTTCTTCTTCTCTTCTCCCTCGTCCTCCTCTGTTCTCTCACTTCTGTCTGTGCGCAGCGAGGCATGGGGGAGAGAGAGAGAGAGAGAGAGAGAGAGAGAGAGAGAGAGATGAGAAAATGAGAAGAAAAAAAGAGAATGTGCGGTGTAACTGTCGCCCGGCAGCGTTTGGATTGGCCATGGTGTTTTGAGAGAATCGGCGATTTTTTGGACAGAGACGCGCCGGAGAGGGTACCGTAAGAGCCAGCGGACGGTTCTGTGGTCCGAGGAGATCGGTGTGTCGAAGTGATCGGACCGTCCGTTTCCCGTCCCCGCCACCCAGAAAAATGATTGGATCACTCGGTCGTCGGTTTGTCACTGAAAGCTAAATAAAATGGAAGTGCGAAGCAGGGTATGCCAAGGACCGGGACAACCACCATCACCATCATCGAGGAGGATCAATGTTGTTATTATGCCGTGTTCAAAGCACCCCACAAATCATTTTGTAAATCCCTATCCTTTCTTAGTGGCAGGCTTTCCAAAAGCCCTAGGAAACAGCACAGAAAACAAAATCAACGATATGCTGGGATAGAAAAATAACTCCATTCCGGGTTAGCCTCCTGTCTCATCCATGCTAACAAATCGACTTTCTCTCAACGAAGTAGCAAGAAAGAAAGAACATGGTTTTAAGGATGGTCTATTTCCAAGAAGCAATTGGGAACCTATTGCTTATGACGTGTCATCATTCATTGGCAGCTCTCTGGACAGCTTTAAGTTATGTAATTATTTTAATCATTCAGCTAAAGAGAGCAGTGGCATCAAGTCGTCAAACAAATCAAATCAGTTGATGAAAGAGAGTAGTCACTAGAATCCTTCCAGTAAAAATAGTCCAATGTTGGGATGTAGCACAGGCCAGTATAATACAATAACTTGTGAAGAGCACTTGAATGCCCACATCAAGGAAGACCCTCTTAGGACTATGCAGAATTTGCAACATGGCATAGCAGACTTTCTGAGCAGATATGATGGTCATGAAATTTCTTTTCTTGATCCGGAAAAGTGCACTAATGACAAATTCACAGACACAAACTTCATGTTGAAGAATTCAGAAGGGCCCAGTGCATCAATTGATAGTAAAAACAATAAAGTTGATGATGTTGATGTTGGTGATGAGATTCGATGGGAACATTTGGTCATTGGTGAAAGGATTGGACTAGGTATTGCTTTGATTAAGTCCCTGGTCGAATAGATTCTATTCATGTCCTTATGCAGGTCCACATATTAGCTCAGAGAACAAGACTCATGAATTCATATATGTTGATCCCGTCGCTGCATTTTTGGTGAAATTTGTCTAGTACTATGAGATATGCTTTATCACCATTTTACCACCTAATATGCTCATGGCTAGCTAGCCATGTAACTAGAAGGGCATGCCTTCTAATAGAAAGTTCCTATGGCAATCCGAATGTAAGCATAATTGCAGTAGTTATTATAGGATGTACTGCAACGTGTCCTCATTGAATTGCATTTACTGTTTATCGTGTCAGAAATTTTACCCCATTTCATCGTCTTCCAAACAGGCTCTTATGGAGAGGTCTATCATGCTTACTGGAATGGCAAGGTCAGTTTCAAATATTTCTAAATTCTTGCAAATCAAGAACTGGCATTGCATTAGTTACTTGAAGAGTTCCTTTATTTTTTATTGTGACTTCCATTTGTTTGAATTTATGGAATGAGATTATATCCGTTGACTCCTTTTATATGAATGCTTTTAAGCAAAAGATCCTCCTTGAAAATGACAAGTAGTCTTTTAGTCAAAGGAAATGACGGTTAGTACTAATTCAGTGTCCTGCTTTGTGCTAATGTTTTAGATTTTTGGACTAAGCAGCTAGTGTGTAATTGTGACATCAGATATAGTATCAAAATCTGGCATTTCAACCTGGGTTGTAAAAAAAAGCTCCAGAATCGGTACCTTGACATACGCACATGACTTGTTGGACTGGTGCCAACCATAATAACTAAATCCTCGTTGCTCATTCATGGCCTCGTCTTGCTACTCTCTCTTTTGTACTTTGGATAAGCAAAAGGAAATTTTACTTTGGGCCCCCTTGCTATTCTGTTATTAGGTGCTGGCAAGATTTGTTTGGCTCTTCGGTGAAGAGTTGCAAGTTCTCTGGATTTAATTGAATCCTTTTTATGAAGACTGAAGATTTTTGTACAAATAGTCACAATGAATAGGCTGTTGCAAAGTCTTTTTGTAATTTGTTAGTCTGCAACTCAATCAAACCCCACCCATTTGGTAAAAGCACTTTAAACACTGGGTTGTTTAGGTTTGTCGTTCTTATGGTTTTATATACTCTTAAATATCAAGAAATGGAAAGAGAAGCAGCAGACGACTTTTTCAGTTTTTAACATTCTCCGAAGAATTTTATGCACTCATTATTGGTACTTTGCAATTTAGACATTACCTTTTGCAAAATACTTGGTGGTGATGTGTTTTAATATTAAAAATCTATGATGTATAAGACCTAAGATAAATTGCAATGCATGTCTGAGTCTAACATCTGGCTTGACTTGCTTGTTTAGCAGGAGATGGCTATGAGGAAATTTTTGGATCAGGATCTCTCAAGTGCTGCTTTGGATAAGTTCAGACGAGAAGTAAGCTATCCATAGGTCTTTTATTTGTGCTTTTTATCTTCCAGTTCTTTTTATTTTTTTGGGAACAAAATCTTCCAGATTTATTGAGAACTCAAAACCTGTAAAGAATAAAACTTGGATGAACATTGTAAAGGAAAGAATTAGCACAGGCGCTTAATAGAGATGAGTTTCACAATAAGACTACCTTATCACGCCATGCATTCTGCATTGTCAGAAATATTACAGGAGGAAAGGGGCAATATGCTTTCCTGTTGCTTTGTTGATCTTGGCGTAGAATTGGTGTTTTAGTCTGCTTTTTTTGGTGATTTATATAATGCCGAGACATTAAATTAATGTTCTTTACATAAGATCCAAATGACACATAAAGTCTGATAGTTGAAAACAAAAGAGAAATATTTACAGATCACGAGTTCAGTTCAGTTTATGGGTATCTGTATGTATTTTGGAAGCTGATGAATTAGTGTGTTCAGTAATTGATTTGCATTTTGAGCAAGAATAAAACTGAGGACAAAGAAATGCTTTCCCTGTTTATCCAGCAACTGTAAGATAAATGACTATGCACCGTGCTTTTTGCTTCTGTGCCAAGGTTGCTGATGATACGTAGACAGTGTCATCAGAATGTCATACTTTTCGTGGGTTCCATGATCTGTCTGCGTCTATGGAAATAATTGTGTTCAATGATTAATATGTTTGCTTGATTTGCTTATTTAGCAAGGAAAGAAATGAGGACTAATCAGAGCAATGAATCAACAAATGCTTTCCAATATATCTAGTAAGATAACTGACCATATGTCTTGTTCTTCTGTTCCAAGGTGCAGATGATCCGTAGACTGCGTCATCCAAATGTTGTTCTTTTCATGGGTGCTGCGGCTCATCCTCCACATCTGTCTATCATTATGGAGTTTCTTCCAAGGTACAATTTTCTGTACCTTATAAAACCTTGGTAGTATGGGAACGGCATCAATTGTTAGAGGGATGCAGCTCATTTTTCTACTGTTAAAGGTGTTAATATTTTGATGGTGTGTAACAATCTCATTTTGCTGTCTGATTTTTAATTTTGTTTACTTCTCCAGGGGAAGCTTGTATAGTGTCGTACATCGTCCTGTCATATTGATGAGATACGCAGGATAGAAATGGCCCTTGATGTGGTATGAAATAATTGGTCTCCCTTCTCTTTGGTGCTGGAGATATAGAGATTTCCTTTTCTGAAATCGATTTAAGTGCTTATGGAAATTTTACAGGCAAGGGGAATGAATTGCTTGCACACAAGCCTCCCGACAATATTTCATCGAGATTTGAAATCACCAAATCCTCTTGTTGACAAAAACTGGATTGTCAAAGTGCATAAAACTTATTAATGTTGCCTGACACTTTCGTTTTCTTTCTTTCACTTCTTTAAATAGCAAATCAAGCTATTCTCTTGCGTACATATCATTCATCCAACTCCTACGTGCTACTAACATCTTGCTTGGCCTTTCTCTCTTTTTCTTGGATACTCTTTTCCCTGACAATGTGAGCACCTCAGATAAGCTCGATATTGACTGGTATTAGCTTATTTTGGGATAACATGTTAACTTTATTTCTTGTAGACTCTGACTTCTCATTCTCTCTTTTCACTGCCGTACCTGAACTTACATTTGTACAGATGTGGATGATTCTTGATTTACCAAACTTGCTGATGTGATGCAATTTCCATCAGAAATGTGCTCTGTGATTTCGATGGGAATGACAATCAAAGTTTGCAGTAAAATGTCATTTGCGTCCTCACTAAAATTTATCATTGTGCAGGTTTGTGACTTTGGGTTGTCACGCTTGAAGCATAATACTTTCTTGTCATCCAAGTCAACTGCTAGAACAGTAAATTTGGAAGCTTTCTTGAAAATCATTCTTGAAGAGTTTTCAAGGATGGAGAGAGAACGATATCCAACTATATTGAAATAGGTAAAGACATTTGGATGGTTTCTACTAATAGCTTTCAGTGAAGTTAAATGGACAATTAGCAACAAAAGAGGAAACAAAGAGAAAACAACTAGAAACATTATTTTTGGTCATTTCAGAATTACACTTCTTCTCTAATGCAATCTTAAATGGTCGGACAAGTATGTACATAGTGATTCAATTCGTGAAATTAGAAAACGGTTTGCCATAGCATTACTAAACAATGCCCTAAGAGTCTGAGAGTATTGTTTTCCATTTATATTTTATACTTGGATTTGAAAGAAACCATTCTTGATGTTTCTTGAGATTTTGAGCTGTTCCTAATGTGAAGTTTTTGGTCGTGTGAGGCTGAGTGAATGGCACCAGAAGTTCTCCGTAATGAACTGTTGAATGAGAAGTGAATTGTGCATATCTGAGGTAGCTTCAATTATTTTGTCCAAACTAAGTTTCTTAAGCTTGTCTTGCTTAGATTTGCGATAGTCAAGCCTAAATGATTTCACTTATGAGCGTTGCTGTGATCATATGTTGTAATTATACTATTAGGCCTTGTGTTTTTCATTGCTTAAGCTGGAAAGCATTCTTCCTGGCCTACTTTTTTGTCGATTTTGGGATTTGGATGGACTTGGATAATGTCCTTCTGATTGACCCTATCACTGATACCTGACACGATATTATATATAGAAAAGAGAAAAAAGTTGCACCTTAAGCAAAGTTTCTTTTCGATTGAATGTGTATCTTTTGATGTCTGGAGAATAGGACATACAAAATTGAGAAGATGGAACTTTATTTGATCAGACTCTGCTTGGATGTGACTGTCAGGGAAAAAGAGCTTTATAAGAGAGCTGTATAACTGATGTTATTCGCTCTATATACGCGCTGCTTGAGATGATATGGTTAACCACAGCACTTCCTTTTCATAAGATTAAGCTGTAGGAGCTACAAAACTTTTATTCGATGTTTCGTGGATTGTGCAGATGTGACATTTTTAGTTTGGAGTCATTCTCTGGGAGCTTGCCACGTTGAGAGTACCTTGGACTGGGATGAACCCAATGCAAGTTGAAGGTGACGTAGGTTTTCAAAATCGCCGCCTTAAGATCCCCAAAGAAAGTCGATCCCTTGGTTGGAAAGATCATCTGGGAATCTTGGCAGAAGTAAGAAAAATTTGCAGCTACCAGATCAGATTGATCAGTCTCGAGTTCCCACTTCAGTTCACGTAGCTTCACTTCGCCGGGGCTTACGAAGTGTTTCGGGCAGGAATTGCCGTTGCTTCAACTTTGAATCGCCGAGGAGACGGTCACCGAGTGGGCACAACCGTCGGGTCAGCGTTGCGTGGCAGTCGCGGCACACAAAAGCTATGGCGCCTTCCCCTGTTTCTGGAACAACCGACCCATTGACCTTGATGTTTGAGCACGCCAGGAGCTGGCACTGTCCAAACCAGGGGTAAATCGCTTCTTTTTTGAAGTCCTCGACGAAGTTACCGTCACCCACCTGGTAATTGTTTCGATTCATCGCCAAGGGCTGAGTCCATGATGAACAGGGGGGGGGGGTTTGGATTTTGAGCACTGAACACAAAGTTGGTGCGGGCTTTCCAGACCTGCCGGAGTAACGAGGAGAGGAGTTCGAACGAGACCGAGGCGTGTTTAAGATTCGCTAGCCATGCCTAAAACCTGGTTGGTCAGTCCGCGAATGTCGATTCTGATATTGATTGATGGGTTTTCCCAAATTTTGGTTTGTGCAGGGACACCCGAGGAAGAGACGTTCAGTGATTTCTGGATGTTGCTCGCTTATAGCGCGGGTAGTTTCAGGTAGAATCTCTCTTCTGCACAAATTTTCCTTGGTCGCCGAGTGTGTTTTGACATAGCTGCCTGAGAAAGATGGGTAGTGGTGATAATCGTCTTCCATCTCCGATCAATAACAACCACCATCAGAACTCCGTCGCTAGCTGCCGCAGCCTTGGCCGTGATGGAGCAGATCATTTGACGCTCATCACCACCACCAATTGAACTTCTCTCTCATGCTCTTTCTTTCTCTCCCGTCTAATGCATTGGAGATTCTTTTTAAGCTGACGATTTCATGGTCTGTAGGAGAATTCACAACAACAACAGCAACAACCACAATGCACTCTCTGAAGCTTGTTGTGCGCGAGGGCTGAGGAACTGAGTGAAACAAGAACAAAACGCACAGACCGAGTTGACGGTTCCTCTCTAGCAATTTTTAGCTGGGTTTCTCATGTTACATTCCTCGCCAATTGATAGGAATTCCCGTTTATATAACACCGCACCCTTCATGCTCACTACCTGTTCGACAATTTGCCTTGGAGATGACCATGATGAATCAGTTGATCAATTTGAGATTGTATAGGAGTGATTTGTATGTTGTTGAAGGTACTAACTGTATATGGCAAATGGATGCTTCATCCTTTGATGGCCTAGAGTTCTCCTTCCCTTGGTGATTCTTTTTACTCATTCTCAGTGAATTAAATACTGCTTTGGGAGCGTGGCTGAATCGTCCTCTAAACTGAGAGGCTTTGGATTTATTTTTGCACTTGAGGTGTTCAAAGCATAATCGTCTAGGTTTAATGTAAAGAAATCATCTATAACTACAAATTGTTCATATATTGGAGTTGTAGCTTTTCTTTCGCATTAACTGCTGCTCTGTTTTGGGCTTGGTTGAGACTCCACTCCACATGTGATGGATGCGTTGGAGTAATGTTTGTATCATGCTTGCAATGTACATGCCAGTACATGGTGGCTTATCTCAGTTCTCATCATTAGCTTGCACAACATTCAATTCAGGATGTGCTATTTGTCGAAATTGTACACCCACTGCATTTGTGGGCTTGCTGAATATGTCTATTCTTACTGTACATGGCTCAAATTTACTGGATTCATTGTTGTTCTTGCTGTACACGTTAAAAAATATGTTGATTTCTTGGCTATGAATGCTGTGTATGTTCATAACATGCTGTAGTCATGGTTATAAATGTTGTCTGTGACTTAAATTTGCTGGATTCATGTTGATGCCTGTTGTCCATATCCATTTGTTGTTCAAACAACAATCACCAAGACTTGTCTATGTGTTATCTTAGTTGTGCGAGTTGAGATGAGGAATCCGTGTTAATTTTCAAGAAAGATAATCATGTTGTCATGCTTTAATTTGCTGAAATTGAACATGTGCCTGCTATGCAAGCATTGATGATCTTCATTTGACTTCAATTTTCACTTGAGCTGATATACATTCGCAGAAGGATGTGTTTCAAGTCCATTAGTTAGTAAAGAATCATGAATTTCAGCCTTTAATGTTTTGATTTTGTTCTGGATTTTGCTGACATCGCCATTTTATTCATGATGTATACTAGTTTAAGACTCATTTGAGTGTGGTTTAGATGATAAGGTGACAATGTGTACTCTTTTTTTTTTTTGGGTCGGAAGACAAGGTGTACTTGATTTGCTAGTTATTAGGACATGTTTGGGTATTGTTGGAGTGGGTAATTTGTAAACCTTGCGAGCATAATGAGCTGGATGCTGCAATGAATTCTCTTAGGCATTAATTTGAATGATTTTGTTGTCATTTATCTATTGGTTTGATGGTTCTTCAGTGATTGTAAGCATGTGGTTCATCTCCGGTATATACCCAAGTCCGCTGAAAATGCTAAGTTTCTCACCTTTGACATGACGTCTGGATCACTTAATTTTGAAGCAGATAAGGATAACTGCAGCAAAGACAATACAGCACATCATACAAACTGTGGGCATTATATTTCAAGATGGATACTCATGTAGAACACCATATGCAATACAAGAAGTTTGTTGCTGGAAACAGTGGAAAGTTAATATGCTTAATCTGTACTAGTTCCCTCCCTGCTACGCTTAATCAGCAAAGCCAAATTTAAATTTCATAGGGCGACACAATTTCAGATGGTTAAGAACTGTTTCTGCAGAATAAACAATGTAATTGTGTATAAGCCTAAGGCGTAGTTAGACTTTTGTCTTAATTTAGCAGCCCCTTTTGAATAAACTGACAAAAAATCCTGATTAAACTTGTTGCGGCATGCAATGCATGAGTTCCAAAAGGCCACGGCTCAAGAGGCGGACCAAAATTTTGGTTCAAAGAAAACAAATCAGATTTACTGAAGTCAGGTCTAGTGAGGATCACAAGAAGAAAACTCCAATTAGACGACCATGTTTTCTTTAGATCACGCGCAACATTTAACATCATGTCGTTCAGATAGCGAGGTTTGAGTAGAATCCACATTGTGAAGAATGCTTCTCAGTTTTTCTGCGAACCATCCTCCGAAAGACAGGTTTTTTCTGGCCACATCATCGGTTCGCGCGAAACGACAAGAGTAAAATACCGACAGGTGACAACATTGACTCAGGCCTCAAGAGAACGAAGCGCATCGCTATGCAAAAAAGAAAAAAAGATTCTGCAGCGAAAAAAGCGCGCATGCATGATTACATGGGCAGGCGACAGGCACAAACCTCAATTTGAGAGAAGAGAGCGGGTTGACCGCGAGCTCGGAAGAAGTGGTTGTTGGGAAAATATGCTTCGAATTGGGTTAAACAATGAAGTTGGATCTTTAGGCCCTGTTTGGTAACCATCCAAACAGGGCCAAATTCTGATTCTTTGTTCGTGGAATCAGTTTCGGCCTAGAATCGCGTTTGGTAAAATTTTTGTTAGAACAGTTGGGAACAGAATCAAGAACAAAAAAAAAGTTGATTCTTGTTCCAGGAACGAATTTGAGAATCAAAATCAATAAATTTTCTTGTTCCCTTCGGCCATCTCGCGACCGCCGTCCACCACCGCCCGCCACCGTCTGCCATCTGCCACCGGCGTCCACCGCCGCCGGCCGCCGGTCCGGCGAGCTCGCCGGAGGCTCGCAAGACCAGGGCGAGGTCCGGCGAGCTCACCGGAGGCTTGCCCAGCCACCGGCGAGGCTCGGCCTCCCCAGATCTGGCGAGGCCGAGCCTCGCCGGGGCTGGGCGGGCCTCGCCGGGGTTGGGCGAGGCCTCGCCGGGGCCGGGCGAGGCCGAGCCTCGCCGGGACTGGGCAAGGGCTAGGCGAGCCTCGCGACGCCCGGCCCCACCGGTGGCCGGGCGAGGCTCGCCGGCCACCAGAGGCTCGCCCGCCACGCCGGTGGCACCGCGGGCCTCGCCCAACCCCGATGAGGTCGGCCTAGCCACCGGCGGGGCTCGGCCTCGCCAGATCTGGCTCGGCCGAGCCGGCCTCGCCGAGGGCCGGCGACGCTCCAGTGAGGTCGCCGGCCCTCGTCTGGCCGGTCGCCGGTCCAGCGACCGGCAAGAAGAAGAAGAAGAAGATGAGAAAAGAAAAGAAAAAAGGAAAAAAAAAGAAAAGAAAAGAAAAAAAGGAAAATTAAAAGAAAAAAATGAAAAAAAAAAGAAAACAAAGGAAAAAGTAAAAAAAATTATTTAAAAATTAAAAAGAAATTGATTTGGAATGAATTAATGAACACGGTACCAAACGCAATTCTATTCCAAATCAAAAATTTTGGACGATTACCAAACGGCTTAAAATACTTAGAATCGGTTAAAGGAACAAAATAAAAAGAATTAGTTCGATCGAATCGCTCCCTAAGAATCGTTACCAAACGCGCCCTTAGAATACTCAAGTTGGACTTTGAGGCGTGATATCACTTTCTTTAAAGATTTATTTGCCTCACAACGTTCTTAATGGTCACTAGGCAAATTTCTCCAGGGATACAACAAAGTCTCAAACGAGAATACTAGATAGCAATTTAGTATTTCTCCGGGTCTCTCATGGGAAACAATTAGAAACAATGGCTGTAGTTTCTTTCGAAAGAAGAAGAAAATGGAAGAAGATAATGGTTTGATCTCAAAACAAATGTACTTATATATGTCTTTCGAATAAATGCAACTCTTCAAAAGATTGCAAAGAACAAAGACAACCTTTGGGGAAAGGTTGTAAAATGAACAAGTATGTCTTAAAGGTTACGTTGAAAAGACATAAGAAATTCGAAATTAAATAAATAAAAAATAATTGTAACCTTTCGTGAACAGTCGCACTATTTCAACAAGACTTTATAATTAATTTTTTATAGAAATAAATCCGAATTTTCAATAAATAAAAATAATGATCGTTGGTTAATGTCAAATCTCGTCCACGTGCGCACTCACATCTTTTCGATGTGGGACAATGCACCTCTTCATTTGTTTTATAGACAAATTACCAACAATCCCCCACTTTTGTTTATAAAACAAAAACAAAAATTAAAACGTTAGAAATATACAGCCAAAATTTCCGTGAGATTAATATATATATAATGGTCTCTTTCGAGTTAAACTTTTAATTAGTGCAAGTATCTCAAAGCTCTATCAAAGTGACAAGTAGCTTGGCTTTAAACTTGTACTTTTATATAATATAACCGGACATACCACACATACACTAACCTCTTGTTTCAGCGAAAAGTTCTATATTACTTCGCACTATTATGGCCTTGTGCTTGATCCCGTTTCATGAGCTCTCTAGAAAGCAACTCTAACTTTCGTAAGAAGTGGCACCACTTCTAAGCTCATATAGGTGAAGTATCTACCATGTGTTTCTGTTACTATTAACACATTACAAATTTGTACTATACTTCATTAAGAATTCAATTCAACCTACAAAACGTAACAGATGATACTGACTTCTCATATCAGGGCTACGTCAGTATTAAACAATCACATTCAATAACTTGTTTTTACCCATTAAACCTTGTAACTAGTGATGTTATAGAAAAAGGTCGGGTTACCATTATTGGTGATTTCAATTAAAGGGTTTCAGCCCCGTTCTTATGAGGTCATTATTACCATATATCTTGGTAAAGCCTTCGTCAAAAGATCAGCAAGATTATTACTTGACCTTACGTAAACAATTGTTATGGTACCATCTTTAATCAATTATCTCATATACTCATGTCTTAAACTAATATGTCTAAGACTTACCATTATAGGTGCTATTATAGACTCTTGCGAAAGTAGCCTAACTATCACAGTGGATAGAAATAGGAGGCATAGGATTAGGCTATAATTTGATATCCAACAACAAATTCCTAATCCATTCAGCCTCTCTCCCAGTTGCTACCAAGCAATGATTCAAATTTCATAGTTGAGGGAATTATGCACATTTGTTTCCTGCTCGCCCAAGAAACAACACATTCACGTAATTTGAAAATCCATCTAGAAGTTTCATCTCCCACACTTGTAATACAAGTAGCATCGGCGTATCCTTCTAATATAGCTGGATTATTATAGAACAATAAGATAACTCTCACATGTTCTATATTTGGATTATTAGTATTTACTCAACTTGCATATACGAAAAGTAATATCAGGTCTAGTATAATGTATCGCATACATTAAAGACCCATAGTACTCACATTAAAAACTCTCCACTAGGAATCAAATGGAGTACTTATATATTTGAAAACAAGATGTTTAAATCTATACAACATCCTTTCCATGTAATCACTTTGGCTCAAAGGATAACCCCCACTATTTTTTAATTTTAACACCCAATAAGGTATCTACTTCACTCAAATCTTTCATTTAAAATGAAAGTTGAATACTTATTTTTTTTTTTTTTTTAATGACTCCAATCACATTGGCTCCATAGTCCCCTTCAAATATCCCCACTTCAAGACTATTTTAAGAGGCATCCAATATGATAACGTACGTTTCATCATCATATCCAATTAATAATAAACCAAGTACAGAAATCCATACAAGGATGGGAAATAAGTAAATAGATAAATTCTAGCAATTTATACACCATCCCTAACAATCAAAAGCATGTGAGAACAGAAGCATACAACAAATAATTTTTCAATAGCTTTGCCAAGACAAACCGACGTAGAACAAAAGATTGCCCCATTATTACGATGGTTCATCATTTCAATAAGATCTTTCGATTGTGTGTATCCAAATTCGTCAACAGAAAAACCAAAAGAAATGTTTACGAATTTTAGATCACTAAGAGGACAGTCAATCGAATTCTCCAATTTCTCATTCTCAGAAAGATCAAACAATAGTTAAAAAAGAGAAAATTTTCCACAATGGGTCAACAACACCAATGCACGGAATGTGATATGATGCATTTCTCAATCAAATAATTTCTTCGCTCAAACTAGGAACTTAGATAGAGAATCACCAACCAACTTGTGGCGACCACGATAGAGATGAATGACACGGCCGACCAGACATGCATCGGGTTCTTGTCCTCGGGAAGTACTCACTTAGAGCTCCAATCTCGTAAACGTCCTTACGCACGGCCTCTAGAGCCTGCCCATGACGTACGAGTCCCTCCCGAAGTACTTGGGGAGGAAGGAGTTCTCGTTTCCAAGAGTTTGCCACACGATGTCCCCACAACCCTTGGCCAACTTCACGCTCATCTCTGCCGCTCCTTTCGCGAATTCCTTCGCATGGTCCACCGCATTCCTGATCTCTCCGAAACTGCGAAAGTACCTTCTACTTGATATGGATCCAAAATGCCAATCAGCGAAAGAGATTAAAAGGCATCTTCGAAAAAAAATTGAATCCATCATGTAACTGCCCATTGACGAGACCGAGTTATTGAAGTGTGCAGGGACCCGGACAACACATTCTTGATACTCATATCAAGGTAAGCCTCAGGGTCTCACGCATCTTTGTGAGGAGGGTGGATGAAATTTCCTCCACAGCAAACTGCTTCTTTACGACCTTGAAATTGACGACAATCATGGGCTTGAGGCTGGGACCAGCAATGACCCTTGACGGCCAATGCCTCATGTTACTCTGGACTGAAGGATCGCTAAATCTCCTCCCGAACAAAGATCTTGCACTCGATCTCATGATCAGAGTCTCGACATCCTTGAAGTCGTTTTTACAAGATGAGATGCCATCTTTCATGATATTTCCATGATGGATTTCACATCGTGAGCAAAAGCCTCATTCATCACCTTTTGCTCCGGGAAATTAACGCCGTAATTCAATATTCCACCATTCTTGTCTTCTCCATCACGATAGATGCCGTCAAGATTAGTAAGTGTTGAGTCCCAAACCGAACATCAAATACAGAGACAAGACATGGCATAGTATTGGGCGCACAAAAGACATAAAACACACCCTTATGACAGAACCAAAATGGACACAAAAAAATAGAGAGAGAGAGAGAGAGCCTGTAGATCTTCCTTGAAACTCTGGCCAACGGTGATGAGTGATGATTGTTGGCGTCGACTAGAAGCCATCGAGGAACAGACTTGTTGGGAAGTGAAAGAACCTGTCCACTTGCATGCGTCTGGTGCTCGCATCGCGCAATGGCGAACCTGGCCTCTTGCGTCTTTATCCACGGTCAAACGTTGCCTCGAGATTTACGGCCACCCGTTGCCTCGAGATTTACTAATTGGCATTGGCAAGGGACTCGTTTGAACTACTTCCTCAAGACAGCGTTCCACGACGTGGACGCCAAATATGGACGCTTGTCTTCTGCTAGGCGAATTTTTTATTTTTATTTTTGATGATCTGGGCCCCGCAAGATATGGAACTTGTAACGTCAATTATAGCCGTTTGGTGGTTCCCCTTCTCTCTTCTAATCAAACACATAGCGTTCCGGGCAGGAATCCCAGACAAATTCTGCATGGCGAGCATGTAAATCACAGACTGCGGCTCGGGTTCCCTCATAGCAAAGATGAAGTGCTTCGTATGTTCGGGAACCGGAAGTTTAAGGACCAACTCATTTGAAACTTTCAGGTCATCGGATTTCGGCTTGGAGAAGGGCCGTAGAGAACGTAAACTCCAAAGGAAAGAACATGCCTTCAGGACCACATTGACTCCCTTCCACTTCTATCTAAAACTTAAGAAAATTCGTGAAGTTCATCCTCCCAATTTCTTGCATGGTTCACTCACAAGCCCAAAACAGAACTTCCTCGAAAGGATTCAGGGAATATATTCAGAGCAAAACTAAGAACAACAATCAACATAGTCTTGGCATGAGAATAGAAATGATAAGGGATCGGAACATAAGAAACATCAAATGATCAGCGCACACCGCATTGCATCAAATCACACAAGCAAAATTGTTACCATCAAACCAGTTTAGGATCACCATGTCTTGAGTAATGACTTTGATTCTCTGACTTCATTGTAGCAAAAATAAATCCTTAAAATTGTTGGGAAAATATGCTTCGAATTGGGTTAAACAATGAAGTTGGATCTTTAGAGTACTCAAGTTGGACTTTGAGGCGTGATATCACTTTCTTAAAGGATTTGCCCCACAACGTTGCTAATGGTTACCGGCAAATTTTCTCAGGATACAATAAAGTCTCAAACGGAATACTAGATAAAGAATTAAGTATTTCTAGGGGTTCTCATGGGAAACAATTAGAAATAATGGTACTGTAGTTTCTTTCGAAAGAAGACGAAAATGGAAGAAGATAATGGTTTGATCTCAAAACAAATGTACTTATATATGTCTTTCGAATAAATGCAACTCTTCAAAAGATTGTAAAAGAACAAAGACAACCTTTGGGGAAAGGTTGTAAAATGAACAAGTATGTCTCAAAAGTTACGTTGAAAAGACATAAGAAATTCGAAATTAAATAAATAAAAAATAATTGAACGCTTTCGTAAACAGTCATGACTGTTTTCAACAAGACTTTATAATTAATTTTTTATAAATAAATCCGAATTTTTAATAAATAAAAATAATGATCGTTGGTTAGTGCCAAATCACATCCACGTGCGCACTCACATCTTTTCGATGTGGGACAAGGCACCTCTTCATTTGTTTTATAGACAAATTACCAACAGTGGTCAACTGCGTCGTTGGGACCGCCGTTGTTGCCTCCTCCTCCTCCGCCGACTCCTAATCCTCCCATGGGGCCCTGTTGGGTCCCCCCGATCGCTTGTTGACCTCCTTTCACATCCGAAAAGAAACCCAAGCAAGCCCCCATGCTCTCTCCCTTCCTCTCGAACAAGTTCGATTTCACCTCCTTTGTAGATTCGATTCACACCCGCAATTCCTGTCTCTTCCTATCTCTCTGAAAACCCCTGTTTTTCACAATTATTGCTTCTGGTGAAAATTGTGGCACCCACCCACCCTCTCTATCCCTTTGTTGTGGTTGACAGTAACGCCAAAACGCGTGGGGTCGGTTGCGACGTCTCGATCGAGGCTACGAAGTTCCTTATCCGAACCAGAAACGATCGCCTTCCTTTTTGAATGCCAAGAACCGTATCGTAACTGAATCAAGCCAGAAGCTTTGCGCGTGCCCTGGAATTCTTGGTAAAGTTTGTTGCCATATATAAATATAGGGGTGCGATTCTACGCGTATTAGGTGTTGATTTGCACGTTTGACGTTTCCATCTTTTGTTCATCTGTTTACGACGACCATAACCAGCATCGAATATATCAACTTTGCTGGGGAAGTCAGGCAGAGAGAGGAGAGGAGAGGAGATGAGAGGAAGGTAGACGAGGGAATGAGAACGAAAATGAAGGATTGACCCAGAAACGTATTCAAGTCGTGCTCCTTTTGAAAAGTCTGAGGAAAAAGTCGTTTGGGAAAATGCTCAGACGACTTCCGAGGCTTGACGCATTGTGCATCATGGATAAGATCAAAAGTTGGATCTTGAATCTCGGAATCGCTGTTGAGAGGGAGAGAGAGGTAGCAAACTCGTTCTGACATCATCGTCTCTTGGTCTTTCTTTTGAATGTTCAACAATTGAACCTGTGCCAGAACGTCGTCTCTTGGTCTTTCTTTTGAATGTTTAACAATTGAACATGTGCGAGAACGAGCGAGAACGTGAGGGATTGAGCATGAAATTTCGTGGGTGTTGAGTTCACGTTCCCGGTTGAAGCTCTCTCCTTTTTGTGTGTCTATCTTGTATAAATGGATGGAGTGCTATTAACGTGATAGTTAATACAATCACAAGCTTATGCATGTGCCAAAGAAAAAAAGAGACAATGCTCATGATTAAAAATTCAAAGTGATTAGAAAAGTGAGAAAGTATATATTTTAATAACTAAAAGATTTATTAAGTTATTAGATTTGTAACTACGAATATCTTACTCAAAATTTTAATTATCACATTCAAATTATTACAATGTTATATCTACATTAAACATAGGAATAAGTGAAATAGATTTCCCTTTTCAGATTATTAAATTGATGCTTAATATTTAATGGATAAATTGATATATTCATGAAAATATTGGTCCCTCGGTTTCCTTCCCCTATCCATCACTTGCAATTAGACTTAATCCATCTGGGAGAGCATTATCAGACCATGAAAGATTAATGATATGTTGGTCTCTCAAATGCTGGGTTTTTAAACAAATTCTTAACAATAAAGGTAAAATTGGCAAAATATTTGAGCCAGAATGTAAATGCATAAATTGGTGTCCGGGAGAGCATTCACTTCAATATTTTCACACCATGTTTCTCTAAAGACAAAAAGTAGACAATACATACTCGAGAAATTGGGTCTCTTGATAATGTGTGACTAGAAAAGTCTTTGATTATTTTCTTTGCTGAGGTTGTGCGTTAGTGAATTGTTTACTCATAGGCACAATAGTTCCAATTATACTTTTGAAGATTGCACAAAGATGCTTGGATCACTCAATCCTATCTTAAACTTGATGCTCTCCAATGATATATAATAATTTCAGGGCTTCGTAATCCACGACATTCTTGATAATTTGCTTGCTCTCTAGCATATTCCTTTTCCTTAGACCTTTTGCAAGGTTGTAGTCATAGTGATATTGCTAAGGGAAATCGCCAGAGTCATGGTTTGCATATATATATATATATATATTGTTGGTATATTTTACTCTAACTCTTAACTTAATCTTAGACTTTCGTGCTGGCTGTAGAGCGTGGGCGTCATACCTTACACCTGAAACTAAACGTCCTCACCTCCAACCCTACATCTCATTTTTATGTGGGAGGCAACCCTCATGGTTATGGTTTGCATATTTGAGATGTGGCAAGTGCGTTGTCTTCATATCCATATTCAAACAATTCCTAATAGGTGGCCTCATTTAGCCATCAATAAAGGCGCACTCGTGATTCACGACTTGGCAAAAGGCAAGCTCCTTTCGTTCACCCCAAATACAATAATGCCAAAAGCAAATACCTGTTCGCCAATGGATTGTCTCTTTTCAATTTTTAACTTTATTATACATCCTCTTTAATTTAAAGGTTTCATTACAGGAATTTATTAATAAATATTTCAAGATACCTACTACGAAGAAACCAAATGAAGAACTAAATTTTCAAAACATTAAATTTGCTAATCGAATATATAATCGGCTGTTTATGAAATTAATTATATTTAAAATAACCCCTCTTTTTTTTTTTTTTTTTTTTTTTTTTTTTTTTTTATATGACACTTTTTGCAAAAGAAGAAGAAGAAGAAGAAATGGGCTGCAATTTTCAAGTCCCAAAAGATTTTATAATTTTTTTCCCAACTCATAATTACTCAATTGGGGTCGAAATTCCCAAATTCGCCCAATCAAGATATTGTAATAATGATCCCTATCAACTCCTTCCAGCATCTGTCCTTCTCCACAATAAATTTCCAAGAACTTCACCCCGGGGATCATTTCGTCTCCTCAAGATTCGATCCAAAACACCAACGTATACCTAAGTCAACGCAAGGGTCAAGCTAAGCACATGAATTGCTCTTAACACCTCGTCATCTCTCCCCACCCTCCACCCCCAATAAAAAAAAAACCGTAATAAACGAATTCCCATTATGTCAAGTCCCCAAGATCATAAGAGGATTAGTCACTAAATTTATATGTATGGAGTTTCTCTAGCACTGGCATTTTTCATAGTGAGAAAAGTGTTTTCACTCGAAAGATTGAACAAAGATTTGCAAATTGACAATAATAAATGGTTATGATTCATTATTTCATGGTCAAATTTGGATTTGATTTAGTTTGTTCCTATTTTGTAATAGTCGATACTTGGATTGATGTGTGAATTCTTGTTAAGACATTTTGAGTTGACATTCTTCTTTCGCAATCACCAAAATTCTCCTCATAGCAAGAAGAGTGTTTATCCTAAAAGATCCAACAAACATTTGCAAATCGACCAGAATAAAGTGATCATGATACATCATTTCATGGTTGGATCTAGATTTGATTTAGTCCGGTCCTATTTTGTAATAGTCAACGGTTTGACTTATGTGTGAATTCTTTTTGAAACATTTTGAGTTGACTCATGATTCCATGAATGATTTTGTCCCTCAACTCTTTACAAGAGCACACTATGTACTAGGCAACACTAGAGGTGAGCATATTGGATCGATTGAACCTAGAATCGCCTGGATCGGATTGAACTGGTTGGTTTGGTTTGATTCTCGAGGGTGTTGGTCCGATTCTTGGTTTCATAAAAACAAAACCAGTGATTTTTGGTCTTGTTCTCGGTTTTGAGGGAGAATTGGATTGGACCAACTCTTTTTTTTATAAATATTTTCTTATTTTCTTAAAAATAGTAATAAACCCTACAATTGTAACAACTCTAGTATTTTTGTTTTTAAAATTTTTTTGGCTAAGTAGCAAGGTCCATTAGATTGGACCAACCAATCCAGTTCGTCTAATCCCCTGTCCAAATAGTGGGAAACGATCCTCCCAGTTTGGTTCCCAATTCCTAGGTGGGACTGGATTGGACTGGGAATCGATCATCTCTAGTCAACACTAGTAGTTTGCCGGAAACAATAATAATCACGCAATCTAGTACATTCTTCCTTCATAATCACCAATATTCTCCTCATAAAAGAACAATCCCACAAACAAGTATACTGATGGCAATGGGGAACATAGTGGGAGGGTTCAATGTAGTCTCTTAAATACCAAAAGCAATGAGCATTTGAGACAAACCAACCTGGATGATTTCACTGCCACTTGATATCAAAGCCTGACCTTCGCCAAATTCTGTTGAATCTAACTCAAAAGTTGGCCTTATAATGCACATATTTAAAAGGGGAAAATAATAGAGTATAGGTACACAATTTAGTATTATTGTGACAAAAGAACCAGATGATCGATAATAAAAGAAATTCCATTATATTTCCAAAAATGTGTCTGCAATATAGGTTGAGGACAAACTTAGGGTGTAAAGCTCCTCTTGCATCTGCATGCAAAAACCACTAATGGATGTTGCGACCTCCTGTGGGTGCATAGGCTAATGACTAGCGCTAAGTTTGGGCTGTCCCAAGTCCACTAATTCGCGACTTATTAGATGAGTTTTTAACTTGTAAGTCATTTTTATTTATGAGCCATCACTAGTTAATTTTGGGTGATCGAATTAGAAATCTAAATAAAATATTAGGAGAAATATTTTACTCATGTGCATTCAAAAAAGCTAAGATCGAGATTTGATCACACTAATTATCAACTAATGTCCTTTGATACTTAATTTTGTTTAAAGTTTAAAGTTTGATCTTTTTTTTTTTTTTGACAAATTTTTGTGCATTAAAAAAAAACTCCAAAATTTTTAGGCATTTTCCTAATTTGAGAATTTTTCAATTTTTTTTTTTTAATTTTTATTAAAAAATTATAATAACAAGATAATATAAACTTGACCTGAATCGCGCATCCGGATGGCCAGAGAAGAGCCCCCTTTTTGTCCCTTTTCATTTATTCTTCTTAGCTTTATGTCTCTTGTCTTGTCCTATCTTGTGCGTGTGGTCATACAGAGCCGCGCTTTTGTACTCTAGTGACCAAGAGACAAAAAGGGAGACTTTTTTTATTTAATAAAAGTTGTCGCCCCTCCTCCCCCCTCCGTTTCTTTTCATTTGCATTTGATTCCTTTCTTTCAAGCTTCCCTCTCCTCCACGACCATCTTCTTTACGGTCGGACCAATAACGCGAGCAAATTCAAGTGGTAAGAGGGACTCAAAACTCAACCAAAGCTCCGGTACCGCTGCCGGTCGTGTTCAATCATCGCACGGCCATCACTGTGACCGGGGCCGCCACCACCCTTCAATCTCGCCGGTCAAGAGTCGGTTGCTTGCGGAAACACGATGCGCAAAAGGAACGTCCAAACAAGAACGTAAGAAGCGAAGGAACAGCTGCGTGGATCTATCAAAACACATTTCACCAACCACGAACGCCCAAAATGGACGAAGGACTGAGAACAAGCGCGCACACTTCAGTTAGGCGTTTCGTCTAACAGGTAAGTCGCATTAACTAAAGAGGGGGAAAACGAACCAACAGAGCCCCGACTCACGCCGAAGCTAACAACAATTGACAAGCAACAACCCAAGAGCCGCAGCATACACACGAACGGGGCCGGAAATCATGCGCGCTGGACAAACGGCGAAACTCGCGACGGGAGAAAACAGGGCACGAAACAGGGAAGGTTCGGCCGAGGGTCCCTTTCCGGCTAACGGTATCCGACGGCGGACGAGCTCGAAGATCGGGGTACGTCCGTCCGCCTCGCGCGCCCCCGAGCCGAGATCCTTGGGAAGCCGACCCCGAGTCGGCACAACCAAAAGAATCGGAACACAACCTACCGTGGGTTTGGTTCAGGAAGTGGGGTAACGTCGATGGATCGTCGGCCGGGTTTCAAGTGTATTTGTCACCGGAGAACACTCGCTCTCAGCCTCGCTCTCGGTTTCTCTCTCTCAGATCTCACTCTCCGCCCTTGGATCTCTCCTATTCTCTCGGCCTCGCTCTCTAGAACCCCCCGATTTCTCTCTCCTCCACCTCCACCTCACAGCTCTCAGATCTCACTTACTCTCTGAAGAGCTCCCCGATTTCTCTCTCCTTCACCCCCTCAACGCGGGAAGCAAGGAAGGAAGGAAGGAAGGAAGGAAGAAGAAGAAGAAGAAGAGGGCCGGGCGTGAAGTCACCGAGCTGGGGGGCGAGATGGGCCCTGGGCCCGCGCGGAAAAGAGAAAAGGGGCTGGGGTTAGGCCCACCCCCTAAAGCCAACTTTTTAAAAAAAAAAATTAATTACTAATAATAATTTTTTTAAAAAAATCTATTTATCCAAAATGCAGTAAAATAAGGAAAATAAAACAAAAAAAAATAAAACTTAAGTTGATGCAAATAATATTAATTGCCTATATGATGTGAAAATCTTTTTGTTGGTCCAAATTATTTATCTATGCAATTTTAATCTTAAATATTTAGTCAAAATTTATGTGTCAATAACAAGATTATGCTAAAGAAAATGCTAGTCTCATAGTGATGGAAGAGCTTGAGTGCATGGGACTAGCCAATTTCTAATCTAATCGATTTTTGGCAACTGCAAAACATTATCAAAATTCAGTATTTCGAAAGAATCAGAGGTAACACATGAAGAAGAAGCACTTGGTTAATGACATGAAGGGCACATAGTTATTGTTTGATAGCTTTTGAAGACTGAATGTTGACCTCCATGATTTTTAATAAATATTCCATCTATTATTTAGTAAAACATGCACGTTAGAAAAATGATGAGAAGGTTGCTGTTGGAGTATCTTTTTTGGAGACCGATCATTGATTAGAGAGTTGCGACCAAATCTTGAGCTCTGTAGAATGGTGCTACATTGCAGATGTCCACGAAACAGGAAAGTTATTGAAATTCTTAATCTAGAGTGAAATGGAGCTAGGCATTTGGGGGACTAAACATATTTAGTAATGCATAAACTAGAAAGAACAGAAGATTCAAGTATTGGAAGGACTTGTTGAGGATAATTCTTGAGTTGTGGTACTATTAGCTAGTGAGGTTGGCTCAGTCCCAAAAAAGAAAAAAGAAAAAAAATTTAAAAAAACTATTGAAATATTTTAAAAATGTTTATGTGGTTGTGGTGGCTATGACTAGTGTCATCGATTCCAAGAAAAAATTGATTGGGTAGACTGAACTGGAAAAATGTAAAATTATTTAAGACAAATTGGCAAAATTGAAAATGTTATGACTAAATTAACACATATATAATAGACTGAAGACTTTCTTTCTTTTTTAATAATTGTCCTATACAAAATCATTCACAACAAGTTACCGACTCGTTGGAGAATTCCCAAGTAGTGCTCATTAACATGAAATTATACGAGAATGCCTCACCTCATAGACTTTAAGGATATTCATTGGATCACATTGCCATGGAAATCAAAGTGAAGATATTTTTCTGATGGGGACAGAATTCAGAATTGCGGTTTTGTTCGATGCTTGCACTAATGAATTATTTGCATATCGTACAAAGACAAGCGGAACAAGGTGACAAGAAACCACAACTTTATCGACACACAACAACTTGCAATCAAGGAAGTTTGATTTGAACACATGGTCGCGAATTGGTTTTTTACCTATAAACCTTCTCAAATAATTGGTCTTTTGCTAAAAGACCTTTTGGTCGACACTTGGGTCCTCAGCCAAAAAAGAAATGTATCACAATACTTATGTTATAGTCCCGTAATCATCTGCTTTATTGGCAAATTTTTGCCGGTGATGAGTAATATGCTTTAAAGATGATGGATTAATTGAGAAATATAATAAAGTTGTGCTGCGTTTGAAATTTTTGTGGAAATCTTAGGAAAAGCTTCGGTAAGGTCAATGTCAAATTTGACTTAGAATCACTGTGGAGAGGGAAGTGCTAAGCAAAAGGGAGGACCGTGAGGTTTACATTTTACCTCGATCATTAGCGTGAAATCATTCATTATTGAAGATTTTTTAATTTGTGCTTGATGATTTTAATAAGTGATTTAATTATTTGGGATGTGTTGGTAAATTTTTTTATTTTACTTTGTGATAGATGACTTTAAAGTCGTGATTGATATTTTTCTATTGATAATTTTGGAATACAAACATGCAGACCCAATGGAGGTCCACAAAAGAACCTGCAAAAGTCATGAACTTATTGAGTTCAGTCATTTCACCTATGCAAGTTATTTTAACTTAAAGTGGTTTGTATGCAGTTGGCGAGATTCAAATTAGTAGCTTCCAATTATTGAATTGGAAAGTCTTAGACCACTTGGAGCAATACACTAGCGTATAACATAGCCTCTAGAAAAATATTTTCATAAAACTTTTATGAAAAGTTTAGGGATAATGGAATCACTAGTGCCTTTACTTCTTCAATTTATTCAATATTGTCCATGTATTCTCTTTTTTTCCTAATATGGTCTTTGATTTATATATAATTTTTATTGAGTTAGTCCTTTTGTTAAAATTGCAAAGATGCAGATGTATCATCCATTAATGCCACATTTAGATTGATCGAATGAACTAAAGATAAGATGGAACTCTTTTGTTGAAGATAAATTTATTAGGAAATTAAAAAAAATCACAAGCACCAAGTGAGAGAGAAGCTACACCTGTGATGAAAATTTAACAATTTTAAAATATTAGTTATCATTATCAAATTTAGTTAAGTACATTAGATGCTAATCCAAAATTTATGAGAAGGGAAGAATAAAGCAGAGAAAGTGCAAACAACAAAACAGGCAGACGTACGGGTATGTTGGGGGAAGTAATTAGGGAGAGCTCATGATCGAGTTTGTAAGTGGTAGCATTCGTCTTTGAAGTTGGAGTCACTAAAGAGGTGGAATAATTGGAGTTATGTGGGTGGTTCTTGTACGTTTTGGAGGGAATGGTTATTCTTAGTATTTAATTGTAAATACCAATGTTTTTGGGATCGTAAAGCTCTCTCTTTCCACAATCAAGCAAATTCTATAATCTATGTTTATCTTTACTTTTTAATAGATCATTTTATTTTCCTGGAAATTTTCCTTTCAAGGAATTTACATTTTTCTTGCATTTTTTTTTTGATTTTTTCTCCACACTAATCTCTATATTAATTCGCACTCCATTGAATCCCCCCTCCGTGCACTTTGGGAGCGAGGTATGTAACTGTGAAGCGATCTTGGTTGCTCTTGGCGCTATTTCTTTTATTGCTTTAATAAATATCGATCAAAATTTTGAGTTGTCTTTGTTAAAATAAATTATCCCCTTTAATTTTCTCTCAAATGTCCTTCAATATTGTAGATAACTTTAGGAATCTCACTTGGATAATCATCAATATTAAATGCATGCTAAGAAAATTTATTATTCAAAAAAAGAAAAAATTAGGAGATGTACTTGCGATCATTCACATCTCTTGTTCCATGATGGACACGACAAGTATAAAGTTGGTGCTACTTATCGAGATAACTGAGGTTATCGACAATTTGCTATGATATGGATGATTTTCCCTAAAACTCAACAATGCTTACTCTATTCTCTTGTTCATTGGAGAAGTAAGAAGTTTATTTTCTTTCAAGTTATTAATTGTAATGGGGTACCTAGTGATTTTATTCAGAATAAAGAGGATGATGCCTCGATCTAGAAAAGGATGACAAATGTATCAAACAAAATAACCAAGCTGAAAGTTGAACTAGAATTTTCAACAATTTATCTATCATCAATGATTACATGAGGTTGAGAGGTAAATGGAGTCACAACAAGTTGGGTCGAATTTAGTTAGATAATGTAGTCATGTGCAATTTCATGTGCTAAGCATAATAAAGTACAAGTATTAAGTCAGGATAGCATGGACATCATCCATATTTTTATTTGCATATAGGTGATCCATAATCTGTAATTCACTAACTAAAGGCATGGTTTGAGAAAATTTCCTACAAATAAGAATGTATAAAAAGATAGCCATTTACATCAAGTATGGTAAATTTCATTTTCACTCTTTTGTTTTCAAATCGAAGAAGTTTGGTTTGCGTGTGTTTGCATAGGACTCTCTATCTCTACTTATACATGTTTGAAATGTATATTTTTGGTGGATCCACTCACTTAGTAAAAGGATGAAGCAATGTTTTAAGTAACAATATCCAATTCCTCATTGTTATAATCTACGTATAAACTTGCACTTTACTTTAGGGTATTCTAATAGGTCGTCCATTAAAGAAATTCGATGAATAGAAATATGAACCAAAGGTGAGGGCTCTTAATTAAAGATTTTCATGTACCCACCTTTCAAAAAAGAACATATGGCTTTTGGTTAACTATTCCGATTCTGATTATGGCCAATGTTTTGAAAATGGAACCAGAGGCTGAACCGGAGTATGGGCTAGTATGTGATGCTACTGGTTCGTTTGGTCCAATTATTTGTACCGATTGATTCGAATATAAAGAATGAAGCAAGAAAAATAAGCAACATTTGAAATGATGATTTTGAAAATGTCATGAGAAAACTCTCAGGTTGCATGAACTCACAGGTTGCATGCTTCAAAGTATTTTAGGAGTTCTGTAATGAGTAAAAATAATTTTTTTCCTATCACTTGGAGTAGGCTGAATTGTTTAAATGGTGTGAGCAGAAACATGCTTAATTTTCCAAAGTCACCCTATGATTTTCAAGTTGCAAACTAGGCTACCGACGTGAAGATATTGGACATAATGTCATCCAATGAAAAGAGACGGTACTTCATTTTCTTTTCATTTTTTTCATTGACCATTCTATTGTGACTAGGACATAACAAGTTTCTAATAACAAGTGTTGAAGCCAGTGGCCATGGCAGGATCGAGTGTCATTTGAAATTCACATGTAACTGGTGTTGCGAGGGTCAGGGCACAAGAGTGAGCATGCCATCATGATCTGTAGGGTTGTAATCGGGGTTAATTGATCTGTCACGACATGGCTTGCAAGCGATCTTGATGGTGATCACCAGCACTACTTATGTGATTGCTATGAGCACGTTTCTGACTATGGACATTCATTTTCATTTTTGATTTTTCTTTCGCTGCAATAAGAGAGATGGTGAGGCCAAGTAAGACAAGAATAGTGACCCTGTCCAGTGCAAAAAACATGTAAATATTAAGAAAATGTGCTCTAAGTGCATTGTGGAAATTAACTTATCTTAGCACGTTTTAATCAACACTTAGGTCTTTCACCAAAAAAGAATCAATAAGATGTTAGATTCAAGATGTCCATCATGGAAATGAATTTTTACATGATGCTATTCTTTGGGACCTACATAATCGTCTTCTTTACTGGCAACTTCTGCAAAATTCACGTTAAATATGATCAAAGGGCTCGTTAGAATGTGGAGTACTAAGCTATTTAAGAATGACAGGACAACTTTTCATGGCCTTGATGAAAAGCTGGTTAAGCAAGATTTGCACCATTTCTTTCTGTGAAGTTTCTCCAAGTCTGTCATTGGACTTATGAGGTTACCGTAATAAGCGAGAAGCAAATTAACATGATTGACAGAGTTGACCTGGCAGGGCTGGCGTTCCCTGCGGCGCATGCCACCACGACGCCGATTTCTCATCGCCTGTAACATGCGAGGGGCTAGAGAGTCCTCAGTGTAAGGGAGAGGCTTGCTGATGCGCTGATGCCCAGGGAGATGCTCAGTACATCGACTCCATCGCCAATGGTGTCATCTATGGCTGCTAAAATGTCCTGCTCAGAGCAAGTGACTCCCATTTGCTCGGTCGCGTCAGGGATCACCCAACCCACCTTGTTTATGGTCAGGTGGGCGCGCAGCGCGCCTGCCTGTGGCGGTGCCCCACGCGAGCCTGCTGAAGGCTGAGACGTCCGGAACCTTTGGTCTCCGACCGTGGAGGCCGTGTGGGTCCCGCGCCGGTACACGTCGTGAGGTGACCGGTAGTCTAAGGTGGTGTTGAGAGGAAAGGCATTTACCCTACAAGTGAATGGTTCCCACTAGTATTGAAGTCGAAGCACTCCATGACTAATGAATTCTCCCGCAACAAGTCTTACAGTATGTCAAATCACTAATGCCTCCAATAACGTATTAGAGGATATGATGACAACGAAATGGGACGAGAATCCCCACACTCAACTCCCCTGGATATTCTCAGGAAAAGATCCTAATAAACCCGAGTATGAGAGATAAAGCAATGAAAAGATTTGGCAAGGAACCATATCAAACAGGATATTTGAAGAGAGATTTTGGACAGCTTACGCTTTCGGAACTATATCTTTGTTTTCTAAACTGGGAACAGCAAAATATTATTTCAATAGCGGTCGTGAAAGCAACAGATTCCTGAGCATGGATAGTCCAAGTAACCAGGTTTCTTGAGCCTACTTGTAAATTTTTATTAAGAAGCAACAGGATCAAACTCCGACTTTGCTTTGTGACCATCCGTGGGAAACAACAAGGAGAAGATGTTGCGGACAAGATCTAGATGGCTTGCACTCGTACTTCACTCAAAATAAGTTCATGGAAAATGACATTTTCATAATGTGATCCAACAATAAATACCCCTGATGGCATATAGCTAGCTTCTCCTAGAAACTCATAAATATTATTTTACTGCACATTCTTCTTGTACACAGATTATGTGAAATTGTGGACATTTGACTAGTACAGAATATGCTGTACTTTAAGTGCAAACATGTCATGGTAATGACTATGGTGCTTTAAGTTTGTGAGCTATTTGATGTATTTTATGAACTCATTTGAAACAATTGAGAGTCAGATTACCAAGAACTCCTAAGATTGTGGACCCTAAATGATATTTTCCCTGGCTAGGAGAGGAAATTACTTCCTAATTCAATTAAAAATTAATTACATGGTCCACAATGGCGCTTATGGAAAGAGCTATGTGGATGAAGCACCAAAAGCTATAAACACTACTAAACTCCAACAAAAGCAGAAGAGCAGAGTTAGAACATTATTTGATAATAGCAACTAGCAAGTGAGCCTTCCTTCTTCATATCAACCTTCCGAAGAACATTTGAAATTACAGTATGCTCAGTAGCCAAGTGATCCTTAGATCATCTGCTTTTGCAGGGGATGCATCTAAAATTGGTGATTCACGAAGCAATTATATCACCTTCAATCAACTAGCTCTCTCTCAGTATTTCTTTGAGAAATATTGGATGCTATCGGCAATCATATTGGATTTTGGACATCTCTCTCTTTTACCTGATATAAAGCCCGACCTCTGGGGGAGAGCATCAGAGTAAAATGTGGATACTATTGCGATTTGCGGATCTTGGAAAGCTGGGAAGAGTGGTTTATGAAGAAATTTTACAAGAAAATTGGATCCAAGGTCTTTTCTTTCTCTCTTTGATGGTCTGAAGAAGTTCTAGCTTGAACTCATGGCAATTTAGAGACTCTCATATCGACATGGTCGATACTACCGTTATGGTAAACCCATGGGATATTTGAATGGCATCAAACTTGTACAAAATGTTTTTCTCAGTTTCCACCAAAGTAAATTGGCAAGAATTTACATTTAAAAAGCAGCAGATCAGATAAGTTCAGAAACATAACAAAAAGAATGACTAAACGACACGTTATATTCGGTGTCAAAATTTTCTAAATAAAATAACTGAATCATGTTATATCTAGTCAATTGATTATTTATCATCACGACACAAAGGCAGGCAAAGTAATATCTATGTATCTCTATTTTATGAACTCTAGTAAAACAACTGAACAGTAGACAACTAAGCTAACTTAAATTACGATAATTTGTGTGGGATATTACTTGCCCATCCATGTTGTGATATTACTTCGGATAATCAACAATTGAGGACCTAACCTTGTAACAATTGTCTGCCATAAGAATTTGAACCAAACCAACCATCCTGGCATGAACATTCATAATGTTTCAAGAGCAGGAGTCAATGCCGACACCATGTAAAATTGGAGAAATATACATGAAGCTATAATATCCACCACAACGCTCATCCAAGAATCAAGGTAAATTTTTTGACAAAGCCAAAACAAAATCTGAATCCCCTACTGCCAAACAAACAGTCACTATCATCTACATATAACCAGCAAAAGAACCAACATTACATCTTGCATATTCTCAAACAATGTCCAAGACGTCAGTATCTTCCTATTATGAGTAGTGCACATTAACAAGATTGTGCTGAAGGAGGGAAAATCAATTAAGATAAATTGTAATATCAATGCCATTGTCAATCAGAGGGTGAACTACTGCCCTGGTTTTTCCTTCAAACTTGTCCCTCTGTCTTGGAGTATAGCAAGCCCGCACACATCAGCTTCCCTCGCCCAGTTTGCCAAAACCCGATCTATGGCCAAACATGCTGGTATGTCCAATTGAGACTTGAGCACAACTCAGATGATCTTAGAATTGGTATCCGCAACAGCGACGTGCTTGCATGTGACCTTGTGAGTGAGTGAAGCCGAAATGAGGTACCTGGAGATGAAAACATTTAGCATTAATGGCTTCATGTAGGCTATGGTCTGCTGCTCAAAGGACACATGCTTATTTGGATTCTTGGACTTCTTCCCCTTTTTGTCAGTGAATGGCTGGTGTTGTCATCATCCAGATAGTCCAACTCCAAAAAACAACTTGGTGCTATATGATGCTGCCCAAAAGCCAACACTCATACAAAATATCTATACGATTTGATAAAGGATAGAGCACCCCCACATTCCAACCATTATGCTACACCAGTACCATTATCAAAGAAATGACATAGAGAGAACATTCCAAACTAGAAAAAGAATAAAATATTCAATGAAGCACCTGTCCATTGTGAATACCACATGTCGGCACAAAGACGCCATCTCAAGAGGCACCAACACCATGATCAGAACACTATTAGTGAACATGTCTCAAAAAGCTCCCTTCAACATCTTCCTACAGGAGACACTTTCTAGCAAATGAAAGCAGCCACTTAAATCGTAGTGAGCATGACACCTGAAAGAAGCAAACATTGTCTGTAAGACATGTCTAACTACTGACAATCCTCAAGATTAATCGGAAAGGTGGGTAAGAATACATCCCCATATAACAAAACCTCACAATCTTCGAAGCTGCACTGACAGAGGTCAAGCTAAGCATTTCGTCAAACAGCTAGAATGTATGGGTGAGTAAGTGCTTGACAGGCCCTAATTGTTGAATCGTGTGGCAATTCCTTTAAAACCCAGTCAAACATTCTTTTCAGAAAGACCGACTTCATATGAGCTGATATAAAATTCGAAGAATGCAAATTTCTTCCTTTTGGCAGTAGATTCAGGCAAACACGATTAAGCGAACAGATTCACCTGCCTTACTGAATTCGTTGTACATCATTTCAAGCTGATAAGGTTTGGATGGTAGTATTAAGGTCACCCTCCCAACATCCTTCATCATCCTCTTCGGAGAGGAGTACTTTGTTTATGTTTGGTGTCCTCAAAGCACCCTTGCAGAATATATTCATCTTGGGGCACTTCGTGACGACAATACGCACCAACGATGGGAATATGAAGGCACAATTCATGGGCGAGAAGCTCTCAAGGCTTGGTAAACCATCAAGTATCAACTCTTCCAACTCAAGGAAAGAGATATCCTTTGCTCCATTTCCATCATTTGTCACCAAGTCTTCCATTGCACCACAATTTTTTATGGTTAGCCAAGTAAGATGCACCAGATTTGTCACTGCTGAGCAAGTCCCCATATGAACTAAACTAATGCAATCCCATACTTCTAATTGCATCAATCTCTGGAATGAAGTCGGGGATGGAAGTAAGATTGATAAACTCGGGCACTTCATAACCCATAGTTCTTCAATCCGTTTGAGAATTTCAACCATCAAGGAGCCATCTTTCCAAACTCGCTTCAGGTTACACAGCTTCTCTAAGACAAAGCTTTTTTTCAGATTTCCACAAGTGCTCTCCCATATCCAGACGCATCTTCTGGAAAATATCTCCTGAAGGAACTACAGGATCAAAGTAAAATCTTCTAGATTGGGGAATCTCTGGAGAAGGAAGTTGGAGGAAAAGCGACATTTCATCATGGTAGCATTGCAAACCCACATCTTTGAGATTGGCAAAGATGTAATGCTGCAGCTTCACAACATCCTCCCTCGATAATCTCAATCCCTCCAAGTGTGGAATGACCTATGGGAATGCGTTCAATTAGGCCCAGAAGTGACAAGGGGCACAAAGTCCAATGACTAAAATGTCGTTCCGTTTTAGGGAAAAAGGAGAAACACAACTTTCAACGAGCAAGCATCAGTACTATTTATGAGGGATGATTGTTGTTTGGTTCGCCCAATTTTTTTTTTTTTTTTTTTTTTTTTTTTGATGTGGTGTGGTCAATTCAATCAAAATATGTTTCGTAAATTTGGATAAAAGATAGTTGTTTAATCAATGATACTTAGCTATTTCAATTGTAACTAATTTAAATTAAAAATGGAAAAATTACATTTGCAAAATTTATTTGTTTTTAATAAATCAGGTTGCTTTTTATAGTAACTGATGTGTTTCAATAGTAAGATGTTATATTAGTAGGTTGCACTTTATTTTCTAAGCTGCAGTTCTCATATCTATTTTATTATAGATCATAAGTAGTCATATGGCTTCATTTCTGTGTTACTCTCAGAAGAATGCATTCAAACTCAACAAATGATTAGCCAATAAGACATCAGACAAGAAAAGAAAAAAACCAAAGGTGAAAAAGCATAAAACAAATAGAGATGATAGGCATTTTCCGCATGGAAAAAAAGAGTAAATAATGAAGACAAGTTGCTAATTCTACAAAAGTGTGAGACATATATCAATGAAATATTAAAGCCCCAAATAAATGGATCTTTTGGACATTTCCATTAAACGGAAGCTAATTATGTTGTTATCACTAATTACCACCAAATTAAGTAATTTTGATTGAATGTTTGTAACTTGAAAAGTGTTAGGTCAACCATAGGAAATAAATTGGTAGATTTTTATAGTAGTTGATGATCTTGAAAATATAAATGTATATATAAGTACATTTCAAGATCTATAAGATAAAAAGTTTGTCAATGATTAAAATCAGTTATTATCTATAATTTGACAAATGCTGGTACAATAATCAGATTTTCATTTGTAATTTCAAATTAAAATTAGTAATTTGAAAGGCATTGGTTTGTCACAAGAATAAATATTGGTTGATTATTAAAGTAGTTTGTAATTTTGAAATTTGGTACTTTCAAAGCCTAACAAGATAAAAAGGTCAATAAGTAACTAAAATTAGTTTGTATTTTTAGAAAATGAATCGGATGTTGGTATTAATCAATCAAATTAAGTTCATTGATTAATTAAATTCAAATAAAGATTAGTAAAAATATTTTTGTCATTTATTTTTATACAATGGTGAGCCACATTTTTTAGAAAATAGTCTTTGGTATATATTGACCAATCAAATTTGATTTAGTTTTCAAAAAGTAGAAAAAATCGTGCTTTTCAAAGCCTAAAATTGATAAATAATAAATGTGACTGGATAAAAAGTTTGTTTTTGAAGCCTACTGATGAGTTACTAACCTGTGATCAAATAAGAAAATTATCCACAGTACAACTATGTTCAAGATGTTCAAGCATGGAATTTTTTTGTAGCTAAGCTAGCAATATTATGAACAAATACCATTTTTTTTTTTTATTTAAATTTGGCGGACAAGGTTGGTCAAATTAAATTAAATTGGTAAAACCAATAGCCATAAGATACAAGTGACTCATCAAAAGCATGACTATCTATGCAAGTCAATTTCAATAAAATGAGTTTTTTTCTTAAAAGTAAAAGATGGGGATTATATACCAAAGAATATGAGCCAGAAATAAGTAATTGCAAACAATCTTTGAATTTCTTAGCAATTCACAAGTGTGTTTAGGCAAGTATTAATAAGCATGAAATGTTTGACAATTTCAATTTCCTATAGAAAATAACAAAGCATAAAAAACAACGCACATAAACCTATGAAGACAGCAGAGAGAGCTAGAATTAAGGACAATACCTTTTCAATAGAAAAGAGTATAGGTTGGTTCTCTTCAATAGTAGTACCTTGACTGCTATGGAATTCACAAGCAAATGAGAATGACCTCATCTTGCTGCAGTGTCTCACTCGCAATTGCTTCAAGAGTGGCCATGCTGAAGTATGACTATTCCTATAGAAGTTCCTTAGTTCTGGCAATTCAAATAATCTTAAGTTTGTTAATCGTGGAAAGAAGAGATCACCTGCATTCATCCTTACTCCATCTTCCTCCACAATAATTTGCTCCACCCCACAATCACTTACTAAAAGTTCTTTGAATTGTGTCATGTTTTTGCCACCGAGCTTGGAAATAAACTTTTGAGACTCTCACACCCTACAACCTTCATGCATCTTAAGTGTCCAAAGGTAAGAGCTCCTTGAGGAAGTCCACTCCACACGTGCTTTATTTTTGGTAGTTGTATCAAAACTAATTCTCTCAATTGAAAAGTGCTTGTGGAATGAGCTTCACTAAAACTGAATTCTTGGACTTGAAATACCATTTCTAAGGAGCCACAACCGGTCACAATTAACTTCTCTAGGTTTTGGAATCTTGCTAGGATAGACCGAGATGAAAATATGAATGAAAGTTTCTCACAATATTCCACTATCAATGTCTTGAGTTTACTAAACGCATTTGATGCAAGCTCATCAACCCATATCTTCTCCATGTTATCCATATGCGAGATCTTCATTGACTCCATATGAGGAAACACAACCTGTAATTTTTCAATTTGATTAATTACAACCGATTCTCTGTACCCCTAATAAAGGAGAAAACTAGTTTCAAGAATAAGGAAATCAGATGCGCTTTATTTTCTTTTTAGTAGATGCCACCCCTAAAAACCATTCTCCTGCCATACTATTTTTTAATAGAAAGCATATATTCATCTAATATATATCAAGCATTATGTTTGATTAGTAGCAGGACCCATAACCACTTTAGTTAGACAAGCATAATCATTTCGCGCGTCATATGTTGCCCATAAACCTCAAATTTAGCCTATATTAGATTTTGCTCATTATAACACACAAATGCACAATAGCCAACGAACTCTCCCATTTCTTTGAAACATTTAAAAAAATATATATATAGCTTGTGCATTATTAGGTATTGATAACGGCAAAACAAAAACCAATTAGTACAAACCCATGCTACATGGATCTTACACTTCAAAATTTCTCCGACAAAGTATAGACTCCAAGAAAACATGACACATACCGAACAAAGAAATCCAACAATTAACACGAGATGGTAGAGTGTAGGTCACTAGCTGATTTGGTTCTTTAGTTGAGTTATTGGAAGTTTGAGGATATTGATCTAGAATTATTTCTCCTAATAGTTGAACTCTCTATTTTAAGTTTCTTATAAATATAGACCAAGAAGATAATTTTCTTTACATTTAATGTTAAATTGATTTGATTATTAAGTATGCCTATATGATGAATCTTTTTTCCCTGCCTAAGTTAGCCTTTCCATCTCTTTCATCTCTCTCAAGTTTCTCCGCCTTTTCTTATTATATGATTTTCCTCCACTTTCAACGAAACTAAACCTAACTTTCTACATGCTTTCGTTCCACATTAGTTGGTATCAGATCTAGACCTCGTTCTTCATCAACTGGTCATTAAACTAGATCTCTTCAAAATTAATTGGTATTAGAACTTCACTTTAAGTATGTTTTATTGTTGAGCAATTATTTGTACTTATTTTAGTCGCTATACTTGCATTTCTGATCCAATATGCTCATGAAGATACATGGCATTCATGCCTAGTGAAACTTCAATTGCCATGCATGCTAATTTGTAGCCACTCTACATTTGGTATATTATCTCTTTTAATAATGTTGCAATATTTATTTACTCTGATATATCGAAATTTGAAAAGAGTAGGGCTTATCAAGATTTTTACGTTGATTAATATGGCGATTATCATCATCTTCATCATCATCATCATGATGTTATCTAATAATGTTGACCATTAGGAGTAATCCGACTAGTGCCATGATTATGGTTATCATAAATCCTTAACAATCTTGAAGAGGTTAAAACAAATTTTAGTGGTTTGAGAGGATATTTCAACAATTTTATTAAGAATTGAATAGATTCAATAAAAATATTATAAGGAAGACAAGAAAATAGCCCAAAATCAGTTTGCTATTGAGTAAAATAGCATGGATAAGTGCTCTCAATGTCTTCAAGAGTTAAATAAGGACATTGCTTGTGGGAATACTGAAGTGAAAAGAGTAAAATTCTACTAACTAATCTGGATGAATTTATAAAATCACATTATGAAATTTAGTAAAATCTAGAATGAAGTTATCTTCTATTAATCATTCACAGATGTGCAGGTTCGGAATGCCAAAATTTGTGCCAAAATAATTAGTATAGCCTTATACTTCCAAGGTGCTTATCCAAATCTCCCTTTGGTGGAGATTGATATATGACATGATTCTCTAACCACCTTGCCGTATATATATATATATATATATATATATATATATTTTTTTTTTGGGTAACGAACTCTTGTTTTAATTACCTATGATATTGACCAAGATACTAATTTCTTCGGTTTTGAGGATGAATTCATTGACTAATGAGTTTGCCTATTTGGTGTTTCTTCTTCCTCGCCTCATTTGGCATCTCTCTCTCTCTCTCTCTCTCTCTCTCTCTCTCTCTCTCTCTCTCTCTCTCTCTAGTTTTTCCCTAGTTCATTGCTATCTGATTTGCCTTCAGATTTTATGATTTTGAACCAACCTTGCTATGCAATTTCATTCTATATTTTCAGTTGCTAACTTGTGTATCATACACCTAGTAAAAAGCTCCTCAAATTTTTTGCGATACTGAATGACAGAACATTGAATTGTAGATTTCATATCAGTGCAATTGAGTTATTTACATATAATGCATGTAGCAAAGAAAATATTGGCTTGTGTGGAGCCATGATGTACACTTCTTAAGTCCGTGATTCCAATTTTACACCAAAGCTCCTTTGATTAGTATTTGATTAAGCAGACTAGGTTTGACCCGAAAGTGGAAGATATTATGTCAACTACTTGCAAATGACAAAAGTTGCGTTGCAAGTATTAATCTTATATTTGAGATGGAGTCAAATTCTAGACCTTTCAATTGGTTTACTTAAGTTTTAAATATTTTTGAAAAAGCGTAATCAAGTTCTTTTAGTACACAATAATGTAGATTGCCTATGCGGCATCCTCAAATTGCATTTGTTTGTATTAATTATGAGTTAATTACACCAATTGAAAGGTTTATGATTCTATTGCACTTCTTGATAAAGGTTTCAGAGTTCATTGCACCAATTGAAATTTTTTGACTTGATTGCATTTCATAAATATGTTTCGGGACTGTGGAATGATTTTCCCATCACAATATTTACAATTGACTTCAGGAGTAGTGACAAAATGACTCCTAAAACTTATTTCGATTTGGCATGTTTAAGGGTCTGTTTGTTAAAAACAATTTCTATTCCCTAGAACAAAAATTTATATTCTTTTGTAAATTTTTGTTCCTGGAATTTTTTTTTTTTTTGATGAAAGCTTAGTATTTGTTCCAAGAAATTTTTGTTTCATGGAATGAAAGAAGAATTGAAACGTGTTTAGTAAAACTTTTGTTCCTAAGAATAGATTTGGAACAGAAACAAGAAGTAGAAAAAAGTAGTTTTCTGTTATCGGGGACAATTTTTAGAATCAATTTTTCTCTCTCTTCTTTTTTCTTCTCTTCCTTTTCTTATTCTTCTTCTTCCTTTTGGCCAGTCGCTAGCCTTGGCCATGGCTGGCGCTGGCAATCGGCCAGATGAGGGCCAGCGACCTTGCCGAAGTGTCGCCGGCCCCCGGAGACACCGAGCCATGATGAGACCGCGTGAGGTCGACCTTGCCCAGATCTGGCACGGCCAAGCTCACCCAACCACCGATGAGGCTCGGCCTTGCCGAGCCACCTCCAGGACGGCGTCTCCTGGTGAGGTTGAGGCTTGTTGGGGTTAGGCTAGCCTCCGGCAAGCTCACTAGGCCTCGTCCTAGCCTGGCGAGGCTTTGGCGAGCTCGTTAGACGTCGCTCAGCCGGTCACCGACCACAGCAGTGGCCGACGACGAGGCCAAAGAGAAAAAGAAAAAGGAAAAAATAAAAAAAAGAATTAAAAAAAAAGAAATAAAAAAATCTAAGAATTTTACCAAACGCATTTTTATTCGGAAGTAGAAATTTTGGGAAATGACCAAACACGTTCTTTTGTTTAGAAATTATTCCGAGAAGAAATAGAAAAAAATCATTTTTCAGCAAAAATTGTTATCCGTAACAAGCGTTACCAAACGTGCCCCAAGTACAACAACTTTTTTTTTTTCCTTTATTAGTTAAATCTGTTACGATTTAGCATTTGAGTCTTTTCATTGCCCAAATTAGTTTCAGAGGACAAAAAGTATATATGCCAATTTTCATCGAATTTTCCTTTTCTTTTTAATTGTAAAAATGTGGTGTGAATGTGGTGATGCCACTTTAAAAAAGGCGACAATTTTTTTTTTTAAAGTACATAAAAAAACGGGCAGGAGAGAAGGGAGGGCTTGTCTCAAGACTTTTGCACTGGCGAGGCCCACAACTGTACCCTAGGTCATGGCTAGGGCGCTCAATACCCTCGCCAAGTCACCAGCAATTGCCAAACTTGGCTCCTCGCCACCACATGAGTGAGCACATTTGCCTTCACCCAAATTGCCAAGGGCAGTAACAGGCCATTGCTTGCTCACGGTGAGGGCTAGCCCTCATCGGTAGGAAGGGAAGCAGTAGTGGCACTCCCAATGCAGCCCTTCCCCACTTGACTAGCGATCTCTCGTAGGACTTTCTTTTATTTCCAATTTCATATTATTGCTGATTTTTTTTTCTAAATTTTACTCTTTTTTTTTAATTTTTCAATTTTTCGATGTGGCAATGGTGAAACAGCTCCCTTTGTGCTTGAGGAAGCTCCATCACCGCGTCAAAGCCCATGCAGGACTAAAAATATGATAAAAATGCAGAATTTCTCTACAAAAAGGGATGGACTTAACAAGTCTTGAAATGCACCAATTGTGCAAATTTTAGGACTTAAGTGCTTAACCAACACAAGTTTTAGAACTCATAATGTCGTTAATCCTTGATCTTACGTCGAACTATATTTAAATTTGAGCAGACATTTTTAGCATTGTTTGGACTCTAGATTAATTAAAAGTTGTTAATTGAAGCTTAGACTCTCATTAATAGTTGTACTTCAATTACAATTTAGTCTATGACTTGAAAAGGAAAGGAAAAAATAATTAAAATTTTGAAACTTTTGAAAAGTTTTGATATACATTTCAGTATGTTTATATTAAGTAGCTTTGGGATGTTTCTTATTTGAGACCAAAGATTTGTAAAAGAAAATAATAAGTTATCATAAGTGACCCCACATACCATTACATAGTCTTGGCTCAAACCATAAGGACAACAAACTAGATATGCCATAAGAGAAGAATGAGTGCAAACCTTTTCGACAAGTAAAAGCGGTTTATGTGTTGGAACGCCACCCTCTAATTTTCTACAACCGGCATCTCCTAGAATCACCTTCACGGCTTTACAATCTTCAACAGTAAACTCTTTCAAGGAGGGCCACTCTGAAATATGCTTCCCTTGGTAGAAACTTATGAGTTTTGGCATGTTGTGAAGATACAAAGTGACAAGTTGAGGATTAACAATTTTGTCGGTTGCTTCTTCAAGTTCCTCCTCTTCTTTGGCAACAATGTACTCCATCTCTCCACAACCATTGAGACTTAGATATTGGAGTTGTCTTAGACTTTTTGCCATAGAAATTGTAAAAAGGTTTCTCAGATGTTGACACTTCTCAATTGTCAAGGATTCCATACAGTGAAGTAGCCTCTTCCACGTGGATGATGGAATCACATTGATTAGGTTGTGACATTGCTTCACCTTGAGGACCTTTAGACAACAAAAGGATTCCATAGGGATTTTATCGTTCCATAGTTCCTTCTGTTGAACTCCCTCGACATGTAACTCTTCTAACTTTGGAAATGCAAGCTACAAATGTACAGAGATAAACGAAAGATATGCAAAATTATTATTGGCCAAAGCACTAAAAACAAAGAAAAATGATAGATCAAATAAATCAGGATACAATACCTTGTCATCAAATAGAGGATATAACCCATCACTAGCACAACTCTCTAAACTAAAACAAATCAAACTCTTAAGGTCACCAAGTTTGAGTTTGGTTAAATGATGGAACTTCAATGTCTCTATGATTTTTGCTTTTCCTTCTTCCATTGCAATTACGCCCTGTAGATTATTGCAACAGGAAATGTCAAGCGCTACTAGTTCATGAAGAGTTATGGCCGTGGCACTTGAGAAGAGATGTGACAAACTATGACATCGCCTCACGTACACTTCCATTAGACTAGGAAATGCCAAGATTACTTTGCAGTCACTATTCAAAATTTCTGTCAGCCTTGGTAGGTTCAACAACTTCATTTTTTTCAATGCAAAGAGTTCCAATGGCTTTTGCCTTTTCTCAGAGCTGAGACATACCGGTTCAAATAATGCTTCCAAGGATGGACATCCAACCACCTTAATTTTATTCAAGCTTTGCAACCTATCCATTGAATATGATGGAAAAACATGTGACAAATTTTCACAAAGTTCAACAGTGAGGGATGCAAGTTTGCAAAAGGATTGTCCATGGAGTTGATTGTGCCATATTCTCTTTAATTGGCACATGGATGAAAGCTTCAATTTCTCCAAGCTTGGAAAAAGAACCTGCTTAAAAACATTGTATAAGTAGAATGACTGAAATTTTTCATATAGAATTTTATTATGTCAAAATTCGGGGGCCATTTGGGAATGACTAGTATGGTTTTTCCACCATGAACGACCAAACTTTTGGTGAAGAATAATGATCCAATTTCTACTGAATTGCTTGTCTGACTAGAACTACAAGAATGACTAACATAAAAATACTGTAGATACTTACCATTTCATTGAAAAAGCCAGGCAAGGATGAGGCAAAATTGATATAACCAAATGCTTGTTGTGAATCTATATTAGCTGTAATAGACCTTTGCCTTCCTTTGAATGAAGTGAATGTTGTCATTTTGGGGCATCGAGATATCGCCAGTCTTGTTAAGGATGAACAGTGAATATAGTACTTTCCATAAGAGAATGTCTTGAGATTTGGTAATTCCTCAAGAGACAAGGAGGTTAACAAAGGGAACTCTAAAGTGTCACTAGCTCCAGCTTCATCCAATTCTTCTTTTTGCACATCAATAATTTCTTCCATCAATTTACAACTTGCTATTTCTATTTCTTTTATTTGCCGGAGTGCTTTAGCCATGGAAGAAGAGAAAAGAAACCTCAAGTTCTCACAATTTCGCACCTTGAGTGCCCTTAAGTTTTGGAAACACAACATTCTTCGTGAATTTTTGCTCCATATGCATCCCAAACTTGGTAAGTCACTCAGGGTTAATTCTCTCAATCGCATCAGAATCTTGACTTCCTCACTAGTTGTCGGTCCTTCAAGGTTGAATAATTCTTGGATTAACTGACATCTTTCAATGGTTATGGCTTCCAAATTATGTAGCTTTATTAGCTGTGAAAGGTGAATAAATTCACACTATCTCATAATAATGTTTGTAACTACAATATGAGTCGCATGTGAAATATAATAAAGGAAATAATCTCATACTATATATTTAAAGATAATTGAAGAAAAACAGGGCAGTGATTTTTGAATTTTAACTTCTTTAAAATTTATCAACTTTACACTTACTTATCATTTAGCTATTTATTTAGGTTATTAAATTTACCCTTACATTTTGTGCTTTCTAACCAAATTTTCCAAATTCATGGTGTAGGCTGAATTGATTTTTAGTCATTGACTATGATTTTATATAATACCTCAAACAAATTATTTTCTACCGAATAGTCATGAACTAAATTGACAAACAGAAAAACTATACTTTTAAATGATTTGCAGGTGCAATTTGAGCTTGGCATTTTATCCAGTGCATAAAAAAAAAAAATACATTTCTGATCAAAATATTGAAAGTAAAAAAAATAATAATAATTTTCTCATATGGAGTGTAAGTTTTTGGTGCCGTGATATTTTTTACATTTGACTTTTCCTCAATATATTTCTTACCTCTTACCCAAAAACAAATATATATATATATTGAAAGTAAAAAGTTAATGTAAATTACGAGAGAAATACTAACTTAGAAGATTTTGTTGTCCCCATGCATCACCGTAAGATCCGTGGTTGGCCATAAGAGCCATAAACTGACCCCAGCAGCCCCTTGTGGGCATAGATGTTAATTCCATTAAAGGAATTGATTTACCTATATAAGAACCTAAGATGTGCGTTCTTATCAAAGAGCTAATTTATGTGGAAAGTTTTATTTATGTAGCCAAGAAAACGAATTGCTTAATCGAGCAAATGACTTTAATCAAGCATCATGCGTTTGCGGGTTGACTGACTTCATGAACATAAATTTAAAAAATAATTAAAAAAAGGGTTTCCATTTATTTATATTATACTGACAAAACAGTTAAAGCAATTGTAAATCAAAGCGATAGCGCAGAAATGAATGCTAGATGTGTTTCTTATTAACACTTTCAAGCAATATTCTATCAGAAAAAAAGAAATTTAAACATGTGCAGCGCACATAAATTCTTCTAGTAATATTTAAAAAGTGGGTAGAACAAAGATTTGTGGTAGATTTGATCACCGCAACAGGTCCAATAGCTCATGTGAATTAGAACAAGAAAAAAAAAATTATCCCACTAACATCTCATTAATGCACCAAGGTTACAATAACAATTTGGCCTATCGAATACCATATTTGATTTTTCATTTGTAGTCACATAAAAGTTCCGTCAATTAACATATAAGAGTATAACGGAACTTTGTGTTGAACCACAATTCCTCAAAGGTCCATTCACCTACCCCAACTCCTTACAATCAGTAAGGACAAGCAACTTAATCGTCTCAACGCCTCTAACGTTGATGTACTTACGATAAAAATTGCAAATTTGTAATTAATTGATTTGGATGTTATAGGACACATAGTCAAGGTGGTTAATTCACCTACTGAAATTTTCTTTCTTTGACTTTAATCAATCGGATATAACAGAATTCAACCTATGTCCATATATTATTGAATTAAGGTCATAAAAATTATATAGGTCGTACATACTCCCTTCAACTCATAAATATATCCATAAATGTTTGTGTATGCATAACAATGATAAACGTCTAGATTATTTAAAAAAAAAAAAAAATCTATACATCGAACAATTCTCCTTTAACTATGTTGCTAACATAACACAAATGAAATCAGATCCAATTAATTAATGTATACATTTTTTATGTATTCACATATGACATAGCAGTTCCAATTTGAAAATTTTTGATATTGTTTGTCTTGATTTTTTTGGAAAACAAAATCTCAAAAACAAATTATTTTTCCAATTTTTTAGGTCCTATTGTACTGCAAATTATTTTTCCAAATTTTTACGTCCTATTATACTATCATATATAAAATCCATGCACAAGATCTCAAAAACATATTATTCACATATCACATACCTGTTGCCCGTCAAAGAAATCAACGGAATGGTCCGTGGTTTTACAAAAACTAGTAATCTCTGGCAAGTTTCGTAATGCCAGCCTATGCAAATTGCATAACTTCACTTTGGGACCATCATCTATTTCATCTCCATCTTCATCTACCTCGGCATCTACGATAATATGCTTCATCAAGTGGCATCCACTTATTTCAATCTCTTCAAGCCGCAAGAACTTTTTCATCATGGACCAAGGGAACAAATGTTTGATCTTACCACAGTTATCCATTTTCACAATCTTTAATTTGTCTAAAGATTTTCGGCCAAGATAGCCGCCAAAAATATACTCCAAGTTCTGTAGATTCTTGAGAAATAATGATTCCAATGTCGTAAATATAGTGCAGTGAACATTATCTGTGAAGGGAAGAATGCATTGAAGTGAGGCGCTATTTTGTACATGAAGATTCTTCAATTGCTGAAAACCTTTGACACACAAATTGTGAATACTGTCGTAGCCATCTTGCAATTCATCCAAGTGGAGATCTTGCGTTCTCTGTAAACATCTCTGCACCCAATCTTCAAGAAGAAGATTGCCTGAATCCAACTTTAGCTTTAAAGTTCTAGATTCTTTATATTCACCCGACCAATCCCAAATGCCCCCAATTTGGATGTTAAACTTGTTCAACTTCCCTAGTGGCAGGTCTCTCGATAGATAGGAAGAATGAGGGATGGCAATGTCCAAAGTGCGCAACTCGTTCATGTTTTTTAATTCAATGAGACTGGCGTTGCTTCGCGATTCTTCATCCTCAGCCTCCCACTTATCAAAACTGTCTTTCATATATAGTTCTTCTAAGTTAATCAAGCTTCCAAGAACACCAGGTTCAATAACTTTGAGCATAGTGCACCCTGTCAAGTCCAAAAATCTCAATTCTATTAGTTCACCTATTTCTTTGGGCAACCGAGCGATTGTGGATTCGACAAGACTTAAGAACTGCAATGCTTTCAACTTTCCAAGATCAGTCACATCCTCCAGATGGCAAAAATCAAGACATAGCGACTTAAGGTTCTTAAGGAATTGAATCGATGAAGGTAGAGAGGTGATAGATAAGTCAACTAAGTCCAAGACTTGGAGCTTCTCCATAGATTCGAAAAATGACTCGGGAATTTTGAGAGACGGGTTGCTTTCGTACAGCAAAAACATCCTCAAGTTTGGACAGTCCAATTTTTCAGGGAGCTCATCAATGCCTTGAGGGAAGGATATCATGGCGCATTCTCTGAGCTCATCCTTTGACCATTTTTTAAACCCACAATCTTCCTTCCCGACCAAGGCATTCCATTCAGTGGAAGCAATAGAGATGGCCACGTCAACAATTATGTCATGCATTCTTATCACTTCCGTGACATCACTATCTAGTAGTAAAGAAGAGTCCTGCAGGCAATCTAGATCCATGATCAACCTATCTCTAGCATCTTCGATGGTCTTGCTGAGATTGTTAAATAAATCCAAACCCAAGCAATAGATCAGGGCTTCCCTCAGAGAAATGCTTCTATAGGATAGAGCATAAATCAAGAATAATGATTTGATCCTCCCGTCTTTTAAATCGTTGTAATTTAGTTCCACTAGTGATTTTAAATCAGACCCTTGTATAGTCAAAGCATTCCTCCATGCAGCCAATTTTCCGATCCTCAACCTTTTTGCCAACGAAATTATACAAAGTGGCAAGCCTCCGCAATTCTTGACCACTTCATCTACCAAGGGTTGAAACTCAGGATCGTAAACTTTATCTCCCGTTATCCTTTCAAAAAGTCTTCTAGCTTCTTCATCATCTAACTCATTGAGTCGGAATTCTCGGTCAGTGACCATTCCAATACGTAAAACTTCTCTATTTCTAGATGATAGCAATAGCTTGCAACCTTTTACTTTATTATCATCGCCGCAAGGAATTCCAACATCCTTCAACTCTAACTTCTTCCACAAATTATCTAAAATTATAAGGGTTTTTTTCTCATGATCTCCCTCCAACTTCTCACGCAAACGATCAGCTCTTCCACGAGCAGTTTCCACATTCATTAGCTTCAGGCCTATAGCGTCCGTGATTTCTCCTTGGATTGTTTTTAAATCTGGATTGCGTGATACATTTGCCATGGCAACCACATCAAACAGCTTCTCTTTCTTAACTCGCTTTTCAACATCTTCCAAAAGCTTGGACTTGCCAACTCCGCCTGGTCCATACACCCCAACCACACAAATCTTGTCATCGGCTATAGCTTTCATTACTTCCTCTGTCATTGAAGCCCTCGACTCCAAAGCATCTTCTTTCTTGTCAATAGATCTCACAGTAGAAGTGGTAGCAGTGACAATTCCTTTCGGAGGATTCTCATAGTAGACCTTCTGGAAGTTATTATTTGCGGTTTCATCATAGAGTTCCTGAATGACTCGAGTCATCTTCTTCACCTTCCTGCCAATTGGATGGCGCACCATGGGGTTGGGCAGCCACCCACGGAAGCAAGCATTTTTTGCACTTTCACCTTGTTTTACCAAATTTTGTGCTTCATTAGCCTTATTCTCCACGCTGTCCAACCATTTCTTAATATCAGTGTGTATAGGCTTTCCGTCACACACGGCTTCCTCGACGGAATGCTGCACCCTTTCCCTCGCAGTCTCCAGCTTCTCGACTCCATTTTCGAGATCTTGGATGTAGCTCGTGTAACACAACACGTATCCAAATTGACGTCCAATGGGAGCAATTAGATACTCACCTAGTTTCGACACAAGATTTGATGTAACGGAGATAACCGATTCCGCCATAATTTATTCTTTAATGTCCAGAAATTCCTCCTTTTGCTTAAACAAATCTGTGCAAAGGAAGCTGAACAGAGAACAGAACTTATCACTTGCGATGTGTGAAAAGAAAGGAGGGGCAAAGTGATAAAAACAATGTGAACAACGAAACAAAACCAAACAAGAGAAGCACAGTGCATGCAAAGAAAAAATGTACAGTCACTGCACTCGGTGCACCCAAGCAGCACGTTACTTGTCTACGTGAACAATTTGCAGATGATCGTACGTGGACAAGCAGCACGTTACTTTGGTTAACCACGTGCAATGGAAGTTTAATTCATTCCTTTTCATTTTATTTTTCTTTCTGTTGTCAATGTTTTCTTTATTTTACGTTTCTTGACAACGGGGACGACTCTTCGGGGGCTCCAACGATGTTGCAGTCACGATCAAATGCCACGCGGAGAAAGTCCTAGCACGTTCCAATTTAAATCCAAAGCATGAGAAGAAACATGACACCCATATTATTATCGATTGTTTTGAGTATGTCGGTTAGAAATTTTTATAACTTTTTCTCAATATTTTAAAGCTTAAAACATTTCTTTCATTTTCAGGATTTTTCAGGAAAACAATAAGTCCTTTTAAAAATTTAGTGAACAAATAACATTTGATTGCTGGTACATGTTTGGATGTTTGTACCACCCACCATCTGGATTTGAATAGAAAAATCATGGGTGCCCCTGAACCTCACCACTTGTCAGAGTGGGCCCACTTTTCAAATTTTGGGTGCTCCAGGACCTCGCCACGTGTCCGCATGAGCTCTCTCTCCCATCTGCTTATTTCACATCTAATTTCGAAACACCATTAACGGCGAGCAACGATTTTTTCATGTTTCAATGCATCTGGGAGACCATTTATGGGTCTCAAGAGACACCGAAGATGAAGAAGTCGGAGACCTTCGCCACCCGTTCCCGGCCCCACCAACCGGCAGCCAAACCCGGCGACGGGCTTTCTCCAGAACTAGATCTGGACGAGCGGCTCGCGAGCGACACCGAGCTCGTCCCTAACCGTCGTCGGCGTCCTTCGGCCAGATCTGGTCGGAGGAGGTGGTGGAGCTGCCGGAGGAGTCGCGGGAGGACGTGGTGGCGGAGTCTGACGTGGGGGAGGAGGCGAGGAAGGTAAGGACCATGGAGAGGCGGGGGGGAGAGCTAAAGGGGGAGGAGCTGGTCCTTGTAGGAGAGCACGTCGGCCACGCAGAGGGTGGAGGGGGAGCGGGGAGAAAGAGATGGTGAACTCGAAGTCGAAAGAGGAGGCGACGAGGGGGAGGGCGTGGGAGTGGGTGATCCAGCAGGGTTTTGTCTCTTCTCTTCCCCATAGCTGATGCCTGATGAAGACCATGAGCTTGGAAGTGAAAGCATTTCCGGGAGATGAAAAGTGGCTGACGTGGAGATTCGGGATCGCTTAATATTTTCTAAGTGGAGGATTACAATCAATTCTACGTGCGCACGGCATATGCCATGTCTCCTATAAATTAAAAAGAGAATCTTTTAAACTGGCTACCTTTAAATGTGAAAATTTTAAATTAAACGAGAACATTGCATCGAATAAAAGTCTATATATTTTTACTTTATATTAACAAAAAAAAAAAAAAGATGGGGCTACTTCTATCTCTTCTTTAGCTTGATACACGGATTTTACTATCAATTGATCAAAATATCAATTTATGATAATAAAAAAAAAAAAAAGGTCAATCATCAATTCATCCGCTTTTCTCTCTCTCATATTTTCTCTTCACCTTTCATGTTTATTATTAATTGACTAAAATATTCTTCTATGAGTGAACATCAATTAATGGTTAATTAACCATACTTTTTGTTTCTCATTATCAACATTGCTTCTCCATCTTCTTTTTAAACTATGATGGATTAAATTTTGTTATACATTTAAGTTTGTAAGTTTGGTCCATAAATACCAATTTCCTTGGATTCTTCATTTTTTAATATAGCTATTCTATTCATCTTAATAGTAATAGGATGGCTCCAGGTAATTTTACAATGTTCAAAATCTCTCTCTCTTCCCCTCCCCCTCTCCCTCTCCCTCTATGAGGACAAATTTCAAATATTGGGTGCTCCAGGACTCGCCACGTGTCCAAGTGAGCTCATTTTAAAGATTTCTCTCGCATCTGTTCATTTCACGTCTAATTTCTTCTTTTTATCAAAAATTTCACGTCTAATTTCGAAAAACCATTAACGGCATGCAACGATTTTTTCATGTTTCAATGTAGTTGGGATACCATTCCCGTTCCCGGCCCCACCAACCAGCAGCCGAGCCCGATGACAAGCTGCTCTCCAGATCTGGACGAGCCGCTCACTAGCAAAGCCGACACTTGTCCATGGCCGTCGTCGAGATCATTTGGCGAGATTTGGTTGGAGGAAGTGGTGGAGCTGCTGGAGGATTCGCGGGAGGAGATGGTGGCAGAGTCAGAGGTGGAGGAGGAGGCGAGAAAGGTACGGACCATGGAGAGGCAGCCGCCGCGGGGTGGGTGTGGAGGGGAGGGTGAGGAGAGGAGGAGCGTGGGAAGGAGCTGGCCCTTGAAGAAGATCCCATCGGCAAGCGTTTTGGAGAGATGGAAAAGTGGCTGACGTGGAGATTCGGGACCACTTAATATTTTTTATGTGAGGGATTATGAACAATTCTTAGCGCACGGCAGATGCCATGTCACCAAAAAATTAAAAGAGAATTTTTCAAAAGGCTACCTCTTAATGTCGGAAATTCACGACAATATTGTATCGATTAAAAGTTTTTAAATACTAGTACTTCATATTAAACAAAAAATAAAGAATGAGCCTATTTCCATCTTTTCTTTAGCTTAATACACACCTTTTATTATTAATTGATCAAAATCTCGTTTTATTATTAAGAAAAAGGTCAATCATTAACCCATGCTTTTTTTTTTCTCTCATCTTTTCTCTTCACATTTTATGTCTATTATTAATTGACAAAAATATCCTTTTGTGAGTGAATCAATTAACGGTCAATTAACCATACTTTTTGTTTATCACAGTCAGCGTTGCTTCTCCCCTATTTTTTTAAACTATGAAGGATTAAATTTCGTAATACTTTTAAGTTTGTAAGTTTGGTCCATAAATACTAATTTGCCTAGACTATTGATTCTTTAATTTAACTATTTCATTACTCAAAAGTGAATGTTTAGGACTAAATTGACAAAATTAAAACGTTTATGATTAAATTGGCAAATATGCAATAGGTTTAGGACTTTTAGACAATTTTCCCCATCACTTGCTATAAAGGAATTGATTGGTTGAGAAATATTGTATAGTATTAGAAGGAAATGGAATGACGAAGAGGGACGAATATCACCCCTTAGGAACTTCCACTGTTGTTAGAATTGATAACTACACTATTTAATTTGGCTGTATGCACTTCTCCCAAGAAACGATTTGCTTAAATCATTTGAGTGCTTGGTGGGATCACTTCCCTTAAATCTTAAAAAGAAAATCCGCTTGAAAGTCAACAATACAAATCAATCTATGGTCCACTAAAGATTTTGCCTTTCTTTTTTCGGCATTAGTACATACATATTGGTTCATTTATTGAGGGCGTGTGAGGTGAAAAAAGAGCAACAACGGGCATTTGAGATACAAAGAAGTATTCAATGATCCTCAACCAGGACACCCTATTTCCATCGGCAGTGGTCGCGTGAGAGAGGGAATATCTAGTGCACATGTCAGGCGGGACAAGAAGAAAATCTCACACTAGATACTTGGGAGTGAAAAGGGTCAAAGTGATTGATAATACCTTGTTAGCTCTTAAATTTTCAAGAAGAGGTGCATGCTTATTAGGAGGAAATAGAGTCAACCCAAATGAATAGATCTTGTGCACTGGCCAAAATTGGATGGCATGATCACATGCTAGATAATCGAGGTTATCAACCTCCATTCTCATAAATATGTTTTATATATTGATAAATGCATCATATTAATTACCCAGTTCAAGATATATTATCGGTCATGTTAGAAAAATGGACATTTACCTTTTCGATTCACGAGATTTAACAGAATGTAAAAGTTTTAAAAAGTAGATTTTATCAATAAAATTTTGTAGGATGGTCATACTCTCTCTCTCTCTCTTCTATCCTTTTTCTATTAGTATCGTTACTCATTAGTGAAGAAGAAGCTCAAACAAGCCACCACAAAAGCCTTGGTCGTTACTAGATATGCTATTTTAACACCCTATATCCTTTTTCCCCAATTCATATAGTGGAATAGAACGTCAAAAAGTTACATTTAGTCATATTTAAATTTTCAAAAATTGTTCCATCATCACTTATCATGTGAGGTTCAGAGGTAGATGGAGCCTCGACAAATTGGGCCCTATTTGATTAGATAACGTAGTCATATGCAATTCCATTTGCTAAGCATAACAAAATCCAAGCATCAAGTCAAGATAACATATAATATGGCACATTTTATATTTTACTCTCTTTGTTATCGAGGAAGTTTGATTGGGATGCGTTCGCGTAGGTCTCTCTCTACCTCGCTTCCCTTTCATATATTTGAAACATTTTTCTTTTTATTGCAAGTACTCTCGCTTGGTAAAATAATAAATCAGGTGTGAAGCAATGATGTCCAGTTCCACATAGATATAATCTACGTATACACTAGCAACGGTGTCCATTTTCCCATTGGTATAATCTACATATACACTTGTACTTTACTTTAAATAAAACAAATGAAGTTTTAAATAGATTAAGAGAGAGGTCGTCCGTTAAAGAAATATTATGTATAGAAACATGAACCAAAGATGAGGGCCTTAATTAAGATTTACACACAGCAACCTTTCAAGGAAAAAAAAAAAACGGATGACTTTTTGTCAACCGTTCCGGTCTCTAATTATAAGCAATGTTTTGAAAACAGTATTACCGGAGTGAGGGCTGTTGGTACGTGATTACACCAATTCAATAGATCCAACTGTTTACACAGACTGTTTTGAATATAAAGAGTGAACTAATAAAACAGTATATGTAAGGATAATTTTGAAAAGTGGACATTGATATTAATAATTCCTAAATTTTGTGGTCCTTGAAATATTCTTAAACGTTCAATGTGGTTTCAAAATTTTCAATTTGTTACATCTAGTCCCGCAGCTTTCCACAACAAAATCAAATCAGTCATTTGGAACTATTCACAAGTTTCCTCCGTTACACTATTTTCCATATTTGAGAATATATTTTGATTTCAATTATTTTCCTAAATCAACAAAAGATATCTTTCTATTACATTTAACTTTTTGAGCTTTATAAGTTTTACAATAGTTTCATTTAAGTAAAATTTAATTTATGATATCTATAAATGTAAAAGCAGAAACTCATATGGTTGTATTAGGTCCGTGTCTTTATAAAGATATCGAGGAGTAGTATTTTTACTATAAATTAAAATAGGCTCAATTGTCTAAATCTCGGAGAGCAGCAAATTTTCCAAATTTATCCTATCGTTTTCGAGTCACAAATTTCGGTACCCACAAAAAGACGGTTACATTTGATGTCATAGAATTACCATTTGAGTTATATATAAAGCTTAGAGAGATAAATATCGGTGCCTCTGAAATGATATTATGTTGCATTTATTTCACCCATTTTGTTTCTTCTTCCCCCTTCCCCCCCCCCCCTTCCTTTTTTTCGGTTTATGTTTTTAGGGTTCAATCAATATCCACTAGACTCCCAAACGAAGAGGGTGATCTAAAACAAGCGCCGATATAACACGAAAAGTAGATACATAATGACACATACCAGGAGCGGCTTCACTCTAAGTATGCAGGAGGAACTGTGATTTTTTAGCTGCTGACTTGTCGGCAAGATGGATGAAGAGGAATGCAGGCCAAAACCAGTCCTGATAACACCACAATACAAGGAACAAATCAGCACGACGTGAAAATAAGGGGATACTCTCGGGGAAGAAGACAGTAGGGACTGAAAATTCATTGAGGAGAAATAATGGAGGAAGACGTTTCAATACCTTCAGCTTCGACTCGGAACGACTTAGAGGATGGAGGGATTCTTTGCTGATTTTTTGCAATGGGCCAATGACAGAGAGAGAGGCAAACACATACAATTGCCGAGGATATAAAACCAACACGTTTAGTGCTCTCATTTATATAATGAGCACTAGCGCTGTTCCTAGATCAAATACTAAGCCCAACTTATTGACCAAGAAAGGATCGATACTTACATTAGATTCGGGGGTTTCATGGGGAAATTAACTGTTACGCAATGCTTTTCTTAAGATCTACGTAATCATCTCCTTTATTTGCGACTTTTTGCAAGCTTCATGTTGAATGGTATGGTCTCAAATTAGTTTCTTCAACTCAAACAAAAGGCAATATTCTCTAGTGTCCTGGCTTTGTGAAAATTACGGTGCGGTGTGGTCCCGCAAATTAAGGCGTTTTCCTCAAACTCTTCCCATCTAATGAGGACAAGTCTGGATTATTGAACAATAATTCACGTGAACTTCCACTGTTTTTGTAATTGATAGCCAACCTATTTTATTTGACGGTATGTACTCATGGGAATCTTCTGCTAGTTAAATTGTCCATTTTCACAAGAAATGAATTTCACTTAAATCATTTGCGTGCTTGGTGGGTCACTTCACTTGAATTCAAAAACAAAGAATAATGATTGAAAGTTAGGCAATACAAAGAAATCTATAGCCCACTGAAGATTTTGCTTTTTTTTTTCTTTGGTTTTGTTTCAGGCATACATTTTTAAGCGTTCCTTTATTGAGTCTACATGTGAAGTGAACGAAAGTGCCACATCTGACATCAGGGATAAAAAGAAGTATTCAGTCATTCTCAAGGAGGAGCTCTCGTACCTATTGGCAGTGCTTGGCCCTGGTTTCGTAGACTCACAGGTGAGAGGGAGACTATTTAGTGCATATGTGAGGTGGGAATTAAAGATAATCTTACGCTAGAAATTTGGAGTGAAAAGGACTGGAGCAACTGATAATACCTTATTAACGCATAATTATTCAAAACGAGGTGCATATCTACTAGGAGGAAAGAGTCTACCAAAAAAGAGTGGATAATTTGCAGTAGCCAAACTTGAATGGCATGATGACATCCTAAATAATCGGTTGTTGTCAACCTCCACTCCTCATAACCATGTTCTATGTACCAATAAATGCATCATACTAATTGGGTAATTTAAGATCTTACTACCAGCCGTGTTGCAAAAGATAGACATGTACCCTTTTGGTTCATAAGATTTAACTGAAAATAAAGGTTCTAGACAGTACACAGCTCACTTCTCCTTAAACTGTTGGCCCTACAGCTTTTGTTGGAGAAATCGTTCCAGAATATTTTGAAGCTGACAAAACGTTTCTTTCGGTCAGTGCGGATATCGCAGATCGTCTAGTTTAAAGTCGAAGACTTTCGATCACCGAGACTCAAGATTCAAGACTCAAGACTCAAGACTCAAGACTATTCTCATTGACCGTCTTTCGATCCGGTGGCGAAGGAAATCCGAGCCGAAGTATATGGTTGAGGATTTAATCCTATCCTCTCGGAGAAGATCTTTTGGCTGGATAATCATAACGGATTCTTTTGTTCGTATCTAGATCAATTGAAGATCCGATGGTCGACGAAGTATTCTTGGAATGTTCTATTCTTGGAAACCAAGATCCTGATTGTATGGGCGAACAGGATTGATAGGCTATCGTCAGGTTCCTTTTATAGCTCGAATAATCTTCTTGATTGATTCCGTCCAATGGGTAGATTGGAGAAATTCCTTTGGTAAGTGCCAACGGTATGATGGCATAAAGGAGTCTAAAAAGGAAGACGTTCTAGTTGTTTAAGTGCGTGATCGATAGAGAAATTCCAGAGTCTGAAGCACCTTGATTATTAGTCGATACAGTCTGAGCGAAATTGTATACACAGAGAGTGTTTGTACTTGGTGATACCTTGAGTAAGTGTGGTAGATCATCTACACCGAGAAATCAAGGAAGATCAACACTGTAACATTTCTTTGTTCATAGTGGAATCCAGCCGAATTGGCTGTCAGTGCAGAAGAGTGGACGTAGGCTTGGATCAAGCCGAACCACTATAAACCGCGTGTTTAATTCTCTCTTTCCTACACTTAGTCTTACGTTGATTATTACTCTTTGCAAATCCTTCAATTGACTAAGTATTGCGCAAGTATACAGAAATTATCAAGAAAAATCTTTGTATACCTATTCACCCTCCTCTAGGTACTCATACTAGCAATATCAATTGGTATCAGAGCTCGTGTTCTTACTTTGTTTGAAGTGTTTTACTTCAGAGTAAAAGATCCATGGCTAGTATGCTAGCACCGGGGCTGATGGAAGGCCAAAGCAATACCAGACCACCCTACTTCGATGGAAAGGATTACAACATCTGGAAGAACAAGATGAAAGCTTTCCTACGATCAAAGGATCCTCTGGAATGGGACGTTGTGGAAAGAGGAATCACTCCTGCTGCTGCATCAATCTCTGAAAGAGGGAAAGACACTATTGAAACCAGCGGAATGGCTCAGGAAAAGATAAACAAGAGACAAGCACTCGATGCAAAAGCAATTTACTCTTTATATTGTGCCTTATCTCCAACTGAATATAATAGAATATCTTCTTGTGTTACAGCAAAAGAAGTATGGGATAGATTACACATCACCTATGAAGGGACGGATCAGTGAAGGAGACCAGAATTAACATTCTCCTCGGTCAATATGAAGCCTTCAAAATGAAACCAGGAGAATCTATAACTGACATGTTTAGTTGTTTTACAGATATTGTCAATGGTCTTGAGAACCAAGGACAAAAAATTTCTGATCCCATGAAGGTGAACAAGCTTCTGCGTGGACTCTCCAAGGATTGGAATCATATAAAGACTTCAATAAGAGAGACGCAAAGAATTATGCCTCTATCTGTCGACGAGCTGATTGGAACTCTTCAGTCTTATGAAGTGGAACGAATTAATGAGGACGAAGATCCAAGAGGTAAGAAATCTATTGCACTAAAATCAAATGATGACTCTGATGATGCAGATTCTGAAGATGATATGGATGATGAGGAGCTCGCCCTCATGATAAGAAGATTCAGAAAACTGAATAAATAAAAAAGGCAGAAGGTTCAACTCAAAGAAACAAAGTTTTCAGAGACAGCAGACCAAGTCTGTTGATGATGAGGAACCAAACAAAGATGTAGTTTACTTCGAATGTAAGAAGAAGGGACACATCAGACCCAACTGTCCTCTTCTGAAGAAGAAAAGAGGAAAAGTTGAGAAGTTTCGAAAGGCTCTCAAAGCCGAAACTTGGAGTGATACAGAATGTGAAGAGAGTGATAATGAATATGCCAACATATGTTTGATGGCACATTCAGACTTAGACTCAGATTCTGGATCGGACTCGGAGCATGTGAATTTGAGGTAAGTGATTTTAAAATTCTGTCAAAGTCTCTAAATATATTGATGAGCTGTGTTTCAGTCTTAAGACTTCTCTCAAAAGGATTTCCGAACTTAAAAAGGAAAACTCAGCTCTAAAACAAAAGGAAGTCATTTTAGAAGAAAGAGTTAAAAGTCTAGACCTAAATGTTTCTGCTCTTAAAGAAAAAGAAGATGATCTTTTGAAAGAAAATGTTTTCTTAAAAACGGACTTATCAAATATTTCAAAGAAGTTTTCGATAGGATCCGAAAAGCTGGAAAAAGTTCTTTCGGTTCAAAGACCTTACTTCAATAAGTCTGGTTTAGGCATGACAGTGGAAACAATTCCCCTGATTGATTTTCCTAAAGTTAAAGAAAGAATTAAGAAAAGACCATCGAGAGAGGCTTACAAAAATCATTTCAAGAAAGTTTTTGTAAAGTCTGTTGGTCGAAATGCTCTAAGGTGTTCAAAGTGTAACGGTAAGGATCACTTTGAAAAAGAATGTCCTATGGTTTGGAAACCTGTTAAGAAAGTATGGCCTAATAATGCTTATCCTACTAACACCAAAGGACCCAAGAAAATTTGGGTACCAAAGAAAACTTGAGATTCTCTTTTAAATGCGGGTCTCCGTCAAGAGAAAGATAAAATGGTATCTTGACAGCGGATGTTCAAGACACATGACGGGGAGACTCAAAGTGCTTCGTAAAGCTTGTTCAAGTAAACGGCGGAAATGTTTCATTTGGAGGAAACGGCAAAGGAAGCATCGTGGGATTTGGAACTGTGAAAATTGGAAATCTCACAATAAGCAATGTTTCTCTAGTAGAAGGACTCAACTATAACCTTCTCAGCATTAGCCAACGTGTGATCTTTTGGTTTCAAGATCTCCTTTCAAGAAGGAATTTGCTATGGAATTAGTAAAGACTCTACTCGAGTCTTTCATGGGTCGAAGACATGGAAACATCTACCTCTTAGACATGAAATTGAATGAATCTCAATGTCTAATTTCAATCCAAGATGAAGCAAGCTTATGGCACAGAAAGCTTGGCCATGTCAATATGAAGCAATTAGCCAAAATCTCATCAAAGCAGCTTGTTCGAGGTCTACCCAAATTACCATTTCAAAAGTCTGATCCATGCACTCCCTGTATTCTGGGAAAAAAAGATAAGAAATTCATTTAAGCCAATAAATCATGTCTCCACTAATCATGTACTACAGTTACTGCATATGGATCTCTTCGGACCAACCAGAACTCAGAGTATTGGAGGTAAGAAATATTGCCTAGTAATTGTGGATGATTTCTCTCGCTTTACTTGGGTATATTTCCTTGCAAGTAAGTCAGAAACCTTTTCCTATTTTGAAAAATTTGCTAAAAAGGTTCAAAATGAGAAAGGATGTGTTATCTCAAGTATAAAAACGGATCATGGAGGTGAATTTGAAAATCAAGATTTCACAAAATTGTGTGATGAATCTGATTTTAAACATGTATTCTCTTCTCCATACACTCCTTAGCAAAATGGAGTTGTGGAAAGAAAGAATAGATCTCTTCAAGAAATGGCTAGAACATTCTTAATTGAAAGCAAAATTTCTTCACGATTTTGGGCTGAAGCTGTTTCAACAGCATGCTATATCATGAATAGAGTCTTCCTAAGACCTATTCTTGAGAAAACCCCTTATGAATTATTCAAAAATAAGAAGCCTATTGTTTCATACTTTCATGTGTTCGGTTGCAAATGCTTTATATTGAAAAATGCAAAAGATCGAGTTGGTAAGTTTGAAGAAAGATCAGATGAAGGCATCTTCCTTGGATATTCTACATCAAGCAAAGCCTACAGAGTCTACAACAAGAAGAGCCAGTCTGTGGAGGAGTCAATGAATGTCAAATTTCAAGACTCTACGCAAGATGAACCCAGTCAGACTCAGTATGAAGAGTCTGAACCTGCTCCAGATCTTCCAAAGCTTACTACTCAAAAAGTATCTCAGACTCTGGAAGACCAGCGTCAAGATATTCATGAAGATTCAAATAAAGAAAGAGATCATCATCCAGAAAAACCAACCAGTAACTGGAAACACAAGTCCAGTCATCCTAAAGATCTCATTATCGCGAAATTAATGAAGGAATTCGCACCGAGATCCAAAAGACGTGAAGAGTCTAGTGCCGTTGCTCTCATCTCTGAAATTGAACCAAAAAGCATAGAAGAAGCTTTATCTGATGAAAGCTGGATTGAAGCTATGCAAGAAGAGCTCAGACAGTTCAACATTAACGATGTCTGGGAATTGACATCTAAACCAAAAGGTAAAACTGTTATTGGAGCCAAATGGGTGTTCAGAAACAAGATGAATGAAAAAGGAAAAGTCGTACGAAATAAAGCAAGACTCGTGGCCAAGGGATACACGCAAGAAGAAGGAATAGACTATGATGAGACTTATGCTCCTATAGCAAGGTTAGAAGCTATTCGTCTATTACTTGCGTTTGCTTGTTACAAAAATTTCAGGTTATTCCAAATGGACGTCAAAAGTGCTTTCCTAAATGGATTTATCCAAGAGGAAGTTTATGTGGAACAACCGCTGGATTTGAAGACCCAAAGAAGCCGGACTCGGTCTTGGGACTGAAAAAGGCCCGTATGGTCTAAAGCAAGGCACCTCGAGCTTGGTACGACAGACTAAGTAAGTTCTTATTACGAACGGATTTGTCAAAGGTAAAGTAGATACTACTCTATTCATCAAAAAGGAAAACAAAAAAGTTTTTACTCGTTCAAATATATGTTGATGACATTATTTTTGGATCCTCTAATGAAAGTCTTTGCAAGAAATTTTCTAAGTCTATGCGGGATGAGTTTGAAATGAGTATGATGGGAGAATTAACATTCTTTCTTGGCCTTCAAATAAAGCAATTGAAGGAAGGAACTTTTATTTTCCAAGAAAAATATGCTAATGATCTTGTCAAAAGATTTGGATTGGAAAATTGCAAGAAGATTGATATACCAATGTCAAGTTCTTTGAAGATAGACAAAGATGAGGAAGGGAAGAAAGTTGATCAAAAGCTGTACAAGAGCATCATCGGTTCACTTCTTTATCTTCTTTGCTTCTAGACGACATTTTGTTGAGTGTTTGTATCTGTGTTAGGTTTCAATCGGATCCTAGAGAATCTCATCTCGGTGCTGCAAAACGTATCATTAAATACGTTGCTTCATCTTCAAGCATGGGTCTTTGGTATCCTAAGAAGAGAGACTTTAATCTTCCAGGATATTCGAGACGCGAGATGGCGGCTGCGAGTCGATAGAAAGAGTACTTCAGGAACTTGCCGGTTGCTTGGAGCGGGACGGTGTCTTGGTTTTCAAGAAAACAAGGCACGTAGCTCTCTCAACAACGAAGCGAGTATGTTGCTCTTGGAAGCTCTTTGTTCACAAATTCTATGGATAAAACAACAGCTACAAGACTTTGGAATTGAAGACTCATGCACGAAATCAAATGTGACAACACCAGCGCAATCAATCTCACCAAAAATCCAATTCTTCATTCAAGAGCAAAGCATATAGAAATTCGACATCACTTTATTAGAGATCATATTCAAAGTGGAGAAATCTCGATTCAATTTGTTGATTCAAAAAGTCAACTAGCAGATATATTCACAAAGCCTTTGGAGAAAAATCGTTTTGATTTTATCCGCTCCAGACTCAACATTTTGAAGCTCAAAGAAGTTAAAGTCTAGAGACTCTCCAACCTTCAGACTTAGAAAGTTGATCGTCAGACTCAAATCAGTCAGACTCTAATCTCTCAGACTCAGACCTTGATCTCTATAGACTGTAAGTTGTTATTTTATCTAAACTCGAAAATGTATGATCTTTCGCTTAGTTATTTTGTAGTCTCTGTGAAAATCGAAAAACTTGTCTTTTCAAAAGGATTAATTTTGCGGTTATTGATTTGAAAAGAGGTATTCGTACACTTTCCTTGTACCGATTGAACTTCCCTTTTCAAACGAGTTATATATACACAGTTTTCTCTTTCAATCTTCAAAACCCTAAAAGCATTCTACTCTCGATCCGGTTTCTACTTCGTGTTCATCCTCGAAAAAGTTGTCATTTTTCTTGGGAAAGCAAGCAAAGGAATCTCTCGGCGACAAGAAGAATGTCTTCTTCAAGGAAGTCTTCAAGAATCGCGTCAAGGGGACCACAGAAGATGAAGGAGGGACCTACCCACTTTGATCTCACGAAGAGGAAGAATTATCGAGTCGGCAACACAGCCGACTCATTCTCCACCACGTCATTCAACGCCTTCTACCCCACAAGGTGCGGGTCAACATCCGGAGGAAGAGGTCATTGAGGACGCGAGACCGTAAGAGTCCAAAAACCCTCTTATATTTACAAACTCTACCGTGCATTGAAAAGTTGGGACTCAGATGAAATATGTGGATGATTTTCTTAAAGAAAAGAACTATGGGAATGAGTACATTTTTCTGAAGAAAATGGAGGATTTGGGAATTGCTCCCAAAGGTAAAGCGAGAGGAAGCGCTTGCAAATATTCAGTGATCCTCGGATGTCGGGCCCAAATTTGATTGATGGAACGACGATGACAAAATGTTCAGCGATTTTCAACCGAGATTGGGTGTTCTTTGCGAAGGTGAAGGGAAAGAGGATGGAGTTATTTAAATCGAAGGAACAGGAAACTTTGTTCTTCAAAGCTGGCTTTGACGAGGGTGATAAACCCTAGGAGTGTTGACTTCGATTTCTGGATGCTGTGAATGTGAACTTGAGAGAAAAGTTTAGTCTACTTCAGCGGAACGTTTTTGCACGACACCACGGACGGATATGCACTGGCGGATTGCATATTTCTATTCAAATCTTAGCTTTATTGATGCGAATAGAATATCTTTCGGTGTTCGAGATCGAGGATTATGTGTTGGATGTGGACATGTTGGCGGACATACTTGGAGTTGAACAGGCACGATATCAACCAGTCAAAGTCTCGGTTGCTCGTGCCACAATGGACCTTGTCGAAGATAGAAATATTGAGGAAAAATCATCTATTCAAGGATGCGTGCCATCAACATTGTGTTGCACAAAATTGTTATCAATTGCATTAGGCCGAAGTCTACATCAAAGGCGTGTGTCTAATTCTGAAGCAAAATTGATGTACGCAATCAACTCTGGGAAGAAGTTCTCTCTCCCTCACACTATTCTCTTCCACATGTACAGAGCAATGTCGAAAGACAAGGGACAATTGCCTTATCCAGGTCTGGTGACCAGGATCTTCAGACACATGAACATTGAACCGCCACACACTCTCTGTGTTCGACCGTGCGATAACATGGTGGTAGGTTTAAAGATGTTGACAAAGATGCGTCTGAAAGAGCTTTCAAAGGCAATGGAGAAATTCAGAGTAAAGACTCCAGTCCCAGCTGCTTCAAAAAGAAAGGGAAAGGAAGCCATTGGTGCTCCCGCCAAAAAGAAGAGAACTCTCATCTTGGAAGATGAAGAGGAGGAGGAAGATCTTACAATCACTGCTCTGATAAGGACAAGACGTTCTGTTCCCCAACCATCAGAACAACAGAAGAAACAGAGGGAAGAAGAAGAAGAAGACCAGAACAGAGAAGAAGAAGAGCAGAGAGAGAAGGAGACAGAAGCTGAAGAAGAAGGAGAGGAAAAGCAAGAAAAGTCTGCAGCAGAATCTGGAGAAAAGGATACAGAAGAGCATGATCATCACTCTTCTCCTCTTGATGTCCTAGAGACAGGGGGAGTTGGCGAGCAAGCGAGGTCTTCACCTCATACTGCCAATAGTGAAGGTCTATGACAATCTCCAGCTGCACCAGAAGAATTTCAGGCTTCTCAATTGCCTGAAGAAGGTCACGATACGTCAGAACCAAATCTGCAAGAGTTTACAGAAGCGCCATCGTCTGCATACACACCATTTGAGAAAGCCAATGCTAGTACACAGACGGACAATTCTGCAAATTTTCGTCGTATCATGGATATTCTTCTGGAAATGCGTGGCCAGATATATGCTCTGGACTGTGAAATCCAAGCCTTGAAGAATGCTGGACAAGCATCTTCAGTCACCCTGGAGGATAAGATGAAAGACCTCGCTCTGCAACTTCAAGCCAATGCCAAGGGAGAAGAGGTAGCTCAATTGAGGGAAGACATGAAGAAGCTCGAAGGAGTAGTCCAGTCCATGGGGGATTTCCAGATTGTGCGCATTCCCAAGCAGACATGACATATTTCTCACCTTTTTAATGTTGACAAAAAGGGGGAGAAAGCAATTTGAACCAACCAACCTTCTTTGACTTTAAATTTGTTTGAATGTGTTTGTTTTTGAACTTGAGTGAACTTGGATATGAGCTTGAATCTGACTGAATTGGCTGTGGATTTAAATGTTTGACTGTGTTTGCATTCATTTCAAGTATTGTTATATGGTATTACTCATGAAAGACTAACCAATTTTCTGTGGATGCAGAGTCTAGTTGCTTTGTTAATCTTTATGAGATTGCCATATTGCTTGAGAAATGTTTTTGCGGGTCAAAGTGGTTCAAATCTACGGGAAAGTTTTGTCACCATCAAAAAGGGGGAGATTGTTGGAGAAATCGTTCAGAATATTTTGAAGGCGACAAAACGTTTCTTTCGATCTGAGTGCTGGATATCCGCAGATCGTCTAGTTTAAAGTCCGAAGACTTTCGATCACCGAGACTCAAGATTCAAGACTCAAGACTCAAGACTCAAGACTATTCTCATTGTGAGTCTTTCGATCCGGTGGCGAAGGAAATCCAGAGTCAAGTATATGGTTGAGGATTTAATCCTATCCCTGGAGAAGATCTTTTTGGCTGGATAATCATAACGGATTCTTTTGTTCGTATCTAGATCAATTGAAGATTCGATGGTCGACGAAGTATTCTTGGAATGTTCTATTCTTGGAAACCAAGATCCTGATTGTATGGGCGAACAGGATTGATGGGCTATCGTCAGGTTTCTTTTATAGCTCGAATGATCTTCTTGATTGATTCCGTCCAACGGGTAGATTGGAGGAATTCCTTTGGTAAGTGCCAACGGTATGATGGCATAAAGGAGTATAAAAAGGAAGACGTTCTAGTTGTTTAAGTGCGTGATCGATAGAGAAATTCAGTACGAAGCACCTTGATTATTAGTCGATACGATCGGCGAAATTGTATACACAGAGAGTGTTTGTACTTGGTGATACCTTGAGTAAGTGTGGTAGATCATCTACAACGAGAAATCAAGGAAGATCAACACTGTAACATCTCTTTGTTCATAGTGGAATCCAGCCGAATTGGCTGTCAGTGCAGAAGAGTGGACGTAGGCTTGGATCAAGCCGAACCACTATAAACCGCGTGTTTAATTCTCTCTTTCCTACACTTAGTCTTACGTTGATTATTACTCTTTGCAAATCCTTCAACTGACTAAGTATTGCGCAAGTATACAGAAATTATCAAGAAAAATCTTTGTATACCTATTCACCCCCCTCTAGGTACTCATACTAGCAATATCAGCTTTAACATCTACCAAGAAACCTCCCGATTAAAGATACCATTTATATTTCTTCTTCCTCACATTGAAACGCAAAAAGCAAATATAAACCTAAGTAATTTGAATGGACTACTATATATTGCCCCAACAAGCATGATTGCAAGGGTGATTGCAAGTCGTGATTACTTTAATTGCTGTTTAACATTCAAATTCCTACGCAAACATAAGACCGTCCAATGCATCCATTTTGCTTTTCCAGAATTCCATGGACATTTCAATATGTAGACTCCAAGATAGCTAAAGCCGATCAACCCGGAAAAGTGTCATGGGACCCCACTTGAACATCAAAGCGAACAAAAGAGATGAGCATCTATCTTTAATATATTCCTTAATTCAGGAAGATTTTGTGACAATTAGAAATTATATTTAGGTTACATATGTGTTTCTAATCAATATTTGCTGCAAATGCTTGTGTTTGCGCCAAGGTAAGTATTCCTTCTTTATGCTTACAATTTATTTATTACTTTGATTATTGAGGGTTCAATAATGGATGCACACCCATATGATCACCTCACATGCTTGCACAATTTTTAAAAATAAAAATAAAAGAGAAAAGATATCAAAAGGGTATTAGAGAAATCCAATGTAATTAAATCCCCGAACTCATTTAATCTCTAGTTCGTAGAAGTGAAATAATTCTCTCATTACCTTACTTGGGTTTTTGTTGACCCACCAAAAAATAAATTAGTGACGACTCCTAATTGAAAAACTATTTGCATGTTAATGACTTAAATCCTAAGTCATGAATTGGTATGAGTTTAGAAGAATTGAGTTAAGTATAGGCTTAATAATCCATTAGCCGAACCCCTAGGTGGTTCTACCCGCTACAGGGAGGTCGCGGTAATTATCTTTGATTACACATTTAATCATTTTGTATGTGGAATTATGCGCAATCATGTTGTTTAATTTTTTTTTTCTTAAAGGCAGGTAACTTTATCTATTCATTAGCTAATAGTTATTTTCATTGCTTTGTAATTCACTTGCAATATACTTGCAATTTTTATTTTAGGAAATTTTCTAGTAGCAAGGGATATTTTTCTTTATTGATTCTCTAATATGATCTATCAAAAAAGGGGTATTATAGGTCATATTTGGTTTTCAATTTTCGATAATATTTTAATAAAAATATTATAGTCCTCGATTTAGGGTCAAAGGGTTATTATATCAAAATAGGTAACTCTATATTGCTTAACTATTTCAGGAACTCATCATAATCCTCAATTCAAGATATACTAATAAAAATATGCTAAAATTATCATTAAAATTAGATCATTAGATAAAGCTCGCCCAAGCACGTAGGTCACCCTCACACGGGTAATATCCACTTTTATGTGTAGAAAGATAGATTTTCAATAATCCAATCCTAACTCTAGGTTAACGTTGAATGAATCTATGCGTATGTACTCATCCGGATGCAAATAAATAGTGCAAGTGTCATGTTTATTTTTTCAAATTTCCTCCATCACACCTAGGTACTTCAGTAAAAATGACGAAATTAAATGACACTTGTATCCACGAAGATGTGAATCATATTCACATACTTGCAGTATGATTAGCAATTTATAGGAGCTACACTTGCGCAATGAGACCGCTTCTGCCCTTTCCTGTTTTTTCTTTAGCTTTTAGAGAAGTTACATTGACAGCAAATAATACTGTTCTTTACTGAACTTCAACCCTTCAATAGCAGAAGTACACAATTTGAGCATGAGCATCGTCCTTCCTTTGTTTGACTTTTGTGATGTACAAGAAATTACAGCACAAATGGCACTTCTTGAAGAACTTCTCAAGGAGGTGTATGAGTGCATGGTTTTATGTCTCTAGGCTGCATGTAAGTTAGGAATTATCTAGGAAGCTCCTCCAAAAGAGCTTGAACCGCTGATATGCTTCCATCTGCCAAGAACATTATAATTTTGTGTAAGTTACTATCGAGAGAAAAACAGAAGATTTATCAGCAACAGTTAGACTGTTTTAATAAATTTGTGCTTGATTGCAAAACCTTTCCTATTATCACCTTAAAAAAAAAAAAAAAAAGCAAAACAAAGCAGCAGCCAAATAGAATTTTCACATCTAATACTGGCTTCTCTGATCCAGATTTAATAAGTTGAAACAAAATACTTTATATCAAATGGCTTTAAAGATAATATGCCAAGATACAATACAGCAAGGATGGGAAAACAAGTGAATAAGCTTATCGAAACCAAGGAATCTACAAAGTTTTAGAAAGAAACCGAGTCCGACTCTAATATCCTCCAACCATACCATGACAACATTACCATAAATGCCAGGTTTTCAACCTCTTTTGGTTCGATCTACCGAACAGTATTGCCCCTATTCAAATGCTACTCAATTGATATCTTATGACGAATTCACATTAATAAGGATGGAAACTTATGGTTTTAGTCAGGTATTAATGGGAACATGAACATCTATCTCAATTAATGAAAACTAATGGATTCATCAACAAAAAAGATCATAAGAAAATTAACTTTTGATGAACTTCTCGCAGTGGAACAAACTGTACAATGTCGCTCATGGCCACCTGACTAGTAGAGCTTTCCATCTAATTTCGTGGTCACCATCAAGTTTATGATGGGAATAAAACTTTTAGACTGTTAAGCTCTCTATATCTTCTCTAGAAGAGATATTCCGATAGAGTTCTTAAATGCAATCGCAAGGAAGTTTTACTTAAACCATGTAAAACAAACCTACCTCCATTTGTGTAAAATCTGCACCTCCAACTCTAACAATCAAAATTGAGAGTGGAAGATCTGATGCTCTCACTAATGCATCCATGGTTTCCTATTGATCCGTGAGAACTCCATCCTAAACAAGGAGGTAAACTTCTATCAGCTGTGCAGAAAAACATATAAAAGCTAAGAAAGATCGAATGTTTGTTTCTATTTTACTGTTATTATGAGCAAAACGTAGTATTTGCTATTGTTATAAGAAAGTGATTGGCCATCTATTTAAGCAGTCCTATTGATCACTTGCCCCATTGATCACTGGACCAAATAAAGTGGGACCTGCCAAGGCAACTTTATGCAAACCACCAGCATAAGCAGCCATGATGCCTTCGACTCCTTCAACCTATCAACAAAGAGTTCTAAACCGTGAATTATGGAATTGGATATAATGTCTTAGAGATTCTTCTATAACAGTCCCTGCTCCAAAAGTGAATACAACATGGACCTATGGTAACCGTAGGGTTAGCTGGTGATTCGGATTTTGGGCTATATTACGAGATAAGTCTCCAGACTTGCTGCAGTCTTTAGAACTTAAAATGAGTTATAAAATGAATATATCATCCATTTTGCTAGCTCTAGTTTCCGCCAAAGTAAATTGGCACGAATTAAAATTAAGAAAGTAGCGGGCAGATGAATTCATTTTTTTAATGAATCTTACTCTTCTTGTCCAAGATAGTCAAACTTAGAAAATAGATAGAAAAGAATGACCAAACAAATGAAGAGTAGACAACTAAACTAACTTAAAGTTCAAATAATTTCAGTAGAACACTTCTTGCTAATCCACGTTTCAGGCTGTCAACAACTGTGGTGTCCGCTAAAAGAAGATGGATGGAACTAACCATCTTGGCTGGGACATCCATAATGTTTGAAAACCACGTAAGCTTAAAGAAATATATATGAAACTATGATAGCCATCACAATGCTCATTCAAGAATCTAGAAGGCGAATGTTTCAATTAAGCCAAAACAAAATCTGATTCCGCTACTGTCAAACACACAGTGACTATTATCTATCTGTAACTAGCAAAAGATCCAACACTAAATCCTGCATATTCTCAAAACAATTCAAAGATGTTGCTATACTCTTATTAGAAGTTATGCACATAAGCACGCCCAAGGAGGGAAAATCAGTCAAGATAAACATCAATGCCACCGTCAATCAAAAACTGGACTAGTGCTATGATTTTTCCTTCAAAATCCGTTCCTCTCTCTTCGACAACTGCAAGTAGTGTACACATAGGGTTCCCTAGCCCAGTCCGCGAAAATCCAGCCAACGGCCAAGATGGCCGATATGTTTGAATGAGCACTGTGATGGAAATCTCAAGGACATTGTCGTGAGCTACCCTTTCCATGTGGATGGGGAAAAGACATAGTTTTAGGGATATTGCCTAAAAGTGTGCCTAAAGCACTCGGTTAGGCACGAGATAACTCAAGCCCTATCTCGCACGATGTTGGGATATTTGATAGTAAATCCAATTGACACTATGAGGGTTTTCAAAGGAAGAGTCGCATTTAACCTATTTAGGTTGGCTAGAAATCAAGCGAGGCATAAATGTATACCTCACTTCCTATGAGTTGAATGTAATAATGCGGAAAAGAGAAATTGGGGAATTTTTAATATATTTCAATATATCATAATGAAAATTATAACAATCTATTTTTAGGCTTTATGAAATGGTTATCTAAGGTAACAGATAAACATAATATCAATTATAATTAATGAAAGAGTGAGAAGATATATGGATAATCCTGAGAGATATGTGGAATTAACTAAATATAGTAATATTGCTAACCCTATGCTTCCATAGTATTTACACTGAATTAGTCAATTAGTGTTCTTTCAAGACCTAATCTTGTTTGATCATCAAGCAAAATATTTATGCGACCTTCTCACTAATTATGAGTCTTAATGTTCCATTCCTAACTAGGTTAAAAGAAAACAATAATCAATGTCTTGAAAGCGCGCAATCAAGTAATAATCGAAATGAAAATATGCAAATAACAATCCTATTGTAAATCCCTAAAAGCCTGTTTTTTTTTTTTTTATCAAAGATTTTTGCACATTTTAAAGAAATTTACTCAAATTCTAAATTCTAAGATTTTTCCTAATTTTCATAAAACAAAAAAGAAATCAGAATTTTTGATTTTTAATTAAAACATTTTAATTTTTTTAATCTAAAAAGGGACCTAGGTTGGGTCCTAGCACCCGGTTTGGGCAAGGACAGGCTAGGGCTTCGCCCTCGGTTGGGCTACTGTCATGACCAGGGTCAACCACCCCAAGCCCAACCGGCTGTTCTCTTCTTTCACCTAGCCCAAGCCCCCTAAGCCCCAAGTCCACCTTCCCACTTTCCAACTCAAGTTCACGAAGGGTGCGTTTGGTAACGTTTCTGTTAAAAAAGTATTAGGAACAACAATAGAAAAACTATTTATATTCAGGAACCGTTTTGAACAAAAGAACGTGTTTGGTAAACTTATTCTTTGAATAGAAAAAGAACAAGAACATGGTTGGTAAATTTGTATAATTTTTTGTTTCTTTTACTTTTTAAATATTTTTATTTTATTTTTATTTTTTTATTTTTATTTTCCTTTTTTTATTTTATTTTTATTTATTTTTCTTTTTATTTTCCTTTTTTTTTTTTAAAAAATTTTCCTTCATTTAGCCAATCGCTAGCCTTAGCCATGACCGACGATCGGCCCGACGAGGGGAAGCGGCTTGGCTTACCGGCCACGGTGAGGCTCGCCGGCCCTTAGTGAGGCCAAGCCTCTCTAGGGGCGGCGGCGCTTGGCTCGGCGGGGCCAACGACGCTCTAGCGACGTTGCCGGCTCTCGACAATGTCGCCGGCCCTCAACGACTAGTCCCAGCCATGGCGAGACCAACCAAAAAAAAAAAAGAAAAAAAGAAAGAGAAGGAAAAATAGGAGAGAAAAAAAATTATTTCGGAAGTGTTAGGGAATAAGAAATAAGTTTTTTTAATTTTTTTAATTTTTAATTTTTTTTATTTTTTGTTTCTGTTCCAAATTTGTTTTAGGAACAAAATAAATAGATTTAACAAAAACGCAACAACAACGTGTTTTATTTTTTTGTTTAAGAATATTAAAAAAAAAAAAAAAAACAGAAATTGTGTTCATAAACATAAACCAGGAACACAAACAAACAGCCCCTAAGTGTCAAAATCAGCCCGTATTTGCCTATATTCGACTTAAGCCCAAATTCCACTTATCCCAAACAACCCCACATCTCCAAGGCCGAGTCCAACCCAAACTTGGTGACCCAAAATATGCCTGAGCCCATAATCTAGGCCCAAAATTCATTAAGCTTCACCAAGCCCACTCTTCCAAAGCAACACCAAGACTTGAGACCGGATTACCTCCTTTCACAGTCGGCCGAACACACTCATTCACCGGACCTCCGCAGTTGGTCAACCACGCTCGAACACCGTTACCAGTCACCACCACATCTCTCATTCGCAAATGCCATGGCACCATCGGCCATCACCTTGAGCCACCAACGTGCGGCGGCAACCACTTCACGGATGCAGGAGAAGTCCACAAACATGGCAAATGGTCAACAAACGCCCGGAAACAAACCAAAATCAGGGAAAATCAACACAAGCTCGGTTCAGGCCTTTTAACGAACAGGTTAGGCGCGGAACTGGAACGAGGGGTTCCCGGCTCAAACGGGGCCGAAACCCTCGCCGGACTCTCGACAAACGACTCAAGACATACACTATGACCAAATGAGGAACCGGCGGGGCTGGGTTTCACGTGAGCCGGATGGCCGCAAACCCCGGCCCAACGTCCAATAAACAGGGGGGAATCAAAGTACAAGTGAAGGGGGAGGAACAAGGCGGCGCCCCGCGGCCTTCCCTACCCAGCTCGGCGGCGGCGAACGGGGGCGAACTCGATAAATCGGACTACGTCTGGTCCCCTTGCACGTCCCGAGCTGGAATCCTCAGGAAATCTAACCCCAAATTGAAGAGAAAAAACGAGCCGAGAACTTCCGTGACTTCGGTGCAGGGAAAAGGACGCGTCGGCGGGTCGTCGACCCAATCGAGTCGCGGTGGCCACTGTCACTCTCTCTCTCTCTCTCTCTCTCCCCCATCCGTCCTCCCTCTCTCGGCCACCTTCTTTTTTTTTTTTTTGGGAAAAAAAATAAAAAGGAAACCAGCCGGTGAGTGCGTCCTCCACGGCCTCTCTCCTAGGGACCGAGTTAGGTCCATTTCCAGCTAAGGGCCGCCTCTGGAATCGTGGCTAGGACGCCCTCCTCTACCGCTGTAGCTCTGCCATCTCTCTCCCTGCGCCGTTATCTGCAGAACGCGTGCGAGAGGAGAGGAGGAAGAAATGGTGCACGGGCCGGGCTCGGGAAAATGGGAAAATGGGCCGACCCGCACGGGGAAAAGAAGAGCGCTTTCCCTTCTTTTTTTGGTTTTTAAAAAATTAACTAGATTCTATTAGTATTAATACAAATGCTCCTAATATCTATAAGCTATGTAATTTAATAAAATAAATTTTGCTAGGGCCGAGGGCAGTCCTCAATTTTTTTTCATGCAATAGATATATAGCAAAAATTTAGACATCTACTTATTTGGATTATGGGACTTCTTCACCTTTGATAAATGTGTGATTGGTTATTATCATCATCCAAATACTCTTCAACTCCAAAGAAACCTCATGGTGCTAAATAAGGCAATTCAGACAAATGAAACAAGTGTCAAGCTTACCAACTGACACAATCCCAGTAGATGAAAGATTTGGGAGATTGTGCATATGATACCCTATTAAAAACGATAATGGAAAATTGAGTCTTACCTACTAAACGGCGTCTACCAAAAGCTAACCCTTATAAAAAAAATCCATATGTGGTTTGATGAAGGATAGAGCAACCCCACATTTGATTGATTATTTGCTCAACCATTATACTGCACTAGTACCATTATCAAGGAAATTAAGCACCTACCATGCATTAGAACACTATTAGTGCATTAGTTTCAAAAGGCTTGCTTCAACATCTTACTATGGAGACACATTTTATCAATTAAAAGCAGCCACTTCGATTGTAGCAAGCATGATAACTGAAAGAAACAAACAATTGTTTGTGAGACATGGCTAACTACCGACACTCCTTAAGATTAACCAAAGAAGCAAGCAAACACACTGTTAACACCTAAATTTTGGCGACCCCTTTAGTCATTTATCGCATTAAAAAATTATGGGTTAATTTTATTTTTGAAAAAAAAAATATTAATTGCATAGCATATAAATTTAGGTGTATTTATTTTTAATTTGCATTTTTGCATTTATTGGACCGTGACGAATGGGTTCGAATTGGTGATTACGAGCTTTAGATTGGAGTTAGACTAAGCCCTGAAGGGAGCAAATTGGCCAAAGCTCATTTTCTTTTATGACAAAAAATTATCTTGTGAGAAATAGAGATTTGAAATTTTCCGGGATATGATTGAGATGTTTCAATATTATCGGATAGGGCAAGTGTTACAAAAAATATTGCGAGCTCATCTTTGCAAGATTTGGGATTTGAGAAAAATTCTATCACAATCTTGAATAAAATCGGTGAAAGAATATTGCATTTGAAAAAATCCTCATGGATTTTGATCTAAAACCCTAGTGGACTCACCTATAAATAGGTTGCTACATTAGAGTGAGGAAGGAGGCCACACATTGAATATACGGCCGCCCAAAGGGGCTTTTCTCGGTTTTCTAGGTCAAAAATTGAAGACAAAGGAGAAAAATTTCTGTCTTCGTTTTCAAGGTTTTTGGGGGCTCTTCATTCATTCTTTTGGGAAAATAAAAAACAATACAAAAAGAAGGGAAAAGCTGCCGAGGAGAAAAGTCAAGGTCAACATATATAGAGCTATAATAGAGAGAAGAAAGCTAGAGAGAAGGGAAAGGAGGTCTCTCTCTCAGTCATGTTCATCACTCGAAAGCTGTGTTTCACCGTGAACTCCTTCGCTGCTGCCTTGGCGTTTCCAAGTGTCCCACTTGCATCCATCCATCACTGGTGATAGCTTTGACAGCAGCATCAACGAGTGCTCCCGCAGTCTTCAATCGATCCAGGACAATTCCCAAACCACGTTGTGGAGTGCGGGAAGAAGCCAACGCCCGCACAAAAAGAAAGACGGCACCCAAGATGAGGGCGTCATTAAGAAGAAAAACAAAATTTGGACTTCAAACGGATACTCGCGACGTGATATAGTGATGCTCGGCGAGGCTCGGGTCTTTGTGACTCACGGATGGACAGGATGGTTCGGCATCGGTGCCTCGCTGGAAAATCTGCAGAAAAGAAATCTTCGGCAATTGTGTTCTTAGTGGACGTCTCTTTCTTCGGATGGGTTCTTCTCTTTTGGTACCGAGCACTACTATCAACCGAGGGCTGTTTTTCTTCGTATTGTATTCTTTTTCCCCCAATTCCTATAATAGATTAAAGTGTTAAAAAGTAACATCTATCAAATTTAATTTTTTTGATAGCAATACATAATCTTTAGTTGCACCTTTTATTTACAATTTGTACTTGGCCTTAAATAAATTTTGATGATTCCAAAACACACTTTTGCGTATTTGTTATTGTTACAAGCTATTTGAATTCAAATTTGAATATTTTTTACCTAATCTAGTGCGTGTTTGGTCATGTCGAAAAACTAGCTATTTATAGTGTTAGTAAGCGCTAATTGAGTTTGTTTTCCTATAAATAGGGTAAACAATTGTCTAGGGCACGTGTACATGAAAATTACTTGCAAAATATCTTTTGTATTCACTCTGTAAATCAATTTTTTGTGAGACTAAACTTTCGGAAGCAATTGTTTAGAAAGATTGCACTTTGTTCATAGGGGAGTGTTGGCTCTTATATAAACCAACCATACCAACCATTGCGCTAGGCCTCAAGTATAGCGGTTTGGGCAATACTCCTAGAAGGTCCTGGGAGAGGATTATGAGCAATATGGGCCAAAAGAGTATAAATACATTGATCATCTCTCTTCCCTACCATCTTTTTATATCCACGCATGCCAAGTGTTATATATTGATAGCTGTTATACATATTTTTAGATATTTTAAAGATAGATCATCATTAAGAGTGTGGCATTCAAGAAACTCATCTTTTGCTCTTCATGCTTATTTGGATGCAGATTTTGTGATTGTAAAATCAATTGAAAAGGTACTAGTGACCAAAGGGCAAATAGTTGATTGGCTATTTTTAATAATGAGCACTACTTACTCTAACTTTTTTCTAAAGCAGACAAGCTCGAGTTAGGAAGTCGAAACTAATCCTAAATGAAATAATAAGCCCCACTTATGAAACTAGCAGCTATCCACAATTTCACAAGCCATGCATTGTTATACAAAACAAGAAACACAATTAGCAACCAACTGTCTATATGTTGGTCTCGAGAGATATTAATTGTCGTTGATACCTACATGACTATGAGAAATGATATATTAATGAACAAGTAAGGTAATTACTTCCTAAGATTCAACATTTGGATGTCAATATATGTATCTTCATATGATTGTGATGCATTGCTTGCTCCCTATTTCTTCAAATAAATGCACATGAGGACCGATTTAAGTTGACATTCAAGATTAAGGATGAGTTTGAGGTATCTCTGAGTGACTTAATGCTTGATACGACAATTATGCACTATTTCAAAAGGAATGGAGTTAATGGATGGGATGACCCTTACTTTTACCTTAAAGGGTTTTGATGGTGATCTCAAGGGTGAAACTTCATCTAATGGTCAATTCATTGAAGAGTCCACACTAAAAAGTATGGACACCTAGAGGCTACAAGGAACTTAAATAAGAGAAAACGGATGGGATGGCCAACCCTAATCTGGAGGGTGAGGACACTATTAACATGTTCTTAGAGTTGTTGAAGTTGATGAAAATGAGGACGAGGACAAGATTAGTCATCAGTTGAGACACTTTCTAACCAAGTTAAGTTTCCTTCAGGGAGTAATTCATATGGTGAGAAATGAACTGATACAAGTTTTTCACCAACTTCAGTAGGACATTGGTCTCCCATTTTGCCTAATTTTTTCTTCAACTCACTTATTTCATGAATAGCCTCCATTTCCTCCTACTCTGTTTTAAACTCACATTGAGATTGATTTGTAATTTATGTTGAAGTTGTTTTATGTTGAACTTGCTATATGTTTGTGTTGTACTTAATAATTGTCAACCTTGTGTTGAATTGATGTTTCATGAATATCTTTGTTACACAAATGAGTTTTTTGTGTTTGATGGTATATTCCACCTTAAAGCCCTTTTTGATGTTATGACAAAGGTGGGGAATAGAATAATGTTTTATTATATGTGATGTAATCACTTGATTTATTTCTCCTATATTACGTTAAAGGGGGATTTAATTTGAGGTTCTAAAAGTGATTTTGTAATCATAAGAAACGGGAGATTGTCAACCTTAACTTAATTTTGATTATTCTAAGACTCACTTTTGTATATTTGTAATCGCTATGAATTTTTTTTATGTGTTTTTTTTAAGTTTGTGCAAGGTGGAAACCGACTCCTGTCTAAAAACATTTCTAGGTACCCAGCTAAGTAATTGCAAGATAATAGGCTAAGATTGGCCAAATACCCAGCTTTACAATATACATTGCAATTTTGCTCGCCCAACCTAATTAGTGCTGGGCCATCTTTTGAATGGACATCCGGAATGTTAGTAATGCCTTGGGATCTGCCATCCTTGATGGGGATTAGTCAGGAGAGTTTGCTTTCCTTCGAATAAGGTAGCTCATCGTCTTGGGACATGTGTACGTGAAAATACTTTCAAAGTCATTCTTGTATTCACTTTGCAAATCAACTTCTTGCGAGAAAAATTGTTTGTAAAAGGATTCACCTTATTCGTAGAGGAGTGCTAGCTCTATTAAGATGCATTTAGTAATCATTCTATTCTTGAGAACAATTTCTACTTAGAAATGTTTTTTTTTTTAATTCCATTCCTTGGACGAATTTTTCATTATTTGAATGCATTTAATAACTGTCCAAAATTTCTATTCTCCGAATAGAAATGCATTTGGTACAATCCTCAAAATATTTTTATAACTTAGAATTTCTTTTAATTTTTGAATAATTTTATTGCATTTTTTTCTTTTCTTCTTCCTTGAGTTGATCAACAAAGTGTCGCCGGCCCCCGGCAAGACTGAGCCTTATCAATTTGAGCCTCACCGTGGCTAGGCAAGGGCGAGGTCAAGCTCGCCCAGATCTGGCAAGGCCAAGCTTGTCCAGCCACTGACAAGACTCAACCTCGCGATGGGTGGGCAAGATCGAGCCTCGCTGATGGTTGGTTGAGCTTAGCCTCACCAAATTTGGGCGAGGTCGACCTCGCTCAGCTAAGGCGAGGTCGAGTCTCATCAAGGGTTGGCGGCGCTTCGGTGAGTTTGCTAGCCCTTGTCTAGTTAGAGATCGGCTCAAGTAATAAGAAGAAAAGGAAAAGAAGAAAAGAAGAAAAGAGGAATAATAATAAAATGTGCTTGATTCTAGAGTTATTCTCAAGAACTAAGAATCAATTTTTTATTTTTATTTTTACTTTTTGATTCTATTCTAAATCTATTCTCGTAAACAAAAAGTTACCTAACAAATTTCTATTCCTTTTTTTTTTTTTTTTTCTATAGAATAAAAGAATAGAATCGGACCTCATAAATCAACTTTTCTATGAAACTTCAAATATAGTGGAATCAGAACAATTCCTAAACAGTCTTGAGGGTGGACTGGCCACTGATTTCAGCTGAACTACTTTAAATCGGACAAGTGTCCCTCTTTCGTGCTCTTTTTATATTAATGCATGCTAAGTGTGTCATATATTGCCAATATGAAATCTACACTTACATATTCATTAAATTTTTGCATAAGTTGAATTTCAGAGATGATAGCCACAAGATAAATTTTTTGGATTATGCTGCTTTAATGTGGTAATTATTATATTTGCAAAAGACATATTGGATTATGACTAGCATAGGTAATTAAAATAAATAACACGGCGATGCCGATTCACCCTAGACCTAATATACTTTTGACGGGAAAAGTGCCAAAAAAGTTTTAAACATTTTGTTTTTGTGCCAATTTAGTCCTAAACCCTTTTTTTTGTGCCAATTTAGTCATAAACCTTTTTACGCTGTGCCAATTCAGTCATTTTTGATCAATTTTCCCATATGACTTCATCACTTTTCATATTCACCATAGATTTAGTGATGGCAGAGTTACTCCTTTTAACATTTGGGAAATTAAGGGAAATGGAGAAAATGAATGTTTGGGTGGGAAATGCAGAAAAATTTAAAATTTCTTCGAGAAAGTAGAGGGTGAAATTTCGAAATTTCCTCCTATAATTTTTCCTCACCCCCTCGTCGCAAACGTAGCAAAGGCATGGACCTCCTGGGAATACGATTCTATTTTGGGCCTCCTTGGTCCTACGAGTTGTCTGTGGCATCAATTCGACTAAGACACAACTAGTGGGCTAATTAGGTTTTGGGCTGAGCCAAATACACACAACTTGTAAATTTCAATCTTCGCCAGTCATATTTAATGGCAGTCGGCAGACAAAGGAGGATTACCTCATATCATCACTTCTGTTCGAGACATGTGGGGATAAAAATTCAATTTTAGTCAACAACCTTGTAATAGTTTCAACCTAGTCTTGAATGGTCGATCAAGTCTATGATTTTATTCACGTCATAGTCTGCCTTAAGTTTTCTCTCCATTTTGAAATAGAACCTTCAAAGTGAAAACAAGATGTTTATACCCAATTCATTAACCTTTTTCTTTCTTATTTCCATCTTCTTTTCCTTTCTTTTCTTTTCTTTTCTTTTAAATTATTGTAAAAGTTAGCACAGTTGGTCGGGATATCAAGAAAATTTTAGATCAAGACTTAGAGGTCACCTATTCGAATACCACCAATAATGGCAAGTTGTTTGAAGTTGCACCACCCACATATAGGCAAAAGGCGTGGATAGTTGATAAGTCCAACTTTAGAACAGTCCATAGTGCTATTACAATGATATTAAAATTTTGGCTAGATCTAAATTAGGAGGAAAAAAAAAGCGTGGATTATGATAGACTTAAGACAAAGGTCAAATGCCGTATACAACCTTTCTGAGGTTTGAATCGTGGATCTGTTCGATCAGTAGCATGCTCTCTTCCTCTCATCTCTTTCTAAGGTTTGTTTCCACTTGTCCCGTCTTTTGAATTTGATTTCTATTTCACTTATTTGGACTGTCCTAAAAATAATGATGATATAAATATTGTATATTTTAAAATTTGCTCAATTCTTGCTTTAGAGACACAAGGACATGCGCGGATCAGGCGATTATCTTCATTTTGCGGAATGCATCGAGGTTTTTGTGTCCAATTGCGATCTCATATTTTTAAGCCAACGTGGAAGATGATGTGTTCGCTTGGCAATCATTGTCTCTTCATTGCCTCGAACGAGTGGACCCCGTGACGGGCGAAAACAGCAGGGAACGAAGGACATTGTCGATCGAAGCCCAAACGTAATCAGTCGTTTTTGACTTGTCGATGGTGACAACCGCAATGGCTTTTTTTTTTTTTTTTTCATTCCCATGATGCTATTACGACTTGGACATATCAAGATGCCAACAAAGAGCACTAAGACCCGGTCGCGGGTTGAAGCATCATTTGAAGTTCTGGCCAAATCTGGATAAAAAAATAATCATGTATTTATAAGAAAGGAATAAGAAAGGCCCGTATTCTTTTTGATGTATAAAAATGACCACTATTATCTTTTTCGATGAGCGTACGAGCCCAATTATGCATATATGGTAAGCTGATGTAGCATTGTTTTTATCATTGAAAAAGTAAAACATTAAAAAAAATTAATGATTTTAAACTCAAAAGAAAATGTTTTTTAATCAAAGATGAAAGAAAAAAAAAACTAAGTAACGGAATCTTAACACAAAGGCAAATGTCACATTTGCCTTCCATTTATTCCGTTCGATTTACATAGAGAAACATCGCATAAGGTGTGGATCTTGAGCTCATGAATTTGAACAGCTGGCGGCGATGGTTGGTTGAGGTTGGAGAAGTTGATCCCTTAAAATCGATTCTAGGGGATTTGATAATGTTGTAATTAGCGCACTTTTATTTTTTTCGTCGGCCATTGTTGTGGCCATGATTTGCATTATTACACTTTTATTGTGGATCAAAAAGCTTCTGAAGGCCGGAGAACTTTATGGACTAGTGATGTCCTGAGACCAAGAGTGATTCCTAACTCTAAATGTTAATAGTCCAGCTGTAACCCCCTCATGGTTTCAAAGCCAACTTCATCAATGTCGGATTGAGATTATAGTTTGATATCTAATAATACGGTAGTACTAAGAGAAAAGGAAATACCAACCTCTTGCCCCTATTTTTAATACCCGAAGAAATAGTCACAGTGAAAATGAGAAATCATTAGTCGGACGTTAATACTACAATAGAGAGCATTGATCAAACGGTTTTGGAAGATACATGGAAGCAACCATTGATGCACTTTGGATTTAAATTTATAAGGTTAGGGTTAGAAGGGCGATTCAAGGGGCGTGAGCATGAGCTTGCCCTCGTTGTCGGGGTCATAATCAATGTTTGAGAGATCGGTCAACTTCCTCGCCCCATAAAGGCAAGGTCTGCAAGCGGCCTCGACGGTGATCGCCAGCACCACTCATGTGGTCGCTATAAGCGGGCGTCCATTACCCTTCTTTTATGTATCTACTTTTGCCAAGAAATAAGAGAAATTGTGAGACTGAGCAAGACGAGACTAAAGACGCAGTGCCCAGCCCTGCTGCGAATGGTGCTTTCTCCATGGTCGCCTTTTTTTTCTACGTTCCGCAGAGGAACCGATGCTGGCCTTGCCCATTGGATTCAAAAAGAGCACCAAAGGCGACGCGGTAATAGTTGTGGCCACGCTTACCTCGACGGTGGTGTGGCCACCACTACCGAACACACCCGCTTCCTCTCTTTGCTTCTAAGTTTTCTTTTTCTTTTTTTCTCTTTGATAAAAGCCATTTTATTTTGAGTTTAAAATTATTAATTTTTATTTTATACTTTTCTAATAATAAGAAACGACACATCAGTTTAACATGAAGTGCCATTTACCTTGTTAGCTACCACGTAGGTTCATTAAGACAGAAAAAATAAAAGGCGGCTATTTTGTTCCTTGTTTAAGAGTTAGTGCTTATTTATTTATTTATTTATTTATTTATTTATTTATGTGTAGGACATTTGAAAAGTGGTTAGACTTGAATAGGTCTTTATAAGGCTCAAGGAGGAAACAAGCGGGAGAACCGCCCATGGATGGAAAAACCCCATGCTGTCCTCCGTATTCTCTCTTTCTCGGGAAGACAAAGATAAAGAGGGAATTTGGGAGCCTCATAGTGGGGAATGTAGACTCAACGTCGAAGTGTGCTTGTATGTCCCAATTATCACCAGGTAGACTGGTATAGTAACCATTCATGTCTGGGGTGAGTGAGGGTAGGTGAAAGGCCCACGACAGAGTTATTGCACGGAACCGCATGCTAACTCTGTTCCCCCGGTTGGGGCCGTTTTTGTCCCTCCAATATGTATAAGTACTTGCTTTTTTTTTTTTAAATGATTATTTATGATGTTATTGCAATATGTCACAAACTTTTTTTAAATGATTATTTATGATGTTATTGCAATATGTCACAAACTATAACATTTTTGTCTTGGGGAATTTTGTTGTCCTAAATAAAGCTGATTTTTCTTCACCAATTTTTTTTTTTTAATACCAAAAACATGGGGAACTCGAACATTTAAAGTCAATTAATCCACGTGAATACATGCAAGTCGCCTGAATTATGTACATCAGGACTTATCAAATACACATTGAAAGCGTTTTTGTAGGAAGAGAAAAATAAAATTTGTATTCATGGTTCCTAAAATTCCAACAAATCCGCAACGTATTCTATTGGGGTCGATTCTGGAAAAAACCTTAATTTCTCAGCACATTTAAAAGCATAGGCAATACCGGTTTTCATTAGATTGGAGAAACGCTTCTTCAAGAAAGGAATAGTGAAGCATAGCCAAGTCAAAAAATCACAATATCTTCATAATTGCAACTAGTAGGAGGGCAATCTGGATAGCATAACGAAACTTTCGGACCAATTAATGCTGTAGTCAAATTCGTCTTTTGCTAATGTGCGTCCCAAATAAATGGTCTTTTGCTATAAAAAAAAAAAAAAAAAAACGTTTTTATCAAGACTTAGGTAGTTGGTTAAAAAAGAATCGATGCTTATGATAGAGTCAAGATGTTCACAATGGAAATTAATATTTACATGATGCTATTCTTTAAGAGCCACGTACGTAATCATCCATTTTATTGACAACTTCTGCAAAATGTCAGAATGGCATGCTTTGAATTTTTTATTTCAACTCAACTAGAAGGCATTATTCTCTAATGACCACGTTTTCTGAAAATTATGGTATGGTATGGCCTAGTAAACCAAGACTTTTTGTCAAAACCTTCCCACCTAATAAGGACAAGTTTTTAGTGAAACAAAAAAAAAATGACAAGTTTTAATTAGTGATTAATAATCTACATAAGAACGCCATAAGATTCCTTCTTCTCACTTACAAATGCGTAGAAAGAGACTAATATTTCCTTTATCAAGTTACAATTCATACAATACAAAACATAATCGTAAGGGCCTAAAAATAATTTCATCGCCATCTACATTTTCTCACACTAGTCTGCACAAGAGAATAAGTTTATCAATTAATTACTCTATATTTGAAAATATATAGCCAGTGGATGGCTCGCAGTTTGGAACTTCCATCGTTGTTGTAGCTGATAGCAAGCCTTCCATCGTTGTTGTAGCTGATAGCAAGCCTATTGTATTTGACCATGTAGACTCATGTGATGTTCTTGTTAGTTATTTTGGCCCTTTCAACAAGAAAGAGAATGTGATATATCAATTGGAAAGGTTGGCCTCGGTTTATTAGTGATGGTAGAGTTCCTTGTTCTAAGTTTGGGTAGCAAAGGAAATGGAGAAAGTGACAGTTTGGGTGGAAAATGCAGAAGAATTTAAAATTTTGTTGAGAAGGAAAGTGGTGAAATTCTGAAATTTTCTTCCATAATTTACCTTACCCCCTCATCTCAAACATAGCCAAACTCGGAAGTTCGGAACAACAGCAAATATAGTCCTATTTTGGGCCTCTTTGGTTTTGTGAGTTATTTGTAGTTTAAACTTAATTTGGATCGAACTAAGACATAATTTGTGGGCCAATCAGGTTTTGGGCTGAACCCAAATAGATACAACTCGTAAATTTTAATCTTCTCCAAGGTCATATTTGCATGGAGAAAAATAAGATGTTTATAATTGATAAGCCAATATCTAGAAAAGTTCATAATGATATTAGAATGACAGTAGAATTTTGGCGAGATCTACGTCATGAGGAGAGAAAAAAGGCATTGACCATAAGAGACATGAAACTCATGAGAAAGAAAAGCATTGACTATAATAGAGTTGAAATATAGGTCGTGTGTGTGTGTTGTGAATGGCTTTTTGCATTGAGCTGTACTTGTAAAATGATACAAGAAAATCACAATTGAAAAACTACATAATCTTTGTCACAACCTACCCCTTAGTAGGGAGAAAAATTAAGTTTAGAGATATTGTCAAATTCATGTCAATGACTTTCAATTGGTTGGGTTTCCCTCCTATGACATTTGGACATTCGATTCCTATTTAATTAATCATAGACAAATTTCTATATACAGAGTTGCTAATGAGATACGGGAGAATATCTCATTTCACACGCAACTAGAGATCTTGGAACAAGGACTTGATTACATTAATCCTAAGACTAATGCCCTTTTGATACTTAACTCGATTGCATGCTAACTAATGCCATAGCAACTTATCAAAGATTTTTTAGATTTCATCCTAACCATTCTAAAAATAATAACAATCAAGATATTGAAATGTACAATCAAGTATAATTGAAGTAAAAAATCACACAAGTAATCGAATATCGTTTCTAAAAAAATGGCAATCCAAGAGTCCCTATTGTAAAACCCTAAAAACTTGTTCAATTTCGGTTTTAATTTTTTAGGATTTTCCAAAATTTAATAGAAAAATATTTGAAAAGCTAATTTTTAAAGCTTTTTCCAAGAATTTCTGAATTTTCTATATTTTTAAAGATTTTTCAAAACTTTTTCTGGATTTTCTAGAATTTTTTTTATGAATTTTTAAGTTTTCTGATTTTTTGATGAATTTTCTGATTTTCTAATTTTTTAATGATTTTTTTAATATTTTCGGATTTTCTGAATCTTTTGATCTTTTTTGGAATTTTTAAAGAATTTTTTTAATGATTTTTGATTTCTGAACCTTTTTAAACATTTATTATTATTATATTCTAGAAAGGGTAACCCGGTCCGATCCACCAGCCCGATCCGACGCGCCTCAAAATAAACCCGAATTTTGTAAAGCTTTTTCATTCTTTTATTTTATTGATTTTTAATTCTTTTTTTCTTTTCATTTTATTTTTGTTTCTTCTTCCCCTTTTGCAGGTCTTCGTCCCAAAGCTCTACTTCTTCAATGATATCTTCTTCGCCTGCAACTTCTCCTTCGCCGAACCATCACCAATGCTTGCAGCCGTTGAACTCGAATCGAGCCGGGCGTCGGTGATGTAGGACCGACCTATGGCCGGCGATGGCCGAGACAAACTCGATTTCGAATGGCCATCGATATCTGGCCAAAACAGCATTAACAACTCTCAAACCGCATAAGGAATACGCGCATACACAATAGAGAGAAGGATACAGAGAACTGACGGTGATGACCTTTAACCGTGGGCAACGCCGGTAAGGAAACGGTATCTCCAACGCAAGGACTCATCCATGGCCGACGCTGAAAGTTGAAGCATATGCAATAACATCGAGAAAAATCACAGAAAAAACACAGAGGAAACAGTTCAGTAATCGTGGAAGCATTCTAGTGCCAAACTCAGTTTCTAAACATCGATTACACAATCCTAAGTTTACTGTCTCGTTCTGGCAAATCATCAAACAGATAGAAGGCATTTTCAAATATCAATTCCAGATTCAATTGAAATGCATTTCTCGATCTACACGTAGTTAACTTTCATTCGGCATTATTCATTGCAAATCGACCTGAGTTTCATACCGGTCACTCACGATTTCATGAATGAATATTGTATCTCAGCTTCAACAAAAACAGGGCAAGGTAGAGCGTTCGGAGCGAGGAGCTTACCTGCTTCGGAAATGGAGTCACTGTCTTCTCTCTTTTTTTTTTTTTTTTTTTTCCAGCGAAGCTCTCTTCAGCTGAGCTTCTTCGTGGCCGACGATCCCCCCTCAACAAGAGCGCGGACTTTCCTGTCCATTTTGGCACTCATGTACATTGATTCAGCATGGAATGGACCGCTCTCACCCACAAAAGTGAGTGTCTTGCAGCGCAAATTCTTCAAGTTGTCTGTCAGATCATGCCTCCTATTCATGGCCTCAAGAAAGCGCACGACATTCAGACTTTATCTTTCATCCAGCAACTTTCGACAAGTTTGAACGAGGTCGGATCTTGAACCGTGCATGCTGCAGCGAGTTTCCTTACTGAAGTACCGCTGGAGAAGAAACTCGTTCAAGAGGTTCAGCAACAACTTGTTATAAAGCCATTCAGTCCATGAAGGTGCCTTGCAAATTGGGGAAACAAAGATCAGACCAAGAACCCTCTCTTCATACTTGTGCGCGAAAAAGAGTCAGGATGTAAGCACCGGCCGTTACACCTAAGCACTGAACTTCCTTCAGCCCAAAGAAGTCGAGCACTTCAACGACCTGGTCTGCAAGGTCATCGACACTCAGAAACACGACGTATAATTGAGAGCGACGTCGGGAGACGTTATCAGAGCGGGCTTCTCCCGATCGCCGCAGACGAACACGGAAACCGATTCTTTGCTCGTCTTCGCCGCATGCTCCTTCCCTTCAAAAGGTACGGCGTCGAGACGTCGACGTGGACACGGAGTCGCTCAACTCGGCCATGGCTCAGCTCGCTCGAAGCCTCAGGAAAATGCAGCGGAGCTCGAATCAAAGATATCGACCATAACGAAGCTTGAAAATCTGAAACTCTCTCTCCCTCTCTCTCTAAAGGTTGCTTTCTCCCTTCTGGCCTTTTTCCTCTCTCTAACCAGCGCTTCCTCTCCGGTCGAACCTTGCTGTCTTGCCCCAGAATCAGCGCCCTGCCCTCTTTTTTCTTCTCGAAACTCCTCCCTCTCGCGAAGGCCTCGGCCGTTTTTCCTTCTCTCGCTCGAACGGAATCTTTTTCCTTTAAGCCCGACTCCCCATACGCCGGCTACCAACCTTCTAGAGCACTGGATTCGCTCTCCTCACCTGCCTGTGAGTCTCGCGGACATTCTCGTTGGATCGTTCCTTCCTTCGCCGCTCGTCTCGTTCTTGATCACCGGCGCGCGCGTGCGCCAGGGAGGAGAAAGGAAAAAAGGGCCGGGCTTTGGAGGAAACAAAATGGGCTGAGAAAAGGAGAAAACCAAAGAAAAGGGTTGGGCTGGATTAAAAATAAGAAAGATAAGAGGGAAATTGGGCTAATTCAGGGATTAAGCCTGAGTGAGCCAGGAATCATGCTAAAGGAACCGGGCCAGGCATAAATGGCCTACCCGAATTTTATCGTTATTATTATATTATCATTCATTTTTTTTATATATGTTTTATATTTCTTGTTTATTCATTTTTTGTTGATATTTTTAACTTTTTATTGTTAAAAGAAAAATTCAAATGTCAACAATCTTTTCTTTATTTATTTTTTTCAATCAGCAACTCTCTTGCTTGATATTTTATTTCAAAAATTTGGTTGTACATTTCTAATTTGATTGGTACCAAATCTGCTCCTTTTGAATTTTCTTTCTACTTCACCAATTGGATGACTATAGTAGATTTTAAAAATTGCTTTAATTGTTGCTTTAGAGACACTGGAACATGCATACTGGGTGATTAATCTTCATTTTTCAGATTAAATTAAGGTTTTCCTATTGAATTCAGGTCTCCTATCTTTAAGCCAACGAGGAAGATGATGGTAAGCTCTGCAATCACTCTCTTTATTAAGGGCAATGTGTGGCAGCAATTCAAGCGAGCTCAGGTGATTTATCATCACAACATTTGTGTTCATTAGCTTGCATTTTTTTTTTCAATTTATATTTGAAATATTTGTAACTAACATTTTACTGGAATAGAAAAGTAACTAGGAAATAGATTTGGAATGGAAACAATAAACATAAAAAAAGTAACTCATTGTTCCCGGGAACAATTTCTAAAAATAAGTACATTTTTTCTTTTCTATTTTTCTTTTGTGCTTCTTCCTTGTTGCGGCCATTGCTGGCCGCCTGCCAACTCGACAACCTCTTGCCGCTCATGGCCATTGTTGGTAGCCAACCACTGGCGACAGTTGTCATCGCTTGTAGCCCACCGGCTGTCGCCCATAGCCCACCAACCAACGATTGCAACTATTCGTCAGCAGCCTCCCGTCGCCAACAGCCACACGACCGCCGCATGACAGTCGCTTGCCGCCGCACGACCGCCGACCGTCGCTGCCGACCATTGCCGCAAGACCGTCGCCCACAGCCCACCGGCCATTGCACCCTCCCATGGCCGGTGGGCTATAGGCGGCAATCCAACGACGACAGTCGGTGGTGATAATCGGCGGTCATGCGGTGGCGGGCGGCGGTCTATGACTATAAAGAAAAAACAAATAACTACAAAAATTTATAAATTTTTACTAAACGCATTTCTATTCTTTTTCTATTCTAAGAATAGAAATTTTGCATAATTACCAAATACCTTATTTTACTCAGAAATTGTTCTTGGAGTTGAAATAGAAAAAAAAAAAAGACTATTTCTGAAAAAAAAAAATAGTTCAAAGGAATAGAAATGTTGCCATACGCACCCTTAGTTTCGTAAATTGTAGGTTTCTTGGGAGATTGGCTTAACAACGATTGACAACGTATAAAGTGCTCAACTTATTCATGTTCTTGAACTCAGCCAGGCTAGCACTGTTTCGCGGGGTTTTATCCTTGGCCTCCCACTGATCAAAACTCTCTTCCATAGAAAATTCTTCTAAATTAACTAAGCTTTCAATAACTTCAAGCATGGAACACAATCTCAAGTCCAAAAATCTCAATTCTGTTAGTTCACAAATTTCTTTGGGCAGCCGAGCAATTCTAGAATTGAAGAAACTTAGGAATTGCAATCCTTTCAGCTTTCAAAGAGCAGTCACATTCTCTAGATGGTATCCATCAAGACATAGTGATGTGAGGTTTTTAAGTAACTCCATCAAGGAAGGGAGGGAGATAAAAGATAAGCCAGTCAAGTCCAAGACTTAGAGCTTCTCAATAGATTCGAAAAATGAGTCGGGCATTTTGAGAAAGTTTTCTTCTAATGACAGAAGTATTCTCATGTTTGGGCGGTCCAATTTTTTAGGAAATTCATTAATGTCAAAATAGTAAAAAAAAAAAAAAAAAACAAAAACAAAGTATCGAGGCCATTGCAATGCATTTTTCTGAGATCATACTGTGACTATTTTTTAACCCCGAAATCCTTTCTCCCGACCAAGGTGTTCCATTCCGTTTCAATAAATTTGTCATGCATAGAGATGGCCACGTAAATAATTAAGTCATGCATGCTCAACTGGGCCCGGCCATCATTGCCTAACAACAAAGAAGAATCTAGGAGGCAACGTCAATCCATAATCAACCTCTTTCTAGTGTCTTCGATGGTCTTGTGAATTTTTTTTATATAAACCCAAGCCCATGCAGTAGATAAGGGCATCCCTTATGCCAAGTCCCCGAGAGACTAGAGCATGAACCAAGAATAGCGCTTTGATCCTCTCATCTTTTAGGTCATTTCACTATTGAGTTTACATCAGACCCTTCTTTATAGGTTGAAGCATCCCTCCATTCAGGCAAATCTCCACACTTCAACCTTTTAGCCACTGAGAGAATCATAAGAGGCAAGCCTCCATAATTCTCGACAACTCTATCCACGAGGATCTTAATTTTAGGGTCGATAACTCTGTCCCCCACTATTCTTTAAAAATGTATACGTGCTTCTCCATGCTTTAACTCATTGAGTTGGAATTATGGATCAGAGCCACCTTTCGCTGGTAGCCTATTGTCGCCAACCGCCACACGACCGCCGCCTGCCGCTGCACGACCGCCGACTGTCATTGCCGACGGCCGCTATAAGACCGCCGCACGCACCCATTAGTTGCCGCACCAAATCGCAGTTAGTGGGTTGCAAGCGGCAATCCTGTAGCGGTGATTGGTGGTGAAGGTCGACTGTCGTGTGCCAGTCGTGCGATGGTTGTGCGGCATTCGTGCAGCGATCGTGCGGGGTTCGTGCGGCGGTTGTACGGCGATGGTCGACAGTCGACGTTCTATGAGTAAGAAGAAAGAACAAACGAATAAATATAAAAATTTATAAATTTTTACTAAACGCATTTCTATTCTTTTTCTATTCTAAGAATAGAAATTTTGTATAATTACCAAATACCTTATTTTACTCAGAAATTGTTCTTGGAGTAGAAATAGAAAAAAAACTATTTCTTAAAAAAAAAAAAAAAAGTTCCAGGGAATAGAAACGTTGCTATACGCACCCTTAGTTTCGCAAATGGTAGGTTTCTTGGGAGATTGGCTGAACGAGGATTGACAATGTATAAAGTGCTCAACTTATTCATGTTCTTGAACTCAGCCAGGCTAGCGTTGTTTCGCGGGGTTTTATCCTCGGCCTCCCATTAATCAAAACTCTCTTCCATAGACAATTCTTCTAAATTAACCAAGCTTTCAATAACTTCAAGCATGGACCACAATCTCAAGTCCAAAAATCTCAATTCTGTTAGTTCACCAATTTCTTTGGGCAGCCGAGCAATTCTAGAATTGAAGAAACTTACGAATTGCAATCCTTTCAACTTTCCAAGAGAAGTCACATTCTCTGGATGGCTTCCGTCAAGACATAGTGATGTGAGGTTTTTAAGTAACTCCATCGACGAAAGGAGGGAGATAAAAGATAAGCCCGTCAAGTCCAAGACTTGGAGCTTCTACATAGATTGGAAAAATGAGTCGGGCATTTTGAGAAAGTTTTCTTCTAATGACAGAAGTATTCTCATGTTCAGGCAATCCAATTTTTTAGGAAATTCATTAATGTCAACATAGTAAAAAAAAAAAAAAACCACCACCCGCGGTGGCAGCGTGGTTAAGGCTTGGTACCCCATCCGCTAGGGGGAAGGGTTTGAGACTTCGTGTCCGCGTTGCTTCAATGTAAAACGCGCGATTCACCTGTGGGCTGGGTCAGTGGTTGCGGCTCAGTCCACTCCAGGGTTTACTCTCCACCGCGAAGTGGCGTGTGGAGGTTCCCAGGGTTACCAAAAAAAAAAAAAATAGTATAAGGCCATTGCGATGCATTTTTTGGGATCATATTGTGACCATTCTTTAAACCCAAAATCCTTTCTCCCGACCAAGGCGTTCGATTCTATGTCAATAAATTTTTCATGCATAGAGATGGCCACGTAAATAATTACGTCATGCATGCTCAACTGGGCCCGGTCATCACTGCCTAGCAACAAAGAAGAGTCAAGCAGGCAACGTCAATCCATAATCAACCTCTTTCTAGTGTCTTCGATTGTCTTGTGAATTTTTTATATAAACCCAAGCCCATGCAGTAGATAAGGGCGTCCCTTATGCCAAGTCCCCGAGAGACTAGAGCATGAACCAAGAACAACACTTTGATCCTCTCATCTTTTAGATCATTTCACTATTGATTTTACATCGGACCCTTCTTTATAGGTCGAAGCATCCCTCCATTTAGGCAAATCTCCACACTTCAACGTTTTAGCCACTGAGAGAATCATAAGAGGCAAGCCTCCACAATTCTTGACCACTCTATCCACGAGGATCTTAAGTTTAGGGTGGATAACTCTGTCCCCCACTGTTCTTTAAAAATGTATATGTGCTTCTTCATGCTTTAACTCACTGAGTTGGAATTATGGATCAGAGCCACCTTTCGTCGGCAGCCTGTTGTCGCCAACCGCCACAAGACCGCTGCCTGCCACTGCACGACCGCCGACTGTCATTGCCGACGGCCGCTGTAAGACCGCCGCACACAGCCCATTAGCCGCCGCACCAAATCGCAGTTAGTGGGTTGCAAGCGGCAATCCTGCAGCGGTGAACGATGGTGAAGGTCGACGGTCGTGCGCCGGTCGTGCGACGGTCGTGCAATGGTCGTGCGGCATTCGTGCAGCGGTCGTGCGACGTTCGTGCGGGGCGATGTGCACGGCGGCGACGGCCGGTCGACGTTCTATGAGTAAGAAGAAAGAAAAACGAATAAATATAAAAATTTATATATTTTTACTAAACACATTTCTATTCTTTTTCTATTCTAAGAAAAGAAATTTTGTATAATTACCAACTAACTTATTTGACTCAGAAATTGTTCTTGGAGTAGAAATAGACAAAAAAAAAAAAAACTATTTTTGAAAAAAAAAAATCTCGGGAATAGAAACGTTGCCATACGCACCTTTAGTTTTGCAAATGGTAGGTTTCTTGGGAGATTGGCTGAACAAGGATTGACAATGTATAAAGTGCTCAACTTATTCATGTTCTTGAACTCAGCCAGGCTAGCGTTGTTTCGCGGGGTTTTATCCTCGGCCACCCACTGATCAAAACTCTCTTCCATAGACAATTCTTCTAAATTAACCAAGCTTTCAATAAATTCAAGCATGGACCACAATCTCAAGTCCAAAAATCTCAATTTTGTTAGTTCACCAATTTCTTTGGGCAGCCGAGCAATTCTAGAATTGAAGAAACTTACCAATTGCAATCCTTTCAACTTTCCAAGAGCAGTCACCTTCTCTAGATGGCATCCATCAAGACATAGTGATGTGAGGTTTTTAAGTAACTCCATCGACGAAAGGAGGGAGATAAAAGATAAGCCAGTCAAGTTCAAGACTTGGAGCTTCTCCATAGATTCGAAAAATGAGTTGGGCATTTTGAGAAAGTTTTGTTCTAATGACAGAAGTATTCTCATGTTCGGGCGGTCCAATTTTTTAGGAAAATCATTAATGTCAACATAGTAAAAAAAAAGAAAAAACATAGTATAAGGCCATTGCGGTGCATTTTTCTGAGATCATACTGTGACTATTTTTCAACCCCTAAATCCTTTCTCCCAGCCAAGGTGTTCCATTCCGTTTCAATAAATTTGTCATGCATAGAGATGGCCACGTCAATAATTAGGTCATGCATACTCAACTGGGCCCGGCCATCATTGCATGGCAACAAAGAAGAGTCAAGGAGGCAACGTCAATCCTTAATCAACCTCTTTTTAGTGTCTTCGATGGTCTTGTGAATTTTTTATATAAACCCAAGTCCATGCAGTAGATAAGGGCATCCCTTATGCCAAGTCCCCGAGAGACTAGAGCATGAACCAAGAACAGCGCTTTGATTCTCTCATCTTTTAGGTCATTTCACTATTGATTTTACATCGGACCCTTCTTTATAGGACGAAGCATCCCTCCATTCAGGCAAATTTCCACACTTCAACCTTTTAGCCACTGAGAGAATAAAAAAAGGCAAGCCTCCACAATTCTCGACCACTCTATCCACGAGGATCTTAAGTTTAGGGTGGATAACTCTGTCCCCCACTGTTCTTTAAAAATGTATACGTGCTTCTCCATGCTTTAACTCACTGAGTTGGAATTATGGATCAGAGCCACCTTTCGTCGTTAGCCTGTTGTCACAAACCGCCACACGACCGTTGCCTGCTGCTGCACAACCGCCGACTGTCATTGCCGACGGCCGCCGTAAGACCGCCACACATAGCCCATTAGCCGCCGCACCAAATCGCAGTTAGTGGGTTGCAAGCGGCAATCCTGTAGCGGTGAACGGTGGTGAAGGTCGACGGTCGTGCGTCGGTCGTGCGATGGTCGTGCGATGGTGGTGCGGCTTTTGTGCAGTGGTCGTGCGGCGTTCATGCGGCGGTCGTACGGTGACTGTTGGAAGACGACGTTCTATGAGTAAGAAGAAAGAAAAACCTATAAATATAAAAATTTATAAATTTTTACTAAACGCATTTCTATTCTTTTTCTATTCTAAGAATAGAAATTTTGTGTAATTACCAAATAACTTATTTTACTCAGAAATTGTTCTTAGAGTAGAAATAGACAAAAAAAAACTATTTCTGAAAAAAAAAAAAAAATAGTTCCAGTGTATAGAAACGTTGCCATACGCACCTTTGGTTTCGCAAATGGTAGGTTTCTTGGGAGATTGGTTGAACGAGGATTGACAATGTATAAAGTGTTCAACTTATTCATGTTCTTGAACTCAGCCAGGCTAGCCTTGTTTCGCGGGGTTTTATCCTCGGCCTCCCACTGATCAAAACTCTCTTCCATAGACAATTCTTCTAAATTAACCAAGTTTTCAATAAATTCAAGCATGGACCACAATCTCAAGTCCAAAAATCTCAATTCTATTAGTTCACCAATTTCTTTGGGCAGCCGAGCAATTCTAGAATTGAAGAAACTTACCAATTGCAATTCTTTCAACTTTCCAAGAGCAGTCACCTTCTCTAGATGGCATCCATCAAGACATAGTGATGTGCGGTTTTTAAGTAACTCCATCGACGAAAGGAGGGAGATAAAAGATAAGCCAGTCAAGCTTAAGACTTGGAGCTTCTCCATAGATTCGAAAAATGAGTTGCGCATTTTGAGAAAGTTTTCTTCTAATGACAGAAGTATTCTCATGTTCGGGTGGTCTAATTTTTTAGGAAAATCATTAATATCAAAATAGTAAAAAAAAAAAAAAACATAGTATAACACCATTGCGGTGCATTTTTCTGAGATCGTACTGTGACTATTTTTTAACCCCTAAATCCTTTCTCCCAGCCAAGGTGTTCCATTCCGTTTCAATAAATTTGTCATGTAGAGAGATGGCCATGTCAATAATTAGGTCATGCATGCTCAACTGGGCCCGGCCATCATTGCCTATCAATAAAGAAGAGTCAAGGAGGCAACGTCAATCCTTAATCAACCTCTTTCTAGTGTCTTCGATGGTCTTGTGAATATTTTTATATAAACCCAAGCCCATGTAGTAGATAAGGGCATCCCGTATGCCAAGTCCCCGAGAGACTAGAGCATGAACCAAGAACAACGCTTTGGTCCTCTCATCTTTTAGGTCATTTCACTATTGATTTTACATCGGACCCTTCTTTATAGGTTGAAGCATCCCTCCATTTAGGAAAATCTCCACACTTCAACCTTTTAGCCACTAAGAGAATCATAAGAGGCAAGCCTCCACAATTCTTGACCACTCTATCCACGAGGATCTTAAGTTTCGTGTTGATAACTCTGTCCCCCACTGTTCTTTAAAAATGTATACGTGCTTCTCCATGCTTTAACTCACTGAGTTGGAATTATGGATCAGAGCCACCTTTCATCGGTAGCCTGTTGTCGCCAACTGCCACAAGACCGCCGCCTGCCACTGCACGATTGCCGACTGTCATTGCCGACGGCCGCTGTAATACCGCCGCACATAGCCCATTAGCCACCGCACCAAATCACAATTAGTGGGTTGAAAGCGGCAATCCTGCAGCGGTGAACAGTTGTGAAGGTCGACGGTCGTGCGCCGGTTGTGCGACGATCGTGAGATGTTCGTGCGGTGTTCGTGCCGCAGTCGTGCGGCGTTTGTGCGGCGGTCGTACGGCGACGGTCAGCAGTTGACGTTCTATGAGTAAGAAGAAAGAAGAAACGAATAAATATAAAAATTTATAAATTTTTACTAAACGCATTTCTATTCTTTTTCTATTCTAAGAATAGAAATTTTGTATAATTACCAAATACCTTATTTTACTCAGAAATTGTTCTTGCAATAGAAAAAGAACAAAAAAAAGACTATTTCTGAAAAAAAAAAATAGTTCCAAGGAATAGAAATGTTGCCATATGCACCCTTAGTTTTGCAAATGGTAGGTTTCTTGGGAGATTGGCTTAACGACGATTGACAACGTATAAAGTGCTCAACTTATTCATGTTCTTGAACTCAGCCAGGCTAGCGTTGTTTCGCGGGGTTTTATCCTCGGCCTCCCACTGATCAAAACTCTCTTCCATAGACAATTCTTCTAAATTAACCAAGCTTTCAATAACTTCAAGGATGGACCACAATCTCAAGTCCAAAAATCTCAATTCTGTTAGTTCATCATTTTCTTTGGGCAGCTGAGCAATTCTAGAATTGATGAAACTTACGAATTGCAATCCTTTCAACTTTCCAAGAGCAGTCACCTTCTCTAGATGGCATCCATTAAGACATAGTGATGTGAGGTTTTTAAGTAACTCCATCGATGAAAGGAGGGAGATAAAAGATAAGCCAGTCAAGTTCAAGACTTGGAGCTTCTCCATAGATTCGAAAAATGAGTCGGGCATTTTGAGAAAGTTTTCTTCTAATGACAGAAGTATTCTCATGTTCGGGCAGTCCAATTTTTTAGGAAATTCATTAATGTCAACATAGAAAAAAAAAACATAGTTTAAGGCCATTGCGGTGCATTTCTCTAAGATCGTACTGTGACTATTTTTTAACCCCGAAATCCTTTCTCTCGGCTAAGGTGTTCCATTCCGTTTTAATAAATTTGTCATGCATAGAGATGGCCACGTCAATAATTAGGTCATGCATGCTCAACTGGGCCCGGCCATCATTGCTTGGCAATAAAGAAGAGTCAAGGAGGCAACGTCAATCCTTAATCAACCTCTTTCTAGTGTCTTCGATGGACTTGTGAATTTTTTATATAAACCCAAGTCCATGTAGTAGATAAGGGCATCCCTTATGCCAAGTCCCCGAGAGACTATAGCATGAACCGAGTATAGCGCTTTGATTCTCTCATCTTTTAGGTCATTTCACTATTGATTTTACATCGGACCCTTCTTTATAGGTCGAAGCATCACTCCATTCAGGCAAATCTCCACACTTCAACCTTTTAGCCACTGAGAGAATCATAAGAGGCAAGCCTCCACAATTCTCGACCACTCTATCCACGAGGATCTTAAGTTTAGGGTCGATAACTCTGTCCGCCACTATTCTTTAAAAATGTATACATGCTTCTCCATGCTTTAACTCATTGAGTTGGAATTATGGATCAGAGCCACCTTTCGTCGGCAGCCTGTTATCGCCAACCCCCACAAGACTGTCGCTTGCTACTGCACGACTGTCGACTGTCATTGCCGACGGCTGCTGTAAGGCCGCTGCACATAGCCCATTAGCCGCCGCACCAAATCGCAGTTAGTGGGTTGCAAGCTGCAATCTTGTAGCGGTGAACGGTGGTGAAGGTCGACGGTTGTGCGCCGGTCGTGCAACGGTCGTGCTATGGTCGTGCGGCGTTCGTGCAGCGGTTGTGTATCGATCGTGTGGCGGTCGTACGGCTACGGTCGGCAGTCGACGTTCTATGAGTAAGAAGAAAGAAGAAACGAATAAATATAAAAATTTATAAATTTTTACTAAACACATTTCTATTCTTTTTCTATTCTAAGAATAGAAATTTTGTATCATTACAAAATAACTTATTTTACTCAGAAATTGTTCTTGGAGTAGAAAGAGACAAAAAAAAACTATTTCTGAAAAAAAAAATCTCAGGAATAGAAACGTTGCTATACGCACCATTAGTTTTGCAAATGGTAGGTTTCCTAGGAGATTGGTTGAATGAGGATTGACAATGTATAAAGTGCTCAACTTATTCATGTTCTTGAACTCAACCAGGCTAGCGTTGTTTTGCGGGGTTTTCTCCTCGGCCTCCCACTGATCAAAACTCTCTTCCATAGACAATTCTTCTAAATTAACCAAGCTTTCAATAAATTCAAGCATGGACCACAATCTCAAGTCCAAAAATCTCAATTCTGTTAGTTCACCAATTTCTTTAGGCAGCCGAGCAATTCTAGAATTGAAGAAACTTACGAATTGCAATCCTTTCAACTTTCCAAGAGCAGTCACCTTCTTTAGATGGCATCCATCAAGACATAGTGATGTGAGGTTTTTAAGTAACTCCATCGACGAAAGGAGGGAGATAAAAGATAAGCCAGTCAAGTTCAAGACTTGGAGCTTCTCCATAGATTCTAAAAATGAGTTGGGCACTTTGAGAAAGTTTTGTTATAATGACAGAAGTATTCTCATGTTCGGGCGGTCCAATTTTTTAGGAAAATCATTAATGTCAACATGGTAAAAAAAAAAAAAAAAAGATAGTATAAGGCCATTGCGGTGCATTTTTCTTAGATCATACTGTGACTATTTTTTAACCCCTAAATCCTTTCTCCCGGCCAAGGTGTTCCATTCCGTTTCAATAAATTTGTCATGCATAGAGATGGCCACGTCAATAATTAGGTCATGCATGCTCAACTGGGCCCGGCCATCATTGCCTGGCAACAAAGAAGAGTCAAGGAGGCAACGTCAATCCATAATGAACCTCTTTCTAGTGTCTTCGATGATATTGTGAATTTTTTATATAAACCCAAGCCCATGCAGTAGATAAGAGCATCCCTTATGCCACGTCCCCGAGAGACTAGAGCATGAACCAAGAACAGCGCTTTGATCCTCTCATCTTTTAGGTCATTTCACTATTGATTTTACATCGGACCCTTCTTTATAGGTCGAAGCATCCCTCTATTCAGGCAAATCTCTACACTTCAACCTTTTAGCCACTGAGAGAATCATAAGAGGCAAGCCTCCACAATTCTCGACCACTCTATTCACGAGGATCTTAATTTTAGGGTCGATAACTCTGTCCCCCACAGTTCTTTAAAAATGTATACGTGCTTCTCCATGCTTTAACTCAGTGAGTTGGAATTATGGATCACAGCCACCTTTCGTTGGCAGCCTATTATCGCCAACCACCACAAGACCGCCGCCTGCCATTGCACAATCGCCGACTGTCATTGTTGACGGCCGCTGTAACACTGCTGCACACAGCCCATTGGCCGTCGGGCCAAATCGCAGTTAGTGGGTTGCAAGCGGCAATCCTGCAGCGGTGAACGGTGGTGAAGGTCGAAGGTCGTGCGCCGGTCGTGCGATGGTCGTGCAAGGGTGGTGCGGCGTTTGTGCAGCGGTCGTGCGGCGTTCATGCGGCGGTCGTACGGTGACGGTCGGCAGTCGATGTTCTATGAGTAAGAAGAAAGAACAAACGAATAAATATAAAAATTTATAAATTTTTACTAAACGCATTTCTATTCTTTTTCTATTCTAAGAATAGAAATTTTGTATAATTACCAAATAACTTATTTTACTCAGAAATTGTTCTTCTTTGTAGAAATAGACAAAAAAAAAATATTTAAAAAAAAAAAAAAAAATAGTTTCCGGGAATAGAAACGTTGCCATACGCACCTTTGGTTTCGCAAGTGGTAGGTTTCCTGGGAGATTTTGCTGAACAAGGATTGACAATGTATAAAGTGCTCAACTTATTCATGTTCTTGAACTCAGCCAGGCTAGCGTTGTTTCGTGGGGTTTTATCCTCGGCCTCCCACTGATCAAAACTCTCTTCCATAGACAATTCTTCTCAATTAACCAAGTTTTCAATAAATTCAAGCATGGACCACAATCTCAAGTCCAAAAATCTCAATTCTGTTAGTTCACCAATTTCTTTGGGCAGCCGAGCAATTCTAGAATTGAAGAAACTTAGAAATTGCAATTCTTTCAACTTTCCAAGAGCAGTCACCTTCTCTAGATGGCATCCATCAAGACATAGTGATGTGAGGTTTTTAAGTAACTCCATCGACGAAAGGAGGGAGATAAAAGATAAGCCAGTCAAGTTCAAGACTTGGAGCTTCTCCATAGATTCGAAAAATGAGTCGGGTATTTTGAGAAAGTTTTCTTCTAATGACAGAAGTATTCTCATGTTCGGGCAGTCCAATTTTTTAGGAAATTCATTAGTGTCAACATAGAAAAAAAAAAAAGAACATAGTATAAGGCCATTGCGGTGCATTTTTCTAAGATCATACTGTGACTATTTTTTAACCCCGAAATCCTTTCTCTCGTCTAAGGTGTTCCATTCCATTTCAATAAATTTGTCAGGCATAGAGATGGCCACGTCAATAATTAGGTCATGCATGCTCAACTGGGCCCGGCCATCATTGCCTGGCAACAAAGAAGAGTCAAGGAGGCAACGTCAATCCTTAATCAACCTCTTTCTAGTGTCTTCGATGGACTTGTGAATTTTTTATATAAACCCAAGTCCATGTAGTAGATAAGGGCATCCCTTATGCCAAGTCCCCGAGAGACCAGAGCATGAACCAAGAATAGTGCTTTGATTCTCTCATCTTTTAGGTCATTTCACTATTGATTTTACATCAGACCCTTCTTTATAGATCGAAGCATCACTCCATTCAGGCACATCTCCACACTTCAACCTTTTAGCCACCGAGAGAATCATAAGAGGCAAGCCTCCACAATTCTCGACCACTTTATCCACGAGGATATTAAGTTTAGGGTTGATAACTCTGTCCCCCACTGTTCTTTAAAAATGTATACGTGCTTCTCCATGCTTTAACTCACTGAGTTGGGATTATGGATCAGAGCCACCTTTCGTCGTTAGCCTGTTGTCACAAATCGCCACACGACCGTCGCCTGCTGCTGCACAACCGCTGACTGTCATTGCCTACGGCCGCCGTAAGACCACCGCACACAGCCCATTAGCCGCCGCACCAAATCGCAGTTAGTGGGTTCCAAGCGGCAATCCTACAGCGGTGAATGGTGGAGAAGGTCGACGGTTGTGCGCCGGTCGTGAGATGGTCGTGCGGTGTTCGCGCAGCGGTCGTGCGTCGTTCGTGCAGCGGTCGTACGGCAACGATCGGCAGTCGACGTTCTATGAGTAAGAAGAAAGAAGAAACGAATAAATATAAAAATTTATAAAATTTTGCTAAACGCATTTTTATTCTTTTTCTATTCTAAGAATACAAATTTTGTATATACCAAATACCTTATTTTACTCAGAAATTGTTCTTGGAGTAGAAAAAGAAAAAAAAAAGACTATTTCGAAAAAAAAATAGTTCCAAGGAATAGAAATGTTGCCATACGCAACCTTAGTTTCGCAAATGGTAGGTTTCTTGGGAGATTGGCTGAATGACGATTGACAACGTATAAAGTGCTCAACTTATTCATGTTCTTGAACTCAGCCAAGCTAGGATTGTTACGCGGGGTTTTATCCTCGGCCTCCCACTAATCAAAACTCTCTTCCATAGACAATTCTTCTAAATTAGCTAAGCTTTCAATAACTTCAAATATGGAACACAATCTCAAGTCCAAAAATCTCAATTATGTTAGTTCACCAATTTCTTTGGGCAACCGAGCAATTGTAGAATTGAAGAAACTTACGAATTGCAATCCTTTCAACTTTCCAAGAGCAGTCATATTCTCTAGATGGCATCCATCAAGACATAGTGAAGTGAGGTTTTTAAGTAACTCCATCGACGAAAGGAGGGAGATAAAAGATAAGCCAGTCAAGTACAAGGCTTGGAGCTTCTCCATAGATTCGAAAAAAGAGTCGGGCATTTTGAGAAAGTTTTCTTCTAATGACAGAAGTATTCTCATGTTCGGGCAGTGCAATTTTTTAGGGAATTCATTAATGTCAAGATAGTAAAAAAAAAAAAAAACATAGTATAAGGCCATTGCGGTGCATTTTTCTGAGATCATACTGTGACTATTTTTTAAACTGGAAATCCTTTCTCCCGACCAAGGCGTTCCATTCCGTTTCAATAAATTTCTTGTGCATAGAGATGGCCACGTCAATAATTAGGTCATGCATGCTCAACTGGGCCTGGCCATCATTGCCTGTCAATAAAGAAGAGTCAAGGAGGCAACGTCAATCCTTAATCAACCTCTTTCTAGTGTCTTCGATGGTCTTGTGAATTTTTTATATAAACCCAAGCCCATGCAGTAGATAAGAGCATCCCTTACGCCAAGTCCCCGAGAGACTAGAGCATGAACCAAGAATAGCACTTTGATCCTCTTATATTTTTGGTCATTTCACTATTGATTTTACATCAGACCCTTCTTTATAGGTCGAAGCATCCCTCCATTCGTGCAAATCTCCACACTTCAACCTTTTAGCCACTGAGAGAATCATAAGAAGCAAGCCTCCACAATACTCAACCACACTATCCCCGAGGATCTTAATTTCAAGGTCGATAACTCTGTCCCCCACTATCTTTTAAAAAAGTATACGTGCTTCTCCATGCTTTAACTCACTGAGTTGGAATTATGGATCAGAGCCACCTTTCGTTGGCAGCCGTTTGTCGCCAACCGCCACAAGACTGCCGCCTGCCATTGCACGACCGCCGACTGTCATTGCCGACGGCTGCTGTAAGACCGCCGCACACAGCCTATTAGCCGCCGCACCAAATCGCAGTTAGTGGGTTGCAAGCGGCAATCCTGCAGCGGTGAACGGTGGTGAAGGTCGACGGTCGTGCGCCGGTCGTGTGACGGTCGTGCGATAGTCGTACGGCGTTCGTGCAGTGGTCGTGCGGCATTCGTGCGGCGGTCGTACGGCCACGGTTGGCAGTCGACGATCTATGAGTAAAAAGAAAGAACAAACGAATAAATATAAAAATTTATAAATTTTTACTAAACGCATTTCTATTCTTTTTCTATTCTAAGAATAGAAATTTTGTATAATTACCAACTAACTTATTTTACTCAGAAATTGTTCTTGGAGTAGAAAAAGAAAAAAAACTATTTCTGAAAAAAAATAGTTCCTGTGAATAGAAACGTTGCCATACGCACCTTTAGTTTCACAAATGGTAGGTTTCCTGGGAGATTGGCTCAACGAGGATTGACAATGTATAAAGTGCTCAACTTATTCATGTTCTTGAACTCAGCCAGGCTAGCGTTGTTTCGCTGGGTTTTATCCTTGGCCTCCCACTTATCAAAACTCTCTTCTATCGACAATTCTTCTAAATTAATCAAGCTTTCAATAACTTCAAGCATGGAACACAATCTCAAGTCCAAAAATCTCAATTCTGTTAGTTCACCAATTTCTCTGGGCAGCCGAGCAATTCTAGAATTGAAGAAACTTACGAATTGCAATCCTTTCAACTTTCCAAGAGCAGTCATATTCTCTAGATGGCATCCATCAAGACATAGTGATGTGAGGTTTTTTAGTAACTCCATCGACGAAAGGGGGGAAATAAAAGATAAGCCAGTCAAGTCCAAGACTTGGAGCTTCTCCATAGATTCGAAAAATGAGTCGGGCATTTTGAGAAAGTTTTCTTCTAATGCCAGAAGTATTCTCATGTTCGGGCAGTCCAATTTTTTAGGAAATTCATTAATGTCAAGATAGTAAAAAAAAAAAAAAATAGTATAAGGCCATTGCGGTGCATTTTTCTGAGATCATACTGTGACTATTTTTTAATCCCGAAATCCTTTCTCCCGACCAAGGCGTTCCATTCCGTTTCAATAAATTTGTCATGCAGAGAGATGGCCACGTCAATAATTAGGTCATGCATGCTCAACTGGGCCCGGCCATCATTGCCTGGCAACAAAGAAGAGTCAAGGAGGCAACGTCAATCCATAATCAACCTCTTTCTAGTGTCTTCGATGATATTGTGAATTTTTTATATAAACCCAAGCCCATGCAGTAGATAAGAGCATCCCTTATGCCACGTCCCCGAGAGACTAGAGCATGAACCAAGAACAGCGCTTTGATCCTCTCATCTTTTAGGTCATTTCACTATTGATTTTACGTTGGACCCTTCTTTATAGGTCGAAGCATCCCTCTATTCAAGCAAATCTCCACACTTCAACCTTTTAGCCACTGAGAGAATCATAAGAGGCAAGCCTCCATAATTCTCGACCACTCTATTCATGAGGATTTTAATTTTAGGGTCGATAACTCTGTCCCCCACTGTTCTTTAAAAATGTATGCGTGCTTCTCCATGCTTTAACTCACTGAGTTGGAATTATGGATCAAAGCCACCTTCTGCCGGCAGCGTGTTGTTGCCAACCGCCAGACGACCGCCAACCGTCGATGTTGGCGGCCACCGTAAGACCGCTGCACACAGCCCGTTAGCCACCGTCCCCCATCGTAGTCAGTGGGTTGCAAGTGGCTATCCTGCGGCGGTGATTGGTGGTGAAGGTCGACGGTCTTGCGCCGGTCCTGCGATGGTCATGCGGCATTCGTGCGGCGGTGGTGCGACGTCCATGCGGCGGTCATACGACGGCGGTCGGTAGTCGACGTTCTATGAGTAAGAAGAAAGAACAAACAAATAAATACAAAAATTTATAAATTTTTACTTAACGCATTTCTATTCTTTCTCTAATCTAAGAATAGACATTTTGTATAATTACCAAATACCTTATTTTACTCAGAAATTATTTTCGGATTAGAAATAGAAAAAAAAAAACTATTTTGAAAAAAAATAGTTCTCTTGAATAGAAACGTTGCCCTGCGCACCCTTAGTTTCGCAAATGGTAGGTTTCTAGGGAGATTGGCTGAACGAGGATTGACAATAAATAAAGTGCTCAACTTATTCATGTTCTTGAACTCAGCCTGGCTAGCGTTGTTTCGCGGGGTATTATCCTCGGCCTCCTACTGATCAAAAGTCTCTTCCATTGTCAATTCTTCTAAATTAACCAAGCTTTCAATAACTTCAAGCATGGAACACAATCTCAAGTCCAAAAATCTCAATTCTATTAGTTCACCAATTTCTTTGGGCAGCCGAGCAATTCTAGAATTGAAGAAACTTAGGAATTGCAATCCTTTCAACTTTCCAAGAGTAGTCACCTTCTCTAGATGGCATCCATCAACACATAGTGATGTGAGGTTTTTAAGTAACTCCATCGACGAAAGGAGGGAGATAAAAGATAAGCCGGTCAAGTTCAAGACTTGGAGCTTGTCCATAGATTCGAAAAATGGGTCGGGCATTTTGAGAAAGTTTTCTTCTAATGATAGAAGTATCCTCATGTTTGGGCGGTCCAATTTTTTAGGAAATTCATTAATGTCAACATAGTAAAAAAATAAATAAATAGGTTAAGGCCATTGCAGTGCATTTTCTGAGATCATACTGTGACCATTTTTTAAACCCAAAATCCTTTCTCCCGACCAAGGCGTTCCATTCCGTTTCAATAAATTTGTCATGCATAGAGATGGCCACATCAATAATTAGGTCATGCATCCTCAACTGGACCCGGCCATCATTGCCTGGCAACAAAGAAGATTCAAGGAGGCAACGTCAATCCTTAATCGGCCTCTTTCTAGTGTCTTCGATGGTCTTGCTGAATTTTTTATATAAACCCAAGCCCATGCAGTAGATAAGAGCATCCCTTACGCCAAGTCCCCGAGAGACTAGAGCATGAACCAAGAATAGCACTTTGATCCTCTTATATTTTTGGTCATTTCACTATTGATTTTACATCAGACCCTTCTTTATAGGTCGAAGCATCCCTCCATCCGTGCAAATCTCCACACTTCAACCTTTTAGCCACTGAGAGAATCATAAGAGGCAAGCCTCCACAATACTCGACCACACTATCCCCGAGGATCTTAATTTCAGGGTCGATAACTCTGTCCCCCACTATCTTTTAAAAAAGTATACGTGCTTCTCCATGCTTTAACTCACTAAGTTGGAATTATGGATCAAAGCCACCATTTGCCAGCAGCTTGTTGTCGCCAACCGCCACACGACCGCCGTTTGTCGCGGCACGACCGCCGATCGTCGCTGCCGATGGCTTCCGCAAGACTTCCACACACAACCCATTAGCCGCTGCCCCCAACCACAGTCGCTGGGCTGGAAGCGGCAATCCTACGGCGGCGATTGGTGGTGACAGTCAACGGTCGTGCACCGGTCATGCGACATTCGTGCTGGGATCGTACGGCGGCAGTCGACGGTTTGTGAGTAAGAAGAAAGAACAAACACATATAAATATTTATAAATATTTACTAAAAGCATTTCTATTCTTTTTCTATTCCAAGAATAGAAATTTTTTATAATTACCAAATACCTTATTTTACTCAGAAATTGCTCTTGGAGTAGAAATAGAAGAAAAAAACTATTTCTGAAAAAAAAAAAAATAGTTCCCTGGAATAGAAACGTTGCCATGCGCACCCTTAGTTTCGCAAATGGTGGGTTTCTTGAGAGATTGGCTTAACGAGGAATAACAATATATAAAGTGGTCAACTTATTCATGTACTTGAAGTCAGCCAGGGTAGCATTGTTTCGCGGGATTTTATACTCGCCTCCCACTGATCAAAACTCTCTTCCATAGACAATTCTTCTAAATTAACCAGGCTTTCAATAACTTCAAGCATGGAACACAATCTCAAGTCCAAAATCTCAATTTTGTTAATTCACCAATTTCTTTGGGCAATCGAGCAATTCTAGAATTGAAGAAACTTAGGAATTGCAATCCTTTCAACTTTCCGAGAGCAGTCACCTTCTCTAGATGGCATCCATCAAGACATAGTGATGTGAGGTTTTTAAGTAACTCCATCGACGAAAGGAGGGAGATAAAATGAGTCGGGCATTTTGAGAAAATTTTCTTCTAATGACAGAAGTATTCTCATGTTTGGGGCCGTCCAATTTTCTAAGAAATTCATTAATGTCAACATAGTAAAAAAAAAATAGTATAAGGCCATTGCGGTGCATTTTTCTGAGATCATACTGTGACCATTCTTTAAACCCAAAATCATTTCTCCTGTCCAAGGCGTTCCATTCCGTGTCAATAAATTTGTCATGCATAGAGATGACCACGTCAATAATTTGGTCATGCATGCTCAACTGGGCTCGGCTATCACTGCCTCGCAACAAAGAATAGTCAAGGAGGCGACGTCAATCCATAATCAACCTCTTTCTAGTGTCTTTGATGGTCTTGTGAATTTTTTTATATAAACCCAAGCCAATGCAGTAGATAAGGGCATCCCTTATGCCAAGTCCCCGAGAGACTAGAACATGAACCAAGAACAGCGCTTTGATCCTATTATATTTTTGGTCATTTCACTACATCGGACCATTCTTTATAGGTCGAAGCATCCCTCCATTCAGGCAAATCTCCACACTTCAACCTTTTAGCCACTGAGAGAATCATAAGAGGCAAGCCTCCACAATTCTCGACCACTCTATCCATGAGGATCTTAAATTCAGGGTCGATAACTCTGTCCCCCACTATCCTTTAAAAAAGTATACGTGCTTCTCCCTACTTTAACTCACTGAGTCGGAATTATGGATCAGAGCCACCCTCTGCCGGCAGCCTGTTGTCTCCAACTGCCACACGACCGCCGCCTGTTGCCACACGACCGCTAACCGTTCCTGCCGATGGTCGCCGCAAGACCGCCACACACAGCCCATTAGCCGCCACCCCCAACCACTGTCAGTGGGCTGCAAGCAGTAATCCTGCGGCGGCGATTGGTGGTGACAGTCAATGGTCGTGCACCGGTCGTTCGACGGTCGTGCGACGGTCGTGCGGCGGTCATACGGGGGCATTCGATGGTCGATGGTTTGTGAGTAAGAAGAAAGAACAAACAAATAGAAAAATTTATAAATTTTTACTAAATGCATTTCTATTTTTTTTCTATTCCAAGAATAGAAATTTTGTATAATTACCAAATATCTTATTTTGCTCAGAAATTGTTCTTGGAGTAGAAATTGAAAAAAAAAACTATTTCTGAAAAAAAATATATAGTTCCTTGGAATAGAAACGTTGCAATGCGCACCCTTAGTTTTGCAAATGGTAGGTTTCTTAAGAGATTGGCTGAACGAGGAATGACAATGTATAAAGTGGTCAACTTATTGATGCACTTGAACTTAGCCAGGCTGGCGTTGTTTCGAGGGGTTTTATCCTCAGCCTCCCACTGATCAAAACTCTCTTCCATAGACAATTTTTCTGTATTAACCAAGCTTTCAATAACTTCAAGCATGGAACAAAATCTCAAGTCAAAAAATCTCAATTCTGTTAGTTCACCAATTTCATTAGGCAGCCGAGCAATACTAGAATTGAAGAAACTTCGGAATTGCAATCCTTTCAGCTTTCCACGAGCAGTCACATTCTCCAGATGGCATCCATTAAGACATAGTTGTGAGGTTTTTAAGTAACTTCATCGACAAAATGAGGGAGGTAAAAGATAAGCCAGTCAAGTCCAAGACTTGGAGCTTCCCCATAGATTCGAAAAATGAGTCAAGCATTTTGAGAAAGTTTTCTTCTAATGACAGAATTATCCTCATGTTCGGACAGTCCAATTTTTCAGGAAATTCATCAATGTCAACATAGTAGAAGGCCATTGCGGTGCATTTTCTGAGATCATACTATGACCATTCTTTAAACCCAAAATCCTTTCTCCCAACCAAGGCGTTCCATTCCGTGTCAATAAATTTGTCATGCATAGAGATGGCCACGTCAATAATTAGGTCATGCATGCTCAACTGGGCTCGGCCATCACTGCCTAGCAACAAAGAAGAGTCAAGGAGGCGACGTCAATCCATAATCAACCTATCTCTTGTGTCTTCGATGGTCTTGCTGAATTTTTTATATAAACCCAAGCCCATACAGTAGATAAGGGCATCCCTTATGCCAAGTCCCCGAGAGACTAGAGCATGAACCAAGAACAGTGCTTTGATCCTCACATCTTTTAGGTTATTGTAACTAAGGTCCACTATTGATTTTACATCAAACCCTTCCTTATAGGTTGAAGCATCCCTCCATTCAGGCAAATCTCCAACTTCAACCTTTTAGCCACTAAGAGAATCAAAAGAGACAAGCCTCCACAATTCTCGACTACTCTATCCACGAGGATCTTAAATTCAAGGTTGTTAACTCTGTCCCCCCGCTATCCTTTAAAAAAGTATTTGTGCTTCTCCATGCTTTAACTCACTGAGTTGGAATTTTGGATTAGAGCCACCGTCTGCCAGCAGCTTGCCGTTGCCAATCGCCACATGACTGCCACACGATTGCTGCTTGCCGCCACACGTCCACCGCACGACCATTGCGTGCCACCGCACGATCGCTAACCGTCGTTGCCGACCGCCACACACAGCCCACTAGCCGCCTCCCCTTCCCGCGGTCGATGGTCGGCGGGCAGCAATCCTACAGCGGCGTTCGGCAGTGGCGATTGACGGTCATGCGATGGTCGTGCGGTGGTCGCGCGGCAGCAGGTGGTGGTCAACGGTCCGTGAGTAAGAAGAAAAAACAAATAAATATAAAAATTTATAATTTTTACTAAACGCATTTCTATTCTTTTTCTATTCTAAGAATATAAATTTTGTATAATTACTAAATACCTTATTTTACTTGGAGCTTCTTCATAGATTTGAAAAATGGGTCGGGCATTTTGAGAAAGTTTTCTTCTAATAACAGAAGAATCCTTATGTTCGGGCGAGTTCAATTTTTCAGGAAATTCATCAATGTTAACATAGTAGAAGGCCATTGCGGTGCCTTTTTTGAAATCGTATTGTTGACACCTAAATTTTGACTAATCATTTAGTAATTAATTGCATAAAAATTTAGGGATTAATCTTTAACTCCTTAAAAAAAATAGTAAAATTGCATTTCATGTAGTCGCATTTGCATCGGTACTAAGAGAACAACAAGAAGCAGGGGCTCGCGGTTGATTGCATGCACAAAAGGATGGTCTCTCTTTCGCTGGTCTGAATGCGCATAAGAGAGAAAGCAAAAAATGATGAGGAAAGAAGCTCTGGCACGTCCATTATCTATTCCTCATTAATGCATGCACAAATTCGGTGGAGTGCGGATTCAGGAGAAATCTTCAAAGAAGCAAAAGCAGCCCATAATATATTATATAATATGCCCATATTGTATTATTATAATATGCCCATAATATTATACAATATGTCAGCTTTGGTAGCACCAAGAAGGAACCTCCTCATTAATGCATGCACATCCACGCACGAAAGATTTCCTTGCTGAAGAACAGGGGGGGAAGCGAAGAAAGAAAAAAATTCCATTGTGAGGGGGGCTTCCCTTTCGGTCAGACAAGGGAGGAAAGAAGAGTGTCAGAGAGAGATAAAAAATATATTGGGAAGGGGCTCCTCCTTCGGACAAGAAGAAATAAAGTCAGGGGAGGATATTAAAAAAAAAGAGATGAATGGAGAGTTTGTTAGAAGAAAAGAAGGTGAAGTTAGAGAGGGCAACAAGAAAGAGAAAAGAACGTGAAAGAAAAATAATAATAAAAAAAAGAAGGGTTGTCTTCTTAAAGGGGAGGCTTCGAGCAACACAGAAAAAGGAGGGATAGCAGAAAAAAACCCACACAAAGTCTTCTTCTTCCTCGCGTAGCAGCTTCGTCGAACCCTGCAGCCGTCCGAGCTTCCCCTTCACCTGAGCGGCCAGCAGCTCGTCATCTTGACCACCACGCTTCCTCCACGAGCCGCCGTCTGCAACCCTCCACCCGAGCACCGGTGCCACATCAGCTCACCGTGCTCTTCCTGCAACCTCTGTGCCGCACCACCGAGCCCGCTTGTCGCTCCGCCGTCCATAGCACCCGCGTACCCGTCTAGGCAGATCTGCCCCTCGGCCAGTCCCGCTTCTGCTTCTTGCTACAACCCAGCCACGACAGCAGCACCGTCGGAAGCAGCGTCGCCGGTAGTCGACCATCGTCGTTTCCCCAGCGTCGCGACCCCAGCAACCTGCGAGTCCCCTGTCCAGAGGCCGAGATCTGCCCACCGCTGCTCCGCCAATTCGGTTCTGTCCGCGATGTGCAGCACCCTCTGCCGGACCACCGCTGCAACAGCCACCCCTGCGCCGCACCGCCGTGACCCGTGAGAGCGCCCCCTTTGCTCCGCTCCCAAATGCGTGTAGATTTGACCCCGGCGTAACACCCCGACGCCGCCGCTCCCTCCGAACCTCCCTGCCGTTGCTCCGAGCACTGACCCGCCACATCCCCGCAGCTCACCGCCCCCCGAGCCGTGACACCGGTCGCCTCCACAACCCTCCTCCCGCCGTCCGCGAGCCGTGCGTCTTCGCCGGGCTGCCCCCGGGATCGACGACTGCTTCCCTTCGGTGACCCACGAGCAAGCCGTGCGTGGGAAAGGAAAAAGAAGAAAACAAAAAAAAAAAAAAGAAAAAAGCAAAAGGGGAACATTAGGTAGTTTTTATTATTATTATTATCTTATCTTTTTTTTTTATATAGTTTATAGTTTTTTTTTATATAGTTTTTTTAGTGTGATTATTCATTAATGCATTATTGAGGTTCCAATGTGAAATAACCCCTCAAACTAGGGATTAGGAGTTTGATTTTCGCGCCCGAAATCCGACTCACGATCTCGTATAAAAATCAACAATCCAATCTCATGCCCGAGATTCAATTCGCGATTTAATTTAAAATTGACCAACCCGATCTCATGTGCGAGATATGGTTTGTCAATTTTGGGTATTAATCTTATCTTGATTGGATTGGATATCGGGTTATTTGAATTAACTTTTGTTTTTGCATAAAAAAATTCAAAAAAATGCGAGTTAGATTAGGGGTAGGGTTAGCATATTTAGTTATCTCGTTTTTTTAAAAAAAAAAAATCCAAAAAATGCATTTAGGATATTAGTTTTTAGAATTGCACGTGTCAATCTAGAATTAGACTTTTACTTCAAATTTTTATAACAAAGATACCAGAGGTGCCGCTGAAGATCACCAACCGCGCGAGAATAAACGCCTCAAAAGGGTTGCTGAAAAAGCTCAAGAGGAGAATAAGCGATTGCGCCGAGTGGTGTCCCGAGTGTATATTGATCAAGCTAGATGAAGTGTTTGAGTCAATCTTGTTGTTTCATTTCTAGATTAATGTTTAGGAAGTTGAGTCATTTACTTTCCTAGTTCTTTTGTTTAGGGAATTTTAAGCTTCTATTTCACTAATGAAGTGCTTGAATGAATCTTGCTTCTATTTTGTTAGGATTGTCAAAAACTCCATTAATGAATAAAAGTTTTTGACCATTGCCATGGACCGGTGTATTTCATATGAGATACTTATTTTTGTTCGTTTCTTCAAATTAGGTGATAACGGATCCTCCACGTTCGCCCATCATTACACGATCAAGAGCAAAAATGGCCGACCAAATCGAAATGCGTGATCGTATGACCGCTGTGGAAAATCAACTGCAGCAGTTGCTCACCTCTATGCAACTTATGACAGATCAAATGCAATCCCTCCAAGTGCATCAGACTCTTGCACCCGCTATCCCCGAGATAGTAGTCCCAAAGCAGACGGACAAGGCCCGAATGGATGATGACGACATGCCTGAGTTGGAGGATGACCCACTGTTCGTCACTGCTAAGCCCAACAATGTCCCTAAGGCGGAGCAAGATGAACTCTTTGCCAAACTTGAAGAGAAACTGAAACAATTGCAAGAGTCGCGGAATTCACTCCCGTTTGACTTGTCGGTTTATGAGAAGGTCAAAATGCCAAAGAAGTTTAAGATGCCGGAGTTCGAGAAATACGACGGTACTTCCTGCCCAAAAGCTCATTTGCAAATGTACCACGTACGCATGGCCCAATACGTCAAGAACGAGCCCCTTATGATCCAATCGTTTCATGCAAGCTTGACTGGGCCCGCACTCAACTGGTACATAATGAAAAATGTAAACCTTCTCGACACCTGGAGTGAAGTGGCTGATGCTTTCCTGAAGCAGTATAAGTTCAACATGGACATTGCACCTTCCCGAGAGGATCTTGAGCGGATGGAGAAGAAGAAAAGTGAGTCATTTAAGGAGTACGCTGTAAGGTGGCGAAACTTGGTGGCTCAAATCACTCCTGAGCCTACAAACAAGGAGTTGATGAAGTTGTTCGTCAAGACTCTCCCATATGAGTTCCGTAATCGGATGGCTAGCACATACGTTGAGAACTTCAACCAACTTATCCCGGTGGGTGAACAGATCGAGATGGGGCTAAGGGATGGATGGTTCAATGAACCAACTCATCAAGGCAAAAGGTTCACCATGAAGAAAGATAAAGAACCAACCACTGAAGTCAATGTTGCATATGTGCAACCAGCCCCTAGTAAGCCTCCGATAGTTCGTGTCCCCGGGAATCAGCAAGATGGAGGCCAAGTGCCTGCACAGCGGCAATTCACCAAAAGGCAGTTCTCTCCTCTTCCTAGCCCTCTATCTCAGGTCTTATCGATACTCCGAAACAAGGGATTGATCTCCCACGAACCAAAGCGGCCCAATGCTGAAAAATTCTCCAACTATGACCCCTCCAAAAAATGTGAGTATCATATGGGAGAGGTCGGCCTTTCAACTGATGAATGTTTGACTTTGAAACACAAGATCCAAAATTTGTTGGATACTAAGGCATTTTCTTTCCGTACCACCCAACCGAATGTCAAGAAGAATCCGTTGCCGGAACATCAGGGAAATGTGAATGCAATCTTCGAGTTCAATACTGGCAAAAAGATGAACTTGAAGGTGTCTGTCAAAGATATCTATAGCGGATTAGTTAGAGTTGGTTACTATCCGACAAATGAGAATCCTCCCTTGCCTACCATGAAGGAAAGGGTTCAAGAAATGGTTAAGGCTGGCTTGATCGTGTACGCTGATCAAGCTGGAATAGTGTCAACTATCTCCGAAGTCATCATTGATTGGGAGAAAGAATTTGCTAAGCTAAGTGCTGAAAAGAGTGAACCAGATCCATTGATCGAGGACATGCCCCCACTTGAGGACACCTCCGACCATGAAGAACTGATAGTGGAAGTGCCTTCAACTGATGAAGAAATAATTATTGAGATGCCCCAGTTGTATGAGTACAAGGATAACAAAGCAGTCCCCTGGTCATACGAGCTAGATGTTGACCTGATTACAAGGTCTGGTCGGACCTATGCTCAAGCTAATGCCCAACCTGCAAAGCTAGTTACTGACGAAGAGGCCAAAGAATTTCTGGCTATAATCAAAGCAAGTGAGTATAACGTGGTCGACCAGTTGCAGAAATTGCCCGCTCAAATCTCTTTACTTGAACTCTTGCAAACGTCTCCTACGCATCAAAAGTCTCTAATGAAGGTTTTGAGCGAAGTTCATGTACCAGAGACGATTGAGGTAAATAGGTTGGAGGAATTTGTAAGGTCGATTCTTCTTAAGGATTTAATAGCCTTTTCTGATGAAGAATTCCCTCTTGAGGGGAGGGGACATACTAAGGCGTTATATATATCCGTCAAGTGCAAGGCTTTCCATGTGGCTCGAGTACTCATTGACAATGGGTCTGCCTTGAATATCTGTCCATTGGCGACTCTTCACTGCTTGAAAATAGATCCTTCAAAAATAAATGTTCCAAAGACCTCCGTCCGAGCTTTTGATGGTACGAGAAAGGAGGTGATAGGGGAGACCCACCTTGATCTACAAATAGGGCCGGTGATGTTCAACGTCCTTTTCCAGGTGATGGACATTCCTACCGCATTCAATTTCCTATTAGGGCGTCCTTGGATTCATACTGCTGGAGCTGTGCCATCAAGTCTCCACCAAAGCGTGAAATTTGTTGTCAAAGGAAAGCTAGTCATTGTTCATGGCGAGGAGGATCATCGGATCTATCATGAGACGGCCATCCCCTATGTCGAGCCGGAACGTAGGGAGGAGTCGAGCTACCAATCATTTGAGCTCGTATCCACTATCCATGCATCTCGAAGATCGACAGCACCCATCCCTGATGTGTCAAATGCAGCAGTTATGGTAGCAAGAGTGATGGTTGGAAATGGCTTTATTCCTGGCCGTGGACTTGGTAAAAAAGAACAGGGCATCCGAAATCCTATTGAAGCCCCTCGAAGATTTCGTTCCACCGGATTAGGGTACCATGGAAGAGGTGGAGGACATGAACAAGAGAGGAAAAACTCATTACTCCTCGATATCCGTGAGACATTCCCGGGCCTTGCTAGAATGATGCATGATGAGGGAGGAATGATCGACACCCGAGGTATCGTGCTCGATGGATGGAGTGGCATGGACGACCTGACAACTTCAAAGACAGAGGATCCAGATGATGGGATGGAAGGGATCACGACTCTATTCGATGATCTCCTCATAGGTGCCATTGATGAAGAACCATCAGAGGAAATGGGTGCTAGCCCACAAGAGTAACACGTTTACTTTTCTGCACTCCCCTGCGTGGGAATCTTATCTCTTTTAGGATTTGATGTTTTCTAGGCTTTGCTTATCGTATTCTGCATGTCTTTTGTCAAGGGTTTGATTGTTAGGGTTTCGTTTCACTTTGATTGCCGTACTTTTCAATCCAATAAATGTAATTTGGTTGATGAATATCAATTATGATTACAAGTTTTATTTTGAGGGCATGATGAGGTATACCAAACTAGCCCGTTGATGATATCCAACCGATGAAAGAAAAGAAAATCCAAGGAGAATTCCGAGGCCCGGGCTTCATCATGCTTCCTCGTGTCAAAAGTTTTTCCAAAATATTTTGCCAAAATTCTTTAAATAAAATAAAAATTCGAAAATAATTCAATCAAAAAATTCAAAAGGAAGGAAAATTCGAAAAAAAAATAGAAAAGAAATTCATGCCTTTTAGCCCTGTTTGTCTTTTTGAACTATCCATTTTATGTTTAGGAGCAGCCTTATGATAGGCAAAGAGGTGAAAATGGTCCAATCCAATGTCATGAGCGATGACGGTGATGACCCTGATGATCCAAATGGTGACTCCATTGGAGTACAACAAAGTTGGGAGCAACATGAAAAACCCAAAGTTCTCACCTCTGAGCAAACCGTCACTATCAATCTGAGTGATGCCGAGGAGCCCAAAGAGATAAAGATTGGGGCAAATCTTCCCAAAGATGAGGCCGAGCACCTGACTCAATTGCTAAAAGAATATCAAGATATCTTTGCTTGGACATACGCTGATATGCCGGGTTTAGATCCGTCGATTGTGGAACATTGTTTGCCCACTAATCCAGATGTGCATCCCAAGAAGCAGAAGCTTTGGAGGACTAAACCAGAGCTCTCGAAGAAGATAGAAGAGGAAGTAATGAAACTTCTCAAAGTGGGATTCATCGAAGTCTCGCAATACCCTGAATGGGTGGCCAACATAGTATCGGTCATGAAGAAAGACGGTCGAGTCCGAGTGTGTGTTGATTACCGGGATTTGAACAAGGCCAGCCCAAAGGACAACTTCCCATTGCCACATATCGATGTTCTCGTGGATAGTACTGCCGGATTTGAATTATTCTCTTTCATGGATGGTTTTTCTGGCTACAACCAGATAAGAATGAAGGATGAAGACAAAGAGAAGACGACATTTATCACCCCATGGGGAACCTTTCATTATAAGGTCATGCCCTTCGGACTCAAAAATGCAGGGGCAACTTACCAACAAGCCATGGTTACGTTGTTCCATGACATGATGCATGAAGAAATCGAGGTCTATGTTGACGATATGATTGCAAAAACCCGGCTTGGGAAAAGTCATGTTGAAACCCTCAAGAAGTTATTTGATCGACTTCGTGAATTCAAACTCCGTTTAAACCCTGCCAAGTGCGTGTTCGGGGCAGCATCAGGAAAATTACTTGGGTTTATGGTGAGTAGCAAAGGGATCGAAATTGACCCATCTAAAGCCAAGGCAATATGTGAGCTGCAACCTCCGTCGACAGTGAAGGAGGTCCGGAGTCTCCTAGGGAGACTGAATTACATTGCACGATTCATTTCCCAACTCTCGGAGACCGCTAAGCCATTCTTCAAACTCTTTAGGAAAAACGTACGAGTTGAGTGGAATGATGAATGTCGAGAGGCGTTCGATAAGCTGAAGCAATATTTGATGAATCCACCGGTTCTTGTCCCACCAATATCGGGGCATCCTTTGATTTTGTACCTCACAATCCATAGTGAGTCACTTGGCGCGATGTTAGCTCAGAAAAGTCCTGTGGATCAAAAGGAACGAGCCATTTATTACCTCAGTAAAAAGTTCACTGTCTCGGAACTAAAATATTCTGATGCTGAAAAAACTTGTGCTGCGTTAGTATGGGTATTGCATAGACTGCAACAGTACACCTTGCATTACCAGATGTTTCTCGTGACTGAGAACGATCCCATCAAGTATTTATTTAATCAACCAGCTTTGGTGGGTAAGCTAGCCAAATGGCAAGTCTTGATTTCGGAATTCGACGTGCAGTTCATGCCACAAAAATCATTTAAAGGCCGAGTGATTGCTGATTTATTGGCTGAGAATCCTAGCACCTTCAATGATGATGATTGTCCTCTGGATGATCGTATTTTAGCCATAAATGAAGATGCATGGTCCATGTTCTTCGATGGAGCTGTGAACTTGTCCGGTTCTGGTACTGGGGCAGTACTGATATCCTCAGACGGACAACACTACCCAGTTGCCGCAAAATTAATATTCCCATGCACTAACAATATAGCTGAATACGAAGCTTGTATTCTCGGACTTCAGGCCGCAATTGAAATGGGAGTGGCCAAATTGAAGGTATATGGAGATTCTGCACTGATCATACTCAGGGATCGTAGGTGAATGGAAGACCAGGGATGCCAAATTACTACCGTATCATAAGTACCTCGAAGAGTTGGTGAAGGAGTTCGATGAAATCTCGTTTGACTATTTGGCTAGATCTCATAATCAGTTCGCCGATGCCCTGGCAACGTTGTCATCTATATTGCAAGTTACTGATGGTTTAGAAGTTGAGCCTTTGAAAATTAAGGTTCTAGCCAAACCTTCTTATTGCATGGCTGTAAATAAAGAGCTTGATGAGAAGCCATGGTATTGCGACATCATGAACTATATCCAAAAGCAGGAATTTCCTGAAGGGAGCACTCCAGCCGATAGAAAATACATAATGAAGATGGCCTCAAAGTTCTTTGTCAGTGGTAAGAATTTATACAATAGATCTTATGATTCAGTTTTATTGAGGTGCGTAGATGAAGCAGAAGCTACCCAAATCATGCAAGAGGTGCATGAAAGAGTTTGTGGCCCACACATGAATGGGCACATGTTGGCCAAGAAGATCATGAGACTAGGTTACTATTGGCTTGCGCTGGAAAGTGACTGCATACAACATGTTAGAAGTTGCCATCGTTGCCAAATTCATGGAGATAAAATAAATGTTCCTCCAACGAAGTTGCACCAGCTATCTGAGCCATGGCCTTTCTCAATGTGGGGGATCGATGTGATTGGCCCAATAAATCCCAAAGCTTCAAATGGGCACTGATTCATATTGGTGGCAATAGATTATTTTTCAAAGTGGATTGAAGCCACATCATATGCTAATGTCACAGCTCGAAACGTGGTGAAATTTATTAGGCGTTACATAATCGCCCGTTATGGTGTCCCCGAAGCAATTATCACTGACAATGGGACAAATCTGAATAACAAGTTCGTGGATGAGTTGTTCAGTGAGTTCAAAATCAAGCATTTGAATTCATCACCTTACCGCCCGCAAATGAATAGAGCTGTTGAGGCAGCTAATAAGAACATCAAGAAGATACTGGCTAAGACAGTCGAGAATTATCGAGATTGGCATGACAGGTTACCCTTTGCTCTAATGGCGTATCGGACATTGATCCGAACATCTACCGGGGCAACCCCTTTCTCCTTAGTTTATGGCATGGAGGCAGTCTTGCCTGTGGAAGTAGAAATCCCCTCTTTGAGAGTCTTATCCCAAGTGGAATTGTCCGAGGCAGAATGGACACAACAAAGGTTCGAGCAGTTGAACCTGATTGATGAGAAAAGGTTAAAAGCTCTTTGCCATGGTCAGGCGTATCAACAAAGAGTAGCCAAATCTTTCAATCGGAGGGTACAGCCGAGACACTTCGAAGTGAATGATCTAGTTCTAAGAAAGGTGTTGCCGATTTTTCCTGATCCTGGAGGCAAATTTGCTCCAAATTATAACGGACCGTATATGGTGAAGAGGGTACTCCTTGGAGGTGCCTTAATCCTTACAGAAATGGATGGTCGTGAGTTTTCTAATCCTGTTAACTCTGATGCTGTGAAGAAGTATTACCCCTAAAAAAATTTTGTTGTGAATTTAAGGTACTCATTTCTTCGTTGAATTGTATGGGAATGGATTGAATGAGATGAGAAGTAGGCCCTGTTCCACACACATATCGAATTCATTTGATTCGGTATATCAGACCTGTTGACCCCGAGTCAGTTCAATTAAATGAAAAAAGAAATGCCCTGAGGACACCACCAGCGCCTTGGCCTGGTGGCACGGGGAATGAAAAGGTCCAAGAGCGACTAGGGTTCGATCCCTGGAAATGGCAACGAGTTTGCCACAAAAAAAAAACAAAAAACAAAAAAAAAAAAAAAAAAAATTTTTTTTTACCAATCCTTTTCCTTTCTTTTTGAGCTGCAAATTCTTTGTGTTCAAAGCTGATGAGTTCATGAAGTAATTGTGACATTTCAAAGGAGGATTTTACATGATAGTTTTACCTGTTTAATTACCAATTTCACTGAGGATCGTCACCATCGATCAAGTTAATGAATGATGTGGAATGAATTGAACATGCTAAATAAGACATGTCAGGAGAAGAAAGGCAAGCCTTATCCTATACACAGTCCCTTGCTCATATACTGGTGAGATGAGTGTAGGAAGTTCCATGTTTCTAAGGAAAAGAGTTTTCTCGCGAAAGGTACGATGATCGAAATGATGAAAGGCGGTTCATTCTCTATCTCAAACACTACGTGATCATCCATTGTTTAAACCCTTTTGAGCCCACACACGTGGATAATTTTAAATTACCCCTATAAAGAACCACCCCACATTGGGGCAAGCTGGAGGTAAGACGACATCATGAGGCGAGGAATTTGATAGGAATATTCTTGCTCTCACTTGCATTAATCTTCAGGTATTGCTATTACATTGAATTCATACGGTAATTCAAGTGCCTTAGGATGATGAAGAGCAGTTCTTTCTCTATCCTACACACTTTATCCATTGCGTAGCCCCTTGAGCTTGTAAATTCGTTTCATTTAAACCCAATTGGTGATCACCCCCCACACTGGGGCAAGGCAAAAGCAAATGTTCAAGCAGCAAAATCCCGAGTGCTAACAAAAAATGAAAACTCCTCAAGAACCCAAATGTTAAAGCATTACGTGGTTAGTAAAAAAAAAAAAAAACAAAACAAAAGGGGCATGAAAAAGCAGTGTGCCTGGTAAAAGCAAGGCCAATGCCCATGGAAAATGAAAGAAAGAGTCAAGATAAAAAAGGGTGTATTCCCAGTGGAGTGGTACTCAAAGAACTCAAATGCCAAGTTTTTATAGTACCTACGAGGAAAATCCCGATGGTGAAGAAGAAGACTGGTGACAATGCCAAGATGATAACCAATTCTCATTCCCCTATACACATTTTGAGCCTAATGATCTATTCACTTCTCAACCCATGAACTTAACCTACGTTACGTCCCTTACAAAGTCTCTTCAGATTAGGGCACCAAAATTAACATAGGAATTCATATGTTTTAAGCATTGCTCGAAGAAGTGCGAGCAAGATTGTTTCTTTCTCATTTTGCAGGGTTCTTGACTTGTAAACTCGGAGGCGATTGCGAAGTATTATTCTTTCATTAGCCTGGACTCGAAGAGTCCCTCTTTGTTGAGCCATTGATCGAGCCTACATTACAGTCCTGATAAAGACCTCTCAGATTGACCAGGTCATACCGCTTGCGAGAATACTCGAACCCTTGTTGACATGATGAAAGTAAGATTGAGTGATTCTTGTGATCCGACATTAATGGTCGGGACAAAATAGCCTTCTTAATGAGAGTGAGCGAAAGTCCTTTCTAACTGAAAGTCTCTCATTTGGTATTCTTGAAAATCCATGTCATGAGTGAAAATTGTCTTAAACGATGATTCTCCCCAGTGGAAATTTGGTGGTGCAAATATCGTAAAACCATCATGCATAAATCTTGATGGAATGGATAAAAGCTTCAATGGATTTTGGAGTGTGCTGAATTGCTTACTTCTTTGGCAAATGCATGTATTTTTGCTCTAATCATGTCTGACAGGTAATGTTTCCTTGAAGACCCAAGAGCTCCTGACATTTATGTTGCCTTTCAGAAGCCTCGAGGTGAGAAACCTCCATGAATATTTGAAGTACATCCTCAATGTTCCAAAATTTCTGTTTACCAAGAGGTAAGTGACCCTCACGAATATCCCAGGTTTGTCCTAAGTATTCCCAAATTCTTGATATATGCCTCAAAACTCGTTGTTAAGCATTTCACTCAGGATGTGAATGCTTTCCGATCTTTTTTGTTATACCTTAGTCTGGATCTAAGTATTTCGAATCTTCTTAATCCAATATTCATCTCACCTAACATTGAGTGTTTATTGGTTAAGTCCCAAAATTCTTGACATCTCAGTCTGGATCTGGATGTCTCAAAACTCTTCGTTAAACATTTCACTTTGGATGTGAATGTTTTTCGATCTTTTTCGTTATACCTTAGTCTGGATCTAGGTATTTCGAATCCTCTTAATCCAATATTCATCTCACCTAACATTGAGTGTCTATTGGTTAAGTCCCAAAATTCTTGACATCTCAGTCTAGATCTGGATGTCTCAAAACTCTTCGTTAAACATTTCACTTTGGATGTGAATGTTTTTCGATCTTTTTCGTTATACCTTAGTCTGGATCTAGGTATTTCGAATCATCTTAATCCAATATTCATCTCACCTAACATTGAGTGTCTATTGGTTAAGTCCCAAAATTCTTGACATCTCAGGCTGGATCTAGATGTCTCAAAATTTTTCCCGTTTAGGCGACCGTAGAATGGTACGGGTCCTAGACACAACCAAGCAATGCTATACTGGGCAACCGTAGAATGGTACGGGTCTTGGGAAAGTAGTCTCTTTGTAAAGTCATGTTACTATTCTAGGCGACCGTAGAATGGTACGGGTCCTGGACATGTAACACCAACTATCTCAAGTTACTCTACCCTCCCCGAAGGTAAGTTATTCCAGGTAAGTTCCTTTTATCACTGGCATTAGCATTACCATGCATCATATAAATTGCATTTTAAAAAAAAAAAAAAAAGAAGGGATCCATAGTCCCACCAAAATATCATCCATTGCATGTTCATGGTCAAAATTTAGGTATCATATTGTCTTTGAATGCAACCTCTACGAGCTCACCTTCAAAGAGAGGCAGCTGTTGACACCTAAATTTTGACTAATCATTTAGTAATTGATTGCATAAAAATTTAGGGATTAATCTTTAACTCCTTAAAAAAAAAAATAGTAAAATTGCATTTCATGTAGTCGCATTTGCATCGGTACTAAGAGAACAACAAGAAGCAGGGGCTCGCGGTCGATTGCATGCACAAAAGGATGGTCTCTCTTTCGCTGGTCTGAATGCGCATAAGAGAGAAAGCAAAAAATGATGAGGAAAGAAGCTCTGGCACGTCCATTATCTATTCCTCATTAATGCATGCACAAATTCGGTGGAGTGCGGATTCAGGAGAAAACTTCAAAGAAGCAAAAGCAGCCCATAATATATTATATAATATGCCCATATTGTATTATTATAATATGCCCATAATATTATACAATATGTCAGCTTTGGTAGCACCAAGAAGGAACCTCCTCATTAATGCATGCACATCCACGCACGAAAGATTTCCTT